>OX344729.1:66565632-67965827 GCA_947034835.1 Ballota nigra | reverse complement strand
GATGACCTCAGGAAGGAGAAAGATCAGGGGGCGAGGCCGCTGAAATGTCTAAGGAAGGGACCTAAAAAATCCCCAGCAAAGGGCCTGCCTGAGATTAGTGAGAGGGAGGAGTCAAGCTCTCCTAGAGCCTCTGATTTGGAGGTAGTTAGAACCACGATCGAGACGGCTGAGATTTTGCAGCCTGAGATCGAACCCACCCAATCACCAAATTACCCTGAACCCATTCCCAACCCTGACCCAACATCCCAACCAACCCAAACACCCTCAGAGCCAAATATCCCAACTGGGTCAGTGCCATCAATCTCACCTAAACATGAGCCTGACCAGTCCTCAGAGCCAAACCTTCCCAATCCCGCAGACTTCCCTTCATACCCCAACCCCAAAGACTGCCCCAAATCCTTGCCAACTGTAGAGGATGATCTCCTTGAGATGCAGGAGGAGGAGGAGTTGGATGAGAACCTGGTGGGTAACATCCTGGAGAACACGCTCAGGGGGAATGCCATGGAGTGGGCAGCTAAGTGCTGGCCTGGGCTGAACAGATACAAGAAGCTGCTTGAACAGAAAGTGTGGCTGGAGTTCAAACAGTCTAATATTCAAGAACAACATATGCTGGTTGATGCTCGTGGCTGGAAGCACTGGGAGTCAGAGGAGGCAAGGCAATGTACATATTTTAGCCTCACTAGCTGGCTTCAACTCCTGAACTTCGACAATCTGAAGCAACTGGTGGCCGAGATGATGTCCAAGACGGAGGCTGACATCCTTTCAGATGGGGAGGAGGATAAGGATGATGAGGATGAGGATGCTCAGAATGGAGCTGTGGAGAAGGCTGTGGAGAAAACAACAAGAGAGGTGGATCTTATGATCCCTGAGTCTCAGACTCAGGGGTAAGGTGCTAAAGACGTTGGTGCCAAGGGTGGACCAACAGCTGAGGATGTTTTGAACATCTCAGCCGCCGATGAGACATCTGTCGATGAAGGGATTCCTTGCCCTGAGACAAATGAGGAAGATGTTGAGGCGTCAAAGGAGACTCCTAGTTCTGAGGGACTTGTTCCCAAAGTTCAAGATGGCTTAGCTGAGCCTGAGCGGGTGGCTATGACTTCTTCACAACTGCCTTCAGTGCACCCTGAAAGGGGACTGACGTTGCAGAGGCTGACAAGGGAAAACAGCCTGCCATTGATGAGGCCGTAGATGAAGATGACGATGTGCTTATCACTGGCGTCGGACGCGCTAAATTCACTAGTATAGTCGAAGTGAAGAAAGAAAAGACTATGGAAAATCTAGCTGAACTTCAGGAGGAAGTAATGAGGCTACGCACTGAGAAGGGGGAAGAAGCCAAGGCCCTGGCTAAGCACATCAGGTGGACGAAGTCAGCATACAACACCCTTGCGAACAAGAAGCTGATTTTGTTGAAGCACACAATGACTGACACGGCCATGTCAGTGAGGAATGAGAGGAAGCGTACGAAGAAAATGCTGAGGCAGACCCTCAAGCAACTTGAGGAGAGGGATACTCTCAGGGAGGAAAAGCTAAATCAGGCAGTGGAGAGGCTTGCGGTTCAGGCTGGAGCGCTCTTCACTCAGGCCATGAATGACTCAGCGTCCAAACTGGAGCTGGAGTCAGGGAGGTTAGCTCAGACCTCTCAGTCCATTACAGAGATTTTGGCTAAGGTCACTGAAGAGTTGGCGAAAATTCTGACTGAAGCTAGCAGGGTCAGCGGTGAGTCCTTGAAGGTGGAGGAAAGGATCACCAAGGCTGAACAAAGTCTCCAACACAACATGGAGGTCTTTGAGAAGAAGTTGAAAGCTGCTATCAGCTCAGTATCTTATGCAGGCACGGGGATTGCCACGGTAGTTGAAATGCTGAAGGAGGGCATTTTGGAAGTTCAATCTCTAGCCTCTTTCGTCATCAACAGTGGAGCTGAAGCACTCCCATCCCAGGCCAATGATGATACCAAAAAGGGGGAAAGTAAGAAGAAAATATCCCGCCCTGAGGCATCTGAGGCAGTCAACCGTGGAGAAACGGTTGAGGCTGATCCTGAGGCAAACCCTATGGGGAATGTGCTCAGAGTGACGAAGTCAGCCAGGCTGGTAGTGGCCGAAGCTGAATATGCGTCTGAAGCTACAAAGCTGAGGGCTGAGGCTGCAAAGAGGGCAAAGGCTAGTGAACCTTCCAAAGAACTTCAACTTTACAAACCGGCTGAGGCAACTCAGAAGTCTCCCCAAGTTCATTCGAGGAAAAATCCAATTACTTACTCTATGGAGACGGTGGTGGAGTTATGCACTGAGGCATGGAGAGCTCCTTCTGAGAAGTCTGAGGCTGAGCGTAGGGCTGACATTGCTCAAAAGGAGAAAATGCACATCTTGGAGAAGAAAGTGGAGAAGTTAACTGATCTGACTGAATTGCAACAGCGAGAACTTGGCGATGCGATGATCAGTTTGCTTAGGAGGAAGAAGGCGAAGCCTAGGAAGTACAGAAAGAAGGCAACAGCCAGGAAATCAACAATTCTTCAAGTCAGAAGGCCAGAATCAGGTCAGAGGGAAGCATATGTCGACGAGTTCATCTCTGAGGCATTGAAGCAGTTCTGGGCCGACGCAAGGGATGAGTTTGTGAAGTTATGGTACGTGGTGAAGAAGTGGAGCGACACTGAAGATATCAATGCCCATTTCACTGACTACATGATGGACAATCATCCTGAGCTGATCCAAAAGATCTTGGAGGAGGCTGAAGCAGCTCAAGTCCAAGTGAAGGCCCCTGAATTCGTGATTCGTTCACCGCCCTTAGTTCCTGGAACTGGAAAGCACGATACAAAGGCCATAATGACTGAGGTGTTGAAGATTGTGAAGGCTGAAGGATTTGTGAACCAACCTGGAAGAGTTGACGAGCTGAAGGCAAGAGTCTATGCAAGCTATGGACTCAAACCTGAGATGAGATTAGTCTAGGTGTTCACTGCTTCCTTGTAATAGATAGGATTCATTGTAACCACTTCCAAAATCATTCAATGAAATCTATTACTTAGCCCACAAACAAAAACTCATTGTCTTTTTGGCTGCTATTTAAATTATGTACTTTATGAAGAACTGTTCTAACATTGACTTATCTTATAGATAGGACTTTATAGTTCCTCTAACTGTTTTAAGGATCTTTTTAGTATTCTGGCATCATCAAAAAGGGGGAAATTATTGGGACATTGTCAGTTTTGATTAAGATCCCAAAACCCCTGAAAAGATGATTTGCCTTAGTTTGGCTTTGTAAGGCTAGTCTTGGTTAGGTCCTGTACTTAGTCATTTTACACTTCACAGGTACTCAGTAAGAGGAGCACTTACTGATGACAATCAAGACAAGAGCCTGAAGACGAAGAATACCATCCTGAACTCATGGTAGTCTTCTAAGCTGGCTGAGTGAGCATTAATAATGAAGAGTATAACCCTGAGGTCATTACTAACTCAGTCCTGAAGGGAACAGGATGATACTGAGTTTATGGAAAGACTTGGAGTAGAGCCAAGCAATGCAAAAGGAATGTCAGCGTCATGACAAGACCATTGTGCTCGAGACAAAAAGAACTTAATAAGACAAGCCTGAAGCCTAGGATTAAGTTCTGACATTCTCACCAATCTGATGACGTGGACCAATCCGGGAAGGACACGCGTGTACGGAACCTGACACGAAGACTGACTCCAGACTGCATATTCAACAGGCAAGCATTTAATGTGCATTTAATGCAACTACCTAATTCCATGCAAAGGACGGCTGCTGCATGAAGATATGTCCGTTTGAACCACTCAACATAGATGACAAGAAAGACTATCTCTCCAACGGATAGTTTTTCAAATCACCTATAAATACAGAAGGTCTTGAACCCATTCAAGGTTACGGGAAATTTCCAAGCCAGAAATTACTCAAACTCTCATGTACTAAAAGCATTCAGTCTTTAGAAGAAGCACTCGAAACCATCTAAATTTCCCAAGTGTTTCTTAGCTACTGAGAGTTATTTTGTATTCCAAGAGCGAACTAGTTTTATCTTAAGCTTAGAGAGATTATCCAATCCTTAGCATAGCTTTGCCTTGTAAGGATAGTCTCAACTTAGTTGGAATCCAAACTGAAACTAAAACCCTAAGTTAGGTTTGTTGGTAGTAAGTTGTTAGTGAGTTAGTAAGGAGTTTGAATAGGTCAGTGAGGTAGCTGATCTTGGTGCACCTTGGCACGTTAAAAACAAGAATCCCTTGAGTGGATTTCCTGTTAAATCAGGCCGTGGACGTAGGAGCTTGAGTCTCTGAACCACGTTAAACTCCCTGTGTTCTTACTGCTTTGATATTGCGTTTACTTGCTATATTACTTGTTCATTCATAAGCATTTGGTTTTATCAGGCTCGAATCAATCAGCCTGATCCTAAAAAAGAGCACTGCCCTACTAATCACTACTTCAGAATTGAGTAATCAAGTTTTCAGAAAGCAAACTAAACAGGACTTTAAATTATCAGGGCTCACGCATTTCCACACTGAACTTGAATTGATAGTCAGCCAACCGGCCCGCACTAAGTGTAGTCAGTGGGGAGATTATCAGCTCTGAGTTCTTTATCACTCTGAGTAAAGGGGACTCAACAAGGTTTTAAGTTGAAAAATTGGTATACGTGTATTCCCCCCCCCCCCCATACATGTATCCATCAGTCTTGTGCCGGGACCAACAACACCGATGATCTTTTGAGCTTAGAGCTCGAAGATTTTGGATACAAAGAGTGATTTACATAATTGGACATTATTTGTATCCTAACTTGGGCATTGAGATTCGTCTTACTTCATTTGGGATAAATGTAATAAAATTTTGACTCCATCTTTGCCCAGAAGGCAGATGCACTGATTAAATTCTCTGATACCATCTCAATAAGGTATCAATTGTTTGTGAAAAATCCCTGATTGATTGTATTCATCAATAAAATGAACATCGTATAGAAAAGAAATCGTCGTTTATAAAAATCCCTGAAGGATTATATTTATCGACAAAAATGAATAAAATCGATAGCAGAAAATATCGATAGATGGAAATTATGGCTGATGCCAAATAATTGTTGAGGTGGTCGAGATTGAAGATTCCCCAAGCGAATCTCAGCATACCAGTTTGCCTGAAGCAAACATGGACATTGTCAGTGATATGACATTAAAGACTATGAGTTGTCAAGATACATAGTGTCATCATTTTGTGATTTTTTATGCATGTTATGACTATATGCTTTGTCGTAATTAATATTTGCAAAATATTATAACTAAATTACCGGATGTCTTTAACAACTCCAGCAAAGTTACTGAATCACATATTTATATAGAAAATCTCCGATTAAAATTGATGTCCCTGAAGGACAAAATATTACATGCTAATGTATCTAAAGCACGCCTGAAGCGTGGAAGACCTCAGTAACAAAATCCAACCTCCTGAAGAGTTGTAGATGTGGTCTTAAAATCCAATTTAGATTCATACAAATTATAGCATGAGCTGTTAGTCCATCTAAAATAATAATGTGATATGTCGGATTTTGTCTAAGTTCACTGACTATAATACGTCAAACCCTTTCATAAACAAATTTATATGGCATGTACAAAGGGTGAACTTAGAGTACGGCTGAATCGTACAAAAGTTGGAATTAAATATTCAATTTTTTTGAATAGTTTCATAGAGATATTTGTGGACTGATTATCCTAGTTTGGGGACCATTTTGATAGTTAATGGTCATAATCAATGCTTTCACACGGTGGACTTATGTATGCTTGCTATCCACCTGCAATCACACTTTTGCTAAGCCTATTGCAAACCTATTGAGCTTAGTTCTCATTTTCCAAATTATCAAATTAAATCCATTCGAATGGATAATGCCAGTGAGCTCACATTGACAACATTCAATATTTATTATATGGCATTGGGAAATTAAAGTGAAGCATTAAGTCTCTTACGTCCACACCATAATGGTCTAGTTGAGTCACTAATTTGATGCATCAAACTAATCGCTAGACCGTTATTGCAAAATTCCAACTTTGCTACATCTTAGGGGCATGAAATTTACATGTAGCTACTCGAATTCAAATCCAACCCACTGCATACCATTAGTATTCCCCTCTACAACTAGTCCGCAGAAAATGACACATCATTTACCATCTGGGAACATTCTATTTTGCAGTACACATACCACCACAACACATTAACAGCCCTGTTGGCTGACTGAATAATTGATGAAGAGTCTATTCTGGGCATTAGGGGGATATTAGAATCCAAAAATTAAATGAATGCCGAGAAGTTTCCTTGAAGGAAACAAATCGAGATATTTTTCTTGAAGGAAAAAGGCCAAGAAATTTCCTTGAAGGAAAAATATCTTTGATATTTAGACTCATGCACTAGTTAAACTGAACTTGAAGTTCAAAAGATAAGTAACTTGCAATATATAACAAGTAATCTACCAGATGCGTTTACTGACCACAACGGTGTGACTAAATCGCATATACCTGTTGTAAATGCACCCCAAAGAGTAGAGGTCCCAATGAAAATGAATATTCATGCCCCCACACGCCAGAAGCGTAAATGACCTATAAAAGAAACAAACACACCTAGAATGAAAGCTAGCAAAAGTGGCTAGTAAAAACTTGAAATCTCCAGAAGAGATACGTCCAGAAGACATGAAATCTCCAGAAGAGATTCGTCCTGAAGACAAAGAATCCTAGTAACAAAACACGTGCACAAAATGATCTAATACTAGGATTGCGGAACAAATAGATCAAATACATAAGGGAAATGATGTGATCTAGTTAATATGAGATCAATAAATAAATACCAGAGAAACAATATAAATTTATTGTAGACAACGTATATGTGTCCACAATTGCTCTTTCAAAAATTTGTATACAATACCTAAATTGATTGCCCAAATCACTTCGATTTGGGTGCAATAAGGAAGAAGTAAAAGTGTGAGCTAAACTCGCTAAAAATAAGGTTTGGTTCTATCGTACATACACTCGAAAAGTTATCCCTATTAGATAATGAGTGTTTACACGAAAACTAAAATGAAAATAAGGGGGTGAGCGAGATTGATAGTTTTAGGGTATTCGCAGAAACCCATGGTTTTCACAGAGACCCGTGATTGTTTATGATCAAACATATTCTCTTGGTATAAACAAACAAAGTTCCGTTAATCACTGGCGGCTAAAATAAAATGCAGTTAATGGAACTTGTAAACCACATATTTTATATGGTTATTACATGCAAATATTTATATCCCTGATGCATTTAAGATTCCCCAGATAAGGAATGATGAAAACTGCAGTATGTATAGTACAAAACCGCGAAGTTCATTACATGATCTAAAAACAGTCAGATCAAATATGGTACGATCGACTTAGTGAATTCCTCCAGAAGAAGGAATATACAAATAATGAAGTTTTCCCTTGTGAATTTATAAAGAAATCGCAAAGTGGTTCTTGCATCATCTCCGTCTATGTTGATGACCTAAATATAATCGAAACATGCAAGAAGATTGAAGACGTTGGTTCAATCTTGAAAGCTGAATTATAAATGAAAATCTTAAACAAAACTAAGTATTGCCTCGGCCTGCAGATCGAGCATTACCCTGAAGGAAAAATAAATTCAAGTATTTCCCTGAAGGAAAATTAATTTGAGCATTTCCCTGAAGGAAAAATGAATATGATATCTCCCTGAAGGACAGATAAATTTTATACACCAGTCAACCTACTTGAAAAGGTTATTTAAGAGATCCCACATGGATAGATCTCATCCACTTAGTAAACCTATGGTAGTTCGATCCCTTAAAGTAGATAAAGACCCATTTAGTGTTAGTGTTAGTGTCCTAAAGACAATCCATTGAAAGAACATAATACTAAGATAATATTCAGATTTGGTTTAATATTAAATGTATGGTGTTACACTTATCTGAATATAATGTTTGATTGTTTGCATATATTCTTATTTGTGTTCCCATGAATCACTACTGTCATTGAGTGAGTGAGAACTCAGATGACTGAAGTATGATTCTCAAATAGCCCCGATCAAGGATCATCAAGAATGGGATATTGATGATGCAATTGAGATGGGTGTGCGATCTGCATCATACTCTTAGATTGTGTAGTAAGATCTCACTTACTACGAGATACCGGGTATCTCATGATGGATGCACAGATACCTTAGAGGGTATTGGTATACCCATCCGAGAAACCGTTTGATGTAATTCTACATAATGTGTCTACGGGTGTCTCTGTTAGTAGGAGCGATATGATACTCCTCTGACTTGAGGTCAATACGCACATGTGTGGAGTGATGAACTTTGACCATGACCGACGCTTGCACCCTTCCACGGGTAGATATGGTATGGATTGGGTTCATCACGAAATGCATGTGCATGGTAGTTGAGCCAAGAATATGATTCATTCCTCAATGTGGATTTAGAGAGAATACTCGTCTTCTCATCATAATTGGATCTAAGTTGTCGGCCGACGCGCATCAACTTAGACTTTGTGGCTAATTGTGATATACTCGATCAATTAGTGATTGGAGATAATATGATTAAGTTATTTGAATATACACTTCATCATATTCAAGGCTTAATCGGGTATTCGCGAATGAAAGGAAGATATCACAATAGCCTACAGTATTACATGTAGTTGCAGATTTCCTTGCAACGTACCTCGTATATTGAGAATATTTGATTTATTGTCTAGGGTTCAATTAAGACCATTAGTTTGACTAATCGCTCGATATACGAGGGTCTATGGGCCACACAACAAGTAATGGCAATTTATCAATTATAGTTGGTTGATTAAATATTGTATTTGATATAATATTTAATTTATGGAGAATATAATAATAATTATATTTGGAATTAATTATTATTATTATTTAATTAAATTGGATTTAATTAAATATAAAATCCCAATAATAATATTTGGAATATTATTATACAAGAATAATAGATATGGTAAATATATTATTCGTAGGAACATATCTAGGGAAATATAATTTGTAGAGATTATATTACGGGCTAGGCCCGATATCTTGTTTAAGAATTAAGCCAAATTAATCCCTATAAATATGTGTCTTATGGGAATTCCAAAAATACACCAGAAATATAATTTCTCCATAAAATCTCTAGTAGGAATTTTCCTAGCAAATTCGTCTCGAGATTCAACGCTGGCATATCGATGCGGGTTGGTAGAAAGCCGTTACGTGGATACCATAGTTGAGGATTTTGCATGCAAATCATTGTAAGGATTTATATACATGTTATTAATCCTTTATGTTTTATGTTGTACAACTATTTGCAGATTCGTTGTTGGTGAATCGTTATCTTTCATTGCGCTGAACATGGTGTTCGTGCCTCTAAAACCTAACAGTTGTATCAGATCGTCAGGCTCAGTTGTATACATAATTTTTTGCAGTGTTATATAGCGAATGTTTCAATATTTGTTCCTTGCCCAGTTATCAAATATAATTTTTTTTATTAAGGTGCATGTGCATCATAAGTTTTCTGGGAAAACTATTATTTGGCCGCAATATTTGACCAACTAATTAAAAACCTGACTTAGATTAACAATCTCTGGAAAGTGGGTTGAAAGGGAACCAACAGGAACTAGGTTCCTAATAATAAAAAAAATTGAATTCCTGTATTGATTGCGTCCGATCGCACACCTTTGTGATGAATCCGCCTTCTGGACATCTTGATGGGCACGTCTCTTCACCCGTTGAGACATCACCGGAACCCAAGGCTATTGGGGATGATGTCACCGAGTGGCTTGCTGGGCGAACGGCGACTCGACTGAAGCGGTGAACTGCCGCTGGTGGCTGGATTAGACGGCGACGCTAGCCATGATCTTGTACGAATTTACTGCGACTGTTTTCGGCTTCATTCGTTACTAGTTTCGTTATTGTACGATCTTCTAAGAACGAAAAGGGACAGAACCCCAATTTCTCGTTACCATTGACAGCGTAAATTGAAACAGGGAGGCAATTGGATTGCTCCACCCTGGAGCACTGGTGCCAGACGTATTCGGAGTTGCAAATTGCAGGGCGATGCTTTCTCCATCGATTAGATCGATGGCAGATGGGATGGAGTCGTCACACCATCGTTACGGCAATCGAAATCGCAATTGGACTCTTGTGGGCGAGAGAGGATACTGGCGAACCGGCGGTTGATCTCCGGAGATCGATGCATTGCTGGCGCGCTGTGTGTACCGTGTAATACGTGAGGGGCATGATATTGAGAATTTGATTCTCACAAGCCCCTCCAAGCAAATAATCTTAATTGCAGAAAATCCCAATTTTAATTATCAAAATTAAGGCATTGTTTGGATAGATTACATATATATATAAATCTGATAACAATGTGCTATGGGATGTTTGTTTTGACTGTATTTTGAAATTATGGGAAACAAAATTTTATTGTTATTTTGGTTAGACCAAAATGATAAATTTTGAAAACTCTAGGGAATATTTGGTTGGACCAAATTCCTGTTATTATAATAAAATAATATTTTGGGCAAAATAATTTTGAAAAATGACTTTAGAAATTGACCAAGAGCTTGGAGTTTGTTGGTATTTCTAATTTTAGCAGTATTTTACCTACGGATAATTAATTGTTAAGCACGTTTATTTGATTTACGTGTTATTAGATATTTTGCATGTTTATTTGATTTATGTGCTAAATATTTAATATGTGCTTTATTTATGCAAATTTAATTTTTGAAATAAAGCATGAGAACTTGATTAGTTGCTCCCCTCTTGTATAACTGCTTATGTGAATCGATATTTACATTATTAGTTATATAGCCCACATTAAATTATTTGGGTAGGCGGCACCCAATATTTGTCGGACCGTATTAAATGTGTGGGTAGACGACGCCCAATATATGTTTGTTCGCACATGTCATGTTTGGGTAGGCGACGCCCAATAATTGCTCAAATGTGACGTAGTTAACATGTTGGATCTCGATTAAGCAATTAATACACCGCCTTTAAAATGTTCCTCACTAAAATATGGTTTTTATTGGATTGAAAGATGTATTCCATTAAAATTCAAAGTAAACCGGAGATTTCGTTCCAATGAGTATTTAAGACCCTAGTCTTTTGCTCGAATCTACATCTAACGGGACTTTTATAGGGACACGTTTGTCGCTGCTTAATGGTTGTAAACCAACTTAATTTTGTTTCACCAGCCCTAGCAGGGAAAGAAGGATTAGGCGACATCTGATTGAACTAGGTTCAATCAACTAGGAATTGCGTGAGGCAATTGGTTTAGAGACCTACCAATTCTGTTGTCGCAATGTTCAACCCTAGCAGTCATTGTAATGTAGGAATGTGGATCCTAGTCCATTAAAATTTATATTAGATATAAATTCGTACTCTTCCGATGAGGTCGTTGAGTATGTAAAATAATGGAGATAAAATAAATTAAAAGACCATGTTTATTTTGATTGCTGAATATTGATAATAGGAATTATGTGTTTAATTCCCATTTAAGTTTGTTTCTCTAAAATTGTTGAAATGAATAACTTGTCATTGAAAAATATTCTGGAAACGAACTAATTGGTTGGGCCAAATTTTATGGACTGGCATTGTAACGTGTGTTTGGTACTAAGGCAAGAAGAGATTGAGTACGTGTTAGACACGACAATCCCTTTACCCCTGAGGCTGGTTTATTTGAGGCTGCAGCGTTTGACGTTATAGCTCAAAATAAGCATTAAGATGATGCTTCCCAGACTCTATGTTATGATTGCTCGGTATGACTCCCGAATTGCAAGACAACATGAGAAAATGGATCCCTTCGAGATGCTTAAGCATCTGAAAGGATCTCTTTGATTCTAGATCTTATTTGAGATTTATGAAGTGATGAGAGATCTGTTCAGATGTCGATTAGCGAAAGGAGGGAAGATTTTACCTCATGTGCTATCCTCAAGTCGCTCCCCGATTCATATTCTAGTTTCGTAGTAAATTTAATATGAAGAAGACGGAAGCGACAATGTCGGAGCCTCATAACATGTCTAAGACTTTTGAGTCTTCCTCTGCTAAGGAAAAGTCGGTGGTCATGGTAAGTGCTTCTACTTCTTCTGACCTGAAAGGCGAGAAGAAGCGAAGGAGTAAGGCTAAGAGGGATCCAAGCCCAACTTCCTGAAGGCGAAAGGTGGATTTCAAAAGTATGAGCGGGTTGATAAGGATGTGTGCCCCACTGCAATAGAAAGGGGCATTGGAAGAAGGACTGTAAGGTTCTAGCAAGCGAGAAGAAAATACGAGGTGTTTTAGCTGCTAGAACAAGTACGGTTGTTATTAAGATAAACATGTTCAATAATAGTTCAAACTGCTGGGCATTTGTTGAGTTATGGACATGATGTTCTTAATATACAAAGTAGGAGGACTAACGATTAGTAATCATGAAAACCCGACTTACTTGTGGCATTGTAGATTTGGTCATCAAGACGAGAAAAGAATCACAAGGTTAAGAAAGTTGAACTACTTAACCTCATTTGACTTAGAGTCTTATGGTGATTGCGAATCTTGTCTCATGGGCAAGATGATCAATAAACCCTTTTCCGGGAAATGGGTGCGTGCCAAAGAAGTTCTAGAGTTGATTCGCATCGATGTTTGTGGACCATTGCCCACTCTAGCTAGGGGTCAATTCGGCTACTTCATCACATTTACCGACGATTACTCAAGGTACGTATACGTGTATCTCATGAAACACAAATCCGAATCGTATGAGAAGTTCAATGGGTACAAGGCAGAAGTAGAGAAACAACTTGGTAAGAGTATAAAGACTCTTCGATTGGATCGAGGAGGTGAGTACCTTAGCTATGAATTCATGGATTACTTGAAGCTTCATGGGATCCAGTCACAATGGACTCCTTCCGGAATACCTCAGATGAATGGTGTGTCTGAAAGGAGAAATCGAACCTTGTTTGACATGGTAAGGTCCATGGTGAGTTTTTCCTCTCTTCCAACATTCTTATGGGGATACGCATTACAAACCTCAATCTATATTCTGAATAAGACTTCGTCCAAATCAGTTGAGCAGACTCCATACGAGCTATGTCATGGCAAGAAGCCATCTGCTAATTGATAAGTTGGAATCCAAAGGTGAAAATGGTTATTTTGTGGGATATCCTAAGGAGATAAGAGGATATCAATTCTATCTACCGGAGAAACAAACAATAATTGTTTCTTAGCAAGCTAAGTTCCTAGAAGACGAGTACGTTCTTAAGGAACAAAGCCGTAAGAAGATAGAACTTGAAGATATTCAAGAACCACGAATTAACATATATACTGATGTTTTGTCAAAGCAACATGATAAAGAATCAGTGGGAGCATTCAACGACTCTCATTATGGAAGTTAATCACTAGGTGATCCTCTTTCAGCCAGTGGGAGCGTAATTGGAGTTGCATTGCTTTCGCAACAACCTCCAAGTGGGCTGAATGAGAATAACATAGTTCAAACTCCCGCCCAAGAGACATTTGAAAATGTCTCTCTTGAGGACTCTCCGGTCAACGATGAAGTCGCTACACCACAAAATTTTCACAATCAGAATGTACAGCCTGCACAACCACAACTCCATAAGTCGAGTAGGATTCATAATCCACCCACTAGGTACTATAGGTTCCTAGTGGAAGAACATGATGATGTGTGTTAGGATAAAAGTTGTATAGTTTTGATGAGTTAAAACAAACCAGAAGATCTAATAGGACCATTTGGACCTGTTAGCCAGACGAGGGAATAGATTAGGACTTAGTCTAGGGGAACTGTCAGACCAGAAGACTTCACCAGAAGAGTCACCAGAAGACCCCTACCAGAGGACTTCACTAGAAGACCCCCACCAGAGGACTTCACTAGAAGACCCCCACTAGAGGACTTCACCAGAAGACCCCCCCCCCCCCCCCCACCAGAGGACTTCACCAGAGTTCACCAGAAGACTTCACCAGATGAGATCTGACCAGAGGCAGAAGACATTCCCCAGACCAGACAAGTCTGGTGAACTAAAAGATGCTCAGAATCATCTCTAGATTCTACTGAGTATTCTGGTTCTTAACCGACTCTAGACTAGAGGACACCGAGGTCACCTGGTATCTGGTCCTGCCTTCTCTGGAAGAATTAGAGTTGGGCAATGGAAGCATTTGACTGTTGGTAACTCAAATTAAGTCAAATAAAGATCGGATTGGAAAGTATTTGAAGTCTATCAATCCAAGGATCTCACCAACCCAATCAATCAATTAGGTAATTGATTGATTGAAGCTTCCTTAATTAGAGATCTGATTAGATTAGCTCTCCAACGGCTAATTCCTAAACATCTCTACAAATATAAGTGTGCATCTTTGAAGAAAGGCTAGAGAGAGAGATATACACGCACACAAAGTTAATATCCAAGCCACTTGATCATCACTTAAGCACTCTTACTTTGATCATATTCATATCCACTCGTTAAGGAGTTGTTGTATACTCAACCTGTTCATATTTAAGATAAGGTTGTAGTGAGTTAAGCTTTAGATCGAAGTTAGATCTAAAGGCTGTTGTAAGAAGGATCTGGTACTTCTCAATTCCAGAACGATAGTTGGTTGGTTGGTTAAGTAAGGCCCCTTGATCAAAGGGAGAGTGGACGTAGGATTGTTATATCTGAACCACTATAAATCTTGTCTTCTTTATCGCTTTCTTTCTTATTGCCTTGTTGTGTGCTCTTTTAAAAAGATTTTGAAAACAACCTTTACTTAAGTTTAAGCTTCCACGATTAATCTATCTAGTGGGACCAACAACGTGGTATCAGAGCAGTGTGTCCAAGACCACTGCTTTGATAGGCTTTTGGTGGTCACAGGGCATATCCATTGCTCTTTATTATTCTTGTTTAAATTCTTTATAAAACTTGTTGAAAATGTCTTCAAAATCTTCTTACAAGAGCCATAAGTTGCCTGAATTCTCCTTTGAGGATTATAGCCACTGGAGCTTCATGATGAGTAATCATCTCGGAGCTATCCATCACCGCATGTTAGATGTGGTAGAGAGTGGCCCAATTCAAGTTTACTGGACTCTCATTGATGATGGCAGGTCTGAGTCCAGAGGA
Source organism: Ballota nigra (assembly GCA_947034835.1). Lineage (NCBI taxonomy): Eukaryota > Viridiplantae > Streptophyta > Magnoliopsida > Lamiales > Lamiaceae > Ballota > Ballota nigra. The sequence goes on along the minus strand of OX344729.1, from coordinate 67,950,744 downwards.
GAAACCAGCGAATCTGCTGAGGAAAGAACAGGAGAAAGAGTTGCAAGGCAAAGGATTCTCAAGAAAAGAGATGAGCTCGACAATGATGAGAGAAAGTTGTATAATCTGGACCAGGTGGCAAGAACAGAGATCATCAATACCCCCACCAAGGAAGTGACAAAAAAGGTCAGAACCTGTGCCACTGCTAAGGAGATGTGGGATAAGTTGGCTCTGCTCTGCGAGGGAACAGAGAAAATAAAAGACAACAAGCTCCAGGCGGTCCAACACTCGAAAAAGAAATAAATAATAAAATTTTAAGATCACTAACCAGCAGGTGGAGGATAAAAGTCACTGTGATAAAAGACAACAAGGATCTCAACACTCTGGATCATCATCTTCTGTTGTCTGATATAAAGGCATATGAGTATGATCTACAAGAGGAAGATCAAACATAAGAGGTTTCCTCTTCTGGTCAGAAAGGAGTTGCCTTCTCATCAACTATCATGATTGATGAAAAAGCAAAGGAGTCTACTGCAGATAACATGAGTCTGAAGGAGTAGGTAGCACTTCTAACCCGTAAGCTTGATAAAATGGGTTCTAAGTATGGCAGGTATAAAAGGCACTGGAAGGAATCTACCAGAGACAGGAAGAGTTCTTTCAAACCTGCAGATAAGGAAAAGACATCTGGAGAGTCAAGGGAGACCAGATTCAGAACACAAGAGAGGAGAGATGGCAGCTCTGGCAGATCAGATTATTAGAGGAGAGACAGCAGTTCTGGTAGATCTGATTACCAGAGGAGAGAGAGTAGTCCAGCCAGATCAGAGTATAACCAGAGGAGGAGAGATCCAAGCCCCAGTCCCAGAGGAGACAACACATGCTACACTTGCAACAAGCTAGTCCACTACAACTATGATTGTCCTCAACTTACTCATAGGGAAAGAGAAGAGAAAAGACTCAAGAGAGTAGGAGATATGCAGACAAGAGAGCATTGCTGGCAGAAGCAGAGGAAGGGGATACCAGCTCAAGTTCTTCTTCTTCTGATTTCGGATCTGAAGATGATGTAAGTCTTATGGCAGACATCACTGAGGTACATGAAACTACCTTGTGCTTATCAAATTCCAAATATACTGAATCCTCTCATTCTTCTGGTGCTTCCAGAGAGTCTGATATGTAGCAAATGCTATCAGATCTCTAAAATTGTGTTTAATTATGCCAAAAAATTGAGAAAGAAAATGGTAGGCTCAGAGCTGAAGTTCAATCCTTATCCCATGAGCAAAAATCCACCAGAGAACTCATGAAAGATCATTCCAAAGAAGTCTCTGAACTTCAGGAAAAGATCACAGAAAGAGATACTCTGGTAGATCAACTCATGAAAGAAAAGAACTCCCAGGAAGAAGAGTTCAATGAACTTAGAGCAAAATATCAATATCTTATCAAGGGCAAGCAAATTGAACAACCTACGAAGGAAGTACATAGTACCAGAGAAGCTCCAACTGTTGTATCTATTATAACAGGATCTTCTCAAAGGGTAACTGATAAGAGTGGTTTAGGATATTCTGGAATTAAAACCAGATCTCATATATTTTTCCACAATAAAGGCAAGTCTAAAAGATCTGGAGAAGTGGTAGAAATCTAGGATGAAAAGGATCCTAATGGAAAAGGTTACAGAGCAGTTCAGGATTGCTCTGCTGACCATATAGATGACGTTCCTAATGAGATAATCAAACTGGAAGGAGATATCTTAGAGCAGAAACTTCAGATAAGAGAACCTATGAAGATTGATGGTTCTGCTCAGATTCCTAAACATATTAAAAGACCTCAGAAGAATCCTAAAAGAGTGGAACCTAAGCAAATTAGGGGACCTCAAAAATGATATTCTAAGAAGAGGAAGTTTAATCAGAATAGGGGATATCAGAGGAGATATACTGAACCAGAGAACATCAATCATAACCGGGAATCTTAAAAGAAGTTTGCTCAAAGAAGATTCCAGGACAGAGACACTCTAAAAGAATTTCATCATCAGAATAGATCCAATTTTCAGAACCAGAGGAGGTCTTCCAGACCCATCTATAGAAAACCAACTGATCTGGGTAGTTATGACAACAGAGATGGTTCTTCTAGGATGTACCCTTACAACAAGACCTTTAAGACCATGTCTTTAAGGCAGGCCATTCCAAGGGCCAGATTTGAGAAGAGATACACCAGACCTGTGTATAGGAAAGGTGTTCTGATCAGACCAGTAGCTCAATATGTAATTGTCAGAGGACATGTATTGGTAGATAAATTTGGAAGGAAGATAAGATCTCCTCATCCAGCAAGGGATGATCTTTATCTTCGGATTCCTACAAAACCTGCAGCTAACCAATCAGGACCCAGCACTAGTAGGGGACCTAATTAATTTCCCTACAGGAGGATAAAAGCCTATTGGAGAAAGGACTTTCAAGCAATCATGTCTGGTACATTGATAGTGGATGTTCCAAGCACATGACATTCCAAAAAGATCATCTCCAGGATTTCAAGCCACTGAATGGGCCAAGAGTGATGTTTGGTGACAACAATTATGGAGTCACCAGAGGCGTTGGAAAGTTGACCTTTAATGATGTATCTGTAGATGAAGTCTACTACATTGAAGGACTCAAGCATAATCTGCTTTCAGTATCCCAATTTTGTGATAAGGGATACTCAATGAAGTTTTCTAGTGATTCATGGACTGTCTTTTCTTCTGATTATAATGATATCTTCCTTATTGGCTTGAGGAAGGGTAACATTTATCTTGCAGATTTTAGCAGTTGCCCGAGAAATACTTGCCTGGTTGCAAAGGGATCTGCAGAGAACAGCTGAATTTGGCACAAGAGATTGAGCCATCTTAACTTCAAAACACTGAACAAGATTGTCAGAAAAGGTCTAGTTCGAGGTCTTCCTAATGAAGTGTTTAAGAAGGATCAGGTTTGTGATTCATGCCAGAAGGGTAAACAACCCAAAACTTCATTTTAAGGATGTCCAGAGCACAACCACAACCAGAGTACTTCAACTACTTCACATGGACCTGTTTGGACATGTTTCTCCTCTTAGTTTCAGTGGAAGGAAGTACACACCTTGGTGATAGTAGATGATTTTTCAAGATATACTTGGGTAATCTTCTTGTTTAAGAAAAATGAAACTATCACAAAGCTGCCAGAGTTCTTCAAACAGATTCAGAATGAGCAGAATCAGAGCATAGTAAGGATCAGAAGTGACAAAGGGACAGAGTTTTTGAATTCACACATTGCAGAGTATTGCAAGGACCATGGGATTTTTCATGAGACATCTGCTGCCAGAACACCCCAACAAAATGGAGTAGCAAAAAGGAGGAACGAAACCCTCAAGGAAGCTGCAAGGACTATTCTAGCAGAATACAACACACCACAGAGATTTTGGGCAGAAGCTATCAACACAGCCTGTTTCACCCAGAATAGATGCCTTATTGCCTAGAGACATAGTAAGACTCCATATGAGGTATGGAAAGGTAAAACCCCATCTGTTTCATTCTTTCATATTTTTGGATGTAAGTGTTTCATCCATGACAATGGGAAATCCAAATTAAAAACTTTTGATGCTAAAGTTGCAGATGGAATATTCTTGGGATATTCCAGCACTAGTAAAGCATTCAGAGTCTTTAATAGGAATTCACTTTGTGTGGAGAAAACACCTCATATTGTTTTTTATGAATCTGCTTTTGAGTGCAAGGTGAACTTAAAGTCTCAAGAAAAGACACAGAATCATAATACTCTAGAGTTATCAAAGTCAATCCACCTATTCTTGATTCAGATTCGGATTTAGATTCAGATGGTGACCCATCTTTTGGTTCTCTGAAGCAGAAGTCTTCACAAGGAGCAGAACCAGAAGAGGTTGGAACTTCTGTAGGGGGAAGCTCTCCTGTAGTTGGTGATAATCACCAAGGTACTACAGTAGATGGTTAATCAGGTAAGGCCATGGGAAGGAGAACCCTGGTTGATCACCCCAATGAGTTGATAATAGAAGATCTAGCTAAGGGTGTCCAGACTAGGAGAACTCTCAACTTAGCTGCCTTATTCAGTTGCTATGTGTCCTTGATTGAGCCCAAGAACATCACAGAAGCACTGAAAGATTCAAATTGGGTTGTTTCTATGCAGGAGGAGTTGAATCAATTCACCAGACAGGATGTTTGGGAGCTGGTAGACAGACCAAGACATCAAAAGGTGATAGGCACTAAGTGGGTTTTCAAGAATAAGAAAGATGAGAATGATGTCATTACTAGGAACAAGGCAAGGCTAGTGGGTCAGGGGTATTCTTAGTCTGAAGGAATAAACTATGATGAGACATTTGCTCCTGTTGCCAGATTAGAAGCCATCAGATTGTTTCTAGCATATGTTGCTCACATGAAGTTCAAAGTACACCAGATGGATGTGAAATTTGCCTTTCTTAATGGGATTCTCATTGAGGAAGTGTATGTGGAACAACCTCCTGGTTTTGAACAAGGTGACAAGGTGTATAAGCTTAAGAAGGCTCTTTATGGGCTTAAGCAGGCACCCAGAGCATGGTATGACACTCTATCTCAGTTTCTTCTAGACAATGGTTTTACTAAGGGAAATATTGATAGGACCTTGTTTTGGAAAGAAGAAGGAAAGGACATCCTTCTGGTCCAGCTATATGTTGATCACATTATATTTGGATCTCTTAACAAGAAGTTGTGTGAGAAGTTTGGAGATCTCATGCAGAGCCTGTTTGAAATGTCTATGATGGGTGAGATGAATTATTTCTTAGGTTTGCAGGTAAGGCAGACAGAGAAGGGAATTCTTATCAATCAAGCAAAATACATCAGAAACATGTTAGAGAAATTTGGAATAGGATCTAGCAAGAAAGCCAAGATTCCTATGATGACAAATTTCAACATGGATCCAGATGAGTCTGGAGAAAGTGTGGACCAGACTCAGTACAGGGCACTTATTGGTTCTCTTCTGTACCTGGCTGCAAGCAGACCAGATATTACCTTTGTTGTTGGTGTGTGTGCCAGATTTCAAGCTAATCCTAAGAAAAGTCACTTGGAAGCAACTAGGAAAATATTAAAATATCTTAAGGGAACAGTGAATTTGGGGTTATGGTATCCTGCAGATGATAACTTAGAGTTAAGTGGTTATTCGGATTCAGATTATGGTGGTTGCAGAATAGATAGGAAGTCTACAAGTGGAACATGCCAATTTTTAGGGAATAAATTGATATCTTGGTTTTCTAAGAAACAAACTTCAGTTTCTACATCAACTACAGAAGCAGAGTAGGGTTTCACAAGTCTAAGATTTTGTTTTCTAAGGATGGTCCTCTTCATGGCCATCCTGATTGTGATGGAGAAGAAGTTATTCCTGCCCCTCCCCTTCAAGCAATTCCATCTCCTGCAAAGGGGCAGAAGCAACAGCAGAAGCAGAAGACCCAAAAGCAAGCTGCTGGAGCAACTGGTTCCTCAACCGTTGTTTTCTCTGGTTCCTCAGAGGAGGACCAGATTCCCCTTCTAAATATCTTGAAGAAGAAGGGTGAAGCTGCTGTGGCTGCTAAGAAGGCTGGAGCAGCCAAGAGGAAGAGGCCAGAGGAGGCCAAGAGAGGCTCTGCTAAGAAACACAGAACTAGCAGAAAGGCCAAGAAGACTCTTCTGGTGGATGAGCCATCAGATGATGAGGCAGTAGAGGTTGAGCCTCTAAAGTGGAAGAAATCCAAGGCCAAGAGAGCCATTCTTCAAGGATCAGACTCTGGCTCTGATCTTGGAGAGGCCTTGGAGAAGGCAATTGATGAGGCTTCTCAGATGATGGAGGATGCTTCTGCTCCAGAACTTATTGTGCCTGCTGATGTTGACTCATCAGAGGTAAACCCTTCCATCTCATCCTCTATTCCCCCCTCTGATCATGTTAGCCTTGTTACTCCCACTACTTCTCCACCAGACACCCAAACACAACCCATATATCATCACCAGAGCAGACCTTACCAGACACACCAATATACACTACTTCAGCCATCCTTCAAACACCTTCTCCCCCATCTTTCCAAATACCTCTAAATACAAATCCCTCTCCCCCAGCTTCTGTACCAGAGGTGCCATCAACCTCTTCTGGTGCAGATATTCCCCTTCCAAACACCTCCACTTCACACATTCCAATCCCACCCTCTGTACCAGAGATCCCAGCTTCTTCTGGTGCAGAACAACCCCTACCTTCCACCTCCTCCTCTCAAAATCCTACCCCTCCCCAATCCCATACAGATCAGGACCCAACCATTTCTATGGCTCTGAGATTCCCTGCCCCTCCCCCTTCTCCCACCTGTTTAACAAGCGATGATAGTGAAGATGAGGAAGCTTCACTTGAGCCTGCTAACTTAGCACCTTCCTCCTCTGCCTCTGGGCCCAAACCCTTCACTTTCTCATCTGCAGAAATGGGTCCCATTAGGCAGAGTATGAGTGTGAGTGCTCAGCTCTGGCTAAGAGAGCATTTCCCAATCCTTTTGGAGCACTTACCACTTCCGGCAGAGTTGACTGATGCCAAGGTCTGGAGCAAAGCCAGACTTGAAGATGTGGAGGACCTTATGCTATTGCTTGAGGAAATGGGTCCCTCCAACTTCACTGCATGGTAGATTGAGCTGAAGCAGAAGATGAATATTCAGAACCCAGCTGAGCTGGAGACCCCTGGTGCAGCCAAGATCTTGATTCGCACCCTGCTCATCCAGAGAGGGGTAATGCTCACTCCTGAGGGCCCCTCTTACAAGTTTGGGCCTCACTTTGTCTTCCCTCCAGAGCTGTATTCAGACGAGGAAGATTTTGATATGTCTCATGCCGTGCTCCAGAAGATGAAGACGTTCTTTAATGAACAAATCATGCAGATAGGGTGCTTCTCTAAGGCAATTCAACACATGGCCCCTGCTATGATAGAGCACCAGATCCGACAGGAGAGGAGGATTTTCCTTAAGCAGCTCAAGTCTACTCTTGCTGAAATCAAGGCCTCTTTCAAGGCAAATGGCCTCTTTGTCAAGTTGGATTTGATGCACAGCCAGAAACAGCTCCAGGAGCACGTGCTGGAGCAGATGAGGCCAGTCTCTGTGCTGAAGGTTGAGATGGCCAGCCAGATGATCCAGACTGCTAAGATGAAGGACTCCCTCCAGGAGATGTTAGTGAAGCAGGAGAAGCTGGTTGCAGAATCAAAAGCTTGCCTGGAGGAGGCTAAGCAGCTCTGTGATCTTCACTCTTCCTCCAACACTGCCTTGCCTAATCTCATAAGGCAGGTAGTGGAGCCCCTCCTTGATGAAGTTAAAAAGGGGGAAGAGAAGGCCAGAACTGATCTGGCAAAAACCACAAATGAAACTCTTTTTAGCCATGGAGCTCGTCTGGACCTGCTAGAGAACACCTTGGCCCAGGCAGAGCTGCAGAAGAAGAAGAAGAAGGAAGAGCTTAAATCTCTTACCATGGCTAAGCAGCTTGCTGCAGAAGAGGATTCCTCAGAAGCAGAGCAGGATCCCATCTCAATCTCTGGACCTGCAAAGAGGAAGATCAGAAAAGTCAAGAAGAGCTTCCTTGAGACTGTTGAGGAAGAAGCTCAGAAGAGATACAAGGAAAAGACTCCAGAGGAGAAGCAAGCAAGGATCAGAAAGAACATAGATGAAGAGCAGAGGCTCAGATATGTTAGGAGGCAAAATAAGAAGACCAGAGAAGCTGGTGTTCCTTCTGATGCAGGTGGATCTAGTCAGAGGAGGAAAGCTCCTATTGAGGTGATGAATATTTTGCCTCTCAGGACAGAAGGGTCTTTTGACTCTACTGTGCCTGTGCCCTTGATTGAGAAATGGAAGGAGGCAAAGACTCTCTGGTTCATTCAACATTATATCCAGAGGCCAGCACCAGAGGATGATGAGCTGATCAACAGAACCTTTCACTCCTGGATGCAAGCTTATGATGCAGTTTTGTACAAGCAATTGATGGACTCTATCATTGAGTTCAACCTGGAGGTGACTGCTCCTGAGTTTACTTATCTCAACACACCCATGGTAGGAGACCAGGTTGATTGGGCTGAGCTGAAGAGATTGTACAAGACAAAGGTGTTGGTCAACTTCACTCCAACATCTTCTGCAGAGTTGAAGGCCGTCCAGGATAGGTTCCTTGACTGGTTTCTAGTGCCCAAGGAAAACATGAGATATGCATAGAATAGGACTCTGAACTTCAATGTAACTTGTAATCATCTTGTCCTTATTATTAATGAAAATATCATATCTTCTCTGTTCAAAAGACAACCTCTTGTTGTCTTAATTGATTGCCTGATAAGATCTATTCTAAGGTCTTATCCTTTACTATTTTTATGCTTAAGTCTTATGTTTTGATATGTTCTGGTAGTGTTTTAACTTCATCAAAAAGGGGGAAATTGTTAGGATAAAAGATGTATATTTCTGATGAGTTAAAACAAACCAGAAGATGTAATAGGACCATTTGGACCTGTTAGCCAGATGATGATCTAGATTAGGACTTAGTCTAGGGGGAACTGCCAGACCAGAAGACTTCACCAGAAGAGTCACCAGAAGACCCCACCAGAGGACATCACCAGAGGACTCCACCAGAAGACTTCACCAGATGAGATCTGACTAGAGGCAGAGGACCTTCCCCAGACCAGACAAGTCCGGACCAGACGAGTCTGGTAGAACAAAAGATGCTCAGTTTGATCCCCTGTTTCTACTGATTATTCTGGTTGTTAACCAGATCTGGACTAGAAGACAACGAGGTTGCCTGGTGTCTGGTCTTGCCTTCTCTGGAGAGAATCAGAGTTTGGCATTGGAAGCTATTGACCGTTGGTGATTCAAATCAAGTCAACATGATCAGGATTGGAAAGTCTGAAGTCAATCGATCCAAGGATCCCACCAACCCAATCAATCAATTAGGGAATTGATTGATTGAAGCTTCTCTAAATAGAGGATCTGATTGGATTAGCTCTCCAACGGCTATTCCCTAATCCCCTCTATAAATACAAGAGTGCAATCACAAGAAAAAGCTCTAGAGAGATACATACGCGCACGAAGATACATTCAAGCTTTTTTTTATCAAGCACATAGCACTCTTATTCTGTTCTTAATTACTTATTCACTCTTAAAGAGTAGTTGGACCTCAACCTGTTCATCTACAAGATAAGGTTGAAGGCTGTTGATCTTTAGATCGAAGTTAGATCTAAAGAATTTGTAAGAAGGAACTGGTACTTCACAATTCCAGTAAGTAAGTTGGTTGTTGGTTGGATAGTGAGACCCCTTTGATCAAGGGAGAGTGGATGTAGGATATTCAGATCCGAACCACTATATATCCGGTCTTATTTACTGTTTTCTGCATTTAAATTCCTGTTTATTATAGTCTGCTCTTGTAAAAAGAAGTTGTCTAGGACATTTAATTTAAAGCTTCCGCAATTTATCAATCTAGTGGGACCAACAGCTATTGTTCACAACTACTCTGGATTAGTCAGCAGCTTAGGGACTACCACATTAGGGCTAAGGATATTCCAATATTTTGTGATAGCAACAGTGCCATGGCAATCACTCAAAATACAGTTCTTCATACCAGATGCAAGCATTTTGATATAAGACATCGTTTAATAAGAGACCATGTTGAGAAGAGAGATATAAGGATGGAAAAGATTGCAGCAGTGAAGCAGAGAACAGATATTCTCACTAAGATATTGGCTGAGACCATATTCAGAGAGTTGGCATTTGAATCAGGGTTGTTGGATCAAGAGACAGAATTGGTTTAGGGGGAACATCAGAGAAGTATCCTTTATTTTAATTATGCTTTAATTATTGTTCATACTAACATACCTACAGGTTAGATTTATCAGAGAAGTTACATCTCCAGATGAGGTATGTACTAGACGAGGTATGTACCAGATGAGGTACAGAGTAGATTCCAGAGAAATCCGGAGTTAAACTCTGACCAAAACCAGATGAGTTCCATCAGATGAGGTGTAACACTAGACTACCTAAGGTATCATCTGGTTACAATATCAGATGTCAGGTATGTACTTACTTCTCTGGCCTCTGATCATTGGGACACACTTTTCAAATTACTAAATACACCCAAAATGTTTCATATTCAGAGTGTATTTAAGAATAGGGTCGTGGGCCTAGGCAATCATTTCGCTTTTTCCTTGACTGCCACAAAACCCCCTCAAACCCAGTCCCAATGACCATGCCCACGCACACAATTAAATCTGTATCTCGCCTTTCAATCCTGGCCGTCATATTTATTTAACGTGCAAGATGTCAATCAATTTCTAAATTGATTTTGTCCCTAAATTTAATTTTAATTTTACACGCGTTCACACTTCAGTTAATTTCAAAACCACGCGTCCTTTCCTTTATAAACTCAAATCTTTCATCTGTCTTTTCACTTTTCAAACTTTCCAAAAACCCTAACCTCTCTCTGCAAACAGTTTTCTCTCTTCTTCTTCTCTATCTTTTCAGTTATGGCTTCAAAGTGCAATTTCAACCCAGACTATGTCTGCAAGAAACTTAAAACGGAGATGGTGGTGGATTTCTACTCCACTCACAACCCCTCAGCGTTAGCGATCTTGGAATTGTTGCGCGGATCCGAAGTGGAGAAGTTGATTTCCACTGTTCCTCAGGAATTTCGCACTTTGGATGGGTATGCAGCCCAGTTTTTAGTGAGGATGAAGGTCCATGATGAGCACATTTCCTCGAAGATTGATGGAGAGGACATGGTATTTTCCAAGCATGACTTCTGCAAGTTGTTTGGAAACATTTCTACAGAAGATGTAGATCCTTTGAACTATAAGGAGGATGAAGCCCTAGAATCCTTCAAGCTTTTTGCGCGTTCTTCTTTCCAGAATATGACGAGGGGATTTCTGGACAAGCATTTGAGGCAAAAGTACAAGGTACTTTTTGACATCGTGGTCAAAGTGTTGATGTGTGAAAATCATAGCACTGATGTTATTTTTACTGGCCGTCTTTACGTGATGAGAGCCATTTTCAACGGTGTCCAGTGCAATTGGGTAGAGTTCTTCTGGGGCGTGTTGAGGAAGAACAAAGCCAAAGTACAGAAGGAGGAGTGTCCCACCAAGCCAGGGGAGTTGCAGTTTTATTTCAATACAAACGTCTCCCTAGGGACAAAGTTGACCTTGATTCTAGATTCCATCCTCCCAGACAAGGCGTGGAAGGGTTCCTAGTGTCGGAGCTTTCACAACTCTAAGATCATCTTCTCCAAGGATGGTCCTCTTCATGGCCATGCTGACTCTGATAGAGAAGATGCCATCCATGCCCATCATATTCAAGCAATGCCCTCACCTGCTAAAGGGCAGAAGAAGAAGAGCAGCTCGAAGAAGAAGGTTGGAGCTCCTGCTTCTTCCAATCTGATGTTATCTGGCTCATCAGAGGACGACCAGATCCCCCTCACTGTTGCCTTGAAGAAGCAGAGGGGTGATGGTGAAGAAGCTTCCAAGAAGGCAGATGCAACTAAGAAGAGGCCAAGGCCAGAGGAAGGAGGTGCAAGAAAGGCCTCAGCCAAGAAGCCAAGAACATCGAGGAAGGCTTCAAAGAAAACTCTTCTGATGGATGAGCCATCAGAGGAAGAGGAGTCAGAGGAGGATGTTCCTCTGAAGAGAAAGCCTAGAGCCAAGAGGGTTATTCTGCAAGACCCAGACTCTGGATCTGATCTGGGAGATGCTTTGGAGCAGGCAATTAAGGAGGCCTCTCAGCTGAGGTAAACCCTTTCTCTTCTCCTGTCAATCTTGTTACCCCTTCCACCTCTCCCTCAGAAACCCAAACACACCCTGCTTCTGGTTTGCAAGCTTCTTCACCAGAGCAGACCATCCCAGACACTCCCCCATATTCTACCTCTACCCTACCCATACAAACTCATTCTCCCCTCCATCTCAAACACCTCTACCCACAGACCCTTCACCCCCACAAACAAACACTGTACCAGAGGTGCCCTCAACCTCTTCTGGTGCAGAACCATCCTTTAAATCTAACCCTCCCACTTCACAAAGCCATATACCTATCCCTCCCCCCACCCAAGCTGACCAGAACCCCTCTTCTTCCATGGCTCTAGAGTTCTCTGGTCCTCCTGCCTCCCCCACAGTTTCAATCAGCGATGATAGTGAAGATGAGGATGCTCACTGGAGCCGGAGGTCTTAGCACCATCCTCCTCTGCCAGGGGCCCAACCCTTTCACCTTCAATTCTGCAGACATGGGGCCTATCAGGCAGAGTATGAGCGTAAGTGCTCAGCTCTGGCTAAGAGAGCATTTTCAAATTCTGTTGGAGCACTTACCTTTGTTGGCGGATCTGACTGATGCTAAAGTCTGGAGTAAGGCCAGACTAGAAGATGTGGAAGACTTGGTCATGCTGTTGGAAGAAATGACCACTTCTGGATTCATAGCCTGGGAGATTAACCTTAAGAAGAAGCTCAATATTCAACATCCTGCAGAGCTTGAATCTCCACAGGCAGCAAAGGTGGTGATTAGGACTTTGCTGATCTAGAAGGAAGTAATGATCTCTGCAGAGGGCCCTTCCTACTCCTTTAGCCCTCACTTCTCCTTCCCCCAAGAGCTTTATTCAGATGAGGAGGACTTTGATGTCACCCCTGCTGTGCTCCAGAAGATGAAGATGTTCTTCAATGAACAGATCCAGTAGATAGGGCGTTTCTCTAAGGCCATGCAACACCTAGCGCCTGCCCTGGTTGAGCATCAGATCAAGGAAGAAAAAAAGAAGTTCCTGAAGAAGATCAAGGCTGTTTTTGCCTCTGCCAAAGCCTCTTTCAAGGAAAATGGTCTGTTCCTAAAGCTAGATGTGCTTGAGAGCCAGAAGCAGATATAGGAGCATGTCCTGGATCAGATGCGGCCTGTCTCTATGCTCAAGGTGGAAATGGCTTCTCAAATGCTCGAGACTGCCAAGCTGAAGGACTCTCTCCAGGAGATGCTGGCCAAGCAGGAGCGTTTGGTTGTTGAAGCTCAGGCCTATCTGGATGAGGCAAAGAAGTTGCGTGATCTTCACTCTTCCTCCTCCACCGAGTTGCCTGATCTCATAAGGCAGGTGGTTCAGCCCCTTCTTGATGAAGTTATAAAGGGGGAAGAGAAGGCCAGAACTGATCTGGAGAAGAGCACGAATGAGACGTTGTTCAACCATGGAGCTCATCTGGACCTGTTAGAGAACACTTTGGCTCAAGCTGAGCTGTAGAAGAAGAAGAAGAAGAAGGAAGAGCTCAAGTCTCTAACCATGGCCAAGCAGCTTGCAGCAGAGGAGGAATCTCTTGACTCTAAATAAGACCCTGTCTCCATTCCTGGCCCAACCAAAAAAAAGATCAGAAAGGTCAAGAAAAGCTTTCTGGAGCAAGTGGTTGAGAGGCAGAGAAGAGATTCAAGGAGGAGACAGAAGAAGAGAGGCTAGCAAGAATAAAGAAGAACATAGATGAAGAGCAGAGGCTCAGATATGTTAGAAGGCAAAACAAGAAGGCCAGAGAAGCTGGAATCACTCCTGGTGCCAGTGGATCAAGTCAGAGGAAGAAAGCACCTGTTGAGGTAATGGATATTCTGCCACTCAGGACAGAAGGGTCTTTTGACTCTACTGTGCCTGTTCCTCTTATTGAAAGATGGAAGGAAGCCAAGACTTTGTGGTTTATCCAGCACTATATCCAGAGGCCACCTCCAGAGGACGATGCACTTATCAACAAGACTTTCCACTCTTGGATGAAGTCATACGATGCAGACCTGTACAAGAAGCTGATGGATTCTACCATCCAGTTCAACCTGGAAGTCACTGCCCCAGAGTTCCATTATCTCAATACTCCTATGATTGGGGACCATGTTGATTGGGCAGAGTTGAAGAAGCTATACAAGACCAAAGTATTGGTGGATTTCACCCCAACAAACTCTGCAGAGCTGAAGGCCGTTCAAGACAGATTCCTTGATTGGTTTCTGGTGCCCAAGGAGAACAGAAGATATGCCTAGATAGGACTTGATTTGATATGTAAAATGTAAAATATTTGTCCTTATTGTTAATGAAAAACATATCTCTTCTGTCTCAAGAAAACTTCTTGTTGTCTCCTTGTTTGCCTGATAAGATCTATTCTAAGGTCTTATCCTTTTAAACTGCTTTCTTGCTTATTCTTGTTGTTTGATCAGTTCTGGTAGTGTTTTAACTCCATAAAAAAAGGGTAAATTGTTAGGATAAAAGTTGTATAGTTTTGATGAGTTAAAACAAACCAGAAGATGTAATAGGACCATCTGGACCTGTTAGCCAGATGAGGGAATAGATTAGGACTTAGTCTAGGGGAACTGCTAGACCAGAAGACCCCTACCAGAGGACTTCACCAGAAGACCCCCACCAGAGGACTTCACCAGAAGACCCCCACTAGAGGACTTCACCAGAAGACCCCCACCAGAGGACTTCACCAGAAGAACCCCCACCAGAGGACTCCACCAGAAGACTTCACTAGATGAGATCTGACTAGAGGCAGAAGACATTCCCAGACCAGACGAGTCTGGTGAACCAAAAGATGCTCATAATCATCTCTGGATTCTACTGAGTATTCTGGTTCTTAATCGACTCTGGACCAGAGGACACCGAGGTCACCTGGTATATGGTCCTGCCTTCTCTGGAAGAATCAGAGTTGGGCAATGGAAGAATTTGACCGTTGGTAACTCAAATCAAGTCAAATAAAGATCGGATTTGAAAGTATTTGAAGTCAATCAATCCAAGGATCTCACCAACCCAATCAATCAATTAGGGAATTGATTGATTGAAGCTTCCTTAATTAGAGATCTGATTAGGCGGCTAATTCCTAAACATCTCTATAAATATAAGAGTGCATCTTTGAAGAAAGGCTAGAGAAAGAGATATACACGCACACGAAGTTAATATCCAAGTCTCTTGGTCATCACTTAAGCACTCTTACTTTGTTCATATTCATATCCACTCATTAAGGAGTTGTTGTATACTCAACCTGTTCATCTTTAAGATAAGGTTGTAGTGAGTTAAGCTTTATATCGAAGTTAGATCTAAAGGCTGTTGTAAGAAGGATCTGGTACTTCTCAATTCCAGAACGATACTTGGTTGGTTGGTTAAGTAAGGCCCCTTGATCAAAGGGATAGTGGACGTAGGATTGTTATATACAAACCACTATAAATCTTGTCTTCTTTATCGCTTTCTTTCTTATTGCCTTGTTGTGTGCTCTTTTAAAAAGATTTTGAAAACAACCTTTACTTAAGTTTAAGCTTCCGCGATTAATCTATCTAGTGGGACCAACAACATGGAGATCCCGGATAAAGACGAACCTAGAACTTATACTGAAGCAACATTAGATATTGACTCAGAGAGATGGACTCGATGTACACCAATTAAGTCTAGGACTTAATTGAGTTGCCAGAAAGGGGTTAGACCCATAGGTTGCAAGTAAGTCTTCAGGTGTAAGACCGATGCAAATGGCAAAGTACAAACCTATAAAGATAGGTTGGTGGCGAAAGGTTATAGTCGACACGAGGTATTGACTATGATGAGACTTTCTCACCAGTTGCTGAGATGAAGTCCATTCGAATTTTACTTGCGATAGCAGCACACCACGATTATGAGTTTTGGTAGATGGACGTCAAAACAACTTTCCTCAATGGTAACATTGATAAGGAAGTGTTAGTGACTCAACCGGAGGGTTTTATATCTAAGCCAAAATCTAATCTTGTGTGCAAGCTTAAACGATCCATCTATGGATTGAAGCAAGCTTCTAGGAGTTGGAATATCCAATTTGATGAAGCTGTCAAATCCTTTGACTTCATCTGAAATTTGGAAGATCCTTGTGTTTATCGTAAACGCAGCAGGAAGAGTATTATCTTTATAGTCATATATGTCAATGGCATATTGATTATAGGAAATAACATCCCGCCAATGCAGTTCGTGAAAGATTGGTTATCAAAGACCTTTATGATGAAGGATCTTGGTGAGGCATGCTACATCTTAGGGACCAAGATCCATAGGGATGGATCCAAGAAGATGGTAGGGCTGTCACAATCCACCTACATAGATAAGGTGTTGAAGCATTTTGCGATAGAGAACTCTAAGAGAGGATCTCTATCGACAAATCATGGGATAAAGCTGTCAAAGAAGGATTGTCCTTCTAGCGAAGTTGATGTCGAGCACATGAAGGACGTTCCATATGCATCCGCAGTTGGGTTCCATCATGTACGCCATGACTTGCACGAGGCCAGATATGGCCTACACTGTCAACATCACTGGTACATACTAGCAGAATCCTGGTGAGACTCACCAGATTGCTGTCAAGAATGTTATGAAGTACCTCAGGCATACTAAAGAACGTGTTCTTGTCTACAGTAGAAAGTCAGAGCTAGTTGTTACGGGCTATGCTGATGCGAGTTTCCAGTCAGACTGTGAAGATTACAAACCACAGTCAAATTATATTTTCAATCTCAATGATGAGGCGGTAAGTTGGAATAGTTCCAAGCAAGATCTGACCGTAGATTCAACAACCGAAGCTAAGTACATTGTTGTATCAGAAGCCTTTGAGGCTTTCTGGATTTTAAGGTTCTTGAGAGAACTCGGGGTAGTTCCGAGTGCCAGTTGTCAAATAGAGTTGTATTGTGACAACATTGGTGCAATTGCATAAGTAAAGGAACCGAGACCTGATAACAAAAATAAGCATGTACGGAAGGGTTATCATTTGATCTGAGAGATCATATCGATATGAGAAATGAAATTAAAATATTTTCTATAAAGGATAATCTTGCAAATCATTTTCATTGTTCATGTACACACTAGATATTTGATGGTCTAGGGGTTAGACATGTAGGAGATTGGCTCTAGTCCAAGTGGAAGATTGTTAGTGTTAGTGTCCTAGAGACAATCCATCAAAAGGACACAATACTTAGATAATATTCAGATTTTGTTTAATATTAAATGTATGGCATTACACTTATCTGAATATGATGTTTGATTGTTTGCATATATTCTTATTTGTGTTCCCATGAATCACTACTGTCATTGAGTGAGTGAGAACTCAGATGACTGAAGTATGATTCTCAAATAGCCCCGATGAAGGATCATCGAGAATGAGATATTGATGATGCAATTGAGATTGGTGTGCGATCCGCATCATACTCTTAGAGAGTGTAGTAAGATCTCACATACTACGAGATACCGGGTATCTCATGATGGATGCACAGATACCTTAGAGGGTATTGGTATACCCATCCGAAAAACCGTTTGATGTAATTCTACATAATGTGTCTATGGGTGTCTCGGTTAGTGGGAGCGATGTGATACTCCTCTGACTTGAGGTGAATACGCACAACATGTGTGGAGTGATGAACTTTGACCATGACCGACGCTTGCACCCTTCCACGGGTAGATATGGCATGGATTGGGTTCATCACGAAATACATGTGCGTGGTAGTTGAGCCAAGAATATGATTCATTCCTCAATGTGGATTTAGAGAGAATACTCGTCTTCTCATCATAATTGGATCTAAGTCGTCGGCCGACGCGCATCAACTTAGACTTTGTGGCTAAGTGTGATATACTTGATCAATTAGTGATTGGAGATAATATGATTAAGTTATTTGAATATACACTTCATCATATTCAAGGCTTAATCGGGTATTCGCGAATGAAAGGAAGATATCACAATAGCCTACAGTATTACAGATAGTTGCAAATTTCCTCGCAATGTACCTCGTATATTGAGAATATTTTATTTATTATCTAGGGTTCAATTAAGACCGTTAGTTTGACTAATCGCTTGATATACGAGGGCCTATGGGCCACACAACAAGTAATGGCAATTTACCAATTATAGTTGGTTGATTAAATATTGTATTGGATATAATATTTAATTTATGAAGAATATAATAATAATTATATTTGGAATTAATTATTATTATTATTTAATTAAACTGGATTTAATTAAATATGAAATCCCAATAATAATATTTGGAATATTATTATACAAGAATAATAGATATGGTAAAGATATTATTAGTAGGAACATATCTAGGGAAATATAATCCATAGAGATTATATTACGGGCTAAGCCCGATATCTTGCTTAAGAATTAAGCCAAGTTAATCCCTATAAATATGTGTCTTATGGGAATTCCGAA
The DNA here is from genome assembly GCA_947034835.1 of Ballota nigra. Classification (NCBI taxonomy): domain Eukaryota; kingdom Viridiplantae; phylum Streptophyta; class Magnoliopsida; order Lamiales; family Lamiaceae; genus Ballota; species Ballota nigra. Next base: position 67,932,631 of record OX344729.1, on the reverse strand, counting down.
AATACACCAGAAATAAAACTTCTCCATAAAATCTCTAGTCGGAATTTATCGAGATTCAACGCTGGCATATCGATGCGGGTTGGTAGAAAGTCGTTACGTGGAACCATAGTTGAGGATTCTGCGTGCAAATCGCTGTAAGGATTTATATACATGTTATTAATCCTCTATGTTTTATGTTATACAACTATTTGTAGATTCGTTGTTGGTGAATCGTTATCTTCCGATGCGCCGACATGGTGTTCGTGCCTCTAAAACCCAACATTTAGGTCCAAAGAAGATACAGTGGATATTCTATGACCGTAAGTTCCTTATCTAAGTACTATTTTGGTGCATACTTTATCTCGCAAACTATACCAGACCGGATATCGCATTTGCGGTAAATTTGCTTGTGAGATATAGCGGTTCTCCTACAAGAAGACATTGGAATGGTGTTAAACGCATTCTATGATATCTCAGTCTGTTTATATTTTTGTTTGTGGTGATACTGTGATCTCATGGAGATCCATTAAACGATATATTCCCCACCGTCATCTATGAAGACAACGCACTTTATGTTGCACAAATGAACAACGGGTACGTTAAGGAACTTAACGAAATATATTTCCCAGAAATTCTTCTTTTCATACGAACTCCAGAAGAGTGACGAAATTACCATACAACAGGTGCGACCTAGTAACAATCCAACAGATCTGGTCACTAAGTCCCTACCTACCTCTACTTTTGAAAAATAATTTTATGGTATTGAGATGCGAAGACTTAGAAAATTGTTATCTTCAGGGGGAGTAACAACATCGAAACAATCCTGAAGATTGGATTCGAAAGATCAATAGTTGTACTCTTTCCCCAGTCGAATATTTTATTCTGAAAACCTAGTCTATGGAGTTTTTGATGTGACGTGGACGTTACGTCGTAATGTCCAAGGGAGAGTGTTGTAAATCTAGAAGATTCGATATGTCAAATCCAGAAGATTTGATGTGGACATTACTTATGGGCCAAGTAGCCTGATAGGCTTTAGGATTTTAATATATATATATATATATCCTGCACTCAGTATTGTAACACACATGTACATACACACATAAGTATAGTGGAAAACTCCTGGCTTGGTACGCCCCCAGATGTAGTTATTCATGACGAACTATGTAAACCAATCGGTGTTCTTGTTTGCGCTCTTTATTTTACAAAAAAAAAAAAAACAACTACGTAATTTTATATCACGCCCAAAACACGTGATGCAATTTAGATTCCCACAGTAAAATACTGGGACTTGGAGTTTGTTATTCACTGGACGTAAGGTCGTTGAGGAGAAATAGCGTCAGGATCAATGAAGGTAACCTTTTCAGTATCGACTCAAGGTTGAAGGTTCATGAATACATTGAAATTTCTAATATTTCTTTATTTAATTTTATATTTTTCTTTGCCGATTGGGATAACGCTGCTGCAAGCATAATTTGAAAGACTATATCACCGAATCACGATTACGATCCGATGAATTTTGATTACGGCCTTGACTGTATCACTGAATTATGCAATGCCTTGGTGGCCTAAGTCACAACCACCACCGTGGCCGCCTGTGCCGCAACGGAAGAGGAAGCGCGAAAAGGACACCATTTATATCCATGGATGTCCCACTTTAGAGTGTTAGGAAAAACGCACACATGCATTAAAAAAATAGAAATATCCCGTTTGTCTTTCACTAAATTTTTCTGATATTGAATAAAAGGAAAACACGTCTTTTTATATAGATAGCAATGAATCCTAATCCTAAATCCATCGGGATCGATTGGGCAGAAAACGTGGGCCAAAAAATTCGATGCGGTGAATGAGACAAAAACAGCAGGCTCATTTTAAATATAAATTTAATTCGCAGTTGGGGGTGAGATTAATTGGATGCAGCCCAACTGAAGAGAACATTATCCAGTAAAAATTGGACATGCGATTATTAAGTTTGTTACACAGTACCAGCAAACTTGCAGTGCAGTTTATGGGAAACGCTATTATATAAGGTAAAAGTAATTTGTTAAAGTGGAGTGTTTTTTTAATGCAAATAAGTTCTTTAACTATTTTTGTGGTTCGAATAAGTTTTATTAAAAATCAAATCAAATAGTCCCTTTATTATTTTTAATATATTGAACAAAAAGATATTTTCATAATTTTTTTTTTTTATATTTTCATCTAATGTAATTAAATGATTAATTCTCTAATTTATATATATATATATATATATATAGTATTCTATTTGTCCACCAATCTTTTATCCATTTTCCATTTTGAGTTGTCCACCAATCTTTTACTCATTCATTTTTCAAAATAAAATTAACCTCACAAACAAATAAATGAGTCTCACAATACCCTTATTTTATCTACTTTTTCAATAAAATACTAATTTTCATTAAATTATGTGCCCAACAGTAAAGAGGTAAAAAAATTGTGGACGGAAGGAGTAATATTTTTTTTACAATATTATGCTAATATAAAAAAAAACAAAATAATAAATACAAATTTCATATTTTTCTATTAGAAGCATAATTATTATTTTTTCGAAAAAAAAAATATTAATTATAAAAAACTCTAAATCAAAATAGAAAAATCAGTGGCAAATTTGATAGTATACAAATAAGAAAATAAATTTATATTTTTAAATTAGTTGAAATGCATTTTTATTTAATCTAAGGAGAAAATGGTTTATTTGTAACTATACAATATCTAATGGCATATTTTTTCAAATTAAAAAAGTTAAAAGGATGAAATTTTATCGAAAAATTCATTATGTGAACACTTACCCAATAGCTCAAGAGCATGTATACAATGAAATTGGTTCATACCTAAATTATCGAAATGTATTGGTTGTTATCACTAAAGAGTATTAGGTGTTTTCACTGAAGGGTATTTTTTTACTCAATTATGTTAATTGGCCAAGTGGGCTAAGCCACCTGGTTATTTGGAAATGTTATATTTGACTATCTGCATGTTCACCATCTACCATAATCGCAAAACATAGATATAATTTAAATGGAATTATGCCAACAATTAAATGTATATAATTAACTGTAGTATTTGAGAATAATATGTTTTTGGTTAAAATTACAAAAGCAGGAAATATTTGCTATTTTTTTTTTTAAATAACAACTCCAAGGACATTTAACTAGGGGGTGTTTGTTAACTCAGTAAAACTTGATTTGTTGTAGGTCGTGATTATAATTATAGTGAGTTAAGAAAAACGCACACACGCAATCACAAATAACAGAAGAACACGAAATTTATTCGCTCAGTTCGTCTTACGACTACGTTTGGGGGCGATGTCAAGTTAGAGTTTTCCGCTGTATTTTTCTAATACCGAATACAAGGAGAAAACGTCTATTTATATAGATAGCAACGAACCCTAACCTTAAATCCATCAGAATCGATTGGGCCAAAAACGTGGGCTGCTATTGGACCTTAGTGTGGAGTCATTCAACCTCCCCACTCCAACACACAACACAGATGTGATATAAATTTTCTCAATTATAATTCCACTTGGAATTTCACATAAAATTACTTAAATAGTCTTCCATTATTTCCCCTCTTCTTCAATTCCCCTCTTTCAAAATTAGTTTTTTGGGAAAATTGGTTTTTTTGTCCTTTAAGTTTGGTCAATTTTGTTTTTCGTCCTCTAACTTTTGACTTTATTTTTTAGTCCGATAACTTTTAAAAAATTAACATTTTCGTCCTAAAACCGATAATTTTTTAGTCCTAAAATTAACATTTTAGTCCGATAACATATGTTTTAGGACGAAAACGTTAATTTTTTGAAAGTTATCGGACTAAAAAATAAAGTCAAAAGTTAGAGGACGAAAAACAAAGTTGACCAAACTTAGAGGACAAAAAACTCTATTTTCCCTAGTTTTTTTGTCGGGGAAGTGGTTCTCAACAATTATCCGGTTTATTGTTCCCGTGCTTTGGTATATCGTTGCAATAATTTTTCTTCTTGCTGTTATGAAAATTCTTCCATGATAAATAGGATAACGGTAAACAAGATGTGTCATTCATGAATGGGTATTTGTTCCCATATTAGTAAAAAAAAAAACCACTTGTTGAGGGAATTGGTTTGAACTTCAGATAATGAGAGCTGTAATTTATGTGTATTCTTGTTGTTTTCAAATTAGCCAAATTTTTTATTGGCATTTATGTTGCACGGGTATGGAGGCGTAAGTGTACAACGGTATGGGATTGGGGATACAAGTTTAAAAAAATTGTAGGGTGTGATTCATTGAGAATACATCTGTTTATATATATTTTATTATAAATAATACTTAAAAAATATATACTCCCCCCGTCTACCAAATTTATACCCATTTTTCTTTTTTGGTTGTCCACCAAATTCTTACCCCTTCTCTCTTTTTAAAATAAACACCACTCACAAACATATAAATGAATCTCACAATACCTTCTACAATACTCTTACTTTATCTACATTTTTAATAAAATATTAATTTTCATTAAATCTTGTGTCTAACAGTAATGAAGTATAAATTTGATGGACTGAGGGAGTAATATTATTTTAAAGAAATTGAAAATTAAATGCATGTAATTCACTTTTTTTTTTACCCAAAATTTAAGCATATTCAATAATTTAATATAATTAAGTTACAAAACATCAATTCAAGTTTTATTACTCCAATACATACGTCATAATAATAAATTATATCTAAAATGTGTATCACATTGTCATTTTAAATTATATTGCATTACAAAATCCAATTGAAATAACATATAAAATGTTTAACAAATAAAATTAACTAGGGATAATTCGTTAGCTGAATTTGTCCCGTGGTAATTGGATTCACCATGTGAAAAATTAAATTTATAAATTCAAAAATCACACCTATTTTGAGGACGAATACAAATCCAAATTGCATTATATTATTTTTAAAAGAATTCGTGCACTATGGACATGGTTATTGGTTCTTCTTGGGTGTGATTTCTTCATGGGGTGTAGGTCCATTTCTCAACAAATAAATCACTTTAAAGCGTTCAACTCATTATTGTATTGAGGAAGATTTGGCAAATGACGTTCTTAATTCTCCTGAGTTAGAAAAAGTCAAGAATTTATATTAAACCCTTAAAAAAACTAAAAGAAACTTGGATTTTAAATTAGTTTCTTCAGATTTTGTGGAAATTCCAAAAGTTATTTTTTTTCCCAAGCTATAATTCAAAAATGCGATTCAATGGAGCTATCTGATTGATAAAAAAAATTAGATTGAATTCCTGCGACTCCCAAACGATAATTTGTGAAAAAAGTTTTAAATTTTATGAGGATGGTTTCTCCAAACTTTGAAAAAAAATTAGGTACTCATATAATTTGAATATCATATGTTATAATCTTACTACCACAGTCCCCAAGTAAATTCACATCTCTTCAAAAAAATTTAAATTATATTCAATTTCACTAACGATTATATAAAAAAAATGTTATTTTATTTCATTGATTTAAATTGAAAAATATATTATTCTCAAAAAAATATTTTATCTATTTAAATATTACAAATTGAGTGTCACATTAAAAGTGAAACGGAAATTTTACTTAGAGACGGAGAAAGTATATTATAAAAGGAGGGTGCACCTCACAAGCTTTTGGCACGTGTTATGAGTGCTATTCTTCTTATGCTGCATGTTTTCAAGCGAGGAATTCAACAGGTTTCCCTATACGCACAATATTTGTCAAGTTACCACCACACTTCTTCTTCCTCTTCGGGCAGATGAAGTGTTCTTCGCATCGATGAGTGTGAGTGGCGGCGCTGAGGCAACGTTGTGAACACCGTTCTTCTTCGCACTTTATCTCTTCGGCCTTCTTGGTACAATAGTTTCAATTTCTGTGTATTAGGGATTACGGATTTGATTCAATTCATGCAAATTTGGTGCAATCATTTGTGTATTTCAATTCATTCCATTTGTTTTTTTTTTAACTAAAAAAAACTGCTGCATAGTTTCTTTTCCTGATGGATTTTTTTAATATGTTTGGACTGCATTGTGATACCATTATTGATTATATATGTGGTGAATTAATAATTGATAAGTAATGAATTAATAATTGATTTTTGCATTCTTTTTTAACAATGTGTTCGATGTATGATGGTGGATTCAATTCGTTTGTAAGCTGAATCTCTATGTGGATTAATAGTTTGGTGTGTGATCTTTGAGTTCATTGCGTGGTGGACGCCAAATGTGACATAAAAACTGACTTTTGGCAGTTAGGCAGCTATCTGGGCTTACATCTCGTATTGAAGATTCTGAAATTCTAAAATGTTACATAGATCTAATTGAGCCCCGATTTAAACTTTTTGTGTGGTTAGACTTGAAATTCTTAATTGAAAGTAAGAGGATTTTGTTTCTTCATATGGTAAATCGTCACCGTATTTCGATATTTCAGCATTGTGAGGATGACATTTCAAGATTCTAGAAATATTCTTCTAGGTAACATCCACCCCTTTTGGGTTGCCCTTTATCAATCTTATCGATTTTTTATGTGTTCGCATTGTCCTGATATTTTCGATGGATGTTTATGCTATAAAAAATCTGATATGTCCCTGTTTATTACCAATTTTTTAATAAATTACAGTTAAATTGGTTCAATCGTTACATTGATAAAGTATGACCAATGTTTAAGTGTTTTGTGATCATCTTTGTATTTGTATAAGACCACACTTGAGATAATAAGTAGTTTTGTCGAGTCAATTCTTGAGCATAGATCTTTAATTTTGACGCACCCAACATTATTTCCCTTATCTATCACAAATTTTCTTCACTTTTTGTTCATTTCTTATGTTTATGCAGTTAGTTCATAGTCTTATGTTTAATGTGTTGAATAATTAGTTTAATGAGGCAAAAGAACAAGAATGTTAAGGGGCATAGCACGAGCCCGCCTTTGCCGAGGTGCGGAAGCATGGCGCGACAATCATCCCCATGATTTGGTGGAGAGATCCTAGATGTTCCCCCGGTATTTCTACCAACCTAATATATACAAATCTGGAATTGTATGCCTCTTTATCCTCATCAATTACTTCTAAATATTGATGAACCCTACACTGCTATTAGGAGTTGAACCTGGTGCAAATATGCTTTTGTGTATTCTCTCCGCGTTTATGCTTGATTTCTGTTCTTAATTAAGTACTATAGTGGAAAATATATGTTCTGAGTTTTGAAAAATTAATAATTAGTGTGCTCACATTTTCTTGATAATCAAATAGAATAAATTACTTATATGTGGCTTTGCATTTATGTAAATGCATGGCATCCAATTGGCTTCTAAATGACCTAAATCTTAGCTTTTACGTAAAAGCTTCATGTTTATACATCAAATGTGTTTGGAGCATTTGTTAAGCTTTTTATTTTTGAACTGCTATGAAATTTGCATATATTTGCACATATATATTTGTAGTGAGTGGATGAAAATGAAATAATCTGAATTGTTGTCAGCTGCTCGAGTTTGCTTGGAATTACTAAAATTTGTCTTCTTAATCCAAGTCATTTACATTACATTATTATAATATTTAAAGCGATGGTTAGAAACATCCTCTATAATACACCATCAACTTAAAGCTTAAAAGGAAAAGTTATAATCTTGAAGGATTCATGCCAATTGCTGGCGATTGAGAAGGCTGGTCTTGATAAGGGAAAAAAATGGTTTTAACTTCTCAGCTTGAGAAGTCTGATTTTGATAAGGGAAAAATATGGTTTTATCTTCTCAGCTGGAAAAAGACCAAGATAAGAGTCATAAGACTACTAGAGACTTCGAGAATTTTTGTGGAGAAATGGAAAGAAGATGAAGAATGAAAAAAATCTATTCTTTGAAAGGTTGAAGCGCTGCAAACGTTATTCGAGTAAAGACACTCTATGCGGAGGTATTTATCATCTGAACATATTTATTTGTGAAAAAACTGCCCTTACATATATGAGAATGAGGACTGCAAAGTCTTTCGTGCATTTGAATTAAATGAACAAATTTTTTTCCCTTTTTTTTTACAGGAATGAGTTTTTATTTTTCCTTATTATCATTATTTACTGGTGAAATGATTAAGGTTGAGAAAGATAATAGGGATCTCTTCAATGTTTTTGAATAGCAGAAATTAAAGTAGTTTGGTCTAAAATAAATTAGTGTATGTATATCCTTGGCAAGAATGGGCGTTTGTTTTATGTTTTTGCTAGTAAAAGATTTTAAACTTCAGTTTAGGGGAAAACAATTTGTATCGCAGGGTTTTCTTTGGTCTTTTTTTTCTCAAATTCTTGCATACATGTTTATTCTCTTTATAATGCAATGACTATAAGCATGTTAAACATAATAATCTCTTATATATTTTATTGAAGTAACATTTTCTAGAGAGTATGATATTGCTTCGCAGCTTCCATAATTAAAGAAAGTGCTTGAAGTTTTAAGAGGGGAGGAAAAATGAAAGCGGATGTGAGAGAAAGGGGCCTGAGTATGAGTTCCAAATTGTTGCTTCTCAAGGCATTGAGACAGATAGAGGGTCCCGATTTTTTATTTTTTTTTTGTATGATAAATTGGTTTCAAAAGGCGTGTTGAAATTTGTGGCCGCTGATTTGTATATAAACTCATAAAAGCCACAGAGACTAATGATCCAAGAAGACCACCACCAAGTTCGCCGTCGAGTGACCTGTCTTCAGCTGAAAGACACCCAACTAACTTTGTTGCCTCTCTTTCTAACTCAGTTTGTCCATTTCTGTTGCACTGCTAAATTCAATTCTTAGAGTTTGGAATTACACAATATTTTTGAAAAAGAAAAATCGAATTTGGAAAGATGGGAGTAATTCGGGAAAGATCGGATTGCTGAGGTGAGAAGCTTTGACCGCGATGGATTCTTTGATCTTGGCCACCAACTCCTTAACCGCATGGCCAAAGGCTTCATTACAGAGTCTGGAGAATCACTCTCCCTATTTCTCTCTCACTATATTCATAATGTCTTCAATTATTTGATATTTTAAACGAAATGGGTCATATTCTTTTTTAAAAACACTGGATTTTCTATTTAATTAGCTAAGTTGTAGCTGATCTAATTATTGTATCTGGCGCAGTGGGAATATGAATGATCTTGAGTTTATTTCTCTACTGAATTTAGAAAAATTTACACGTAATTGGATTTTTAAGCTGATCATCTATGTGTAATTTAATAAATCGGATTTTAATTTTGCTGTTCTAATTATGTAAATTTAAAACTGCTACTTCTAATGGCAGTTATTACTATTGATACCACATGAGAACCCATGTTGGTTTTCTTTTTGTAAATCAACTCATTGCAAATTACATTTAAGCCTATTTGTAAGATTCGGATTTTCAGAATTATTGGGTTGTCTATTTATTTTTATGAATTTAGATTTGATGTCTGGTTTATGTTTTAAATATGTTAGCTCTGACAGGATTGTGTTTATTAAGCATATTGGGTTGTCTATTTATTTTTATGAATTTAGATTTGATGTCTGGTTTATATTTTAAATATGTTAGCTCTGACAGGATTGCGTTTATTAAGCATATATGTTTTGAATGAGGAGTGGATTATGTAATTAATGCATACAAAATAGGTTATTTTTTATTGCATTTTTTATCCCATTAATGACTAATGATTTAAATGATGAATAAGTTTAAAACAAAATTGATGATTTGAACTCTATGGTACTACAAAAATAAAATCTTATTTGTAGAGGGAAATGAAGCCCTCGATATTAAAGAGGAAATTCCTGAGCAAATATTTTGAACGAGGGAATTCACGAGGGTACAATTTCCCTCGCCTGCAAAGAGGGAACCAACGATTAAAGTGTGGTCCCACGAGCATAAGACTGAGAATTTAATGAGATAAACACCCTCTGCAAATTCACGAGGGCTCTATCCCTCGTCCAGGTCTGACACAACCAGTTCATGTGGGAAATTTCCCTCACCAACTTTGGATTCTGCTTCACGGGGGAAATTTCCCTCACCAACTTTGAATTCTGTTCCACGCGGGTTTTCATTCCCTTACCAATTTAAACTATTTGTTAACTATCATGCATGAATTTTCATATATATGTTAATTATATGTATGTATATATATATATATATGTTAATTATATGACGTAGTATATGCATGTAGGTATATATATATATATATATATATATATATATATATATATATATATATATATATATATATATATATATATATATATATAATTAACTTGTTTAATTATTTAGTATTAATTGTTAATTATATATATATATATATATATATATATATATATATATATTTGTGTATTATTATTAGATAATTAATTAGTAGAAATTAATTAATTAATTAATTTTTTTTATAATACATACATGCATGTAGGTATAAGACCGATTAGTAAATTAATTTGTTTAAGTAAAAATACTTGTTATACTTGTGTAGTATTATAATTAGATCATTAGTGGATATTAATTAAATAATTAATTTTGTTAATATATATAGTTGATTACTATATATATATATATATATATATATATATATATATATATATATATATATTAGATTAATCATGGAAATAAATTTGATTTATTTTGATGAAAAGAATTATACATGTTGAGTGGAAGGAGTGGTGATCGATGATGAATAATTGTTGTTTGTTGTAGAATATGTACGATCGGTCACCCCGGCTATAGGCTTCACCGACCCCGAGCCCTAGTGGAAGAAGATGTTTGCATCTGTATTTAACAATTACATGTTAGTAAATAGTGAAAAGAATATAAAAAGTATTTATTTTTAATTTTATTGATTTTTTTAATAAAAACGTTCAATATAAGTGTATATATTGATACATGTTAGTAAACAATGAAAAAGAATCTAAAAAGAATTTTATTGTACAAATTTATTGAAAATATTTTAATAAAAACGATCAATATAAGTGTATATATTGATACATGTTAGAAAATAGTGAAAAAGAATTTAAAAAGAATTTATTTTACAGTTTTATTGAAAATATTTTAATAAAAACGATCAATATAAGTTTATATATTGATACATGTTAGTAAATAGTGAAAAAGATTTAAAAAGAAGTTATTTTACAATTTTATTGAAACTATTTTAATAAAAAAAATCAATATAAGTGTATATATTGATACATGTTAGTAAATAGTGAAAAATAAATAAAAAAGTGTTTATTTTACAATTTTATTGAAAATATTTTAGTGACAAAGAATATAAAAAGTATTTATTTTGCAATTATATATGTATTTATCATTAAGTATAATAAACACTTAAAATTACTAATAAAATAAATAACAAAAAGTATATGATATAGGTATATTTAGAAAGACTAATATAACAAGGAAATTGTGATGCCTAACCGGCATGACAAAACACACTAGGTCTCCGCTCACATGGAGGTCGTGTGTTCGAGTCTTTGAAAGGGTGAAAATTTGCCTATTTAACGCCCCCACTAGGGGACAAATACAAGGTCGTCCTTACATGGTGTAAGGGTGTAAGTTGTCCCAACAGTTTCGCGGGGTGCAATTGACTTGAACGCAAAATACTAGCTATACTATTTATTACCCCACAAGAGTATGAGATCTCTGTAGTATGGGCAAGTATAGGGGCAAATAAAATAAATAACAAAAGAGTATATGATATAGGTATATTTAGAAAGACTAATATAACAAGGAAGTTGCGATGCCTAACCGGCATGACAAAACACACTAGGTCTCCGCTCACATGGAGGTCGTGTGTTCGAGTCTTTGAAAGGGTGAAAATTTATCTATTTAACGCCCCCACCTGCCCATCTAGCAATGATAGTGAAGACGAGGATGTTTCACTTGAGCCTGCTGGCTTAGCCCCATCCTCCTCTGCCTCTGGGCCCAAACCCTTTTCATTCTCATCTGATGATATGGGTCCCATCAGGCAGAGTATGAGTATAAGTGCTCAGCTCTGGCTAAGAGAGCATTTTCCCATTCTTTTGGAGCACTTACCCCTGTTGGTGGATCTGACTAACGCCAAGGTCTGGAGTAAGGCCAGACTAGAGGACATGGAGGACCTAATGTTGTTGCTTGAGGAGATGGGTCCTCCTACTTTTTCTGCCTGGGAGATTGAATTGAAGAAGAAGCTTAATCTCCAGAATCCAGCGGAGTTGGAGACTCCAGAGGCAGCCAAGGTGGTGATTCGCACCTTGCTTATCCAGCAGGGAGTTATGATCCCCCCAGAGGGCCCCTCTTACAAGTTTGTCCCCCACTTCACTTTTCCTCCAGAGCTCTACTCTGATGAAGAGGACTTTGATGTGACTTCTGCAGTGCTCCAGAAGATGAAAGCCTTATTCAATGAGCAGATCATGCAAATCGGCAGATTCTCTAAGGCCATGCAGCACCTGGCTCCTGCTTTGGTTGAGGAACAGATTAAAGTTGAGAGAAGAAGATTCTTGAAGCAGATCAAGGATGTTTTTGCCTCTGCCAAAGCAGTTTTCAAGTCTGACTGCCTGTACTTGAAGATGGATGTGCATGAGAGCTAGAAGCAGATCCATCAGTACGTTCTGGACCAGGTGAGGCCTGTATCTGTGCTGAAGGTGGAGATGGCCTCTCAAATGCTGCAGATAACAAAGCTCAAAGACTCCCTCCAGGAGATGCTCGAGAAGCAAGAGAAGCTGGTGGCTGAGTCTAAGGCCTACCTGGAGGAAGCCAGGCAACTCCATGATCTTCATTCTTCCTCCTCCACTGCCTTGCCTGATCTCATAAGGCAGGTAGTACAACCCCTTATTGATGAAGTTAAAAAGGGGGAAGAGCAGGCCAGAACTGATCTGGCGATGAGCACTCTAGAGACCCTCTTTAGCCATGGGGCTCGTCTGGACCTACTGGAGAATACTTTGGCCCAGGCGGAGCTGTAGAAGAAGAAGAAGAAGGAAGAGCTGAAATCTCTTACCATGGCTAAGCAGCTGGCAGCAGAAGAGGAGTCCACGGATACTGAGCAGGATCCTATGTCCGTTTCTGGACCTGCCAAGAGGAAGATAAGGAAGGTGAAGAAAAGCTTCCTTGAAGAAGTTGTTGAGGAAGCAGAGAAAAGATTTATAGAGGAGACTCTAGAAGAGAAGCAGGCAAGAATAAGGAAGAACATAGATGAAGAGCAGAGGCTCCGATATGTTAGGAGGCTAAACAAGAAAGCCAGAGAAGCTGGTATTACTCCTGGTGCCAGTGGATCTAGTCAGAGGAGGAAGGCTCCTGTTGAAGTGATGGAGATTCTGCCACTCAGGACAGAAGGGTCTTTTGACTCTACTGTGCTTGTTCCTCTCATTGAGAAGTGGAGAGAAACCAAGACTCTGTGGTTTATCCAACACTATATCCAGAGGCCTCCTCCAGAGGATGATGCGCTTATCAATAGAACCTTCCACTCTTGGATGAAGGCCTACGATGCAGATCTATACAAGCAACTGATGGATTCCACCATAGAATTCAATCTGGAAGTCACTGCCCCAGAGTTTCACTATCTCAACACACCTATGCTTGGGGACCAGATTGATTGGATAGAGTTGAAGAAGTTGTTCAAGACCAAGGTGTTGGTGAATTTCACTCCAACATCTTCTGCAGAATTGAAGGCAGTTCAAGACAGATTCCTTGACTGGTTTCTGGTGCCAAAGGAGAACAGAAGATATGCATAGTTTAGGACTCTGAAATAAAATGTAACATGTAATCTTTTGTCCTCAATTATTAATGAAATGTCATATCTTCAATGTTCAAAAGACAACCTCTTGTTGTCTTATTGTTTGCCAGATAAGATCTATTCTAAGGTCTTATCATTTTATTGTTTTCATGCTTAAGTGTTTATTGTTTTTTATCAGTTCTGGTTAAGTTTTAACTCCATAAAAAAGGGAGAAATTGTTAGGATATAAGCTGTTAGTTTTGATGAGTTAAAACAAACCAGAAAATGTAATAGGACCATCTGGACCTGTTAGCCAGATGATGAACTAGCTTATGACTTAGTCTAGGGGAACTGCCAGACCAGAAGACTTCACCAGAAGAGTCACCAGAAGACCTGCCAGAAGACCTACCAGAGGACTTCACCAGAGGACTTCACCAGAGGACTCCACCAGAAGACTTCACCAGATGAGACTGACCAGAGGCAGAGAACCTTCCCCAGACCAAACGAGTCCGGACTAGACGAGTCTGGTGAACCAAAAGATGTTCATAATCATCTCTTAATTCTACTGAGTATTCTGGTTCTTGACCAGATCCAGACCAGAAGACACTTAGGTCACCTGGTACCTGGTCATGCCATCTCTGGAGAGAATCAGAGTTGGGCATTGGAAGCACTTGACCGTTGGTGATTTAAAGCAAGTCAACAAGATCAGGATTGGAAAGTTTTGAAGTCAATCAATCCAAGGATCCCACCAACTCAATCAATCAATTAGGGAATTGATTGATTGAAAACTTCCCTAGATAGAGGATCTGATTAGATTAGCTCTCCAACGGCTAAACCCTAATCACCTCTATAAATACAAGAGTGCAGTTTCAAAGAAAGGCTCTAGAGATTCTCACGCGCAAGAAGACATCTTCCAAGCCTTGTTCATTCACTCTTAAGCACTCTTATTTCTTTTATCTTACATATATACTCTTAAAGGAGTGTTGTAGATCTTAGATCGAAGTTAGATCTAAAGGGATTGTAAGAAGGAACTTGTTGGTTGGTTAGTGAGACCCCTTTTAATCAAAGGGAGAGTGGACGTAGGACTTGTTATCTGAACCACTATATATCCGGTCCATTTACTGCTTTCCTCATTTTAGTTTTAATTTTATTCTTAGTGCTCTTATAAAAGGATCTTGATAAAAAGACATAATCCTTAAAAGCTTCCGCAATTAATTTACTTAGTGGGACCAACAAGGATAAATAACACGTATATAAATCCTTACAGCGATTTGTACGCGGAATCCTCAACTATGGTATCCACGTAACGGTTTTCTACTAACCCGCATCGATATGCCAGCGTTGAATCTCGAGACGAAATTGCTAGGAAAATTCCGACTGGAGATTTTTTGGAGAAATTATATTTCATGTGTGTTTTGGAATTCCCATAAGACACATATTTATAGGGATTCACTTGGCTTAATTCCTAAGCAAGATATCGGGCCTAGCCCGTAATATAATCTCTACGGATTATATTTCCTGATTAGGCGTGAAATTGTCATGATTCGTAGCTTGAAATACCCAATTTTGGTCGAGTTTATAGAGTATTTAGAGTCAATTGAGCATTATTTCTACACATTGATGAATTTGTCTCTTTGATGCTCATAGGTGAATAGAGGATGAAAAACGGAGTTCGTAGGACTTTGAATCGACTCAAACGGATGCCCGGATGAGAAGATATTGAAGAAATACGATTGGTATTAGTGCGGACGAGGAAAAGTATCACTTGGGAGGAGTTAGAAGTCACTCAAGTGACTAGGTCGAGCGCACGCGCTCGAGCGCATTGCTCGAGCGCTTAAACTTACAGAACTATTCTTGCGCTCGAGCAGCTCGAGCGCCACCGCTCGAGCGAATTGCTCGAGCGCCCAAAACATGCAGAGAGATTTCAGCGCTCGAGCGTTTTGCTCGAGCGCCCATGGATTTTTGCCTCCGGATGCGTATTTTCGGCCCATTAACTCCCGTTTCGACCAGTGCCTATATATACCTCTTCCAAACACGTTTTGAAGAATCCCCGACTTTTAGAAATAATTTTAGACTTAGTTTTTGAAGAGGAGAAGAACGAGCAAGCTTTATTTACGTTTTGTTGAGGTTTTTCATACGAATTCTTAGTTTCTTTTCAATTCTCAGTTTCTTTTAATTAGCTCGATTACTTTTAACGCTTTAAACTTCGTTTTGATTAATTCAATTTCAGTTCTTAGTATTTATTTTCTTTTAAAACCCTAGTTCATGTTTCGTATTTTCTTAGTGCAATTCATTATGTTTATGTGTGTTGTTTCTTCTATTGCTTTTATTTTTGTTATAACCATGTCTGGCTAAAACCCTTGCATGCTTAGGGTAGGATGAACTTGTAGAAGTAGGATGTGGGTACGTAATTAGGGTAATTCGTGACGTTAGTTTTAATTCTCTTAATTAATGAATTCTTATAATTAATCTTAACTCTACCTTTGAATTTCGTACGAAAGTGTTAGAGAGAGGACAACCGTATCACTCAATAACAATTAGTAGTCTTAACGAGAAGGTTTAGGAAAGGTTAATTCATCTACCGGTTTAGCGAAGGAGGACGACCGCATCACCTTAGTTAAATTAGGGTCTCATTAATTGAGCACAATCCATTAACTTGTTAGTGGATTAGTGAAGTCGAGTGTTAGGGTAAAGTATTAGGGTTTAGAATCTTGAGCTTTCACCTTGCATTCTTAGACTTAGGTTAATTCTTGTTTGTCACAGTTATTTTGATTATGTACCTGCTCCGTTAGTATACGTAGGGATTCCTATCTTAAGCATCACCATCTCTTATTTGAATCCAACCCTTAGTTAATTCGTTTGCTTTAGTATTTTAGTTTTATTAGTTTATTCTAGTTTGAATTAATCTTTCTAAAAAATCCAAAAACAATACACCCATATTAATTACGACGCGTACATCTTCAGGGATCTATTCGCATATACACCATCCCTTGGGTTCGATACTACTTGGTCCCTATACTTGCCCATACTACAGTGAACCCGTACTCTTGTGGGGTAGCTACTAGTAGAAGCTAGTGTAGTTCGCTTCAAGTCAATGGCGTCGTTGCCGGGGATGGCGTTATATGCCTTTTGAATAGGACTTGTAGATAGCTTAGTAGTTAGTAGTGGGTGATTTATTTTCTGTTTTTATTTTTATTTTTTATTCAATCGGCAGTTGCGTTTTGACCCTTCTGCTAGTGTGTCAGGTTTATGAAAACACGCTCACAAGGCAATACGAGCGAAGAGAGAATACCGTTGGACCCTGAGACAATAGCCAGAAGGAATCGAGCCTTCTTAAGAAGGATGAACGCTGCCGACTTAGGAAAGGAACCAATGGATATCAATAATGAGTTGGACGATGCTGCCAACGATTTCAATCAGGCAGTAGACCGAGTTGAAGGCACTGGAGTTAGTGGTAGCCAGAATCAAATTCCATTAGGGGATAGCCAGAGCCTAAATCCGGATACACAAAACGTAGGGAATCCAGCTCAGAACCTTGTCCATAATCCTCGTAACAACCCTGCTTACCCACAAAACCCAAATAACCCTTTTAACAACCCAGTATACCAACATTACCCATACCCACCTTATCCTTACCCACCATATCCATATCATCCACCTCCTGTCTACAACCAACCACTTGTTTACCAACCACCACCCCAACAAGTACCCGTATCAGCTGCTAATCCTCAACACGTTCCTCAGAACGTAGACCACAATATGGCTATAAGAGGGAGGTTTGCAGCACAGCCACAGCGGTACTATGATGGAGTGGCTTTACCTCCTGTTGAGGCGAACAACTTCTCGATATCCCCGGGGATTTTAAAGCTGCTTACCGAGAATCAGTTTAAGGGGGTGATCGGGAAGGAGAATCCTCAGACTCACTTGAGGAGCTTTCTCATGATAGCCTCAACATTTAATTATAATGGCATGTCTGAAGATGCCAAGAGGCTTAGGCTGTTCCCATTCTCATTGACGGGAATAGCCAAGTAGTGGTACGATAATACGCTTCCGCGGGGAGGTATTACCACTTGGGCCGAGCTCGAGCGTCTGTTCCTCGAGCGATTCTACCCTCCATCTAGGACGATCAAGGCTAGAATTAAGATCTCGTCCTTTCGCCAGAAGTCTGGAGAGGATTTACGCCAAGCGTGGGAGAGATACTCAAACATGCTGATTGAGTGCCCGCAGCACGGGTACAATGAGGGAGACATTATGGCGTTCTTCTATAGTGGTGCCAACAAGGCGGGGCAAGACCATTTAGACGCTTGTGCGGGCGGAGCATTCTTGAACCAAGGCATAGAGAGGTGTAGGGAAATCGTGGACAACATTGTCACGAATGCCGGTGCTTGGAGTGGAGATGCAGATTTTCAGAGGATGCATCAGGTTGAAGAGGGAGAAGGAACGAGAAGGCTATTGATGGCCATGATGGAGAAGATCAACAACCTCGAGTTGGGGAAGAGTTTGGGTGGAGAGCATGCAGTAGAGAATGAGAGGGTAGACCAACCAAGTGGACAGCAAGAGGTAGCCAATTACATGGGAGGTCCGTATTACAATCAGAATGGCTACCAAGGTGGAAACCAGTATGGAAGGCCTTCTTATGGCCAACCATTTGTGCCTCCAGGCCCACAACCACTTCAAAATCAATGGAGGAACACACAAGGAGTTCAAGGAGGCCAGCAACCTCCTCAAAACACATGGAGGAAGAATGAGAACTTTTCTTATGCTAACCCAAAAGCTGGTATTACTGTTCCTGCAGGTGTTGATCCGGGGTCTAAACCTCCTAGTGGAGAAGGCGGTGCATCAACCGAGGAGATGTTGAGAGCGATCCTTCAGAAGGTGGAGGAAGGGAGCAAGCGGTTGTCATCCTTGGAGTATGATGTGAAGGAGTTGCATAAGAAGGGTGATCAACGTGATCAAGAGCTCCAGAAGATGAACGTTGAGTGGACTAGAACTCAACAAGAGAACAATCGAAGGTTCACTTCTTTAGAGTTCCAGATGAGCCAGATTGCAAAGTCAGTGAATAGAATGCCGGAGGGGAACCCGAAAGAGCATTGCAAGGTGATCCAGCTGAGAAGTGGAACCAACTATGAAGGTCCTCAGATGCCTGCTGATTCTGAGAAACACCAAGTTGAGAAGGGGATTGAAAGTGAAGGAATTGAGAAGCATGAAGATATGGATGAGTCCCAGAAGGGCAAGGAAAGTGAGGAGGTTGAGAGAGTTCCAAAGTGGAAGAAAGCAAAGGAAGCAAGGGAGAAAGTGAAAGAAACAGAAAGAGATGAATGGGGGGTACCCAAATCTGTGATACCCGTCCCGTATCCACAGCGCTTCATGAAAAAGAAGCTTGATGAAAAATTTGCAAAATTTCTTGATGTTTTTAAACAACTTCACATTAACATTCCTTTTTATGATGCTTTGGAACAGATGCCGCACTATGCGAAGTTTCTGAAGGACTTGATTGCGAAAAGGCGGCGAGTGGATGAGCCGAAGTTGGTGCAGCTGAACCACGAGGTGAGTGCATTAGTGCACAAGGCGCTTCCACCGAAGCTGAAGGATCCCGGGAGCTTCACCATTCTTTGTGATATTGGGAACGGGATCAAGAAAGGAGCGCTATGTGATTTAGGGGCGAGCATCAATCTCATGCCGTTGTCGCTTTTCAAGAAGTTGGAAGGTGTTGAACTTCAACCCACAATGATGACGCTTCAACTTGCCGATCGGTCTATTACTCGACCTCAAGGTGTGGTTGAAGACGTCCTAGTGAGAGTTGGAGATCACATCTTTCCAGCCGACTTTGTAGTGCTAGAGATGGAGGAAGATGAGCACGTACCCCTGATCTTGGGAAGACCGTTCTTAGCTACGGCGGGGATGGTGCTAGACGTGGCAAACGGGAAGATTACGCTGAAGGTTGATGATCAAGAAGTGAAGATCTCCCTATATGAAGCCATGAAACACCCGAAGGAGGATGAGAGCTTGTATTGCATGGATGCAATTGATCCTCGTATTGAAGACACGCCTTCTATCCCTAATCCTTCTGATATTCATGATTTTGTTAGTCCTTCACTTGATTATTTAACCCATGAGCGTTATGATCTTGATTATTTTGATAGGGATAAAGTGAAGAAGTTGAAGGATGAAGAGGTGAAAAGTGTGGACGTGGTCCAGCTGGAAGGAAAAGGAGGAGTTAAGAAGAAGAAGTCAAAATTCAAGAAATTGTTTAGTAAGACTCCTCCAGATAGAAGCAAGAAGGAGTTGAGACCCATAACACTTGGGGATGAGAAGAGAGCAAAAGAGCTCATGATGGTAGGACATCAAGGAAAGGAGTTCAAACACCACTCTTATGAGAGTGAGGGAGGTAAATTTGAGTATGATGTCCCGTAAGCTCCTTTGAGCTTGGTCCGGCATGAGGACCTTAAAAATAGCGATGAATGGGAGGCAACCCATTTTTATTTGCTTTCATTTATTCTTAGTGTCTTTTAATATTATTAGGGAGTTATTTTGAGTCGTATGTTTAACCTCATATTTGAGTGAGTTGCTTGTAGGCTTGTCTCTAAAGGAGTAAAGGTATCATGGAGTTATTCAGATTGAAGGAACCAACTTGAGACAAGGAAGTGTGCAAAGCTATTGAGAGAAATTGAATTATTTGGTTGAGGTAACCCACAACCCCAAACTTAGACCTCTAGCAAGGTCGAAGTTTGGGGGGTGGAGTTTTTTATTTGTTTTATGATTACATTGCACATGCATGCACGCCCTTATCTTTGAGTTGAGTTTGATTGATTATTAGATTGTTGAGGTATTCCTTGGGGTGATTTTGAGTTGACTCGCTATTGCATATTTTATGCCTATCAATCATCTTATACTTGTTGATTGCTATCTTTGAGTATGATTTGATGAGTAGGGTGAGTTGTAAGGTTGAATTAGAAATTCTTTTGTGTGAGTGTTTGAGTTTGAGCTGATTTGAGAAAGAACTTGTATGCTTGTGAATTTTTCTTTTGAGTGCTTGTGTGATGAGAGTGAGAATGCACTAGGACTAGCATGGATGTGAAAACCGTGAGAGTTGAGCCTTACGAGATTTAAATGCATGATTTAATCTCTTCGTTTGTGAGTGAATCATCACCTTAGAGGATGCTAGAACTTGTGTGTGCTCTTGCTTCTTGATTGTGTCTAGTTTGATATGCCGAATGTGATCTTAGGCCATCTTTGATTTTATTGAGTCACTTAGCCAAAATTTTCCTTACCAATGACATTGATCCCTTGTTAGCCCCTTTGAGCCTAAAGCCTATTTTATTTGCTAGCACATATGAACACTATTCCAATTCCTAAGCCTTTTTGTCCCAATTTGAGTGGAGAATAGGAAAGTGTGAATATGAAGGGAGTGAATTGAGTTGAAAAAGGAAAATGTTGTTTGTTGAGTGAATATGAGAAGAAGGTGTGATGGAGTTTTGAGATGTGGGAAAGAAAAAAAAAATTTGAGAATGAGCAAAAGAAAAAAAATGAGCTCATGTGTTTGTGCGAAAAAAGAGAAAAAGAAAGTGAAGTGATTGAAAAAAAAAAGTGAAAAGAGTTAGAAAAAAAAAATTGAAGTGTTGAGAAAAGAGGAATTGAAAGAGTGTTGTTTGAAAATGTTTGAAGTATTCTGTTCCTAATCTCGAAGTGCCAAAGTTTGATTTTCTATTCTTCATTCACTTGAGTCACTTACCCAAATTGTTATCCCACCTGTCCAAAGAGCCTACATTACAACCTTGAGAAAAGTTCTTTTTGATTCGGCATTGATTTCTAGAGTATGGTCGGAGTTGAGAGCGCTTACAAGCCTATGGCTGCCGATATGAGTGATTGATTGTTTGAGTGAGTCCCTTAATCATTGATATACACTTGTGAGGGAGTGAAACACATCGTTGAGTGCACATCCATGTTTGATCTTGGTGGGTCTTGTTGTTGTTGCATGAGTATGATGAAGGAAGGTGAGTGAGTATACGTGTGATCGATCTTTGAAGCTCGGGTTCAATTACTTGCATGATTTGATTCTTGATTCATTCCTAACAATTTCACTTGACTTATTATTTCATTGCTTGAGGACAAGCAATATGGTAAGTTTGGGGGGTTGATTAGGCGTGAAATTGTCATGATTCGTAGCTTGAAATACCCAATTTTGGTCGAGTTTATAGAGTATTTAGAGTCAATTGAGCATTATTTCTACACATTGATGAATTTGTCTCTTTGATGCTCATAGGTGAATAGAGGACGAAAAACGGAGTTCGTAGGACTTTGAATCGACTCAAACGGATGCCCGGATGAGAAGATATTGAAGAAATACGATTGGTATTAGTGCGGACGAGGAAAAGTATCACTTGGGAGGAGTTAGAAGTCACTCAAGTGACTAGGTCGAGCGCACGCGCTCGAGCGCATTGCTCGAGCGCTTAAACTTACAGAACTATTCTTGCGCTCGAGCAGCTCGAGCGCCACCGCTCGAGCGAATTGCTCGAGCGCCCAAAACATGCAGAGAGATTTCAGCGCTCGAGCGTTTTGCTCGAGCGCCCATGGATTTTTGCCTCCGGATGCGTATTTTCGGCCCATTAACTCCCGTTTCGACTCGTGCCTATATATACCTCTTCCAAACACGTTTTGAAGAATCCCCGACTTTTAGAAATAATTTTAGACTTAGTTTTTGAAGAGGAGAAGAACGAGCAAGCTTTATTTACGTTTTGTTGAGGTTTTTCATACGAATTCTTAGTTTCTTTTCAATTCTTAGTTTCTTTTAATTAGCTCGATTACTTTTAACGCTTTAAACTTCATTTTGATTAATTCAATTTCAGTTCTTAGTATTTATTTTCTTTTAAAACCCTAGTTCATGTTTCGTATTTTCTTAGTGCAATTCATTATGTTTATGTGTGTTGTTTCTTCTATTGCTTTTATTTTTGTTATAACCATGTCTGGCTAAAACCCTTGCATGCTTAGGGTAGGATGAACTCGTAGAAGTAGGATGTGGGTACGTAATTAGGGTAATTCGTGACGTTAGTTTTAATTCTCTTAATTAATGAATTCTTATAATTAATCTTAACTCTACCTTTGAATTTCGTACGAAAGTGTTAGAGAGAGGACGACCGTATCACTCAATAACAATTAGTAGTCTTAACGAGAAGGTTTAGGAAAGGTTAATTCATCTACCGGTTTAGCGAAGGAGGACGACCGCATCACCTTAGTTAAATTAGGGTCTCATTAATTGAGCACAATCCATTAACTTGTTAGTGGATTAGTGAAGTCGAGTGTTAGGGTAAAGTATTAGGGTTTAGAATCTTGAGCTTTCACCTTGCATTCTTAGACTTAGGTTAATTCTTGTTTGTCACAGTTATTTTGATTATGTACCTGCTCCGTTAGTATACGTAGGGATTCCTATCTTAAGCATCACCATCTCTTATTTGAATCCAACCCTTAGTTAATTCGTTTGCTTTAGTATTTTAGTTTTATTAGTTTATTCTAGTTTGAATTAATCTTTCTAAAAAATCCAAAAACAATACACCCATATTAATTACGACGCGTACATCTTCAGGGATCTATTCGCATATACACCATCCCTTGGGTTCGATACTACTTGGTCCCTATACTTGCCCATACTACAGTGAACCCGTACTCTTGCGGGGTAGCTACTAGTAGAAGCTAGTGTAGTTCGCTTCAAGTCATTTCCCTAGATATGTTCCTACGAATAATATCTTTACCATATCTATTATTCTTGCATAATATTGTTCCAAATATTATTATTGGGATTTCATATTTAATTAAATCCAGTTTAATTAAATAATAATAATAATTAATTCCAAATATAATTATTATTATATTCTCTATAAATTAAATATTAAATCTAATACAATATTTAATCAACCAACTATAATTGGTAAATTGTCATTACTTGTTGTGTGACCCATAGGCCCTCGTATATCGATCGATTAGTCAAACTAACGGTCTTAATTGAACCCTAGACAATAAAACAGACATTCTCAATATACGAGGTACATTGCGAGGAAATCTGAAACTACCTGTAATATTGTAGGCTATTGTGATATCTTCCTTTCATTCGCGAATACCCGATTAAGTCTTGAACATAATGAAGTGTCTATTCAAATAACTTAATCATATTATCTCCAATCACTAATTGATCAAGTATATCACACTTAGCCACAAAGTTTAAGTTGATATGTGTCGGCCGACGACTTAGATCCAATTATGATGAGAAGACGAGTATTCTCTCTAAATCTATATTGAGGAATGAATCCTATTCTTGGCTCAACTACCACGCACATGCATTTCGTGATGAACCCAATCCATGTCATATCTACCCGTGGAAGGGTGCAAGTGTCGGTCATGGTCAAAGTTCACCACTCCACACATGTCGTGCGTATTGACCTCAAGTCAGAGGAGTATCACATCGCTCCCACTAACCGAGACACCCATAGACACATTATGTGGAATTACATCAAACGGTTTCTCGAATGGGTAATACCAATACCCTCTAAGGTATCTGTTCATCAATCATGAGATACCCAGTATCTCGTAGTAAGTGAGATCTTACTACACTCTCTAAGAGTATGATGCAGATCACACACTAATCTCAATTGCATCATCAATATCCCATTCTTGATGATCCTTGATTGGGGCTATTTGAGAATCATACTTAAGTCATCTGAGTTCTCACTCACTCAATGACAGTAGTGATTCATGGGAACACAAATAAGAATATATGCAAACAATCAAACATCATATTCAGATAAGTGTAACACCATACATTTAATATTAAACCAATAATAATATTAAATCAAATCTGAATAATATCTTAGTATTAATTCCTTTTGATGGATTGTCTCTAGGACACTAACACTAACAATCTCCCACTTGGACTAGAGCCAATCACCTACATGTCTAACCCCTGGACCATCAAATGTCTAGTGTGTACATGAACAGTGAAAAGGATTTGCAAGATTATCCTTTATGGAAAATATTTTAATTTCATTTCTCATATCGATATGATTTCTCGAATAAAATCATAATGCCTCGGTACATGCTTATTTCTGTTATCAGATCTCGGTTCCTTTGCTCATGCAAGCGCACCAGTATTGTCATAATACAACACTATTTGACAACTGGCACTCGGAACTACCCCTAGTTCTCTCAAGAACCTTAAAATCCAGATAGCCTAAAAGGCTTCTGATACAGCAATGTACATAGCTTCGGTTGTTGAATCTACGGTTAGATCTTGCTTGGAACTATTCCAACTTATCGCCTCATCATTGAAATTGTAAATATAATTTGACTGTGATTTGTAATCTTCACAGTCGGACTGGAAACTCTCATTAGCATAGTCTGTAACGACTAGCTCTGACTGCCTACCGTAGACAAGAACATGTTCTTTAGTACGCCTGACGTACTTCATAACATTCTTGACAACAATTCAGTGAGACTCACCTGGATTCTGCTGGTATGTACTAGTGATGCAAGTCATGGCGTACATAATGGATATGGAATATCCTTCATGTGCTCGATATCTGCTTCGCTAGAAGGACATCCTTCTTCGACAGCTTTATCCCATATTTGCTAGTAGAGAACCTCACTTAGAGTTCTCTATTGGAAAACGCTTCAACACCTTATCTACGTAGGTGGATTGTGACAGCCCTACCATCTTCTTGTATTTATCCCTATGGATCTTGATCCCTAAGATGTAGCATGCTTCACCAAGATCCTTCATCATGAAGGTCTTTGATAACCAATCTTTCTCAGACTGCATTGGCGGGATGTTATTTCCTATAATCAATATGTCATTGACATATGCGACTATAAAGACAATACTCTTCCCGCTACGTTTACGATAAACGCAAGGATCTTCCAAATTTAAGATGAAGTCAAAGGATTTGACAGCTTCATCAAATTGGATATTCCAACTCCTAGAAGCTTGCTTCAATCCATAGATTGACCGTTTAAGCTTGCACACAACATTAGATTTTGGCTTAGATATAAAACTCTACGGTTGAGTCACAACACTTCCTCATCAATGTTATCATTGTGGAAAGTTGTTTTGACGTCCATCTACCAAAACTCATAATCGTGGTGTGATGCTATCGCAAGTAAAATTCGAATGGACTTGATCTCAGCAACTGGCGAGAAAATCTCATCATAGTCAATACCCCGTGTCGACTATAACCTTTCGCCACCAACCTATCTTTATAGGTTTGTACTTTGCCATTTGCATCGGTCTTACGTCTAAAGACTCACTTGCAACCTATGGGTCTAACCCCTTTTGGCAACTCAATTAAGTTCTAGACTTGATTGGTGTACATCAAGTCCCTCTCGGATTTCATGGCTTCATGCCACTTCTCTAAGCCAACATCTAATGTTGCTTCAGTATAAGTTCTAGATTCGTCTTTATCCGGAACCTCCACATCATCATGTTCCTCCACGACGATCCCATAATGCCTAGTGGGTGGATTACGATTCCTAGTCAACTTACGGAGTTGTGGTTGTGCAGGCTGTACATTCTAATCATGAAAAATTTTGTGGTGCAGCAACTTCATCGTTGACCGGAGAGTTCTCAAGAGCGACACTTTCATATGCCTCTTGGGCGGGAGTTTGAACTATGTTATTCTCATTCAGCCCACTTGGAGGTTGTTGCGAAGGCAATGCAACTCCAATTATGCTCCCACTGGCTGAAGGAGGATCACCTGATGATAAACTTCCACCATGAGAGTCGCTGAATGCTCCCACTGATTCTTTGTCATGTTGCCTTGACAAATCATCAGTCTCTATGTTAATTTGTGGTTCTTGAATCTTTTCAAGTTCTATCTAGTTATGGCTTTGTTCCTTAAAGACGTACTCGTCTTCTAGGAACTTAGCTTGCCTAGAAACAATCACTGTTTGTTTCTCTGGTAGATAGAAGTGGTATCCTCTTGTCTCCTTAGGATATCCCACAAAATAACTATTTTCACCTTCAGATTCCAACTCATCAGTTAGCATTTTCTTCACAACTGCGGGGCAACCCCACGTTCTAATGTGTAGAAAAATGGCATCTTGTCGTGCCATAGCTCGTATGGAGTCTGCTCAACTGATTTGGACGGAATCTTATTCAGAATGTAGATTGAGGTTTGTAATACGTATCCCCATAAGAATGTTGGAAGAGAGGAAAAACTCACCATGGACCTTACCATGTCTAACAAGGTTCGGTTTCTCCTTTTGGACACACCGTCCATCTGAGGTGTTCCGGGAGAAGTCCATTGTGACTGGATCCTATGAAGCTTCAAGTAATCCATAAATTCATGGCTAAGGTACTCACCTCTTTGATCCAATCGAAGAGTCTTGATACTCTTACCAAGTTGTTTCTCTACTTTGTATATTAAGAACATCATGTCCATAACTTAACAAATGCCTAGCAGTTTGAACTATTAGTGAATATCTTTATCTTAACAACAAAACCATACTTGTTCTAGCAGCTAAAACACCTTGTGTTTTCTTCTCGGTTGCTAGAACCTTATAGTCCTTCTTCCAATACCCCTTTCAATTGCAGTGGGGCACACATCCTTATTAATCTGCTCTTACTTTTGAACTCCACATTTTGCCTTCAGGAAGTTGGGCTTGGAGCCCTCTTAGCCTTACTCCTTCGCTTCTTCTCGCCTTGTGGGTCGGAAGAAGTAGGAGCACTCACCATGAGCACATGTTTTTCTTAGCAGTGGAAGACTCAAAAGTCTTAAGCATGTTATGAGGCTCCGGCATCGTCGCTTCCGTCTTCTTCATATTAAATTTACTGCGAAACTAGAATATGAATCGGGGAGCGACTTGAGGATAGTACATGAGGTGAAATCTTCCCTTCTTTCGCTAATCGACATCTGAACAGATCTCTCATCACTTCATAAATCTCAAACGAGATCTAGAATTAAAGAGATCCTTCAGACACTTAAGCTTGTCGAAGGTATCCATTTTCTCATGTTGCCTTGCAATTTGGGAGTCATGCCGAGCAATTATAACATAGAGTCTGGGAAGCATCATCTTGATGTTTCTTTTGAGCTGTAACGTCAAACGCTGCAACCTCAACTGAACCAGCATCAGGGGTAAAGGGATTGTCGTGTCTAACACATACTCAATCTCTTCTTGCCTTAGCACCAAAGACACGTTTTAGTGCCAGTCCAGAAAATTTGGCCTAGCCAGTTTATTCGTTTCCAGAACATTTTTCAATGACAAGTTTTTATTTCAACAATTGCAGAGAAATAAATTAAAACGGGAATTAAACATATAATTCCTATGATCAATATTCAGCAATCAAAATAAACACGGTCTTTTAATTTATTTTGTCTCCATTATTTTCACATACTCAACGACCTTATCGGAAGAGTACAAATTTATATCTAATATAAATTGTAATGGACTAGGATCCACATTCCTACTATTACAATGACTGCTTGGGCTGAACATTGCAACAACAGAACTGGTAGGTCTCTAAACCAATTGTCTCACGCAATTCCTAGTTGATTGAACCTAGTTCAATCGGATGTCACCTAATTCTCGTTTCCCTGCTTGGGCTGGTGAAACGGAATTAAGTTGGTTTACAACCATTAAGTGGCGACATACATGTCCCTATAAAAGTCCCGTTAGATGTATATCCGAGCAAAAGACTTGGGCCTTAAATACTCATTGGAACGAAATCTCCGGTTTACTTTTAATTTTAATGGATTACATCATTCAATTTAATGAAAAACCATATTTTAGTGAGGAATATTTTAAAGGCGGGGTATTAATTGCTTAATCGAGATCCAACATGATAACTACGTCACATTTGAGCAATTATTGGGTGCCGCCTACCCAAACATGACATTTGCAGACAAACATATATATAGGGCGCCGTCTACCCAAGCATTTAATACGCTCCGACAAATATTGGGTGTCACCTACCCAAACAATTTAATGTGGGCTATAACTAATAATGTAAATATCGATTCACATAAGCACTTATACAAGTGGGGAGAAACTAATCAAGCTCTCATGCTTTATTTTAAATTTTAAATTTGCATAAATAAAGCATCTAATAAATATTTGGCACATAAATCAAATAAACATGCAAAATATCTAATATTTATAAATAATCGATATTTATAAATAACACGTAAATCAAATAAATGTGCTTAACAATAATTATCTGTAGGTAAAATATTGCTAAAATTAGAAATACCAACAAGCTCCAAGCTTTCGGTCAATTTCTAAAGTCATTTTCAAAATTATTTTGCCCAAAATTTATAGAAATTTTACAAATTTGGCCCAACCAAACAGACCCTTATTTAGTTTTTCAAAATTTCTAAAATTTTCCAAACCAAACAAAGTCTTATTTCATTTTTCTAGAATTCAAAATTGAATCAGGGTTATTTTTCAATTCTTTTCAGAAATATAAAATTACACAAAGACCCGTAGGGCCAAAATACAACTTCCAGACTACAACGGTGCCTAGCACCGCAAGAACCACCAGCCGTGATATCGGCGGTTCTCCATGGCCGACCGACATCGTGGTGGTACGGCCAAGCCGTCCATCACCACCGCCCGCCGCCAGCCGAGAGAGCGCGCATCGGTGGGTCGAAACATCACCATGTAGCGAGGAGCCAGGGACTGCCTCCGCCATCAAAACAGGGCGAATCTCCATCGCTGGAATCCGAGGTCGCGCCACTGTCTCATCGCGCACTGCCAATCGAGGACCGGCAGCAGCGCCGCGATTCTGGAAGAGGGGGCAGTGCTGGAAAAATCGCCCAGCGATTTCTCCCTGTAAAATGAGAAACCTGCGATCTGAACGGTAGCCAAAAGAAACACGGTCGCGCAGCTGTCTCCACAAACTAGTAGCAGCGCTGCCACATATCTTTGCCCATGGCGGTTCACGCCCTTTTCCTTCCCAGAAAGTAAAAGAGCCAAAATCCCAATTCTACGCCTATCTTCAATACTTTTTTTTTAATTGGGATATAAATGATTTCTGAAAAAGGTTAGGTTATTAATTACAAGGTATTGATAACTTGGTCAAAAAGTACGGCTAGCATATTAAGTTTTCCAGAAAACTTATACCACGTACCTGTACATAATATTAAAAAGTAAAATTTGTTTTTCATATTATAAAACCAAAAGAAATTCCTTTTGGGCAAAACTAATTCTTGAAAAACGCACGTAATTAACCTACAAATTATAACAAAAAATTATATATACAACCGAGCCTGTAGCTTTGATACCACTATTGGATTTTAGAGGCACGAACACCATGTTCGCGCAGCGGAAGAATATGATTCACCAACAACGAATCTGAAATACGGTTGTATAACATAAACATAAAGGATAAATAACACGTATATAAATCCTTACAGCGATTTGTACGCGGAATCCTCAACTATGGTATCCACGTAACGGCTTTCTACCAACCCGCATCGATATGCCAGCTTTGAATCTCGAGACGAATTTGCTAGGAAAATTCCGACTGGAGATTTTATGGAGAAATTATATTTCTTGTGTGTTTTGGAATTCCCATAAGACACATATTTATAGGGATTAACTTGGCTTAATTCCTAAACAAGATATCGGGCCTAGCCCGTAATATAATCTCTACGGATTATATTTCCCTAGATATGTTCCTACAACTAATATATTTACCATATCTATTATTCTTGCATAATAATATTCCAAATATTATTATTAGGATTTCATATTTAATTAAATTCAATTTAATTAAATAATAATAATAATTAATTCCAAATATAATTATTATTATATTCT
Source organism: Ballota nigra (assembly GCA_947034835.1). Classification (NCBI taxonomy): domain Eukaryota; kingdom Viridiplantae; phylum Streptophyta; class Magnoliopsida; order Lamiales; family Lamiaceae; genus Ballota; species Ballota nigra. The sequence continues at coordinate 67,902,209 of OX344729.1, read as the reverse complement.
CCATAAATTAAATATTATATCTAATACAATATTTAATCAACCAACTATAATTGGTAAATTGTCATTACTTGTTGTGTGACCCATAGGCCCTCATATATCGAGCGATTAGTCAAACAAACGGTCTTAATTGAACCCTAGACAGTAAATCAGACATTCTCAATATACGAGGTACGTTGCGAGGAAATCTGCAACTACCTGTAATATTGTAGGTTATTGTGATATCTTCCTTTCATTCGCGAATACCCAATTAAGTCTTGAACATGATGAAGTGTCTATTCAAATAACTTAATCATATTATCTCCAATCACTAATTGATCAAGTATATCACACTTAGCTACAAAGTCTAAGTTGATGTGCGTCGGCCGACGACTTAGATCCAATTATGATGAGAAGACGAGTATTCTCTCTAAATCCACATTGAGGAATTAATCATATTCTTGGCTCAACAACCACGCACATGCATTTCGTGATGAACTCAATCCATGTCATATCTACCCGTGGAAGGGTGCAAGCGCCGGTCATGGTCAAAGTTCACCACTCCACACATATCGTGTGTATTGACCTCAAGTCAGAGGAGTATCACATCGCTCCCACTAACCTAGATACCCGTAGACACATTATGTGGAATTACATCAAACAGTTTCTCGAATGGGTATACTAATACCCTCTAAGGTATCTGTGCATCCATCATGAGATACCCGGTATCTCGTAGTAAGTGAGATCTTAGTACACTCTCTAAGAGTATGATGCAGATCGCACACCAATCTCAATTGCATCATCAATATCTCATTCTTGATGATCCTTGATTGGGGCTATTTGAGAATCATACTTAAGTAATCTGAGTTCTCACTCACTCAATGACAGTAGTGATTCATGGGAACACAAATAAGAATATATCAAACAATCAAACATCATATTCAGATAAGTGTAACACCATACATTTAATATTAAACAAATAATAATATTAAATCAAATCTGAATATTATCTCAGTATTATGTCCTTTTGATGAATTGTCTCTAGGACACTAACACTAACAATTATTTCTTGAAACGATGAGTTTATCTATTTCGGAACTTCAATGGATGATCTTTATACCATTATTTGGGCACACCACTCACAAAAATTGAATCTAATAACACATCGATTATTTCGAGTAATAAAAGAAAGCATTCTTCGGATATGAACGAAACACTTCTATGGCATCTTAGATTAGGTCATATTAATCTAATGCGGATACAAAGGTTGGTGAAAAATGAATCCTTGGAGTCACTTCAAGTTGATGTTGGGAAAATAGGGGTGCCCGGGAACTATTCGGGATGAAATTTAAATACGAATTTAAATACAATTATTACTAGCATGAATTAATCCTAATTAATTCAAATAATAATTCCAACAACCAATTTAACATCATGCGTGTTGAATTAATTCACATATGATCTATGGCGGAATAAACAAGAAAATATGTGACTTACGTACCTCTAGTAGAACTTGGCCTTTGAATAAAACGGGACAAACACGTACGCGCTTCATCAACCCAAAAGCCTTCTCAAGTATTTCCCTTTCGCCTTATTCGATCACCGGTGGGAGATGCTATCGAATAATTTAAATAACTAAGGAAAAAGAAAAATATATATGCTCTTGATTTTTCCAACACATGGAATTATATACTTGGGGATGAAATAATCATCCCCTATTTATAAAGAGTGATGGCCGAATTTTTTAGGGTTAATGGGCTTGGAGAAAATCTTTTCTTAGACTCTAAGAAATCTTGAATATATCTCATATATTCTTTTCTCCATAATAAAATATTCCACAAAAATCTCACTCTCCTCACAAAGAGGTAATTTTCGAAAATCACAAGTAGAGATCCCAAGATTTGGATCTTCTTGAATATATGAGATATTCTTGTATTCCAAGAATACATATCTTCCATAATATCTTTCCAAGAAAATCAATAAAATCTTCTCTCTCCTTGATCTCTTATTTTCGAAATTTAGAGGATAAAATCAGCATAATATTATCTTTTTATTATAATCACCTTATCATTATTGGGCTACTTGAGGGGCCTTTAAGGAGAATTAAGATTGGACCTCCTAATGGACTTCTGAATTTTAATATTGAGCCCCAATATAATTCAATCCATTAATATTAATTATTACCACTAATAAATTAATATTGCACTATCCATCTTAATCCATATTACGATAATATGGGCTCCCAGTTATTATTTCCCGCGTTTAAGATTATCAAGTCCATTAATTAATTAAGCTTCTGAATAGCTCTAAATTAATTAATATATTTCACCTTGGAGTAAAGACAGCTCAACATTATTATCCATACCGAAGAAACTGATTCTTCACTTGCAAGATTTGGTACGATAAAACTTCTGAGCCCACCAAGGGGACTAATCACACGAGCCGTACTCGCACGCGTTTCTCCGTATTAAATCTTAGCAACCGTCGTATGATTAATATTACTGCCCAAGACACAAAGTTCGAAGTCACAATGATTCTCACCCAACATGAATCAAAGCAGTAACCATTAAGCACACACGGTCCTATTTAAGTGGCGGAGATTAAGAAATCAACAACCACTGAGGTCTAATTCTTCACATTTCAGAACAGAAGAATTTATCCTCGTTGTAGGTCCTCTTCAACACATACTAAATGTGCTAGTGCAATCTCTTAGTCAAGACAGACCAATCTGAGCCTTACACATCGACCTATCACGGTGGATTGTTCAATTCCACCTAGGTCGTGAAAATGTACGTTTAGTTACAAGGAAACTGTTAATGTTGTCTTCCGTGATCGGGTATCACCACATTAACTACAATGTAACTAGTACTATTATGAACTGTTTGCAATAAATATTCAACATTCAATCATATCTAAAGCATATGCGATAAAAGAATTATTCTCATAAACCAAGTGTTTGATACACGAGTTATACAAAGTAAAAACATACTTTCACGTATAACTCCAACAGTTGAGTCATTTCCAACTTGTGAATCCTGTTTAGAGGGTAAATGACCTAGAGGGCATTTAGAGCCAAGGGGAATAGAGCCACCAAAGTGTTAAAACTCGTTCATACTGATATGTGTGGTTCAATGACGATCATAGCAAGAAGGGGTATGAGTAATTTGTCATTTTGATGATTACTCGAGATATGGATACATCTACCTTATGATGCATAGGGAAAGAAGTATCAAGTTTCTACGATTTGATCGTGGAGGCGAATACCTTAGCGATGAATTCTTGAACTATCTATCAGACGAAGGGATTTTATCCCTGTTGACCGCACCGGGAACCCCTCAATAGAATGGTGTGGCGGAACGAATGAACCAGACTATTTTAGAAATAGTCAGATCCATGATGAGTTATTTGGATTTACCCAAATCGTTTTGGGGTAACGCCTTGGAAACGACGGCTTACATTCTAAACTTGGTGCCATCCAAATTGATTCCTAAAACCCCAATGGAATTGTGGACCGGGCGTAAGCCCAGTCTAAGACACTTGCAGATTTGGGGTTGTCTGGCATACGTGCTAGACAAGGAAGCCGGTAAGTTGGATCCACGTTCGGAATTAAGGCTGTTTATAGGATATCCCATAGGAACAAAAGGGTGTATGTTCTATAGTCCCAAGGATTAAAAGACCGTGTTTTGTGCACACTTTAAATTCTTAGAGGAAGACTATATGAACAAAAGAAAGCCCAGAAGTGAGATTACCTTAAACGAGTTAAGAAGGCAAACTCCAATACCAAGTATACAAGATGATGTACCACACGTCACATCTTCACAACCAGAACCCCATCGCAGTGGGAGGATTGCTAGGTAACCCGAGAGATTCATGGGAATAGGAGAATCTTCGGATTTAATTCCCGGTGATGAATCAGACCCATGGACATATGACGAGGCAATCCAAGACAAAGACGCGGAGTCGTGGCAAACAGCAATGGAAACCAAGATGGGTTCGATGGATCATAATCAAGTGTGGGAGTTGGTCGATCCACCCAGTGGGGTAAAACCCATTGGATGCGAGTGGGTGTACAAGAGGAAAAGAGGACCGGGCGGGAGGGTTGAGACCTTTAAAGCAAGGCTAGTGGCCAAAGGGTATACTAAAAAAGAAGGGATCGATTATGAGGAAACCTTTTCGCCTGTAGCTATGCTTAAGTCCATCTGTATTCTCTTGTCGATCGCTGCGCACCTAGATTACGAGAACTGGCAAATGGATGTCAAGACAGCTTTTCTTCACGGAAGTCTTGACGGGATAGATATCTATATGCAACAGCCCAAAGGTTTCATTGAAAAAGGTCAAGAGCACCTCGTATGCAAGCTTAAGAGATCCATTTATGGACTTAAGCAAGCATCGCGTACTTGGAACCAGTGTTTTGATCAAGAGATTAAGTCTTATAGGTTTGATCAAAATGAGTTCGAGAGTTATGTGTATAAAAGGTGTGACGGAACTGCGATGGTATTCTTAGTATTATACGTAGACGATATTATGCTCATTGGAAACAATGTAAAGGTATTGTCAGACGTAAGGGTATGGCTGTCAAATCAGTTTGATATGGAGAACTTAGGGAAAACCAGTCACATCCTTGGGATCAAGATCACTCGAGATCGCAAGAGGAGGATGTTGGGCTTATCGCAAGTTTCATACGAAGCCACTGTTTTGAAGTATTTCAGCATGCAAGATTCCAAGAAAGGTTTTGTACCTTTTAGGCACGGAATCTATCTATCGAAAGAAATGAGCCCTAAGACGTAAGCGGAGATAGATGACATGAAAGGTGTTCTGTACGCTTCGGCCGTAGGAAGCCTTACATATGCAATGCTGTGTACGAGACTGGATATCTGCTTTGCTGTGGGCATGGTGGCAAGATATCAAAGTAATCATGGGAAAGACCATTGGACTGCTGTAAAGTGCATCTTGAGGTATCAGAAAAGAACTCGTGAGCGGATGCTGATTTACCAGTCAGATAGTCTTATGCCCGTGGGATACACGGACTCGGATTTCCAATCAGACATAGACTCAAGAAAGTCGACCTCGGGTAGTGTGTTTTGCATGGGAGAAGGAGCCATGATATGGAGAAGCGATTTGCAGAAATGCATCGCAGATTCGACCATGGAAGCCGAATAAGTAGTTGCTTGGGAAGCAACGAAATAAGCGGTTTGGCTCAAGAACTTCTTAGTGGACTTGGACGTTGTTCCGAATTTGCCCATCATAATCACTGTCCATTGTGATAATGTTGGAGCAGTTGCAAATTCAAGGGAACCGAGAGCCCACAAGGCCAGCAAACACATTGACAACCTAGCGGATCCATTCACAAAGGGTCTGCCTCAGAGTACATTCGAGAGACATGTGGATGGAATGAGAGTCAAGACTATTGCCAATCTGCTTTAAGTATAAGTGGGAGGAATTATTAGGTTAGTGTAGGTTGACATGAGATGTCATGTAGAGCTACTACACTAAGACATGCATGATGTATACTAAAAAGCAGACTTTAAGTATAAGTGGGAGATTGTTGGAGTTATACGTGAAAGTATGTTTTTACTTTGTATAACTCATGTATTAAACACTTGTTTATGAGAATAATTCTTTTATCACATTTGCTTTAGATATGATTGAATGTTGAATATTTATTGCAACCAGTTCATTATAAGTGGTACTTGTTACATTGTAGTTAATGTGGTGATACCCGATCACGGAAGATCACATTAACGGTCTCCTTGTAACTAAACGTACAAATTCACGATCTAGGTGGAATTGAATAATCCACCGTGAAAGGTCAATGTGTATATCTCAGATTGGCTTGTCTTGACCAAGAGATTGCACTAGCACATTTAGTATGTGTTGAAGAGGACCTACAGCGAGGATAAATTCTTCTGTTCTGAAATGTGAAGAATTAGACCTCAGTGGTTATTGATTTCTTAATCTCCGTTACTTAAATAGGACCGTGTGTGCTTAATGGTTACTGCTTTGATTCATGTTGGGTGAGAATTATCGTGACTTTGAACTTTATGTTTTGGACAGTAATATTAATCATACGACGGTTGCTAAGATTTAATACGGAGAAACGCGTGCGAGTACGACTTGTGTGATTAGTCCCCTTGGTGGGCTCAGAAGTTTTATCGTGCCAAATCTTGCAAGTGAAGAATTAGTTTCTTCGGTACGGATAATAATGTTGAGCTGTCTTTACTCCAAGGTGAAATATATTAATTAATTTAGAGCTATTCAGAAGCTTAATTAATTAATGGACTTGATAATCTTAAACGCTGGAAATAATAACCGGGAGCCCATATTATCGTAATATGGATTAAGATGGATAGTGCAATATTAATTTATTAGTGGTAATAATTAATATTAATGGATTGAATTATATTGGGGCTCAATATTGAAATTCAGAAGTCCATTAGGAGGTCCAATCTTAATTCTCCTTAAGGCCCCTCAAGTAGCCCATTAAGTAGCCCAATAATGAAAAGGTGATTAAAATAAAAAGAAAATATATTGCTGATTTTTCTAGGTAATTTTCGAAAATAGCTTATTTAATAGAGAAAAGATTTTATTGATTTTCTTGGAAAGATATTATGGAAGATAAGTATTCTTGGAATACAAGATTATCTCATATATTCAAGAAGATCCAAATCTTGGATTCTTTTCTTATAATTTTCGAAAATCACAAGTCTTATAAGGAGGGTGAGATTTTTATGGAATATTTTATTATGGAGAAAAGAATATATGAGATATATTCAAGATTTCTTAGAGACTAAGAAAATATTTTTTCCAAGCCCATGAAATCTCAAAATTTTGACCACCTCACTTATAAATAAGGGATGATTATTTCATCCCCAAGTACATAATTCCATGTGTTGGAAAAATCAAGAGCATATATATTTTTCTTTTTCCTTAGTTATTTAAATTACTTGAAAGCATCTCCCACCGGTGATCAAGTAAGGCGAAAGGGAAATACTTGAGAAGGTTTTTTGATTGATAAAGCGTGATCATGATTGTCCCATTTATTCAAAGGCCAATTCTACGAGAGGTACGTAAATCACATAACTTCTTAGTTTATTCCGCCATAGATTTTATGTGAATTAATTCAACATGCATGATGATAAAATTGTTGTTGGAATTATTATTTGAATTAATTAGGATTAATTCATGCTAGTAATAATTATATTTAAATTCGTATTTAAATTTCATACCGAATAGTTCCTGGGCACCCATATTTTCCCAACAACTTCATGATCTAATATAGGAAAATCTTTACTTCTTTATCATCAACTTTCAACGTGATCTTTCAATTCGCCACATCTAACACCATCCCAGTCGTGGCTAAGAAAGGCCTTCCCAAGATCAGAGGCACGTGCTCATCTTCCTCCATATCGAGTACTACGAAGTCAGCTGGAAAAATATAATCTCCAACTCTAACAAGGACGTCTTCAACCACACCATGAGGTCGAGTAATAGACCGGTCGACGAGTTGAAGCGTCATCATTGTCGGCTGAAGTTCTCCACCTTCCAACTTCTTAAATAACGACAGTGGCATCAGATTAATACTCGCTCCAAGGTCGCACAACACTCCCTTCTTGACTCCATTCCTGATATCACATAATATAGTGAAACTCTCGGGATCTTTCAACTTCGGGGGAAGCGCTGTGTGCACCAATGCACTCACCTCATGGTTCAGCTGCACCAACTTGGCTCATATACTCTCCTCCTCTTAGCTATCAAGTCCTTCAGGAACTTGGCATAATTAGGCATTTATTCTAAAGCATCATAAAAGGTATGTTAATATGTAACTGTTTAAAAATATCAAGAAACTTGACAAATTTCTCCTCTAATTTCTTCTTCATAAATCGTTGTAAATATGAGATCGGTATCACAGATTTGGGTACCCCCTATTCGTCTCGCTCGGTCTCTTTCACGTTCTGCCTTGCTTCTCTAGCCTTTTTCCACTTTGGAACTCTCTCAATCTCCTCAATCTCTTCCTCCTTGTCTTTACCTTTCTGAGCATCTTCTACCTCAACTGTCTCACCTCCATCTTTCTTATGTTCTTGACCCTCCATATCAATCCCCTTATGTATCTCCTCAAAATCAGTAGGCATTGGAGGACCATCATATTTGGTTCCACTTCTTAGCTGGATCATCTTGCATTGCTCTTTCGGGTTCCCCTCCGACAAAGAAGGATATTTCCCGGGCTCTCTACCCAATAATTTTGCGATCTGGCTAATTTGATACTCCATGGAAGTGAACCGCCTATTGTTCTCTTGTTGAATTATATTCAGCTCCATATCCCTCTTCTAGGGATCTTGATCACGCTGATAATTCTTCTTACTCATCTCTCTCACATCATACTCCAAAGAGGATAGCCTCTTACTACCTTCTTTCACCTTGTGCAGAATGACACGTAACATCTCATCAGTGGTAGCACCTCTTTCTCCTCCGGGGAGTTTTGAGCCAGGGTCGACATTTGGAGATACAGTTATCCTCGCTCTCGGATTACTATAAGAGAAATTTTCATTCTTCCTCCATTGATTCTGAGGAGGCTGTTGGCCTCCTTGATACCCCTAAGTATTCCTCCATTGATTCTGAGGAGGCTGTGGACCCAGTGGTACAAACGGTTGACCATAAGTTGGTCGCCCCTGATAATTTCCACCTTGATAGCCATTCTAATTATAATTAGGCCCTCCCATATAGTTGGCCACCTCTCGCTGGCATCCTGGCTGATCCACTTTCTCACTCACTGCAGTATTCCCTCCACTCAGATTCTGCCCAATCTCTAGATTGCTGATCTTCTCCATCATTGCCATCAACAACTTTCTAGTACCCTCACTCTCATCCATCTGATAAGCTCGCTGAAACTCTTGTGGCTCATTCCATTGCCCCGCATTCTTGATAATGTTATCAACAATCTCTCTACACCGAGCTGCACCACAATTCAAGAACGCTCCACTAGCACATGCATCAAGGTGGTCTTGACCTGCCTTGCTGGCTCCACAGTAGAAATAAGCCATTATATCACCTTCGTTGTACTCATGCTGCGGACACTCAATGAGCATATTATAGTATCTCTCCCAAGCCTGACGTAAATCCTCTTCCGGCTTCTGCTTGAAAGATGAGATCTCAAGCCTTGCTTTGATCGTTCTAGACGGAGGGTAGAATCGCTCGAGCTCGGCCCATGTGGTTTCACCTCCCACTGGGAGCGTGTTATAGTACCACTCCTTAGCGATTCCAGTTAATGAGAACTGGAACAATCTGAGCCTCTTGGCATCTTCAGACATGCCATTATGGTTAAAAGTTGAGGCAATCATCAGAAAATTCCTCAAGTGAGTATGAGGATTATCCTTTCCGACCTCCCCCTTAAATTGGTTCTCGACTAGCATCTTCAGAATCCCTGGGGAAATAGAAAAGTTGTTTGCTTCCACTGGTGGTAATGCTACACCATCATAATACCGTTGCGACTGGGCCACAAACCTTCCTCTAATTGCTATACTAGGATCAGCGTTCTGAGGAACGTGCTGAGGATAAACTAGTGGTGGAGGTATATGTGGGATTGGTGGTTGGTTATAGTTGGGTTGTGGGGGGTAGTATAGTGGATAAGGGTATGGTGGGTATAGGTATGGGTAAGGTTGGTTAGGTTGGTAGACAGGGTTATTGAAGGGGTTATATGGGTTTTGTAGATTTTGGTAGATGACTTGATTCTGGTTTTCAGTGGGATTGCTCTGAGTCTGTGGAGTTGGATTTTGGCTGGTGCTCTCCCCATGAGGTGTTTGCTTTTGGTTATCGACTCCCTTAGCACCTTCAACTCGTTCCACATTCCGTTCATTCTCTTCAACTGCTAGATCCAAATCTCCGCTGAAATTCTGATTCAAATTCTCGTCATCACCACCTACGGTATTCATCCTTCTCTGGAAGGCTCGATTCCTTCTGGCTATATAGTCTCAGGGTCTATATACCTGAGTACTGAACAAGAAAGATCAAACGCACCAGACTACAAGTAATAGAACAGAAAATAAAAGCACTCACTACTAACTACTAAACTATCTCCAAGTCCTACTCAATGGACATACATCGCCATCCTCGGCAACAACTCCATTGACTTGAACGCAAAATACTAGCTATACTAGTAGTTACCCTACAAGAGTATGGGATCCCTGTAGTATGGGCAAGTATAGGGACCATGTAGTATCGAACCCAAGGGAAGGTATGTATGCGAATAGAGCCCTGGAAATCTACGCGTCGTAGTTAATATGAGCGGATGTTCTGGTTTAAGAATGGAATTAAGCTACTCTAAAGTCTACTTCTAACAATGCAAATAATGAAATCAGACAAATAACTTAGGTTTTAATCAAATACGAGATGGTGATGCTCAGAATAGGAATCCCTACATATACTAACGGAGCTAGTACGATAACTAAAATAACCGTGATGTGCAAGTATTAATCCTAAGGGTACTAAAACTAGGCAATCAACTTCCCTAATCTAGCACCAGATTGAAAGACTAAAAGCTCAAGAATTAACTCTAATACTTTATCATATCAACCTACTTCACAACCCACTAAACAAGTTATATAGATTATGCTTAATTAATGAGACCCTTATTTACCCAAGGTGATGCGGTCGTCCTCCCTAGATAAACCGGTAAATTATAAACCCCTTCTATAACCCTATCGTTAAGTCTACTTGTTATCAAAGAGTGATAAGATTGTCCTCTCTCTAATAATTTTCGTATTCAATTCCAAGATAATTCTAGGGTTTATTTTAAGAATTCAATTAATTAAGAGAACTAGCACTAAACATCACGAGTTATCCTAATTATGTACCAACATCCTAATTCTACGAGTTCATCCTACCCCAAGAATGCAAGGGTTCTAGCCTAACATGGTAATTTGAAAAACGAAAGCAATAATAAGAACGATGAGCATTTGCATAATGGAATAATCAAAAAATTTGAAAGCATAAACAAAGGAATATCTAAAAATTTCAATAAATCTGGTAAAGTAGGGTTTAGAAGTCTCAAAGGTTCAAGAACAAAAGAATTATACGAAAAGAATTAAAAGAAGTATCTAAACTACGAATTCGTAAGATCAAAACCTCGTTTACAAGTGTGAAACTCTCCAAAATATGAAAAGTGATCAAAAGTTCTCTAAAAATGAGCTTGAGATCGGGTATTTATAAGCAACGGGCCGAAAACGGGTGAAAAAGGCTGAAATCTAGCAAATTTGGGGGTTGATCGAGTGCTTGGTCGAGCACTAGCACTCGACCACTTGTTGGTCGAGTGGTCTTCTTTCCAGAGCCTTCAGGGCGCTCAACCACTTGTTGGTCGGGCACGGGCGCTCGACCTCCTTTGGTCGAATGGATCCATAGGTCGAATGGAGGCGCTCGACCACTGCTGGTCGAGTGGTTTCCGGCTGCTGTACACTTGTTCGAAAAATCTTCATATCTTCTCAACCGGGAGTCCGTTTTGGTCGATTCAAAGTCCTACGAACTCCTGTTTTCGCCCTCTATCCAACTATGAACACCAAAGAGACATATTAATGATTTTATGAAAACAGTACTCAATTGACTCAAATATTCATCGAATTCACTCAAAACACGGGCAAAATGAGCTAAAATCATAACAATTTCACGCCTTGTCAGCAATCGAGTGAGAGATCGTGGAATTGAAACCCACAATTTTTTTATCAAGTAAAGAATTTGAAGAGGGTTTTCGCGAGGGAATGTGGGCCGTTGTGTTATTTCACGAGGGAATATTACAAAAGGGTTTTTAACCCTCATTAAATCTGACACCAATTCCCTCTTTATTTCCCTCGTCTTCTACGAGGGACCACATTTTTCCTCGCGAACCAATTCCCGACCAGCATAATAACGAGGGAAATATCCCCTCTTTAAAACCCTCCTTAAGTTCAATTCCCTCTTCAATTTTCTCTTTAAATGCACAATTTTTTGTAGTGTGGTGACTAAAATTAATTATGGTTACTAAGGATACAAAACCGAAGAATTTTGACTTTAGGAGTTGGATGTTTAGGTGCACATAAATATAAGGGACAAAATATTTTTTTACCCTTAATTTAACGTACAAACTCTTTTTTACCAAATAATTTATAAAAACTCTTTTTTGCCCATTTTACTAGATGAAATGTCTCATATACCCTTTAATTTCTATTCCTACTCTTTTATTCCTTTCTCTCTTCCCACTCCTATTCATTTCCCTATTCCTACTCCTATTCCTTTCCATATATCTTATTCCTATAAATAATATTATATTAATTTCAAAAATAAAAAAATTTAGACATATAATATTATATTAATTCCAAAAAGAAATAAATTTAGAAATATAATATTATATAATTTTACCATTGATAATGAAAATAATTTTTTTCAATATATATGTTTCGCAATAAATATTAGTTATTAATATTTTTATGAAATATAATATTATTTTTATTATAATAAAAAAATATTTTTCGTGTTATTATAAACACCGATAAAAAATACTTATATTATTAATAATGATTAATAAATTGACATTGTCCATTTTTTAATTTTTATTAAATTTCAACAAGTATTCTTGAAATATCGAAGACCTGCCGGAGATTTACTAAAACGACATTCTCAAACATAATTTCGTGACAGAGTCGGGTCGAAACCACTTTTTAAGTCATTTTACACTAGAAAAGACGAAAAAAAATATTAATTTAAGTGATATTCAAATATTTAATTTCTAATAAGTTTCAACAAATACTATTGAAAGGTTGGAGTAAGGTTGGAGACAGGACAGAGATTTGCTAAAATGGAATTTTCATTCAAATTTTTGCGACGGAGCTGTGTCGGAATAGATTTTTAGGTCGTTTTACCCTAGGAACGACTAAAATGATACATGAATTTGAGTTAAATCTATTTTTTAAATTTTAATCGAGTTTTAACAAGTTCTCTAGAAGAGTTGGAGCATGGTAGGAGATAATACGAATATTTGCTAAAATGATATTTTCAATCATAATTTGTGACGGAGCTGTGCCAGATTCGATTTTTAATTATTTTACCTTATAAACAACGAAAAAGATACATGGATTGAGTGACATGAACTATTTAAATTTTATTTAGCTTTGAAAAGTACTATTGAAAGGTCGGAGCATGGTTGGAGACATGACGGAGATTTGCTAAAATGAAATTTTCATTCAAAGTTTTGCGGCAGAGCTGTGCCAGAATTGATATTTAGGATGTTTTACTCTAGAAATGACTAAACAAAATCATGAATTTGAGTGACATCTATTTTTCAAATTTTAATCAAGGTTTAACAAGTAATCTATAAGTGTCGGAGCATGGTTGGAGACATGATGGAGATTTACTAAAATAATATATTTAATCATATTTTTGTGACGGAGCTGTTGCGGAATCGCTTTTTAGGTCATTTTACCTAAAAAAACAATGAAAATTATACATTAATTGAGTGACGTCCATTTCTCAAACTCTTATTGAACTTTAACCAGTACTATTGAAATATCGGAGCGCGGTCGGAGACAGGACGGAGATATACTAAAATGTCATTTTCATTCAAATTTTTGCGGCCGAGCTGTCTTAGAATCGATTTTTAGGTCATTTTACCCTAGGAACGACTAAACAAATACATGAATTTGAGTGACATCAATTTCTTTAAATTTTAATCGAGTTTTAACAAGTAATCTAGAAGAGTCGGAGCAACTTTTGATAATAATCTAATATTTTTTATACTTTTTATTCATATGTTTTAATATATCAAATTATTTATGTATTTTTTTAAAAATTTGTAAATCAAAATTATGTCGCAACAATATACGTTGAACAACATTTCTTAATATTGTAAGAAAATTGTATATTTTCTTAGTATACCAATTTTTTGTTTTTACATTTTTTATACCAAGAACCAATCACAGCAGTATATATATCAGAATTTAGGATTAACATGATATACAAATATTGTTATTTCTTTTTCATTATATATTAATTTATATTTTTTCATATTTAAAATGATTTAAAAAATAAATTAGGAGTAATTTTGAAAATATTTATTCATAAAATTTTATTATTTATTTATAAAAAAAATCATAATCTTTTTAGATTTTTTTTTGTAATTATAAGATTAATTGAGAGTAATTTAAAAAATTTATAAGAGTAATTATTTATTCATATTTTTTTTATTGTTGGCTTATAATTTTTTGTTGTTGTATAATAATAAGAATAAGAGTTATTTGTTCAATGCAATTTTAAATATAAATTTATATATTTAATTGATTTTCTAATAAAAATAAAATTTTATATGGTGCGGGACCAAAAGTCCAAACGGACCTAACAGTTCAGTAATGATGAGAGTGATGAGACTAATTTTTCAAGGAAAAAAATTTGGAACCAACTTTGAAAGTGTTGAGACTAAAATCGTAAGGGGGCGTGGTTGTTGGGACCAAAAATATAATTTGCTTAAACGGCTGTTAACGGTAAGTTAACAGTGAGACTAGTTTTGCAAGGAAAAAATAATTTGGAACCAACTTTGAAAATGTTGGGACTAAAATCATGAGGGGGCGTGGTTGTTGGGACCAAAAGTGCGATTTACTCATTATTTATCATACATTATTAAAGATCTTATAAGTTATATTAACCAAACACTTCAATAACTTATAAAATACTCAAAATTAGTATATCTTATATGCTCTTAAAACATTTTGTAAGATGCTAGAAGTTATAGAATATTTCAAATAAACTTAGCCGACGGAAATACTCAAAATTAGTATATCTTATATGCTCTTAAAACATTTTGTAAGATGCTAGAAGTTTTAGAATATTTCAAATAAACTTAGCCGACGGACCCTAACCTTCTTGCTAAAGAAACTTGCTTACTATTCCACCGGGTTAACCTTCTTTAATCTTTTGAATGAGACCAACCCACGCCTACTGCCTGTGATGCTTAATACCAACGTTTAAACCCATGTAAGGAAGTCTGCCATACTTCGTAACTCATCATCCCCTACTTTGACTCCGGAAATGCTGCACTTTTCAAAGTTCACACTAACACATCTTTTATCACTTTAATCTTCTCAATCTTCCCCGAGCTTAAAGATATCACCTCTTTTGATTTATGTTTAACAATATATTCCATTTGTTTTTTGAATTTTTTGCCCGAACTCGTTTTGGCCTAACACTGGGCCCAAATTTCGTTAGCATCATCATATCCAACACTAGTCATTCGTATTTTGTCATTAGGTCAAGGTTTATTAGGACGTTTCGTTCTAATTTTTTTTTTCTTTTCACACTAGTTCTAATTCTCTTTATGTATATTGTGTTTGATTTTGCAGATAACGAGATTGTTTGAGTGACATATTTGATACCATGAAAATTTAAATTAGAGTTTTTAAAGTTGGAATTTGTAATTGCAAAGTAGAACCAGGTTTAAAATCATGTATAACCCTGCAGAATAATAAATGTAATACTCCCTCTATACTTTGCTCTAAAACAATTTTAGAATTTTCTAGAACAGAGAATTGTCTAGAGTTTCTAGATAATTTTCTCTTAATCATTAGATCAGAATTATTTTCACCGTCTGAAAAAGTGAATTAGTATATATAATTATGCAAAACATAATTCTTGTTAGAAATCTCAAAATAGAACACTGTAATGAAAACATTAATTAATAAAATAAATATTGTTTCTTCAAAATATTTGTAAAACCAATTTTTTTAATTATCAAAATTTTTTAATTAATTTTTTTTTCATTCTATGATCTGTGTGTTAATTAGTTTAGATATTAAGGAAAAACGAGGGTAATTTTGAAAAAATAGATTTTAAGAACTCATAGTTTTATAAATACCATGTATCGGAAGAGATCCACTATCATATGAATTCAATTTAATGGAAATCAGTACTTTGTTAATTTTGAATGGCCAAGTAGGGTTTTAAACGAATAAAACAATTTTGGTTTGATTTGTATTCGAAATTCGGTATTCGTATTCGAAATTTTATAATTCGAATTCGAGTACAAATAACTATGATGTTTGATTCGATATTAGTAAATATTCGATTAAATATTCAGTTAAATTTTGGTGTGAAGTGATTGGGTTCGACTACGACGGGATCGACTTGTAATGTTGAAGTTGATTTTCGTCCATAATTTTGATAATTTGAAGCCGTTGTATTAGATTAGGATGGTTGATAACCCTAAGGGACTCTGTGCAGTGTCGCGGGATGCCGAATCATTTTTATTGGCATGTATAGGGCAAGAGAAGGGAGGGGTTAAGGTGCAGTGTCGCGAATCATCAAAAAGGGCAGAAATCTATATTAAGGCTTATGATACGGAAATTGCGTGCTTAACACTCTCTCAAGATGAGAATCTACTCAAAACAACGAGTAGTAAAGAAGCACTAGTTCGAATATGAGAGTTTTCAGCAAGAGATAAATAGTAGTATAATAATATTTGTCAAATAACTTAACAATTTTTGTGCCATTGAGTTAATTATTTTTGTTGTTGGATTTAGGTTTAATATAATTTTCTGATACTCCAGGAAAAATGTATAATCACTAACTAAATAGTTGATTAAATGAATATTAATTGCAATGTACCAATGGTAATAAATTTATCTCGTTGAATTGTCAGTAACGTACGAGTTAACATGCGCTCAAGTTTTGTGTAGTTTTTTTTAGCAAGCTTGAGTCCTCATATTTTTGTAGTTGTTTATTTAATTTTAGAGCATGCTACAGGGCGACACATATTTCGTGACACTTGGGTGTTTAGTGATTTACCCCACATTTATATGCATACATATATATCACATTTATTACTTTAAGTGTGCATAATTGTTGATACATATTATTATGTAGAATAAATGTTGTCTAATTTGAAGATCTTGGCATGTGACATATTATTTTGGAGAATGGGAATCAAGTCCTGCATGCCATTGTTAATTTCCTTTTTTCTTTTTTTTTTATCAGAAATTGTTAATTTCCTTTTATATTGTATCACTGTCCTTTCTATTTGCAATTATGTACGGGTGCAACCATAGGCAACCATTCACACTCTTTTCTTAGCCACATCTATGTCATCTGGAACATAACACTTTTATTCTATTGTTTTTGCTTTATTCATGACAAAATGTATCATTTTCTGTAAGCTAGGGTGTTTTTGTTATGTGATTATGGGGGATAATTTTTTTATTAGTAAATAAGGTGTGAAATTTGAGATTTATTAGGTGGGATTGTTTTCTTATGTTGCATCAAATGTGAAAAAATTATTGGTTTTGTATTATTTAATTGATATATATGTATATATGAGGTGTGAGCGTTATTGGAAAAATAAAAAGTATAGTTGGTAGTGGGTGATAGGTGAGGTCCGCGAGGAAGTAGTTTCCCATATCAAGTGTTATAATAGCGTTGAATATAATTGGACTGGAAGTTATGACTTAGGTGTTGTAGAAAGCCGATTTATGTTTTGTGCTCTTGTTTTTGTGTTATACTTTTGTTGGTTGTCTGTTTTTTTTTTCTTTTCTCAATTATGTATCTATGGAAAGATGTCATGAAAGGAACCACTGGGATTATGATGCAGGTATGTGGGGGTGCAGATATGGCAGAAATATATAGTATGACATTCTCACCCACAGCCCAGTGGTTGGCACTCTCAACTAATAATGGAACTGTTCGTGTTGTCATTCTTAAAGATAACTTTGGAAATGTTGGAACTGAGAAGTCAAGTACTCCTCCAAATCCTTCTGTTGTGGCATCTAGTTTTTCTCTGTCTGTCTTTAAAGGTATAATGTTTGTTGTAGTTATTCTCTCTTATGTTGAATGATATTTTTGACTTCTTTGTTTCCTTGATGACCTAATGACAATTGAAATGTGGTACTTATCTAGCTTTTTATAGTTTATGTTAATCACGTTTTCGGATTCACAAGAAAACTTGTTTCCGGGAATCGGAATCAAATGCAATAAGAACGGAATTGAAAATCACACAAGAACACCAGATTTACGTGGTTCGGAGATGAATACTCCTACGTCCACGGGATCCGAGAGGATAGACTTTTCACTAAACAAAGAATGGAAGTTACAAGTTACAGAGCTCTCAATCTCACAGTGTTTGCTCTCAAAGATGATCTCACTCTTAATTGTTGTTCTTCTCAGCTAAGAATCCTTTTATAGTTACAGAGATTGAGATGAATCTAGACTTGATTCAGTTGTAACTAACTCATAAGTAAAACAGTTATCCAGCTGGCTAACAAACTCCAATAACCGCTTCAGTTGATTCCGTTAGAACCGTCTTCAGTTAGCTTCAACTTGGTGTTTCGCGTCTTTGTACTTTATATCAGATGACTTGACCTCAGCTGACTTGGTCACTTAACATCAGATGACTTCCGGTCTAGACCTCCACTGTTTAAACCTCATCTGATCAACCTCATCTGATATAACTCTGCTGATACCCCAAACAGACTAACTTCCACGGCTAACACTTCATCAACATAGCTCCTTATTGAATTAAGCTCAGTAGACTTCATACTTCACATATGACACTTCACAATTCTCCACCTCAGATGAGAAGTATCAATCCTCTCCTCCTCTCCTCCATGCTCCAGCTTGGGCCTAAGGAACATCCCATACACTCATCTTTACCAATTCAACACAAAACTTGAATTTAGTACCTGGTAAAGACTTTGTACACATATCTGCAGCATTGTCATCTGTAGATATCTTCTGGATGAGAACCACTCCTTTATCAATGATTTCCCTCACAAAATGCAACCTTACATCAATGTGCTTTGATCTCTCATGGAACACTTGATGTTTAACCAGATGTACTGCACTCTGATTATCACAATGAACAACCACAGCCCTTTGGTTTATGCCAAAATCCTTGATTATGCCTTTCAACCACAAAGCCTCCTTAACAGCCTCTGACACTGCAACAAACTCTGCTTCTGTAGTAGATAAAGCAACTCCACTCTGCAGAACAGATCTCCAGCTCACAGCAGTATTGTAAAGTGTAAAGATATACCCTGTTAAAGATCTTCTGGTATCCAGATTAGCAGCAAAATCAGAATCTACAAAACCTTCCAGTGGACTCTTCTGGTCAGTCATCCTCTCAAACATCAATCCCAGATCAGATGACCCTTTAAGGTATCTGAAGATCCATTTCAAAGCTTCCCAATGTAATCTTCCAGGATTAGCCATGTATCTGCTCACCATACTCAATGAATAAGCTAAATCTGGTCTGCTACAGACCAGAGCATACATCAGGCTTCCAACCCCACTTGCATAAGGTACTTTCATCATAGTCTTCTTCTCTTCATCAGACTTTGGTTCCATTTCCTTAGATAATTTGAACTGTTGTCCCAGAGGAGTTGACACAGCTCTACTCTCATGCATGTTAAACCTCTTCAGGACCTTCTCAATGTAACTCTTCTGGGATAAGAATAGTCTTCCACCTTTTCTGTCCCTAAGAATATCCATTCCAAGAATCCTCTTAGCATTTCCCAAGTCCTTCATATCAAATCTAGCACTTAGCTTCCTTTTGATACTCTGAATCTTCAGAAGGCTTTTACTGGCAATAAGCATGTCATCTACATAGATCAGAAGATAGGCTATCACATCACTACCTTGCCTTTCAAGGTATACACAAGTGTCATACTTGCTCCTTACAAAACCAATGGATAGCATAACTTCATTGAACTTCTTGTGCCACTGCCTTGGACTTTGCTTGAGGCTATACAATGATTTCTTGAGCAGGCACACTTTCCCTTCACTCCCTGGTTCAACAAACCCTTCTGGCTGGTGCATGTACAGATCCTCAATAAGATCACCATGCAGAAAAGCTGTCTTTACATCAAGTTGTTGTAGCTCCAGATCCTCTTGGACAACTCTACTGAGAAGTAGCCTGATTGAACAATGCTTAACAACAGGTGAGAAAACCTCATTGTAATCAATTCCTTCCCTCTGAGTGAATCCTCTGGCAACTAGCCTGGCTTTAAACCTCACCTGATCTTTCAAACCAGATTCAAGCTTCCTTTTAAACAGCCATTTACAACTGATTAGCTTCTGCCTAGGTGGCTTATCAACAAGAATCCAAGTTTGATTCTTCTTAAGAGACTCCATCTCTTCTGTCATGGCTGTAATCCATGACTCCCTATCATCACACTCAAGGGCTTCCCTGTAGCTTTTAGGTTCCTGGTACTCTATGGCTTCTGCTGTAACAAGTGCATAGGAGACCAGATCCACACGGCCAAACCTTACTGGAGGATGTATTTGTCTTCTGGATCTGTCTCTTGTCAAACTATAATTTCTCAAGTCTGCTTCTGGCACTTCTTCTTCCTCCTCTACTGGTGCACTATCCTCATCTGATGACTCATTCTCCCCTGGTGCTTGCTCTGGTTCAGAACCAGATGAGCTATCATGCTTGTCATGATCAGGCTCCACCTCTACTTGAGTAATTGGCTCAGAAATAACACCATCCATCTCCTCAGCTGATGGTCCTCCATTACCTCCACCAGACTTGTATCCCATCTGTGATTCATTGAACACAACATCTCTACTGGTAATACACTTCTGGTTTCCAGGCTCCAGACACCACAACTTATACCCCTTAACACCTTTGGGATACCCAATGAATACACATTTTAAGGCTCTAGGTTCAAGTTTGTCTTGCCTCACATGAACATAAGCTAGGCACCCAAAAACTTTCAACTTTGAGTAATCTGATATCTTTCCATACCAAACCTCATCTGGGGTTTTAAACTCAATAGCAGATGATGGCACTTTATTAATGAGATAAACAGCTGTGTTAACAGCTTCCCCCCAAAAACTCTTAGGTAAATGAGCATCAGATAACATACACCTAACCCTTTCCAGAATAGTTCTATTCATCCTCTCTGCTAGACCATTCTGTTGGGGGTTTGAAGGAACAGTTTTATGCCTAGTAATACCCTTCTCCCTACAGAATTGTTGAAACTCCTCTGATAGGAATTCAAGCCCATTATCAGTCCTTAAGTGCTTGATAGTCCTGCCTCTCTTATTCTCAAGTTCAATCAACCATTCTTTGAACTTAGAGAAGGCATCACTCTTCTGTTTAAGAATGTAAACCCAAACTTTTCTGGAATAATCATCAATAAGGGTAAGGAAATACCTGCCTCCACCATGAGTGGATACCCTTGCTGGGCCCCATACATCAGAATGTATATAATCCATAACCTCCTTGGTGGTATGCTTCCCCTTCTGGTATGCTTGCTTCTTTGATTTCCCAAGAACACACCTCTCACAGAATTCCAGCTTACATATCCTCTTCCCAGGGATTGCTCCCTTCTTGGATAACTCCACCAGGCCCTTCTCACCAACATGTGCCAATCTCTTGTGCCACAAGTTAACCTCAGAAGACCCCATGGTAACATCAGCTGACCCTGTAACAGTTCTTCCAATCAAAGTATACAAACCATTCTTGATAGCTCCCTTCATGACAATCCTTCCAGATTTGGTTATTGACAGACTTCCCTTGTCTGTCTTGAATTCAAAGCCCTTAGAATTCAATGTACCAAGAGAAACAAGATTTCTCTTCAACTCAGGAACAAACCTGACATCAGATAAGATCCTATCCACCCCATCAAACATCTTGATCTTGTAGAACCAGATCCTTGCACTCTACAGCTCTCATCATTACCCAAAAGAACAAGACCTCCATCAGTTTTCTCAAGATCCAGGAACCAGTCTTCATGTGGACACATATGAAAAGTACACCCAGAGTCCAGGACCCACTCTTGACTTAGCCTCTCATGACTAACCATCAAGACCTCTGCACTATCATATCCTTCAACCTCCACAACAGCTGCATCTCCATCTTGATCACCTTGATTGTCTTTCTTCTTTCTTTCAGGGCAATTCTTTCTCAGATGACCTTCCTTATGGCAAGTGAAACACTTCCTCTTCTCAACAAAATCAGATTTCTTCCCACCCTTATTCCCTTTTCCACCATCCTTCTTCTTGGACTGAAACCCCTTCTTCTTCTTGGATTGAACATTCAATCCTTCAGCAGGCTTCTTCCCATCAGCTTGGATCTGTAGAAACTTGGTTTTCAGGGCAGTTTGAACATCATCAAACATCACCTGATCTTGTCTTCCAAATAGTAAGGCATCCTTGAAATTTTCCAGAGACTTAGGTAGAGAATTTAACAACATTAATGACTTGTCTTCATCATCAATTGTAACATCCAAACTCTCCAGATCATCCACCAATCTGTTGAACTCGTCCAACTGATCACCAAGATTCTTATCTTCACTCATTTTGAAGACTTGAAGCTTCTGTTTCATGTATAACTTGTTCGTAACAGACTTGGTCTGGTATAACTGCTCCAGCTTATTCCAGATCCCAAGAGCGGTTTCCTCCTTCGATACTTCCCTCAATGGCTTGTCCCCAAGACACAAGATAAGGGCACTATGCGCCTTCCTCTTGTTCTCCTCCACCTTCGCCGGATTAGATCCAGAAGCCACCTGAGCCGGTGGCAACAAGGCTTCGTACAACCCATTGTGTACCAGGAGTGCCTTCATCTTGATCTTCCATAAGCTGAAATCGTTCTTCCCCGTGAACTTCTCAATATCGAACTTAGTTGCAGCCATGATTGCTTCCCACAGACGGCGCCACTTGTTAATCACGTTTTCGGATTCACAAGAAAACTTGTTTCCGGGAATCGGAATCAAATGCAATAAGAACGGAATTGAAAATCACACAAGAACACCAGATTTACGTGGTTCGGAGATGAATACTCCTACGTCCACGGGATCCGAGAGGATAGACTTTTCACTAAACAAAGAATGGAAGTTACAAGTTACAGAGCTCTCAATCTCACAGTGTTTGCTCTCAAAGATGATCTCACTCTTAATTGTTGTTCTTCTCAGCTAAGAATCCTTTTATAGTTACAGAGATTGAGATGAATCTAGACTTGATTCAGTTGTAACTAACTCATAAGTAAAGCAGTTATCCAGCTGGCTAACAAACTCCAATAACCGCTTCAGTTGATTCCGTTAGAACCGCCTTCAGTTAGCTTCAACTTGGTGTTTCGCGTCTTTGTACTTTATATCAGATAACTTGACCTCAGCTGACTTGGTCACTTAACATCAGATGACTTCCGGTCTAGACCTCCACTGTTTAAACCTCATCTGATCAACCTCATCTGATATAACTCTGCTGATACCCCAAACAGACTAACTTCCACGGCTAACACTTCATCAACATAGCTCCTTATTGAATTAAGCTCAGTAGACTTCATACTTCACATATGACACTTCACAGTTTATTTAGAAGGTATAAGTCTCGTAGCAATTTATATTTAAATATATATTGTAATGGGAGATTTTGGAGAGAATTTATCGAAAGCATATACAATAAAATGTCCTATTATAAATCTTTTGTGAGTGTGTATATATATGTATGCAATGTGTCCACTGCGAATGATCTTTGTTTCTTTGTTTTGTGCAGGAGAATTTGTGTTGCGTATTGTTGGTTTTGGTCGCCAGGAGAATACCGTGATGATTATTGGCTTCGATGGAACTCATGTTCTTATCAACTCTACCCTATCTAATTAACTACATGCGACATGGTAACAATTTGCTTGTATTATTTGTTAAATGCAGGTTTTATCACTACAATTTTGACACGGAAGCAATTGATTGGGAGATGACCATGGTGGAGTAGCACAATTTTTTTTAGCATCCTAGTCTAGTCATTTGCATTAGTTACCTTACATGAAAGATAAAAAACTATCAATTCAGGACCTGAAAGATAAAATCTATCTGTTTAAGATTTAAGAATATTAAGACTGTGTTTGACATATTATAATGTATATTCTTATTTTATTTATATGCATTATTTTATTTATTAATTATTTTGTTTCTTATTTTTTCAATCACATGAAATTAATATATCTTTTATATTTTTGGAAATATAATTTATAAAAATATTATCGGATAACAAAAATTATAAAAGACCAAACACGACCTTAAAATGATCAAGTCCCTAAATTAATAATCTTTCAAGTCTTGAATTGATAGTTTTCAATCTTTCAGGCCCTGAATTGATAGGAAAAATACTTCAGGCCTTAAATTGATAATCTTACTATCTTTCATGTCTTGGATCGATAAAACTCCTATTATATTTTAATTGTATTTTTGATACTTTGATAAAATTTTGGGTACTTTTGATCAAATATTTGATAATTTAAAACAGACACGATAAGTTTATAATAAATAATTTTTATATAAAACCTACACTTTAAAAAAAGTTGAACTATTTAATACTATGGTTGTACTTTTTATTTGTTTTTAAAATTCATTATATTAATATATTGAAACTAATAACCACTTAAGTTATTCTAAATATTAAACTATTATTTTTACAAATCTTACGAATAGCCAAATTTAACGAATAACCAAATTTTATCAAAAAGCATTACCCTTCAAATCTAACAAATAACCAAACTTTATCAAAAAAATTGATGTCCAGATCCAAATATGATGAACAAATATATAATCGCTTCCATACCCGCATATTTTTTTAAAAATGAATCTAAAATTGCATATCGCAAAACAAAACTCTGATTCAAAATCGAAACTCAGCATTATGCTGAAAATCAATCCAAAAAATGCGATATGTAGAGTAGACAACATATTAAAAAATATAAGAAAGAAAAAAATTTGAAACCACCCCATGCTTCTTCCCCAAATCAAATCCATAGTTTAACATCGTCTTGTTGGAAATATAGGACGAGGTGATAATAATTCTTTTTACAAAATAAAAGAAAATACAACGGGGAAGGAAAATTACACACAAATGATAAAGAGAAAAAAAAACAATCTCATGTTGAGTCGAGGAGTCCTCTTCCTGCAACGTGAGAATTCTACGACAGTGCTCGTCGATTGGAATTACGGTTTCAAAGGTAAAGCGGCACACGTCGTCAAGTGTGCAGCACCATAGGACCCGAAGCTCCATGGAACAGAAAGAACGCACGAACTGGAATACTTTCTTAGGACTCTATATGCAAAAGATTGAGGAAAAGGGAGACACTTCAAAAAACAATGCATGAGGACACCTATTTATAGGTGAACCTCCACTCATGCAAAAGGAAAAAACGCGTCAATATTTATTATTGACGTGTTTTAGTGTGAACACAATCAACATCGTTTGACCAGCAATACCCATTGGACACATTTTCAACACATTCTCTTAATTTGCGACTGTAACTGTTGCATAATTTGTGCAACTAAAGTCAGCTATGCAGTCCTTTGGTATGAGCTTGACCCGTTACCGAATTCATTTGGGTCGGATCCTCAAAAATTTTGAGTTCTAAAAAATTGATAGCAATTGGGCCCAAGGCCCAAGTGCACCCAAAGTCCATCTAATTTCCAAGAACCAAGACCAGGGCCAAGGCCAAGACTTAGGTGCGAAGTGGCTTAACTCGGCTCGCGCGCATTGTGACCACTTTGATTATCAAGTAATCAATTAAAACTTATTCTTCTTTATTGCACTCCTACTAATATCTTGTATATTAGTTTCATAAATTTATAATGTGGGATGAAAAATTAATTGCCTTAATTAATTTCTTTACAAATTCCATGAACAGGTGTTGCAACCAATTAATTCACAATAATTTTTTCAGTCACTGAAAATTGGTTTTCTGAGTGTGAATACATTAATCTTATATACTCCGTGAGTAGATCACACTTTAACAACTTATAATTTACTTAAAAATATGGTTTACTACGACCTCATCCAGGTTTAATTCGGATGTTTATTTTATTTTTCTTGTGTGTTAATGGTGTTACGTCTACATAGATATTTATTTTATTCAGTTACAAGTTGTATTAGCTAAACACTTTAACAACTTATAATCTACTTAAAAATTACATCTTATAAGCTCTTAAACAACTTATAAGATGTTTCAAATAAGTTTAGCAACAGCTTGCCACAAAATTTACTCCGCATTAAATATACCACTGTGTTATAATATGGGTTGACCCTATGTCCAGTTGCATGGTGTAATTGGTGCATAAGAGACCCACTCTTTATGTTTATATTTTTTTTTCGTAATAGGGCCATTTTTTTTTTCACCTCAAGCCTAAAGAATGTCAGGGCCGACCCTGGTAATTTTACCTTTTTTTTTTCAATAAAATATCTTTAATAACTACTTCCTTCGTCCATAAATTGTATGCTCACACCAAATTGACATATATTTTAAAAGAAATGTATATACAGAAGATAAAGTAAGGATATTGTGGGCCAATTTATGGATAAAGTGATTGTGTGTGAGTGTAAAGTCAATAACATGTGTGTAATTAAGTGATGGTTGGAGGATGATAATAAAGTGATTGCGTCCAAAAAAAAAAAGAATGTGCATATTTTTAGTAGACGAAGCAAGTGAACATACTATTGATGGACGAAGGGAATAATATTTATTGTAGTCTACGTAAATTTTATATGGATATAAGAGTCTTTTAATATCCTAATTAATGAAAAAATTAGTTTGTGTGAACGAATAAAATGAGACAGATAGAAAAAATGAAGGGAGTAATAAGGATTACAGTCATGGATAGATTTAGGGACAGCGCGAGCGACAACTGCCCCTCGTAAGATTTAAATTTTATATGCATAATTCTTTTATATATGTTTTGAATTCATGATTTTTATTTTTATTTTGCGACCATTGGATTAGTTTCATTTTTTTCACCCACTTTACATATCGCCCTCTATGAAATCCTGGATCCGTCCTTGATTACCGTAATATAATGATTCAAATTCATTATCTATAATTAACTATACAAACATTAATATGTATATATACACACACACATAGACACACAACATTAATTACATATCATTTTCTTAGCCCGTGCTTATACTGAGGCCGACGAGTCGGTCGACTTAGGCACAAAATTATGTATGTATGTGTGTGTATATATATGTATATATATAATTTACAAAAATATATTAAACAAATTAATATATGAGCAAGGGGCGTAAGACCTTATTCACTTTCTTAGGTTCACATTTTGATCCTTCTTAAAGTGGCTTAAATTCTTATTTTTAGTTTTTATTTGGAGAATATTGTCATATACTTATCACAAATTTTAGGGTGCATCCAAGTGCATAACATGCACTTGGAATTTTGATTCTAATTTGAAATTAATTTTGACCAATTAAGATCCAAGAAAAACTCGCGGGTCAGGCCCAACCCGACCAAAATTCGCGGGTCTGGCAATAAAACGGGTCGCAAATGGTCGCGCGCGCTTTGTATCAATACCCGAAGTTATATCACCAATACCCCAAGTTATAATCACCAATACCCAAGTTATAATCACCAATACCCCAAAAATTACTCAATAATAATATCCTAAATAATTATTCAGTATTACCCCAAGACTTAATCACCAATACCCCAAGTTATAATCACCAATACCCCAAGACTTAATCACCAATACCCCGAGACTTAATGACCAGTACCCAAGTTATAATTAATAATACCCCAACAATTGTATATTGTATGGTTAGTTGGAGTACTTTCAATCTACAGATATACTTGCTGCATCTAATCATCAGATTTCACATTTTTTAAGATTTATTATTGATAGCTTCAAATAAAAATAATATGATCACATATCACAATCATGCCTTCTTCTTTATCACAAATCTGTTTCAATGGAGTCTCGACCCTGCTTCATTAACACACACCACTCCTCAATCTTGGCACATTTGATTTTTAACACTAGCGTCTTTGAATAATGGGAGAATGGACAAATCCTCTATCTCCTATGTGGATGTATGAAAAGGAACGTTTAGGAACCCCAAGATTGGATGTTCACGTTGCTGGAGAAATATTAGAATATCTCCAATTTCTCAAATGCAATTTCAGTAATCAATTTCCATGGAATTAATCGTGAATTAGAACCCCTAAAGATGATGGTGGATCTCAGTGCGTCCCCAAAGATGATGGTGGATCTCAGTGCGTTCAAGAAGAGGAGTTCGATCCAAACATGAATAAATGAGGTGGTTCAACAGAAGAATCTGCAGGATCCGATTAAAAAATACTTGGTGGATCTAGATATGAAGTTGCAGGTGTTGTCGGAGGAGATTGCCGCCTCTAGAGGAGCAGAGCTCTGTCGCACTCCTCCGCATCCCCTGAGCCTCCTGCCGGGCTTTGTTTTTCAACCCTATTTTTGTTCGACCCGAGACCCGCAAATTTTTTGTCGGGTCGGGCTTGACCCGCGAATTTTAAGTTTTGGCCTGGTCAAAATTGATTTCAAATTGAGGGCAAAATCCAAGTGAATAGTATGCACTTGTATGCACCCTAGAATCACTCTATACTTATATTAAATTTTCACCGTACATATAATCTTATTTATAACTAGTAGTTCTCCCGTGCAATGCACGGTTTAAATATTATATTTGAACAATTTATTATTATTTATTAAATTAAATATATAATTATGCTAAATTCATAAAGTATATTTGATTTATA
Source organism: Ballota nigra (assembly GCA_947034835.1). Classification (NCBI taxonomy): domain Eukaryota; kingdom Viridiplantae; phylum Streptophyta; class Magnoliopsida; order Lamiales; family Lamiaceae; genus Ballota; species Ballota nigra. Next base: position 67,873,708 of record OX344729.1, on the reverse strand, counting down.
AAAAAAAGATCAATTAAATTTATTTAATACAAAATTAAACTAAAAAAAATTAAATTCATTTAACAAAATTCATATTTTCAAATCTAAAGTTTATTTTTACATATACAATATGCATATCAAATTAAAGATAGTAAAACTCAATTAATTGAATAATATTCTTTTGAAAGAACTTAATAATATGTATAGACTTTAATTTCTAATTTCGTTTCATTAATCAAATATTAAGATTAACCTAATAACAGATATAATCAATAAGAGAAAAAAAAAACTTAATTAGTAATGCCCACTTCCCCACGCAATGCAGCAAGCCAAACCTTGCGGAGATTATTTTACTTTCGCCCGCATGGGCGTAGCTCAGCTGGTTCCTGGGTGGCAGATTGCTACAAGGACGCAGGATCGAGCCCTGGCACCGCAGTGTGGGAGTTTTATCCCTCCAATGTGGGGGATAGCTCCTTGTGGGCACCAGACACTGGTCCTCCCACCTAATGGGCCGCTGAGTCACCATGATTTACTTCCTCCACCCAATCCTGTCGGGCCAGGGGTGGGGGCCCTGGGGGCGAGGGCTTCGCCTTTTGCTACAAAGATTATTTTACTTTCTAAATTCGATCCTTTTTTTTTCTTTGTAGTATTTATTAAACTCTAAATAATATCGATACGTATGTTTCTTTATTTTCTAAATTGAAATTTCCTTTAAACAATTTTTTTGTGCAAAAGATGGCCAATTAACTTATTTTCGGAATTTTAGATGTGGATTTTATCAGAAGAAGGAAAAAATAGATGGTCGATTGTTTCAATATATGTTAACTTGGTTTCTTTATATGAAACGAACATTTGATACGATCAACATATATCAAATGTAATTCCGCGTATTTTATAAGGTTAAAATTCTATTTGTGGAGGAGTTCTCTCTCGGCTACGCAGTTTGCCTGAGACAAATTTTTTACTAAATATTTTTCCTGATTTTGCTTATGTTTAACTCTAAATTAAGAGTACTTTTTTTATAATCAATGCATTTAACTCATGTGCGTTGCTAATAATGAATGAAAAAATCGAAGGAACCATCTAGAAGAGGTTGATAATGACGGTGATGCTGATGATGGCAAGATGAAGGATTATCCTTGGATTGTTGATTAATTACAAAGTATCAGTTCATCCAAAAATATGCCGAGAATAAAAGATAAGGCCGCAGCTAATAACACCCGAAATATTTATTTTACTAAAATAGTCCAATGTAATTAGACTATTATACCCTTTATCACTTAAAATCTATTAAAATATAAAATTTAGTTTTGCTCAATACACCCAATCCAATATTTTTTTTTGTTGATCGTGACTTTTTTTTCTCCCACACCCAAACTCTTTCTTCTTCATTCTTTACTCAACCACTTAAATCAATGCTCATGATAGATGTCATGGGAAAACACACTTCGGAAAATACATATAATGTAAGATTTCTATAAGTTTATTGTTTTATATGGTATGTTTTATGATATAAATCTATTTAAATAAGAATATTTAAGGTTTAAAAGTTGTATTACTTGAGTTACGGTCGCGGTTTTGAGGTTTAAGAATTCTGAAAATCGCGCATGTTTGGCAAACCAGAGCCGAACATTTATCATTATGTTTGGCCAGAGTTGTCAAATGCAATGATAAATGTTCGATCAGTGTTGGACAAACATTATGAATAAATTTCGGGCTGTTGGCCAAACATTATGAACAAAGTTCGGTCACTATTAGACAAACATTATGAATAAAGTTCGGTCACTATTGGCCAAACACAACAGTTAAATCAATAATTACATATTTGAGTTCTGCGTTTTTTCTTGTTCCAGTCTTCTGTGTGCGTGAGTGCTCTGCGTTTTGGATGTGGGTGGGTGAGTGCTCTGCGTTTTGGGTGTGGGGTTTTTTTTTCTTTTTTTGATTTGTGTGTGTGGGTTTATTTTAGGGTTTAAAATTTGGGTGTATGAAAATATTGAAATTTAAATTGAGGGATAAAACAGACAATATATTACTGGTGTTTTGAGTAAAATAATAAAATAGGTTTGAGTGTGAAGAGCAACGGGTGTGATGAGCAAAAGTTCGGGTGTTATTAGCCGCGGCCAAAAGATAATTATTATATAGGTTTGTGCTGTAATACCTCTAATTAGAGGTTTGTGCAGTAATACCTCTAATTAGTCCTTCATTCTTTATTTTTACAACTTTGTTAACTGTTGTCTTTTTGTATTCGAACATAAGCTGGAGCTCAATTCGATGTAAATCTTCTCTCTTTTTTTTTTCTGCAGAAAAGAGAAACAATTAGTGGGAGAACAATTTTTTAAACATGGAATTTCAGCAACTAATAAAATACATTATGTATATATATGAGAGGATAATTATGTATCTCAATATTTTTTCCAAGAACAACGGAGAGTGAAAACAATCATCACTAGTTATAGCTTCTATTATTACACACTTACACCTTCTATCTGCATATTTAAAATTGGGCAGTGCTAAATGTCCAAAATCTGGACATTCAGAAAATTGTATTATTGTAATTTATGAGTTTTGTGTCATTTTAATTGTCTAAATTACCCATGTTCGAAAATGTGTGGATATGGGTTGAATTTGAATTTCACTGAGATTCTCTCTATTCGCTTATATTCCCAAAAAAAACAATGATTAAAAAAATTTAAAAACTTAATTTTTATGATTGGATACTTTAACATGCAGTTGAAACATTTGACCGTCAATTTATGTTTCTTTCCATCGGAGTCTTAGGAGAACTAATCGACAAATTATCGACCCAAAACTTGTCAAATGCCAACCGAATCAAAATTGCGAAAGAACTCCAACGGATTTTAAAATCAATTGATAATATTAGTGGTTATCACTGGAAACAGAAGCCCAGTATGTTGAAATTCTCCGGAAACTGCAAGTTATCACCAATGATAACCCAAATCCAACAAGAAATTTGTAAGTCAAAATCAGAGGAATTGAATCATAAATCAGAAAACTCAAATATTTGGTAACGCGCAAATTGCAATTTAATGAATCCAAACCGGCAGAGTCTGAAAATAAAAATTATTAATGGTGCAGCACCCAAGTCGAAAACCATAGTACATAGGCAGAAATCAAACAATTGCCACTGAAAAAACCTTGAATCTGGCATCCAGATTTGAGTAATGAACCTGAACTGGTGAAGTATTTCTCATGCTCAGTCAAGAAAATATTGTGTAATTTTTTCGTAGAAATGAATTATAGATTTAAATAAATTTCGTGATCTGCTTCCAAATTGGTGCCTCGGTTTTAGGAGCAGAAACATGAAATTAGGAAGATATGGGTTTAGCCTTTTCATTTCCATTTTAAATATTTAAAGTATTTTAATTTAAATATTTTATTCAATTATTTACGTTATTTTATTAGAATTTTTATATAATTTAAATTAAATCTATTGTAACTATATTTCAGTATTTTCAGGATTAAGTTGCGAGATTAACATCAATTTCGTTTAACATTCGTCTTTCTTTTTTCTTTTTCTTTTTTAACATCTTATATTATATATTGGAGGTTTGAATTTTAAAAATAAAATAGGCGGATAGTAACACTATACTTTTTTCTCAAAACTAATTTATATTATAAATAAATTTTAGTAAGCATATTAATTTGGATTTTTTTTTTAAAAAAAATTTAGAAATGTATGATAGCATTTATGGTTTATGTTTAGATTTTGATTGCTCGATTAATGAAACGAGACTCGGAGGATAATAATTTATCTTTTTTTTTTTTCAAATTTATTAATAAAATAAATAAACTTAGATAAACATTTGAGCTATATATTTTTAATGTGAAGTGGTACGATCGAGTTAGTGGTTCACAATTTAAGGTTTAATGGTCTGACTAATTTATTTAAACTAGGATTGTAACGATTTGATATTCATATTTGAAATTCAATATTAACATATAAAATTTTATAATTCAAAATTGAGTACAATTTTTTTTAGGGCGTCGCTATTCACCCACAAGAAAATATTTTATTCACCCACCTCTTTTAAAAAAAAATATATTTAATAAAAATACTAATATACCCTTTATAAAAAATAAACAATATATTTATTAAACACTCATGCTTTCAACACCACCCCAAAAATCTTAGAATTCACGTAAAAAAATTTATTCTTTCCCACACAGTTGCACCATTAAAAAAAGAAAAAAAAAGTATAATCCTAAAAGTATAAATTATAAAGACACGGTTTAAATGAGATTAAATATTTTTGTTTATCTATAAATTGGTACACCATGAAAATAAAAGGAATTGTGGTTTTTTTTTTTTTAACAATAGGAAGCGGTGGTTCAATTAAAATAAAAAATAATTGTTGATGTGCTATTTTTTTAATTTCAAATTGATGGTTGTGTATATATAACAAATAATGTAAGTATTATATTAAGGTTATAGTTGTAAATTTTAAGGGGGTGTAATAAGAAAAAATAAAAAAAATAAGCAATATACATGGTGGGTTAATTTAGTAGTGGGTGAACAAAGTATTATCGTGGGTGTTAATAGTCGTGCCCTTTTTTTATTTGTTTACTTATCAAATAAATATACAAAATTATGATGGGTAAGGCTCTTATAAAACTTGTTCATAGTATGAAACATATACCATTAGATGCATTCACTGGTTTGTGGTTTATAATTTGAGGTTTGTCGGTCCAACCAGTAAACTGATACTTACAAGATAGTAATATAACTTTTTTGTTTGAATATCTAATCACAGTATAAATGAACTTAAGATAAACATATGAATTTTGAGAAATTTTCATCAAGAGTTGTATAATATGGTTTTTGGTTTATGATTTAGGGTGAGATGATTGAATCAATAAATCGAGACCAGCAAGATAATGACATTACTTTTATTTTTTGCATATCCAGTCATAATATAAATAAAAAATAGATAAACATATGAACTGATAAAAGAGTAGGTTTTATATGAAAACGCTTCATAATAAGCTTAACATGAAATAGTTTTAGAGTGTCATTAATCTCATTAGGAGTATTATTAAATCTGTCAGGGGTATCACTAATTTGGGTCAGTGGTATTATATTGTAATTGTTTTAAATTTTCTTGAACTCATACCAATGATACCCTTGATGAGATTAATGATACCCCCGATGAGATTAATGATACTTTAAAATTGTTTCATGATAAGCTTATCATGAACTATTTTCATATAATACTTTGCCTTAAAAAAAATAGAGTTGTAGGAGTATACGATTTTGGGGTTCGACGGTCAAGCTAGCTAGTAAATCGATAGTGATAATGATTTACTTTTGTGTTTGCATATTTAATCACAATGTAAATAAAATTTAGATTGAATATTATTGAGAAATTTTCATTTAAGGGTGTTTGATAATTTTTGGTTTATGATTTAAGGTTTGACTAGACGAATAGGTAAACTAAGACTTACAAGACAATAACATTGCTATTTTTTTTTTCTAATCATAATATAAATAAATTTAGATAAACCTATTAATTTAATTCTAAAAAATAGTGTGTTACGATATATTGTGTGGTTTATGATTTAGAGTTCGATGGTACAACTGTTGATAGGCGAACATCATCCGATATTAGGCGGACAACTTCTGAAGGCTAAGCAAGGATTATGAAGAGAAATACCCAAACCAGAGATGAATAACAAGAATAATCAAAATGAGAGTGCATAAATCAATTCGGGAAGTGTATTAAATGACGAGCAACAACCTTGACGGACAACTTATTGGCGAACAGGCCCAAGACCCGGGGCTGGGTATGATCACCATGCCAAGTCCTAAGCGACGAGCAACATTACTAAAAGGTGGTGCACTTACCCGCACATTAAGTGTATGCCACCAATCAACCTATCAAGTCAATTAGACCTTTGACGAACAAGAATTAAAGATCTAGAGGCATATTTATATTGAATACACGGACGAACAACTTGTAAACTGAATAATCAAGAGGCAAACACCTTTGCAGCAGATGTACAAGCATTGGACCAACAAGCAAACGATGACGAACAACAATGAATCCGTGATAAGACCAAATACAAGACTTTGCAATTAAGTCACAGCCTAGATAAGGTCAAACATGGTTAAAAGGACACATGTCAAACTTGGTAGTAATATAAATAAGTTGTTCTCCAGCTATAAAAATAAGTTCAAATTCACAAATACTCCAAATACACACACTCAAACGCCTAAACGTGCACATATACGAAATAAATACGAATTCAATTCAATACTCGTATTTCAATTCTACAACTCGAACAATCGTATTTATCATATACGGTGATAATCAATCACACGAAATTATTTGGTGATTCCTAAACCGAATTAAAACAGCCACTAATCCTTGCGATTAGATCCGATCACCAACAACAACTAGTAAACTGGGACTCATAATATGGCGACACTATATAATTTTATTGAGTATGTATAGTGTGAAATTGGTTCATACATAAATCATTGAATGATATTAGTTATTTTATCTGAAGAGTATTAGTTGTTCCTTCAGTATTAGTTGTTTTAACTAAAGAGTCTTAGTTTATTTTCACGGTACAACTAAGACTATTCAGTGAAAACAACTAATATTCTTCAATTATTCATATATAAATCAATTTCACTTTATACTTTGCCAAATTTATTTTACTTTTTGCATACATAATTTATAATGTAAATTAAAAATTTATATAAATATATTGGTTTGCACAAATTTTAATTTATAGCAGGGATGCAAAAATCGGCCTAGGCGGTCGCCGGCCGCCCCTATTAAAGCTAATCGGCCAGATAATCAGGTAGGGGTCCAGGCGAGTTAAAAGAGAAGAAAGAAAACCCTGATCTCAAATTTTCACCGTAGCGCGGCGGTCGTGGACGGAGGGTCGACGGTGGTGGACCGACGGTGGAGGGAGAGGAGAGTGGTGGCGTTGTCTGGTTAGATGGCGAAGCGGCGCGACCTCGGAGAAGGGACAGAAATGATGGCTCGCAACGTGCGATCGGAGGCTCAACACGGTAGGCAGCGTCGGCGGCACTGGGTAAGATGGAGGGCGGCGGTTATTTGAATTTCGTACCTGGGAATTAGGATATAGGAACGTGGTTTTGCTCCGTTAAAAAATAAAAGAACGTGGTTTTGCTGTTTTGGAAACTGGTTTGATAAATTGATTTGGGAACAAATGTTTATTTTGGAAAGATAGAGGGGAGAAGGGAGAGAGTCTTCTGAAATCAATCCTTCATTGTAGGAGTCAATACTTGATTTTAGGGAAAAAAAAAAAAAACTGAAAATCGTGTGGCAATTTAAATATAAAAAAAAAAAAAAAACTTGGTGGATTTCTAGGCGGGCGTCTAGGCGGCCAAGAAACGTCCGCCTAGCGTTTTTCGACTTCTGCATCCTTGATTTTTAGTGCTACAATAGAGTCAATTGTTTATGATTTAAGTTTGACGGTCCGATTGAAAAATCGACACTCACAAAATAATGACACTATTTCTTTTTAATATCTAAATATTATTTAAATAACCCTTAGACTAACACTGTAATTTGAAAAAAATATAATTAGAATGACAAGATTCATTGTTTATTATTTAGATTTCGATAGTATGACTAGTGAGCATAGACTCGAAAAAGATGACACTGCTATTTTTTACATATCTAATTATATATTAGAAACATAGTAAATTTTAGTGTAAGTTTAATTTAGGGTGGTTTGATAGAGTTCCTAGCTTATAAATTTGGATCAATGGTACGAATAGTGAATCGAGACTCACAAGATAATGACATTATAATTTTTTTTTACCTATCTAATTATATGATATAAATAAAAATAAGATGACAAAGTATAAAATGAAAATGGTTCATACGTGAATTATTGAAGGGTGTTAGTTGTTATTACTGAAGAGTATCAATTGTTTTCACTGAAAAGTATTAGTTGTACAGTTGTACTCACTAAAGAGTCTTAGTTGTTTACTGAAAATAAACTAAAACTTTTTAGTGAAAATAGTTAATACTCTTCAGTGAAAACACCTAATACCATTCACTAATTCTTAAATGAACTAATTTCACTCTATACATACTCAAATAAGATAAACATATTAAATTAAATAATATTTAATTTAGAGTTATATGATAGACTAATGAACCAAAAATCACATATTGTTATCCTACTAAAATATTATAGTAACAACATAGTGATATACTTATAACATATGTTTAAAAAAAATTATAAAATACATGCCAAATATTTATAAGATATATATACAGAAATATGTTTTGTATGAAAATTATTCATAATAAATGTATCATGAAATTGTTTTAAAATATTGAATATTTGATCATGAGTATTGAAAATTTTATCAGGAGTATCATTAATGTGGGTTCAATTTTTTTTTACAATAATTAAAATATAATACTATCGACCCAAATTAATGATATTCCTAATAAGATTATCGATATTTTCATATAGTTTCATGATAAATTTATCATGAACTATTTTTATATAATCTTTTTTCATATTATTAAAATCTTAAAATTATGAATTTATTACAATAAATAAATCTGAAAATGTAATTTTTTTCAGCTTATTTGAATAAATAATCAAATAAATATATTTTTCTCTAGAGTTAAAATGGGAAAAAGAGTTTTCCTAATTTAAATTAAACTAACCTATTTAACTATCACAAATATATACATACTTCTCCAGGTATGTTTTCGAAACTTGTAATCTGCTTTTAAAGTTGGAGAGAGAATCGAGAAATAAGGGATGTGGCATCATTATCCATTAAAAATTTAAAATAGGAGCTAAATTAATTAAGGGCATATAAGTAATTATATAATTAGATTAAAATTAATTAATTTCAAAATTAATTTCTGAATGTCCATAATCTGGACACACACCTTTACCATTTAAAATTAGAATGTGAAATACTACGTTAATACCTACCTCGATTTATAAACTATCTGCAGAAATTTTTCATAGGCGTGTTGTGGTGCATGCACGAATTTTCAGGACACGACGGCTTCTGATATAAGAGTAAAAGACACATCATTATTCACGCAAAAAATAGCGCGTGAGGTACACAATTTCACCATGAAGCAAGTAGACTTCCACTTGCTCAGAGATTTCCTTTTAAATTTCACTAAGGCTGTTACTTTTATATATTTATAAATTAGTTATTGTGTTGAGACTTGAGAGTCACCTTCACATACTTATTAACTTACATAAGTTCTTATAATTTTTAAATGTCATAATATAATATGAATGAGTCTTACCATAAACTTATTGCATTTTGTGTATATATATTGATAAAAGTATTAATTGTTTCATAAAAAATTATTGTTTTGATAGTAAAATCTATAACTACATAAAAAAAAAGCAGCAACTGTCGTCGAAGTTGGCAATGAACTATCTTGCTGTGCTTAGAACACTCTCTTCCTGGAGAAATCGTGGCCCCCACACGCTGAAATAACAGATTTTAGATCTCACGCTCTGAAAACAGTAAATATTTTATATAATATTTTTATTAATTTAAAAGGATTGTGCTCAATATAATGATGACTAATGCGCATATTCTTCAGAACGTGGTAAAAAGCCTACACCCCGCCATTGTTCAAATGAAAGTTTCAAATCTCCACAATTTCATTGACTGTTCAGTTATCTATCTACTTTTATATATACTGGTATGATTGTTTGATACTCAATTTATTTCCACCATTACAATGTGTACTAAAAGCTGCATTTTTAGGCTTTGTTGTATTGATTTAGACTAATTTTATTTGATCATTAACATTTAATGTAACAGTTTCATGTTGTTTTCCTTCCAAAGAATTTGCAAGAGGGATCTGAGGTTTCATGTTTATCAATGGAGTCCTAAAAAAATATTGGGGCTTGAAGATGTAACCAATCATAACTTTTGAAGTACTTGTTCAAGAAAACAAAAGATTTGCTCAAAGTTTGTAGAGCTCTATTATACTGTTTTTTACCATAAATCAACATCTGAATTTAATTTTCTACACTTTACAATATAATCTATTTGCAAACTTCAAGGTATTTTGAAGTTTGAAGCGATATTGCTTTCTGTGTTTCAGACAATTATTATGTTGGAGTTAAAACCCATTAAAATAATAAATAAAAAAATTAATATAATTCTGGAAAATTTGTACTTATTTGCATAAATCTGGTGCTTTTGGTGATGAAAAGTTATCTTGCGTGTCATTTTGTGATTCATGTGTGTTAGAAAAGCAACATAAAGTGAAATTTCCTATTAACCCCTACCCTAACCCTTCTTCATGCACTGATATTCTTAAGTATTTGCATGCTGATGTATGAGGTCCTGCTAGTGTGCCCATCCATGGTGGAAACTTGTATTTTCTATCTGTGATTGATGATTTCTCTAAGAAAGTATGGGTTTTCTTGATGAAAAACAAATCCGATGAGTTTGAAAAATTTAAGGATTGGAAAATTATTATTGAAAATCAAACTGGAAAATGGATTAAAAACCTTAGGACATATAATGTGTTAGAATTTTGCAACAAATTTATGGATAAAGTGTGTGCTGATTCTGGTATTAAAAGATACAGATTTGTCCCTTACAACCTCACTTAAAAAATGAATTTCAATCGTAGTGTCTCTTCAAGCTCAAGCTCATCCGATGATGAGTTACAACAAATTTAGGCAAGTTTAGATTCAGATCAATGAGTGATTTCACAAAAAAATGCTACAAAAAAGTGAGTTGATTCAATTTTACACAAATGCCAATCGTACCCATGGAGGTTTCAGTTGTTGGTCGACGAATAATTTTTCGTGATCGAGAACATGTAGATGCATGGGAAGAATATTCCAATAAGGAATAATGGGTGCGATTAGTTTGCAATTCAAATTTTTATTGCAATTTTAATTTCATATGCATTTTTAATTTTCTTTGTAATTTAATTTTTTTTGTAATACTATGATGAATGAATATTATTTTTAATTAAATTTATTATTTTAAACATCAAATGAATTATAATATAGATTATTATTGAATAAATAAATTAAAAAACATTAAATTAAGAAATCTTAATGGAATATTCTATTTTAGTGTAAAAAGAAGTGTAAACTGCTAGAGGTTTTTTGCTAACACTATAATAAAGTAGTGCATAATTGACGGTAAATGGGGCAACTGCTGGATATGGTCTTAGACTCATCAGAGTCACCCGATCCTAAATAGGTCACATTAGTGCATCACCCTCATGCAGCAAGTTTAAATTCTCGCTCACGCACTCAGTATAATAGTTGGAGTTGGTTATTCAAACTGTACGTAGCTCGTTGGGGGGGGGGGGGGGGGAATCGCTATGGCGTCATCGAGCAACTCTTCTTCAAGATTTAGGGAGATAATATGCTCAGTGGGCAGTGAAGGTTCAATATTATGAATAGACAAAAATTTCTAATATTTTGTATTTAATTTCAATTTTATATATGCAGATTGGGATTATGCTACGACAATTATAATTAGAATGAATTTTGAATTTCAACGACCCTCATGATGAAAAGTTTCCATATCTAAAAATGAAAAATATTTATATTAAACTTTACTCTCACAGGACATACGATTAAAAAAAGTACTTATTATATATTTTTCTTAATCCATGTGTCCAAATTTCTTTTGGGGAGTAACTTTTTGAGATACTGATATACTCCACTATCTACGAAAATTGTGCGCATATTTTTGTGCATGGGTTTTAAAAAAAGAATATAAAGTAGATAATGTAGGATTATTTCATAAAGTTGTTGTTTGTGAGGGTGAATATAAAGTTATTGTTAATATAAAATGAATGAATACAATTTTAATGGATGGTTAGAGAGTGTGCATTTTTAAAAAATGAAAAGTCACTATGATTAACATATTTAAAAGATGAGTCAATTCTAAGTAAATCCTTTATTAGGAAAAGGTATCATAAACAAGATGCACACATCTTAAGGTCTAAGTTTGGCAGTTTTTTTTTTTTTTTTTGGGTGGGCTTGGGCAGTGTTTTTTAGCTGCCCTTTTGATTATATATATATATCCACACAATAGAGGCCCATTTGTTTGGGAAAAGGGTGGGAAAAGGAAAGAAGTAATTCCTTCCGGCGCATGTTATTTGCACTAGCCTCTTTGTTAAAAATACTACCGGATGAATACACTTATTTTTTTTTTCGAAATTCTTTCATTTTTTATAACATTTTTTTCGAAAATAACTAAATTCACAATATTTCGAAAAAAAATTCGAATTTTATGTTTATTTTTGAAATTTTTTGCCGAAAAATATATCAATTTTTCGGAAAAATTGATAGTGTATTCATCCGGGTAGGGTATTTAACAAAGATGCTAGTGCTAATAACCATGGTCATTCCTTCCCCCATATAATGTTTGTCTTAAAGTATTAATAATGGCCAAGATTATATACAATCCTATATTTTATCAATACAACTCCACGAAAAAGTCTTCGAAAAAAAACTCGAAAAATTTGACAATTTTCGAAAAAAAAAAACACTAAACATGTGAATTTTCGGAAAAAAAATTCGAATATTTTTTGAATGGGGTGTATTCATAAAACATGGAACTATATTTAACCTGGGCCATTAATATTTCCTTTGACCCATTAAAAATTATTATCGGGATTCATTAGAAGTATACTATCAATTGTGATATTTTGTATCCCACTTCAGAGGTGGTATAATTTTTTTCAAGGACGGGGCTATTCACCCACACAAAAATACTTTATTCACCCACGTCTTATTTTGGAAAAAATATTATTAATAAAAAATACAAAAATACCCTTATGTAATAAAATAAACATTATTTATTAAAATACTCCTACTTTTTAAACCCACATAAAATTTCAAAACAACGCATAAACATACATTACTCACTATTATTTTGCCCACACAAGTGTTCTTTCACAAACAGTAAAACCATTAATATAATCAAAAAATATAATTAGATAAGTATAAATAATATACATACAATATTAAATGATATTAATATTTTTCTTCTATGAATTCATTTACAGGTGTAAGGAAATTAAATGAGTCTTCTTCATAAATTGGGTCTTCTTCATATGGTTGACTTGAAGCGACTACACTAGCTTCTACTAGTAGCTACCCCGCAAGAGAACGGGTTCACTGTAGTATGGGCAAGTATAGGGACCAAGTATTATCGAACCCAAGGGATGGTGTATAAGCGAATAGATCCCTGAAGATCTACGCGTCGTAGTTAATATGAGTGAAATGTTTTTTTGGTTTTTTGAAAAGAGAAAATTAAACTAAACTAAATTATCCTATGAATGCAAAAGGAAAATTAAACGAAGTAACAAAAGGTGTGTTTTCAAATATGAGATGGTGATGCTCAGGATAGGAATCCCTACGTATACTAACGGAGCAGGTACATAATCAAAGTAATCGTGACAAACAAGAATTAACCTAAGTAAAAGATCGTAGAATGAAAGCTCAAGATTTCTCACCCTAATACTTTATCCTAGCAATCGACTTCACTAATCCACTAACAAGTTAATAGATAGCGCTTAATTAATGAGACCCTAATTTAACTAAGGTGATGCGGTCGTCCTCCTTCGCTAAACCGGTAGATGAATTAACCTTTACTAAACCTTCTCGTTAAGACTACTAATTGTTATTGAGTGATGCGGTCGTCCTCTCTCTAACACTTTCGTACGAAATTCAAAGGTAGAGTTAAGATTAATTATATGAATTCATTAATTAAGAGAATTAAAACTAACGTCACAAATTACCTTAATTACGTACCCACATCCTACTTCTACGAGTTCATCCTAACCCAAGCATACAAGGGTTTTAGCCGGACATGGTTATAACAAAAATAAAAGCAATAGAAGAAACAACGAACAAAAACATAATGAATTGAACGAAGAAAATAAGAAACATGAACTAGGGTTTTAAAATAAAATAATTCTAAGAACTGAAATTTAATTAACTAAAACGAAGTTTAAAACGTTTAAAGTAATCAAGCTAATGAAAAGAAACTAAGAAACGAAAAGAAAACTAAGAATTCGTATGAAAAACCTCAACAACGTAAAAGTAAAGCTTGCTCGTTCTTCTCCTCTTCCTCTCTCTAAAAACTAAGTCTAAAAGTGATTTCTAAAGTTGGGGATCCTTCAAAACGTGTTTGGACGAGATATATATAGGCACGGGTCGAAACGGGAGTTAATGGGCCGAAAATACGAATCCGGAGGCAAAAGTATATGGGCGCTCGAGCAAAACGCTCGAGCGGTCCCGCTCGAGCAGTGTAGCTCGAATGATGCATTCGCTCGAGCGGTCGCGCTCGAGCTGCTCGAGCGCTGAAATGACTCTGTATGTTTTGGACGCTCGAGCGATTCGCTCGAGCGGTGGCGCTCGAGTAAGGCGCTCGAGTGACTTCAAAGCTTCTCCCAAGTGATACTTTTCCTCGTCCGCACTAATACCGATCGTATTTCTTCAATATCTTCTCATCCGGGCATCCGTTTGAGTCGATTCAAAGTCCTACGAACTCCGTTTTTCATCCTCTATTCACCTATGAGCATCAAAGAGACAAATTTATCAATGTATAGAAATAACGCTCAATTGACTCTAAATACTCTATAAACTCGACCAAAACTAGGGCGTTTCTAGCTACGAATCATGACAATTTCACGCCTAATCAATGGTCAGGGAAAAAAATAAAAGAAAGAGGGATACAATGAATAGTGGTTTCGGGTTGTGATGTAGTTTCAAGGTGTTCTTTTTTGGTCGGGGGGAGTGGGGGTACGAGAGTGGTGTAGGAGGGCGAACAACGAAAATGCGGGTGAGAGTGCAATTTTTTTAAATTTAAATTACAAATTAAATTGATGGGTGTGTATATATTTAGTTGAGTAGTGTAAATGACAAGTAGGGTTATAGTTGTAAATTTAAAGGAAGTGTACTAAAAAAATTATAGTTAAAATATATGGTTGGTTAATTTAGGAGTGTGTATACAGAGCCCGCTTGGTTGGGGGTGATAATTATAGGATAATGTGAATGATTTCATTAGTATTGTTTGGTATTATCAGTACATTGTAATAAAATTGAAAATGAGTTATAATTCACCCAGTTCGTCGGGAACGACAACATCTGGGGGCGAGCCAAACCAGGGGTTTCACTAATATTCTTGTGTATGAACTATTACAATTATGAGTACAATAGTTTATTTATAAGAATAAAACCCTAGTCTAAGATATGAAACCCATTGGGTTATTGGTCCATTAATAATGTCCACATCAAATCTTCTAGATTTGGAATAATAAATCTTCTAGATTTACAACAGTCCCCCTTGGACATTACGACATAACATAAATTTCTTGTCATAAAAACTCCACGTGCTGGGTATCGGCCAAATATTAAGTTAGGGAGGAATGTAATTGATCTTCTAGATCAAATCTTCTAGATTCATTTCGGGGTTACCGCTCCCCCTGAAGACAACAACACTTTGAGTCTTTGCATCACAATACCACGAACGTACTTTTCAAAAGTAGACGCAGGTAAGGACTTAGTAAACAGATCTGCTAGATTGTTACTAGATTGCACGAAGGAAGTACACCTTGGTGATAGTAGATG
The DNA here is from genome assembly GCA_947034835.1 of Ballota nigra. NCBI lineage: Eukaryota > Viridiplantae > Streptophyta > Magnoliopsida > Lamiales > Lamiaceae > Ballota > Ballota nigra. The sequence continues at coordinate 67,858,108 of OX344729.1, read as the reverse complement.
ATTTTTCAAGATACACTTGGGTAGTGTTCTTGTTTAAGAAAAATGAAACTATCACTAAGCTGCCGGAATTCTTCAAGCAGATTCAGAATGAGCAGAACCAGAGCATAGTCAGGATCAGAAGTGACAAAGGGATAGAGTTTCTAAATTCACACATTGCAGAGTATTGCAAGAAACATGGAATTTTTCATGAGACATCTACTGCCAGAACACCCCAACAAAATGGAGTAGCAGAAAGGAGGAATAGAACCCTAAAGGAAGCTGCAAGGACTCTTCTAGCAGAGTACAACACACCACAAAGGTTTTGGGCAGAAGCTATCAATACTGCCTGTTATACCCAGAATAGATGCCTAATTGCCCAGAGACATAGTAAGACTCCATATGAGGTATGGAAAGGTAAAACCCCACCTGTTTCATATTTTCACATTTTTTGTTGCAAGTGTTTCATCCATGACATTGGGAAATCAAAATTAAAAACTTTTGATGCTAAAGTAGCAGATGGAATATTTTTGGGATATTCCAACACTAGCAAAGCATTTAGAGTTTTTAATAAGAATTCACTTTGTGTGGAGGAAACACCCCATGTTGTTTTTGATGAATCTGCTATTGAGTGCAAGGTGGAATTAAAGTCTTCTGATGAGACACAGAATCAGACTACTGCCAGATTAATTAAGGTCAATCCACCTATTCTTGATTCGGATTCAGATTCAGATGATGACCAATCTCCTGGTTCTCTGAAGAAGAAGTCTTCACAAGGAGCAGAACCAGAAGAGGTTGGAACTCCTGTAGGGGCAAGCTCTCCTGTAGTTGGTGATAATCACCAAGGTACTGCAGCAGATGGTCAACCAGGCAAGGCCACGGGAAGGAGGACCCTGGTTGATCACCCCAATGACCTGATAATTGGAGATCCAACTAAGGGTATTCAGACTAGGAGAACTTTTAACTTAGCTGTCTTATTCAGTTGCTATGTGTCCTTGATTGAGCCTAAGAACATCAAGGAGGCACTGAAAGATTCAAATTGGATTGTAGCTATGCAAGAGGAGTTGAATCAATTCACCAGACAGGATGTTTGGGAGCTGGTAGACAGACCAAGACATTAAAAGGTGATAGGCTCTAAGTGAGTTTTCAAGAATAATAAAGATGAGAATGATGTCATTACTAGGAACAAGGCAAGACTAGTGGCTCAGGGCTATTCTCAGTCTGAAGGAATAGACTATGATGAGACTTTTGCTCCTGTTGCCAGACTAGAAGCCATTAGATTGTTCTTAGCATATGCTGCTCACATGAAGTTCAAAGTATACCAGATGGATGTGAAATCTGCCTTTCTTAATGGGATATCCATTGAGGAAGTGAATGTGGAACAACCTCCTGGTTTTGAACAAGGTGACAAAGTGTTTAAGCTTAAGAAAGCTCTTTATGGGCTGAAGCAGGCACCTATAGCATGGTATGACACTCTTTCTCAGTTTCTTCTGGACAATGGTTTTACTAAGGGTAAGATTGATAGGACTTTGTTTAGGAAAGAAGGAGGAAAGGACATCCTTCTGGTCCAAATATTTGTTGATGATATTATATTTGGATCCCCTAACAAGAAGCTGTGTGAGAAGTTTGGTGAACTCATGCAGAGCCAATTAGAGATGTCTATGATGGGTGAAATGAATTATTTCTTAGGTCTGCAGGTAAAGCAATCAAAGAAGGGAATTTTCAACAATCAGGCTAAGTACATAAGAAACATGTTAGAGAAATTTGGAATATGATCTAGCAAAGCAACCAAGATTCCTATGATGACAAATTTCAACATGGATCCAGATGAGTCTGAAGAGAGTGTGGACCAGACTCAGTACAGAGCACTTATTGGTTCTCTTCTGTACTTGACTGCAAGCAGACTAGATATAACCTTTGCAGTTGGTGTGTGTGCAAGATGTCAAGCTAATCCTAAGAAAAGTCATTTGGAAGCAGCTAGGAAGATATTGAAGTATCTTAAAGGGACAATAAACTTGGGGTTATGGTATCCTGCAGATGACAATTTAGTGTTAAGTGGTTATTCGGATTCAGACTATGGTGGGTGCAAAATAGATAGGAAGTCCACAAGTGGAACATGCCAATTTTTGGGGAATAAGTTGGTCTCTTGGTTTTCTAAGAAGCAGACTTCAGTTGCTACATCAACAACAGAAGGAGAGTATATGGCCGCAGGCAGCTGTTGTTCACAGCTACTCTGGATTAGTCAACAGTTAAGGGACTACCAGATTAGGGCTAAGGATATTCTAATCTTTTGTGAAAGTAATAGTGCAATAGCAATCACCCAGAATCCACTTCTTCATACCAGATGCAAACATGTGGATATAAGGCATCACTTTATCAGAGACCATGTTGAGAAGGGAGATATAAGGATGGAAAAGATTGCAACAATGAAGCAAAGATAAGATATTTTGACTAAGCCTTTGGCTGAAACCAGATTCAGAGAGTTAGCTTTTGAGTTAGGACTTTTGGATCCAGAGACAGATTTGGTTTAGGGGGAACATCAGAGAAGTATCCTTGTTTCATCTTAATACATACTTATTTACTTCCAAACTAACATGCCTACAGGTTAGATAAACCAGGGAAGTTACATCTCCAGATGAGGTATGTACCAGATGAGGTACATCCCAGATGAGGTTCAGAAACCAATTCCGAAACCAGATGAGGTCTTATCAGATGAGATGTAACACCAGACTAACCGTGGTATCATTTGGTCACAATACCAGGTGACAGGTATGTATTTACTTCTCTGGCCTCTGATCATTGGGATACACCTTCAAAATTAGTAAATACACTCAAAACGTTTCAACTTTAGGGTGTATTTAAGACTAGGGTAGAGGGACTAGGCAATCATTTCGCTTTTTCCCTTGACTGCCACAAAACCCCCTCGATCTCAGTCCCAATGACCATGCCCATGCACTATATTAAATCTGTAACTTGCCTTTTAATCGTGGCCGTCAGATTTAACAACAGTGCAATATGTCAATCAATTCAAAAATTGATTTTGTTCCCTAATTTAAATTTGGAATTTACACGCGTTCACACTTCATTAATTGATCAAGCCACGCGTCTTGCCCTATTTAAATCAAACTTTTCTTCAATATGTCCTTTCACGTTTCCTTACTCTCAAATCCCTAACCTCTCTCTCTGCAAGTTCTGTCTTTCTGTCTCTCTCTATCACAGACATGGCACCCAAATGCAATTTCGACCCTGAGCATGTGTGCAAGAAACTAAAATCGGAGATGGTGGTTGATTTCTATTCCACCAAGAATCTTGCAGTACTGGAGATTTTGGAGTTACTACGGAAGTCTGGAGTTGAGGAGTTGATCTCCAAGGTTCCCAAGGATTTGTGCACCTTGGATGGGTATGCTACCCAGTTTTTGGTCCGGATGAAGATCCACGATGACCACATCTTCTCCAAGCTTGACAAGGATGATGTCGTCTTCTCGAAGCACGACTTTTGCAGACTATTTGGGAATATCTCTTCGGAAGGAGTGGATCCCCTGAAGTTCAAGGATGGAGAAGCAGTTGAATCCTTCAAGATCTTTGCCAGAAATTCTTGCCAGAATTTGACCGGGTTTTTGGATAAGCACTTGAGGCAAAAGTACAAGGTACTTTTCAATATTGTGGTACAAGTGTTGATGTGCGAAAGCCATAGCACAGATGCCATCTTCACTGGCAGGCTCTGTGTTATGAGGGCTATCTTTGACGGTGCCAAGTGTATTTGGGCCGAGTTCTTCTGGGGCGTGTTGAGGAAGAACAAGTTGAAGGTGCAGAAGGAGGAGTGTCCCAGCTTGCCCGGAGAGCAGCAGTACTTCTTCAATGCCAACGTGTCTCTTGGCACAAAGCTTACTCTTATCTTGGACTCCATCTTCCCAGAGAAGAAGTGGAAGAACTCTTGGTGCAAGGGCTTCCACAAATCCAAGATCCTTTTCTCCAAGGATGGTCCTCTCCATGGCCATCCTGACTCTGATGGAGAAGCAGCCATACCTGCCCCTCCTCTACAAGCAGTGCCTTCACCTACTAAGGGGCAGAAGTAGCAGAAGAGCAAGAAAAAGGCTGCTGAGGCTACTGGTTCTACAGCTATAGCCTTCTCTGGTTCCTCTGAGGAGAACCAGATTCCCCTTCAATCTATCTTGAAGAAGAAGGGTGATGGTGAAGAAGCTGCTAAGAAGGTAGGAGCAGCTAAGAGGAAGAGGCCAGAAGATGCCAGGAAGGCCTCTGCGAAGAAGCCCAGATCAAGTAGAAGGACTAAGAAGATGCTTCTGGTGGATGAGCCATCATAAGTGGAGGAAGAAGTTGAAGAGGTTGAGCCTCTTAGGAAGAAGAAGTCCAAGGCCAAGAGGGCCATTCTTCAAGAGTCAGATTCTGGATCTGATCTTGGAGATGCACTGGAGTAGGCGATTGATGAAGCAGCCAGAATCATGCAAGACTCATATGCTCCAGTCTTTTCTGGTGAGGTAAACCCTCCTATCCCATCCTCTGACCCCATTAACCTTGTATCCCCCACTACTTCTCCCCCAGAAACCCTTACCCAAACTACCTCCCCTGCTCCTGGTGCCCCCATTTCTTCACCAGGGCAAAGCTTACCTGATACACCCATATACACTCCCTCCACCATCCCTACACAAACACCCTCTCCACCTTCCTCACAAATCCCTCTCCCCACAAATCCTTCTCCCCCAGCCTCTGTACCAGAAGTCCCATCTTCTTCTGGTGCAGAACAGCCTTTACCCTCTGCCTCTACCTCTCAAATCCCTACCCCTCCCCAATCTCATACTGACCAGATTCCCCCCACTTCCATGGCTATGGGTTTCCCCATCCCTCCCTCTTCTCCCACCTGCCCATCTAGCAATGATAGTGAAGATGAGGATTCTTCACTTGAGCATGTTGGCTTAGTCCCATCCTCCTCTGCCTCTGGGCCCAAACCCTTTTTATTCTCATCTGCAGAAATGGGTCCCATCAGGTAGAGCATGAGTGTAAGTGCTCAGCTCTGGCTAAGAGAGCATTTTCCCATCCTGTTGGAGCACTTACCCTGTTGGCAGATCTGACTGATGCCAAGGTCTGGAGCAAAGCCAGATTAGAGGATGTGGAGGATCTGATGCTGCTGCTAGAAGAGATGACTCCCTCCACATTCACTGCCTGGGAGATAGAACTCAAGAAGAAGATGAACATCCAGAATCCAGCTGAGCTTGAGACCCCAGAAGCAGCGAAGGTGTTGATCCGCACCTTGCTGATCCAGAGAGGAGTAATGATCTCCCCAGAGGGCCCCTCTTACAAGTTTGGCCCCCATTTCTCCTTTCCTCCAGAGCTCTACTCTGATGAGGAGGACTTTGATGTGACTCCTGCCGTGCTCCAGAAGATGAAGGCCTTCTTCAATGAGAAGATAATGCAAATTGGCAGATTCTCTAAGGCCATGCAGCACCTGGCTCCTGCTTTGGTTGACCACCAGATTAAAGTTGAGAGGAGAAAATTCTTGAAGCAGATCAAGGATGTTTTTGCCTCTGCCAAAACAATTTTCAAGTCTGACTGCCTATACTTGAAGATGGATGTGCATGAAAGCCAGAGGCAGATTCAGCAATATGTCCTGGACCAGGTGAGACCTGTTTCAGTGCTGAAGGTGGAGATGGCATCACAGATGCTGCAGACTGCAAAGCTTAAGGATTCTCTCCAGGAGATGCTCAAGAAGCAAGAGAAGTTGGTTGCAGAATCCAAGGCCTACCTGGAGGAAGCCAGGCAACTCTGTGATCTTCACTCTTCCTCTTCCACTGCCTTGCCTGATCTCATAAGGCAGGTAGTGCAGCCCTTGTTTGATGAAGTTAAAAAGGGGGAAGAGCAGGCCAGAACTGATCTGGCCAAGACCACTATGGAGACTCTCTTTAGCCATGGGGCACGTCTAGACCTGTTGGAGAACACATTGGCCCAGGCCGAGCTGCAGAAGAAGAAGAAGGAAGAGTTGAAATCTCTTACCATGGCTAAGCAGCTGGCGGCAGAAGAAGAGTCCGCTGATACAGAGCAGGATCCTATTTCTGTGTCTGGACCTGCCAAGAGGAAGATCAGGAAAGTCAAGAAGAGCTTCCTTGAATCTGTCGTTGAAGAGGCAGAGAAGAGGTTCAAGGAAGAGATGCCTGAAGAGAGGCAAGCCCGGATTAGGAAGAACATAGATGAAGAGCAGAGGCTCCGATATGTTAGGAGGCAGAACAAGAAGACCAGAGAAGCTGGCATCTCTTCTGGTGCTAGTGGATCCAGCCAGAGAAGGAAGGCTCTTGTGGAAGTGATGGAGATATTGCCTCTCAGGACAAAAGGGTCTTTTGACTCTACTGTGCATGTGCCCTTGATTGAAAGATGGAGAGAGGCAAAGACTTTGTGGTTCATCCAGCACTACATCCAAAGGCCTCCACCAGAGGATGATGCGCTCATCAACAGGACATTCCACTCTTGGATGAAGGCATACGATGCAGGTCTGTACAAGCAGCTGATGGACTCCACCATTGAATTCAACCTGGAAGTCACTGCCCCTGAATTCCATTATCTCAACACTCCAATGATAGGGGACCAGGTGGATTGGGCAGAACCGAAGAAGCTGTACAAGACCAAGGTGTTGGCAAACTTCACTCCAACATCTTCTGCAGAACTCAAGGCCATTCAAGACAGATTCTTCGACTGGTTCCTGGTGCCTAAAGAGAACAAAAGATATGCATAGTTTAGGACTCTGAAATGCAATGTAATATGTAATATTTTGTCCTCTATTATTAATGAAAAGTCATATCTTCTCTGTTCAAAAGACAACCTCTTGTTGTCTTCTTGTTTGCCTGATAAGATCTATTCTAAGGTCTTATCTTTTATTGTTTTTATGCTTAAGTGTTTATGCTTTTGATCAGTTCTGGTTAAGTTTTAACTCCATCAAAAAGGGGGAAATTGTTAGGATAAAAGTTGTTAGTTTTGATGAGTTAAAACAAACCAGAAGATGTAATAGGACCATCTGGACCTGTTAGCCAGATGAGGAACTAGATTAAGACTTAGTCTAGGGGAACTGCCAGACTAGAAGACTTCACCAGAAGAGTCACCAGAAGACCTACCAGAAAACCCTCCAGAGGACTTCACCAGAGGACTCCACCAGAAGACTTCACCAGATGAGACTGATCAGAGGCAGAGAACCTTCCCCTAACCAGACGAGTCTGGTGAAACAAAAGATACTCAGAATCATCTCCTGATTCTTCTGAGTAATTTGTTTCTTAACCAACTCTGGACCAGAAGACACTGAGGTTACCTGGTACCTGGTCCTGCCTTCTCTGGAGAGAATCAGAGTTAGGCATTGGAAGCACTTGACCGTTGGTGATTTAAATCAAGTCAACAAGATCAGGATTGAAAAGTTTTGAAGTCAATCAATCCAAGGATCCCACCAACCCAATCAATCAATTAGGGAATTGATTGATTGAAAGCTTTCCTAAATAGAGGATCTGATTAGATTAGCTCTCCAGTGGCTAAACCCTAATCACCTCTATAAATACAAGAGTGCAGATTCAAAGAAAGGCTAGAGATTCACACGCGCAAGAAGTCACATTCCAAGCCTTTGTTTTATCACTCTTAAGCACTCTTATTGTTCTTATTTTTACATATATACTCTTAAAGGAGTTGTTGGATCTCAACATGTTCATCTCTAAGAAAAGGTTGAAGGCTGTAGACTTTAGATCTAAGCTAGATCTAAAGTGATTGTAAGAAGGAACTGGTACTTCATAATTCAAGTACGTAAGAGGTTTGTTGGTTGGTTAGTGAGACCCCTTTTTGATCGAAGAGAGAGTGGACGTAGGATATTGAAATCCGAACCACTATAAATATGGTCCATTTACTGCTCTATTCAATTCTATCTTGTTTATTTTATTGTGCTCTTATTAAAGATCTTATTAAAAGACATAATTTTAAAGCTTCCGCAATTAATATACTTAGTGGGACCAACAACAATCCTAAGAAGAAGTTCATCTCTCCCATCATTGACATCTCAAATTTACCAGTCATCAACTTAGAGAATTTCTCACAAAGTCCTATCCACAGTTCCCTTTTTGAATCCATGGTCTGTCAGAAATTGAGAGAGGGTATCATACCAAGCTCTTGGTGCTTGCTTAAGTCCATAGAGTGCTTTCTTCAAATGGTATACTCTATCTCCAACCTCAAACCCGGGAGGTTGTTCAACATATACCTCTTCATTGAGTACACCATTCAGGAAGGCACTCTTGACATCCATTTGATACACCTTAAACTTCTTGCATGTTGCATAAGCAAGGAACATCCTGATAGCTTCCAACCTAGCCACTGGAGCAAAAGTCTCATCATAGTCTATTCCTTCAGACTGACAATATCCCTTTGCAACTAGTCTAGCCTTGTTCCTTACTACAACACCATTCTCATCCTTCTTGTTCTTAAAGACCCACTTGGTACTAATAACACCTTGGTGCCTATGTCTATCTACCAGTTCCCAAACCTGATTCCTTGTGAACTGATTCAACTCCTCTTGCATGGCTATGATCCAGTTCGAGTCAGTGAGAGATTCTTCAATGTTCTGAGGCTCTTGCTCAGAGAGAAAGCAACAGAATAGTGCGCTCTCACCATGAAACCGTCTGGTCCTGACTCCCTCAGTTGGATCACCAATGACTTGATCAATGAGATGATCCTCTAGCCATGTTCTCTTGCCTGGAGTTGTTGCTGAAGTACCTGCAATGTTAGTGTCTACAGGCTCATAAAATTAAGGAAATTGAACAGAAGGGGATGAACCTGAGTCTATACCAAAGGGATTAATAAGCTCAATGTCAGGGACATTAATTTCCCCTTGATGAGGTGACTCAGGAACCGTCTCAGCTGCGACCGCATCTTCATAGATGGCACTTACCTCAGGTTGAGCCTATCCCTCAGTCTGAGGCTCAACTATCCTGATGTGCTCGGCTTAGGAGTGGCACTTGGTTCATCATTCTGATCATCGTTATCATCTCATCTTGGAATTGGCACAATTTTGACCTTTGGATCAGGTTGATTCTTTAAGCTGAGCCTTGTCACTCTCCTTGTGACCTCCTCAGTGTCAGGATTCAACACTTTTACCCTAGACTCATTGGCAGATTCATCAAACAAGTTCAAGAATTGTCCATCCACTGAATTCCATCATGTGGTGATTCTTCCACAACTAGGGTCCTACAATTGTAAACCCTGAATGCTTTACTGACTTTAGAATATCCTAAGAATATTCCTTCATCAGATTTACTATCAAAAGCTTTCAATTGGGTCTTTCCATTGTTGAGGATGAAACACTTACAACCAAATACATGAAAGTATGAGATACGGGGCTTCCTCTTATTCCATGTCTCATATGGGGTCTATGCATGTTGTTTGTTCAACATGGATCTGTTCTGAGTGTAGCATGCAGTGTTGATTGCCTCAGCCCAGAATTTCTTGGGCAATCCTGACTCAGCCAGCATGGTCCTGCAGCTTCCTTCAGTGCCCTGTTTCTCCTTTCAGCGACACCATTCTGTTGTGGGGTTCTAGCTGCAGAAGTCTCATGAGCTATACCAAGTTTATTACAAAAGTCAGAAATATATGAATTTATAAATTCAGTGCCCTTGTCAGATCTGATCTTAGTAATGGACTGATTCTTCTCATTGCTGAGTCTCCTGAGCAACTCTGGAAGCTTCATTTGTGTTTTCTTCTTATTTAACAAGAAAATAACCCAAGTATATCTAGAATAATCATCAATAACCACAAGAGTATATTTCCTACCATTCATACTCACAGGTGTTATGAGACCAAATAAATCCATGTGCAAGAGCTAAAGAATCCTGTCAGTGGAATGGGAAGCTTTCTCTTTGAATGAAGCTCTGACCTGCTTCCCTTCCTGACAAGCTTTGCACATATGATCTTTGTTAAAAACTTCTTTAGGTAGACTTTCAACAAGTGATTGTCTAGAAATTTTGTTAAGAATCTTGAAGTTCAGGTGGCTTAATCTTTTGTGCCATAGTATTAGGAACAAAATAAGTATTAGGAATAGTGCTGCTCCAATCAGCGAGATAAACGTTACCTTTCCTGATACATGATAGAAGCACTTGTGTTGATTTGTCCTTGACTGAACATATATTCGATGAGAACTCAACACTGAAACCTTTTTCACAGAATTGACTTACTGACAACAGGTTATGCTTCAGCCCTTCCACAAAGGACACATTTTCCACTCTGATTGTACCTATTTTCAAAACACCAAAACCTTTAGTAACACCTTTTGAGTTATCACCAAAGGTTACCTGTGGACCATCTTTAGCTTGAAACTCTTGGAGAAGACTCTTCATTCCGGTCATATGCCTTGAGCATCCACTGTCTAGGTACCAAACAACTTTAGTTGAGTCTCCTCTCCTCTTGTTGTGATCCACAGCCGCCTGCAAACAAATCCGGCTTTAGGTACCCATTGGGTGTTGGGTCCTATGGTGTCAGATGTACCCTTCGGGATCCAGACTTGCTTCACAACCCTGATTACCTCAGAGTGGTAAATCTGTCTCCCTGAAACATCAACATACACAACTTTCTTCTTCTTTGCCTGAGAGGAAGATGGTGTATGAGTGCTAGACTTAGGCTTCACAGGAGCCTGAGTGGGTGCCTTTTGGGCTGGCTTCCTGTTCTTCCTAGGTCGGGGTGCAGCAGGTCTTGGGCCTTGTTCTTGATAAGGGCCCTGTATTCTATTCCCCCTAGGCAAGTGAGGGAATGGAAAACAGTTAACGGCCTCAGGATGCCAAAACCATGGGGGTGTCATCATGTTTGGCCTTCCCTGTTGGTATTGCCAAGCATGATGGTACCCTTGCTGACCAGTCTGAGGGCTCTTGGCCTAAGTTTTCCTCTGCTTTCGCTATGGCTTTCTCTGGCCTGAGCTCTCAGGGACCTCCTTTGGTGACTGAGTCAACAGTTTCCTTGCCCTTATCAGTTTGATGGGCCTGAAGTACAACCTTAGGTGCACCCTGGCCTGCCTGAACAAATACCCTCTCAGTGTTGCTCCCTGAAGCAACATGAGACTGACCTTGTGAGGATTTCTTAGGAACATATCCAAGTCCCTTTTTCTCGTTCCCAAGCATCTGGCTGCTATTTATTTCCTCTCTAGCCACTGAGGATTTATTCATTGCTGCAACCTTTTGCTTGAGTGAGTTCTCACTCTTTTTCAGGATTTCATGTCTGGTAAAGAGGTCATCAAACTTACTTTTGAGTGCTTTCAGTTCTTCCTTCCTGACCAACTCTTCCTCAGCCAGTTCCTTCAGAATCTTCTCTCTTGGGAGACGCTCAGCATTGATTAAATCAATCTCCTGAGTTAGTCTCACAATCTGAGCTGATTCTTTAAGATCAGACTGAGTGAGCTGATTATTCAGGTTCTGGACCTCAGTACTCAATTTCTTGTTCTCCTCTACCAAGAAGACATTAGTTTCCTGCAATCTGGAGAAATCAACCATCAATTGATCCAGGCAGATCTGAAGGTTCATTTCTCTGACTGACTCTGAGCTAAGCTCGGGATTTTGACCAGTGTGGGAACCACACACAGAGTTAGATGTTACCTCAGGTTCCTCCCTTGCCATAAGGAAAACATCATTGTACTCATCATCAGAAAAGAGTTTAAGCGACCTCTCCTCAGGACCATCCGAGTCAGTTGCATCCTCAGCGAGCATGGCTCTCCGGTCAGCAAGTCTCTGGTCTCTCTTGGCCCTCCTGTCCTCTCTTTCCCTTGCACTCAGCTTCGGACAATCATACTGATAATTCCCGCTCTTGTTACCGTTGTAACATGTTGGTTGCTCATCTCCTCTTTCTTTTCTAGGTTCAGGGTTCCTCCTTGAGTCAGATTCCCTCTGTCTTGATGAGCTTTCAGCCTTCCCTGAGTGCTTGTCATCATGAGTACGTCTTTGTTCATCTCTACGTTCGGGCTTTGGATCTGAATATCTTCTTTCATCGCCACGATCTCTCCTCTGGTCAGTATTTCTTCTTTCCTCATATCTCCTCGAGCTTTGGAGGGTTCCTTCAGGTTTCTTGTCATGTGAGTCCTGATAAAATTTCTTATAACGACCAAACTTGGAATTTAGCTTCTCAAAGCGTCTGACCATCAGGATGTACTCCTCAGCAAGCTCTTCCTTGCTCATCTCCATTAGTGACTTTGATGAAGACTCAACAGGTTCAGACCTGGCCTTGAACGCCACACTTTTCTCAGGAGTTTTCTCCTTCTCTTCCTCTTCTAGCTGAACTTTCTTCTTTCTTTTTTTAAGATCAAATTCCAGTGCCTTGAGCTCTGAAAAAAGTAAAGCAGAAGTTATGTTACTCATATCATGAGTGTTCTTAAGCATAATTACATTATTATCCCATCTCTCAGGAAGGGCATTCAGGATCTTTGAAGCAACATCTCTCTTTGGGACATCCTTGTCCAGCATCACCAACTCATTCATCAACTTGATGAATCTTGACTCCATCTGATCAATAGTCTCATCAGGCAGCATCTCGAACGCTTTGAACTTCTGAATGGCAATGTTTCTCTTATTCTCCTTTATTTTTTTGACCCCTCGCACATCCTAGTCAGCTCATCCCAAACCTCTTTTGCCGTCTTTAAGTTCATCAGCCTCCCTGACTCCTCGAAAGACACCGTATGCAAGATGATATTTCTGGCCACATTGTCCAGTCCCATCATCTTGATCTCGTCAGTGGTCATATCCTTCCTTTCCTTAGGAATAGGTACGCCAATCTCAAGATCGTCATATCCCCTCCTTCTGACATTAGGGATAGTGATCTTGATCGGTCCTTCCCTGAGAACACGCGGCATCTGGTCATGGATGGCATCAAGATGCGCTTCTAGTCTGAACTTCCAATAGAAAAAATTAGATACAGAGAATTCAGGTAACGAAGCTTCAAGTCTCCTTGAAGTCATGATGATGCAAGTTTTATGAAAAGCAAACTCAGATCTGTTCAGTGACCACCAACAGTTTCTCCTCTGAAACTATTAGTATTCAAAGTCAGTGGTCTTTTGAACCACTGCTCTGATACCACTTGTTGGTCCCGGTACAAGACTGATGAATACGTATATGGGGGGGGAATACACGTATACCAATTTTTCAACTTAAAACCTTGCTGAGTCCCCTTTACTTAGAGTGATAAAGAACTGAGAGCTGATAATCTCCCAACTGACTACACTTAGTGCGGGTCAGTTGGCTGACTATCAATTCGAGTTCAGTGCTGAAATACGTGAGCCCTGATAGTTTAAAGTCTTGTTTTTGTTTGCTTTCTGAAAACTTGATTACTCAACTCTGATGTAGTGATTAGTAGGGCAGTGCTCTAGTTTGATGATTAGACTGATTGATTCGGCTTGATAAAACCAAATGCTATGAATGAACAAGTAATATGACAAGTAAGCACAATATCAAAGCAGTAAGACCACAAGAAGTTTAACGTGGTTCAGAGGCTCAAGCTCCTACGTCCACGGCCTGATTTAACAGGAAATCCACTAACTGGGATTCTTGTTTTTAACGTGTCAAGGTGCACCAAGATCAGCCACCTCACTGACCTATACAAACTCCTTACTAACTCAATAACAACTTACTTCCAACAAACCTAACTTAGGGTTTTGGTTTCAGTTTGGATTCCAACTAAGTTGAGACTATCCTTACAAGGCAAAGCTATGCTAAGGATAGGATAATCTCTCTAAGCTTAAGATAATGCTAGTTGGCTCTTTGGAATGCAGAATAACTCTCAGTAGCTAAGAAACACTTGAGAAATTTAGATGGTTTCAAGTACTTCTTCTAAAGACTGAATGCTTTGAATGCTTGAGAGTTTGAGTAATTTCTGGCTTGGAAATTTCCCGTAACCTTGAATGGGTTCAAGGCCTTCTGTATTTATAGGTGATTTGAAAAACTATCCGTTGGAGAGATAGTCTTCTAATCATCTATATAGAGTGGCTCAAACGGACATATCTTCATGCAGCAGCCGTCCTTACATGGAATTAGGTAGTTGCATTAAATGCACATTAAATGCTTGCCCATTGAATATGCAGTCTGAAGTCAGTCTTCATGTCAGGTTCCGTACATGTGCGTCCTCCCCGGATTGGTCCACGTCATCAGGTTGGTGAGAATGTCAGAACTTATTCCTAGGCTTCAGGCTTGTCTTATTAAGTTCTTTTTGTCTCGAGCACAACGGTCTTGTCCTGACGCTGACATTCTTTTTGCATTGCTTGGCTCTACTCCAAGTCTTTCCCATAAACTCAGTATCATCCTGTTCCCTTCAGGACTGAGTTAATAATGACCTCAGGGTCATATTCTTCATCACTGATACTTACTCAGCCAGTTTAGAAAACTGCCATAAGTTCAGGATGATATTCTTCGTCTTCAGGCTCTTGTCTTGATTGACATCAGTAAGTGCTCCTCTTACTGAGTACATGTGAAGTGTAAAATGACTAAGTACAAGACCTAAGTAAGACTAGCCTGACTAAGACAAACTAAGGCAAATCATCTTTTCAGGGGCTTTGGGATCTTAATCAAAACTGACAATATCCCAACAGAGAGAACCCAAGACTCTGTGGTTCATCCAACATTACATCCACAACCACCTCCAGAGGATGTATCTGTTATCAACAAAACCTTCCACACCTGGATGAAGGCTTATGACAGAGTACTCTATGAGCAGCTGATGTAATCAACCATTGAGTACAATTTGGAAGTAACTACTCCTGAATTTTAGTACCTGAATACTCCCCTTGATGGAGATCAAATCGACTGGACCGAGCTGAAGAAATTATTCAAGACAAAGTCTTGCACAACTTTGATCTTCCAAATCAAGCAGAGCTCAAGATCATCTAGGACCCCTTCTATGACTGGTTTCTTGTCCCCAGAGAAGATAAAAGATATCCTTGAATAGAAGTTAGGAATTATTTTTGTAATCTGTAACAGAACATCATGCATAATGAAATATTCCTACTTCTGTTTGCTCAGACAACTTTTTGTTGTCACAATTCTGGTGAGATCTATTCTAAGATCTCATCTTCTTTCTTTCATACTTATCTGTTTTTAATTCAGTTCTGCTTTGGTTTTAACATCATCAAAAACGGAAAATTGTTAGGATAAAAGTTGTTAGTTTTGAAGATATTAAAAAAATCAGGTGATGTAATAGGACCAGTTGGACCTATTAGCCAGCTGATGTTTTAGACTAGGACTTAGTCTAGGGGGAACTTCCAGACCAGAAGAGTCGACCAGAAGACCGCTCCAAGTGGAGGTTCAGAGCAGAAGGCAGAAGAGCTTTCACAGACCCAGACGAGTCTGGTAAAATAAGAAATACCTTAGAATCATCTTCTGAATCTAATGAACTCTTTATTTCACTACTCTAGTCTGGACCAGATGAACTCTGTGTCATCTGGTATCTGGTCTGGCCTTTTTAAATAGACCAGAAGAGTTATCAAGGAAGTCATGTACCGTTGGTGTATTTAATGCATTCTGAAGATCAGGATTGGAATGTCCAATGAAGAATCAATTCAAAGGATCTCACCAACTCAATAAATCAATTAGGAAAATTGATTTATTAACTTCCATTTATAGGGATCTGATTAGATTAGCCCTCCAACGGCTAACTCTAATTCACCCTATAAATAAAGAGCTACTGGAAAGGATAAACACACGCGAGGAACACTTTCAAGCTTTCATTGATTATAGTGGATCCTGAATATAATGCACTAGTGCGTACCCTCACGAATTTCGCGGAGTGGAAAAAAAATTATTATTATTTCAAATTATATATATATATATATATATATATGTATTTAAAAAAATATCTTATAATTTCGATATAATATTAATATTGTAATTATAATTCAACAAATAATGAAAAGTACTAAACATGAATATATAGAAAATTTAAAAAATATTAATTAATTCGCACATTCAATCTCAAATTAATATAACACAATATTACTTAAAATTACAGTTGTTGTATACTTGCATGCCCAGTTTTTTCCCATGGTATGAAGATACAATACCAACCGAACGTAAAATTTTAATTCTAAAGATAGAATCACACATTTCAAATCTAAATGTAACATTTGACAAAGATGTCGTAATTAAAATGAAATATTATGTAGATGTTTGTGTGAAACAATTGATTAATGTGTTGGTATTTATAATACACAATTCAATAATAAGAATTGAGCTTCAGGCGCTAATCTTATTTTTTTTTAAATTTAATTTCCCTCCTAGACATTTCACATATACATATATTTTGCATAAAAAAAATAGAGTTACAAAAAAATCGAAATTGTTAAAAAAAATCAAAATCAAACTCTACAAAATAATATCTGTATTTTACAGTTTTAAATTCTATTTTGCAGGTAGAATTTTATCCAAGAAAAAAAAATTGTGCTACAATCTATTATTGATGGTAACATATTATATTCGGCGGTAATATTTTTTTGGAATCATATGCTATTCCGGTAACAATATATTTTCAAAAATATTTCAATTTCTTGCTATAAATTTTACATCTATCAATATTTAACAAAAATAAATTCCAAATATATCAAAGAAAAAAACAGTTCAACTGTGAAAAAAGATTTGCTTGAATTAATTTAATGTTTAAAATCTTGCATTAATTAAATGTTTAAAATAATATTCCATATTATACGTAAATATTATGTTTCCATTGATTAAAATATACTCAGATTTATTGTATTTTAAAGTAAGATACATTTTAAAGTTGTAATATTTAAGTTGTTAGTAAAGAAACTTAATGTCCTTTTTTTCTTTTTTTCTTTTTGGCCAACACTATAATTTTTTTTATCTATAAACACTTATTCCACTTATTAATATATATATATATATATATATATATATATATATATATATATATATATATTTATATATAACATATAACAACCTTTTACTTATTTATTATTTACAATACTATATTAATATCTGTATGTTAAAATAATATAAAAGAAAAATTAAAATTCTAATTTATAAAAGAATATATGTACTTTACAGTTTAATAATCTATTTTGGTGGTATAATTTTATCAAAAAATAAACTTTTATATTATAATATATTATTAAAGACAAAATATTATATTTGGTGGCAAGATATTTTTGATATCATATACTATTCCAGTGACAATACATTTTCTTAAATATTTCAATTCCATCCTACAAATTTAACATCTATCAATATTTTGCAAAAATAACTTCCAAAAATATTTTAGCAGTTCAACCGTGAAAAAAGATCTACTTGCATTAATATATTATTTAAAATAATATTCCATATGTTACGAAATATTTTGTTCTTCATTGATTAAAATATATTCAAATTTAATGTATTTTAGAGTAAGATACTTTTAAAGTTATAATACTTAAATTGTTAGTAAAGAAACTTAATTTCCTTTTTTTTTGCCAACACAATAATTTTCTATCCATAAAAAGTTATTCAGCATATTTTAAGAATATATATATTAATAATATAAAATATAACAACTTTTTACTTATTTATAAATTACAATACTCTTTTAATATTTGTATGTTAAAATTAATATAAAAGAAAAATCGAAATCCTAGTCTAGAAAAGAATATCTATATTGTGCAGTTTAATAGTCTATTTTGACCAAAATTTTATCCAAAAATAATTTTTGTATTACAATCTATTATTGATGGCAATATAATATATTTGGTGGCAAAAAATTGTTGGTATCATACACTATTTCGGTGACAATATTTTTTCCAAAATATTTCAATTCCCTCCTACAAAAATTTCACATATATCAATATTTTGCAAAAATAACTTCCAAAAATATCTAAAAAGATAAATGTTCAACCATGAAAAAAAAATCCCTACATCACATTTTGGTTACCTGTACTACAAAACGAAGAAACATAAAATTTAATCAGATTTCACCAAGAACGCACACCTTATTCGGAAAAGAATAATAGTTGGATCAAAATCGTAGGCGTGCGGTGGGAGAATCTTCTTATTGAAAGAGAAAAAAGTTATTAATTGTGAATTTTCAAAAAATATGAATGTAAAGAAATGAATATGAATATACTTTAGAAACTTACGAATAATTTAGGGATACGCTCGAATGATCTTTAACTCAGATTGATGCACATATAATTTTCCCTTAATGTGCGCTTAATCATCTCCATGTGCATAATAAATTAGTTTACCTAAAAAAAAAGGTTATGATCTATAAATATTATAGAAATAAAATGAAATCATATTTCTTCACATAGTAGACAACAAATGAGAAAATGAAGAGAAGAGATGAAGATTAGGGTTGAGAATCAGAATGAAAACTAAAGAGAGATTTGACATTTATAGAAAATACAAAATGAAATGTAAGGTTGAGATTAAAAGTGTAAAATATATGGTGTAGATTAAGTATTAATATGAATTAAAACATGCCTAAAATAACTTTTAATGAGAGCACAATATTTCGAAATGAAGATATTCGAGACATGCCACATCAACCTAAGAATAAGGTGGTGTTGACACATTATCTTGGTGAGGTTTGGAAATATATTATAATAAGATATATAATATTAATTAATGCACTTGTTGATGATTCAATCTAATCGCGTGGATTAGTGACTGTTTAATCTTTTCGGTAATTATTCACAAGTAATTGTTTGATGTTAATAAAATTAAGTCCAAATTCTCAGTTTAATAGAAAACTATAATATACGATCCATTCCAAAGGCGATTTGACGGTAGAAGTGATAATTGTTCGATTACCGATTCCATGCCAGAGCTCAGAGAACGCAGGCATTTTAGAGAGAGAGAGAGAGAGAACGCAAGCTGGAGAAGAGTATTATAAATTTGGACGAGAGATAGGGGAATGCCTCCCTGCGGATCCTGAAAGGTCACTATTCTGAATTAATTTAGGTTATTTCATTACGATTCGACTGATATAATGCTGATGGTTACCTAGCTTGTTATGAAATTTTGAAATTAGTTTGTCAGAAGGGGGAAATATTAGTGATCTTAGTGATAGCTCCTTTATTTAGTGATATACTTAATTAGAGAAGGAACATGTATAAATGGTGAAGTAATTCTGGTTATGTTACTTAGAGAATTTTCTGGTGAAGTAATTCTGGTTTTGTTACTTAGAGAATTTTCTGGTGAAGTAATTCTGGTTCTGTTACTTGGAGAATTTTCCTACGTGTGTTAGTTTTGCTGCTTGAATTCGTTAGAAAGGCGGAAAGATTTCTTGGAATTCTGTTTCTATGGAGAATAATTTAGCTGAATCAGTTAAGGAGCTGCTGAAGAAAATCGAGGAGCTCGAGTTAAGTCTTGCTTGTTTGAATAATGTTCTGGTTAGTTTGGTGAACTGAATTATAATTTCAATTTTCGCAGGGATTTATATTGATGTTGATTGCTCGTTTTACTTATTTCATTGGTCGAATTTGAGTGGTTTTGGGTTCTATTTTTTTCCATTTTTTGATGATGATGCTTAGTTTGTAGTGGCCATTAAAGACATTGGCTTGTGAATTTCTTACGAACATATATGCTTATTTGGATCAGGAATAGAATGGCGGAAAGTGAGTTTGGATATTCACCTGCGGAGGCTCTAGGAAGGAACAGAAGAGGGGAATGCTTTCCATTCTCGCAACAAATACACCTTTGTATGATGGTGCTGGGGAGAAAAATAGTTTTTTGGTCCCGCAACTTGTCTAGTGTCCAATTTTGGTCCCAAAAATATTAACTTTTCAATTTTGGTCCCATAACTTATTGAATCGTCCAAATTTGATCCCAAATGGGACCAAAATTGAACAATTCAATAAGTTACGGGACCAAAATTGAATAATTAAAATTTTTGGGACCAAAATTGAATAATTAAGATCAAAATTGGACACTAAACAAGTTAGAGACAAAAAATTATTTTTTCGTATTCATTAATTTTTTTTCCTTTCTCACCTTTTATATATATATACATACATACATACATCAATGGATTTATTTTTCATGAATATAAATACAAATATTTGAAAAATATCTATAAAACATGAAAAAAAAAAAACTCATTATTTTTCAATTCCAATAATTATTATTTAAGATGAATTACAAAACTCCCATAAAATACTACTCCCTCCGTCCCGCATCTTATTTCACGTTTACTATTTTCACGTGTTTTAGCGAGCGAGTTTTTAATTAGTATTTAAAATGATAAAGTAATTTTTAAGTCACTTTATACTAAAGGAGAGACAGATCTATCATACCACTTTTTCAAAATTACTTTTTCATTTTAAATATTAATAAACAACTCCCTCGCTAAAACACGAGAAAAAAGGTAGTATGAAAAAAGACTTGGGACGGAGGTAGTAATAATGAAATTTTAATTACTAACTAAGAATTTAAATTGCGATAGAGTAAATAAAATAATAAATTAATAATTTTCATATAAATTTTGATTCTCCATATCTTCGTAAAATAATTCCAAATTGCTATCGTGATCTCGTCTCCACCAATAATATATACATGATTATTACAAAGATTATTTTAGAGTATAATTAATTAAATAGTATTTGATATATGTGTGTGTGTGTGTGTATATATATAAGGTGAGAAAAGAAAAAAAAATAATGAATACGAAAAAATAATTTTTTGTCCCTAACTTGTTTGGTGTCCAATTTTGGTCCCAAAAATTTTAATTATTCAATTTTGGTCCCGTAACTTATTGAATTGTCCAATTTTGGTCCCATTTGGGACCAAATTTGGACGATTCAATAAGTTATGGGACCAAAATTAAAAAGTTAATATTTTTTGGACCAAAATTGGACACTAGACAAGTTGCGGGACCAAAAAACTATTTTTCTCTGGTGCTGGGACTATAGTTGATGGTATATGCGTATCGGTGTTGAAAAGGCTTTTCATCTACCGTTATGCATATACCACCAACTATAGTCCCCCAACTAGATCAACTGGGGCCATCTCCCCAACCATGCCTCCTAAAAAAGAACTTATAGGCCAAATGACTCAGCTTGCCACGGTCGATTTGGGATGCAAGGACAGCCCCTGTTGCGAGATTTTGACTTTATCTTGAATTGGACCGAAAATACTAACTTCTACTAGTAGATTCCTCGCAAGCGTACGAGTTCACTGTAATATGAGTAAGTATAATGACCTAGTATATCGAACCCAAGGGAAAGTGTGTATGCAAATAGATCCCTGAAGATCTACGCGTCGTAGTTAATATGAGTGAAATGTTTTTGAATTTTTTAGAAGAAATTAATAAAAATAAACTAAACTATCCTACGAATGCTAACAGAAAATTAAACTAAGAATTTAAGATGTGTTTTCAAATAAGAGATGGTGATGCTCAGAATAGGAATCCTTACATATACTAACAGAGCAGATACATAATCAAAATAATCGTGACGCGCAAGAAATAACCTAAGTAAAAGAATGCAAGATGAAAGCTCAAGATTTTAACCCTAATACTTTATCCTAACAATCGACTTCACTAATCCACTAACAAGTTAATAGATAGTGCTTAACTAACGAGACCCTAATTTAAACTAAGGTGATGCGGTCGTCCTCCTTAGATAAACTGGTAGATTAATTAACCTTTTCTAAACCCTATCATTGAGTCTACTCGTTGTTAAAGAGTGATACGGTCGTCCTCTCTCTAACACTTTTCTAACTAAATTCAAGAATAAAGTTAAGACTAATTTTAAGAATTCATTAATTAAGAGAATTAAAACCCTAACGTCACGAATTATCCTAATTACGTACCCACAACCTTCTTCTACGAGTTCATCCTACCCCAAGCATGCAAGGGTTTTAGCTAGACATGATTTTAAATGAAACTAAAACAATAGAAGAAGTATCTAACATGAACATGATGATTAGAACGAAGAAAAGATCAAACATAAACTAGGGTTTCAAGAAATAAAGGAATAAACTGAAATTAAATCAATAAAACGAAGTCTCAACGTGTTCAAGAACAAAGATTTGAAGAAACGAAACTAAAAAGCAAAATCGTACTATGAAATCGTAAAGAAAACCTCGAAAATGTAAAAGTAAAGCTTGCTCGTTCCTTCTTCTCTAAAAACTAACTCTAAAAGTAATCTCGTATCAAGTGGTCTCTGAAATCGTGTTCGGAAGGGGTATATATAAGGATCGGGCCGAATCGGGATCTCATGGGCCGGAAAAACGAACTTGGAAATTTGCTCTCGGAGGCGCTCGAGCTTGATGGTCGAATGGGGCAGACGGTCGAGTAGAGGCGCTCGAGTAGTTGTGCTCGAGCAGCAAAAAGTTTCTGTAAGTTTGGGGCGCTCGAGCTGTCGAGCTTGAGCGGAGGCGCTCGAGTGCATTGGTCGAGCGGATCGTGAGGTCGAGCGGAACCGCTCGAGTGCTCTCGCTCGAGCACTTCTCAGCAGCAGTACACTTGTTCGTAAAATCTTCATATCTCCTAAACCGGGAGTCCGTTTCGGCAGATTCAAAGTCCTACGAACTCCTCTTTTCGCCCTCTATCCATCTGTAAGCATCAAAGAGACAAATTCATTAGTTTATGAAAATGATACTCAAATGACTCTAAATACTCAACAAAATCAATCAAAACTAGGGCATTTCGAGTGACGAATCATGACAATTTCACGCCTAATCATATCTCCTGCTTTGATTTAATATATTTTTATGAAATGGAAGATTTTCATCCACTATAAAACTGCTGCATTGTTGCTATTATTGATGATTTCAGTTTGGAGAAGGGAGTAGAGGCGGATCTAGTTTGGAACAAGGGGGTACAAACAGGGGCGGATTCAGGATTTAACATTGGGGTGGGCTGAAAAGTATACATTTTATCACGTAAAAATTTATACATTACAAAATATTTTTTTGTTCACTTTTTTTTAACACATATTTAACGTTCATTTAAATTGTGACTATGAGACTTCAAAACATAAAAAAAAAAAAAAAATTAATAACTGAGTTTATGTTTATATCTTTTAAAAAAACTTTCTCAATAAAAAAAAATAGACAATCTCTAAGTAAATCATCTTAATCTTGTTACAAAATGTCGTTTGCTTCATTTTTTTAAAGTGTTCCTTCAGTTATGATAGTAGAAATAATTCAAAATTGACGATTGAATCTAGTTAACATAATATAGATATGTTTCAACCAATAAAAGGATGCAAAAGTTGAATTAAGTAATTTAAGGGACTATTTCCAATGTCGAAAAGTTAATGAAACAAAACTGATGTAATATAAGGTTAAAAAAGAACATTTGCCTTTTAAATAACAATCAATACATCAAAAAAATTTGGCGATTTTTGGTTAGGTGGCATTAGTTAGAGAGTTTATGTTGTTTAAATTAATGAAAATTTAATAAATTGTAAAAAAACTAATATTTAAATAATAAATAAATATTGACAAAGTATAAAGTGAACAAGTTTCACGTGAACAAGTTTGAATGATATTAATTGTTTCATTAAAAATATGGAATTAGTTGGTTTCATTAAAGAGTATTAATTGTTTTACTAAATGATATTCGTTGAAAATTATTAACTGTTTTCTTTAACTATTCTAATTAGTTGTTCTCACTAAAGAGCATTATAAATTTTACGATGAAACTTGTTTACACTATACATTCTCTTAAATGTTATATAAAAAAATGAATACTCTATTGTAAGTATATAGATATGTAAAATGTTGAAAATAGTTCTAAAATTAAAAGAAAAAATTGCAAGATTCTGAAAATTATATACCAGTATATTTAAAAAATATAAAACTAATATTTAAAATCCAAAATTATCTAATAGAGTCACAAAATTATTAACCACTAATTTTAATATTTTCTGAGCTACAAAACCGGTTGAATAGCTTATTCTATGATGAGATAGTAGCAGAGTTATTCCTCATATATTTTCAATCAATGAATCCAAAGCTGTTTTTCCTTCCCTCTGTTAGCCTGAATCAATGAATCCAAGGCATTCTTCTTAAACTCTATACATCAACAGGAACCTAGTGAATGTTCTAACATAAAACTACAATTCCTCTCTTGGGGAAATCAAATTAGGGTGGAGAGTCTTTAATATTCTTTGAGACAGATTGGTGGAGAACTAAAACGACATATACATACAAGGAGTTTGTTTAGAATCTGCCCTGGGCTAAAGCCCAGTTCAGGCCAGCGGTAGATCCGCCACTGGGTACAAATGTACCCCCAAAATGAAAATGTGTTTCTATTATATATGGGTTTTAATTAAATATTATATACTTAAATTAATTAATTTAAATAATCTTATTAAAAAAGATGAAAAGTTAAGTTAGACATCCTAGACAACCAATACGTCTATAAAGTCGGCAACTTATTTAAATTTATTTTTAGAATTATATTATTATTAATTAGTGTAATTGATGATTATTATTTGATTCAATGTTCAAGATTTTAATTTTAAATGTTAGGGTATGCTTGGTTGGTTGAATGGAATGGAAATAGGTATGAGTTTGATTCTTGTGAGGAATGACTTTCATTCCTCCCAAATTGGTGGGGAATGAGGATTCCCACAAATTGAGGAATCAAACCTTTAATATTGATTCCATTCATCTACACCAAACACACATTTTTCATTTCTTTTTCATTCTCTACTTTTAAACCTTTTAGTTAAACATCAACTATCATTCCTTGTATTCAAAATGTCTTAACCAAGCACGCCCTTAGTTATGAATCGAGTTTATGTTATTTTCTGTATATATGAAATGACTTCAATTAAGATTTTTAAAAAGGCAAAAATTTGTATGAGACAACAAAAATTAACACTCACCCCTACCAAAATGTTAATGAGTTAATGTCCTAGTTATATTTATTCTCATTGTCTTATATCATGAGACGGTTTCATACAAAACCTAGTCTTTTAAATTTGTTATGGGTAAGCAATTGGAGTGTTCTAGAATTATTATCACTAATTGAAAACTGTGAAATATTTTTGTTTCCGGTTTCGATTGAGAAATATGTGTATACCCATATTCAATAATATTGTCATACATCACTTATAAAAAAATTAAAGACACTGCTAATTTAATTGTAATTTTATTTTAATACTATATTGTTTTGAAAGAAAAAATCATTTAAAATGTAAAACTTCAAATATTACTCATATGATTTTGGATCCGTTTTTTATCGTACCCCCAAATTTAAAATTCTAGATCCGCCATGCTTATGTGTACCTTTGTTATGGTCTTCATATGATGCTGATCTGTGGTAGCAGATAAGCAAGGAATTGGGGTTGTTGTCCTCATTTGTGCTTGTGCTCCCGTCAGCGGTGAGTTTTCTCGACGAATTTCATGTTTTAGTACTAATCTTACTTTTTTCCCCTAGTATTGAATGAAAGATGATATTATATATAGTTGCAATCACTAAAATTAGTTCAGACATTGTAGTAGTACTCATTTTGGGTTTTATCATCTCTATGCTAATTTTATACTTATTCCAAAAGTAGAACTTGCAAGTTATTTTTGGTTCAAGTATGGTGTTAAAAAGTTTTATTTGCTAATAATAGAAACTCTTGATGTGTTGTGATGAACAACGAACCACAATGTCGTCATTCATTCCAAGAAATTATGGAGAAGCTGAAAGACCTGCAGAGACAGTACGATATTCCATCATCGTTTGCTATGTTTGTTGTAGGAGTAGTCAAGTAATTCAGTGTGTACCCTGTCGGGAGTTATTTAAAACGGCCTATGGTTTTAGTGCTTGGTTTGTTAGTTTAAATCGTATTCTTATGTAATGGTGTTGAACAATTCGAGGTTTAGCTGTACACCTTTGAGAATGTAAGATAGTGAAGTTTCTTTATTTGGTAGCTTCGATGGACTTCCCTGGTGATGATTTTTGGTCTCTCGTTACGAGTCATTTTGGTTGCTTAAAATCACTTTCTTTTCCAACTTCTAGAATCACTTATTTTCAAAAGCTCAGAAATTTTGAAGATAAGTGAGTATTTACCTTTTACTCAACAAATGCTTCTAATCAATTTTTTGTTCTAAATCATGCCCCCTATTTTTTTTTAACTTTTTCATGGTTACAATTTAGATTATCCAAGCTACTAAAATACAGTTTCATTTTCTAAAATTAATCATTTTAAAACATCACTTATTGATATTTTCATTGCACTACATTTTTCAATATACTTTTTACCAATAAACTAAACTTCCTTCAATCAAAAAGTCGGATTAATAAATCTTCAACTTTACATCTTTTACCACTGACAAACAATTTTTTCATTCGAATCTGCACTATTTGGAAACACAATCTAAACGATAACAAATGAAGTATAAAACTATTCTTCACATGTTTCTGAGCCATCTAATTCTTGATCGAAACTGTGCACCCTATTTTAAACTTTTCTATATAATTAGTTTAAGTTACGTTTTTCAAAAACACAATCTACATTATGAAAGTTGCAAAGAAAAGCATGATCTTTACTAGTGCTGTTTTACTCAACATCTTCTCCTCCTATTTACTATTCCCTCCGTCCCAGACGAATTTGCACACTTTCCTTTTTTGGATGTCCCAAACCAATTTGCACACTACCTAAAAAGGAAACATCGATTTGCGTGCACACTCACATAAATATACACATATTTACCCATATGCCACTACTTTAATACTTTTCTTAATATGTGTGTCATCCCAGGGGTGCAAATTCCCCTGGGACGGAGGGAGTAATATATACAGTTTCAATTTACAAGAATAATGAACAAAATGGGCTGTACATTCTAAAGGCACAACAAAAACACACTTATATGCAATTTATTCAAAGCCATGCAGGTAGCCATTCTTTGCCATTGATGAAATATATGAAGGCTAAGTGAACAGCCTCTTCATCACTCAGCTGTTTTGACCAATGTGCTCGTTTATTCGAAGCCGATCCAGGCCCATGACATTTGTACTCCGCTAGCTCCAAATTTCTGTTCCGAATTCACAACCATCGTCAGAAAAAACCATACATATATTTGTAGCATAGACCAATGTTGATATCTGGAGTGTGAATATTTCGAAACACTGAAAAAAGGATGATGATTAAGCACGAAACGAATTCGTGAAAAAACCGAGTCTAGGTAAAACCTATTCCCGCAAGATCGAATACGCCCGTACAGTGCTTACGGATAATGCGTACGGATCCCCAAAGGTAAAACGGTTTGTCTATTCACACCGGTAGCACTACCGAGTATGAATTTCCGGCGAACTAAATCGAAATTTATGAGCTGAACGGGATTTTCTGGAGAGACAGGATTTTTGGAAATTCTGGGTTCGTAAGTAATTCTGGAAAAACTGGACGAAGGGGGTATATATAGGCGGAAATCCGACCCATTTGAGGGCTGCTGGAGTGGAGTACGTGGTGATCATGGATCACCCACGTTCTGTCGTGGAGAGAAACGCAGTTTCTCAGTCATGGGAAGCAAGACGGAATATTCCAGATTCTCTGGAGTGTATTAATCAAAATCGTAGGTGTATTAAACATGTTCGTGGGCCGACCCAATTCCATACGGGTCACCCAATCCGATTGGATCCAAAAAGATAATGAGCTTTTTCATATTTTTGGTACTCTAAAAATATAGGTATGACACCAAAGCCCACCCAAAGCCCAATTGCCAAGAACCACGAACCCGGACCCGGTCCCGGGCGCGGGCTCGGGCGGGGCGCGCGCATGTGTGGTCCATGGTTAGGGTCCCCATGTCCCAATTTAGAGAACATGAATAATTTCCTACTTATATACAAGACAAACTTCTTGTAGTTTTCCAATGTGGGATGTAACTTTATTTTCCATTCCCATGAAATTATTCAATACACATGATTAATACTACAACTTCCCAAATTAATTTCTCACTCACCGGAAATCGGTTTTGAGATATTAAATATACCACGCTCATCTACTCCGCGAGTAGAACAACATCGTTAATTTTATTTTCCCAAAAACTAACGTTTTTACTCCTCAAAAAATTGATCAAAGTAAGGGTATAAAACCTTTACAAAACCAAAATTTCCAACAACCAAACCTTACACAACCATGCTAGGCACTACACTACTGTGAAATATTGATAATTTCGAATTACACATCAAAACGGGTGACACAATATATATAGCAACAACATATCCAAACACGGGGTACAACTAGTGATGCAAAAATTCCTCTAGGTGGCCGCCTAGGCACTAGGCGGTTATCAGCCGACCCGATTTTGGTATAATCCGCCTAGGCAAACTAAATGTTCATTGTTTTATTTTTTTCAACCTTGAAACAACGCCGTTTAGAGAATGTCACTTAATTTGAGGTAAATTATTATGTATTTTTTTTGTCATTTAATTTTTATCTGTAGCTTATATATGTATTGATTGTTATCTAATTGAATTATTGATTTATACCATTATAAATACTAAAAAAATTTAAGCCGTATGCAAAAGGTTATCAAATGATTTTGATCATATTAATGAGATATTGAGTGCATAAAATTTAAAAAACTCCTGCCAACTAGTCCCCGACTAATCTCTGACTAGGCGGCCTAGGCGCTAGGCGTTCCAAATCTGCCCGACTAGAGATCTCCAACTTTTACACCCTTGGGTACAACACTACAATATTGTGTAGCATATATAATTTTTCATTATGCATATCTAGCAAACAACATATTATCTAATTTGTTCTAAATGACACATAACCATACAAAACTCTATACTAAGGGGGCTGCATCGATGATTTCCATAATTAACAATCCATCTATTCTAAAGTTACAAAAAGCTTTTTATTGGAAGCCTCTTACATTTTTTTGGAATTCAATCTGAAATTCAGTTTTAAATTTTGAATGATAGGTTTCAATATTTTGATAAAGACTGTTTCTCATTACTAGAGACAACGTGGCCTGAATAAAGTTTCAAAAACTGATTTTCTTTTTCCTCTGAAAATTTGAAAATAAAGCAAGCTAATTAAATAAACAATTTTATTTCAACTAGAGACAACGTGGCCTTAGTAAAATTTGTGGACTTGGTCTAATGCTCTCAATTTCTTGTAAAGTCTTGCTACTCATATAAATAAAAATAGAGATACATAATTGACTAGTTTATTCTTATACAAATATCAAATAAATTTATTTAATTGTTCGTTAACTTTTGTAAACTCTTTAATATTAGTCTTTCAAATTATTTAATTTCATAATCAGTCCTTTAACTTTAAAATAATCAAAATCTTTTAAACATGAACAAATAACTTAAAAATATGAAAGAAAAATCAAATAAAATATGAAAAATATTTAGAAAAATCAGATTAATATCTAAGTAGTTTATTTTAATGAAATAATAAATCATATTAAATAAAAGATTAAGATAATATTAAATAATGACTTCCTAAGAAATAAGAGCATGACCAATGAAATCATCTGTTCCATATTTGGTGCCGAGATAAATCCTAATAATATATTGCTGCAGTACATTGTTATCGAGATCGTCGTTTTCAACTTCAAGCTATAGATAGACGGGAGTGGAATTGTTGTCTTCTTCATCACCACCTTGTGAAATTGGGGAAATTGCAGGCATCAAACCCTATCAGAAGCATGAATTTCCACGCGCAAGAACTCGTCGTGGCTCGCGAAGCCCAGAGAGGCGCTGAGTTCCACGAAAAGCGTTTGGATACTAATACGCATGATTTCACGATCGATTATGCATATCACGATATGACAATTGTTCTATTTCCGATTCCATGCCAGAGCTCAGGAGAAAGGAAGCAGAATCAGAGGAGAAGGCGTCGATGTGGTGCTTTAAAATCCTCAAAGGTCACGATTCTGAACCAATTTAGAATAATGCATTACGATTTGTCTGATATGATATTGATGATTTCGCAGTTTACTGAGAAATGTTTAAATAATACATTAGTGATCTAGTGATGGCTCCTTATTTAAGTGGTAGACTTAGTTAGAGAAGGAACAAAGAGAAATGGTGAAGTTTTTCGGGTTCTGTTATTGAGAGAGTTTTCCTCCGGTAGTTTTACATTGTTGAATTCGTTAGAAAGGTAGAGAGTTTTCTGGAAATTCTGTTTGTATGGAGAATTATACAGCTGAATTAGCTGAGGTGCTGAAGAAGATCGAGGAGCTGGAATTAGAGCTTGCTCATTTGAAGCAAAAGAAGTATGAGCTCTTATTTTCATCGCCAGCTAATCAGATTACAAATGTTGATCGTCATCAAAAGAAGAGGTCTCACTTTCAGCATTCGTTGCCGTTGGAATTGGGCAGCGGCGGAGGAGAAGGCGTGGGGTCTGCGGGGGTTGGTTTTACGAATGAGCATTGCCATTGTTTGAATATACTAGAGTCGATGGGGCAAGCTGTGCATGTACTTGATGGCAATAAACAGATAACTTTCTTGTTAGTTAGGTGAACTGAATTATAATTTCAGTTGATTGCTCGTTTTCCTTATTTCAATGTTCGAATCGAGTGGTTTTGGGTTCTATTTTTTATTCCTTTTTTATGGTGATGGTGAGTTTGTAGTGGTCATTATAAGGCATTGACATGTGAATTTTTTAGTAGTTCGGTTTATTTCAAATAAAAGAATTGTATTGTCACATACATAAATCTTTTCTGAAATGGCATATGCTTATTTGGATTAGGAATAGAACGGCGGAAGATCTTTTTGGATATTCAGGTGCGGAGGCTCTAGGGAAGGATGTGATGGAGCTACTTGCTGATCCTCTATTGGCTGCTACGGCTGAAACGGTTTATAAAATCTTGAAGGGCATGATGATGGGTGAGTTGGACTGGGGTGTTTCCAGCTGCGAACAGAAGAGGGGATATGCTTTCCATTCTTGCAACAAATACCCCTCTGTAAGATGATGATGGGACTATAGTTGGTGGTGTATGCGTATCGGCGGATGCACGCCCTTTTGAAGAAGCCAAGTCTTTCATATCAGCACGAAGGGACAATGGAAAAGATCCAAATTTAAGCAGGGCCGGAAGCACTACTTCAGCCAAACTTGCCTTCAAAATTTCAGATTTGGTTAGTATTGTATATTAATTGTGTGTGTAACTATCATATATGTTGCCTTGCTAACTGTATAATAAATTTTCAATTAGGCTTCTAAAGTAAGCAACAAGGTTAAGTAAAAAATGAGGCCTGCAGGGAGTTACTCAGATCATGAAGGTGGCAGCTGGGCCAGTCATCAACTTGATCTTGTTTACTCGGATGCATTTGAAGGTGGCAGCCACAATTACTGCTCTCCTGGTAAACCATCCAGAGATCCTGCTGATAAGAGTGAGGGCAAACCTGCTATTTCTAAGATCCTTAGCTCAAAGGCAGCATCATGGATTGAAAACAAGGGTTTAGTTTGGCCATGGAAGGGAAACAAGCGTGACACAATGGATTCAAATTCTTCCCGTTTTGTTTGGCCTTGGATACATAACGACCAAGAGTATGAATTGGGGCAGCAACTGAGTGATCCAGCCATCAAATCAGAAAATCAGGTTAATAAGACCAATCGAACTGCTAATAATGAACCTTCAGGTTCTTTGTCCTCTTCAGTTAATGTTAACAGCTCCAGCAATGATAATAGTAGCAGCAGCAACAATAGTGCTATTAATAAAGTTGATGAGGATTTAGATTCGTTGGATGTAATCTTATGGGAGGACTTGACCGCCGGAGATAAAATTGGAGAAGGTTAGTAACTTTGGTCGAATTTTAATGATGAGGACCTGTTTTGTGCACAAGTTGTGAGAAATATTTATGCCATTCCTTGTATTTGGAGTTGTAATATACTTTGTGATGGTCACTGCACTGTTATGCCTCTTTTTCTTGCCTTAACATCTTCTACTGATTCATCTGCGCAGGTGCTTGTGGGATTGTATATCGTGCACTGTTGTATGGATCAGTATGTTCTCTAGCCTCTACTTTTTGAACTACTAACCCCCCACTGAATGTTGAAAAAACATGCAGATTATCAGCATGTGGTGTGAGAGTATTCTCTTTTAACCATTTACTACTTTTAAACAACATCTACATGTGCTTATCAATGTAAATTATGAGTACATGCAGCCCCTGGTTTTGGCTTTGAGCCATTACTTCTGCCTCTTTTTCCTTAGATTCAAGTATACCATAGATTCCCTAGAAAGTCATGAGATAGAAACAACTATTTACTCACATCATCAAACCCATTCTTTCTGGACATCACTTCTTCATAACTTTAAAATTTTAACTTGTAAGTACAAATTCTCCACACCCTTTGGTAATAATTATGAATCATGCCATGCAGCACGTTGCGGTTAAGTTATACTCCAAGCAAGAATGCACTGATGATCTGATCTTATCCTTCAAACAAGAGGTCAGTGTGTTTTATGATTCAACTTGAATTCTATTCTTAATAATACTATGGTTCTTGACGCAAAATTAGGCTTGTGTGCTATACTTTTATAATATATATTGCCATGTATATCTGCAAACTGTGACCTGCAGTGTACTTGTTCGTTGTTAAGCTGGATTGTACAGATCATGAATAAGAAATTGATGACCTGTTGGTTGTGATTTTTGTACAGTTTTAATATGAACATGGACTCACGATACTCAAGATGCTAAAGACGAACTTCTGTTTCAAACTCATTTTTCATTGTGGCTAATAAGAGAATAAAACACTAAAAAAGGAAAGACTTGATGTTAATTATGTTGATATGCGTAAATTTGAAGGAAAATAGTTTTCTTTGGTTTTAAAGTCTCAATCATGAAAACGCCTTCGGCATCCAAATATTCTCCTTTTCATGGGTGCGATTACTTCTCATCAACGCCTTTGCATTGTGACAAAGTTTCTTCCTCGGTTTTTGTACTTTGTTCCTCCATAATATAGTTTGTCACCTATGGCAATCTCGTATGGGAATTATGTGTTTCCTTTTTGCCAAAATATAATTCCATGGCATTAAAAGGCTGATGTATATGCAATTCTCCTTATTATAATTGGATGCAGTGGAAGTCTTTTTCATCTATTGCAGAGGAATTCATCAAAATTAGAATGGAGACGGCGTATTCACATGGCGATAGATATAGTAAGTTCCCCTTCAAAGTTCCATGAACCTTTCAGTTAAACCACAAGTATTTTGTTTAGTGGCATGGCATTGTTGTATCTTCTACTCTTTTTGCTGCTAATGTATTCTCAATGTTTTATGTTTTCTGGATGGGAAAATATAAAATTATTTTGCCATTTTCATAAATAGTGTATGTTTACAGGCACAAGGTATGAATTATTTTCACTATTGTAGTCCTCCTATTGTCCACCGTGATTTGAAGTCATCTAATCTCCTCGTTGACAGGATCTGGACTGTCAAGGTTGGTTAGTAGCTAGTTTACAATGCCTTGTTTTGTAGTATTCCAACTGACTTGAAAGCAAATATAATAGGTTGCTGACTTTGGTCTCTCCCGACTTAAACATGAGACTTTTTTTACGTCAGAAAAAGGAACGGTGTGTAAACTGGCAACTTATTTTTTTCCTTATTAGAACACCTTGTTTCAATTGTTATTGTGCTTATTATTTAACCGACTTATTCTGTATGCAGCCTCAATGGATGGCTCATGAAGTCCTTCGTAATGAGCCTTCAAATGAGAAGTACGGCTAAGTGAATAGTGTCATTAAAAATTAGTTTAGACTTCATGAATTGTAAGAGAAAAATGTGCCCATCAAACCTAATGTTCTGCTTGTTTGTGGTGATCAGGGCCGATGTATATAGCTACGGAGTCGTACTATGGGAACTTGTGACCCTAAAGATTCCTTGGGAGAACCTGAATTCAATGCAGGTGTTGAATCTTTTCCATTGACGATATGTTATTTTATTATTTGGAATTACCTGAATCGAGCAAAATTATTATGAAACGTTGTTTTACTATAAGAAATAAAAAAAAGCGTCGTAAGAGTGCAGGTCATTGCAGATGTGGGCTTCATGAACCAACGCCTAGAGATACCAAAGGATGTCGATCAGTTGTGGGTTCCTATCATAGAGAGCTGCTGGCATACGTACGTTTTGCTCGTAGCTTGTTGTCGATTTGATATCTGTGTTACTTTTTGCTGTCTAATGTACAAGTTATTTTTTTGGTTTAAAAGAGAGGTATAAAAAGTTGCTAATAATAGGAACTCAATTTTTGATGTGTTGTGATGAACAGCGATCCACAATGTCGTCCTTCATTCCTAGAAATTATGGGGAGGCTGAAAGACCTGCAGAGATGGTGCCATTAGTGGAGATGCCCCACCCCCAAAAAAAAAGTAGACGTGTAACATAAGTACATTCGCGAGTGCATCTTGCTGCCAGCTCACGGTGACCAGCCCAAGCTCGTTGCCATACCTCACTTTCGGTTTCAGATTGGAACATGTGAAAAATTCAGATACAAGATCCTTTCTTATGATGTAAGCCCCATTAATGCTTCCTCTATCTCAAAATTAGTCTATCTTGGATTGTAAAATTCCCCTAAGGTGTCTTATGATTGTGTTGAAGTTTATGGTTTGCAATGTATGTTATAGGGTAATTCCATAACTCAATCTGTCCCCTGTCGGTATTGATCTGAAACGGACTATGGTTTGAGTGTTCGGTTTGTGAGTTTAAATCGTGTTATGTAATGATGTTGAACGATTCGAGGTTTAGCTATATAGTTTTGAGAATGTAAGATGGTGAAGTTTCTATATTTGGTAGCTTTGATGGCTATTTTTGTGCACATTTGTTGTCATGCTAATGATCCTCGGTCTCTTGTTATGAGTCATTTTGGTTGCTTAAAATCACTTTCTTATAGAATACAAGTGTTTTTCCATTCAACACTGGATCCATGCTACTCTATCTTCAGTTGCCATTACTTTGATGAATGTTTTATCTTTATATTCTTTAATTTAAGTTTCATGTCTGACTTTATATGATATTTTTCTTGTCTGCAATACTTGATCTGGCACCAACTCACCATTTATCTCAATTGACGGATATAGTCTTCATCAGTGGCTTCACTTCGACTCGGTTATTAGTAACTTAACTTTTAATCAAAGTGTTCATTAATCTATTTAGAGAGGTCAGCTTGGTGACGGGGATAAAGTTCAGCGGGATAGGCCGACAATCATATCAGAACTCTCGTTTGCATTTAGTTGGAATAAGCATGGGCACCTTGGTTCAGGTTCTGCAAAAAAATAAATTTAAATTATCTCCAGTTCGTTGTCAAGTATCTGAAGTTAAATCTGCTGTTTGTGGGGCTGAATTTACTGTTTGGTTGACTTCTGTTGAAGGTTCTACTATATTAACTGGTGGTCTTCCACAATGGAGTTTGAGCTTCAGGTTATAATGGTCTTCCACAATTATTATACATACTCGAGATTTTTATAGTCAAAATCTAAACTACCCTTATACTCCCACCGTCCCATAATTATTTGCACACTTTCCTTATTCGTCCGTCCCACAATTGTTTGCACACCCAATATTCACATATTTACAGAAATTGCCATTATTTTTTACCTTTTGGGCCCACAATACACTCAATTCAACCACTTTCTTCACTTTATACCCCACAAAACACTACTCATTACACTTTTGTCTTAAAAGTTGTGCCTAAACTATGGTACAAACACTTGTGGGACGGAGGGAGTATAAATATTGTACTCATAAATTATGAATTAACACTTTTTCTATATTAGCCTAAATCTTGTTTTCATCTTCGTAAGGCTATTTTGTTGACCTCGAATTTCCAAAACAGATCTTAGAATTTTTATTGTTTTTTCATATTTATTCATTCACGAACACTCCAAAACATTTGCCTTTCCTAGGCATATATATATGTGTGTGTGTACATTTGTTTTCTTTCACTTATTCTTCGTGGATTCTGTTATTGACAGTATTATTTTGTAATTATCATGTTGGTTAAATTTCACTGGAAACACAGCTGAATTGGGTGTGGAAACCCGATGACTAATAATTAGTTAATAAACGTCCATTCATCAAACTTGCCCCCCACCTCCTCCAGTTGCCGGATCCGACTCTTGAAGCTGTTTTTCTCTAACCTATATATTTTTGGCATTGGCCGATGATGATTTCACCCATCATTAGATGGACAACCGTGTATTTCTATATTTTTTTAAATTTATTTAGCAATAAGAGCATAATGGTATAAAATTGGGCGGATTATAATAATTTTTAAAGTTAACTCTTACATTGAATGAGGTATATATAGTAATTTGAGTACGTAAAGTAAAACTACGAGGGTTTATTTAACCTCATCTTATAATTTATTTATTTTAAAAAAGACCATTTTCACTCTACGATCTATTGAAATCTGGCCAAAATGGCCGTTGATGCACAAAAGTGCTTGACAAAAAGTTATCTTGCTGACACATTTTGGAACCTCGCATATGTATTCAAACGACAAAAGGGTTTGAAAAATTAATAGTAAAGAATTTGATAAATCTATTCAAATTACTCAACACTAATTACTTATGATTTACAAACATGTTTCATCTACTATCTCTCGTGCAAGCCAATTACTTCTCTACGTGAACAAACTCATGAAAGTTAGACAAATAAAAAATACACAATGCGATTATGTGACACGTAGTGCATTAATGACAACATAAGATCGACAAAGTATTGGTGTCCAATCTGGCCGCTCTTCCATTTCTTTTAAACCGGAGCACGACCATTGTGGACCCCATAGTTTGCATCGATTATCGTAGTGCCATGGATAGGTCATGTCGAAATTATCGATCACTTGATCAACTATTTAACCCATACTGTCTCAATAATCCAACAATATCCCGTTAACAAACCTCCATTTTATGACGATTAAAAGTCAATCTTCTAACATAGTCACCCATTGCAACTATGGTTGTAAAAATTCTCATATATAATTTTAAGAATTATGATTTTAATAATTTTATCTGTCTTCCATAATATATTTAAAGATCTTGTTTGTTATTTATCTTTACAACCATGTAAACTCTCTAAAATAGTAAAGTTAAATCATTCTAGAATAATTTCTTAAAGTTTTAAAATATTTAGAAAATTATTAAAACCACTGAAAAATTTCTATTAGTCACTGAATAAAAATAATTTCATCGTTTATTGGAAGTTAGTAACTGACCAAAGCTAGAAAGTGGAAATATAGAAAATTAGTGCATGCATATTAATATAAACTCACTGATATATTTTTTAAAAAAAAATATAGATAAAGGGAAAAAGATGCTAAAATGAAATTTCACTCTCCCATCAAGTACTTGCATCCTAATTAATATGCTGATTGTCTTATTTTTTTACACTCATTTACCATAGAACATTTCTACGTTGTGAAACATGAACAACGACATCCCGATTCACTACTACTAAAAAGGTAAAAACTGAATTTAACTCCCCCGCCCGATCAACAATGAACATATTTCAGAAATGTTGCATTTCTCAAAGTTACCGTAAGGCCGGATATGAGTTCAAAGATTCGTAGAACATCTTTTTTCACTTTAACCTTCTCAATCTATAAAAAACCCAATTTCATCAATGTAACGGGGACTTAGAACTTTGCAGGTTCGAGGACATCAATTTCAATTATCTTAGAAACTAACGCATTGTGCACTTCAACAACAATAATAAATTAGAAAACGGTGACAGAGGTCACCTTGCATTAGTCCCTGTTACAATTTGAATTCATCCGATGGGCTCCCAATTTATGAGCAACACATTTTTCTCATATCACCTTAGTGTAGTCATCTGTATTTCTTACCTACTACTTACTATATTCAAGTGTGTGCCCTTGAAGAACAGTGTGATGATTTATGAGATTTTACATGAAATAAATATAATATAATATCCAATAACATGAAATATTAATTCATTACAAATTAATATATAAGTTACATGCTATCAAAAGTTATAATAATGTTTTACAAGAATAGATTGTAAAGATACCCAATCCAATCCATCTTCCATTTCTCCATTCGAGCGTTGTTGTAAAAAGGGATCCGAGGCCTATGCACAAACTGCAAATTACATAGAATATTTAATTAAATAATAAACATTTTTTATTCAATCAATAATATTTAAAATAAATCGATAATCGACTTACTTCTTCAGGAATGGTGGTCCGAGAAGTCAAGATTATATCTTCAATGTAGCAACACACAAAATGTCCACAGTGATTGTCATCTTGCTGCCTCGGAACCTATTGATTAACAATTACAATCATGTACTATAACTATGATTATTTTCTATTGATTTTACAATTTTCTAAAGTAACTTACCTTAATGTTTTTCCACAGCACTTTACTAATATTGGTGGTATCTGATTTTTTACCTGAAAGGCTAGTCTGATACATTGCCATCACACTATATAATTATTTTAAAAAATAAATATACATTAGATATGTATAATCTTAAAAGTAAAACAAATCATAATATGAGAATATTAAAAATTAACTTACATACCCTTCCATAAATGCTATAAGACCGGGACGATGTGTATACACCTCATCCGTAGCTGGATCCAAATAATACACAATAAGATCCTTCATTCTTATGGCCAACATCACCCAATGATCACTACATTATATTAACAAAATTAAAATTAATCGCTTGTTCGTATAAATAATTTTTTTTATGAAATATTTATTATATTTACCCCACATTGTTTGGCCAAAAAATGAGATGGTCTCTCTCTCTATATTTCAACATATGTTGAACAATGTCGTTCATATATTGTGTCATATTACCAAAAATGCTACACACTTGGGGGCAGATGAAGGAATATTTTGCACTTGCAACGACATCTACGGTTAAATATACCTCGCCCAAATACCTTTAACCAACATACGCTAATATTAATATTTAATAAGTAAGTTAAACTATAAATGAAGTAAATGTTGAGAATTAAGTAAACACACCTGAGGTAAAAAGTCATGGTAGTTGCACTCAACCACTTGTCACCGAAGACTTCTTCGACATAATCTCGTATGATGAACTCCTCATATCCAACATAGTTAAAGTAAGCATTAATGGGCACTGTGACTGTATTGAAGCTGGAGGACACCATGTAGTGCACCGTACTCATTACAGTGACATCGTGGGGTACGTCTCCGGGCAGGGGGTACCCTAATCGCCGTCTGCGCACACCAACAGTTGGTTCCCCTGGTCTCTCCCTCTGTGTAGTCTTTTGTGAAGTCGGGAGTATCTACAATCAATATTTGTAATATTATATAAAATAAATTGACTTATTAATTACTTTAATAACATGTATTTTACCTTTTTTGTGAGAGAAACCAAGTTTTGCGGCCATTCGAGGAAATGCCCGACCGCGTCTCCGACTGTGGTGGCCACATCTTCTGGTTTTGGCAACAGTGAAGTCTCTTGTCCAATTTCAGGTACAGTGAGGGCGACTTTCACAAAACCAGGAGTGATTGGGCGACCATGGATCACTCCACTGGAGCTATCGAACAACATTCCAGTGGCCACCAACCGAAGAGGATAATCCAAATAAAGGTAACAAGGAGTCGTCTGTTCGAAGAGGATATTCAGTTAGAAAATTTAGACTAGTATTTAATTAAAACAAATACGAGATACATCTGATACCTTGGAGACGTTTTGAAGTGCATCATGGAAGTCGTCTGAAGCATTGTTTCTAACAGCACTCTCTCTAGCCACAGCAGAAAACATAGGAGCACTGTTTTCACAGCTAGCACCACTAGATGACATCCCGTATCTCATTTGATGGTTTGATATCATCAAAACTTGTTTAGCTAAGTCGGCAACCTGGGCTGAAAGTTGTCCACCTTAGACATAGCCGCCATACCAGGTGCCATACTCAATGATTTCTTCGTGACGCCAAATCCAAGTCCCCGTATGCGTCCGGGATGCTCCTGATAATTTATTGCCCGTGCAAATAGATCATCAGTCCCCACAGTGCGGGTCTCGTCGGGCGTCATGCTCTGAGATATGCGCTCATAAATAACAAACAAATATTATTAAATCATTTCAAATTAAATAATAGTTTATAATTTTAAAGATAAAAATAATGGATGAATTACCGCTTCATCAATGATACACTGTGTTTTGGGATCGGAAACATTCCCATCTCGAGTCTTTCTTGTAGTCTGAAATAACTCATAACGGGTAACAACAGGTGCACTCTCTCCACCTTTCCTTTTTTCTTCTTTCTACGATAATAATAAACATGTAAAAAATCATTAAAAGTGAATATATATTAATGAAGTGAATGATCATAAAAAAATTAAAAGTTAGCAAATCTCACCAAATCTTACCTAATGCGTGCATAACCTCTGGAAGATCCACGATATCGCGCCTCCATATTCTTAGCTTGTATGCTATTTCTGTTACTTTTTTCCTACAGTGTAATATAAATACGATAAATACTGAAAAAAAAGAATAGGTGAAATAACATTAATCAATTTTACCTTGAAATCATCAAGCATAGATCTACGCACAAACTCCTGCCAATAAGGAGCCACCATAGGGGATTCCGCATAGTCTTTAGGCGGCGTAGACGAATACAAACCAGTCTTCGGGTCTCGTGCCTTATTCCTCAGAAAAGTCCAAATTTTTTTTACGTTATTTCCAGCTTGTTTAAGTATATCATGCTTCTTTGTGTGATCAAGGCCAATGAATGTTGACTGCATATACATATAGAATATAACAATTTATATTTAGTAATTTCACATATAAAAATAAATTATACAACAATTTTAATATGCACTACAATTAATTAACATACCACGAGTCATCCCATATCGCTTCCTTGAAAGGAGTCATCTCAGGCTTACGCCAGTCATTGCATGGCAGCACGATAGGGACAACTCTCCTGACTGCAGACCCAATGAAGTACGCCAACTTCGCACTCTCTGGTCCTATCGGCTGCCCATACACATTGAATGATAACTGCAATTCAATGATATCATTAGGTCAGCAGACAATTAATTAATATAATAACAATTAAACTGTTCAATTGTATTAAAATTACCTTCAGTAATTTTCCTTTGCTACGGTCTTTTTTCAGTGAAGTCATCGTTACTATACCCCTCTTGCGCTTCTCTCCAGAGCTACTAGAGGTGGGAGCATCAGTGTTATCCTGTCTTGTGTCATCATCTCCGTCATCTGGATCATCTCCATCATCTGGCTCATCTCCAACTTATGGAAAATAAGCTGGATCATCTCCATCATCTCTATCATAGGGAAAATAATCCATGATCCTGCGAAATAAAATAAAAAATATGTAAGAGTTATAAAGAAACAACATTTAATAAAGCACAAACAATAACATTCACTAAAGTCATACATTTCTTTTTAGCACTGATTTTTTTTTTCATTTTTTGGTTGACTTTTCTTGTTCATGACCATGAATATTGACGAGATCCGGATTGATATACTCATCATCACTTGTAAGTTTTCTCTGGTACGGACGGGGATTTGCAGGATCATCGAAAGAGGGTGCAGAATGAGTGAAGTTCTGGAAAGGATCATCAATCATGTCAACATCTTCATCGACGTGATCGCTGATCTGGTAACTATGGTTAAATTTGTTTGACAGAAGCACAATTGACCATTTCTGGTTAACTGGGTCGGGGACATAGAAAATTTGTTGAGCTTGACTAGCCATTATGTAAGAGTCATCTTTGTATCCCACATTCTTCAAATCAACGCGTACGAACCCAGAACGTTCAACTTTGACCCCATTTGGGATCCTCACCCAACTACAATCGAAAATTGGCTCATGGTGACCAACATAGTCGAGTTCCCAAATGTTGACAATCTGTCCAAAGTAAGTGGTATTCGACTGATTCCATGCAGTTGCAGTAATAGACACCCCACTATTCTGCATTGTACTTGTGGCATCATGATCTCTGGTATAAAACGTGTATCCATTAATAAGATAACACTTGTATGAATACACATGTCTATCAGGCAATTTGGATAACCACTTAACTCTTTCTTTCACCGAGTCTTTATCCTGTGACAACATATTTGCAACATAACCATTGAACCAGTCAACAAACGTGCGATTGTGCTCAATTATAATCCATGATCTAGCTCTGGTGGGAAAAGACTCAGAAAGTGCCTGCATGTGCAGGTCAATAAAAGGAAGCACGTCGACCGTGTTGTGAAGTACACACAAGTGCATCCGTGTTAGCTCCTTCATACTAACACTTACAGGTTGGCCACTGGTAATGCCTTCACCATCCATTCTATTGGTGTATCGGGTACTTGGAAGTCCAATTGCATCGACATTTGGAATAAATTCAGACCAATACTCGACTGCTTCTTCTACTAAATAGCGTTCTGCAATGCATCCCTCTGGCCTGTACATATTCATCACATACCCTTTCAACACTTTCATATATCTCTCTACACCATACATCCATCGCATACGAGCAGGACCACACATCCTTGTCTCGTGTACCAAATGAACGGTTAAGTGAACCATTATATCAAAAAATGAAGGAGGAAAATACATTTCAAGCTCACAAAGCGTCCCCACAATCTGTCTCTGAAAACCAAGCAATTTCTAGGATCAATAACTTTACTACTCATTGCCTTGAAGAACCAACAAAGCTTTGTTATGGTTATGCGCACATTTTCAGGCAAGATAGAACATATTGCAATGGGCAAGAAATTCTCCATGATGACATGATAGTCATGTGATTTCAGATTCATCAACTTCACGTCATCATCTGAAACAAGTCTCTGTATGTTGGACGAATAACCCTCTGGTACTTTCACATCCTTTAGTGTTTGAAGAAGAATTTTTCTCTCACTCTTGGACAAGGTGTGTGCAGTAGGAGGTAATTTCGGT
Source organism: Ballota nigra (assembly GCA_947034835.1). Classification (NCBI taxonomy): domain Eukaryota; kingdom Viridiplantae; phylum Streptophyta; class Magnoliopsida; order Lamiales; family Lamiaceae; genus Ballota; species Ballota nigra. The sequence goes on along the minus strand of OX344729.1, from coordinate 67,815,328 downwards.
GGTTTACCTTCGTCATACACAGGTGCCAGTTCAGCTCTTATACCCATATCAACCATATCCATTCTTGCATTGTAACCATCCTTAGACTTGTTATCAGCTAGCAGAGTATTGAGCAAACTAGCACAAACATTCTTCTCAACGTGCATTAGATCAATGAAGTGTCTAACATACAACTCTTTCCAATAGGGTAATTGAAAGAAAATTGATTCCTTCTTCCAGTCTCTAGTTGGGAGACTCTTTGCAAAGTGTTTTCCTTATTGTGTGTTGACATTCTTCATCTCGTTCAATACATTTGTACCTGACAATAAACGTGGTGCTCCACGTTCCTCGATTGTGCCATCGAATGCATCGACCATTCTTCTGTACTCATGTGTTGGCTCCAACCATCTTCTATGCCCCATATAAACAGTCTTCCTACAATGACAAAAACGAATGTGATCTGTGTTCGTGGTACACCAAGGACATGCATCGGCCCCCTTCACACTATATCCAGATATATTCCCATAAGCGGGGAAGTCATTGATAGTCCCAAACAACATGGCCTTCAACTAGAAATTCTCCTTTCTATAAGCATCATACACATCGACCCCCTCATTCCACAAGAGCTTCAAGTCCTCTATCAAAGGAGCCAGATATATATCTATGTCGTTACCAGGTTGTTTGGGTCTGATTAGGCGTGAAATTGTCATGATTCGTAGCTAGAAACGCCCTAGTTTTGGTCGAATTTATTGAGTTTTTAGAGCCAAATGAGTACTATTTCTATACATTGATGAATTTGTCTCTTTGATACTCATAGGTGAATCGAGGATGAAAAACGGAGTTCGTAGGACTTTGAATCGACTCAAACGGATGCCCGGATGAGAAGATATCGAAGAAATACGATTGATATTAGTACGTGAGAAGAAAAGTGTTAGTTGCAAAGGAAGGAAGGCTCATTCGAGCATCATCACTCGAGCGCCCCGCTCGAGTGACGTAGATCGAGCGCCTAAAACATACAGAACGTTTGGGCCGCTCGAGGGAGATAGCTCAAGCGCCCCGCTCGAGCACCAGAACCGCTCGACCAAGAGAGCTCGAGCGCCCCGCTCAAGCTCCTGATCTGTTCGACCACCGCTCGAGCGACCCGCTCGAGCGGGTCTGCTCGAGCGCTTCCAAGACATTTTCTCCAACTTACGTTTTTTGGCCCACGAGTTCACGAATCGGCCCGTTGCATATATATATCTCTTCCAAACACGTTTTGAAGGATCCCGGAAACGCACCACATCACTTTTACACAGGATTTTTAGAGAGAGAAGGAAGAGAAGAGACGAGCAAGTTTAATTTTATGTTTTTTAGGTTTTTGCTTACGAATTCACCTTACGATTTCACGTTTTAGTTTCGTTTCTTAATATCTTTTGTTCTTGAATACGTTGAGACCTCGTTTTGCTAATTAATTTCAGTTTATTCTTTTATATTTTAAAACCCTAGTTTATGTACGATCTTTTCTTTGATTTAATTACCATGTTCATGTTCGTCACTTGTCTAATTGTTATTGTTTACGTTAAATCTATGTCTAGCTAAAACCCTTGCATGCTTAGGGTAGGATGAACTCATAGAAGTAGGTTGTGGGTACGTAATTAGGGTAACTTGTGACGTTAGGTTTTAATTCTCTTGGTTAATGAATTCTTAAAATTAATCTAGACTTCGCTCTTGGATTTCGTTCGAAAGGTGTTAGAGAGAGGACGACCGTATCACTCTTTAACAACGAGTAGACTTAACGAGAGGGTTTAGGAAAGGTTAATTCATTTACCGGTTTAGCGAAGGAGGACGACCGCATCACCTTAGTTAAATTAGGGTCTCATTAATTAAGCACAATCTATTAACTTGTTAGTAGATTCGTGAAGTCGAGTATTAGGGTAAAGTATTAGGGTTTAGAATCTTGTGCTTTCACCTTGCATTCTTAGACTTAGGTTAATTCTTGTGTGTCACAGTTATTTTGATTATGTACCTGCTCCGTTAGTATACGTAGGGATCCCTATCTTAAGCATCACATCTCATATTTGAAAACACACCTTTTGTTATTTCGTTTAATTTTCCTTTTGCATTCGTAGGATAATTTAGTTTAGTTTAATTAATCTTTCCAAAAATCCAAAAACAATACACTCATATTAACTACGACGCGTAGATCTTCAGGGATCTATTTGCATATACATTGTCCCTTGGGTTCGATATACTTGGTCGTTATACTTGCTAATACTACAGTGAACCCGTTCTCTTGTGGGGTAACTACTAGTAGGAAGCTAGTGTAGTTCGCTTCAAGTCAGGGTCCTGATATCAATATAGACAACATCATATAAGTGCGCTTCATGCACAACTCCGGTGAAAGATTATAAACCATCAGAATCACTGGCCATGTACTGTGGTTGGTACTTTGGATACCGAACAGATTCATTCCGTCAGTTGAGAGTGCAAGACGCAAGTGTCGTGGCTCGTCACCAAATTCTGGATGTCTGGCATCGAATGTCTTCCACTAGGGTGAATCAGCAGGGTGTCTTAGCATTCCATCATCGATCCTATCATCATGATGCCAAGTTAAATTTCTAGCATCTACACCGCTACTATACATTCTCCTGAATCTTGGTATTATTGGGAAGTACCACATCACCTTCGCTGGAGATTTATTCTTCAGATATCTCTTCTTCCCACACTTGGGACATTCATCGAGGTCTTCATACTCCTTCCGAAATAAGATACAATCACCCGGGCAAGCATGAATTTTCTGATGTGTTAACCCGATGGACTTAAGCATTTGCTTAGCCTCATATGCTTTCGTAGGCAGTACATTTCCATCGGGCAATAGACCACTAATTGCTGCAAGCATACTTGAGAAGCACACATCGGATAACTCGTGTGCTGCTTTTAGGTTGAACAATATCAACACAGCTGACACTTTTGTTGCCTTCTTACACCCGGGCCAAAGGGGCAATCCAGCGTCATCCCTTAATTTTTCAGACATATAAGGGTGATCTCGCAGATTTGTGTCATCCCCACTCGATGTATCAACATTCGGTACATCTCTGAAACTATCCCCATCCACTGTATCTTCAAACCTAAAGTCAGTTCTTATATTGCTAGAGCTACATCCATCTCTTCTCTCACCATGAAATGTCCAAACGGTATATGTTTTATCAATACCGTGACACATCAAGTGGTCAAACAAACTTTCTCGACCACTAACAGTTTTTCCATTCATACATTTCCAACACGGACATAGAATGTATCGATGGTCGGTGCAGTGTTTAATTGCATGATTACAAAACTCTTCCACCCCATTCCTATACTCCTCTGATAATCTATCTGCCCGAACCCACTTTCGATCCATATAGAACTAGAGATGCCTATATAGATTAATCGAAAAACACACGTGTTGAGTCTATATATAATTAGTAATCCAACTCTATTTACAACTACTACTGTTTTGTAAAACTTATTAACCTCTAGCTAGGCATGCTATAAGTCCCAAGACATTCTAAAATTCTAACATGCTATAGTTAGCTAGGCATGCTATAAGTCCCAAGACACTCTATAAGTCCCAAGACATTCTAAAATTCTAACAAGCATTCTAACAATTTCAAATAAAATTCTAACATATTAATCCTAACATGCATTCTAACAATTTCATCTAAAATTAATTCTAAAGCCTTCAATTAATTAACAATTCTAACCCTAACAATGCTTCATAAGAATCATCTTATGAGCTCAATTAAGTATATACTAGGATCATATTTATTACTCACCAATACCATAATCAAGTATATATATATATATATATATATATATATATCATAATCAATTACTCATTGTCAAACTTATTTTGAATTCATACCCTAACTCATGAAGTCAAATACAAACATAATTCTTGGCCATCAATCTCAAAATAATAACTATTACCTCTCCTTCCACTAAACATATTCCCTTTTTTTATTTTGTTGTCAAACAAATTAAGACAATACGTCATTCCAAAATGGAGTTATATTAATTAGCCAAAAGTCGACTAATTAATTGCGTACACACGTTTAGCTATTTTTATAACTTGTATATATAAGTTAATTAACTAGAAATAATTTAAACACAATTATCTAATACAAATTCATCAATTAGATTATACACCTAATAATTATCTAATAACTAAAACGGAAAAAAAATAGAATGAGAAATTTACCTGGCGGCGGCAGCGACGGCGAGGCGGCGGGCTGGGACGGCAGCGCTTGGCAGCAGCTGGGACGGCATCGAGGGGAGGCTCGGCGGCGGCTGGGACGGCGTCGCAGAGAAGGCTCGGCGGCGGGCTGCATCGCGAGGTGGCATCGCAGGGGATGGCTGGGCGGCGTCGAGAGGCGGCGGAGGAGATGGTGATCGGCGTGGGGAGGAAGAAGAAAGGAGAGAGCGAGAGCTGGTGGTGAAAATTAGGGATCTGAATTGGGTCAAAGGGGTAAAAATGGGTCAAACACCTAGACAGCGGTTAATAACCGCTTTCCAAGTAAATCTCTAAGACAGCGGTTCTTAACCGCTATCCAAGAACCACTTAGATAGCAGTTTTGAACCGCACTGTAAGTTACCCCTTAGACAGCGGTTTTTAACCGCTGTCTTAGCTTTCACCTCTTGCACAGCAGTTTGAAACCGCTTTCTTAGTTCAAATCTTGGACAGCGGTTTATAACCGCTGTCTTAGTTGTTTTTTTTTAAATACAATTTTGTAAAACCGCTCTCTAATCTATCTCTTGGAGAGCGGTTTTTTTAATGGCTGTCCAAGTACAACTATCTTAGTTCGAATTTGTAGTAGTGTTTCAATCGAAAAATGTAGTTTTCACTTACATTTTTCCGCGATAATATAGGGATAATATAGCTGCTCATTTTTTATTTTTTTCAGTTTTTACACCGCACATTTGTACATTCTCAAAATTGGTCATCTAAATTCATTTTTCATCTCATAATTAGTCTTGGCGTTTGTTCACCCCTCATTGACTAACAGCAAACAGACTTGAGTATAAAATATGACTATTTTCTAGCATTATATATAAACAATATAATTTAGGTTGTGGTTAAACATACTCCTGAAATTATTATACATGCCCCGAGATTTTTATAAACAAAAATATCCTTTATATTATATATCTAAGCTACCCTTATACAAATGAATATGAAAATAGTTCATAATAAGCTTATTATAAAACTTTTTTAAAGTATCGAATATGTGACCAGGAGTATCAAAAAATTCATCGGGAGTATTATTAATATGGGTTCAAGAATATTTACAACAATTACAATATAATAATATTGACCAGATTAGTGATAATTAATCATGATGAGATTATTGATACCCCTGATTAAATATTTTATACTTTAAAACTGTTTCATGATAAGCTTATCATGAACTATTTTCATACACAAATTGGTATATGAAATATTATATGGATCGGATTTGGTGAATTTTTTCTAAAATCTCGCACATATCAAGTTTCAGGATTTTCGCTTCCAATTGTGTTATTATATGAGCAAATGCATGTTAAAGAAGGACAAAATGTGTGTTACTATTAGACTAAAATGTTATTTTTCACCAATTTTTGTGTGTTTAGACTGAAATAAATATTTTTTCATACAATATAACAACAAAATGTGTGTTACTATATATTCAAATATTGATTTTCATAAGTATTTATTTATTTTTACAAAAATAATTATTTTTCCATACAATAACACATGTAAGGTATTGAAAAGTGTATCACTATAATAACACATATGTCTTACAAATGTATAAATATGTGTTAGTACAAATACATAAAAATACCTTCCCAGGTTGTGTTATCATAAGGACAATCATATGTTATTGTAAAAGCAAATGTGTGTTATTGTTGGAGCAAATATGTGTTAATGCTAGAGCAAATGTGTGTTACTGTTGGAGCAAATATGTGTTAATTCTAGAGCAAATGTGTGTTGCTGGTGGAAGAAATGTGTGTTGATGTTAAAGTAAATATGTGTTACTGCAAATGTGTGTTACTACTAATATGTGTTATTATTGGAGCAGATGTATGCTAATGTTAGAGTAAATATGTGTTAATGTTAGAGTAGATGTGTGTTACTAAAAATATATGTTACTATTGGAGCAAATGTGTGTTAATATTAGAGAAAATATGTGTTACTATTGGAGCTAAGTGTGTTAATGTTAGAGTAAATGCATATTACTGCAAATGTGTGTTAATGTTGGAGCAAAAATATATTACTATTAGAACAAATGTATGTAATTGTTGGAGCAAATGTGTGTTAATGTATGAAATAATAAATCTAAATTTAAAAGGAAGAAGAATAAATTAAAAAACACATATTGCTCTTGTAAAAACATGTATTTTTTCTTATTGTTATTTTAAAGTAAAAAAAAAAGATTTTTTGAGGACTAGTAACACACATTTTGACTTATAATAATACATATTTGTCCATATAGCAACACAAAAATCTTGAAATAAGTGTTGTGTGGATTTTTTTTGAAAATCAGCTTGACTTGATTAGGATCCGCGAATTTTGACCTAAAGCGACCCAACTCGCAAATTTTTTAATATATGCCTATTTTAGGTATATTTTACATATAAAATATTTCACAAGAGAGAGCCTCATTTTCATATAATATTTTGCCTATATAAATACGGCTTAGTTGCAATTTAATCATGACCTTTTACAAAATTGCATTTTAAGCTAAACAATACAACTATATAATATGTTTAACATCATCAAAATCAAAATAAAAAAATTCTTAGGACAAAAATATCCTAACAATTTCCCCTTATTTTGATGATGGTAAAACCAATAAACCAAATAAGATAAATAACATACAAAAATTTAAATAATCCAGCAACTGTAGAGAAGGAATTGAATTCATAAACATGGTTTATAAAGTCTGATCTATTGCAATTCCATTCAACAGTGAACTAGGATCAATTCTACCTTCTCCTATGCTTAGGGCCAGCATCTTCTTCATCAGAATCTGAAGCATCTGGACTATCTGGTATAATCCCTTGAGCAATTAGGGCTTCATTGTTCAACTCCTCCTCTTCATACGCTTTCAGCATCCCAAATTCCATCTTTTCAAGCTCAGCCTCCTCAACTTCTTTCTTAGTGATTAGGCGTGAAATTGTCATGATTCATCACTCGAAATGCCCGTGTTTTGGTTGATTTATATGAGTATTTAGAGTCAATTTAGTATCATTTTCATAAACTAATGAATTTATATCTTTGATGCTTATAGATGGATAGGGGGCAAAAAGAGGAGTTCGTAGGACTTTGAATCGACTCAAACGAACGTTCGGATGAGAAGATATCGAAGAAATATGAAAAGTATTAGTTCGGGGGAGCAAAAGTATCATTGGAGTGCACAAGCAAGGAGTACTCGTGCACCCCTGCACGAGCAGTCGTGTATAGTGCACGAGTAGGTGCAGGTCGTGCACTAGTGCACGAGCACTCGTGCACTGTGCACAAGCAGAAGCAGGTCGTGCACTAGTGCACGAGCACTCATGCAGGGTGCACGAGCAAAAGCAGCTCGTGCACTAGTGCACGAGCAAAAGGGGGTCGTGCAGTTTTTGCTCTCTGGACGATTTGGGGTGCTCGAGTGGAATGAGCTCGTGCACGAGCAGTGCACGAGCTTGCGTGATTGTTCGGCCCATAGGTTCCCGACTCGACCCATTGCCTATATATACCCCTTCCGAGCACGTTTTTACAGAGAACTTGAAACCACCACACATCACTTGATACAAGATCGTTTTTAGAGTTAGTTTTTGGAGAGGAAGGAACGAGCAAGCTTTACTTTTACGTTTTCGAGGTTTTCTTTACGAATTCACATCATGGTTTTACTTTTTAGTTTCGTTTCTTCAGATCTTTGTTATTAAACACTTTAGACTTCGTTTTATTAATCTAATTTCAGTTCTTAGAATTATTTTCTTTCAAAACCCTAGTTCATGCTTTTTAGTTTTTCACTTCAATTCATCATGTTTATGTTCGTTACTTCGTCAATTGCTTTTGTTATCGTTATAACCATGTCCGGCTAAAACTCTTGCATGCTTGGGGTTGGATGAACTCGTAGAAGTAGGTTGTGGGTACGTAATTAGGGTAATTCGTGACGTTAGGTTTTAATTCTCTTAATTAATGAATTCTTAAAATTAGTCTTAACTTTGCCTTTGAATTTCGATCGAAAATTGTTAGAGAGAGGACGACCTTATCACTCTTTAACAACGACTAGACTTAAGTGAGGGTTTAGAAAGGGTTAATTCATCTACCAGTTTAGCGAAGGAGGACGACCGCATCACCTTAGTTAAATTAGGGTCTCATTAATTAAGCAGAATCTATTAACTTGTTAATGAATTAGTGAAGTCGAGTGTTAGGATAAAGTATTAGGGTTTAAAATCTTGAGCTTTCATCTTGCATTCTTTTACTTAGGTTATTTCTTGCTCGTCACGGTTATTTTGATAATGTACCTGCTCCGTTAGTATACGTAGGGATTCCTATCCTGAGCATCACCATCTCTTATTAGAAAACACAGCTTAAATTCTTAGTTTAATTTTCTGTTTGCATTCGTAGGATAGATTATTTTATTTTAATTAATTTCTTCTCAAAAATCCAAAAACGTTTCACTCATATTAACTACGACGCGTAGATCTTCAGGGATCTATTTGCATACACTTCATCCCTTGGGTTCGATATACTTGGTCATTATACTTACTCATACTACAGTGAACTCGTACGCTTGCGAGGAATCTACTAGTAGAAAGTTAGTATTTTCGCTTCAAGTCAATGGCGCCGTTGCCAGGGATATCATTGTATGTCTTTTGAATAGGACTTGTAGATAGCATAGTAGTTAGTAGTGAGTGCTGTATTTTCTGTTTTATTTTTATTTTTATTCATTCGGCAGTTGCATTTTGATCATTCTGCTATTGTGTTAGGTATATGAAAACACGCTCACAAGGCAATACGAGCGAAGAGAGAATACCGTTGGACCCTGAGACGATAGCTAGAAGGAACCGAGCTTTTTTTAGGAGAATGAACACTGCCGGAGGAGGGAAAGAACCAATGGACCTCAGTAATGAGTTGGATGATGCAGCTAATGAGTTTAATCAGACAGTAGACCGGGTTGACGGCATTGGAGGAAGTGGTAGTCAGAACCAAGATCCGTCAGGGAAAAGCCAAAACCCCGGGACAGAGAATCAAAACAGTCCAGCTCATAACATTGTTCAAAACCCTCGTAACAACCCTGCTTACCCACATCCTAACTTACCACAAAACAACTTACCTTACCCACCTTACCCATACCCACCTTATCTGTATCCACCATACCCGTATCCTCCACCTCCTATTTACAACCAACCACCAGCTTATCAACCACCACCACCCCAACATGTACCCGTACCACCTGCTAATCCGCAACACATTCCTCAGAACGTAGATTAGAATATGGCTATTCGAGGAAGATTTGCAGCACAGCCACAACGGTACTATGATGGAGTGGCATTACCTCCAGTAGAGGCAAATAACTTCTCGATTTCCCCGGGAATTCTTAAGCTGCTTACCGAGAACCAGTTCAAGGGGGTGATCGGGAAGGAGAATCCTCATACTCATCTGAGGAGTTTTCTAATGATAGCCTCCACTTTCAATTACAATGGCATGTCTGAAGATGCCAAGAGGCTTAGGTTGTTCCCATTCTCATTGACGGGAATAGCTAAAGAGTGGTACGATAATACACTTCCACGGGGAGGTATTACCACTTGGGCCGAGCTCGAGCGTCTGTTCCTCGAGCAATTCTACCCTCCATCCAGAATGATCAAAGCAAGGATTGAGATCTCTTCCTTCTGCCAGAAGCAAGGAGAGGACCTACATCAAGCGTGGGAGAGATACTCAAACATGTTGATAGAGTGCCCACAGCACGGGTACAATGAGGGAGATGTCATGGCATTTTTCTATAGTGGTGCCAACAAGGCTGGGCAAGACCAGCTAGACGCCTGTGCTAGTGGATCATTCCTGAATCAAGGAATAGTGAGGTGTAGAGAGATTGTGGACAACATTGTAACGAATGCCGGGGCTTGGAATATGGACGCAGATTTCCAGAGAGTTCATCAGGTTGAGGAAGATGAAGGAACGAGAAGGCTGTTGATGGCCATGATGGAAAAGATTAACAACCATGAGTTGGGGAAAAATATGGTTGGAGGGAATGCAGCAGAGAATGAGCAAGAGGACAAGCCCACAATTCAGCAAGAAGTAGTAAATTATAAGGGAGGTCCTTATTACAATCAGAATAGGTATCCACAAGGTGGAAATTTTCAAGGAAGGCCTTGTTATGGCCAACCATTTGTACCTCCAGGTCCACAGCCGCCTCAAAATCAATGGAGGAACACACAAGGGTACCAAGGAGGCCAGCAGCTTCCTCAGAACCAATGGAGGAAGAACGAGAATTTTCATATGCTAACCCGAATGCGGGTATTACAGTTCCTCCAGGTGTTGATCCGGGTTCTAAACCTCCTGGTGGAGAAGGCGGTGCCTCAACTGAGGAGATGTTGAGAGCTATCCTACAAAAGGTGGAGGAAGGAATAAAACATTTATCATCTTTGGAGTACGATGTGATAGATCTGCATAAGAAATTTGATCAGCGTGATCAAGACCTCCAGAAGAGAGATGTATAGCTGAATCGAATTCAGCAAGAGAACAACAGAAGGTTCACATCTATAGAGTTCCAGATGAGCCAGATTGCAAAGTCATTGAATAGAGAGCCTGACAAATACCCTTCAATGCCTGAGGGTAATCTTAAAGAGCATTGTAAGGCTATCCAGCTTAGAAGTGGGACCAATTATGAAGGTCCTCAGATGCCTGCTGATTCTGAGACGCCCCAAGGAGATGTTGAGATAGAGGGGAAAAAACATAAGAAAGATGGAGATGAGAGTGGGAAGGTAGGAGTTGAGAAGAAGGTTAAGGGTGAAAGCACTCAAGCGAGCAAAGAGCTTGAAGAGGAAGGCATTGAGAAGGTTGAGAGAGTTCCTAAGTGGAAGAAGGCAAAGGAAGCAAGGTAGAAAGTGAAAGAGACCGAGAGAGATGAATGGGGGGTACCTGATTAGGCGTGAAATTGTCATGATTCGTAGCTAGAAACGCCCTAGTTTTGGTCGAGTTTATAGAGTATTTAGAGTCAAATGAGCATTATTTCTATACATTGATAAATTTGTCTCTTTGATGCTCATAGGTGAATAGAGGACGAAAAACGGAGTTCGTAGGACTTTGAATCGACTCAAACGGATGCCCGGATGAGAAGATATTGAAGAAATACGATTGGTATTAGTGCGGACGAGGAAAAGTATCATTTGGAAGGATTAGAGATCACTCGAGCGCATTGCTCGAGCGCCACCGCTCGAGCGCCTTACTCGAGCGCGCAAACGTACAGAACAATTCTTGCGCTCGAGCAGCTCGAGCGCCACCGCTCGAGCGAATTGCTCGAGCGCCCAAAATATACAGAGAAGATTCAGCGCTCGAGCGAATGCATCATTCGAGCTACACAGCTCGAGCGGGACCGCTCGAGCGTTTTGCTCGAGCGCCCATATACTTTTGCCTCCGGATGCGTATTTTCGGCCCATTAACTCCCGTTTCGACCCGTGCCTATATATACCTCGTCCAAACACGTTTTGAAGGATCCCCAACTTGAGAAATCACTTTAGACTTAGTTTTTGGAGAGGAAGGAGACGAGCAAGTTTTACTTTTACGTTGTTGAGGTTTTTCATACGAATTCTTAGTTTATTTTCGTTTCTTAGTTTCTTTTCATTAGTTTGATTTCTTTAAACACTTTGAAACTTCGTTTTAGTTAATTTAAATTTCAGTTCTTAGAATTATTTTATTTTAAAACCCTAGTTCATGTTTCTTATTTTCTTCGTTCAATTCATTATGTTTTTGTTCGTTGTTTCTTCTATTGCTTTTATTTTTGTTATAACCATGTCCGGCTAAAACCCTTGCATGCTTAGGTTAGGATGAACTCGTAGAAGTAGGATGTGGGTACATAATTAGGGTAGTTTGTGACGTTAGTTTTAATTCTCTTAGTTAATGAATTCTTTTAATTAATCTGAACTTTACCTTTGAATTTAGTACGAAAGTGTTAGAGAGAGGACGACCGCATCACTCAATAACAACTAGTAGTCTTAACGAGAAGGTTTAGGAAAGGTTAATTCATCTACCGGTTTAGCGAAGGAGGACGACCGCATCACCTTAGTTAAATTAGGGTCTCATTAATTGAGCACAATCCATTAACTTGTTAGTGGATTAGTGAAGTCGAGTGTTAGGGTAAAGTATTAGGGTTTAGAATCTTGAGCTTTCACCTTGCATTCTTTTACTTAGGTTAATTCTTGGTTGTCACGATTACTTTGATTATGTACCTGCTCCGTTAGTATACGTAGGGATTCCTATCCTAAGCATCACCATCTCTCATTAGAAAACAACCCGTAGTTAATTCGTTCTTTTTCATTCTTTAGTTAATTAGTTTATTTTAGTCTTTTAATTAATTTCTTTCAAAAAACCCAAAAACATTACACTCATATTAACTACGACGCGTAGATCTTCAGGGATCTATTCGCATATACACCATTCCTTGGGTTCGATAATACTTGGTCCCTATACTTGCCCATACTACAGTGAACCCGTACTCTTGCGGGGTAGCTACTAGTAGAAGCTAGTGTAGTCGCTTCAAGTCAATGGCGCCGTTGCCGGGGATGGCGTTATATGCTTTTTGAATAGGACTTGTAGATAGCTTAGTAGTTAGTAGTGAGTGACTTATTTTCTGTTTATTTTTATTTGTTCAGCAGTTGCATTTTGATCCTTTTGCTAGTGTTTCAGGTTTATGAAAACACGCTCACAAGGCAATACGGGCGAAGAAAGAATCCTGTCAGACCCTGAGACGATAGCCAGAAGGAACCGAGCTTTCTTGAGAAGAATGACTACTGCTTGAGACAAAGACAACATGAATCTGGATGGAGATGGGGACTTAGACAAAATAGCTGCAGAGTATACTGTTTTAGTGGAGCAGGCGGTTGGAGTTGAGAGCAGTAACCAGCAAATACCCATAGGGGAACCGCAGAACCAACTCCCAAACCCGCAGAACTCAATCAACTCTGCACAAACACAACCCCAAAGCCAGAACCAAAACCCTGCTTACCCACAAAACCCAAATAACCCTTTCAACAACCCAGTATACCAACATTACCCATACCCACCTTATCCTTACCCACCATACCCGTATCCTCCACCACCAGTCTATAACCAACCACCTGTTTACCAACCACCACCCCAACAAGTACCAGCACTACCTGTTGCTCCGTAGCCTGTGCCCCAGAATGCAGATCACAATATGGCTATTAGGGGCAGGTTCGCGGCGCAGCTACAGCGGTACTATGATGGAGTGGCTTTACCTCCTGTTGAGGCAAACAACTTCTCGATATCCCCGGGGATTTTAAAGTTGCTTACCGAGAATCAGTTCAAGGGGGTGATCGGGAAGGAGAATCCTCACACACATCTGAGGAGCTTTCTCATGATAGCCTCCACATTTAATTACAATGGCATGTCTGAAGATGCCAAGAGGCTTAGGCTGTTCCCATTCTCATTGACGGGAATAGCCAAGGAGTGGTACGATAATACGCTCCCACGGGGAGGTATTACCACTTGGGCCGAGCTCGAGCGTCTGTTCCTCGAGCGATTCTACCCTCCATCGAGGACGATCAAGGCTAGAATTGAGATCTCGTCCTTTCGCCAGAAGTCTGGAGAAGATTTACGCCAAGCGTGGGAGAGATACTCAAACATGCTGATTGAGTGCCCGCAGCACGGGTACAATGAGGGAGACATTATGGCATTCTTCTACAGTGGTGCCAACAAAATGGGGCAAGACCATTTAGACGCTTGTGCGGGCGGAGCATTCTTGAACCAAGGCATAGAGAGGTGTAGAGAGATCGTTGACAACATTGTCACGAATGCCGGTGCTTGGGGTGTGGATGCAGATTTTTAGAGGGTGCATCAGGTTGAAGAGGGAGAAGGAACGAGAAGGCTATTGATGGCCATGATGGAGAAGATCAACAACCTCGAGTTGGGGAAGAGTTTGGTTGGAGAGCATGCAGTAGAGAATGAGAGAGTAGACCAACCAAGTGGACAGCAAGAGGTAGCCAATTACATGGGAGGTCCGTATTACAATCAGAATGGCTACCAAGGTGGTAATCAGTATGGAAGGCCTTCTTATGGCCAACCATTTGTACTTTCAGGGCCTCAGCCACTTCAAAATCAATGGAGGAACACACAAGGAGTTCAAGGAGGCCAGCAGCCTCCTCAAAACACATGGAGGAAGAATGATAACTTTTCTTATGCTAACCCAAAAGCTGGTATTACTGTTCCTGCAGGTGTTGATCCGGGGTCTAAACCTCCTGGTGGAGAAGGCGGTGCATCAACCGAGGAGATGTTGAGAGCGATCCTTCAGAAGGTGGAGGAAGGGAGCAAGCGGTTGTCATCCTTGGAGTACGATGTGAAGCAGCTGCACAAGAAGGGTGATCATCGAGATCAAGAGCTCCAGAAAATGAACGTTGAGTGGACTAGAACTCAACAAGAGAACAATCGAAGGTTCACCTCTTTAGAGCTCCAGATGAGCCAGATTGCAAAATCAGTGAATAGAATGCCGGAGGGGAGCCCGAAAGAGCAGTGCAAAGCGATCCAGCTAAGAAGTGGAACCAACTACGAAGGTCCTCAGATGCCTGCTGATTCTGAGACGCCCCAAGAAGAGATTGAGCCTAAAGGAGATGAAGTTGAGAAGGGGATTGAAAGTGAAGGGATTGAGAAGCATAAAGATATGGATGAGTCCCAGAAGGGCAAGGAAAGTGAGGAGGTTGAGAGAGTTCCTAAGTGGAAAAAGGCAAAGGAAGCAAGGGAGAAAGTGAAAGAAACAGAAAGAGATGAATGGGGGGTACCCAAATCTGTGATACCCGTCCCATATCCACAGCGCTTCATGAAAAAGAAGCTTGATGAAAAATTTGCAAAATTTCTTGATGTTTTTAAACAATTGCATATTAATATTCCTTTTTATGATGCTTTGGAACAGATGCCGCACTATGCGAAGTTTTTGAAGGACTTGATTGCGAAAAGACGGCGAGTGGATGAGCCGAAGTTGGTGCAGTTGAACCACGAGGTGAGTGCATTAGTGCACAAGGCGCTGCCACCGAAGCTGAAGGATCCCGGGAGCTTCACGATCCTATGTGACATTGGGAACGGGATCAAGAATGGAGCGTTGTGCGACCTTGGGGCGAGCATAAATCTGATGCCCTTGTCGATTTTCAAGAAGTTGGAAGGTGGTGAACTTCAACCCACAATGATGACGCTTCAACTTGCCGACCGGTCTATTACTAGACCTCAAGGTGTTGTTGAAGACGTCCTCGTGAGAGTTGGAGATCACATCTTTCCAGCCGACTTTGTAGTGCTAGAGATGGAGGAAGATGAGCACGTACCCCTGATCTTGGGAAGACCGTTCTTAGCTACGGCGGGGATGGTGCTAGACGTGGCAAATGGGAAGATTACGTTGAAGGTCGATGATCAAGAAGTGAAGATCTCCCTATATGAAGCCATGAAGCACCCGAGGGAGGATGAGAGCTTGTATTGCATGGATGGAATTAATCCTCGTGTTGAAGACACGCCTCCTATCCCTAATCCTTCTGATATTCATGATTTTGTTAGTCCTTCACTTGATTATTTAACCCATGAGCATTATGTTCTTGATTATGTTGATAGGGATAAAGTGAAGAAGTTGAAGGATGAAGAGGTGAAGAAAGTGGACGTGGTCCAGTTAGAAGGGAAAGTAAGAGTTAAGAAGAAAAAGTCTAAACTCAAGAAATTGTTTGGTAAGACTCCTCCAGATAAAGGTGAGAAGGAGTTGAGGCCCATAACACTTGGGAATGAGAAGAAAGCAAAGGAACTCATGATGGAGGGACAACAAGGAAAGGAGTTCAAATACCACTCTTATGAGAGTAAGGGAGGTAAATTTGAGTATGATGTCCCATAAGCTCCTTTGAGCTTGGTCCGGCATGAGGACCTTAAAAATAGCGCTGAATGGGAGGCAACCCATTTTTATTTGCTTTCATTTATTTTTAGTGTCTTTTTATATTATTAGGGAGTATTTTGAGTCGTATGTTTAACCTCGTATTTGAGTGAGTTGCTTGAAGGCTTGTCTCTAAAGGAGTAAAGGTATAAAAGAAGTGGAGATTGAAGGAACCAACTTGAGACACGGGAATGTGCAAAGCTATTGAGAGAAATTGAATTATTTGGTTGAGGTAACCCACAACCCCAAACTTAGACCTCTAGCAAGGTCGAAGTTTGGGGGGGTGGAGTTTTTTATGTTTCTTGTTACATTGCACATGCATGCACACCCTTATCTTTGAGTTGAGTTAGTTATTTGGTGTCTTGAGATGCTCCTTGGGCTATTATTAATTTGTTTTGTTACTCAATATTTTATGCCTATCAATCACCTTATGCTTGTTGATTGCTATCTTTGAGTATGATTTGATGAGTAGGGTGAATTGTGAGGCTGAGTTAGAAATTCTTTTGTGTGAGTGTTTGAGTTTGAGCTGAGTTGAGAAAGAACTTGTATGCTTGTAAATTTTTCTTTTGAGTACTTGTGTGACAAGAGTGAGAATTCACTAGGACTAGCATGGATGTGAAAGCCGTGAGCTTTTGAGCCTTATGAGATTTAAATGCATGATTTAATCTCTTCGTTTGTGAGTGGATCGTCACCTTAGAGGACGCTAGAACTTGCATGTGCTCTTGCTTCTTGATTGTGTCTAGTTTGATATGCCGAATGTGATCTTAGGCCATCTTTGATTTAATTGAGTCACTTAGCCAAAAAAATTTCCTTACCAATGACATTGAATCCCTTGTTAGCCCCTTTGAGCCTAAAGCCTATTTTATTTGCTAGCACATATGAACACTATTCCAATTCCTAAGCCTTTTTGTCCCAACTTGAGTGGAGAATAGGAAAGTGTGAATATGAAGGGAGTGAATTGAGTTGAAAAAGGAAAAGGTTGTTTGTTGAGTGAATATGAGAAGAAGGTGTGATGAAGTTTTGAGATGTGGGAAAAAGAACAAAAAAATTTGAGAATGAGAAAAAGAAAAAAAAATGAGCTCATGTGTTTGTGCGAAAAAGAAAAAAAAATGATGAAGTGATTGAAAAAGTGAAGGAGTGAGAAAGATAAAAAATTGAAGTGTTGAGAGAATTGAAAACGAAAGTGTAGTGATTGAATACGTTTGAAGTAGTTCGTTCTTAATCTCGAAGTACCGAAGTTTTGAATTTCTATTCTCCATTCACTTGAGTCACTTTACCATATTGTTATCCCACCTGTCCAAAGAGCCTACATTACAACCTTTTGAAAGTACTTTTTGATTCGGCATTGATTTCTAGAGTATGGTCGAAGTTGAGAGCATTTACAAGCCTATGGCTGCCAATTTGTGTGATTGATTGATTGAGTGAGTCCCTTTATCATTGTTATACACTTGTGAGGGAGTTAAACACATCGTTGAGTGCACATCCATGCTTGATCTTGGTGTTTCTTGTTATTGTTGCATGAGTATGATAAAGGAAAGTGAGTGAGTATACGGGTGATTGACTTTTGAAGCTTGAGTTCATTAGCTTGCATGATTGAGTTTCCCTACTCATTCCTAACAATTTCACTTGACTTATTATTTCATTGCTTGGGGACAAGCAATATGGTAAGTATGAGGGGGTTGATTAGGCGTGAAATTGTCATGATTCGTAGCTAGAAACGCCCTAGTTTTGGTCGAGTTTATAGAGTATTTAGAGTCAAATGAGCATTATTTCTATACATTGATAAATTTGTCTCTTTGATGCTCATAGGTGAATAGAGGACGAAAAACGGAGTTCGTAGGACTTTGAATCGACTCAAACGGATGCCCGGATGAGAAGATATTGAAGAAATACGATTGGTATTAGTGCGGACGAGGAAAAATATCATTTGGAAGGATTAGAGATCACTCGAGCGCATTGCTCGAGCGCCACCGCTCGAGCGCCTTACTCGAGCGCGCAAACGTACAGAACAATTCTTGCGCTCGAGCAGCTCGAGCGCCACCGCTCGAGCGAATTGCTCGAGCGCCCAAAACATACAGAGAAGATTCAGCGCTCGAGCAGCTCGAGCGCGACCGCTCGAGCGAATGCATCATTCGAGCTACACAGCTCGAGCGGGACCGCTCGAGCGTTTTGCTTGAGCGCCCATATACATTTGCCTCCGGATGCGTATTTTCGGCCCATTAACTCCCGTTTCGACCCGTGCCTATATATACCTCGTCCAAACACGTTTTGAAGGATCCCCAACTTGAGAAATCACTTTAGACTTAGTTTTTGGAGAGGAAGGAGACGAGCAAGTTTTACTTTTACGTTGTTGAGGTTTTTCATACGAATTCTTAGTTTATTTTCGTTTCTTAGTTTCTTTTCATTAGTTTGATTTCTTTAAACACTTTGAAACTTCGTTTTAGTTAATTTAAATTTCAGTTCTTAGAATTATTTTATTTTAAAACCCTAGTTCATGTTTCTTATTTTCTTCGTTCAATTCATTATGTTTTTGTTCGTTGTTTCTTCTATTGCTTTTATTTTTGTTATAACCATGTCCGGCTAAAACCCTTGCATGCTTAGGTTAGGATGAACTCGTAGAAGTAGGATGTGGGTACATAATTAGGGTAGTTTGTGACGTTAGTTTTAATTCTCTTAGTTAATGAATTCTTTTAATTAATCTGAACTTTACCTTTGAATTTAGTACGAAAGTGTTAGAGAGAGGACGACCGCATCACTCAATAACAACTAGTAGTCTTAACGAGAAGGTTTAGGAAAGGTTAATTCATCTACCGGTTTAGCGAAGGAGGACGACCGCATCACCTTAGTTAAATTAGGGTCTCATTAATTGAGCACAATCCATTAACTTGTTAGTGGATTAGTGAAGTCGAGTGTTAGGGTAAAGTATTAGGGTTTAGAATCTTGAGCTTTCACCTTGCATTCTTTTACTTAGGTTAATTCTTGGTTGTCACGATTACTTTGATTATGTACCTGCTCCGTTAGTATACGTAGGGATTCCTATCCTAAGCATCACCATCTCTCATTAGAAAACAACCCGTAGTTAATTCGTTCTTTTTCATTCTTTAGTTAATTAGTTTATTTTAGTCTTTTAATTAATTTCTTTCAAAAAACCCAAAAACATTACACTCATATTAACTACGACGCGTAGATCTTCAGGGATCTATTCGCATATACACCATTCCTTGGGTTCGATAATACTTGGTCCCTATACTTGCCCATACTACAGTGAACCCGTACTCTTGCGGGGTAGCTACTAGTAGAAGCTAGTGTAGTCGCTTCAAGTCAGTACCCAAATCTGTGATACCCGTCCCATATCCATAACGTTTCATGAAAAAGAAGCTTGATGAGAAATTCGCTAAATTCCTTGATGTGTTTAAACAATTGCATATTAATATCCCTTTTTATGATGCTTTGGAACAGATGCCTAACTATGCAAAGTTTCTGAAGGACTTGATCGCGAAAAAACGGCGAGTGGATGAGCCGAAGTTGGTGCAGTTGAACCATGAGGTGAGTGCATTAGTGCACAAGGCGCTTCCTCCAAAACTGAAGGATCCCGGGAGCTTTACCATCTTATGTGACATTGGGAACGGGATCAAGAAAGGAGCGCTATGTGATTTAGGGGCGAGCATAAATCTTATGCCCTTGTCGCTTTTCAAGAAGTTGGAAGGTGGTGAACTTCAGCCGACAATGATAACGCTTCAACTTGCCAACCGATCTATTACTCGACCTCAAGGTGTGGTTGAAGACGTCCTCGTGAGAGTTGGAGATCACATTTTTCCAGCCGACTTTGTAGTGCTCGAAATGGAGGAAGATGAGCACGTTCCCCTGATCTTGGGAAGACCGTACTTAGCAACGGCGGGGATGGTGCTAGACGTGGAAAATGGGAAGATTACGTTTAAAGTTGATGATCAAGAAGTGAAGATTTCCCTATATGAGGTCATGAAGTACCCGAAGGAGGATGAGAGTTTGTATTGCATGGATGCCATTGATCCTAGTGTTGAAGACACACCTCCTATACCTAATCCCTCTTTTATTTATGAGTTTAATAATCCTTCACCTGTTGATTTAACCCAAGAGCATTATGATCTGACTTATTTTGATAGGGATAAAGAGAGGAAATTGAAGGATGAAGAAGTGAAAAAGGAGGACGTGATCCAGCTCGAGAGAAAAGGAGGAGTTAAGAAGAAAAAGTCCAAATTCAAGAACCTGTTTGGTAAGACTCCTCCTGGAAAGAGTGAGAAGGAATTGAGACGCCCACCGTCTGAGGTGAAAAAGAAAGATGGGAATAGAGCAAAGAACTTAGACACCTTCTCTTATGAGAGTAAGGGAGGTATTTTTTAGTATCATGTCCCATAAGCTCCTATGAGCTTGGTCCGGCACTAGGACCTTAAAAATAGCGCTGAATGGGAGGCAACCCATTTTTATTTGCTTTTGAGTGTTTTTAGTTATTTGAGTTTTATGTTATTAGGGTGTTGTTGAATCGTACGTTTAACCTCGTACTTGAGAGTTTATTTTGTAGGCTTGTCTCGAAGGAGTGCCAAATAAGTGGAGATTGAAGGAACTCAAGCAAGGGAGTGTGCAACGTTGTTGAGAGAAACTAAATTGTTTGGTTGAGGTAACCCACAACCCCAAACTTAGACCTCTTCGCAAGGTCAAAATTTGGGGGTGGAGTTTTTTATGTTTCTTGGTACATTGCACCGGAGCACCCCTTATCTTTGAGTGTGTTTGGTTATTTGGTGCCTTGAGATGCTCCTTGGGGTGATTTTGATCTGATTCGCTACTACATATTTCATGCCTATCAATCATTTTATGCTTGTTGATTGCTATCTTTGAGTATGACTTGATGAGTAGGGTGAATTATGAGGTTGAGTTAGGAATTCTTTTGTGTGAGTGTTTGAGTTAGAGTGGATTTGAGAGAGAACTAGTATGCTTGCAAGTTTTTCTTTGGAGTGTTTGTGTGATGAGAATGAGAATTCACTAGGACTAGCATGGATGTGAAAGCCGTGAGATTTGAGCCTTATGAGATTTTGATGCATGAATTAATCTCTTCGTTTGTGAGAGGATCGTCACCTTAGAGGATGCTAGAACTTGTGTGTGTTCTTGCTTCTTGATTGTGTCTAGTTTGATATGCCGAATGTGATCTTAGGCCATCTTTGATTTGATTGAGTCACTTAGCCAAATTTTCCCTACCAATGACATTGAGTCCCTTGTTAGCCCGTTTGAGCCTTAGCCTATTTTATTTGCTAGCACATTTAAACACTATTCCAAGTTCCTAAGCCTTTTTATCCCAATTTGAATGGAGAATAGGAAAAGTGTGAATATGAAAGGATTGAATTGAGTTGAAAAAGGAAAATGTTGTTTGTTGAGTGAGTATGAGAAGAAGGTGTGATGAAGTTATGAGTTGTGGGAAAAAGAAAAAAAAATTGAGCATGAGCAAAAAAAGAAAAAATGAGCTCATGTGTTTGTGCGAAAAAGAGAAAAAATAAAAAGTGATTGAAAAAAAAAGTGAAAGGAGTTAGAAAGAAAAAAAATTGAAGTGTTGAGAGTAGTGGAATTGAAAATGCGTTGATTGAAAATATTTGAAGTATTTTGTTCCTAATCTCGAAGTGCGAAAGTTTGATTTTCTATTCTCGATTCACTTGAGTCACTTACCCATATTGTTATCCCACCTGTCCAAAGAGCCTACATTACAACCTTGAGAAAAGTCCTTTTTTATTCGGCATTGATTTCTAGAGTATGGTTGGAGTTAAGAGTGCTTACAAGCCTATGGCTGCCAATATGTGTGATTGATTGTTTGAGTGAGTCCCTTTATCATTGATATACACTTGTGAGGGAGTGAAACACATCGTAGAGTGCACATCCATGTTTGATTTTGGTGATTCTTGCTGTTGTTGCATGAGTATGATGAGGGAAGGTGAGTGAGTATACTTGTGATTGATCTTTGAAGCTCGAATTCATTTGCTTGCATGATTTAATTCGTTGACTCATTCCTAACAATTTCACTTGACTTATTATTTAGTTGCTTGAGGACAAGCAATATGGTAAGTTTGGGGGGGTTGATTAGGCGTGAAATTGTCATGATTCGTCACTCGAAATGCCCGTATTTTGGTTGATTTATATGAGTATTTAGAGTCAATTTAGTATCATTTTCATAAACTAATGAATTTGTCTATTTGATGCTCATAGATGGATAGGGGGTGAAAACAGGAGTTCGTAGGACTTTGAATCGACTCAAACGGACGTCCGGATGAAAAGATATCGAAGAAATACGAAAAGTATTAGTTCGGGGGAGCAAAAGTATCATTGGAGTGCACAAGCAAGGAGTACTCGTGCACCCCTGCACGAGCAGTCATGTATAGTGCACGAGTAGGTGCAGGTCGTGCACTAGTGCACGAGCACTCGTGCACTGTGCACAAGCAGAAGCAGGTCATGCACTAGTGCACGAGCACTCATGCAGGGTGCACGAGCAAAAGCATCTCGTGCACTAGTGCACGAGCAAAAGGGGGTCGTGCAGTTTTTGCTCTCTGGACGATTTGGGGTGCTCGAGTGGAATGAGCTCGTGCACTAGTGCACGAGCAGTGCACGAGCTTGCGTGATTGTTCGGCCCATACGTTCCCGACTCGACCCATTACCTATATATACCCCTTCCGAGCATGTTTTTACAGAGAACTTGAAACCACCACACACCATTTGATACAAGATCGTTTTTAGAGTTAGTTTTTGGAGAGGAAGGAACAAGCAAGCTTTAATTTTATGTTTTCGAGGTTTTCTTTACGAATTCACATCACGGTTTTACTTTTTAGTTTCGTTTCTTCAGATCTTTGTTATTAAACACTTTAGACTTCGTTTTATTAATCTAATTTCAGTTCTTAGAATTATTTTCTTTCAAAACCCTAGTTCATGCTTTTTAGTTTTTCACTTCAATTCATCATGTTTATGTTCGTTACTTCGTCAATTGCTTTTGTTATCGTTATAACCATGTCCGGCTAAAACCCTTGCATGCTTGGGGTAGGATGAACTCGTAGAAGTAGGTTTTGGGTACGTAATTAGGGTAATTCGTGACGTTAGGTTTTAATTCTCTTAATTAATGAATTCTTAAAATTAGTCTTAACTTTGCCTTTGAATTTCGATCTAAAAGTGTTAGAGAGAGGACGACCTTATCACTCTTTAACAACGAGTAGACTTAACGAGAGGGTTTAGAAAGAGTTAATTCATCTACCAGTTTAGCGAAGGAGGACGACCACATCACCTTAGTTAAATTAGGGTCTAATTAATTAAGCATTATCTATTAACTTGTTAATGTATTAGTGAAGTCGAATGTATGGATAAAGTATTAGGGTTTAAAATCTTGAGCTTTCATCTTGCATTCTTTTACTTAGGTTATTTCTTGCGCGTCACGGTTATTTTGATTATGTACCTGCTCCGTTAGTATACGTAGGGATTCCTATCCTGCGCATCACCATCTCTTATTAGAAAACACAGCTTAAATTCTTAGTTTAATTTTTTGTTTGCATTCGTAGGATAGATTATTTTATTTTAATTAATTTCTTCTCAAAAATCCAAAAACGTTTCACGCATATTAACTACGACGCGTAGATCTTCAGGGATCTATTTTCATACACTTCATCCCTTGGGTTCGATATACTTGGTCATTATACTTACTCATACTACAGTGAACTCGTACGCTTGCGAGGAATCTACTAGTAGAAAGTTAGTATTTTTGCTTCAAGTCACTTAGTCTTTGATCTTTGTGAGAGAGATCTTGGTTGCTTCTTTTTCCTTGAAGCAATCATGTAGTCATCTCCTCCCTTAATCTTCTTCACAAGCTTTGCATTTTCTCCCAAAAATAAGAGTCTTGACTCTTAAGAGTTTTGAACAGCTTGAACCTATTAGATAGGCTCTTATATTTTTCAGTAGTGAGTGATGTCTTCAAATAACTTTGAATTCCTCAAGCATCCTCTTGGTTTCATCCATGGCATCCTCCTCTTCTTCTTAAGGGTTCACAATGGCTGTAGACTCTATAAGATTGGCTTCAGCTGTAGAATTGACTTCAGTTGTAGAATTTGGAATTGAGTTATCTTGGGCATGTTATATGAGTTGTTGAGTGAAGAATGATGGCTTCAGTTGCTGTCTCTGGTGCACAAGATTTTTCCATTTGCCTTTGAAAGGCTGCTTGGACTGCAGAATCTTGATAATCCTTCTTCATATTCCTTAACCCTGGGGCTTCTCAACTGGTCTAGTAAACAAAGATACACCTTGAGGCCTGTCAAAATAATAACTAGAACTTTTAGGCACAAATCCTTCCTTAGCAGCTTATACAAACTCTAACCATAAACTTTCTTGTATTTGTTGAATATTAGGCAAAGCAGTCTCAAAAACTTCCTTCTACTCAGGTTTTTCAACTTGCACCATGGATAACTCTTCCCCCTTTTTGCTATCATCAAAATATGATAAGAGGGTATCCATCTTCTGAGTTAAGGTGGATTCTAGCTGGGTAGAGTTTATTGCTAGAGAATCCATGCTTTTGTTAATACAAGATATGGAATCTTTGATCAATCTATTGTCAGAAATAAGTGTGTCCATTGTTTGCTTCAAATCATTAATCACAACATCTTTGCTTAGAAATTCCTTCTTTAGAGTGTTGTTCATGTCTACTAGGTTCTCAATAAACCCTTTGAACTTTTATTGAATATGCTGCTTCTCCTTCTTTGCTTTCTCAAACAGCTTAGAAAGTATGTCCTGAAGTCCTTCTTTGATCTTTTTAGAAATGATGTGATCTGGTATCCTTCTAAGTTCATCCTTGATATTGATTAATATACCAGTCACAGTAGTTTCTACTGAGTTTAGTTTCTGCAAAATTTCATCAGGTAAAGCCTATTGCTCTTGGTATTCTCCACTTTCATCTTGATCTGGTTCTCTCAGAATCAATTCACTTTTTCCTTCATCTCCTTTATATCTTTTGGGCTCAATTTGAACAGGTCTTGGAGTCTTTCTCTTCATTGATGGTAGTTTAGGTACCTCTGGAGTTGACAACTCCTTGAGATAATCATCCAAATCTCCTTCATTCATTGTTTCTACATCTAGAGGAGTAGAAGGTTCAACTTCATCCTCTTTATCAAGAACAATGAAAGTAGATTGTGCCTTAAAGGTTCCAAGGTTTCACTAAGGTTTTCAATTGAAATCAGCTATTAACCTTCACCTGTAGACTCTTGTACTCATTGATTCTGATCTCTAGTAGATTCATTTTCAGCTTGAGGAGCAGGAAAAACAACTGTTGTTTGAGTAGCTAAAACTTGTCCTCAAGAAGGTGGAATACCCCCATCATCATTATCTCTCTTGTTCAAATCATCACATTTGCAAGATGATTTCTCCTTATATTTTTTGTCACCATCTCTTTCCTCTTTCTCTCCAGGCCTTCCTATTGGTCCCAAAAAGGTTATCTAGCGGAAGACGTTTTATATTTAATTTTGAGAAAACCCCCTTTTAAATAAAGTGCTAGAATTGAAATGCAGAAATCTAAAGTGCATAAAAGTAAATGACACCAGGATTTATAGTGGTTCGGACCAACTTGTCCTACATCCACTCTCTCTTTCTCAAAAGGGGACTCTCTCTCCAACCAACTTACGAACTTCTGGAATTGGAAAGTACCAGATCCTTCATACACTTGCTTACTCCAACCTTTCTATATGATGAATAGGTTAATATTTCCAACTACAACTCCTAAAAGAGTAGATATACTTGTATGAACAAGGTGAGTGTATGGTGTGTTCGTGTGCTTTGTGCTCTTGCCTGACTCTTGTGTAGAACTCATCCAAAATACTTCTATTTATAGTTGTGAGAATTAACTAGCCGTTGGAATGCTAGCACTTCAAACAATCATAATTGGAGGAATCTAATCAATCACAGATTGATTAGTTGATTGATTTAGTTGACCTTATTGATTGAATATTATGTAGTCAATCAGTCAATAATTCCTCCATCAGTTGATTCTCCAGATTGCCTTATTCTCCATCATTGATCTCCAAAATCTCATCGTCTCCAAATTACTACGAAACCTATAAGTGAGTGAACTAATCCATTACACTCGTCTGGTTAGGACTTGTCTGGTTTGGGGTCGTCTGGTCTGGGGTCATCTGGTCAGGTGACACTTCTGCTCTGGTTTGGACTCATCTGGTAGAGGTCTTCTGGTCGACTCCTCTGATCAGACTCCTCTGGTCTGATTCCTCTGATCAGGCTCGTCTGGTCGACTCATCTGATCAGACTCCTCTGGTCGACTCTAGTCTGGTCACCTCATCTGGTCATCTCTAGTCTGGTCACCTCATTTGGCCACCTCTCATCTGTTCATCTCATCTGGTCTGCACAAATTTCTTCTCCCTTAACCAAAGACCTATTCTAGACCTAGACTAATCTGTAGCTGACTAACAGGCTCAACTAGTCCTATTACAAGTTCTTGTTTTAACATCTTCAAAATATCTAATCTATATCCCAACAATTTCCCCCTTTTTGATGATGTTAAAACTGAAAGAACTGAAATAAAACAAGACAAGAAAATTTAAAATATCTAAATTGAGATTCTAGTAGGCTGGGTCAACTGGTCTTCCCTATCAAAATAAGCTCAGCTGATATTTGGGGCAAAACATCAGCTGGTCTTCTTGTGTATCTGCAGGCAATCAAGTTTTTGGTATCCTTCTGGGTCCAGGGGGGCTAGCACAATATTTAGGAAGCCACAAGAATAAATTATCCCTTTTTGGATCAGCTGACATTATCTTTCTTCCATATAAGTCCACAAAAACACACTCAACAAAAGAGCCTTTGACATGGTTATTTCTTCTACAGGGTCTTCTTCTCTTATGAGTTTGACCAGTAAAAGAATTAACTTGTCTCAAAGCAACATACTTGAAATTCTTTTGATAAGGATAAGTCTTACTAGAACCATCAAAGGTTCCAGCTGGTCTGGCAGATGACTTGAAAGTCTTCTGCAGCTGAGTAGGAGTCAGCTGGTTCTGCCTCTTTTGAGAAGTTCCAGTCTGTCTTCTACTCTGCTGGCCTGGCTGAGGTCTTTTATTCTGGGTATTAACCTTCTTAAAATTCCTCTTCTGTCTTTTGGTTTTTTGAGTTTCAGTACTCATCTGCCCATTAGTTTGAGTTGCCTAGTCAGCTGACCTATTGCCCTTATCAATAAAATTTCTAGGCTGTTCTTCTTTCTGAACATGTGAGGATTTAGGTTTTGAATAACCAAGGCCTGTCTTATCATGCTCTCTTTGAGATGAGGTAGCTATGTGTGACACATCATTGCTTGCTGTAGTCAGCTGCTCCAGTCTCATCTTGAGTTTGTCCTCACTTTCTCTTACAATTTTGTTTTGATGGAAGAGTTCATCAAACTTAGCTTTAAGCATGTTATATTCATTGTCTTTCTCAACATTTTCAACAACCAACCTTTCTATCAGCTTAACTTGTTCAGTACACCTGGTTATCAAGTTAGAAGACTCTTCGACCAATGTATGATTTAGTTCAGCTGGTAGATCAGCTGAGTTGCCTAGACATTGTGAAAGCTTATAATTTTTTCTTTCAGCTTTGTGTTCTCATCTTCCAACTTTTGACAAATTTGTATAGATTTTTGGAGATCTAATAGCAATTTTTGCACATCAGACTCCTCTGATTGTTCAGAAAAAGAAGAAAAAGAAGAAGAAGGGGGAGTTCGATTACATACCTCGTCTGTCACTAGACATATCTCTTCATCTAGTCCAAAATTTGATGATGAACCAGAAGTGGATACCTCTTCTTCCTCCACTGTGAAGCTTCTTTTGGAGTAACTCCTAGTGTCTCTTTTACTACTTCTCTTTGAGCCCATTTCTGCAAAAATTGTTAGCACAACAAATATTTGGATTTTCAAAAAAATGGATCTGCCTTGGTGACCACCAAAAACTTTTCAAGGCAGTGGTCTAGGACACACTGCTCTAATACTACTTGTTGGTCCTAAAAAGGTTATCCAGCGGAAGGCATTTTATACTTAATTTTGAGAAAACCCCCTTTTAAATAAAGTGCTAGAATTGAAATGCAGAAATCTAAAATGCAAAAAGGTAAATGATACCAGGATTTATAGTGGTTCGAACCAACTTGTCCTACGTCCACTCTCCTTTTCTCAAAAGGGGACTCTCTCTCTAACCAACTTACGAACTTCTGGAATTGGGAAGTACCAGATCCTTCGTACACTTGCTTACTCCAACCTTTCTATATGATGAATAGGTTGAGTAATATTTCCAATTACAACTCCTAAAAGAGTAGATACACTTGTATGAACAAGGTAAGTGTATGGTGTGTTCGTGTGCTTTGTGCTCTTGCCCGACACTTGTGTAGAACTCATCCAAAACACTCATATTTATAGCTGTGAGAATTAACTAGCCGTTGGAATGCTAGAAATTCAAACAACCATAATTGGAGGAATCTAATCAATCACATATTGATTAGTTGATTGATTTAGTTGACCTTATTGATTGAATATTATGTAGTCAATCAATCAATAATTCCTTCATCGGTTGATTCTCCAGATTGTCTTCTTCTCCATCATTGATCTCCAAAATCTCCTCGTCTCCAGATTACTACGAAACCTCTAAGTGGGTGAACTAATGCATCACACTCGTCTGGTTAGGACTTGTCTGGTCTGGGGTCATCTGGTCTGGTCTGGGGCTATCTGGTCAGGTGACACTTCTGCTCTGGTCTGGACTCATCTGGTAGAGGTCTTCTGGTCGACTCCTCTGATCAGACTCCTCTGGTCAACTCCTCTGGTCGACTCCTCTGATCAGGCTCCTCTGGTCGACTCCTCTGATCAAACTCCTCTAGTTGACTCTAGTCTGGTCATCTCATCTGGTCACCTCTCATCTGGTCACCTCATCTAGTCACCTCTCAGTCTGCACAAATTTCTTCCCCCTTAGCCAAAGACTTATTCTAGACGTAGACTAATTTGTAGCTAACTAATAGGCTCAACTAGTTCTATTACAAGTTCTTGTTTTAACATCTTCAAAATATCTAATCTATATCCCAACACCTCCAGCTTGAGTCTCAGTAGATCCAATAAGTCCGGCAGATGTAGACTTATTAACCTCATCCAATTCTTGAGTAAGTTGTACACTTTCAACAAGTGTCTTCAGGTTAGTCAAGTCTGCAGAAGGGGGGCTTTGTGGAAATTATGGACTTCCTCCTTCTCCACTAACAAATCCTCCTTGAGGCATATTATCATCATCTGATGAGCTTCCATCATCTTTGGTAGGCAACAAATCAACTTCAGGGAAGATTGCATCATCCTCAGGTTCATTACCAATTACAATCTTTAAAGTTTCGGCTGCAGATTTGCTGAGTAGCTTTTCCTTAGGTTGTTCCACTACAATTTCTTTGCCTTTATCTTTCCTTACAGTCAGCGATTTCTCTCTTCACTTTGCGTCTTCTTTAGCTCAGTAATCTTTTCAAAGAAGAATTGATTTGTAACAGAAATTCCAAACTAGCACCATTACTTCATTCCCTCACCCAGGCAAACTCTTCTTCTTCCTTCTTCTTGAGATATTCAAGTTGATTTCTAATATCTCTCCAAGCTTCATATCTGTAGAGTTCATTAACATGTTTTTCTAGTGAGAGGCTCATCATCCACTTTAGGATCTCCAGAGTCAATAGAAATGTTAACAATCTCTTTCATCCTCTCAGAAATGCTCTTCTTAGCATCCTTCAACTCTTCAGTTTCCTTTTTGAGTGATTCAATGGTGGTAGTAGGTTGAGCATCTTGTGATTCATCAATCACCCTCTCGAGTTGTAAATCTCCAACAACTTCAGTTTCTTCTGGATCAGCTGTAGTTTCCAAGTCTGCAGTTATAGACTTGCTAACTGTAGCTGTAGGTTCAAAAACCTTTTCTTGTCTCAAACCCTTTGAACATTTTTTCTTCTTTCTTTGTTCTTTAGTAATCCTCTTGTCATTAAGAATGACTGTGTCATCATCTTCATCGCCTAACAACAACTTCCTTGAAGCTTTGGGCTTAGCTTTTTTAGTAGATGTAGGTTTAGGAACAGGGACTTCCTATACCACTTTAGACTTATTCTTCTTGGGCATAAAAGGGGCATCAACAACACCTCTCTTGAAGTTACCCTTACCAATGATTCTATGATTGTAAATGGGTATTGCAGCACGGTCTCTAAACAGAGTAATGACTTGAACGCAAAGTACTAGCTATACTAGTAGTTACCCCACAAGAATATGGGATCACTGTAGTATGAGTGAGTATAGGGACCAAGTACCGAAGGGAAGGTTTGTACACGAGTAAATCCCTGGAGATGTACGTCTTGTAGCTAATATGAATGTAATGTTGGATTTTAAGAATTATAATATACTACTCTATATTCTACTACTTTTATGCTAATAATTAATTTAAACTGAATAAATAACTTGGTTAGATGCAAATAAGAGATGGTGATGCTCAAGATAGGAATTCATATGTATACTAACGGAGTTGGTACAATAACTAAAATAATCGTGATGTGCAAGTAATAATTCTAAGCATACTAAAACTAGGCAATCAACTTCCCTAATCTAGCACAAGATTGAAAGACTACAAGCTCAAGAATTAACCCTAATACTTCGTCATATCAACCTACTTCACTAATCCACTAAACAAGTTATATGGATTGTGCTTAATTAATGAGGCACTAATTTAACTAAGGTGATGCGGTCGTCCTCCCTAGATAAACCGATAGATTATAAACCCTTTCTAAAATCCTCTCTTTAAGCCTACTAGTTATTAAAGAGTGATGCGGTCGTCTTCTCTCTAATAATTTTCGTACTCAATTCCAAGATTATCCTAGAGTTTATTTTAAGAATTCAATTAATTAAGAGAATCAAAACTAAACATCACGAATTATCCCAATTATGTATCAACGTCCGACTTCTACGAGTTCATCATATCCTAAGCATGCAAGAGTTCTAGCCTAACAGGGTGATTGAAATAACGAAAGCAATTAAATTAACGATAAACATGGTAAATTTGAAGAAAGAACTCAAGATCATAAACTAGGGTTAACAATGAATCAAAGTCTCAAAATGAATCTCAATAAATTACGAAAAATAGGTTCAATAGTATGAAGTGTTGAAGAAAGAAATAACGAAATAAAACTCTAATCTATGAATTCGTAAGATCAAAAACCTCGATTGCACGTTAAAACTCTTGACAAACTTTCTCAAGCTCCTCTCTATCAAAATCTATCTCTAAGTATGAAATGGTGTCTAAAAACATGCTTGGGATGAGGTATATATAGGCACGGGCCGGTTAAAAATGTCATGGGCCGAAATCGTACGCAAAATTCTTGACTAGAGCGCTTACTCGAGCGCTAGGCGCTCGAGTGATACCAACTCGAGTGCTCAACTTATCCAGAGCCTGTCCACCGCTCGACCTGATCTACTCGAGTGCACCACTCGAGTGCTCGAGCACTTAGTGCTCGATTGGGTCTTGCTTCGAGTGTTATCTCTTCCAGAAACATAGGTGCTCACCTCCATTGCTCGAGCGCTAGGCGCTCGACTTGAATCTACTCGAGTGCCCCACTCGAGTGCTTGGGCGTTTGGTGCTCGAGTCCTCATGCTTGAGCACCTCCAATTGACAATATTGCTTGCTCGAACTAATATCTTTCGTATTTCTTTAATATCTTCTCATCCGGGAGTCCGTTTGAGTCGATTCAAAGTCCTACGAACTCAATTTTTCGCCCTCTATCCATGTATGAGCATCAAAGAGGAAAATTCATTAGTTTATGAAAATAGTACTCAATTGACACTAAATACTCATCGAATTCACTCAAAACACGGGCAAATCGAGCCATAAATCATAACAATTTCACGCCTAATCATGAGTGCACCGTGCACTTGGTGCAAATGAGAGTGTGCAAATTTTTTTTATTAACTATCAATATCTATAAAAGATTGTGAAATATTAAAATATTCCACTAAAAAATCTAGACCAATGCTTTATAATTTAAGTCCGATGGTTTTTAAATCTAATCATATTGTAAAATTAAAACTCTATGTATATCATCTTATAATAGTTCTAGTGTGCACTTGAGTGCACTTCGATTTTGAAAAAAAAACCCCAAGAAAAAAATAATAATACCCCAAGAAGTAATCAGTGATACTGCAAAAACTAATTAGTAATACCCCAACTCGAAAAAAACACACAGTTCGATGTGTTTGTGTGTATTTTGAAAAAAAAAATCAAAATTGAAGTGAAAATTGAGCTTAAAATCCAAGTGCATGCTATGCACTTGAGTGCATGCTAGATACTAGAATTTGTGATCATCCTAATATGTTTTTGTAAAGTATTTTATCTATATGGTTCAAGATAAATTTAGCATGAAATTATTTTGAAAATTTATTGTATAAAGAGTATTAAGAATTTCATTAGAAGTATTGAGAATTGGTTCAGTGATATCATATTATTGTTCAGTAGTACTAACAATAATTAGTTATTTCACAATTTAAATTGTACATATTTAATATAAAAATAAAGTATTATAACATTTAAATTTGAATTATCAAGTTTAAAAAAAATATTTTTAAAATATCAAATATTTGATCAAAAGTATCAAATATGATCAAAAGTATCACTAATTGGATAATGGTTCATGAAATTGAATAGTATTTCATACGATGAAGTATTTTTTACATAAACATACTCATATGTTATTATATTTAATTTAAAGTTGTAAAAAGATATAATGTTGATGGTCGAAAATATTATATAATTTTTTTACTTTTCAAAATCAATTGCCTTTAATATGTTTATCAAATTTTATCAGTATTTTAAAAGTCGCTAGTCGGTCGGACAATTGAGGTTTAGCGACTAGAGCGACTATACAGAGACTAGTAGGGGACCAATAGCAATACAATAAAACTCAAAACTCAATAAAGTATTCCCTCCATCCACAAAAATTATACCTCATTACTGTTGGGCACATGATTTAATGAAAATTAATATTTTATTGAAAACGTAGATAAATTAAGTAAGCGTATTATAGGGGGTATATATTGTAGGACTCATTTATTTGTTTGTGAGTGGTGTTTATTTCCAAATATGGTAGGGGTATAAATTTGGTGGACGACCCAAAATGAAAAACGGATATAAATTTGATGGACGGGGGGAGTAGCAAAGATGCATATTAATGTAAATCAAAAGACATTAAAATTTCTTGGAAAGGGTGAGGGAGCATCATAGAGGGTTGGGGTCGTTCAGTGGTGAAGAGTCGTGCACAATGTTCAGTGGAGGAGGAATGAGGTACGACTTTAGGTGGTGCAGATGCGCTGACGTTCGGTGTCCGTAGTGGAGAGATTTGATAGTTAGATTAAAAAATAAAAAGTGAAGTACATATTTAATTTATTACTTATTTAGATATTAAAATGGACTAATCTGATTAGTCACCGGATTAAGCTCATTAGACGATGATTAATCCAATTAGTCACCGACTAATTACAGGACCGTTTTTTTTCCACAATTTTAATTAAAGTGAGAACAATTTGGGGCCGACTAGCGACTAGTCATCGGCCGACTAGACCGTTTTTTAGAACACTTATTTTTTTTTATAAGAATTGCCAATTTTTTTAAAATTTCAACTAAATTTAAATGTACTATTGTCCTATAATACTTTATAACATATACAAAGTGATTACATCTTCTTGACAATCAAACAAAATATATTTTAAAATATTAGAATTAAAATTTTAAAAAATATTTTTTTTTTCATTTTTCGCATATTATGCAGGGTTACGAACTGGTGTTTACTAACCATTGATCAAATATAATTCCGCTATTCTTTGAGTGACGAGTATGTATAGAGTGAAATTGGTTTATATATGAATCAATGAAGGATATTAGTTGTTTTCACTGAAAAATATTACTCCCTCCGTCCCAGATCAGTTTTCACAGTGCACTATTCATCCCTTGCGAAGACCTCTAAATTACATCTCATTGCACTAATAATTACGCACAAAAATATGTTTGCTTTGTTTCACCCACTTATATTGAACAATATTCCATCATCAAAAAAATATTTTATTCATTTAAACACTACAAATCAACTCTCGTAATAAAGTCTCAAAAAGTCAACTGTGAAAACAGATCTGGGACGGAGGTAGTAGTTGTTTTTACTGAAGAGTATTACTGGTTTACACTGAAAAGTCTTAGTTCATTTTCACCGAACAACTAAAACTCTTTAGTGTAAATCAGTAATACTCTTCAGTAAAAACAATAATACTCTTCAGTGAAAACAACTAATACCCTTCGTAAATTTATGTATAAACTAGTTTCACTCTATACTTTGTTAACCGATTATCATCTAGCCCAAGTTTGCCGACAATTTCCCTTCGCGAGCCTGTGAACTGGTTAATATTTTTTACAAATTGAACAAAATATCGATAAAATATCATGATATTATAAAGTATTTTTATATAAAAAACCTACTTATATGTTATTATTTATATTTAATTTAAAGTTGTACAAAGACATAATGTTGATGGTCAAATTATATTCTATAATTTTCTTACTTCTCAAAATCAGTTGCCTATGTTTATCAATTATATGAATTGCAAAAAAAGAAAAAAAAAATCAGTTTGAACTAAATATAAGTGTATAATTGTTCATTTATCATTTATAACAAATACATGAATACATCTCCTTAACAATCAAGCCAAATATATATTTTATGTAATTACATACATAATGTTTACTAACCATTTACTCCCTCCTTTCCCCAAAAATACGATCTTTGCTTTTAACAGATTTAAAAAACATACATAAAATAGATAAAGCAAGGGTATTTTAATGTTTTTGTAGTTCATTTTTTAGTATAAATTAACATGTGAAATAATTATGTGATGGTTAAATAGTGAAGAAAATCAAATTAAAAAAAATATAGAAAGCTATACTTTAATGGGATAGGATTGGATTAGCTAGTATTGAATTAGAACAATTATCGGAAAACGGGTAGACTAGAACCAGAAAATTTGGACTAGAACCAAATTTTCTGGATTGAATTGTACATGAGATAGTCGTTCTAGTCTATCTAGGGCCATGATCCTATACAATCCTTCAAACCAGACATAAGATTACCTGAGATTATAAAGATAATCCCAAGCAATCTCTCAAACCAAACGGTCCCTTAGGGGACAGAGATAATATCAAATATAATTTTGCTGCTCATTGAGTGCAAGTTAGTATAAAATGGGAAGGAAAGAGTAGGAGGGAACAGGCGAGTCTAGCTAGAAAAAGAATATTAAAAATTAATGATGAGATATTAACGATTACCGTCTAGCCCAGGTTTGCTGACGATTTTCATTCGTGTGTCTGTTCTTCTGCATTTATCCGCATAGAAGTGAGCCTGTTTTCTTGCACCGATACATTTGAGTACCGGCGCATAATAGCTGAAGGTGTAAAAAATACGTCGTGCAAATCAGCAATTTGAAGTTATCAAGAAAATTGTGCATAATATAGAATTTTGTAGCAATTAGAAAAATGTGATTTTGTAGCAAATGATTTAATAAGAGTAGAAGAATGTGATTTTGTCATAATGTTTTTATACGGCCAGGAGGAGTTTCGTCCTTTCTAACATTAGACACCCAATAAGAACTTGACACATTATTTAATTTTGTTATTTGCGATCTAGCTACGCTAAAAGAAATAAGAGTAGGTCTTGTATGAGACCGTCTCATGACCTAAGATAATAAAAATGAGTGTAATTAGAGCATTGACTCATTAACACCTTGATAGGGGTAGACAGGGACGGAGCCACATAGGGCCCAGGGGGGTCATTGGCCCCCCAGATTTTTTTTATATACTAGATATATAGGGTAGTTTCTAATAAATGCATTTAAATGTTGGTGTCTTAGTGGTTGTGTGAGTGAACCTAACTTACTTCTTTTTAGTTTTTAGAGACCAGGTTTCGATTCCCTAAAGTGTCTTTTTCTCATTTGATTTTTTTTAACTAATCAGCCCTTTTCTCTTTTCTCTTTTCAATTTTATTTTTTTAATTATTAATTATATTTCATTCTTATACCTAACAAATAGTTTTAAGTCCAGTTTAAATTTCTTTCTCTATAAATATGAATGGTATAAAAAACTATTATACTAATTGATTATTGTCTAAATACTTTTTGTTCCAAGTAGAAATTTATCATTAAAATAGAGCATTTTAATATTAAAACTGAATTGATTTTCTAATGTATTCACCTTCAAACTAAAAAAATACTCCCTCGGTTCCATATTTGTTTGCTACATCGTCAAAAAGATCTGTCTCATACTTGATTGTTACATTCATTTTTTGCAAAAATAAAAAATAAGAAAACAATATTTTTTAATATTATATTCTTCATACACTCATAATCAGAAACATCGATTTTGTAACTTTACATACTAATAAAAAAAAATTCTTAAAACACGTGTAAACGGTAAAATAGAAAATAAGTATTGAACGAATGGGGTATAAAAGTCGAAATTTTGGGCCCCCCTACCCAATATTTCTGGCTCCGTCACTGGGGGTAGGTGTTAATTTGTGTGGTCTCATGTCATGAGACGGTCTCATACAAGTTTTTGCCAAGAAACAATTATCTTTTACAGAAAAAATTATAAAACTACAAACATATCCTTATAGTGTTTATATTTAAAAATAATAATTTTTAACCTTGTATTTTATTTATAATAATTAAAAAATTAAATTAGAGTTATTAAACATCACTTAATTATTTTCTTTCTCCTTCATTACGTCTAAAGATAGTACAAATAACAGATCCTAAGAACATTAGAGCAAAGCTAAGAGAGGCTTCCATGGAAATTTTCAAGAAATGATTTTGACAAATAATTTATTAAGCAGCATTAACATAGAATCATGGAAATCAAATCTCAAATCTGCAGCTGCAAATTTGAATTGTGGAAATCAAATCTCAAAAAAAAAAAAAAAAAAAAAAAAAAAAAAAAAAATCCATAAACCATCTAGAGCAGAGACGATGGCATCCACACCAAGATAAGCAGGGGTGACGCCGAAGCAACTACATCGGATGTTGGAATCGCACGGTGGAGGCGCTTCGAGGTTGGAAAACGCTGGGAAATCGAGATTCAAAGGATTTCCTATTAGGAAATCTAGAGAGAAGTAGTTGAGTGGTTGATTTGGAATTGTAAAGAATATAATATTACTATTTGTGTACAAGTAACTTGTACAAAGTATTCTCAAAACAACTTATAGCAATATTACAACAAAGATTATTCTAAAGAATTCTCAGGATTAATTTGATTCTTAGCTTACAATCATAACCACACTCTGCCTTTTATCTCCTGGACTAGCCTTTTTGGATCCAGGACTTTGCCATAAAAAACCAGCTGGTTTCTATGCTCCAAACAACCCACACTAGTTTCTTCAAGAAAATCACGTACTTCTAATTTTTTTGTATAGATTTTGAAATTTCACTTGGAAATAAATACTAGCTTATGTTATGGTGTTTTAGGAACGTTAACAGATCGGAAGTATATAATGAGTCATACGGGTTAAAAATTAATAATATTAATTTTGTAAGTATAATAAAAGGATTTTGTGCTATATTTATAAAATTACAAGGGGGTTTCATGCATTTTTTAAAACATAGGAGAGTTTCACGCGGATTTTCCAAATCATAAGGGAATTTGGCGCAATTTACCCTATTAATTTATTATTATATTAGTAAAATGAATATTACGATATCACTTGCATTCGTTAATGCTTTACGTATTTTATTAAAATAAATCATCAAATTAAGAGCTTTTATACCACAAATTTATATAAATTCATGTATTTATAATAAATTATTACAAATGACATAATATATGATATACACTTTTAAATTCCATAATCCAAAAAATACTAATTGTATATTAAAAATAACTGCATTATATTATATCACGCCCAAAAAGCTCATTTTTCTTTATTTAATTTCATTTTTTTTCTTTGCAGATTGGGATAATGATGCTGCAATCATAATTCGAAAGCCTATATCACCGAATTACGAGTACAATTTCGATGAATTTCGATTACAACCTTGATTATCACTGAATTATGCAATGCCTTGGCGGCCTGAGTCACAAATACCACCGCCTGAGTCACAACCGCCACCGCCGCCTGTGCTGCAATGAAAGAAGAAGCGCGAACAAGACACCATTTATATTCATGGATGTTGTCCGACTTCAGAGTGTTAGGAAAAAACGAATACCCGCAATCATGAAAGTAGAAAAACCCAGTTCATCTTTTACTATATTTTTCTGATACCGAATATAAGAAAAACACGCCTATTTATATAGATAGTAACGAGCCCTAACCCTAAATCCATGGGGACGCTTAGGTTGAAAATGTGGGCCAAAAAATTCGATGCAGTGAATGAGACCGAAACAGGGGCTCATTTTAAATATAAACTTAATTCGCAGTTGGGGCTGGGATTAATTGGATGCAGCCAATTGGAGAGAACATTATCCAGTAAAAATTGAACACACGATTATTAAGTTTGTTACACAGTACTAGCAAACTTGCAGTGCAATTTATTGAAAAAGCTATTATATAAGGTAAAAGTAATTTGTTAAAGTGGAGTATTTCTTTAATTCAGAGAAT
Source organism: Ballota nigra (assembly GCA_947034835.1). Classification (NCBI taxonomy): domain Eukaryota; kingdom Viridiplantae; phylum Streptophyta; class Magnoliopsida; order Lamiales; family Lamiaceae; genus Ballota; species Ballota nigra. The sequence goes on along the minus strand of OX344729.1, from coordinate 67,776,548 downwards.
TTATATTTATAAATTGAAAATGCATTAATTATGATTGACATTTTGTTGATTCCTTTTTTTAATTTTTTTTTTTCATTATTCAAAATTAAGTAAATTATATAAAGTTAATGATAAATTTAGAATGTTGAGTTTGAAAATTTTAACGTTTTCATGTAGTACTGAAATATTTACAAATAGATGTAAGTGGTGATTTTATGTTGCCTTATATAAGTAGTTATTGCAAATTACCTGTCCAACTCATTAGTAGGTTGAACAAAAATTATCAACAACTAAGTTAGTTTGCATTAGGAAAAAATAGAGTACATGTGGCCTCTTATCCATCTACTTTCGGAAAACCTTTTGCATTACTTTTTCTTGCTCCTAATATAACCTTTAATTACTTTAGAAACAAGAAAATGTAGTACTCAACAACATACAAAACATAAATTGGTGAATTGAAGAAAACTTTCTTCAAAGTCACCACGCACTTATTATATCGTGTAACTTATAATAAATATATAATAACCGCAAAATTTTTCAACCAATATTTACACAATTTTAATTATCAACCAATTAAGCAATTTTCTCTTCATTTTCACGGATATATAAAAAGTACTAATATTAATGTCAAATATACAAACTAATAAATTAATATTCTTCATTCATTTTTTTTTTACTCTATGATCTATTGAAATCCGGACAAATTGGTAGTTGATGAACAAAAGTGCTTGACAAAAAGTTCTCTTGACAACACATTTTGGAATCTCTCACATGTATTCAAATGACAAAAAGGTTTGACAAATAATAAAGAATTTGAAAAATCTATTCAAAACTCAACACTAATTAATGCTTTCCTTATGATTTACAAACGTGTTTCATCTCCATGCAAGTCAACCATTTCTCCATGTGAACCAACTCATGAACAATGCGATTATGTGACACATAGTGCATTAATCAACACATGACAAAGCATAAGATCGACAAAATATTGGTGTCCAATCTGGCCGTCCTTCCACTTCTTTTTAAGCGGAGCCCGGCCATAGTGGACCCCATCGTTGCATCGATTATCGTAGTGCCATGGATAGGTCATATCAAAATCATCGATCACTCGATCAACCACCTCATACTGTCTCATTTTATCCAACACTATCCCGTTAAAAACCTCCATTTTATGAGGATTAAACGCCATTCTTCTGGCATAGCCACCCGTTGCAACGGTGGTTCTATAAATAACCTGAGGCGGCTCCACGCCTCTCCTTCGCACCCCCTCCACTACCTCCGCCCAAAATGCGGCGGCAAAGTCCGCACCTCCGATAAACCTTCTAACGTTCCGCCAGTGAATACCGTCGTGTAAACCCGAATTCATGATTATCGTATCCGGAACCACATTTCCCGAAAAATACCCCTTCAACAACCCTCGATACTCTGCATTGATCAACGAGTCCAAACCCTCGTAGTTGCCAGTCGCATTCGGATGGCCATTAAAAATACTAGTAAATCTCACCGTCTGGGACGGATTCTTAGGGTTACTGATGTTTCTATCGAATATCCTAGGAACAACATCAACCTCGCGAACATCCAAAACGAAGTTAAGTATGTTCCGAATAGTATCACAATGGTTCGAATCGCCCCACCAGAAGATCCAACGGCCGTTCAAACAATCCCACGCGTCTTTACTCGACATAATCTTGAACGAACAATGAGCCGAATACACCCACCCATTGCTCTCCAACAACCCTAATGCACCACCACACCATGGATGCACACAAGGAAAGCTCGCCTCTTGACACCTATACCGCCCGTCTTCACTAATCGAACACCTCTCGTTTTTAGCATGTCGGGTCCACCTACCCGACCAAACGTCGTTAGACGAGTAATCCAACTTGCTACATTGCCTTATCTCGGGTAACATAGACTCGGATCGATAGAAATTTACCGCGAAAACACGAAGAACACGATCAAACGCGAATCTTTTGGGCGAAAACTTCAACCCTTCGAAGCTACGAAACAACAAAGTGATAGTCAAATTATACTCCCCTGCAAAATCAGGGTGAATCTGCAGGGCAAATGTGTAGGTACCATTTCCATGATCCTTAACCGGAGGCCTGGATTTCCATTTTTCGCCCGAAAGATCAAATTCGAAATAATCACCCCCTAAACAATGAGGTTCTCCGGCATCATCCAAAGCTTGAAAAACAAATTCATGGATATCACCCGTTGAAAATGCTCTGTTTTTATTACCATCTAAATTAGGTATTACGATGTCTACTGTTCTTGAATCTTTGCAGGGCTCGGCCCCTGGTGTTAGCCACTTTTCAAGAAGATTTGACGAATAATTCGCCCCTAACTCGGATGAAATCCAATTTTTGGTCAGATTTTCTGAAGCTTGAGGGCTTAAATTGGTGGAGGTTTTGTCAAGATTTTGGTGGGGTTTTGTTAAATTTTGGTGGGTCGGGTTGAAATCAATCTGGTGAGAGAAATTGAGATGGGGTTCAAAAGAAACGCTGGTAAAGTTTGAATCTTGAATAAAAAATTCAGAGTTCTTGAGCTTTGTTGCAATCATGATTGCCAGAAAAGTTGCCATTGCCAGAATTTTGAACCACCATTGCACCATGAAGTTTGATTGTAACAGCAATTTGGCTTTCTTCGGCATCTAGAGAGAGAGAGATTGATTAACCAGAGAAATAATGAGTCACAAAATAAGATGTGCAGAAACAAAATTAAAATTCTGTAGAGAGTATAAACAAACACAGTCTTGCTAAAATTAAGGATGCAATGTTTTTTTTTCTTTAAGAAATAGTAAGAAATTAATGTTGTGTTGAAGTTTACCGGTTGTTTCAGTTTGGCAGAGGGTATCATTTGTCAAAACTTTAGTCAATGCACCGGAAAGTCCCTCTCACTCTCTTTATTCTCTCTTCTCTCTTTTGAATTATAGCAATACTAATGACACTTTGTAAAGGGAGGGGGTGAATTAAATTAATGGAAATATTAACAAATTGGGAATAAGAGAACAAATCTCTGAATATAAGGACGTGTACAGCAGAAAAGCAGATACACTGTGTTGTTGGTAATGGTACATTGGTGGAGAATGTGATGAACTCGTAGCCGCATATATAGGCATATTAAATAACAAAACGCAGATAGAGGGAGAATAATGGAGATTAAGAGAGGGAGGGCACTCTAGAAATTGTTAAAAATAAATATTTAGCTAGATAATTTCAATATTATTCTTTTTAGTATTTATTTTTATGTACATAGAGATTTACTTTAATCTGTAAATTATCTCTAGAGCATTCATTGTTACTTGCGGAACACTTAATATGTTGTATATATACTATTGTAAATTAATCGATAAAACTGAATTGACGCATTATTGTTTCTCGTAAGTGTACACATAATCTTATTGATACAAACAATAATAAATCATTTTTGAATATATGAGATATAAACTTATCGGACAATAATCAATAATATTTGGTATATATCAATAATATGATACCAATAATAATAAAAGATATTTGTATGAGTATGTATAGGGAAATTATTTATTTTTACTAAAGATTATTAGTTGTTTTCACTGAAGAGTATTAATTGTCTTCACCGTAGAGTTTTAATTTGTTTACAATAAATAGTTAATACATTTCAGTGAAAACAACCAATACCCTTCAATAAAAATAACTAATATTCTTCAGTGAAAATAAGTAATATCCTTCAATGATTCATGTATGAACTATTTTCACTCTATACTTTATCTATTTGTATATATTAATGATATATAGTACGACCCATAATAAAAAAAAGTTCTTGGATATATATATTAAAGATATATAAAAATATAATGATAATGATAAAGATATATACTAATCAATAATATTTTCACATATATTAATGATAAGACTAAAAGTGTGGAGTATTATATATTCTATATAAACCAAAAGGAATAACCAACTATGTGGCTTAGCCCACCTGGCCACCGGGTTCCTCACTCTAGTGAGTGACTCGGGTTCGATTCCCTCTGGAAACGAATTATGGGAGTTATAAGGAGGGCTTGGAGATTTCTGGGTGTATTTGGGGACTTGGTGAACTAATCTAATTACTAACAACTAACATTTACCGATAAAAAAAAAAATAAAAAAAAAAAAAAAACTAACATGAAGATATATTTCTATGGAGGGAAAAAGAAATATGTAATTATCTTAATGTACATAAGACTATATCGAAACTAGAATATAACCCCGCGTAATGCGCGGGTTGAAATAAGTTTTATTTCTAAATATGTCAAGGTTTTGTATGCATTAGGTGCACCATGCAACTTAATATATTTTTAGACTATTTATTTATATAAAAAAATAAGAGTTGTTTATACTTAACAATTAGAGTTGTCCAATCATTATTGCTCAATGTAAACAACATTAAATGTTCTGTAAAAACAACCATAACATTTTAAAAATACACTTGAATTGCGTATTGCACATAATGAACAAGAGATTTATTTTATATATATATATATATTAAATACTTCAAGTATAGTTTTTTTTAATATTGTATATTTTCCTTTCAAACATATTACAGTATGTTGAATATCTTATATTTCCTATTATACTAATATGAAATTTTCCGTGCAACTCAGGTGCATCGTACAATTAAAGGCCTAATGCGTATTAATATTATAAGATTAAATAAATATAAATAAAATTATTTTAATTTTAATTTTAAGACAATATGAATAATTTAATTAAAATATTAATTTTCACGTAATTAGAATTATTAAAATTTAATTAATCAATTCATCAATATAATGAGATATATAAGTTGATAAAATTACAATAGATTATCTAATACTAATATTTATGGGCATAAGTTAAATAGTTATTCAAAATATGTAAAAACTTCTAAATTAGTCTAGTTGGTAACTAATACTAAAAATTATGCTAGAGGTGCAAGGTTCGAATTTATGTCATTACATTTTTTTTAATTAGATTTATCATTAAGATGTCACATGGATGCCACATATTGAACACACACCAACAAAACAATAACACATCATCTAGAAAATTTGTAAACTTCATAAAAATTCGACACATCATTCAAATCAACCACAAATCGACACATAAGCAAGTAAAACTCCCTATTAGTATAATAGAGGAGGATTTAAGGGAATCAATAATTTTGAGTATGTATACAACGAAATGGATTTATGTATATACTTGGATCCTAATAACAAACAAGGATCCAAATAGAACCCGCCAACACATTGCTACCAGGGCCCAACTTGCGGACTTGCGGATTTGTGAGACTTGCGGTATTAGCTTAACAGCCCATTAATATTGGGAAAAAATATCAGCATGTTAGGTTAATCAAAAAATTTCATAACATCGAGAACTCAAAGTAATCCCTGGTGATGTTCAATATTTCTGACAAAAAATAAGAAGATTGAGATGTAGCTAGTGGGATTAGGCATCAAGCATTTCTGTTATTTTTTTAAGCTTTCTCCAAATTTTATTACACAACTCATAACATCTTTCTGAACATCAATTAATATATCTTGCAACTCCTACAAATAAAATATGAAAACAAATACATTAAAAACAGTAAAGTGAATTATTACACTTTAGTGAAAGGGACTAATATTATGTCCTTCAGTTATCACGGCTAACACCATTTTATAATGTTACTCTTTAGTGATCACGGCTAGTACCCTTATATAATGTGGGTCATACCCTTCAGTTATCACGACTAATACTCTTTTGTAATGCGGGTCATACTCTTCAATCAAATACATTAAAAACAGTAAAGTGAATTATTACGCTTTAGTGAAAGGGACTAATATTATGTCCTTCAATTATCACGGCTAAAACCCTTTTATAACGTTACTCTTTAGTGATCACGGCTAGTACCCTTATATAATGTGGGTCATACCCTTCAGTTATCACGACTGATACCCTTTTGTAATGCGGGTCATACTCTTCAATTATAACGACAAATACCCTTTTATAATGTAGGTTATAACATTCTGTTAACACGATTAATGCTCATTTGTATGCTAAAATAATATTTTATATGTTAAATTATTCATATTTCATATAATTAAAAACTAATTATGTATAACTAATAATTCTTTGAATTTATAGAATATATAGAAAAAGAGTAGGTATAGAGTGAAATTGGTTCATACATTAATCACTACTTTCACTAAAGAGTATTAGTTGTTTTCATTGAAGAGTGTTAGTAGTTATCACTGAAGAGTCTTAGTTTGTTTTCAGTAAACAATTAATACTCTTTAGTGAAAATAATTAATACTCTTAAATAGTTTTTGTATGAACTATTTTTACTCTATACTTTGTCATAGAAAAAATTGTGAATTTATAAAATTAATTAAATTCGAGTAAATTTTAAAAATATTTAGATCCAAAAAATAAATTAAAAAGAAAAGAATGGTAAAAAATATTAAAATAGAAGGTCACAGGAAAAAAAAAGGATATATGGTTAAACAAAAGAATAGAGTTGTCATATAGCGAGTCATAATGATTTGTTATACTAACCCAGCTTAACAACTATAACCCGCGAATTATATTACGGGTAAGCGGATCCAATTTTATTTATAAACAAGATTCTCTCTATACTTTGCCATAATTTTTTATTAATTAGTGTTGATAAAAAAAAATATGCAGATACCATTCAAACTTCTCTCTTGAATTTGAGACAGGTAGAAATTAAAGTAAATTTTTTTTTTAAAAATAGGTTTTATATGAAAATGATTTATGATAATTTTATCATAAATCTGTTTTAAAGTATCGAATATTTGACTAGGAGTATCGATAATCTCATTAAAAGTATCATTAATTTGGGTTCAAAAACATTTACAACAATTACAATATAATTCCACTGACCCAAATGAATGTTATTTTTATGAGATTATTGATACTTCTGATCAAATATTCGATACTTTAAAACAAAAATTATCATAAACTATTTTCATATAATGTTTTGACCTATTGTGTCGACAATTAAGAGGCTTGAGTCGGGATTAGAATTAGGTCTCTCGTAGTTTTTTCAATTATATGAACTTATTGACAATTAATACAAAATTTTAAATGGCACGACATTAAATATATATTGTACATAAAAGAACATGTTTATGCTTAAATTAAAATGACGAGTGTCGTATGTGGCAACCTCTGTGTGGCTAGATTAATTAGAAAATGGTAAGTTTGTAAAACTCAAAACAATGTTAGTTGTTTTCATTTTATGATATTACTATCAAATTAATAATTTTTTTATGGAACAACTAATACTTTTAACATTGTACACAAAATGCAAAAAGTTTTACGAGAAAACTAGTTCACATTATATTATGACATTAGAAAATTGTAAAATTTTAGAACTTATAGGTGACTCACAACTCAATAACTAGAAATAGGATTATATATACTGTGAGAACTTATTAATATTAGTATATGACTCTGGTCTCCAAGCAGAAACTAAAAATAAGAATTCAAGCCGCTTCAAGATGGATCAAATTGTGAACCAAAAAAATTGAATAAAGTCTTAAATTTCTTGATCATACACTTGTTTAATATATTTTTTGTGAATTAATATAAATATATATACACAATACACATATATACATACATACACACATACAAAATTTTGGGACCCTAAAAGTTCAAAAATTCTCAAGCCTGAGTTGACTGACTCATCGACCTCATTATAAGCACGGGCCTAGCTAGTGGAGAGAGTAATTGTTTTACTATAAAATGATAGTTGCGATTGCACAATAGTATTATTTTATATAAGAACAATTTGTTTCAATGTAATAAAAAAATATAGTACAAGTTTTATGTACGATCATTGAAATCCGTACAAAAAAAAGTACTCCCTCCGTCCATGAGTAAACTTCCCACTTTCCTTTTCGGGCCGTCCACGAGTAAGTTTCTCATTCCATAAATGGAAATAACAACACTCTATTATATATAAACTTTAACCTTCAAACTCACACAATATTACCAAAAATGCCACTCATTCACTTTACTTTTCAACACTATTCATTACTTTATCCCAAAAGTCAACATGTGGCCCACTATACATTAATAAACAAATACACTTTCTTAAACCATTCAACAAAAAAAAGTGGGAAACTTACTCGTGGACGGAGGAAGTATCATAATAATTATGAAAACTATAGTTTAAAATATAAAATTTATGGGAAAAATATGTGCGGCATTTTTCTTACGAAGTGTTTTATCATTTTATATTTTTAAATGACGTGAAGTCGTGAACAAAAATGGTCCGGGTAAAATTGAGCTGGTTTATTGATATAACTGGGATTTTTTTTAAGAATAAAACAATATTGCTGAAATTTTGTAGATGCGGCCTCATATTTAATTTTAAATTATATGTAGATCAACTTTAATCTATTATACACTCAGAAGATAAATAATTTAGATATTTTTCTTAATTAAAATATCTATTACTACTCCTCGGAGTTGGAAATTGCTTCATATTTGTTGTAAATCTAGAAGATTTATTCCAAATCTAGAAGATTTGATGTGGACATTACTAATGGACCAAGAAACCCAACGGGCCTTATATCTTAGACTAGGGTTTTATTTTTATAAATAGATTATTGTATTCATTATTGTAATCACCTCATACACAAGATCATTAGTGAAACACCAGGCTTGGATCGCCCCCAGACGTAGTCCTTCCTGACGAACTGGGTCAACAAACGATGTCTCTTTAATTTACGCACTTATTTACAACACGTTATCAGCACGAGTCTCTAACCGAGATCATACGGTACGCCCTTAATTTATTTTCATATGAATTTCCATGTTTTCATGTGTACCTATGCTATGAATTTACTTGATTCGTGATTGATTGTTGGATTTAATTATTGTGTATTGAATTGACGAGCAACGGCCGACGTCCCGAAGGCGTACGACCACCGCCGTCCGCCGCACGAGACGACGCACGCGAGCAGCGCACATCGCGCGCCCATCGCCACACGAGAGCAGCGCCCGTCGCGCGCCCATTGCCGCACGCCGCGCGCCAGCGCCCGTCGCGCGCCCATTGCCGCACGCCGCGCGCCAGCGCCCGCCGCCGCCCGTCTCGCCCCAGCGCCGCGCGCACCCGAGCGCCCGTCGCGCTCGTCGCCGCGCGCGCGCGCCCGCTGCGTACGCCCTCACCCGTCGCCGCGTGCGCCCGCGCCCATCGCCCGCGTGCGCCCATACACGACCGCCTTACGTGCGACGCTTCCCGTCCACCGTGCGCGACCCACACGGTGTTTTTTCTCGGATTCTTGTGATCTCTTAACCCTATTTCGTTTGCATTCTTGATATCACAAAACCCGTGTTTAATTTATTTTAATCATGAAAATATTTCGTTAAATTGCATTAATATACATGAAATAATTATTCTTATGATTATTTCCTCTATCTATTAAATCGTATATTTTCTAGAAATTATTTTCATGTGATTATCTTCCTTAATTGTTTATGCATGTTTATGTGATTTAATTATCCTACGTGCATTACTTTTCCGCACATAGTTTATTTCTTTATAGTCCGCATATTATGCCCGGGTAGGCGGCGCTCGGTATTTGTCGGACCATAAATTTATATTTTGGGTAGACGGTGTCCAATACTTGTATTTATGTGCTCAAGAATAATTAAATAAATTCTTATTTCTTCGTTGTCAATAAATTGGTCACAACTCTTACCATGTCACTTTAAAATCGTAGCGAAAATATATGATATTACCATGAAAGAATTCGATAAGCTTGCTCTCGATGGTAATAACTACCTGACATGGGCGCTAGATGTCGAGTTTCATCTAGCCTTAAATGAGTTGAGCGAAACAATTCTCGAAGGTTCGAAATCCACTAACGCCCTGAAGGCGAAAGCGTTGATTTTTCTCATGAACCACCTGAGTGAGGAATTCATCATTCAGATCCTCATTCAGGGACCCCGGAATATTGTGGAACTCCCTGTAGGATCGTTTCCAACAACAAAATGATATACTCCTCCCTCCGGTACAATACGATTGGTTGAGACTCTGTTTCCAAGACCTTAAGTCTATAACGGAGTACAACTCTGCTTTGCACCGTATTGTAACCCAGTTGATGCAGAACAATCTGTCAACATTCCACGCTAGCAACCTTATACTCCAGCAGCAGTATAGGGACAATTATATTATTGGTTGCAAACGTGGAAGGAGGAGAGAGTAAGATGATCTGGGTTAAAGGCCGAGGTCGTAGTACATCCGGTGGTCACAGAACCTCGAATTTCGCTCTTCATCTGGCAAGGTTAAGCAGTCATGCTACAGATGCGGATACAGAGGCCATTGGTCTCGCACGTGTCGCACTCCTAAGAACTTGGTTGAGGCTTATCAAAAGCAGAAGAAGGACGGCAAGGGTAGAGTCGAATCTCACCATGCCAGACTGCCTGAAGCAGACTTTGACCAAGACAACGTCGATCCTCTGGGCATCAAGCTCAAGGACCTTGGAGATGATGAGTGATTTGTGTATTTGATTGTTTTAGTACTTTATATTTGGATCCTTTCTTTCGAATATTTTATTTTATGGATAATATTATGTTTGAGCTTTGATGTGTTTACCTTAACGTTGTCCATTAATTTACTTGGATATTGTTTTTCATGGCTAGTAAACATATCAGCTATTAGGTTTGGATTATTTCCTCTGGCATGATAGATTGAGATTGTGTGTTATGTTTGGTAGATAGCACCACCACTCATGCAATCTTAAGAGATAAGAAGTTCTTTCATAACTTGTTAAATCGTAAGGGGAGTATAACTACAATAGCAATGATAGTAGGTTGATAGTGGGGTCCAGAAGAGCTCCCATTGTCCTCCCCGTGGGTACCGAACTCATAATGAATAATGTCTTATTGTTTCCACAGTTTAAGTGTACCCTGCTCAGTTTTAGAGATATTAGGACTAATGAATATCACATTGAAACTGAAGCTGAGAACAATAACGAATATCTTTTGATGACTATTACTCGAGGTAGCCGTAAATAAGTTATAGAAAAACTTTCTTACTTCTCCCCCGGATTGTACTATTCCTACATCCGGCCGTCAAAATCTCCATCTAGCCATGAGTATGAAATTTCATGACCTGAACTTCTTTATATTAAGGCATCAGTGGTTAACTCATCCAAGACAATATATGATACGTAGGATTCTACCTAATTCAATTAGTTATAATAATTCGAATAATAGAATCCTTCCTGTTGATGAACTTATTTGTGATGCATATCTTAAGGGTAAGTTAATAGTGCGCCCGTCGCGCACTAAGGTTAGACTAGAGTCTCCGGTTTTCCTTGAAGCGAATTCAAAGAGACATTTGTGGACCGATTCACCCATCTTCAGGACCATTTCAGTATTTCATGGTCCTTATTGATGCCTCCACTAGGTGGACATATGCTTATTAGCTGTCTACCCACAATCATGCTCTTGCAGAGCTCATTGTGAAAACTATCGAGCTTAGAGCTCAATTCCCGGATTATCCAATCAAGTCGATTCGCATGGATAATACAGTTGAGTTCAGCTCGAAGGCCTTTACAGATTACTGTATGGCCCTGGGAATTATAATGGAGCAATCGGTCCCCTACGTCCATACCCAAAATGGTCTTGCTGAGGCGCTAATAAAACGTATCAAATTTATCACGAGACCATTGCTTATGAACTCCAAACTACCCACCTCATGCTGGGGGCATGCAGTCCTACATGCATCACACTTAATCCAAATCCGTCCAACTGCATATAATGATCATTCCCCCCTACAGTTAGTGCATGGGAAAGAACCTAGCATTTCCCATCTGCGTATTTTTGGATGTGCGGTATACGTTCTAATAACGATACCAAAGCGGACCTCTATGAGCCCACAAAGGAAACTCAGTATTTACGTCGGATATGACTCTCCATCCATCGTAAAATACCTCGAGCCTTTTTTTGGGGATCAATTAACGGCCCGGTTCGCTGATTGCACATTCGATGAAGATTACTTCCCGGCATTAGGGGGAGATCCGAATTCAAAACTGAATGAATACCGGGAGCTTACGTGGAACGTAAGTAATCTTCAGTATCTAGATCCGCGCACTAATCAATCTGAACTAGAAGTTCAGAAGATCATTAACTTGCAAAATTTAGCACATAATCTGCCAGACGCGTTCACTGACCATAGAGGTGTAACTAAATCACATATACCTGCAGTAAATGCTCCCCAAAGGGTTGAGGTCCTAAGTAAAACGAGTACCCATGCCCCCACACGCCAAAAGTGTAAGGGACCCTCAAGAAATAGTAGCACACCTAAACGAAAGGCTAGCAAAACTGGTCAGTCGAATGTAAAATCTCTAGAAGAGATTCGTCTTGATAACCCCAAGTCTTTAGGAGACGGGAGTCCTAATGATGAAGCACGTGGACAAAATATTCCTTGCACTAGGAATGTGGAACGACCAGACCCAGATACAATGGGAAATGAGGAAGGACTGGTTGACGTAAACGTCAAAGTCTCTGTGAATTTCACAGATACGGGAGAAACATGTAATATAAATATTACTGTCATCGACGACACATTTGCAGCGACATTTGCTCTTTCCATTAAGGATCTGGATCCAGAACCCAAAATTATCGTTAAGTGCCAGAAGCGCTCCGATTGGGTAAAATGGAAAGAGGCAATTGAACCAGAGCTCACATCGCTTAACAAAAGACAAGTATTTGACTCTTTCATTCGTACACCCGCACGCGCTATTCCAGTAGGATATAAATGGGTTTTTGTATGAAAATGAAATGAGAACAATACTATGGAGAGGTATAAAGCGAGTCTTGTAGCTCAAGGGTTTTTTGCAGAGACCCACGATTGATTTCGATCAAACCTATTCTCCCGTCATGAACTCAATGTCATGGACTCAATAAAGTTCCGCTACTTGATATCTTTGGCAGTTAAAATAAATCTCCAAATGAGATTAATGGACGTAGTAACCGCGTACGTATACAGATCACTAGATGCCGACATTTACATGAAAATCCCCTATGGATTTGACATTCCTCAAATGAGGGATGGTGAAAACCGCAGTATGTATAGCATACAACTGCAAAAGTCGTTGTACGGCCTGAAGCAATCGGGCCTCCGACTTAGTGAATTCCTTCAGAAGAAGGGATACACATTCGATAAAGCTTTCCCATGCGTATTCACGAAGAAATCGCAAGATGGTTTTTGCATCATATCCGTCTATATTGATGACCTAAACATAATCGGAACATGCAAAAAGATTGAAGAAGCCAGTTCAATCTTGAAAGCTGAATTCGAAATGAAGTCCTTGAGTAAAACCAAATACTGCCTCGGCTTGCAGATCGAGCACCCCCCAGAAGGAATCCTTATTTATCAGTCGACCTACGTAAAGAAGGTATTGGAGAGATTTCACATGGATAAATCTCATCCACTTAGCACCCCTATGGTTGTTCGATCCCTTGAAGTGGATAAGGACTCATTTAGACCAAGAGAAGATTCAGAAGAAATTTTGGGACCAGAAGTTCCTTATCTTAGCGCTGTTGGAGCTTTGTTCTATCTCGCAAGTTGCACTCGGCCGGACATTGCATTTGCTGTCAATTTGCTTGCGAGTTATAACGCTTCTCCTATAAGGAGACATTGGAATGGTGTTAAGCATGTTCTACGATACCTCCAAGGGTCTCAAGATCTTGGACTGTTTTATCGTAAGAACCAAGACAAAACCTTAGTAGGTTATGCGGATGCTGGCTATTTGTCTGATCCCCACAACACCATATCCCAGTCTGGTTACGTTTTTCTCTGTGGTGGTACCGCGATCTCATGGAGATCGGTTAAACAATCCATGGTTACCACGTCTTCAAACCACTCAGAGATAATAGTTTTATTTGAAGTCGCACGAGAATGTGTTTGGTTAAGGTCCTTGGTAAAACACATTGGTGACTCATGTGGTATCGCTAAAGGCGATACACCTCCCACCGTTATATTTGAAGACAACGCTGCTTGCATCGCACAAATGAGTAATGGGTACGTCAAGGGAAACATGACGAAACTTATCTCACCTAAGTTTTTCTACCTATACGAACTCCAGAAGAGTTACGTGATTACCATTCAAAAGTGTAATCTAGCAGATCTGTTTGCTAAATCCTTACCTACGTCTACTTTTGAAAAGTACGTTCGTGGTATTGGGATGCAAAGACTTAAAGTGTTGTTGTCTTCAGGGGGAGCGGTAACCCCAAAATAAATTTAGAAGATCAATAACATTCCTCCCTAACTTATTATTTGGCCGATACCTAGCACGTGGAGTTTTTACGACAAGACATTTATGTTATGTCGTAATGTCAAAGGGGGAGTGTTGTAAATCTAGAGAATTTATTCCAAATCTAGAAGATTTGATGTGGACATTACTAATGGACCAAGAAACCCAACGGGTCTTATATCTTAGACTAGGGTTTTATTCTTATAAATAGATCATTGTATTCATTATTGTAATCACCTCATACACAAGATCATTAGTGAAACTCCTGGCTTGGATCGCCCCCAGACGTAGTCCTTCCGGACGAACTGGGTCAACAAACGATGTCTCTTTAATTTACGCAATTATTTACAACAATATTGTTGTAAATATATTATAATTATGGACATTACTTGTAGCTAAAATATTTAATGGGTCAAGATACATGATGAACTTTTAAGGTTAATCCTATCATTAGTATAAATATATTATTGATTATTGTATTATATACACAATAGAGAAAATAAAAAATATAGTAAAAACCTCCTAATTTGGTACACCCCTAAATGTAGTATTCATGATGAATGGGGTAAACAAATTTGTGTCTCCGAATTTTTTATTTCACAACACATATAACATGTTAATGTTGAGTCGTTTAATGAGGTTTCACACATGATGCACTAACAAAGTAATTAGTTTAAGATAAAGTTAATTAGTTAGTAAAATGTACGTTGGTTCACTAAATTATACTAATTTTTTATATTATAGAGTGTTTCACTAAACGTATTAATTGTTTATATTAAAAAATAAATTATTCTATTAAAATAATTTATGTATGAATAAATTTTACATTAATACTTTTGTAGATCGCATTTGATTTTAGGGAAACAAAACGAAAAGAGACGCCTTGCAAAATGACATATTATTATACAGAGTAGGTCTTGTGTGAGTCTATCTCATGCTATAAGATGGTGACATAGGGTATAAATTTGACATGACGTATTAACATTTTGACCGAGGTGTGTATCAATTATTTTGTGGTAATGTACTGTGTGAACAATACTCATAGTAATTATTATTGTGAATAATTATTTATTAATATCTTTTGATGAAACAACTAATACATTTAGTAAAAATAATTAAAATCACTTCAATTACTACCTTTAGTGAAACCAACTAATATCCTTCAGAGTTGATACCTTTAGTACAATTCACTGATACCTTAAGTGTAATTTACTTCAAACAAGTTTCACTGCAAATATCATTCACAAAATATCTTACCTTAATTTGTGTTGTCTCATGACGATATCATGAGACGATTTTAAACAAATTTTTGCCTCTTGTATATTATGTAAGTCTTTATTACTAAAAATTAAGAAAAGACATAAAAAACGAAAGTCAAGATATTCAATTTCGATGCATGCATGCACGTTGTAGACATACAAGCTTGTCTATTAACAATTGGACATCAAGCTGGGTTACATTAATACACCCAAGAACGATTTTATTAATTTCATTAATTTACTACAGTAATCGGTACTATACATAGTTGAATGTAATAGTACAACTTTTTCAATACACCAATGCATGCACGTTATAGACATGTACAACACTTCCCACATTAATTAATTGTTTTAATATGTGAATTGTTTATTAAGTAATATAAAAGACAAAATTAACTTTTGGAGGGCATGAATAGTCGTTTTACTTTATGCATGATAGAATGATGGCTCATTGGTTTGGTTAGTGTAAGGAAAGTAACATTAGATGTAACACTAACTTCTTTTAGGGGATAATTAAAATGGTTTATTTTCATTTTAGAAAATATTTAAAGGATAATTTTTTTCACTACAAAAAATAATGAGTGATTTGTCGAGGTATAAAATTGAACCAAATATTGTTGGGATAGAAAAGTTTAAATTTTTAATTACTCTCGAATACAAAGTGCAATAATAATATATGTAAGTATAATTTTAACACAACTTATGTTCAACAGAAATATTGAAATTTTGTAAATATGGGTAAATTATTTGAAAATTGATGATTGTTTCAAAAAAAAAAAAAAAATAATAATAAATAAAAATTGTGTACCTAAGAGGCAATTTCCAAAAAATAAATAATTGTCTACAATATTTGTAAAGGAATTTTTTTTAATATAGCCACAAAATTTTCAACAAAAAAATTCTGCAACGGAGATTACTTACAACTTCCTACACAATTTTCTAATAATGTAGACATTTTCATTTTTTAACCTAAAAATAATTTATCAATGAAATAAAATTCGTAAACAATATTACATACAAACAATTTATCTATAAAAAGTTATTTATAAATTATTTGCATATAGAAATTTCCGTAGGCAAAATATTTGTATGTAAAGAATGAAAACAACTATATAATTAGAAATTTTCATAGGTGCATAAGTCGTAGGTAATTTCCACAACAAAACTTTTTGTAAATTTTATAGACATATTAATTTTCTTTTTTTAAAACAATTTTATATTTTCTTGTAGTGTTTAGACAAATGTTCAATTAAGTAAGGGATGTATAATATTTAAGTAAAATTTGACAATTCTTTACAATATATATGAGATTGAGAATAAAATAGGTTATAAATTGTTTAGATATTTATAAATACTCTCAAAGTGTTTGATAAAATAAGATGTTTGACAGTTTATAAGGTCTTAATATAAGCTCCCTAACTAGTACACCTCCAACTTTTTAAGTGCATTTTTAAAGAGCTTATCCCTATTTGTATCCTTATTTCCACTTAAAAGTTAGAGTTGTTAAATCGTAACTGATCCTTATTTTCACTGAAAAGTTAGAATGACTTTTCAATAAAAAGTTAGGGTCTGTTACAATTTAGCAATCCAAATTTTAATTGAAAACAAGGGTGGAAACATGAAGTGTTTTTTTAAAAAGATATTTGAGTTGCACAACTAATAAACGATATTTATATAATATGTTATTATTATTTTTTGAAAGGTAATATTATTATTATTATTATTATTATTATTATAATAATAATAATAGATCAACATACAACCCAAAAGGCCTCGATCAAAATAATTAAGATCTAGTTTTGGAACTAAAAGAAATCTTGACACCCTCACACAATGGAAACCTCAGAATCTAACGTCTCATCGCCATCTTGTCGATCTCCATCCGCAGCTCGTTGGTTTTCCAGCATTGTGCGCAGCCGCTCCTCCGCCGCCTTGCTGCCGGACAACTCGGCCGCCGGCGACGGTTTTTCTGGGCCAATCAACAATAAACACCAGTTTCACGGCGTGATGTTTAAGTACGGGCCCAAACCAATTCAGGCACGGAAAAATATAAATTAATAATTTCATAAATCCGTTTCTTAAATTTGGATTATGTGCGGTACAAGATCATCATGTTTAATAAAATCGTATTATTTTGTTGTGTATATGGATCCAATGCAGTACAATATTGTATGTAGTTAAAACATGTAAAATAAAATTGTACGATTTTATTGCATAGGATAATCATGCACAACACATGATCCAAATCCGACTTTGGGACTAAATTTGTGTCCTTTTATGTATTACACAATGTGTTCCACTTGTTGAATTATTAACATGTTTCACCATTCAGATATCACATATCCAAAATGTGAAATACCAAAATTGGCAATATTGGTGATATCACTCAATGTTGGTCAAATGTCCATGTGAACCTATAAAATCAAAGTAGATTCTCAATTTCTTAAAGTTGTGTTTGCAAACTCTTAAAAATGGGGTAAATACAATTTATTTTTTCTTTTTCAAAAGCTGTTCTTCACAGTTTTTTAGGAAAGATAAAAGTGATTTTGAAAACTGTTAATGTAGTATATATGCAAACATATTTAAATTTGCCAAAATATACAATGGACTTTTAAGGTGAAGAGTATTGATGCCAACATATAAGATATTAAGATATTAGACCTGGATTTGGATCCCTTTTGATTGATAATTCCATTAGAGTTTGGCCTACAATTTATATAATGCAATTAATTTTTTTGTAGGTAGCATTTAAGACGGGTAATTACAAGGAGCAAGTGGTCTTCATTAGTGGGTTGAATGAAGGAATTTTGGCCTGTGAGTAAGTCTTTCAACTTTTGTTCACTTATATATTCACATTCCATGCACTTCTTTTCCTTTTAATTTTCATTATCATGATGCTAATTTGTTCAGCTATGTTCAATCATCAAATGTATACATACTTATTGCATGAATTTCTCCTTAAATTAGACGATTCTTGTTCGATTTCCCAGATATTTGGAGCCTTTAGCGATTGCATTGGAGAAAGAACACTGGTCGCTGGTTCAGTTCCTGTTTTCGTCTTCTTATAGTGGCTACGGCGTCTCAAGCTTGAAGCAAGTAATCCTTGGTTCACTTGTCACGTTTCAGTTATATTAATTTTTTAACATTTCATTTCACGTTTTCAGTCAAATCTAGCCTACACATTTAAGTTATATCAACCTACATATTTTATTTACATTTGTTTGCATGTTTCTATTATAATAGTTTGCACATTTCATTTCACGTTTCCAGTCAAATCTAGCCTACACATTTCAGTTATATCAGCCTACATATTTTAGTTACATTTTTCTGCACGTTTCAGTTATAAATTTCATGTTTCCAGTCAAATCTAGCCTACACATTTTAGTTACATTTGTCTGCACGTTTCACTGCATAGAAGCCTGACCGTGATCACTAAAATTACATCTCCTAGTAACCAATATCATGAAAAAAATAATGGAAATGATTTTTTGTTACCTAAAGTTATAATGGGTAAGTTAATCAATTGAAGGATGCAATGGAGCTGGACCAGTTGATAAGTTACTTGATTGACAATGAAGATTCACATGGGGTGATACTACTTGGTCACAGCACTGGATGCCAGGTAATCCTGTCCGTTGATCTTGCATCGTCGTGATGAATCTAATCCTGATCCGTACATAGGATATCGTGCATTACTTGCGTAGCAATGCAGCGTGTTCGAGAGCAGTTCGTGCTGCCATTTTGCAGGTAAATGTTAATTTCTATCTTACTTAGGGACAAATTTAGGATTTCATTCTAAAGAGGGACGAAACTCATCGTATTATATTTCATCTTCGCCTTTTGTAATGGTTTAGGCACCGGTTAGTGACCGGGAATATATGGCCACATTCCCCGAAACTGCATCAATGATCGAGCTAGCTTCAAAGATGAACAGAGAAGGTCGAGAGACAGAATTGATGCCCCGAAAAGCCAGCCCTGATGCTCCGATTACTGCCTATAGGCGAGCCGAATTCTTGATTAGAGAAAATTGGAAAAAATGTCCATTACTTTACTATCTCACAAAAAAATGTCTCTTAACTTTGAAGAGTTAGTAATAATTCTCCACTAGCATTCAAAAAATTTACCAATTTAATACAAGTTAGGAAGACATTTTTTGTAAGATTGCAAATGAGCAATTTTTTTTTTTTTTTTAAATTTACCTTCTTGATTATCTCGACTTTCTTGTATTTTCGTCGCTCGTTTCGCAGGTATCACTCCCTTTTCGCCTACAACGGCGATGATGATTTGTTCAGTTCGGATTTCAGTGAAGAGGAGTTGAAAAAGAAACTTGGACACATGTCTAATACACCCACATTGGTATGTTTCTTTAGATTTTGAGGCTAATTTTTTCAATATTGCATTCTCTGTTTTTCGTTCGTTTTTCATGCAGGTGATGTTCTCCATGGACGACGAATGTGTGCCGAAGCACATTGATAAAAGGGCGCTAGTTAGCAGGCAAGCACAGAAACTTCTGAATAGGTTTATATGATCTTATTGTGTTTGTGATTATTTTTTTGACCATTATGCATGTTATGAATATTTGAAGATTGTGCAAAGCAATGGGTAGAGCTGAGAAAGTAGAAATTGAGCATGGGAATCATAGCCTATCCAACAGAGTTGAGGAAGCTGTTAAAGCCATAATGGAAATTGTAAAGAGAGATGGACCAAAAGGATGTGAGGACCCATGGAGTTAAGTTGGAGGACTGTTTTGGTAATTAGGATTCTGATTGTATATATCTAGTGATGTAACTGAGTCGAGTCGAGTCGAATTTGGTACGTTATCTTCTTCAAAATTTTAGGGTGCATCCAAATGCATATGTACTGTACACCTAAATTTTTAAGCTTTAATTCTAAATCTAATTTTGATTTTATAAATTAGAAATATATAATTATAAAATATTGGGGTATTGTAGATTAGTGCTTAGGGTATTATTGATTATAATTTGGGGTATTAATGATTAAAACTTGAGACATTATTGATTATTGTTCGTGATATTACCAATTATTGCTTGGGGTATTGTTAATTATTGTTTAGATATTGTTGATTTAAAAAACACAGTTCTTGAAATATGTGTTTTTCATACTTTTTGCAATTGAATTTTTAAAATTTAAGTGCATATTATGTGTTGATGCACAATATAACTACTCTATTTTTTATCAACTTAATTCTACACATTATGCCGTAGATCTTTTTTTAATCCACTTCTACATATTATGGTAGGCATATCCCTTCTTTGATTTTAAAATATTTGTACTCTCTTATAAGAAGTTTAAATAAATAATTGATAGTTTGTGGATCAAGAAATTGTTTAATAATTAATTGCTGGGTTCTTTAAAACAACTGCTGGGTTTTTTTGGGTTGTGGAGTGGGGTGTGGAAGTACTATATATTTGGTAACGACGTTTATCATTTTAATCCAATATTAATTTGGATCGGTATGTGGTACCAAATTTTGAAGTAGGCAAATCTTGAATTCCAAACTATTTCAAGTTCTTTTATATGTGATGCTCGGCATATTTAGAATTTTTTTACAGATTTATAGGGATTTTTTTAATTATATTTAAAATGAAAGTCCTAATAAGCATTTCCTAATTGTGCTTCTCGGCTTATTGAAAATTTTAATAGTCATTTGTAGTCTAAGTTCTAGTGTAAACAAGTTTTACCGGAAAATGATTTGATAGTATTAGTTGTTCCATTAAAATGTATTTCTTATTTTTACCATAAGGTATATTAGATTTGAAGGGTATTAATTATTGACAAAGTATTATGTGAATGATATTTATAATAAATAAATCGTTAACAACAATTTACTAATACCTTGTAGTGAAATAACTAATATTCTTTCAACTAATATTTTTAGTAAAAATAACTAATACCCATCATAATTGATACATTTAGTGAAAACAATTAATTCCCTTCAAATATGTTTCACCGTGAATATCATTCAAATTATACATTCTCTTATTTCCTTTACTATAAATATTACTTATAAACTAGTTTTATTGTGTATGGAACCAATTTACACAAGATCAACTCACATTTTAATACAAGTATGTATAGATTAGTATATACTAATATACTTTAATGATTGTCTAAAAAAGATATCATAAATAATTTTATAATTATCTGAAAACTCTCATATATAACTTTAAGAATTATAATTTTGAATGATTTTACTTCTCTTCTAAAACATATTCAAAGATTTTTTTGTTATTTATCTTTAAAATCATGTAAACTCTCTAAAATAGTATAGTTGCATTATTCTAGAATAATTTCTTACAGTTTTAGAATATTTAAAAATTATTAAGATCTCTAGAGAATTTATGTTAGTCACTAAATAAAAAATAATTTCACCGTTCATAAAAGTGTGGATTAGGATAAGAAGTGCCTCTCGCATTTAGATAGAACATTCACCGCATTCCTTCACTTTTGATCATTGATATATAATAGTCCATAGTTTTCAAAACTGATATTTATCAACTACCTTTCGTGAATCCATAATTCCTAAAATTGAACCTTGATCACCTCTCACCACTGCGTTGTGAAACATATGAATAACACCCTCATGAGCCACCTCTATTGAAAATGTACCAACTGATTTAACTTCCTGTGAGACAGGTGATTTGATCACCGTGAGAAATGGTGATGGATATTCTCATTATTAATAAGAGTTACATCTTGGTGTACAAGAAACAAATCTACGTACAAAGAAAAAATCAATTGTAATCCATAAAAATATGTATAGGATATATACAATAAAGGCTGACTAACCAGATCACGGAAGGGAGGCTGTAGAAATAGAGCCAAATGAACCTCAGATCCCGTAAAAATCAACGTATTTTGTTCGGTTCGGAAACCTGTTCTCCGATTGCGGCAAGTTGATGGAGAATTAAATGAAATATTCGACTGAATTCAACCACTGTCGAGTTGTCACGGCGGAGGAACTGAAGCTCGCCACACAATTGTTGTGCGTGCGATGAAGAAGACAGGCTGAAGGCCACTTCTAATGCAACCCGAGCGTCCGTCAAACCCACGACCTTAGTCATGGCTTCCTCTCTGAGAGAGGAAAGAACAATGAGAATAGATGACTTGAATGGAGAAAAAGAAAAGAAATTGATATTTTAGGTTTTCGGCGTGTATCTGCTGATACCATGTTGGTGTACAAGAAACAAATCTACATACAAGAAAAGAAATCACACTACAAAAAAAACACTGTTTTGCGACAGAATTAGCGACGGAAAATCCGTCGCAAACAGTGTTTTGCGACGGTATCTGCGACGGACACGTATCCGTCCCTAAAACAGCCGTAGCTAATTTTTGCGACGGATTTCGACTTCCGTCGCAAATTAAGGACGGACAAATTCGTCGCAAAATCGGCGGGTCAGACCCGGCCGGGTCACACAGAATTTGCGACGGACAGTATTCCGTCGCAAATATTTTGGGTCAGACCCGTTCGGGTCAACAACATTTGCGACAGCCACATTCCGTCGCAAATGTTTATATATATTTTTTTTATTTTTTTCTGTTATAATTTGCGACGGGTTGTTTTCCGTCGCAAAATTCAATATTTGCGACGGAATTTGGCCGTCGCAAATTACCGAGCCTATACAAAAAAAATGTGGCTCGCGTGGTTCGAGCCCGGGCACCCGAGGCGGCCGGGGCGGGCGCGGACCACTGGGCCAACCGACCCATCTCTTTTTATATGCGGCCCACCTTCTATATTAGTCTTATTAGGCCTTGAACAATTAATCCATTTTTTGCGTCCAAGGGGAATCGAACACGGGACCTCTTGTGCAAGAGGAGGGGGCGCGCGCCACTAGGGCACAAGCTACTTTCGTTTATTTTTATGCAATTAATTGTATATGTATTCAAATTAAGTCATTTTTTTTTATAATTCACCAAATTAATTTATTTTCGTATCTAAGTTGTTTATTAAAATATTTTGCCCAACTATTTTTTTTATTTTGTAAAATTATTTATTTCGACTCCCGCTTAAATTTATAATTCGTTCATTTGTACGCAATTAATTGTATATGTATCCAAATTGACTCGTTTTTTTTCTACAATTCACCAAATTAATTCATTTTCGTTTCTAACTTGTTTTTATAAATATTGGGGCCATTTAATTTTTATTATTTCTGTAAAACTATTTATTTCGATTCCCGCTTAAATTTATAATTCGTTCATTTGTACGCAATTAATTGTGTATGTATCCAAATTGACTCTTTTTTTTTCTACAATTCACCAAATTAATTCATTTTTGTTTCTAACTTGTTTTTATAAATATTGGGGCCATTTCATTTTTATTATTTCTGTAAATTTATTTATTTCGACTCCCGCTTAAATTTTTAATTCGTTCATTTGTACGCAATTAATTGTGTATGTATCTAAATTGACTCATTTTTTTTCTACAATTCACCAAATTAATTCATTTTCGTTTCTAACTTGTTTTTATAAATATTGGGGCCATTTAATTTTTATTATTTCTATAAATTTATTTATTTCGACTCCCGCTTAAATTTATAATTCGTTCATTTGTACGCAATTAATTGTGTATGTATCCAAATTGACTCGTTTTTTTTTTCATAATTCACCAAATTAATTCATTTTCGTTTTTCACTTGTTATATATACAATAATTTAGTAATTCTAATCGTCGTCTTCTTCCTCGTCATCCTCATCATCATCTTCATCCTCTTCCTCTTCCTCTTCCTCTTCCTCTTCTTCTTCCTCCCCACCGTGCTCTTGTCCATCACCCTCATGATCACTTTCAATCATTATCATTTCTGGATTTGCAGCAAGTAAGTCGACAAAAATATTCACACCTGCTTGATCAACCTCTGTTTGAGCCTCTTATATCTCTGTTTGAAATGGACCTGTTGGTTCTACACCGTCTTTGTTTGACGGATTAGAAACTTCAACCAGTGATCTTGCCTTTACTTTGCAAATTGTCCTCAAGTTGGGCCTACTTGATCCGGGGTATTTGCAATAATATACCTGAGATGCTTGCGTTGCAAAAATATAAGGATCGTATGCCGCCGGAAACTTCTTTCCGGTGTTGATATCAACAATCTTGTAGTTTTTGTCGACTCTTGTTCCTTGGTTCCCTGGATCATACCATTCACACAAGAACAACACTATCGTCCTGCTCGGCCAACCCGAATATTCTATTTCAACTACTTCTTGCAGCACTCCATAGTAATCGATGGGTTCTTCGTTGTAGTTTGCACCGATAACGCAAACACCACTGTTTGTAGTCGATTTCGTTGAAGCATACGCTTCAGTATGAAATTTGTATCCATTTGCGTAATATTCGTGGTATGATACCACACTACGTAGTGGTCTTTTGCTCAGAGCTTCAAGATGTGGGTTGTTATTAAGTAGGCCATTTTGTCCCTGTAAATATTAAATTATCATGTATAAAAATAATAACATATTTGTTATAAGGTAAAAATCATATAATTATGTGGTACTCACGTAACGTTGGAACCAAAACATAAAATCATTGCGGATGGATTGAAAAACTGTTGCATCTGTGATGTCTGGTTCTACTTGACGCTTATACTCACAGAACATGCTTATATATAAGAAAAAAGAAATTAATTACTTTTCAGATATCAACAGTATACATATTGTAAAAAACTCAACTATAAAATTAAATTACTTACTCTATATACGGTTGGACTTCAGGACAATTCATCAAAACATATGAATGTATTGTTTCCTCTTCAATACTGCCCCTGAACGGTCGTTTGGTGCCCTTACCCATTGGTCGACCCGGATGCAAAAATACAGATAACATACCTTCAACATCACGAAGGGGATGGTCTACTCCACGACCATCGTAGTTGCGAGGCACATTTCTGATTCTGGTTTGAACTTGATCGCCGAAGTAGTAAGAACAAAATGCTCCAACCTCTTCAGTAAGGTATGCATTAACAATTGATGCTTCGATGTGGGCCGCATTTCCAATATTGAGCTTTAAATTGTGCAAATACCTAAAACATTCTTGTGTTAGAAAATTTATTCAGTATTGATCTTAAAAGTCGATTTAAAAAATGGTATAGAATTACCTCTCAAAAGGGTACATCCATCGATACTGTACGGGACCAGCAATTGAGGCTTCATACGCTAAGTGTACGGGTAAGTGCTCCATCGAGTCGAAGAAGCTGGGTGGAAAAATCCGCTCAAGTTTGCATAGAATAACAGGGATCTCCTCATCCAAACGCCTCATGTCCTCAACTGTAATCGTTGATGCAGTTAAGTGTCTGAAAAAGAGACTTAATTCCGTGATGACACTCCATACATTCTTGGGAAGTGAGTACCGAAATGCAATAGGTAAGAGTCGTTGCATGAACACGTGACAATCATGACTCTTCATTCCAGACACCTTTCCGGTTTCCGTGTCAACTCTGTCTCCCAAATTCGACACATAATTGTCGGGGAAGCTCAACTCTTTCACCCACTTACACAAATTCTTCCTTTCTGCTTTACTAATTGTGTAAGAGGCCTGGGGATATGTTCTTGTCTGCTCATCCTTGTGTAGGGAAGCACGAGAACAGAAGAGCCTCAACTCATCTCTGGATTTTGAAGTGTCTTCCCTTCAGTACCCACGACCGTATGAAACAAGTTGTCGAAAATATTCTTCTCTATATGCATCACATCCAAATTGTGTCGAATCAACAACTTGCTCCAATAAGGTAAGTCCCAAAAGATACTTCTCTTCTTCCAACCACCCTGGATACGTTTATTGTGCTCCATTGCACCCGCCTCAGTTGTCTTCATCAAATCAGTGACTACAACCTCATACAACAACGAATCACCTGAAATAATTAATTTATATATGGTTAACTTATATATATGAGACACATAGACATCAGTAGTGATTCAGTACCCAGACACATACCTGATCGAATCCGTGGTCTTGGGCGGCCTACTGCATTTTTACCCTTTAGAAAGTCTGTTTTGTTCCTCCGAAAGGGATGATCAGGAGGAAGAAACTTGCGATGGTTGTCGAACCATGACACTTTTCTACTCAACGGAAGATAGAATGCATCAGAACCGTCCATGCAATACGGGCATGCTAGTTTTCCTGCTGTTGACCACCCAGACAACATAGAAAATACTGGAAAGTCACTAATGGTCCACAAAAGTGCAGCTCGCATCGTGAAGTTCTGCTTCCTATGAACGTCGTAGGCCTCCACCCCCGTAGACCACAAAGATTTCAACTCTTTAATCAATGGCTGGAGATATACATCCAATTTATGCTTGGGGTTGTGTGGTCCAGGAACCAAGATACTAAGAAATATATGTTGAGGCTTCATGCACAACCAAGGAGGTAGATTGTACGGGGTCAACAGCACAGGCCATAATGAATACTTTTTTCCGTGCATTCCAAATGGGGCAAAACCATCCGTGCACAAGCCTAACCTCACATTTCTCGTCTCCCTTGCAAAATCTGGGAACTCCCTATCAAGATGTTTCCATGCCTCCGAGTCTGCAGGATGCCGCATCTCTCCAGAATTCTCACCAGAACACTCCTCAGTATGCCATGTCATGTCTTTAGCCGTGGCACTGGACTGATACAACCTCTCTAGACGAGGAGTGATGGGAAGGTAATGCATTGCCTTATAAGCCTTCAACTGCACTTTCTTCTTACTTTTTGTACGACCAGATGGTTTGTACCGTGGGTGACCACACATCTTGCAATGATCCTCATCCTCATCCTCATCCCAAAACAACATGCAACCGTTTGTACAACAATCAATCTTCTCAAAGGGTAGACCCATATCCTTCAAGAGCCTCTTGCTCTGATAGAAATTATCAGGCGCCGTGTTGTCTTCAGGTAGAGCTCGTTTGAACAATTTAGCAAATTGATTGAACACTTTTTGACTGACCTTGTCTTCAGTTTTGATGTTCAACATTTGAGCATTGAATGACAATTGCGTCTCAGTCTCACAACCAGGAAACAACTTTTGATCAACAGTTTTAAGCATATCAAAAAACTTCTTTGACCGATGATTTGGTTCCTCCTCCATAGGTGTTTCATTGAATTGTGGTTGACCACCCAAAACAGATTCTGCAATCATCATCCGATATCTATCAGGTTCATCCTCTATTTGTGGTTCAAATTGAGTATACGGAACATAACTTGAACCACCAACATCAAAATTTCCACCACCGCTCCACCCAGTATACCAGTATTCTACGGTTTCGATGTCAACATTCCACCGTTGTTCACCGTGACTGGCCCAGTTGTAATAACGGGGAACAAAACCGGAAATCACAAGATGAGTTCTAACCTCATCAACACTCAAGAATCTCATATTTCTGCATCTTCTGTCTTTACACGGACACCTAATATTACCCATACAATCCATACTGCATGGATGTTGTAGTGCAAACTCAATAAACTCATCAATTTTATTGCAAAAGGCAGAGTTAATGCCTCCTCCTATCATTCTAGGTATTGAGTACATCCAACCACGATCTGGAAATTGCATCTGTTACAGATTAAAAGTAAATATCACGTGAGTTATAAAAAATTGGGCAGAGTTTGCCTAAAAATAAGGATATACAAAATTTTCCTTCACAAAAATCAATCCAACACAACCATATATATCAATCATAGTAAACCAATCAAATAAACAAATATCACACAATTTATCTAATAGTGTACATAAAAATTGAGCAGAGTTTCGACTAAAAATAGGTATAAATATCACACAAACTAAAATTAACGTACCCATCAAATAAACATATATCATCAATAATACCTAAACCCATCAAATAAACATATATCATGCTCATTACCTAATAGTGTACTAAAAAATTGAAACAATAAAAATATGACATTTAAACGGTTAAAAATGTGAAAACGTACGGTGAAGTAGAAGGCAATGACAAATACGTACGGTGAGGTTGAAGGCAATGACAAATACACCAATTATACGTGAAGAACATATGAAAACCGCATCATTTCTTATTTTTTTCGTGAGTGAAAGTGAAAGGGAAAGAAGAGTGAAAGTGAAAAGGAAGGAAAAGGAAGGGGATTGTTATAAATCTGCACAAATTTGCGACGGACTGATTTTCCGTCGCAAATTCTATATTTTGCGACGGCAAATCCGTCGCAAATACGCTTTGCGACGACCCAGGTCAATTATTGGTCACCAACCCCTCTGACGAGCTTCAACTACTCAATTTTGCGACGGAAAAGTGGTCGTCGCAAATATGAATTTAAAATTTGCGACGGCCATTCCGTCGCAAAACAGGCAAATGGGTCATTTTCCGGGTGGCTACTTTTAAACGGGTCGTTTTGCGACGGAAAATTCCGTCGCAAATTTCAATTTTGACTTTGCGACGACATATCCGTCACAAATGAGCAGGAGTACAACGAAGGTGGTGGGCCCTAGGATTTGCGACGGACATTTCCGTCGCAAAACACTAACTGTTGCGACGGAATTTCATTTCCGTCACAAACCGACATTTTTTACGACGGCTTGCCCAAATCCGTCGCAAATACACGAAATTTGCGACGGATATTTGGCCGTCGCAAATTTTCCGTCGTTAAACCGCGTCTTTTTTGTAGTGTCAATTGTAATCCCTAAAAATATGTACAGGATATACACAATAAAACCTATCTAATGATCGACTAAATTAATTATATATTTTACGTATATTCTTTAATACTTTCACCCATCAACGATAAACTTGTTCGATGATCAACACTATCACCATTCGAATTTCGAGTGATATAACACAACTTGGGCAAAAAATAATGTAATAAGTAATTGGGTTAATTGCAAATTAAATCACAACCTTTTTGCAAATTGCAATCTAATCTAAACTTTTGAATCTTGGCAAAAAAAACCTCAACTTAACATTTGTTTGCAATTCGAACCAACAAATAATTTTTTTATTGTCCGAAAATGATGTTTCACTTACCTGATAATGAATAATTAATAGTATTAATATGTTTAGATTGGTTCGGATGACAACACATAATTTATCATCATTTTTTGGCTGATTGAAATCTACATTTTGGTTAAAATTGCAACAAAATGTTAAGTTGAAGTTTTGTTTGCAAAGATTCAAAAATTTAGATTAGATTACAATTTGCAAAAGGGTTAGTGATTTTATTTGCAATTAACCATAAGTAATTCTATAGAAGAATTGAGCTCTAGTTGAGTCATTCTTCAATTTTAAAGTGTCTCAAATAAAGATTTATATTTTAATTTTTTCTTAATTTAAAATTTAATGTTATTTTATGTGAGATTAAATAAAACACAAAAGAAAAAAAAGAAATTATTAATTTACGTAACCAAACAATTTATACATTTTTTTAAGAATGGGAACTTACATCATGCTGGAGAAAAGCAATTCAAATAAGGTAAAGATGTTATAATTTTTTAAAGAATAGGACTACACCATACGTTTATTGAGTTTTAACCAGTAAGGGATCCATTTTTAAGTTGGAGATTTTCATTTAAAAAAAAAATGGTGATGCATCTTTACAACTCTCTCCGAAATACTCTATTAATATTTTGAATACAGATACACTATCTAATCCCTATTGTCTCTTTCGTATACAACATGTATTTGTGATTAAGGTTATTTATATTATTAAGTTGACATTGTTTCATATTTAGGTTCATGGAAACAGTTTGATCGGTAAGACTTGACATTGGGTATATGGTGTAAGTATATTGGCTTTGATGAATAATTAATTAATTATGAAGATAAAACTAGATTAGTTTGGATGGATTCATTTAATCCATTTTATTTTTATGGATTAATTATAAGCATACAAGTTGTGAGTTAGAGTAAGTTTCTTATACACAGTACATGATGCATTCACTCAACAATTGAGGTTGTTTACACTGAAAAGTGTAGGCTGATTACACTGAAAAATGTGAATTGATTACACTAAAAACTTTTCAGTGTTATCGGTGTTCATTGTAAATTTTTCAGTATAATCAATCCACATTTTTCAATGTAAACAATTTCAAATGTTGGCTGAGTGCACCGAGTGCCAGGGTGCATATGAGACCTTGGTTGTGGGTTAATTTTTTTTTTTTTTTACTTTTTAAACGAAAATCAAATATAATAAAGAACACTACTACATTTTCGTTCATAGATAACATATACTATTGAATCAGTTATCTGTGTTTTGTAAATCTGTTATCTAGGTAATATCCACTACAAAAAAATCGCATTTTTGCGACCGAAATTTGCGACCGCCAAGAAATCGGTCTCAAAATTTTGTATTAGCTACCGACGGAGACTGGTAGTCTCAAAGTAATAAAATTTGCGATCGCCACTAAAAATCGGTCTCTAATACGAGCATTAGCGACCGTCTTGCTCGGCCGGTCCCTAATTGAAGAATATTAGCGATCGGCCAAGCGGTCGCTAAATCCAAAGGTCGTCAAAGAGGACCAGTAATTTCAACCGCCAGATCAGCGACCGCCGAGGCGGCCACTGATTTCAAATTTACTATCATCGCAGATCGGTAAGTTTTGACCCGTCTTGGTAATGGTTGAGGGTCATTAATGCGGGCAGTTTAGCGACCACCTTAAAGCGGTCGCTGATCCTAAATTGGTCAAATGGACCGATAGAATCGGTCAAGAAGACCAAAAAATCGGTCAATAGGGCGGTCGCTAATTTTTTTTTAAAAACCTTTAAATATCAACTCCATACGCCATCTGATATATATACGCATAAAACTTGCCGCCGCCGCTTCCATCGAGGATTTCATCCCGATCAAAACTCTATTTGCATCTCTGTCTACACAATAATCATGAGTTTTTAAAATTTTAACCGTTTAAATTATTTTTAAATCATGTTTTATGAATTATAATGTTGAGACAATTATATATGTTTGTAGGATAGTTATATGTATGTTTGTTATGAAATTATATATTTATGTGGTTGTTGGAATTATGTTATAGTTGATGTTTAATTAGTTGAATTATATATGTTTAGCTTCACATATATGTTAGTTGATTGGTATGAAATTTAGTATATTAATTAGTAGTATATTTATGTAGGTGAGAATATTACATCTAAGTTCTACATTTAGGCCCAAAATATAATTGAGTTTCTCAACTTTAATAAAAATGCAATTTGGTTTAAAAGTTGGCCCATACCCAAAATCCCCACGCAGCCTCCCCACCCCACCCCCAAAAAAAATCTCACGTATATACCCCCTCAGCCCCTCACACACTCTCTTCTATTTGAATTTATTTCTCTCTCCATCACCTCTCTCCTCCTAAATATGCAGGCCCCCCTTCTCCATCTCTATCTCTCTCCTCCCTCCACCCATATGCCCCATCCCTCCTCTCTCTTTGTGGCGGCGACAAGGCAGATCCGACACCGGAGGCAGAAGGAAGAGTCGCACGTGCGCACGACAGTAGAGGGAAGGGCCTTTCTCTAGAAATAGAGAGAACGTCGACCACCACCGCTGATCTCTCTATTGTCGGTTAGATCTGGCGTCGATCTCACACAGATCCGACGCTGATCTGCTCTTCGAAGCCTCAAATCCGCCGCTGCCTCGATCTGGAGGGTGTGATACGAGAGCAACAACCAAATCTTATTCCAAACTCCCGCTAGTTTCGAAATCATCGAGCCAGTAAGTGGCTTGATTTTTGTCTTATTTTTTAAATTAAAAGCATTGAAACATTTATTGTGGGTGAGTATGTGTGCGCACGCGTGTGATTTTTGTGTGTGTGAAAGTGTGTGTTTTGTGTGGAAATGTGTTTTTTTTTTGTGTTCGAAATTATCACCAGGAAAAGATATATACTAAGTTGTTGTATCAGTTGTTAAGTGAAACAAAACCTATTTATTACATTTAAAATTCTCATACTAAAGAAAAAAGAAACACTGTTGATACTTGCTATTTCCAAATGAAAGAAATCTTCACAATGCACTGTTGTTTTATGGAATACTTTGTAGGACATTGAAAGAAGCAGAAACAAACAAGTTGATGCTTACTCCTCAGTACCTGGAACTCAAATTTATTGAAGCTATTGCCAACAACTCTAAGATCTATTTCGGCAACAAGGTAAATGGACTTCCTTACGAATTTCTTTCATTGTGTTCTTGCTTTTCAGTGGTTGATCAATATTTGTATACAGATACCAAACATGGTTTTTGGGGATGTGGGTTGTGAGTTGTTTGTGCGTGTGTTAGTGTGTGAAATATTTTGAGGAGAATAATGAATGAAGATACTGCAAATTTGTTGGATGATATGAAGATCTCGAAGTCAAGAACGAAGGTGAAGATATTGCAGATTGAAGATGAAGATACTGTAAATTTTTATTTTTTTGCACACTTTTTTTTAATAGAGGCCTAAATATGTAATTTTAGTTATTAATTTGTTAATTTCAAATTCAAATATGTAATTTTTTTATTTTAAATATGTAATTGATGAAACATGTAATGTTGCATAATTAATAAAAAGTAAAAGTTATATGAGCAAAATATTTGTGCAAAGTATATATGTGTAAAATATTTTTGCAAAGTATATCTGTGCAAAATATTTGTGCAAAGTATATGATTGACATATGAATGATACAAAATTGTTGCACAATTAATAAAAAAATAAAATTTATGTGTAAAATATATGTGAAATGTATATCTGTGCAAAATAAATGATGAAAGACAATTAAAAAACAAAATATAATTTATATGTTATATTTGTGTAAAATATATGTATAAATCTCCAAAATGAAAAAAATGCTTTGGTTTAAAAGGAATAATTAATAGAAATAAAAAAAAGGGAAAAGGTGATGGCAGTATGGGTTAAGGCGCCAGTCAAATCAAAAGGGGGAGGGGATGGTAATGTGCAGATGGCCGAAAAAAGAGGAGCAGGGACCCACCCACCTTGTGAACCAATTTGTATTTTTATTAGACTTTTGAATCAATTGTTAATAAAGTATATTGTGGTAAACTAAAATGTAACTGCCCCTTTAATTAATTAGTTGATTGATATATATACATAGGTATGAATTTAATTTATTAGTTGATTGATATATACGTAGGTATGAATTAATTTAGTTGATTGGTATATATACGTAGGTATGAATGAATTTAGTTGATTGATATATATACGTAGGTATGAATTTAATTAAATTGTTGATTGATATATATATATACATAGGTATGAATTTAATTAAATAGTTGATTGATATATATATACGTAGGTATGAATTAATTTAGTTGATTGGTATATATATGTAGGTATGAATTAATTTAGTTGATTGATATATAATATGGTATGATCTGTTGAATTTATAATTATTATAGATGAACCCTCAAGATAACCGTCTCAATGTTATCCCGGTCGACAACAAGTATTTTTTAATGAATTATATATAATTTTAATTACATTAATATTAACTTGAATTTTTAATTTGTTGTCACATACTACTTCCACTCCATGAGACTAGCATTCGCGTCTCAGATGTCATTAAGATGATCCCGTTTGAGTATAGTGCCTACTCGTGGAGGCTAGTGCCCTCTCAAAAGAGGATGAAGTACTTTGATGAGTTCAAGGTATAAAAAATTTATTTATTATGATTTTAATTTTGAATTTTTTAAATTATTTGTTAATATTCTATTTTTAATTTAATTGCAGAGGTGGTGTGTTTGGGACTCTGCCCACGATAGTGTTATGTATGACTTATTCTGCGCAAAAGTGCAAGAGCGGTACAAAAACATTATCTACGAGTTGATGAAGCGGTACAAAACCATTATATTAGTCTAAAATATTAAATTTACAAAATAAAAAAATATATTTTAGTAAATATATACATATAAATGAATTTGGAACAAAATAAATTAATTTGATGAATTTTAAAAAAAAAATGGGAGTCAATTTGAACTTATAAACAATTAAATGCATGAAAAACAAAAAAATTAATAATTTATATTAGTTTAAAATATTAAATTTACAAAATAAAAAAAAAAGTTAGTAAATATATACATATAAATGAATTAGAGACAAAAATGAATTAATTTGATAAATTTTTTAAAAAAAACGGGAGTCAATTTGAACGTATATACAATTAAATGCATGAAAAACGAAAAAATTAATAATTTATATTAGTTTAAAATATTAAATTTACAAAATATTAAAAAAAAAAGGTTAGTAAATATATACATATAAATGAATTAGAAACAAAAATGAATTAATTTGATGAATTAAAAAAAATGAGAGTCAATTTGAACTTATATACAATTAAATGCATGAAAAATAAAAAAATTAATAATTTATATTAGTCTATAATATTAAATTTACAAAATTAAAAAAAAAGTTAGTAAATATAAACATATAAATAAATTAGAAAAAGAAGGAATTAATTTGATGAATTTAAAAAAAAAATAGGAGTCAATTTGAATTTATATACAATTAAATGCATAAAAACGAACAATAATTGTAAGTGTCCTAGTGGTCCACGCCTCCTCCGGGTCACCCGGAGGTCGGCGGTTCGATTACCCTTGGGCGCATATGTGCCCATTTGTTTCTACAAGTCTTACAAAGGCTTATGTGCTATATGGCTCACCTAATATAAGCTAATGGGGCAGTGGCTCGCGCCCCGCCCGGACCCCAATGGACGCGGGTTCGATCCCACTGAACCATTTTTTTTGCAGGTTCGTTAATTAGCGACCGACGATCGGCGGTCGCTAATTACAAATTTTAAATTAAACAATTAATTTTATTTATAAAAAATATTAGCGACCGCCTTCAAGCGGTCGCAAAAACTGATCCAACCGTGTTAGACACGATCAGATCAGCGACTGACCGGCGGCGGTCTCTAATAATTAACGACCGCCTCGACGGTCCCTGATTAGTGACCGATGTTCAAAAGCGGTCGCTAATATTAGCTACCCGCATTTTAGTGACCGACTTTTTTCGACCAGAAATCGGTCGCTAATCACGTTTTGCGATAAAAAATCGGTCGATAATCCACTTTTTTTTTGTAGTGATATGTTATCTAGTTGAAAGGATGAACACTTATAGATAACTGATTTTTCTCATGGTTATGTAGACTTGATTATCTATGTAATTTTTAAATTTAAACAATAAAATTTAAATATGATTTTTTTCCTTAGATAACTGATTTGTAATCAGTTATCTAATTTTTTTTTTTATCTTATCACATAAAATTTAACTATCAAATAATCACATGTATAATTATATTAAGTCTCTAAATTAATATTAGAAAAAAACGTATTTGAAAGAAGAAAATCAAGGTGGCGAGTTACACGAGCTTTCGTACAATGGGTTTCTCTTAGCGTAGAAACCTAGTTCATGAGCTATAACATGTGATCCCTAACCTACCCAACATGAGTTGCAAGCAGAAAAATAGGGCTTTTACTATTTTTATGTCCATAAGAATTGGTAATGAAATAGCAGAACATTCCCCTTCCCTTGCTGCACAAGCAAGAATAATCCAACATCCTTGATGACTAAGATATGTTTGACAGTTTGAGAACACGATCTTTGGGTTTGAGTGACTATCAAAATGTTTAACTCTCGCATGTGAAAATACTCATTATCAGCTTCCAAGCAAACACTCATTCCAATACGATTCTGCTCAATAAAAGTAGCCCTATCGAAAAATAGTTTTCACCCCCGAGAGGGGATCTTAATCTGATGCGAGACAGGCTAGAGGAGGATCTTTTTGGCAATAGATTAGCTGCTCCAAACTTAGCACGAAGTCGAGGCCCGCCGAGGACTACATCAATTGGTCATATTTTCACATAATCAAAATAAATCTTAGGGATGACAATATTAACCCACCCCGCCCCAACCCGCCCCGACCCGTGTTATTTGGATCGCCCCACCCCGTTCCCCGTAGTAGAATGGGGCGGGTCTGGGTATCACTCAAAACCCGTTCCCCATTTTATATATTAAATTTTAATATATATATTATAGAAATACATATAAATATGATATACTTTTCATATCTATTAATATATATAATATATAAATAATAATAATTCAAATTTATAGACATTTTTTATATTATATGTTTATAATTATTCATGTATTGTTTTTAAACTAACATAAAAAATTAAAATGGGCCGCCCCGTCCCGTTTAAAGAATTGGATACTTAAGTACCCGCCCCGACCCGACCCATTGTCATCCTTAATAAATCTGATTTCTTGTTTCGTTATGTAAGATCTGATTTCTTGGTTCGTTATGTAAGATGTAATCCTAAAATTTCCAGCTAATTGTATATCAAAGCTCAAAAGTAATATCTAGAATCAAATATTAGGGACGGGTTGTTGAAATTAGAAGACACGGTCATGAAGCTTGAATGATGCCAAACGTGAAAAGTAAAATTGCAATGGACAAAAAGTGTGTAGTGTGGTGGAGCCATGGAAATTGCATAAGTTGTATATATGATGTCAATATGGATGGAAAATTTGAGAGCTGGGGGTTTCGAGTTTTATTTATTTATATATTATTTTGGTTAGAATTTTGTAAATCATTATTTATGTTTACATAAATTATGAGATTAATTAATTGGAATACCATTCTTTCAAGGTGGTCATTTCGTGAGCATTGGGTTTAGTGGATTATTAGGAAATTTAATTGTTGACTTTGGGATTTTGATAAATGGGGTAATTTGTAGAATTTTATCTATGGACTTAATTCGAGGATAATTCTATAATTGTTTAAGTAGATTTTATTATCTATAATAGGTGATGTTAATCTTGAAAACACTACAAAAAAGGGGTTCATTACCGACGAGAATTTACTACGGACTACCATATCTATCGCTAATTTCTTTTTTTGCGATGGATTTACGACGGAAAATATCAGCCGGACGACTCTTGACAAATTTAACGACGGAAACAAAGGTTCGTCGTAAAATGACAACTGATATATGCGACGGAATCAGTAAACGCCGCTGTTTTACAACTATTTACGACGGTCGTCCGTCAGCAAAGCCGAATATGAATTAACGACGGGCAGCTAGGCCGTCGTTAATCGCACACTTTTTTTGTTGCAGGCAGGTTGGTGAGAATAATTGACCGCGTGCTCACTTTATTGTTAACGACAGACATTCCGTCGCAAATTATCATAATTAGCAACGGCTTTTCGTATTCATCGTTAATTTTATTGTTTTATGACATAAACTTTTTTCTCTTCTTTCTTCTTTCACTCTTACGAAAAATACTACACTATATAACATTTTCTCCTGTCTTTTGCAATAAAATTGATGAGTTTATTGAGTTTGCCCAATAATATCCGTACTGTATGGATCATACGGGTAATATTACGTGTTTGTGTAAAGAAAAAAGATGCAGGAATATGAGATTCCTGAATCTTGATGAGGTCAAAACTCATCTTGTGATGTCCGGTTTTGTTCCCCTTTATTACAATTGGACATGTCACGGTGAAGAATGATGGAATATTGACATCAGTATAATAGAATCCTATTATAATACTGGTTGGAGCGGTGGTGGAAGTTATGATGTTGGTGGTTCAAGTCATGTTCCGTATAATCAATTCGAACCACATATGGAGGATGAACCTGATAGATACCGGATGATGATTGCAGAATCAGTTTTGGGTAGTCGAGATCAATTCAATGAAATGTCAATGGAGGAGGAACCAAATTATCGGTCAAATAAATTTTTTTATGTGTTTAAAAGTGTTGATCAAAAGCAGTTTTCTAGTTGTGATACTGAGACACAATTGTCATTCGATGCTCAGATGTTGAACATCAAAACTGAAGGCAAGGTGAGTCAAAAGTGTTCAATCAATTTGCTAAATTGTTCAAAAATACTCTACCTAAAGAAAACACGGCGCCTGATAATTTCTATCAGAGCAAGAGGCTTTTAAAGGATATGGGTCTACTGTTTGAGAAGACTGATTGTTGTACAAACGGTTGTATGTTGTTTTGGGGTGAGGATGAGGATGAGGTTCATTGCAAAATGTGTGGTCACCCCTGTTACAAACCATCTGGTCGTACCAAAAGTTGGAAGAAAGTTCAGTTGAAGGCTTGAAAGTCAATGTATTATCTTGTATCAGTCTAGTGACACTGCTAAAGACATGACATGGCATGCTGAGGAGTGTTCTGATGAGAATTCTGGGGAGATGCAGCATCCTGCAAACTCAGAGGCATGAAAACATCTTGATAAGGAGTTTCCAGATTTTGCACAGGAGATGAGAAATGTGAGGTTGAGTTTATGCACAGATGGATTTACTCCACGGAATGCACGGAAAAAAGTATTCATTGTGGCCTATCCTATTGACTCCGTACAATCTACCTCCTTGGTTATGTGTGAAGCCTCAACATATATTTCTTACTATCTTGGTGCCTGGTCCACACAACCTCAAGCATAAACTTGATGTATTTATTCAACCACTGATTAAAGAATTGATATATTTGTGGCATACGGGAGTGGAGACCTACGACGTTCATATGAAGTAAAACTTCACAATGCGGGCTGCTCTTTTGTGGACCATTAGTGATTTTCCAGCATTTTCTATGTTGTCCGGGATGTTGACAGCAGGAAAACAAGCATGCCCGTACTGCATGGAAAGATCTGATGCATTCTATCTCCCATTGTGTAAGAAGGTGTCATGGTTCGACAACCATCGGAAGTTTCTTCCTTCTGATCATCTCTTTCAGAGGAAAAAAATAGACTTTCTTAAGGGTAAAGATGGAATACGTGCACAAAGACTGGGCATTCGTGACGGTATGTATAGTTAACATTCCATGTTTTTCAAATTATTGAATCATTGTTATGTTTTGTTCTAACTAAATCCTAAAAATATTAAATAAATTATTTTAGGTAAAAGATTGTTGTATGAGATTACGGTTATGGGGTTAATGAAGACAACTGAGTTTGGGGCAATGGAGCACAATAAAAAAATAAAAGGTTGTTGGAAGAAGAGAAGTATATTTTGGGATTTGCCCTATTGGAACAAGTTGTTTATTCGACATAATCTGGATGTGATGCATATAGAAAAGAATATTTTCGACAACTTGTTTCATACGGTCTTGGGTACTGAAGGGAAGACCAAAGACACTTCAAAGTCCAGAGATGAGTTGCACATTTTCTATCCTTGTAAACAACTGCACAAGGATGAGCAGACAAAGATGTATCCAAAAGCCTCTTACAAAATTAGTAAAGCAGAGAGGAAGGAGTTGAGGAAGTAGGTGAAAGGGTTGAAGTTCCCTGATAATTATATTTCAAATTTGGGGGACAGGGTTGACACGGAAACCGGGAAGGTGTCTGGGATGAAGAGTTATGATTGTCACGTGTTCATGCAGTGCTTGTTACCGATTGTATTTCGGTACTCACTTGTGAAGAATGTATGGAGTGTCATCACAGAATTAAGTCTATTTTTCAGACACTTAACGACATCAAAAAATACTGTTGAGGATATGAGGCATTTGGATTGGTAGATCCCTGTTATTCTATGCAAGCTTGAGTAGATTTTTCCAACCAGCTTTTTCGATTCGATGAAGTCTTAATTGCTGGTCCAGTACAATATCGATGGATGTACCCTTTTGAGAGGTAGTTATATATTATTTTTTAAGATTTAGTTTTTTACATTATTATTGATGAATATTCACGAACAAAATTTCTTTTAGGTATTTGCATAACTTGAAGCTCAATATTGGAAATTTGGCCCAGATCAAAGCATCCTGTTAACGCATATCTTACTGAAGAAGTTGGAGCATTTTTTTTCGTACTACTTCGGCGATCAAGTTCAAACCAGAATCTGAAATGTGGCTCGTAATTATGATGGTCATGGAGTAGATCATCCCCTCCGTGATGTTGAAGGTATATTATCTATATTTTTTCATCCGGGTCGACCAATGGACAAGGGCGTCACACGACCTTTCAAGAACAATAATGAAGAGAGAACAAAATATTCATACGTTTTGATGAATTGTCCTGAAGTTCAACCGTACATAGAGTAAGTAATCTTTATATAGTTGATTTTTTTTATCTTTATAATTAAAAAATCATTAATTTATTTTTCTGATATATAAGGATGCTCTGTGAGTATAAGCGTGCACAAAAACCAAACATCATTGATGCAGAAGTTTCTCAGTCCATCCGTGGTGAATTCATGTATTGGTTTCAACGTTATGTGAGTATAACTTAATTATATCTCTATTTTTGCACGACATATGTATCACAATATTAGCTGATAATTTTATATTTACAGGGAGAGTGTGGTCTACTTGACAACCCACATCTACGAGCTCTGTGTCGTAGACCATTACGTAATGTTGTTTCATTCCACGGATATTACGCAAATGAATACAAATTTCATACACAAGCGTATGCTGAAACAAAATCATAAACAAACAGTGGTGTTTGCGTGAATGCTGGAATTTGCAACGAAGAACCAATCGATTACTATGGAGTATTGCTTGAAGTAGTTGAAATAGAATATCCAGGTTTGCCCTCAAGGGAAGTGGTTTTGTTCTTCTGTGAATGGTATGATCCAGGGAAACATGGAATGAGAGTCGACAAAAACTACAAGATTGTTGATATCAACACTCGACATAAGTTTTCGGCGGTATATGATCCATATGTTTTTGCAACGCAAGCATTTCAGGTATATTACTACAAATACCCAGGATCGGGTAAGGCCAACATAAGGACAGTTTGCAAAGTGAATGCAAGATCCTTGGTTGAAATTTCTCATCCGTCTAAAAAAGACATCATCGAACCAACATAACCATTTCAAACGGAGGTACAGGAGGCTCAAACAGAGCTCGATCAAGAAAATGTAAATATTTTTGTGGACTTACTAGCTGCAAATCCATAAATGATAATGATTGAAAGCGATGAGAATGGCGGACAAGAGCGTGAAGAGGAGGATGAAGAAGACGAAGAGAATGAAGACGGAGATGAATATGGTGAAGATGATGTAGATGAAGATGATGATGATGAAGACGAAGAGGATGACGATTAGAATTATTGAACTGCTGTATATATAACAAATAACAAGTTAGAAATGAAAAATGACTCAATTTGGATACGTATACAATTAATTACGTACAAGTGATGAGACTTTATAATATTAATTACACATTTTCGAACTATATAAATTTACAAAATAAAAAATATATAATTAGTAACAATATTTATTAAAACAAGTTAGACACGAAAATGAATTAATTTGATGAATAACAAAAATAGAATGACTCAATTTGGATACATATACAATTAATTACGTACAAGTGAACGGATTATAATATTAATTACGCATTTTTCTAATTAAATAAATTTACAAAACAAAAAAAATTATAATTAGTAACAACATTTATTAAAACAAGTTAGAAATGAAAAGGAATTAATTTGATGAATAATAAAAAAAGAATGATTCAATTTGGATACGTATACAATTAATTACGTATAAGTGAACGAATTACAATATTAATTACGCGTTTTTCAAATTATTTAAATTTACAAAACAAAAAAAAATATAATTACTAACAACATTTATTAAAATAAGTTAGAAATGAAAAATAATTAATTTGATGAATAATAAAAAAGGAATGACTCGGTTTAGATACGTATACAATTAATTACGTACAAGTGAACAGATTATAATATTGATTACGCATTTTTCAAATTATATAAATTTACAAAATAAAAATAATATAATTAGTAACAATATTTATTAAGACAAGTTAGAAACGAAAAGAAATTAATTTGATGAATAATAAAAAAAGAATGACTCAATTTGGATATATATACGATTAATTGCAAGAATTGAACAATAGAATCAAGTGTCCTAATGACGCGCGCCCTCTCTACATGCAAGAGAGGTTGCGAGTTCGATTCCACTTGGATGCGAATTTGGAATTAATTGTTCCGGGCCCAATTGGGCTAATATGGAAGGTTGTCCGTGTCCGTCGTAAATGTAATTTTACCGACAAATAACTGCCCATCGGAAATGCTTTCTGAATGGATAAAAATTTGAAATTCAGCGATTTTTTACGACGGGTTGTGTCCATCGTAAACTTTAGTACCGGACCGGGCCGTGGACGGGTCGAAATTATGATGGTTTTGTCCATCGTAAATTTACGACTAGTTGCTAAAACCCATCGTAAATTTTAGCTACGACTGATTTGACTACAGAACCTTGTCCGTCATAAATTTCGTCGCTAACTATGTTTAGCGACGGATTATCCATCGTTAATCTCATCATTAAACCGAGCTTTTTTTGTAGTGAAAGTAGAATCTAAAACGTTTGCATCCATTTTATTGATGACATTATTTATAGGTGAGGTTTTCTCTTTCTTTATCACTACAGTTGTTAGGTTGTTTATTGTTAAATGTTTTACGTGATATGTTGAATGTGTCTATTAGGGACCATAAAAGTTGTCCTCGTGAATGATCATAGTAACCCCTGGGAAGGCCCACATTGCTCCATTCTACATGTGAGAATACAAGGGTCATTAAAACAATTTTGTGAAGATAAAAAAAATCTACGTGTGAGAATATCAAAGTCGTTAATATCACTTTGAGAAGGCTCACAAACCTATGGCAAAGTTCCAAGGCAAAATTAATGTATGGCAATGTGAGCGTGCTTGCATTCTCATCACATCTATTTTAACATGTTCAGATATAAGAGCTTATAGTAGGGAGAGACCGTGGATGTTATTTGATTATGTCACCTTGCAAACTAGTTTATTTATTTCCTTACAAGGTTTAAGTTGTGACGTTTTCAAAAAATAATTATGTTTTAAGTATGAATGACATTTCAAATTACCTTTCTTGTTGAGATGCTAATTAATCTTTAAGTTTTGCATTTTGTCAAGTAATTTTTATGTCAAATTTTTAGTTCACGTCTTTTATTGAAAATTATGCGTTTTCATTAATTTTTATATTATGAAAATTGGGGTGTGATAATTTTTTTTTTACTCCAATATTAGTTTGGAACGATTGGTGTGCTTTCGCACTAAAAAAATAAATAAATCACCTTAACATATCTATTAATGTAGTATACTAAGTAGGGGGTCGAACCACGAGGAATAGTGCATTGTTCCTTAAGTTTAATTAATCAAAATGTACGACCCCCCCCCCCCCCCCCCCCCTCCAATTAACCTATTCTAATGAATAGCCTCAAAACATGTATTACAAATATAATTTACTAAATGTATTAACAAACCAAATAATAGAACAAACTAGACTATGAAAGAGTTAGTAATAATGCTCTGATTTAAAGCTTTAAGTTGCACATGTTCTTGATTAGAGAAAATTGGAAAAAATGTCCATAACTTTACTATCTCACAAAAAATGTCTCTTAACTTTGAAGAGTTAGTAATAATGCTCCACTACATAATGTATACTAGTTAGGAGGGCATTTTTTTGTAAGATTGCAAATGAGCATTTTTTTTTCAATTTTCCTTCTTGATTATCTTGACATTAGTGTATTTCATTGCTCGTTTCGTAGGTATCACTCCCTTTTCGCCTACAACGGCGATAATGATTTGTTCAGTTTGGATTTCAGTGAAGAGGAGTTGAAAAGGAAACTTGGACACATGTCTAATACACCTACATTGGTATGTTTCTTTAGATTTTGAGGCTGATTTTTTCAATATTGCATTCTCTGTTTTTCGTTTTTTTTTCGTGGAGGTGATGTTCTCCATGGACCACAAATGTGTGCCGAAGCACATTGATAAAAAGGCGCTAGTTAGCAGGCAAGAACATAAACTTCTGAACAGGTTTATATGATCTTATTGTGTGTGAATTTCCATCTTTTTTAAATAAAATTACCATCATGCATGTTATGAATATTTGAAGATTGTGCAAAGCAATGGGTGGAGCTGAGAAAGTAGAAATTGAGCATGGGAATCATAACCTATCCAACAAAGTTGAGGAAGCTGTTAAAGCCATAATGGAAATTGTAAAAAGAGATGGACCAAAAGGATGTGAGGACCCATGGAGTTAAGTTGGAGGATTGTTTTGGTAATTAGGATTTTGAGTGTATTTAGAAATGTAACTGAGTCGAGTTGAGTTGGGTACATTAATTTTTTCACAAATTCTAAGATGCACACAAATGCATATGTATTATGTATTGGTGATCGGTTCTAATCGCGTGGATTATTTGCTGTTTTTAACCGGAATTAGGATCACCAA
This sequence comes from Ballota nigra, assembly GCA_947034835.1. Lineage (NCBI taxonomy): Eukaryota > Viridiplantae > Streptophyta > Magnoliopsida > Lamiales > Lamiaceae > Ballota > Ballota nigra. Next base: position 67,731,851 of record OX344729.1, on the reverse strand, counting down.
ACAATTTCGTGTGATTGATTACCACCGTAAATGGCAAATTCGATAGTTCAGGTTATAAAATCGTAAATACAAGTATTGAATTCGTATTTATTTCGTGTATATGTATGTTTAGGTGTATGAGTGTGTGTATTTGGAGTGTTTGTGAATTTGAACTTATTTTTATAGCTGGAGAACAACTTATTTATACTAACCACCAAGTAGGTGGTGTACATGACTCTTGGACTACCAAGCTTGCATGTTTGACATGTGTCCTTTTGACCATATTGACCTCATCTATGCTGAAACTTAAGTACAAAGTTTTGTACTTGATCTTATCTCGTGTCCATAGTTGTTCGTCGTAGTTTGCTTGTTGGTCTAATATTTGATTGTCTTCTGTAGAAGTTGTTCGCTCCGGAGTTGGGGGATCCATAAGTTGTTCGCCTATGTTGTTCAATGTTGGTGTGCCTCTGTATCTTTTAATTCTTGTTCGTCTATAGTCTGGTTAACTTGATAGGCTGATTGGTGTAATACACTCCATAAGCTGATAAGCACACCACCTTTCGGTAATATTGTTCGTCATCCATGACCTAGCGTTGGGTCCAGATCCGACTTGGGATCTTATTACTTGTTCGACATGTAATACACTACCTGAATTGATTTATGCACTCCCTTTTTTATTATTACTGTAAGTCATCTCTGGTTTATGTATTCTAGCTCATAATCCTCATTTATGTCTTAACTCTTGTTCGCCAATCTGTAGTTTATGCTCACACATCAATAATTGGCCCATATCCTGGCTAGATGTTGCCTCAGATGAGCAACTTTGTGGCGAACAACTGTAGTCAGGATATTATCTTGGTAAGGATTAGGCCGAACAACTCCTTCAATATTGTGCAATTTGGTTGCGTCGTTTCATCTTCCGAGGTTTGGGGGTTCGTTCAAAGACGACGTGGGTGTCATGATTGTGCGCCGCCCACGCACGATTAAAACCGAGGCCACGCACCTCTACAATTGTGCTTAGGCCCTTCAAATTTAATCTTTATTCGTATGAGAACCCATCTTTTTGCATTTTGACCCCAGATTTTTTTGGAAATTAACAGGTTTTACCCCGTTTTTCATCTTGGTATAAAATTAAGTGGGAAATGAAAATTTTCCCACTCTTCACTTCTTAGCTACAGGAACTCCGGCGATTACTCCATTTCCGGCACCCCCTTGAGTTTTTTTTTCGGCGAATTCTTCCCAATTTCAAGGTATTTAATTCATTTTGTTATTTTTTTACTTCCTCTTACTCTTTTTCTTTCCATTTTCCCTTCGAAATTTGCCCCACCACCACCATGACGATTTTTACCGCCGTGATTCTCATAAATCGCCGCCGTGATTCTGGGAGATCGCCTTCGTGATTCTTGAAGTTTTCTTACTGGAATTCATTAACTTCTCCCAGAATTTTCGAAATTAACCCTTATTCCTCCAAAACCCATGTTCTCTCACTCGAGTAACCACGACTCTGTGGAAAATTTGGATCCCCTCTTCCCGATCGTGGTATACACAAACTAACCTTCCTTTGAGATTTCATCGGCAACTCCTCCCGAAGTTGGTTCAGTAATTCGATCAGTAGAGGATACAGGTGCTCGCCCGTCTGGTTAGGGGGTTGTGGTTGTAGTGAACAGGGATTCAAACAAAGAGTCCTCTTCAAGCTCAGAATCTGAAGAAGACTTGGATCCCGAGTTTGACGAACTGACCCAAGAATTCTTGGAGGGGATAGATTTTCCAAACCCCAAAATGCTTGAGAACGAGATCCCTTCCGGGGTTGCTCGCCCATTTGAATGGCGAGCATATGTTGTTGAGTTCGCAAACAAATTTCCTCCCCTTAAATGACAAGTGATGGATTTGGTGAGGACTAAATACCAGGTGAGTAGGATTAAGAGTATTTTTCACAAGGACGATCTAGCCTTAATTCGAGAGACGTACCAGATCTCATACGATATTCATATGTGGGCTCCAAAAAAGAAAGAGAGAGTTGATCACCCTCCGCCGGGATGCATGGTGATCAATATTGATACCTTGATCGCCGGCTTGAGGTTGCCACTGCCCCTAGTTGTTGGTCATTTTCTTAAGGCGACCAACCTTGCCATTACCCAGATTACTCCTATCGGGTCTCGGCGTCATGGGCTTGTTCGTCTTGGAAGGATACGTTGACCGTATTATTGCTGAAGTGGTTAACTATCTCATGACGATCACAAAATGTCATGTGGGCAAAGAAGGATATTATTACTTGAAGGCCCGGACTGGACTTAAAATTGTTGTGGGAGTGCCGAACAAGATTAGAAATTGGAAGGAGCACTTCTTCTTCATTGGGGGGATTGGCGAGCATCTTCAGGCCCATACGGTGGTGTTGGGCACATAAATTCCCCTGCCTCATATAGAAAAATTTAACGTAAACTTGTTTATGTTCGTCTTTGAATTAGATCTTTCTAATTTAACTCTTCTTGTTTGCTCGCAGGTCCCCGATTGCTCAAGTGGAATACTGAAGAGGAAGAAATCGGCTCAGAGTTCCTCTTCACTTCTTGTTTGGTCGCCCTTCAGAACAAGGCAGATAGGACCATTCAACACGTGAACGAGGAAAGGTGCAAAAAAGCTGCTTGCCTCTTCACGTACCCAAATCATCTTGAAGCCCAAGTTGAGGTGCCCCCAGGTACAAAAAAATTCTAACTCTCCAAGGGAAACTTGCTTGTTAATAATTTCTTATTTCAATACTTGCTCATCTAACATACTTTTTTTATAGCCGAGCAAGTTATTGAAGTTGTTCCTCCTTGCTTTGGCCTCCTAGAACAAATGGTCCACGAAATGCCGCCCCCAAAGGAAGGAAGGTTAAAGGAGACCCGCCCTCCAAAGTCCTGGCAATGACGAAGAAGCCCTCATGGGCCCCTATTGCTTGGCAAGCTGCCCCTCCCCCAGATGCCACACCACCATCTCCCCCGGCATCATCTCCCCACGGGGCCAAATGATTAAAAAGGAGAGACGGGACCCCTGTAGCCTAGGCTTTCCCTACGTTGGAAGGAAAAAGTGGGAAAGGGTTCTACCGGTGCTCAAAATGTTGAAGTTGATCGTCACACTTCAACCAAGCTAGCGGAGCGGGCGAGCAAGGCTAGCAAGGATAGGCAGACTCCCCCGAGAGGGCCGGAGGATATTACTTATCTTGGCTGGAACGCCCAGAAACTTGCCTAGTAAGTTTGTGCCATAACTTGGTATTTAGGCCTTTGCAAATTCATGTTTCTAGAAAATTTCTAAGTGTCATTCGTATTTTTATTCGCAGATACCGGGCGGACAATAATTCTGGGCGAGCAAGTCCTGTCCATCAATATGCTTGTTCCAAGACCCTCATCAATATAAGGGAGATTCCAGGCGAGCATGTTCACCGAGCTACAGAGTTGATCGCCCGGTCATGAACAAGGCCTCTGCATAAATCAATTTATGTACAAGGAGTGGCGGACAACTTTCACTTCTTAATGATTTAGGTCTGCCAACTCCCTTGTAACTGCCCAAAAAGGGATGGCCCAGCTGGCCGAGCTAGAGGAGGCTACTCGTCGTTACTCAGCATCTGCTCGACAACTGACTGAAGAGAAGCATGGACTAATTGGCCACTACGAGGCTAAAGCTTGCCGATGATATTGAGAAAAAATACATTGAAGATTATCAAGTGTCATCGTCCGAGTTCAAGAATAAAGATGTTGAGCTCGAGGAGAAGAAGAAAGGGGAAGCTGATGCCAAGCAAAAGCTGGCCGAGGCCGAGGCAGAAGTTGCTCGCCTCAAAGAAATAATGGGGGGATGTACACTCCGGAACAGTTCGAGGCAGAGCTACAGGTCCGAACTGGTCCTTATTCAAATTTGGCATACATTTGTGCTTACGCTGATTGCATTCGTGCAATCAGTTTGTACGATAGACCCGATATTGTTGAGGATATCGGAAAGGATCTGGTCGAATTTGTCGAGCACTATCTTCCCCCCAAAGGAATTGAACTCCTACTTGGAGACATGGAAGACTATAGGATCAAGATTGATAAACTTGATCCCAGTGTCATCCTTACCCGTCCTCCAGTTCCAGTTGAGGAGGGCGAGCAAGCTACTGATGACGAGCAAAATACGGCCGAGTAAGAGAAAAAGTAACTGAGGACATGATTAGTAAAATGATTGTCGATCCCTCAGTTGATCAGCCTCAAGACCCTCCCCTTGGCGAGCAAAGACAAGAGTAGGACTTAGAATTTCTTGAAGTATTCCTCTTGTAATAGTTGCTCGTCTTTTTGTTGATCCTTGTAATTTTTGGAGGCTTAATGCCTTAATTATTAATGGAAATGTCTTTTGATTGCTCATCTTCTTGCACATGTCAACTGCCTTTACATTTTCTTCAATGTTTGCAATTATAACATATGACTTTGGGCTTTGTTTAATTTGAACTTGGCCTTTGATTAGAATAAAGGTTTAACCTTAGGTTCTACTCATCTTAAAAGACGAACAACCTCTAAGTGGCCTTGATCCTTAAAATTGGACTTATACCTCGAGCTTAGACTCATCCTTAAACGAACAATTATATTTACATCACAAAAATTTACAAGTGTCCTAAAATTGTTCGTTATTAACATATACAATCTGACGAACAACTTTGACTACTTATGCAAAATAATTGCTCGCTTAAAATCTTTTTGCTGAGCAACTTTACGTGGAAACAAAAATGAACAACACACAGTTATACAATGTGCCGAACAAATTTTCATCCCACACTTAACAAAATTTCCAAAAAATTAGGCAAGTTTTTGGTTTACTTGCCCCCATAGACTCTTGCTTGCCCACAAGTTGAACCTGTCCGCCCTATTAATAGTACTTCTTAAGATGTACAACATTCCAGGAGTATTGGGCCAGGTTGCCTTCCATGTCTTCGATATCGTATACCCCATTAAGGAATTTGTCTGTTATACGATACGGGCCCTCCCAAGTCGATCCCAATACACCTTGAGGTTGAGCGAGTAACTTTCTTAGAACCAAATCTCCAACTCTGAATTCCCTGATTTTGACATGATAATTATAATAACGCTCTGCTCGCTGTTTATATGTGGCATTTCTTAGCTCAGCATTTAGTCTTTTTTCTTCAAGTAAGTCCATTTCAGCAGCCAGAGCAGAGTTGTTCGGTTGTTCATCAAAGTTGGTCGTCCTGATTGTATTGGTCTTTAATTCAATTGGGATAACAGCTTCTGTTCCAAAAGCCATCGCAAAGGGTGTTTCTCCAGTGCTAGACTTGGGAGAAACCATGTATGCCCATAAGACTTCTGGAAGCTCTTCAGACCAATTCCCTTTGCTCTCCGTTAATCGTATTTTTAAAGTATGTTTGATAATCTTGTTGACGGCTTCAACTTGTCCATTGGACTGGGGATGATATGGAGTAGAATAATATTTTCTAATCCCCCACTTTGTGCAGAAATCTCTCAACTCTTTCCCATCAAATTGCGGACCATTGTCTGTTACAATTGTTTGTGGAACTCCAAAACGATAAACAATGTTCTTCCATATAAAGTTGATCATCTTCTGCTGTGTGATTTTTACCATAGCTTCTGTTTCTCCCTATTTTGTATAGTAATCGACTGCCACAACAGCAAATCGAACATTTCTGACTCCTGTTGGGAAAGGGCTAATAATATCCATCCCCCATCTTGCAAACAGCCAGGGACTATAAATTGAAACAAGTTCTTGAGCCGAGGTGTGAATATTCGGGGCAAAAATCTGGCATTGATGACAAGTTTTCGCCATTTTGATTGCATCCTGATGTAAAGTTGGCCAATAATATCCTTGCCTGATAGTTCTGTATGCCAAGGCTTGCCCCCCAGTGTGATTCCTGCATACTCCGTGTTGGGAAATTGTATAGACTTAAGTTTTGATTAAGATGCCAAAATGTTCCTCCTATGTTATTTGTAAGTTAAATAGTCAGTAGAGGTAGAATTTAGTTAAACAGTTCTAATTGTTAAAAACTAGAGTGCAGTTAGAAATTTCTATAGTGTATTGAAGAATGAAGTCCGCTGAAGACAAAGTCCGCTGAAGATGAAGTCCGCAGAAGTCAAGTGAACTAAGAAAGTAGTCTAAGTCTTGAATGTTTTCTAAGTACATTCACACTGAGACTAAAACCATCAGGAGAGGACCAAGGTCCACTGATGAGAACTAACAAAGCACATTCAATGCTAAACATATTTAAAGCTATTAGTTAGTCTGGTTGGAACAAGGCAAAACGAATTTCAGTGAAGCTTACAATAAATGAAAGAATAAGAAGGTTCTCTCAGAAGAGTTCCACCTTAAAGCAAGACAAGAATCTGGGCAAGCAGACTGACACGTCAATGTACTTTACCTTTGTTTCCCAAGTGTTTCAAATCAGTAGAGAGCATAACAAACCTTCTGTAATCAAGCTTAAAAGCTATATCCAAACCTTAGAAAGAGATAATCCATCCTAAGCCTTGAGCTACACTGTAAGGATTATCTCACAACACTTGGAACCAAACCCTACCCAAAACCCTACTCAGTTGTTAGGTTGAGAGTTAGAGTTAAGTGGTGTTAGTAAGCTGATTATTTGTATCAGTCTGAAAGCTGGTTTGTTTTGGGAACTAGGACCTGGAATTATCCTAGTGATCAATCATCCTAAGAGAGGATTAATTGATCAGTGCACCTTGGCACTATAACACAAGGAATTCCAAGTGAAAGGAATTCTCCTGTTTGATCAGGACAGTGGACGTAGGAGATTCATCTCTGAACCACTTTATATCTTGTGTATTTACATACTGTTATTTCCTAAGTGTGTGTTATCCACTCAAAGTTTATCAAGTAAAACGAGTTTTCTAAAGGGCTCACTAATCCGCATCTGAAACCTCACTGATCTATACAAACTTCCTTACTAACTCACTAACTGTCTTACTCCCAACAAACCTAACTTAGGGTTTTGGTTTCAGTTTGGATTCCAACTAGGTTGAGATTATCCTTACAAGACAAGGCTATGCTAAGGGTTAGATAATCTCTCTAAGCTTAAGATATTGCTTGTATGCTCTTTGGAATACAGATTAACTCTCAGTTGCTAAGAAACACTTGGGAAATTTAGAGGGTTTCGAGTGCTTCTTCCAAAGACTGAATGCTTTGATTGCTTGAGAGTTTGAGTAATTTCAGGCTTGGAAATTTCCCGTAACCTTAAATGGGTTCAAGGCCTTCTGTATTTATAGGTGATTTGAAAAATTATCCGTTGGAGAGATAGCCTTTCTTGTCATCTATGTAGAGTGGCTTCAAACGGACATATCTTCATGCAACAACCGTCCTTTGCATGGAATTAGGTAGTCATATTAAATGCACATTAAATGCTTGCCCGTTGAAAATGCAGTGTGAAGTCAGTCTCCTTGTCAGGTTCCGTACGTGTGTGTCCTTCCAGGATTGGTCCACGTCATCAGGTTGGTGAGAATGTCAGAACTTATTCCTGGCTTCAGGCTTGTCTTATTAAGTTCTTTTTGTCTTGAGCTCACTGGTCTTGTCCTAACGGTGATATTCCTTTTGCATTGCTTGGCTTTACTCCAAGTCTTCCCATAAACTCAGTATCATCCTGTTCCCTTCAGGACTGAGTAGTAATGACCTCAGGGTCATACTCTTCATCACCTAGACTTACTCAGCCAGCTTAGAAGACTGCCATAAGTTCAGGATGGTAAATCATCTTCAGGCTCTAAGTCTTGATCGTCATCAGTAAGTGCTCCTCTTACTGAGTACCTGTGAAATGTAAAAAGACTAAGTATAAATCCTAACCAAGACTAGCCTGACAACGACAGACAAAAGGGCAAATCATCTTTTCAGGGGCTTTGGGATCTTAATCAAAACTGACAATGTCCCAATAATTTCCCCCTTTTTGATGATGCCAAAACACTGAAAAGATCCTCAAAACACTTAGAGAAAATATAAGAACCTATCTATAAGATAAGGCAGTGTTAGAGCAATTCTTGATAAAGTACAGAATTTAAATAACAGCCAAAAAGACAATGAGTTGTTGTCTGTGGGCAAAAGTAATAGATTTCATTGATATATGTGGAAGTGATTACAATGAATCTAATCTATTACAAGAAGCTGTGAATCACCTAGACTAATCTCATTTCAGGTTCTAGTGCATACCCTGCATAGACTCTTGCCTTTAACTCGTCAACTCTGCTAGGTTGATTCACGTACCCTTCAACCTTGGCAATCTTCAAAACTTCCATCACAATGGCCTTTGTATTGTGCTTCTGAGTTCCAGGAACTAAGGGAGGAGCTCGAATCGTGAACTCAGGAGCCTTCACCTGAACTTGAGCTATTTCAGCCTCCTCCAGGATCTTTTGGATCAACTCAGGATGATTGTCCATCATGTAGTCAGTGAAGTGAGCATTAATATCATCAGTGTCGTCCCACTTTTTCACAACATACCACAATTTCACAAACTCACCCTTCGCGTCAGCCCAGAACTCCTTCAGTACCTCGGAGATGAACTCGTCAACATATGCTTCCCTTAATCCTGATTCTGGCCTTCTGACTTGAAGAATTGTTGATTTTCTTGTTGTAGGCCTCTTTCTGTACTTCCTAGGCTCAGGCTTCGCCTTCTTTCTCCTCAGCAGACTGATCATCGCATCATCGAGTTCTCTTTGTTGAAGCTCAGTGATGTCAGTCAGCTTTTCAACCTTCTTCTCCAAGATGCGCATTTTCTCCTTTTGTGCAATTTCAGCTCTGCGCACAGCCTCACATTTCTCATAAGGATCTCCCCACGCTTCAGCACATAACTCCGCCACCGCCTCAGCTGAGTAAGTGATGGGGTTCTTCCTTGTGCTCATGGGAGAAGACTTCTGAACTGGCTCAGGTTGCTTAGAAGGTTCATCAGCCTTTACCTTTGTTGCCTCCGCCTTCAGCCTGGCAACAATATCTTCTCCTTCCTTCTCTACTGCCGCCAACCTTGCTGACTTCCATACCCTTAGCACATTCCCTTCAGGATTGGCTTCAGGATCAGCTTGAATTGTTTCGCCTTGGTTGACTGCCTCAAATGCCTCAGGGCGGGATCTTTTCTTCTTCTTTTCCCCCTTTTTGGCATCATCATTGGCCTCGGATGGGAATGCGTCAGATCCGCTGTTGATTACGAAAGAGGCTAGGGAATGGACATCATTGATTCCCTCCTTCAGTAACTCAACTCCCATCGAGATTCCAGTCCCTGCAAACGAGACCGAACTGATAGCAGTATTTACTTTCTTCTCAAAGACCTCCATAGAAAGTTGGAGTCTTTGTTCAGCCTTGGTGATCCTTTCCTCCACCTTCAAGGACTCACTGCTGACTCTGCTAGCTTCAGCAAGTATCTTTGCCGACTCCTCAGTGGCCTTAGCCAAAATTTCTGCAACTGACTGAGAGGTTCGATCCAACTTCCCTGACTCCAGCTCTAGTTTGGTCACTGAGTCCTTCATTGTCTGAGTGACAAGTGCCCCAGTCTGAACTGCAAGCCTATCCACTGCCTGATTTAATTTTTCATCCCTGATCGCATCCCTCTCCTCAAGTTGCTTGAGAGTCTTCCTCAGCATTATCTTTGTGCGCTTCCTCTAGTTTCTCACTGACTTGGCCGTGTCAGTCATCGTCCTTTTTAATAAAATCAGCTCCCTGTTGGCAAGGGTGTTGTAAGCTGACTTTGTCCACTTGATATGTTTTGCCAGGGCCTTGGAGTCTTCTTCCTTTTCAGCGCGTAGCCTCATTACTTCCTCTTGAAGTTCAGCTAGATTTTCAGTGGTTTTCTCCTTCTTGACCTCCACAATGCTTGTGAATTCAGCACGGCCGACCCCAGTTATCATCACATCCTCATCACCATCAACGGCCTCATCAGTGATTGACTGCTTTCTCTTATCAGCCCCTGCATCTTCAGTCCACTCTTCAGGGTGCACTGAAGGCAGTTGTTGAGTGGTCATGGCCGCCTGCTCAGGCTCAACCATGCCATCTCGAACCTTAGGAACTTGTCCCTCGGAACTGAGAGTCTCTTTAGATGCCTCAACATCTTTCTCCCTTGTCTCAAGGTAGGGAATCCCTTCATCGACAGATGTCTCATCGGCGGCTGAGATGTTCAAAACATCCTCAGCCACTGGTCCACCCTTGGCACCAGTGTCCTTCACACATTCCCCCTGAGCTTGAGGTTCAGAGATCATATAATCAACTTCCCTTGCCGTCTCCTCCACGGCTTTCTCCATTGCTTCACCCTGAGCATCTTCATCATCCTCATCCTCCTCATCCTCAGACAGGATATCAGCCTTGCTCTTGGACATCAAGTCATTTACTAGCTCCTTCAGATTTTCAAAATTGAGCAGTTGGAGCCAACTAGTCAGTCCGAAGTAAGAGCATAACCTGGCCTCCTCGGTTTCCCAGTGCTCCCAGCCACGAGCATCCACCAGCAAATGTTGTTCTTGTATGTTGGATTGTTTAAACTCCAACCAAACTTTAAGTTCAACCACATTAGCTAGCAGCTCCTTGTACTTGTTCAGCCCGGGCCAGCACTTAGCTGCCCATTCTGTGGCGTTTCCCCTAAGGGTGTTCTCCAGCACACCACCCATCATATGTTCATCCAGCTCCTCCTCCTCCTGCATTACAAGGAAATCATCCTCTTCAGTTTGGAAGGATTTGGGGTAATCTTTGGGGTTGGGGTAAGAGGGAAAGTCTGTGGGATTGGGAAGGTTGGGCTCAGATGATTGGCCAGGCTCATTCGTGGGTGAGGTTGGTGGCACTGACTCAGTTTGAATATTTGGTTTTGAGGTTTGAGGGGATTGGGTGAGTTGATGTGAGGGATCAGGGTTGGATTGAGTGTGGGTTTCAGGGTTAGTGAGTGATTGTGTGGGTACTATCTCAGGCTGCAACAACTCAGCCGTCTCGATAGATTTTCTCACCTCTTCCAAGTCAGAGGCTCTAGGAGAGCTTGACTTCTCCCTCTCACTCAGTACAGGCAGGCTCTTAGCAGGGGATTTTTTAGGTCCCTTCCTAAGTCGTTTAAGCGGCCTCTCCCTATGATCACTCTCCTTTCTGACGTCATCGTTAGTTCCCTCAGCCTCAGATACAGCTCTCTTGGGATCAGACTCAGTCCCAGACACAGTGCTCTTCCCTGACAGCACAACTCTCACCTTCTTCTTCTTCTCAGCCTCCTCCACTGCAGGCTGATCCACCACCTTCTCAGACGCCACATCCTCCTCTATCTCCTTGCTCCTCTCAAAGAGGCCATCTACCCTTTCAATGAGACTGATAGCCACCTTCTTGGCCTTACCAGCTGGCTTTTTGGCCTGGCCCTTTGCCTTAGCATTGGGATCAGTCAGCCCTAGCATTGAGTAGGTATCACTCAGTGAGGTAAACATCACCTTCTTTGAGGAAAGGCTATCCTCGAAGTCAAAGGTGTACCCATGGCAAGCATGAGCAATCAGGATGGAAAGTCTAGTTCCAAAAGGCAGAATGGCACTAACAAAAACATGCTTCTTTTCCTCATCCCGCTTTAGCTTGGGCAGGCTCAATTGCTCATGAGATCCTGTGGATCCCATCACCACCTTGGACACAAGGTCCACAAGAGCTCTGTATTCAGGTTTCAGAGTATTCTTGTTCTGAGGAGCCTTGAACTCAGACGATCCTGCCTTGGTCCATTTACCTAGGAGTTCTCCCTCCGAGTTCTCCTTGTAGAACCTTGGGTTGATGCATGAGGATGGCAACCCAAAAACCTCCTTGACCGCCCTCCTAAGGTCAATGGTGACCACCTCTGAGTTGTAGAGAGGTTCGCCGTCGCCGTCCTTCTCCCCCGTCGGCTTGAGTGTAGTCACCTTCGTGAAGAGTTCCCCCCTACGTAGGAACATGTTGAAATAGGCTTCTACGACCGTTCTTGGAAGCACGGAGATAGGTCGAGTGGTGAAATATGTTTCCAACCTAGCTTTGGAAATCCACTTAAACACAGGTTTGATTTCCTCCACTGTAAGACAAGTACCTTCCATGGAGATGACTTGTTCCATGTGTACAAGCTTGTTATCGACAATATCCTCAAGCTTGTCGGTTGTCCAGTTGGAATCAAGAAGTGCCATTGATTTTGAAGAAGTAGAGGTTTTTAGGAAAATTTGTGAAAATTTTGAGTAAGAGAATACTCAGTGTGCAGAAGTGCTTTGTGTTTGCGTAAAAATCTCGAATGACATTCTTGATTGATAAGACTAAGTCAGTTACTCAGACGTGGGGTTGGGATTAATTCCTGAATTCGAAAGGTTTTGAATGAAGGGCCAGGATTAATCTCAATTTCAATCAATTACCCAAGTCAGTCATATTCCGTATAAAACGGACACGTATATGAAAAAGTAACTGAAGCATTAAATGCTCCATTGCGCGTGGGTTTAAATATGAAAAGGCGCACTTTTAATGAAAACGGAATACATTTAATAAAGATTTTCAGGACGAAGGACTCAGGGAGACGCTTGGTATTCACAAGAGTCAGGATAAAACTCATACCTGTCAGGGAGATATTGTAGCACCCTGATACCTCGCTGAGTCGAGTCTAGCCTGAGTTCTCCTTAGAACCCTACACTGACTGCACTCCCGGATCTAAGAGTCCTAACTCTACTGATAGTTCTATAAACCTTGCTTCAGCCAGAGGCTTAGTCAAGATGTCAGCTCTTTGCCTGTCAGTGTGAATCTTCTCCATCCTAATATCTTTCTTCTCCACATAATCTCGAATGAAGTGATGCCTAATATCCACATGCTTGCATCTTGTGTGAAGCACTGGATTCTGAGTAATTGCTATTGCACTATTGTTGTCACAATAGATTGGAACCTCATTAGCAAATACCTGGTAGTCCCTCAACTGTTGTCTCAACCACAAAATCTGAGCACAACAACTACCTGCAGCCATATACGCAGCCTCAGTTGTGGATGTAGCCACTGAATTTTGCTTCTTACTAAACCACGAGATCAACTTACTTCCTAAAAACTGACATGTCCCTGAGGTTGATTTCCTATCAATCCTACAACCTCCATAATCTGCATCTGAATAACGTGTCAGTTCTAAGTTGTCATCTGAAAGATACCATAGTCCCAAATTGACTGTCCTTTTGAAATACTTAAGTATCCTCTTAGCAACGTCCAAATGACTTCTCCTGGGATCAGACTGATACCTAGCACACACATCAACTGCAAATGTAATGTCAGGCCTATTTGCAGTCAGGTACAATAAAGAACCTATCAGTCCTCGGTACTCAGTCTAATTTACTGAAGTCCCTTCAGTGTCAGGATCCATCTTCTAATTTGTGTTCATAGGGATCCTGGCTGGATTGCTGTTCTGAACACCAAACTTATGGATCAAGTCTCTTGTATACTTGGCCTGATTAATGAAGATACCTTGATCAGTCTGCTTGACCTGCAATCCTAAGAAAAAGTTCATCTCTCCCATCATTGACATCTCAAATTTACCAGTCATCAGCTTAGAGAATTTCTCACAGAGCTGATGATTTGGTGATCCAAATATTATGTCATCCACATAAATCTGGACCAAGAGAATGTCATCACCTTCAATGATCCTGAACAATGTCCTATCCACAGTTCCCTTCTTGAACCCATGGTCTATCAGAAATTGAGAGAGGGTATCATACCAAGCTCTTGGTGCTTGCTTAAGTCCATAGAGTGCTTTCTTCAAATGGTATACTCTATCTCCAACCTCAAACCCGGGAGGTTGTTCAACATATACCTCTTCATTGAGTACACCATTCAGGAAGGCACTCTTGACATCCATTTGATACACCTTGAACTTCTTATATGTTGTATATGCAAGGAACAATCTGATAGCTTCCAACCTAGCCACTGGAGCAAAAGTCTCATCGTAGTCTATTCCCTCAGATTGACAATACCCTTTTGCAACCAGTCTAGCCTTGTTCCTTACCACAACACCATTCTCATCCTTCTTGTTCTTGAAGACCCACTTGGTACCAATTACTCCTTGATGCCTAGGTCTATCCACCAGTTCCCAAACCTGATTCCTTGTGAACTGATTTAACTCCTCTTGCATGGCAATGATCCAGTTCGAGTCAGTGAGAGCTTCTTCAATGTTCTGAGGCTCTTTCTCAGAGAGAAAGCAACAAAACAATACACTCTCACCATGGAACCGTCTGGTCTTGACTCCCTCAGTTGGATCACCAATGATTTGATCAATGGGATGATCCTCTAGCCATGTTCTCTTGCCAGGAGTTGTTACTGAAGTACCTGCAATGTTAGTGTCTACAGGCTCATAAAACTCAGGAAATTGAACAGAAGGGGATGATCCTGAGTCTATATCAAAGGGATTAACAAGCTCAATGTCAGGGACATTGATTCCGCCTTGATGAGGTGACTCAGGAACCGTCTCAGCTGCAACAACATCTTCATAGACGGTACTTACCTCAAGTTGAGTCTGTTCCTTAGTCTGAGGCTCAACAATCCCTGATGTGCTGGGCTTAGGAGTGGCACTTGATTCATCATCCTGATCGTCGTCATCAAACCATCTTGGAATTGGCAAAGTTTTGACCTTTGGATCAGGTTGATTTTTCAAGCTCAGCCTTGTCACTCTCCTTGTGATCTCCTCAGTGTCAGGATTCATCACTTTTATCCTAGACTCATTAGCAGATTCATAAAAAACAACGTGTGGTGATTCCTCCACAACAAGGGTCCTACAATTGTAAACTCTGAAGGCTTTACTAACTTCAGAATACCCTAAGAATATTCCTTCATCAGACTTGCTATCAAAAGCTTTCAATTGGGTCTTCCCATTGTTGAGGATGAAGCACTTACAACCAAATACATGAAAATAAGAAATACGAGGTTTCCTTTTATTCCATGTCTCATATGGGGTCTGTGCATGTTGTTTATGCAGCATGGATCTGTTCTGAGTGTAGCATGCAGTGTTGACTGCCTCAGCCCAGAACTTCTTGGGCAATCCTGACTCTGCCAGCATGGTCCTAGCTGCTTCCTTCAGTGTCCTGTTCCTCCTTTCAGCGACACCATTCTGCTGTGGGGTTCTAGCTGCAGAAGTCTCATGAGCTATACCAAGTTTATTACAAAAGTCAGAAATATATGAATTTATAAATTCAGTGCCCTTGTCAGATCTGATCTTAGTAATGGACAGATTCTTCTCATTGCTGAGTCTCCTGAGCAACTCTGGAAGCTTCACCTGTGTCTCCTTCTTATTCAACAAGAAAATAACCCAAGTATATCTAGAATAATCATCAATAAACACAAGGGTATACTTTCTACCATTCATACTCACAGGTGTTATGGGACCAAATAAATCCATGTGCAAGAGCTGAAGAATCCTGTAAGTGGAATGAGAAGCTTTCTCTTTGAATGATGCTCTGACCTGCTTCCCTTCCTAACAAGCTTTGCACACATGATCTTTGCTAAAAACTTCATTAGGTAGACCTTCAACGAGTGACTGTCTAGAAATTTTGTTAAGAATCTTGAAGTTCAGGTGGCTTAATCTCTTATGCCATAACCAACTGAGCTCTAGAGAGCTTTTAGCAACAAAACAAGTATTAGGAATAGTGCTGCTCCAGTCAGCGAGATAAACGTTACCTTTCCTGATACCTGATAGAAGCACTTGTGTTGATTTGTCCTTGACTGAACATATATTCGATGAGAACTCAACATTGAAACATTTGTCACAGAATTAACTTACTGACAACAGGTTATGCTTCAGTCCTTCCACAAAGGACACATTTTCCACTCTGACTGTACCTATTATTAAGACACCAAAACCTTTAGTAACACCTTTTGAGTTATTGTCAAAGGTTACATGTGGACTATCTTTAGCTTGATATTCTTGGAGAAGACTCTTCATTCCAGTCATGTGCCTTGAGCAACCACTGTCTAGGTACCAAACAACCTTGATTGAGTCTTCTCTCCTCTTGTTGTGATCCACAGCCGATGCAATCAAATCAGGCTTTAGGTACCCATTGGGTGTTGGGTCCTATTGTGTCAGTTGTACCCTTCGGGATCCAGACTTGCTTAACAACCCTGATTTCCTCAGAGTGGTAAATCTGTCTCCCTGAAACATCGACATACACAACTTTCTTCTTCTTTGCCTGAGAGGAAGATGGTGTATGAGTGCTAGACTTAGGCTTCACAGGAGCCTGAGTGGGTGCCTTTTGGGCTGGCTTCCTGTTCTTCTAGGTCTGGGTGCAGTAGGTCTTGGGCCTTGTTCTTGATAAGGGCCCTGTGTTCTATTTCCCCTAGGCAAGTGAGAGAATGGAAAACAGTTAAAGGCCTCAGGATGCCAAAACCATGGGGTGTCATCATATTTGGCCTTCCCTGTTGGTATTGCCAAGCATGATGGTACCCTCGCTGACCAGTCTGAGGGCTCTTGGCCTGAGTCTTCCTCTGCTTCCGCTGAGGTTTTCCCTGGCCTGAGCTCTCAGGGGCCTCCTTAGGTTGCTTTGCCTTTCCCTTGGGTTTTGGCTTAGCTACCTTAGGGGCAACCCTGACTGTGTCAACAGTTTCCTTGCCCTTATCAGTTTGACGGGCCTGGAGTACAACCTTGGGTGCACTCTGGCCTGCTTGAACAAATACCCTCTCAGTGTTGCTCCCTGAAGCAACATGAGATTGACCTTGTGAGGATTTCTTAGGAACATATCCAAGTCCCTTTTTCTCATTCCCAAGCATCTGGCTGCTATTTATTTCCACTCTAGCCACTGAGGATTTATTCATTGCTGCAACCTATTTCTTGAGAGAGTCCTCACTCTTTTTCAGGATTTCATGTCTGGTAAAGAGGTCATCAAACTTACTCTTACGTACTTTCAGTTCTTCCTTCCTGACCAACTCTTCATCAGCCAGTTCCTTCAGAATTTTCTCTCTTGGAAGACGCTCAGCATTGATTAAATCAATCTCCTGAGTTAGTCTCACAATCTGAGCTGATTCTTTAAGATCTGACTGAGTGAGTTGATCATTTAGGTTTTGAACCTCAGTACTCAATTTCTTGTTCTCCTCTACCAAGAAAACATTAGTCTCCTGCAATCTGGAGAAATCAACCATCAATTGATCCAGGCAGATCTGAAGGTTCATTTCTCTGACTGACTCTGAGCTAAGCTCAGGATTTTGACCAGTGTAGGAACCACATACAGAGTTAGATGTTACCTCAGGTTCCTTCCTTGCCATCAGGCAAACATCATCGTACTCATCATCAGAAAAGAGTTCAGGTGACCTTTCCTCAGGACCATCAGAGTCAGTTGCATCCTCAGCGAGCATGGCTCTCCGGTCAGCAAGTCTCTGGTCTCTCTTGGCCCTCCTATCCTCTCTTTCCCTTGCACTCAGCTTCGGACAATCATACTGATAGTGTCCGCTCTTGTTACAGTTGTAACATGTTGGTTGCTAATCTCCTCTTTCTCTCCTTGGTTCAGGGTTCCTCCTTGAGTCAGGTTCCCTCTGTCTTGATGAGCTTTCAGTCTTCCCTGAGTGCTTGTCATCATGAGTACGTCTCTGTTCATCTCTATGATCGGGCTTTGGATCTGAATATCTTCTTTCATCGCCACGATCTCTCCTCTGGTCAGTGTTTCTCCTTTCCTCATATCTCCTTGAGCTTTGGTGGGTTCCTTCAGGTTTCCTGTCACGTGAGTCCTGATAAAACTTCTTATAACGACCAAACCTGGAATTAAGCTTATCAAAGCATCTGGCCATCAGGCTGTACTCCTCAGCAAGTTCTTCCTTGCTCATCTCCATCAGTGACTTTGATGAAGACTCAACAGGTTCAGACCTGGCTTTGAACGCCATACTTTTCTCAGGAGCTTTCTCCTTTTCTTCCTCTTCTGGCTGAACTTTCTTCTTTCTTTTGTTAAGATCAAATTCCAGTGCCTTCAGCTCTGAAAAAAGTAAAGCAGAAGTTATGTTGCTCATATCCTGAGTGTTCTTAAGCATGATTACACTGTTGTCCCATCTCTCAGGAAGGGCATTCAGGATCTTTGAAGCAACATCTCTCTTTGGAACATCCTTGTCCAGCATCACCAACTCATTCATCAACTTGATGAACCTTGACTCCATCTGATCGATTGTCTCACCAGGCAGCATCTCGAACGCTTCAAACTTCTGAATAGCAATGTTTCTCTTGTTCTCCTTGATCTTCTCAGACCCCTCGCACATCCTGGTCAGCTCATCCCAAACTTCCTTTGTCGTCTTTAAGTTCATCAGCCTTGCTGACTCCTCGAAAAGTACCGTATGCAAGATGATATTTCTGGCCACATTATCTAGCCTCATCATCTTAATCTCGTCAGTGGTCATATCCTTCCTTTCCTTAGGAATGGGTACACCAATATCAAGATCATCATATCCCCTTCCTCTGGTATTAGGGACAGTGATTTTGATCGGTCCTTCCCTGAGAACACGCGACATCTGGTCATGGATGACATCAAGATGTGCTTCTAATCTGAACTTCCAATAGACAAAGTTAGATACAGAGAATTCAGGTAACGAAGCTTCAAGTCTCCTTGAAGTCATGATGATGCAAGTTTTATGAAAAGCAAACTCAGATCAGTTCAGTGACCACCAACAGTTTCTCCTCTGAAACTATTAGTATTCAAAGTCAGTGGTCTTTTGAACCACTGCTCTGATACCACTTGTTGGTCCCGGTACAAGACTGAGGAATACGTGTATGGGGGGGGGAATACACGTATACCAATTTTCAAACTTAAAACCTTACTGAGTCCTCTTCACTCAGAGTGATAAAGAACTAAGAGCTGATAATACACATACTGACTACACAGGGGTGAGGGTCAGTTGGCTAACTGTCAGTTCAAGTTCAGTGCAGAAATACGTGAGCCCTGATATTTTAAAGTCTTGATTAATTTGCTTCTGAAAAACTGATTACTCCACTAAAAAGTGTTTAGTAAGGGCAGTGCTCTTTTTAATGGATCAGGCTGATTGATTCAGACATGATAAAACTTATGCAACGAATGAACTGTTGAAATGGCAGGTGAGTAATATATCAAAGCAATAAGAACACAACAAGTTTAACGTGGTTCAGAGACTCAAGCTCCTACGTCCACGGCCTGATTTAACAGGAAATCCACTCAAGGGATTCTTGTTTTTAACGTGCCAAGGTTCACCAAGACCAACTAACCTCACTGATCTATACAAACTTCCTTACTAACTCACTAACTGACTTACTCCCAACAAACCTAACTTAGGGTTTTGGTTTCAGTTTGGATTCCTAACTAGGTTGAGATTATCCTTACAAGACAAGGCTATGCTAAGGGTTGGATAATCTCTCTAAGCTTAAGATATTGCTTGTATGCTCTTTGGAATACAGATTAACTCTCAGTTGCTAAGAAATTCTTGGGAAATTTAGAGGGTTTCGAGTGCTTCTTCTAAAGACTGAATGCTTTGAGTGCTTGAGAGTTTGAGTAATTTCTGGCTTGGAAATTTCCCGTAACCTTGAATGGGTTTAAGACCTTCTGTATTTATAGGTGATTTGAAAAACTATCCGTTGGAGAGATGTCTTTCTTGTCATCTATGTAGAGTGGCATGGAATTAGGTAGTCGCATTAAATGCACATTAAATGCTTGCCCGTTGAAAATGCAGTCTGAAGTCAGTCTTTTTGTCAGGTTACGTACGTGCGTGTCCTTCCAGGATTGGTCCACATCATCAGGTTAGTGAGAATGTCAGAACTTATCCCTGGCTTCAGGCTTGTCTTATTAAGTTCTTTTTGTCTTGAGCTCACCGGTCTTGTCCTAACGCTGACATTCCTTTTGCATTGCTTGGCTCTACTCCAAGTCTTCCCATAAACTCAGTATCATCCTGTTCCCTTCAGGACTGAGTAGTAATGACCTCAGGGTCATACTCTTCATCACTGAGACTTACTCAGCCAGCTTAGAAGACTGCCATAAGTCCAGGATGGTAAACCGTCTTCAGGCTCTAAGTCTTGATTGTCATCAGTAAGTGCTCCTCTTACTGAGTACCTGTGAAATGTAAAAAGACTAAGTATAAATCCTAACCAAGACTAGCCTGACAACGACAGACAAAAGGGTAAATCATCTTTTCAGGGGCTTTGAGATCTTAATCAAAACTGACACTCCCAACAAGATTCATCTCTGAACCACCTTATATCTTGTGTATTTACATACTATTATTTTCTAAGTGTGTGTTATCCACTCAAAGTTTATCAAGTAAAACGAGTTTTCTAAAGGGCTCACTAATCTGCATCTGAAAGCTAATTAGATAGTAGTTCAACTGAAAGTCTTGAGCTCTCAGTGGAGGTATTATCTAAGTAAGCTTTCTCTATTAATTCTCAGCAGACTTAGAGTCCACTGATGAGTTACTTTCTGAAGTCACCTGATAAGTTAAAAAGAAGTTTTAATTTGTAAAAACAGGTGTATTCCCCCCCATACACCTTTTTACTCGTTTCGGGACCAACAATTGGTATCAGAGCAGTGGTTCAAAAGATCATTGTTCTAAGTATACCTTGTGCTTAAAGGTATTTTTAATAGGTCATCTGAATTGATCTTATTTGATAAACTTGTTTAGATATTATGGCTGACAATGCAGCTAGGGTAGCACCACCAGCGGAGAACAATATGGGAGTTAATCCCTTGAACCATATGTCCCATCACAAGCTTCCACAATTCTCAGTGGAAAACTATGATTTCTGGAAGATCAGAATGAGAGCTCATCTTAACTGTGTGCATGATGAAATGTTAAGGGTTATTACTAAAGGTCCATTCATTTTTATGACACCTAACCCAAGAACCACAGCTGAGACTATTGCAGATCCAAGAGGAGAATGGCCCAAGGATAAAGACAACTTTACTGCAGATGAAAGGAGGAGAAACAACCTCAACTTCATTGCCATGAATATTCTCTACACCACCATTCCAGATTCAATAATGGGAAGAGTGATCTACTGCAAGACTGCAAAGGAACTATGGGACACTCTTGCTCTCATGTGTGAAGGAACTGACAAGATAAAGGAGAACAAGCTTTCAGTAGCTGTTCAAAAGTATGAGCAGTTCACCATGGAGCCCACTGAGACCATTGACTAACTTGATGGGAGGTTCACTGACATCATGAATGAAATAAACTCTCTGGGAAAAGTCTATACCAAAAGAGAAGTTGCCTTAAAGATCCTGAGAGGTCTAACCTCAAGATGGGATGTGTACTCTGTGATGATGCAGAATACCAAAGATCTATCCAGTATGTCTATGCAACAGGTATTCTCTGAACTTAAGGCTTATGAGTTTGATCTTAATAGAAAAAGGGCTCCTGATGAGACCTCAGCTGAGAAGGGAGTTGCCTTCAAAACTAAGGAGACTGAGCCTAAATCCCCAAAGCCTCAGAAGAGTACAAAGGCAAGCAAGTCTCAAAGCAAAGCTGAGATGCAAGAAGAACTCAGCCTGATGGCTAGAAGGTTTGAGAAACTTAACAACCGCTTTGGCAAGTATAAAAGATTTTACAGGGATAACAGAGAAGGAAGAAGTTATCCATAGAAAGACACCAGAGAAGGTGAGAAAAGCTCAACTGAGCAGGAAAAGAAGAAGGATTACAAGAACTATACCAGAGGAGAAGGATCATCATCCAAGACTAAAGAGTCTACTGAAGAGAAGAATGATGATGCCAATAGATGCTTCCAGTGCAAGAAGATTGAGCACTTTCAATATGATTGTCCTCAACTGAGCACAAAGGAGAGAAAAGAAAGGCAAGCCAAGAGAGACAGGAGATATGGAGAAAGAAAAGCCATGGTGGCTGAGGATGTTGATGAAGATCTGGAGTCATCTGATGGACTGTTCTCAGACAGCAGTGATGATGACATGTGCCTCATGGCAAGAGAAGAACCAGAGGTACAATCTAAACCATCCATTTCTCTAGGACACTCACCTGAGCTAAGCTCAGAGTCAAATGAGGAACTCAATCTTCAGTCCGCTTTGGAACAATTGATGATTGATTTCTCAAGGTTGCAAGAAGCAAGTTTTTGTCTCCAAGATGAAAACAAAAATCTCCTGAGAGAAAACTCTAAGTTAATTGAGTCTGGGAATCAGGCAGATCTTAATTCAGCCCAGTCTACAATTGAATTGACAAAAGAGGTTGAAACCCTCAAGAGTCAAGGAAATGGCAAAGATCAACTGATAAAAGACTTTACTGAATCTAAGACAAGGTTAACAGAAGAAAATTTAAAATTGGTAAGCCAACTAAAGGAATCTCTCCTGAAAATTGATGTCTTACAAAAATCTGAAGAGACTTTGTTAAAAAGGATTGATGCTCTCAACAAACCCTCTCTTGCCATAGAGGAGATTCAAAACTTTCAAATCAATCCTAATAACAAATGTGGGATAGGCTTTATTCCAAAACCTTCAGAAGGTCCTCTGAGTGTTGCTTCTTCAAGTGGCACAAAGAGAGTTTTTATTAAGTCTGTGACCTTTCAACCACAGATTTTGGATAAGGGAAAAAAACCAGCTGAGGTCCAATAAAAGAGAAGTCAAACTAAGCCAAAACCAAATGGAAAGGCTCAAGTGACTAATCAGAATAGATCTCAGTAGAGGTACTATCAGCCGAGGTCTTCACAGATGAATCAACCTCAGCTGAGAGCACCCAGGCATGAGCATTCCTCAAGGAATGACTCATACAGAAGACCTATTCCTTTTGTGCCTAAAGGAAAAGGCCCTTCATACCCTTATCAAAAAAACTCAGGCCAGGTGCACCCAAACCTAAAAGAAAGAATGTAAAGAAGGTTCCTGTTCCTTCAAAGGCTGACACCCATAGAAAGTTTACTCCCAAGGCACCTAGGGAGATAACAATCTATGTAGATGTTTATGGAAGACAAATTAGCCACTCTAAAGTGATTAGAACAGTGAGGCAAATTTGGATTCCGAAAGGTACAGCTAACCTGGTAGGACCCAACACCAAATGGGTACCTAAAACTTGATTATGATTGCAGGGCTCAGTGGATCTCAACAAAGGAGATGCTCTAAAATCTTCAGTCTGGTACTTGGACAGTGGATGTTCTAGGCACATGACTGGTAACAAAGATCTCCTGTCAGAGTTTGTTGAGAAAGAAGGTCCACAAGTCACCTTTGGTGATAATTCACAAGGAGCCACTAAAGGTTATGGTACTTTAATTATTGGCTCAGTAAGAGTAAGCAATGTATCCTATGTCAGTGGACTTAAGCATAATCTTTTGTCCATAAGTCAGTTTTGTGATAAAAGATACAGTGTTGAATTTTCTTGTAACCAGTGTTTTGTCAAGAATATATCTTCACAACAGGTACTACTAACTTGGTCAAGGAAAGGGAATGTCTATCTTGTAGATTGGAAGTCTTGCACATCAAATGCATGTCTTATTGCAAAGAGCTCAACTGATACTAATTGGCTGTGGCACAAGAGACTAAGTCATCTGAACTTCAAGATGATGAACATGATTGCAAGACATGGACTGGTAGAAGGAATGTCAAATGAAGTATACAACGAAGAACATATCTGTAAAGCATGTCAGGAGGGAAAACAAGTGAAAACATCCTTCAAAAGTAAAGTTGCAACCTCTACTGACAGAGTAGTTCAACTGTTACATATGGATCTCTTTGGTCCAGTAACCCCTGTAAGTATCAATGGAAGAAAATATACACTTGTTGTTGTTGATGATTTCTCCAGGTACACTTGGGTGGTATCTTAGCAAGCAAGAAGGAGACACAACTGAGGTTGCCAGAGCTCCTGAAGAAAGTTAGCAATGAAAAGAGCCTGAACATTGTAAAGATTAGATCAGATAAGGGCACTGAATTCATTAACTCTATTATATCTAATTTCTACAAAGAATTAGGCATTGCACATGAGACCTCAGGTGCAAGAACTCCACAACAAAATGGAGTAGCTGAAAGAATAAATAGGACTCTCAAGGAGGCAGCAAGGACAATGCTTGCAGAAGCTCAAGTTCCTAAAAGATTTTGGGCTGAAGCTATTAACACTGCCTGCCACACTCAAAATAGATCCATGGTAACCAAACATCAAGGAAAAACTCCATATGAGTTATGGAATGGCAGAAAGCCACAGGTATCTTACTTTCATATCTTTGGTTGCAAGTGTTTCATTCACAACAATGGGAAAACTCAACTGAAAGCTTTTGATAGCAAAGCTGATGAAGGAATTTTCTTAGGATATTCCCAAATCAGTAGAGCCTTCAGAGTTTACAATTGTAGAACTCTTGTTGTGGAAGAAACACCTCATGTGGTCTTTGATGAATCTACTTTTGAGTCCAGAAGTAAGGAGAATGAGGAAGTGATAAGTCAAAGATTAACTAGACTAAGTATCAAGTCTAAAGGATATCCTTAGAATTGTGTTGATACATACATCCCAACCTAGGATAACTTCAATGATCAACAATTCAAGGAGGACACTCAAAATCAGACCACTTCTCAAAGCTCACCTGAAAGCTCTCCTGAACAAGCAACTGAACTGATGAACACTATCCCAGTTCAAGAGGTAAGTAATGTCGATAAAGATGTGGTCACAGCTGAGACATCCACTGAGCCTATCATTCCAGGGGGAACCAATGAGATTACCAATGAGATTACCATTGAGAATGAGAATACCTTGAATGATGACTCAGGACTTCAACCCTATATTTTATTTCCTGAATTTGATTTCATTCCTATATCTAGTGACTCAACTTCAGAAGAGTTAAACTCTACTGAAGGACATCAGCCTAGGAGGACTTGGCTCTCAGATCACCATGTTGAGCAAATCCTAGGTGATCCTACCTCAGGAGTCAAAACTAGAAGTTTTCATGGAGAAAGTGCTTTGTTTTGTTGTTTCTTATCTAACCAGGAACCAAGTTCCATTGGAGAAGCACTTCAAGATTCAAATTGGATCATTGCCATGCAAGAGGAGCTCAACCAATTTACAAGAAATCAAGTATGGAAGCTGGTTGGCAGACCATATCACTGCAATGTGATAGGAACCAAGTGGGTATTCAAGAACAAGAAGGATGAACATGATGTCATAGTCAGAAACAAAGCCAGGCTAGTTGAAAAGGGCTACTCTCAAGTTGAAGGCTTTGATTATGATGAAACTTTTGCCCTAGTAGCCAGATTGGAGGCAATAAGGTTATTTCTTGCATATGCTGCACACAAGAAATTCAAGGTGTATCAGATGGATGTTAAGAGTGCTTTCTTGAATGGAGTACTCAATGAAGAAGTCTATGTGGAGCAACCCCCAAGTTTTGAAGAAAGCCACAAAGTATATAGACTGAGAAAAGCTCTATATGGACTAAAACAGGCTCCAAGAGCTTGGTATGATACTTTATCACAATTCCTTTTGGATCATGGCTTTATCAAAGGAAGAGTAGATAGAACTCTCTTCAGGATCACAAAAGGAGAGGACACTTTGTTAGTTCAAATCTATGTGTATGATATCTTATTTGGTTGTCCAAACCAAGTCCTTTGTGAAAAATTCTCTCAGCTGATGAAAGAAAAGTTTGAAATGTCAATGATGGGAGAAATGAACTTCTTCCTAGGACTTCAAGTTAAGCAATCTCCTGAAGGAATCTTCATCAACCAAGCCAAATACACAAGGGAACTAATCAACAAATTTGGATGTCAGACCAGCAAAGTTGCAAGAGTTCCACTCAACACCAACACCAAGATGGAACCAGATGAAGATGGTGAATCAGTAGACCAGACTCACTACAGAGCTATCATTGGATCTCTACTGTATCTCATAGCAAGCAGGCCTGATATCACTTTTGCAGTTGGGATATGTGCAAGATATCAAGAAAATCCTAAGAAAAGTCATCTGGAAGCTGCTAAGAGGATTCTAAAATATCTCAAGGGTACTGTGAATATGGGATTGTGGTATCCCTCAGATGACAATCTGGAACTCACAGGATACTCTGATGCTGACTATGGAGGATGTAGAATTGACAGGAAATCAACCTCAGGCACTTGTCAATTCTTGGGAAGTAAACTAATCTCTTGGTTCTCCAAGAAACAAAACTCAGTAGCCACAAGCACTACTGAAGCTGAATATATGGCAGCTGGAAGTTGTTGTGCTCAAATTTTTTGGCTAAGACAACAACTAAGAGATTACAACATCTTTGCAAATGAAGTCCCCATTTTCTGTGACAACAATAGTGCAATTGCTATTTCAGAAAATCCAGTTCTCCACACAAGATGCAAACATGTGGACATAAGGCATCACTTCATCAGAGATAATGTGGAAAAGAAGGATATCAAAATGCTCAAGATACACACTGACAAACAAAAGACAGATATTTTCACAAAACCTATGGCTGAAGCAAGATTTCAAGAATTGTCAGTAGAGCTTGGAATTCTAGATCCAGGAGAGTAGAGGAAGGAGCCAATCTCAGAAGAGTTGATATAGAATCAATGGAGGTTCAATATCAGAAGAGCTTATGGTTCTCAGAAGAGGTTCAACCTCAGTGGAGGTCAAAGTTTTAACTCTGCTATTTTTTCAAATCTAAAATCTCTTAGTTTTATATTATAAAACTCTTATAAAAAATAGCTAATGAGTGCTTTCTGAAAATTAAATCTTTCTTACACTATTTCGAAGAGATTTTGGTATGGCAAGCATTTAATGCACGTTGTACAAGTCAGGTTCGCTTTTACAGTTACCTATCTCACGCGCCTTAAAACCCGGATGATGTGACCTTCCGATTACCAACTTTTTCAATCCAAACCTTCCATTTTAGGCGGTTCTTTTCTAACCGTCAAGATCTCTTAAAAACTCCCCACTAATCCCTTGGACTATCCACGACCTTTCATCAAATCAATCTCAGACGTTGATTGCGGAATTAGATCTCACCGTTCATTACTCATATAAAAACCCCAGACTTACACTTGTAAACCTTTTTGAAATCACTTACAAGCAAACACTTCTTTCTATTCCAAACACACTCTGAGATTTTCTCTCAAATCCTATTCCAAAAATGGCCAAAATTAACCTAGGATTTTTTAACAACAAAGATAACTTCTGGTATGAACCCATAGTGGTTTTTGATAATCCAGAAATTGAATCAAGACCAGAGTTCTCTCACATTAAAGAAGTTTTGGAGATGATCAAAGCTGCGGGGTTGGAGAAATTTTTATCAGTTCATCCTGAGTACTGCTACGATAGACAGGTTCTTGAGTTCCTCTTCAATATTTCCAACTCTGACTTAAGAATCAAGTCATGTCTATTCCTCCAAAGGAAGAAAAAGGTGATGAGAGATGATATGGAGGTGGTTGAGCACCAGAAAATCAGAAAGGAGATTCGGATCAGCGGTGATAATTTGAAGGAGCTATTTGATCTCCCCTCTGAAGGTCCAAAAAATCCAGATACCTGTATTATTGATAAAGAGGAGGACTGGGTGTACACTATTATTCAAAATAAGGTGAAATACTGTCCCACGATGAACAGAAGTTTACTACTTCCCGTATACAATGTCCTATGTGAGATTGTTGGGTAATGTATACTGGGAAACCAGGGAAGCACTGAACAAGTAAGCAAGCCCAAGCTGAGATTGATGAAGGCAATAGTTGAGAGCAAAGAGAAGAGCTTCAACTGGCAGATGATTTTCTTGAGATCTTTGAACAAAGAACACTCAAAATTCCAGGCTAACAAAACTCCCTAGTTGTCAAGTAAGTTAAATTTTGCCACCAAAATCTCTTACTTGATAGAGAATATGGATGCGGGAGTAGACTGGATAAAGGACAGAAAGTGGAGTAATCTGAAGGCCCTGTTCAAGTCTGGAAAGGCCTTAGAAACAAGAATTATAAAGGCAGTTGTAGAGAGCCCTGAAGCGGCGGAGGAAGCTGAGTCTGCTGAGGGAAAAAAGACCAAACTTAAAAGGAGATTGGTCAAGCTAAGTGACAAGATGGCACTTCTTAAGGAAGTAGAGGCACAGAAGGCCTCAAAGAAGGAGAGGAAAATGTCTTCTGAGGCTGAGAAGGAAAGTACACCCAAGAAAGTCAGAGTCACGAACTCTACTGATGAATCTTCATCAAGTAACCCTGATTCCTCCCCTAATGTGATCTCAACTGAGTCTGACTCAGATGTCCCTACCCCTACCCCCATCAAACCAAAAACCAAACCCAGAACGCCCCTAAAAATAAAGAAAATATCCAAAATGGCTAAAACCCCCCACTGAAGGCTCTCAACAGCCTGCAAGTGGATCCCAACCTACTACCCCATCTGAGGCATCCGCTGAGGCAACCTCAACCCCAACTGAACCCATCACCTCAACCCCCACTGAACAAAACCCAACCTCACCTGAAACCCAACACCAAACCTCATCTAAACCAAACCTTCCTGAAACACTTTCAACCCATTTAGAGTCAATCCCAGAAGAACCCACTGACATCAGATCCACTACCCCTTCCTTACCTTCAGACGATGAAGAAGAGTACTCATTCTTATACACTCTTAAGGATGAGGTGGCATACTCTTTGGAGTCTAAGTACCCTGAGCTTGATGGGTACCCCACCCTTAAAGAGATGTTTATGAGACTTAAGACTTCTTGTCCAGCTAAAAGACAAGAGACTTGGTGAAATCATGATGGCTGTCCGAGGCAGCAATGCTGATGAATGGAAGGAGGAGGAGGTGGAGGTGATGAAGTTTGCTGGTATGACTAAGACTAGACTTCTCTGTGATGAGAAGATCTTTCAAAGTTTAGTCTTGGATAAACTAGCTGAAGCTAAGTCTGGAGAGGCAGTGAGAGAGGTAGAGAAAGAGGAGGAGGAGACTGGAAAAGGAGAAGGTACTTCACCACAACAAGGTGGTGGTGAAGTAGCTAAGGATGTATCTTTGGCAAGAGATACTAAGGCACAAAACCTGCCATAGGAGAGCTCAGTAGAGGTGTCTACTGAAGCTCTCCCACAACAGCCCTCAGTGGTGACTAAGGAGTCAGCTGCGGTGTCTGGAGATGGTGGAGTTGAAAAAGAAGTAAAAGAATCTGAGGGAGGAGAGAAGGATATAGAAATAACTAAGGTTATAAGTGGTGAAATCAGAGCAATCATTCCTGTAAAGGATGATATGGCTGACAAAAATATAGTTGAAAAGAAAGAAGTTGATGAGCAAAGTGAGAAGAGAGAGGAGGAGGGAGTAGCTATGGAACTAGATGTGACAGGAGACTTAGGATGTGAGATTGAGGGGGAAGGAACTAACATTGTTTGTAATGCAGGTGTTCAAATTGATGAAGTACCCTCAGTCCAAATCAACCTAACTCCTCTGAGGGAAGCTGTCCACTCACTCCAAGAGGAAAGTCTTCATTCTATTCAAGCTCAACTGAAGGATGTCCAGGAGATAGTGCAAGAAGAGGTAGATGAAATGGTCATTCTCTCAGACCATGTGGATGAAATGATGGAGTCCACAACCAGATCACTTCAAAATCTTACTCTTAAAGTTGAAGACTCACAGCAGATGGTGATTGATGTTGTTGAAGGACAAAACGTGCTTGTAATAGAAGCCTTGAAGAAACTGGAGCAGAAGGAGGAAGAGGCCAGAACTCAATTTCTCAAAGACTCGGTGGAGAATGTCTCCATCAACCTAAAGTCCTCAGTAGAGGCTTTCTCAGCTGACCTTATTGGGAAGGTTGAAGGGTTGTGGAACCAAAAGATAATGGAGTTCGAGGCCAAGCACGAGGAGCTGGGAGCCAAGCTGGGGGAAGTCCTGAAGAAGGCGGCAGAGGACTTCCCTACACAAGAGAAAACTAATGTACTTATTGATTAAAAAATAGCTCAATTTGTGTAATTTGGACAAACAGCTGGAGCTACTCTGGAGAGGTTAGAGGATGAAGTGGACCACTGCTCCACTGAGCTAAAGGCCCTTGCCCATGATCAACTGAAGCTAAACATCACAGTGGCTGAGTGCATGATTAATGCCGGAAAGGGGGAAAAGAGAGTAAGTGCTAAAGAGATGAAGCAGGACCCCAAGAACAAGATGAAGATTATCCTCGAGACCCCCGATCTTGAAAAAGGCCAACAAGTTAAGAGTACGTTGAAAAGAGTAGATGCTGAGGCTCAGAAGATTGCTGGAGCTAAGAAAGGGAAGGAGACCCCATCTGAGGACTTGTCAAAGTTTAAGGAAGATCACTTAAGGGAAAAGGAAGAAAGAGCAGCTCAGAAGGGGGAATCCACCAAGAGGAAGGCCACTGACGCCCTCTCAGTGGAGGTAACAAAGAAGACCAGAACCTCAGGGAGGTTAGCAGCCAAGTCCACTGGCTCAACTGAGTCAGTTGAGGTACTCCCTATCCTTAACCCTGATCCCATCTCTTCTGAAACCCCTAAATTAGCCCCCACAAGAGTCACATAGCTCACTGAGCTTATCAAAGAGGCTGGAGAGATGAATGAGAGAGCACAAAAGCTGGCTGCTCAACAACAAGAAAGGAGGGACAAGGTGGTTGGAAAGATGGAAACCATAGCTGAGATGGCTGAGAGGAAGAGGAAGGAGAGGCTAACCACCTTTGATAAGACTACATCCAAGAAGTTCAGAAACAGTTATCAAAGGTGGGCTTCTAAGCTTAAGAAAGATAAAATCACTCCTTCAAAGGCCAAGTTCCCTCACCATGACGAGTGGGTACCCAAGAAACTCAATGATGCATGGGAAACAACGAAAACAGAGTTTGTGTACTCCTACTATGTCAGTGGAGAGTTGGGAAAGGACAATGTGCAAGAAGTGTTCAGTTCTTGGATGTTTGAAGTATATCCAAAGCTCTTCCCTGCCATCATGGAAGCCTGGAATGATAGGTTCCCTGATCAAGCCTTAAAGGCTCCTGAGCCAATCACTTACTGGCCTCCTCAAGATGCAACTGAAGTTGTGTATAGAGATCGGATCACAGAAGAGTGGGTATCCTTGTGCGATCAACTGGGTCTCAAGGGTCACTCAAAAGAAGTCATGGAGAGGAAGAATGATCTGAAGATCTGAGTCTTCAAACAATATGGACTTGAACCTTTGTTTGAGTCCATCTAAGGAGTTAAGTGTTTTTGCTGGGCATCTGTTTATAAGCCCCAGATGATCTTATTTTGAATCTTTCCAGTGGATGTTTTTGTAATCTGTACTTCTCATATTGTTCTTAAAATGAAAACTCTACTGATGATTTTGCCCAAGATAATATCTCATTATCATTTAAGCTTATGTACTTGAATGTTTTACTTACAAAATCCTTGAACTTTTATGTCATCTGAAGAACCTCATCTGAATGAAGATATGTAATAAGATAGGTTCCGGCATAATGAAAAAGGGGGAAATTATTGGGAAATTGTATAGACTTAAGTTCTGATTAAGATGCCAAAATGTTCCTCCTAAGTTATTTGTAAGTTAAATAGTCAGTAGAGTTAGAATTTAGTTAAACAGTTTTAATTGTTAAAAACTAGAGTGCAGTTAGAAATTTCTATAGTGTATTGAAGAATGAAGTCCGCTGAAGACAAAGTCCGCTGAAGATTAAATCCGCTGAAGTCAAGTGAACTAAGAAAGTAGTCTAAGTCTTGAATGTTTTCTAAGTACATTCACACTGAGACTAAAACCATCAGGAGAGGACCAAGGTCCACTGATGAGAACTAACAGAGCACATTCAATGCTAAACATATTTAAAGCTATTAGTTAATCTGGTTGGAACAAGGCAAAACGAATTTCAGTGAAGCTTACAATAAATGAAGGAATAAGAAGGTTCTCTCAGAAGAGTTCAACCTTAAAGCAAGACAAGAATCTGGGCAAGCAGACTGAAGGTCCAATGAGAAGATGACACGTCAGTGTACTTTACTGACAGCCGACCTGCTCCAGACTGACAAGTACCAAAAGTCTTTCCCTAGCAATCTACAAAAAGTTGGTGAATAGGCATGGTCTTTCAGCCGTTTCTTGACAGGACTTAAAGCTTCAAATAGAGCCGTTTGAACCAATCAGATACAAGAAGACTTACTTGAGAAGATTCAATTCCAACGGGAAGATTTTCAAGGAAGCCTATAAATACAGAAGGACGTGCTCATTTCTATGCACGGGAAACTCACAAGATCAAAGCTATCTCTACATTCATAAGTTTCAAGAAGCACTCGAAATTACCTTTGTTTCCCAAGTGTTTCAAATCAGTAGAGAGCATAACAAACCTTCTGTAATCAAGCTTAAAAGCTATATCCAAACCTTAGAAAGAGATAATCCATCCTAAGCCTTTAGCTACACTGTAAGGATTATCTCACAACAGTTGGAACCAAACCCTACTCAAAACCCTACTCAGTTGTTAGGTTGAGAGTTAGAGTTAAGTGGTGTTAGTAAGCTGATTATTTGTATCAGTCTGAAAGCTGGTTTGTTTTGGGAACTAGGACCTGGAATTATCCTAGTGATCAATCATCCTAAGAGAGGATTAATTGATCAGTGCACCTTGGCACTATAACACAAGGAATTCCAAGTGAAAGGAATTCTCCTGTTTGATCTGGATATTGGACGTAGGAGATTCATCTCTGAACCACTTTATATCTTGTGTATTTACATACCATTATTTCCTAAGTGTGTGTTATCCACTCAAAGTTTATCAAGTAAAATTAGATTTCTAAAGGGCTCACTAATCCGCATCTGAAAGCTAATTAGATAGTAGTTCAACTGAAAGTCTTGAGCTCTCAGTGGAGGTATTATCTCAGTAAGCTTTCTCTAGTAATTCTCAACAGACTTAGAGTCCACTGACGAGTTACTTTCTGAAGTCACCTGATAAGTTAAAAAGAAGTTTTAATTTGTAAAAACAGGTGTATTCCCCCCCATACACCTGTTTACTCGTTTCAGGACCAACACTCCGGCATGTATTTCTTTGAGTATTGCTCGTCCTTGTCCCCTAGGCAAACATTTGAGGAGTGGGATTGATATTCCTCTTTTGAAAAGTTGTTCTCCCACCAGAGTGTATTTGGCAGCTCGCTTGACTAGCTTAGCTGCTTCAAAAAAGTTGTTTGATTTTTCCCCACTCTTCAAATATTTTACTGTTTATGTTCTCCAATCTTCATCTCTGGTTTGCTCGTCTAGCTGATTGACATTGTAATTTATTGTTGACGGGTTTTCATCTTTGTTATAACAATATCTGCCAATTTTATTGGACCTTCACTTGTTGCTAGGCGAGCTAGTGCATCCGCTTGAGTGTTGTTTGTCCTTGGAATTTGCTCAATAAAAACTTGATCTAGCAAGGACATCAGGTGAGCAACTATTCGTTGCTATTCGATCATATGATCATCTTTTGCCTCATATTCATCTCGGACTTGGTTTACGATTAGTTGTGGGCCACTGAATATTTACAAACGTCTGATACCTACCGCGAGGGATAAGTGGAGACCAGCAATAAGAGCTTTATACTCAGCTTCGTTGCAGGTTGCCATGAATCCAAATCTGATAGCCAAGTGACGGCTTGTCTGTCGGGACTGATAAAAACTACGCCTGCCCCCGAGGCTACGTTGGTGGATGATCCATCAATATAGAGATGTCATGGGTGATCAAGTCCTCTCGTCGGATCGTGGGGGAATGTTAGTTCAACAATAAAATCGGCCAATGCTTGCTCCTTGATCGCTATTTGAGGAGCATAGATCACTCCAAATTGGCTAATCTCCGGTGACCATCTCAATAGACGACCAACTGTGTCTGGGCGATGAAGAATTTGTCTAAGTGGAAAAGTTGTTAGTACTTCGACTTGATGATCGAAGAAGTACGGTCTTAACTCTCTTACACTCATGACAAGAGCGTATGCTAGCTTTTCGGTTGGTGAATACTTGATCTCCACTTCATGCAAAGCTTCGTTGACGTAATAGATGGGTTGATGGAATTTACCATCTGCTCGCACCAATACAGAGCTGATCGCCACTTCAGATGCTGCCAAATATAAATATAGCTTCTCTCCTGAGACGGGCTTTGATAGAATCTTCACATCTCCCAGGTGGTCTTTAAGTTGCTCGAATGTTGATTGGCAGTTGCTCGTCCATGTAAATTTTCCTTTTTTGATAGCTTCGAAGAATGGACGACAATTATTTCCCGACCGGGATATGAACCTGTTCAGAGCTGCTAGGCAACCAGTCAGTCTTTGAACTTCTTTTACTGAATGAGGTGGTTGCATATCCACGATAGCCTTTACTTTTATTGGGTTGGCTTCGATTCCTCACTGGCTAACAAGATGGCCCAGGAATTTCCCCGAATGTACTCCAAAGCTGCTTTTCTTTGGATTTAGCTTCATGTTGTAATATCGGAGGATATCAAACACCTGAGCTAGGTGCTGAAGATGATCTTCTTTTCTGGGGCTTTTAACCACAATATCATCCACGTAGACTTCCACAGCATCTCCAATTTGTTCGCCAAACATCTTGTTCACCAGCCTTTGATAGGTTGCTCCCGCATTGATGAGGCCAAATGGCATCCTTTTCCAGTATAAAAGATTCTTATTTGTATAGAACACTGTATTCTCTTGGTCATCGGGATGCATCGGAATCTGATGGTAACCAGCAAACGTATCCATGAATGTTAGCATTTCGTGGCCTGCGGTGTTGTCTACCAATTGATCGATGTGTGGAAGAGGAAAGTTGTCCTTCGGGCATGCTGCATTCAGATCTTTAAAATCTATGCATAGCCTCCAGGTCTCATTCGACTTCCGCACAAGAATCGAGTTTGCCACCCACTGAGGGCAAAGTGCTTGCCGAATCAAGTCATTGTCTAACAATTTCTTCACCTCTTCATTGAGAGTTTGATACTTGTCTGGGCTGTATTTCCTCCTTTTTTGATGGACCGGTCTCTTTGTCTGATTAATGTTGAGTCGATGGCAAGCATGTTTCGGATCTATCCCCACCATGTCTGCATGAGACCATACAAAAACATCTAGATTTGCTTTGAGGAACTCTTTCATTCGGGGCCTGTAAGGCTCAGGGAGCTCAAATATGATGTACAATTCTAGATCCTCATTTTCGGGACTAACTTTAAAGGCTTCCAGTTCTTCTA
The DNA here is from genome assembly GCA_947034835.1 of Ballota nigra. NCBI lineage: Eukaryota > Viridiplantae > Streptophyta > Magnoliopsida > Lamiales > Lamiaceae > Ballota > Ballota nigra. The sequence continues at coordinate 67,696,931 of OX344729.1, read as the reverse complement.
CTGGAGTTGCTCGTCGTTTTTGTCCCTTCCAACAAGGATCAATCACTGGTCCCTCAAGGTCAACATCATTTTCGATGTCCATTGGGTCTGCTTCTAGGCGGGGTTCAAGATCATCTGCTTGCCTTGGCTCATCATTGCTTTCCGGGTCATGGCCCTACAAGTCATTGATAACAAGTTGCTCGTCACCACTTGGATGTTGTTCGTCAGGTAAAGGTTGCTCCCTGGTGGTAATGAGCTGCTCGTCCACATGTTGCTCGTCGGTGGGAAGTTGTTCGTCCATGTCTATGTGGTCTTCCCCAGCCTCCATCACGTCCTTCAACCCTGACGGTTCATCGATTGGATAACTGATGGTGGCTTCCATCATGGAAACTCGTCCTTCATTAGATTACATTTGTAGGAGACACTCACGAGCTTTTCTTTGGTCCCCCTTTATTGAATCGGCTCCACTTGTTGTTGGGAATTTTATGCAATAATGATAGGTTGAACATGCAGCTTTGAATTCATTTAAAAATGGTTGACCAAGGAACCCATTATATGTTGACTCTTGATCTACGACCAAGAAGTCCACCATCCATGTTATATTTTTCTCGGGTTCCCCAGTCGTTACAAGTTGTACAAACAACCTAATTATTTCCAAAGGGACTGTTACAACATTACCAAAGCCTAGGATACGATGATTTGAATCTTGAATATATAGCTCAAATAATCTCCCAATTGATCGAGCGTCTTTTTGAAAAGGATGTTAGTGTAAGCCTCGGTGTCTACCAACAATCGATGCACCCTGGTTCCCATAATCTTGGCACAAATTACGAGAGAGTCATTATGGGGGGTCAATATTCCTTCTAAGTCCTTCTCTGTAAAGGTTAACTCCGATGTTTGTAGGACGGATGGATTAACCCCTATTTCTTGTACGTGATTAATCGCCCGTAATTCAACCTTTCTTTTACAATTTGACATTGGTGGTCGCCCATCAGAAAATCCTCCGGCTGGTCCTGCGGATTCCATCATATATACATCTTCCACTGGGCGAGCAACAACGACAGGGGCTGGTCGCCCAGGTCTGTTGTTCCTCGGAGGTTGGTCGTCTATCTCATCCCCTGAGCTGCTCTCCCGGCCTCTCTTTCCAGACTGCCTCTTGACAAAGTCAGAGAGTTTTCCCTCCTCATAAAACCACCAAAGTTGTTTGAACAAATCTCTACACTCACTCGTAAAGTGCCTATTAGGATAAAAGTTGTATAGTTTTGATGAGTTAAAAACAAACCAGAAGATGTAATAGGACCATCTGGACCTGTTAGCCAGATGATGAACTAGAATAGGACTTAGTCTAGGGGGAACTGCCAGACCAAAAGACATACCAGAAGACATACCAGAGGACTCACCAGAGGACTTCACCAGAAGAGACTGTCCAGAGGCAGAGGACCTTTCCCCAGACCAAACGAGTCCAGACCAGACGAGTCCGGACCAGACCAGTCTGGTGAAACAAAAGATGCTCAGAATCATCTCCTGATTCTGATAAGCTATCTGTTTCATAACCAGATCAGGACCAAAAGACATCAAGGTTGCCTGGTGTCTGGTATTGCCTTCTCTGGAGAGAATCAGAGTTTGTCATTGGAAGCTATTGACCATTGGTGATTCAATTCAAGTCAACAAGATCAGGATTAGAAAGTCTTGAAGTCAATCAATCCAAGGATCTCACCAACCCAATCAATCAATTAGGGAATTGATTGATTGGAGTTTCCCTGAATAGAGGATCTGATTGGATTAGCTCTCCAACGGCTATTCCTAATCACCTCTATATATACAGAGTGCATCCTCAAGAAAAAGGGCTAGAGAGATTCTTACGCGCACGAAGATACATTCAAAGCTCTTGTTCATCTAAGCACATAGCACTCTTATATTGTTCATACTTTTATATTCACTCTTAAGGAGTAGTTGGACCTCAACCTGTTCATCTATAAGATAAGGTTGAAGGCTATTGATCTTTAGATCGAAGTTAGATCTAAAGAGAGTGTAAGAAGGAACTGGTACTTCTCAATTCTAGTAAGTAAGTTGGTTGTTTGGTGGATAGTGAGACCCCTTTGATCAAGGGAGAGTGGACGTAGGATATTCAGATCCGAACCACTATATATCCGGTCTTATTTACTATTTTCTGCACTTAAATTCTTGTTTATTGTTGTGTGCTCTTGTAAAAAGAAGCTGTCTAAGACATTTAATTTAAAAGCTTCCGCAATTTATCAATCTAGTGGGACCAACAGTGCCCCACACTTTGGTGGTAGGCACAGTATTTGTTTGGGTTGAGTTTTCCAGTTTCTTGACGAATCTTCCGAGGAGGGGAGAGCACCTCTTTCTCCTTTACGTTATTATACACAATATCAATAGATACTGTTAACACCTGGTTCAACTTTTCCTTCAACTCCGTCCCTTCATTGAATGCCTTCATATTTTTCGGGACTTGATAGCTTGTTCCGCTGGGTTTTTTGCTGTTCTCCTTCTAATCAGTTTTGTTGTCTCCCAAATTTGCTTGCAAAGCTTCATGCATGGACACAAAGATATCGGTATAATTTTGGAAGTTGGCATAACTTTTTGGGCACTTCAGGCGTACCTCTTTCCACAGGTCTGAACCTTTCTTTAAACCGGCCATAACGGCTACAATCTTGGTATCCTCACTAACCGGTTCCCCCTCTAGCAATACTTTATCGAACCTTTCCATAAAAGCCCGGTCTGATTCATCGTCATTCTATTTTAAATCTAACAACTGATGCTTCTAGGAAAGATATGATCCTGCAGTCGAAAAGTGTGAGAGGAACTCCCGACTCAACTGAGCAAATGAGTGAATGGATGCTGGCCGGCATTGCAGAAAACCACTTATGTACCCTGTTCCCCAAAGTCGGGAAAAGTTCTGATATTGGGTAGCATCGCTTGCCTCCACAGAGATCATATAATCTGAATGCTTTGTTAGATGAACACGGGGATTAGCAATAACTTCATATTGTATGCTCATCAAAAATTGTATCTTTTTCTGAATTGGGGCCTTCAAAATGATTGAAGATAGTGGTGAGGATGGCATGCTGGTTGCCCCAATCCCTCTTTGAAGGTCAAACTGGCCTTGCATGCTTTCCACATCTTTTCTCAAGCTTGACAACTCCTCAAGAGATGCCCCCTGACTTGGAGGCTGTTCGGCGAGCAAGGATGCATGTCTTTCTGCTCGTCGCAGTCCCTCACTTGGAGGGGGAATCTCTTGAGGCTACCTCCTTGGGTTGCTCGCTGCATTGGGTCCTAGGCGCCCAAAGGCAGACCTAGTCAGTCTTTCGTGCACTGACGAGCGAGCTTTCTCGCAAGTTGCTCACCCCTGTTTTGCCCCTGGGCGAGCAACTTCCGATTGAATCTGGGGTCGGCCCAGTCTGTCCTGTGCGCTAGAACGTGATGTCCCATGACTAGACATTGTTGTTCACCCATGGGCAGATTCTGCCTGGCCCTCCATGTGATCCACCATCTTAGCTTTGCCCCTGTCTCTTCGATTTTGGGCGCTATTAACCTCATGTTGCTCGCCCCGAGAAGATTTTGCTCTTACTACTTCAAGTTGTCGAGACCTAGACCTTGCTTGTGAAGGTCTAGGTTGTTCTTGTTGTTTCTGAATTGCTTGGAGAGCAGCTATCGTTTTGGCCAATTCATGGGGGTTGCTAGCCAATGCCTCTAATTCTGGAGGCATTACATGGGTTGTTGCTGAACGTCGAGCCTTGTTCGCGTGTCGTGGCTCTCGGTCTCGATGACCTGCAGACAAGGCTCGAGTAGGGGAAGCTCCCATTGAAGGATGTGATACTTGGATTTCTTTGGATTGAGGCATCCTGATTTGAATTATGTTCTCAATCTTTGAATCTTCAAATTTGAATTTGAATAACACTAAGAACACCAAGAACACTTTTGTTTGAATCTTCAAGAATTTCTTGAGGATTCCCTCAAATCTTCAAGTTTTAAACTGGAAATTCTTGATTAATCACACTTAACCGGAGGTTCGAACCCTCCTTCTAGCGCCAAGTTGTTGGTGATCGGTTCTAATCGCATGGATTAGTGGTTGTTTTTAACCAGAATTAGGATCACCAAACAATTTCGTGTGATTGATTACCACCGTAAATGGTAAATTCGATAGTTCGGGTTATAAAATCATAAATATGAGTATTGAATTCATATTTATTTCATGTATGTGTACGTTTAGGTGTATGGGTGTGTGTATTTGGAGTGTTTGTGAATTTGAACTTATTTTTATAGCTGGAGAATAACTTATTTATACTAACCACCAAGTAGGTGATGTACATGACTCTTGGACTACCAAGCTTGCATGGTTGATATTGGTCCCACTAGTTAGATTAATTGCGGAAGCCTTTATAACCAAAATGTCTTTAAAGAAAATCTTTTCTAAGAGCACAAATAATAAACAACAGGTATTAAAGAAAGCAATAAATAACACCGTATATATAGTGGTTCGGATCTGAATATCCTACGTCCACTCTCCCTTGATCAAAGGGGTCTCACTATCCAACCAACAAACTCACTACTTACTGGAATTTCCGAAGTACCAGCACCTTCTTACAATCTCTTTAGATCTAACTTCGATCTAAAGACAAACTTACTCCAACCTTGTCTAACAAGATGAACAGGTTGAGTATATAAACTCCTTACGAGTTGGATGAGTAATTAAGAGCAAAGTGAGTGCAAATGCGTAGTGATCAAAAAGCTTAGTATGCTATGTGCGCGTGTAGAGTCTCTCTAGAGCTTTTTCTTGAACTGCACTCTTTTATATATAGAGGGGATTAGGGCTAGCCGTTGGACGGCTAATCCAATCAGATCCTCTATATAAGGAAGCCTCAATCAATCAATTCCCTAATTGATTGATTGGGTTGGTGGGATCCTTGGATTGATTATCTTCAAATACTTTCCAATCCTGATCTTGTTGACTTGATTTGAATCACCAACGGTCAATAGCTTCCTCTGCCTAACTCTGATTCTCAATAGAGAAGGCAAGACCAGACACCAGGCAACCTCGGTGTCTTCTGGTCCTCATCTGGTCAAGAACCAGAATACTCAGTAGAGTCAGGGGATCAAACTGAGCATCTTATGTTCTACCAGACTCGTCTGGTCCGGACTCGTCTGGTCTGGGGAAGGTCTTCTGCCTCTGGTCTATCTCATCTGGTGAAGTCTTCTGGTGGAGTCCTCTGGTGAAGTCCTCTGGTGGGGTCTTCTGGTGACTCTTCTGGTGAAGTCTTCTGGTCTGGCAGTTCCCCCTAGACTAAGTCCTAATCTAGATCATCATCTGGCTAACAGGTCCAGATGGTCCTATTACATCTTCTGGTTTGTTTTAACTCATCAAAACTAACAATTTTTATCCTAACAATTTCCCCCTTTTTGATGGAGTTAAAACACTACCAGAACTGATCAAGAATAATAAACTTAAGCAAGAAAACATTAAAGGATAAGACCTTAGAATAGATCTTATCAGGCAAATAATTAAGACAACAAGAAGTTGTCTTTTGAACAGAGAAGATATGAATTTCATTGATAGAAAGGACAAGGATGATTACAGATTACATTGAAGATCAGATCCTATTCTATGCATATCTTCTGTTGTCTTTGGGCACCAGAAACCAGTCAAGAAACCTGTCTTGAATGACCTTCAACTCTGCAGAAGATGATGGGGTGAAGTTTGCCAACACCTTGGTCTTGTACATTTTCTTCAGCTCAGCCCAATCAACCTGGTCTCCTGCCATTGGAGTGTTGAGAAAATGGAACTCAGGAGCAGTGACTTCCAGGTTGAATTCAATAGTTGAATCCATCAACTGCTTGTACAAATCTGCATCATATGCCTGCATCCAAGAATGGAAGGTCCTGTTGATGAGAGCATCATCCTCTGGTGGAGGTCTCTGGATGTAATGTTGAATGAACCAGAGAGTCTTGGCTTCTCTCCATTTTTCTATCAAAGGCACAGGAACAGTTGAGTCAAAGGACCCTTCTGTCCTGAGAGGGAGGATGTTCATGACTTCAACAGGCCCTTTTCTCTTCTGGCTGGATCCACTAGCACCAGGAGTGATGCCAGCTTCTCTGCTCTTCTTATTTTGCCTTCTAACATATCGGAGCCTCTGCTCTTCATCTATGTTTTTCCTTATCCTTGCTTGCCTCTCTTCCTTGAATCTCTTCTCTGCTTCTTCAACCACAGATTCAAGGAAGCTCTTCTTTACTTTCCTTATCTTCCTCTTTGCAGGTCCAGAGATGGAGATTGGATCCTGCTCTGCTTCGGACTCCTCTTCTGCAGCAAGCTGCTTAGCCATGGAAAGGGATTTGAGCTCTTCCTTCTTCTTCTTCTTCTGCAACTCAGCCTGGGCCAATGTATTCTCCAGCAGGTCCAGACGAGCTCCATGGCTGAAGAGAGTTTCATTTGTGGTCTTCGCCAGATCAGTTCTGGCTTTCTCTTCCCCCTTTTTAACTTCATCAAGGAGGGGCTCCACTACCTGCCTTATAAGATCAGGCAAGGCAGTGTTGGAGGAAGAGTGAAGATCACGCAGCTGCTTGGCCTCCTCCAGGTAAGCTTTAGACTCTGCAACAAGTCTCTCTTGCTTCTCCAACATCTCCTGAAGGGAGTCTTTCAGCTTTGCAGTTTGAATCATCTGGCTGGCCATCTCCACTTTGAGCACAGAGACAGATCTCAACTGCTCCAGCACGTGCTCCTGTAGCTGCTTCTGGCTGTGCATGACATCCAGCTTGACAAATAAGCCATTAGCCTTAAAAGAAGCTTTTACCTCTGCCAGAGAAGACTTTAACTGCTTCAGAAAGATTCTCCTCTCATGCTTGACCTGGTGCTCTATCATAGCAGGGGCCATATGTTGAATAGCTTTTGAAAAGCGCCCAATCTGCATGATTTGCTCATTGAAGAAAGCTTTCATCTTCTGGAGCACAGCAGGAGACATCTCAAAGTCTTCCTCATCTGAATATAGCTCTGGAGGAAAGACAAAATGAGGACCAAACTTGTAAGTGGGGCCCTCTGGAGTGAGCATTACTCCTCTCTGGATGAGCAGGGTGCGAATCAAGACTTTAGCAGCACCAGGAGTCTCCAGCTCTGCTGGGTTTTGAATATTCAGCCTCTGCTTTAGCTCAATCTCCCAAGCAGTGAAGTTGGAGGGACCCATTTCCTCAAGCAACAACATTAGGTCCTCCACATCTTCAAGTCTGGCCTTGCTCCAGACCTTGGCATCAGTAAGGTCTGCCAGAAGTGGTAAGTGCTCTAGAAGAACTGGGACCCATTTCTGCAGATGAGAAAGTGAAGGGTTTGGGCCCAGAGGCAGAGGAGGAAGGTGCTAAGACAGCAGGCTCAAGTGAAGCTTCCTCATCTTCACTATCATCGCTGGTTAAACAGGTAGGAGAAGGGGGAGGGCCAACGAATCCCAGAGCCATAGAAATGGTTGGGTCCTGGTCTGTATGGGTTTGGGGAGGGTTAGGATTTTGTGAAGTAGAGGGTGAAGGAATGGGTTGCTCTGCACCAGAAGATGATGGAATATCAGGTATAGAAGGTGTAGGAGGTATCTGGGAGGTGGAAGTGTTTGGAGGGGGGATTTCTGCACCAGAAGAGGTTGAGGGTACCTCTGGTACAGAAGGTGGGGGAGAGGGGTTTGTGTTTAGAGGTATATGGGAAGATGGGGGAGAGGGTGTATGAGGAATGGTTGAGGTAGAGAATGTAGGTGTGTCTGGGAGAGTCTGCTCTGGTGAGAATGAAGGAACACCAGGAGCAGATGAGATGGGATGTGTTTGAGTATCTGGTGGGGAGGAGGAGGGGGAGACAAGATCAATGGAAGTAGAGGAAGGTAAGAAAGGGTTTACCTCTGCTGGGTCAACACCAGCAGGCACAACGAGCTCTGGAGAATCCTCCATAATCTGGGAAGCATCATTAATAGCTCTCTCCAGGGCCTCACCAAGATCAGATCCAGAGTCAGGATCCTGTAGAATTGCCCTCTTGGCCCTGGGCTTCCTCTAAAGAGGTTCAACCTCCTCTTCCTCTGATGGCTCATCCACCAGGAGGGTTTTCTTGGGAGCTCTTCTGCCAGTCCTTGACTTCTTGGCAGATTTCTTCTTGACCTCCACCGGCCTCTTCCGCTTGGCTGCCCCAGCCTTAACAGCTTCATCATCATCACCACCCTTCTTCTTAAGAATGTTAAGAAGGGGAATCTGGTCCTCCTCCGAGGAACCAGAAAAGGCAATGGTTGAGGAACCAGTTGCACCAGCAGCTTTCTTCTGGGCCTTCTGCCTTGGCTGTTGCTTCTGCCCCTTTGCAGGTGAGGGTACAGCCTGAAGAGGAGGGGCAGGGATGGCTACTTCTCCATCAGAATCAGGATGGCCATGAAGGGGACCATCCTTTGAGAATAGCACCTTAGACTTGTGAAAACCTTTGCACCAAGACTCCTTCCATCTCTTCTCTGGAAGCAAGGAGTCCAAAATCAAGGTAAGTTTCGTACCCAACGAAACATTAGCAGTGAAATAAAACTGCATCTCCCCTGGAATGGAAGGACAAGCTTCCTTGTTAACCTTCGCCTTATTCTTCTTCAAGACGCCCCAAAAGAATTCTGCCCAATTGCATTGGACGCCGTCATACAAAGCTCTCATCACACACATTCTTCCATTAAAGATCACATCTGTGCTGTGATTCTCACACATCAACACCTTAACAACTATGTCAAAAAGTAACTTGTACTTTTGCCTCAGATGCTTATCCAGAAATCCCTTCGTGATATTCTGGCAAGAGGAACGAGCGAACAGTTTGAAGGAACCCACAATATCATCCTCCTTGTAGGTTAAAGGATCCACTCCTTCCGCCGAAATGTTTCCAAACAGGGCACATAAATCATGCTTGGAAAACACCAAATCTTCCCTGTCAATCTTTGTAGAAATATGGTCTTCATTGATCTTCATGCGAACCAAAAACTGGGCCGCATAACCGTCAAGAGTACGAAAATCTCTGGGAATGGTGGAGATCAACTTCTCAACTCCGGATCTCCTCAATAGTTCCAAAATAGCAAGAGCAGATGAGTTCTTGGTGGTGTAGAAGTCAACCACCATCTCCGTTTTGAGTTTCTTCATCATCAATTCATGGTCAAAATTACACGGGGGAGCCATATCTGTGAGAGAGAGAGAGAGAGAGAGAGAAGGGAAGAACTTTGCAGAGAGAGGTTAGGGTTTGAAAGTATGAAAACGTGAAAAGACAGATTGTAAGAAAATTAGATTTAAATAGGGTAATACGCGTGGCTCGAGTAATAAATGAAGTGTGAACGCGTGTAATACCAAAATTAAATTAGGGAACAAAATCAATATTTGAATTGATTGACATTTTGCACAGTGATTAAATCCGATGGCCACAAAGAAAGGCAAGATACAAATTTAATCTGGTGCGTTGGCATAGTCATTGGGACGGGGCATAAAGGGGTTTTGTGGCAGTCAAGAGAAAAAGAGAAATGATTGCCTAGGCCCTATACCCTAGTCTTAAATACACTCCGAAGTTGAAAGGTTTTGAGTGTATTTACTAATTTGAAAAGTGTATCCCAATGATCAGAGGCCAGAGAAGTAAAACCATACCTGTCACCTGATATTGTAACCAGATGATACCACAGCTAATCTGATGTTACATCTCCTCTGATGAAACTCATCTGGTCCTGGTCAGAGAAGATTCTGGACATTTGACTCAGCACCTCATCTGGGACAAGTGTCACCTGGTGCATACCTTATCTGGTACATTCTCTGATATGTCTAATCTGCAGGTATGTTAGTTTTAAACGAAATAAAGAATATGCAATAAAGTAGAAATAAAGGATACTTCTCTGATGTTCCCCCTAAAACAAATCTGTCTCTGGATCCAACAATCCTAACTCAAAAGCTAACTCTCTGAATCTGGTCTCAGCCAAAGGCTTGGTTAAGATATCTGCTCTCTGCTTCTCTGTTGCAATCTTTTCCATCCTTATATCTCCCTTCTCAACATGATCTCTGATAAAATGATGCCTTATATCAACATGTTTACACCTGGTATGAAGAACTGGATTCTGGGTAATTGCAATGGCACTATTACTATCACAGAATATAGGAATATCCTTGGCGCTAATCTGGTAATCCAAAGTAGTTGAGAACAACAGCTCCTTGCAGCCATGTACTCTGCTTCTGTTGTTGATGTAGCAACTGAAGTCTGCTTCTTAGAAAACCAGGATACCAATTTATTCCCTAGAAATTGGCATGTTCCACTTGTAGATTTCCTATCTATTCTGCATCCACCATAGTCTGAATCTGAATAACCACTCAATTCCAAATTGTCATCTGCAGGATACCATAAGCCTATGTTCACTGTTCCCTTAAGATATTTCAAAATCATCCTTGCTGCTTCCAAGTGACTTTTCTTGGGATTAGCTTGAAATCTGGCACAAACTCCAACAGCAAAGGTAATATCTGGTCTGCTTGCAGTCAGATACAAAAGAGAACCAATAAGTGCTCTGTACTGAGTCTGGTCCACACACTCTCCAGACTCATCTGGATCCATGTTGAAATTTGTCATCATAGGGATCTTGGCTGCTTTGCTAGATCCTACTCCAAATTTCTCTAACATGTTTCTGGTGTACTTTGCCTGATTAATGAAGATTCCCTTCTCTGATTGCTTAACCTGCAAACCTAAAAAGTAATTCATCTCACCCATCATGGACATCTCAAACTGACTCTGCATGAGTTCACCAAACTTTTCACACATCTTCTTGTTAGGGGATCCAAATATAATGTCATCAACATATATTTGGACCAGAAGGATGTCCTTTCCTTCTTCTCTCCTAAACAAGGTCCTATCAATCTTACCCTTAGTAAAACCATTGTCCAGAAGAAATTGAGATAGAGTGTCATACCATGCTCTGGGTGCCTGCTTCAGCCCATAAAGAGCTTTCTTAAGCTTGAACACCTTGTCACCTTGTTCAAAACCAGGAGGTTGTTCCACATACACTTCCTCAATGAGAATCCCATTAAGAAAGGCAGATTTCACATCCATCTGGTATACTTTGAACTTCATGTGAGCAGCATATGCTAAGAACAATCTGATGGCTTCTAGTCTGGCAACATGAGCAAATGTCTCATCATAGTCTATTCCTTCAGACTGAGAATAGCCCTGAGCCACTAGCCTTGCCTTGTTCCTAGTAATGACATCATTCTCATCTTTCTTATTCTTGAAGACCCACTTGGTGCCTATCACCTTTTGATGTCTTGGTCTGTCTACCAGCTCCCAAACATCCTGTCTGGTGAATTGATTCAACTCCTCCTGCATAGCAACAATCCAATTTGAATCTTTCAGTGCCTCCTTGATGTTCTTAGGCTCAATCAAGGACACATAGCAACTGAATAAGGCAGCTAAGTTAAGAGATCTCCTAGTCTGGACACCCTTAGTTGGATCTCCAAGGATTAGGTCATTGGGGTGATCAACCAGGGTCCTCCTTCCCGTGGTCTTGCCTGGTTGATCATCTTCTGCAGTACCTTGGTGATTATCACCACCTGCAGAAGAGCTTCCCCCTACAGGAGTTCCAACCTCTTCTGGTTCTGCTCCTTGTGAAGGCTGCTGCTTCAGAGAACCAGGAGATGGGTCATCATCTGAATCTGAATCTGAATCAAGAACAGGTGGATTGACTTTGATAACTCTGGGTGTAGTCTGATTCTGGGTCTCATCAGAAGACTTAGAATCCACCTTGAACTCAAAAGTAGATTCATCAAAAACAACATGAGACCTCGAATGAGACCTTTTCTGGCAATCTTATTCAGTGTTTTGAATTTAAGATGACACAATCTCTTGTGCCAAATCCAGCTATTCTCTGCAGATCCTTTTGCAACTAGGCAAGCATTTCTTGGGCAACTGTTAAAATCTGCAAGATAAATGTTACCCTTCCTCAAGCCTATTAGCAAAATATCATTATAATCAGAAGAGAAAATAGTGCATGAGTCACTAGAAAACTTCACTAAGTATCCCTTGTCACAGAATTGGGATACTGAAAGCAGATTATGCTTGAGTCCTTCTACGTAGTAGACTTCATCTACAGATACTCCATTGAAGGTCAACTTTCCAACTCCTCTGGTGACTCCATAGTTGTTGTCACCAAACATCACTCTTGGTCCATTCAATGGCTTGAAATCTTGGAGATTATCTTTCTGGAAGGTCATGTGCTTGGAACATCCACTATCAATGTACCAGACATGGTTGCTTGAAAATCCTTTCTCCAATGGACTCTTATCTACCTGCAGAGAAATCAATTAGGTCCCCTACTAGTGCTGGGTCCTGATTGGTTAGTTGCAGGTTTTGTAGGAATCCATAGATAAAGATCATCCCTTGATGGATGAGGAGATCTTATCTTCCTTCCAAATCTATCTACCAACACATGTCCTCTGATAATGACATATTGAGCTACTGGTCTGATAAGGACATATTTCCTATAAACAGGTCTGGTGTACCTTTTCTCAAATCTGGCCTTTGGAATGGCCTGCCTCAAATACATGGTCTTAAAGGTCTGGTTGTAAGGGTACATCCTAGAAGAACCATCTCTGGTGTCATAACTACCCAGATCAGTTGGTTTTCTATAGATGGGTCTGGAAGACCTCCTCTGGTTCTGATAATTAGACTTGCTCTGGTGATTATAGTTCCTTTGAGTATACCTATTCTGGAATTGATTCCTCTGAGAAAATTGTCTCTGGGGTACCTGGTTCTGTTGAACATTATTCCTTCTCTGGTAGTTGTTACTCTGATTGGTATTCCCCTTCCTTGAGTGTTTCCTTTGAGGTCCCCTAATCTGTTTAGGTTCCTTTTGAGGATTTCTCTGGGGTCCTCCAATTTGAGCAATTCCTACTCCTTGGGACTCATTGTTCACAGAACCATCAATCTTTAATGGTTCCCCTTTTTGACACTTATTCTCTAGCATCTTCTCTTCCAGAATAGTCAACTCTTCTGGACCATATGTAATGTGATTAACAGAGTTATTCCTTTTCCAGTCAGGATTGTGAACCACCTTGTAACCATTACCAGTTAAGTCTTAATCATCCCAGATTTCTACCAATTTACCAGCTCTTACAGACTTGTCTTTATTATAGAAGTATTTATGAGTTTTAGAGGAAATTCCAGAATACCCTAAACCACTCTTATCACAAATACGCTGAGAAGACTCTGATATGATAGATACAACAGATGGTATCTTAGGAGCTTCTCTGGGCATAGGTATCTCCTCTATGTTGTGAGCAACTTGTTTTCCCTTGATAAGAGTCTGGTATTTGGCTCTGAGTTCATTGATCTCATCTTCTTGAGAGGTCCTTTCTTTCATGAGTTGATCTACCAGAGTATATCTTTCTGTGATCTTATCCTGAAGTTCAGAGACTTCTTTGGAATGATCTTTCATGAGTTCTCTGGTGGATTTGTGCTCATGAGAGAGTGATTGAACATCAGCTCTGAGCCTACCATTCTCTTTCTCAAGTTTTTGACAAAGTTGGACACAATTTTGGAGATCTGATAGCATTTGTTGCATATCAGACTCTCTGGAGTTACCAGATGAATTCGAGGATTCAGTACATTTGGAATTTGATAAAACTAGAGTAGTTTCATTTACCTCAGTGATGTCTACCATGAGACACACATCATCATCTGATCCAAAGTCAGAAGAAGAAGAACTGGAACTAGTATCCTCCTCCTCTGCTTCTGCCAGCAATGCTCTCTTATCTGCATATCTCCTTTCTCTCTTGATTCTTTTCTCTTCTCTTTCCCTAGGAGTAAGCTGAGGACAATCGTAGCGGTAGTAACCAGTCTTGTTGCATGTGTAGCAGGCATTGTCTCCTCTGGGACTAGGACTTGGCTCTCTCCTCCTCTGGTTGTAGTCTGATCTGGCTGGACTACTTTCTCTCCTCTGGTAGTTAGGTCTGCCAGAGCTACCATCCCTCCTCTGATAATCTGATCTCCCAGAGTTGCTAGGGTTATCATCTCTCCTCCTCTCTGGAGTTCTGAATCTGGTCTCCCTTGTGTCTCCAGATGTCTTCTCCTTCTCTGCAGGCTTGAAATAACTCTTCCTGTCTCTGGTAGACTCCTTCCAATGCCTTTTGTACCTGCCATACTTTGAACTCATTTTATCTAATTTACGAGTTAGAAGTGCTACCTACTCCTTGAGGCTCAAGTCATCTGCAGTAGACTCCTTTGGCTTGACATCAGGCTTGAGAGTTGAAGAGAATGCAACTCCTTTCTAGCCAGAAGAGGAAACCTCATCTGTTTGATCCTCCTCTTGAAGATCATATTCGTAAGCTTTGAGATCAGACAACAGAAGATGATGATCCAGAGTATTGAGATCCTTGTTGTCCTTGATCACAGTAACTTTGATTCTCTACCTGCTAGTTAGTGAACGCAAAATTTTACTATTAATTTCCTTTTCAGAGTAGGTCTTACCTAAGGCACTAGCCTTGTTTAGGAGGTTTGTGAGGCGCATGTCAAGCTGGTCTATGGTCTCGTCTGGTTTCATTTTGAACGTATCAAATGAGTGTTGAACAGCCTGGAGCTTGTTATCTTTAATCTTCTCTGTTCCCTCGCAGAGAATTGCAAGTTTGTCCCACATCTCCTTCGCAGTGACACAGGTTCTGACCTTCTCTATTACCTCCTTGGTGAGAGTGTTAATAATCTCGGTTCTTGCCACCTGGTCCAGAGCTTTTTCTTGAACTGCACTCTTGTATATATAGAGGGGATTAGGGCTAGCCGTTGGAGGGCTAACCAATCAGATCCTCTATATAAGGAAGCCTCAATCAATCAATTCCCTAATTGAATGATTGGGTTGGTGGGATCCTTGGATTGATTATCTTCAAATACTTTCCAATCCTGATCTTGTTGACTTGATTTGAATCACCAACGGTCAATAGCTTCCTCTGCCTAACTCTGATTCTCAATAGAGAAGGCAAGACCAGACACCAGGCAACCTCGGTGTCTTCTGGTCCTCATCTGGTCAAGAACCAGAATACTCAGTAGAGTCAGGGGATCAAACTGAGCATCTTATGTTCTACCAGACTCGTCTGGTCCGGACTCGTCTGGTCTGGGGAAAGTCCTCTGCCTCTGGTCTGTCTCATCTGGTGAAGTCTTCTGGTGGAGTCCTCTGGTGAAGTCCTCTGGTGGGGTCTTCTGGTGACTCTTCTGGTGAAGTCTTCTGGTCTGGCAGTTCCCCCTAGACTAAGTCCTAATCTAGATCATCATCTGGCTAATAGGTCCAGATGGTCCTATTACATCTTCTGGTTTGTTTTAACTCATCAAAACTAAAAATTTTTATCCTAACAGTTGACATGTGTTGGTCCCACTAGTTAGATTAATTGCGGAAGCTGAGTTAAATGTCTTTTAAATTCTTTTTACAAGAGAACAAAGCCAAAAAGAGAATAAGAAAGCGAAAGCAATAAAGAACACAAGATATATAGTGGTTTGGATTTGAATATCCTATGTCCACTCTCCCTTTTATCCAAGGGGTCTCACTATCAACCAACTCACTTACTTACTCACTGGAATTGTGATGTACCAGTTCCTTCTTACAACCTCTTTAGATTTAACTTCAATCTAAAGATCAGCAGCCTACAACCTTATCTGGTAGATGAACAGGTTGAGGTTTCAATAACTCCTTAAGAGTAGATATATGTTATGAACAATAAGAGTGCTAATAGTGATTATCAAAAGCTTGGATGGACTTATGCGCGTATATTGTCTCTCTAGAGCTTTTTCTTGAACTGCACTCTTGTATTTATAGAGGGGATTAGGGCTAGCCGTTGGAGGGCTAATCCAATCAAATCCTCTATTTAAGGAAGCCTCAATCAATCAATTCCCTAATTGATTGATTGGGTTTGTGGGATCCTTGGATTGATTATCTTCAAAAACTTTCCAATCCTGATCTTGTTGACTTGATTTGAATCACCAACGGTCAATAGCTTCCTCTACCTAACTTTGATTCTCTCCAGAGACGGCAAGACCAGACACCAGGCAACCTCAGTGTCTTCTGGTCCTTATCTGGTCAACAACCAGAATACTCAGAAGAATCAGGGGATCAAACTGAGCATCTTTTGTTCAACCAGACTCGTCTGGTCTGGGGAAGGTCCTCTGCCTCTGGTCAAATCTCATCTGGTGAAGTCTTCTGGTGGAGTCCTCTGGTGAAGTCCTCTAGTGGGGTCTTCTGGTGACTCTTCTGGTGAAGTCTTCTGGTCTGGCAGTTCCCCCTAGACTAAGTCCTAATCTAGATAATCATCTGGCTAACAGGTCCAGATGTTCCTATTACATCTTCTGGTTTGTTTTAACTCATCAAAAATAATAACTTTTATCCTAACAATTTCCCCCTAGTTAGATTAATTGCGGAAGCTAAGTTAAATGTCTTTTAAATTCTTTTTACAAGAGAACAAAGCCAATAAGAGAATAAGAAAGCGAAAGCAATAAAGAACACAAGATATATAGTGGTTCGGATTTGAATATCCTACGTCCACTCGCCCTTTTATCCAAGGGGTCTCACTATCAACCAACTCACTTACTTACTCACTGGAATTGTGAAGTACCAGTTCCTTCTTACAACCTCTTTAGATTTAACTTCAATCTAAAGATCAGCAGCCTACAACCTTATCTGGTAGATGAACAGGTTGAGGTTTCAATAAATCCTTAAGAGTAGATATATGTTTTGAACAATAAGAGTGCTAAGAGTGATTATCAAAAGCTTGGATGGACTTATGCGCGTATATTGTCTCTCTAGAGCTTTTTCTTGAACTGCACTCTTGTATTTATAGAGGGGATTAGGGCTAGCCGTTGGAGGGCTAATCCAATCAAATCCTCTATTTAAGGAAGCCTCAATCAATCAATTCCCTAATTGATTGATTGGGTTTGTGGGATCCTTGGATTGATTATCTTAAAAAACTTTCCAATCCTGATCTTGTTGACTTGATTTGAATCACCAACGGTCAATAGCTTCCTCTACCTAACTTTGATTCTCTCCAGAGACGGCAAGACCAGACACCAGGCAACCTCAATGTCTTCTGGTCCTTATCTGGTCAACAACCAGAATACTCAGTAGAGTCAGGGGATCAAACTGAGCATCTTTTGTTCAACCAGACTCGTCTGGTCCAGACTCGTCTGGTCTGGGGAAGGTCCTCTGCCTCTGGTCAGATCTCATCTGGTGAAGTCTTCTGGTGGAGTTCTCTGGTGAAGTCCTCTGGTGGGGTCTTCTGGTGACTCTTCTGGTGAAGTCTTCTGGTCTGGCAGTTCCCCCTAGACTAAGTCCTAATCTAGATAATCATCTGGCTAACAGGTCCAGATGGTCCTATTACATCTTCTGGTTTGTTTTAACTCATCAAAAATAATAACTTTTATCCTAACAATTTCCCCCTAGTTAGATTAATTGCGGAAGCTAAGTTAAATGTCTTTTAAATTCTTTTTACAAGAGAACAAAGCCAATAAGAGAATAAGAAAGCGAAAGTAATAAAGAACAAAAGATATATAGTGGTTCGGATTTGAATATCCTACGTCCACTCTCCCTTTTATCCAAGGGGTCTCACTATCAACCAACTCACTTACTTACTCACTGGAATTGTGAAGTACCAGTTCCTTCTTACAACCTCTTTAGATTTAACTTCAATCTAAAGATCAGCAGCCTACAACCTTATCTGGTAGATGAACAGGTTGAGGTTTCAATAACTCCTTAAGAGTAGATGTTGGTCCCACTAGATAGATTAATTGCGGAAGCCTTTAAAGCCAAAATGTCTTTAGCAAAAATCTTTTCTAAGAGCACAAATAATAAACAACAGGTATTAAAGAAAGCAATAAATAACACCGTATTTATAGTGGTTCGGATCTGAATATCCTACGTCCACTCTCCCTTGATCAAAGGGGTCTCACTATCCAACCAACAAACTCACTAACCACTGGAATTTTCGAAGTACCAGCATCTTCTTACATTCTCTTTAGATCTAACTTCGATCTAAAGACAAACTTACTCCAACCTTGTCTAACAAGATGAACAGGTTGAGTATATAAACTCCTTACGAGTTGGATAAGTAATTAAGAACAAAGTGAGTGCAAAAGCGTAGTGATCAAAAAGCTTAGAATGCTATGTGCGCGTGTAGAGTGTCTAAAGCTTTTTCCTGAACTGCACTCTTGTATATATAGAGGGGATTAGGGTTAGCCGTTGGAGGGCTAATCCAATCAGATCCTCTATATAAGGAAGCCTCAATCAATCAATTCCCTAATTGATTGATTGAGTTGGTGGGATCCTTGGATTGATTATCTTCAAATACTTTCCAATCCTGATCATGTTGACTTGATTTGAATCACCAACGGTCAATAGCTTCCTCTGCCTAACTCTGATTCTCTCCAGAGAAGGCAGGACCAGACACCAGGCAACCTCGGTGTCTTCTGGTCCTTATCTGGTGAACAACCAGAATACTCAGTAGAATAAGGGGATCAAACTGAGCATCTTTTGTTCCACCAGACTCGTCTGGTCCGGACTCGTCTGGTCTGGGGAAGGTCCTCTGCCTCTGGTCTGTCTCATCTGATGAAGTCTTCTGGTGGAGTCCTCTGGTGAAGTCCTCTGGTGGAGTCTTCTGGTGACTCTCCTGTTGAAGTCTTCTGGTCTGGCAGTTCCCCCTAGACTAAGTCCTAATCTAGATTATCATCTAGCTAACAGGTCCAAATGGTCCTATTACATCTTCTGGTTTGTTTTAACTCATAAAAAATAATAACTTTTATCCTAACAATTTCCCCCTAGTTAGATTAATTGCGGAAGCTAAGTTAATTGTCTTTTAAATTCTTTTTACAAGAGAACAAAGCCAATAAGAGAATAAGAAAGCGAAAGCAATAAAGAACAAAAGATATATAGTGGTTCGGATTTGAATATCCTACGTCCACTCTCCCTTTTATCCAAGGGGTCTCACTATCAACCAACTCACTTACTTACTCACTGGAATTGTGAAGTACCAGTTCCTTCTTACAACCTCTTTAGATTTAACTTCAATCTAAAGATCAGCAGCCTACAACCTTATCTGGTAGATGAACAGGTTGAGGTTTCAATAACTCCTTAAGAGTAGATGTTGGTCCCACTAGATAGATTAATTGCAGAAGCCTTTAAAGCCAAAATGTCTTTAGCAAAAATCTTTTCTAAGAGCACAAATAATAAACAACAGGTATTAAAGAAAGCAATAAATAACACCGTATTTATAGTGGTTCGGATCTGAATATCCTACGTCCACTCTCCCTTGATCAAAGGGGTCTCACTATCCAACCAACAAACTCACTAACCACTGGAATTTCCGAAGTACCAGCATCTTCTTACATTCTCTTTAGATCTAACTTCGATCTAAAGACAAACTTACTCCAACCTTGTCTAACAAGATGAACAGGTTGAGTATATAAACTCCTTACGAGTTGGATAAGTAATTAAGAACAAAGTGAGTGCAAACGCGTAGTGATCAAAAAGCTTAGTATGCTATGTGCGCGTGTAGAGTCTCTAAAGCTTTTTCCTGAACTGCACTCTTGTATATATAGAGGGGATTAGGGTTAGCCGTTGGAGGGCTAATCCAATCAGATCCTCTATATAAGGAAGCCTCAATCAATCAATTCCCTAATTGATTGATTGAGTTGGTGGGATCCTTGGATTGATTATCTTCAAATACTTTCCAATCCTGATCATGTTGACTTGATTTGAATCACCAATGGCCAATAGCTTCCTCTGCCTAACTCTGATTCTCTCCAGAGAAGGCAGGACCAGACACCAGGCAACCTCGGTGTCTTCTGGTCCTTATCTGGTGAACAACCAGAATACTCAGTAGAATAATGGGATCAAACTGAGCATCTTTTGTTCCACCAGACTCGTCTGGTCCGGACTCGTCTGGTCTGGGGAAGGTCCTCTGCCTCTGGTCTGTCTCATCTGATGAAGTCTTCTGGTGGAGTCCTCTGGTGAAGTCCTCTGGTGGGGTCTTCTGGTGACTCTCCTGGTGAAGTCTTCTGGTCTGGCAGTTCCCCCTAGACTAAGTCCTAATCTAGATTATCATCTGGCTAACAGGTCCAGATGGTCCTATTACATCTTCTGGTTTGTTTTAACTCATCAAAACTAACAATTTTTATCCTAACAATTTTTCCCTTTTTGATGGAGTTAAAACACTACCAGAACTGATCACAAAGAATACTATAAGTAGGAAAACATATAAAGGATAAGACCTTAGAATAGATCTTATCAGGCAAACAATTAAGACAACAAGAGGTTGTCTTTAGAACAGAGAAGATATGATATTTTCATTAATAGAAAGGATAAGGATGATTACAGATTACATTGAAGATCAGATCCTATTCTATGCATATCTTCTGTTTTCCTTGGGCACCAGAAACCAATCCAGAAACCTATCCTGGACGGTCTTCAGCTCTGCAGAAGATGTTGGAGTGAAGTTCACCAACACCTTTGTCTTGTAAAGTCTCTTCAGCTCAGCCCAATCAACCTGGTCTCCTGCCATAGGAGTGTTAAGATAAGTGAACTCAGGGGCAGTCACCTCTAGGTTGAACTCAATGGTTGAGTCCATCAGTTGCTTGTACAAATCTGCATCATAGGCTTGCATCCAGGTGTGAAAGGTCTTGTTGATTAGCTCATCATCCTCTGGTGCTGGCCTCTGGATATAATGTTGGATGAACCAGAGAGTCTTTGCCTCCTTCCATTTTTCAATCAGGGGCACAGGCACAGTAGAGTCAAAAGACCCTTCTGTCCTGAGAGGCAGAATGTTCATTACTTCAATGGGAGCTTTCCTCCTCTGGCTTGAGCCACCTGCACCAGAAGAAGCACCTGCTTCTCTGCTCTTCTTGTTTTGCCTTCTAACATATCTGAGCCTCTGCTCTTCATCTATGTTCTTCCTAATTCTTGCTTGCCTCTCTTCTGGAGTCTCTTCCTTGTATCTCTTCTGAGCTTCTTCAACAACAGTCTCAAGGAAGCTTTTCTTGACTCTTCTTATTTTCCTCTTTGCAGGTCCAGAGATGGAGATTGGATCCTGCTCTGCTTCAGACTCCTCTTCTGCAGCAAGCTGCTTAGCCATGGAAAGAGACTTGAACTCTTCCTTCTTCTTCTTCTGCAACTCAGCCTGGGCCAAAGTGTTCTCCAACAGGTCCAGACGAGCTCCATGGCTGAAGAGAGTTTCATTTGTGGTCTTCGCCAGATCAGTTCTGGCCTTCTCTTCCCCCTTTTTAACTTCATCAAGGAGGGGCTCCACTACCTGCCTTATAAGATCAGGCAAGGCAGTGTTGGAGGAAGAGTGAAGATCACGAAGCTGCTTGGCTTCCTCCAGATAGGCTTTAGACTCTGCAACAAGTCTTTCCTGCTTCTCCAACATCTCCTGGAGGGAGTCTTTCAGCATTGCAGTCTGAATCATCTGGCTGGCCATCTCCACCTTGAGAACAGAGACTGGCCTCAACTGCTCCAGCACGTGCTCCTGGAGCTGCTTCTGGCTGTGCATGACATCTAACTTGACAAATAAGCCATTAGCCTTGAAGGAAGCTTTTACCTCTGCCAGAGAAGACTTTAGCTGCTTTAGGAAGATTCTCCTCTCATACTTGATCTGGTGCTCTATCATAGCAGGGGCCATATGTTGAATTGCTTTGGAAAAGCGCCCTATCTGCATGCTCTGCTCGTTGAAGAAAGCCTTCATCTTCTGGAGCACAGCAGGAGACATCTCAAAGTCCTCCTCGTCTGAATATAGCTCAGGAGGGAAAGTGAAATGAGGACCAAAGTTGTAGGAGAAGCCCTCTAGAGTGAGCATAACTCCTCTCTGGATAAGGAGAGTCTTGATGAGGATCTTGGCTGCTTCTGGTGTCTCCAACTCTGCCGGGTTTTGAATATTTAGCTTCTTCTTCAGCTCAATCTCCCAAGCAGTGAAGGTAGATGGAGACATCTCCTCTAGCAGAAGCATGAGATCTTCAACATCCTGGAGTCTAGCCATACTCCAAACCTTGGCATCAGTCAGATCTGCCAGGAGGGGTGAGTGCTCCAACAAAATTGGAAATTGCTCTCTTAGCCAGAGCTGAGCACTCACACTCATACTCTGCCTGATGGGGCCCATCTCAACAGAAGAGAAAAAGAAGGGTTTGGGCCCAGAGGCAGAGGAGGAAGGTGCTAAGTGAGCAGGCTCAAGTGAAGCTTCTTCATCTTCACTATCATCGCTTGTTAAACAGGTTGGAGAGGGGGGAGGGGCAGGGAATCCCAGAACCATAGCAATGGTTGGGTCCTGATCTATATGGGTTTGGGGAGGGTTAGGATTTTGTGAAGTAGAGGTGGTAGGAATGGGTTGTTCTGCACCAGAAGAGGAAGGAATATCTGGTACAAAATGTGTAGGAGGTGTCTGGGAGGTAGAAGTGTTTGGAGGGGGGATGTCTGCACCAGAAGAGGTTGAGGGTACCTCTGGTACAGAGGGTGGGGGAGAGGGATCTGTGGGAAGATGTGTTTGGGAATTTGGGGGAGAAGGTGTTTGGGTAGGAATGGTAGAGGGAGTATAGACAGGGGTATCTGGGATGATCTGCTCTGGTGGAACAAAAGGGTGACCAGAGGCAGAAGGGGTTTGGGGAATATTATCTGGGGGAGAGGTAGAAGGGGAAACAAGATTAATGGGGGAAGAAAATGTAATGGAGGGATTTACCTCTGCTGGGTCAACACCAGCAGGTATAGCAGTCTCTGGAGCATCCTCCATCATCTGGGAGGCCTCATCAATGGCCTTCTCCAAGGCCTCTCCAAGATCAGATCCAGAATCAGGATCTTGAAGAATAGCTCTCTTGGCCTTGGATTTCCTCACAAGAGGCACATCCTCGTCTTCATCTTCCTCCTCTGATGGCTCATCCACCAGAAGGGTTGTCTTGGCCTTCCTGCTAGTTTTAGACTTCTTAGCAGAGCCTCTCCTGGCCTCCTCTGGCCGCTTTCTCTTGGCTGCTCCAGCCTTCTTTACAGCTTTATCATCATCACCCTTCTTCTTAAGCACATCAAGAAGGGGAATCTGGTCCTCCTCTGAGGAACCAGAGAAGACAACGGTCGAAGAACCAGTTGCTTCAGAAGCTTTCTTAAGGCTCTTCTGCTTCTGCTGCTTTCTCTGCCCCTTTGGAGGTGAAGGAATAGATTGAATAGGAGGGGCAGGGATGGCTTGCTTCCCATCAGAGTCGGCATGGCTGTGGAGAGGACCATCCTTGGAGAAGAGGATCTTGGACTTGTGATAACTGTGGCACCAAGAAGACTTCCACTTCTTCTCTGGAAGGAGAGAATCCAGAATGAGAGTTAACTTAGTCCCCAAAGAGACATTTGCAGTAAAGAAAAACTGCAACTCCCCTGGCTTGGAAGGACAAGGCTCCTTCTTCACCTTCAGCCTGTTCTTCCTCAACACATCCCAGAAGAACTCCGCCCAATTACACTGCACACCATCATATAAAGCCCTCATCACACACATCCTACCATTGAAAATGGCATCTGTGCTGTGATTTTCACACATAAGCACCTTCACCACAATATCGAACAACACCTTGAACTTCTGCCGTAAATGCTTATCCACAAAGCCCTTTGTGATGTTCTGGCAAGACGAACGAGCAAAAATCTTGAAGGATCCAACAATATCATCCTCCTTGTATGTCAATGGATCTACTTCCACCGCAGAAATGTTCTCGAACAAAGCGCAGAAGTCGTGCTTAGAAAATACCAAATCGTCTTCATCAATCTTCGAAGAAAAGTAATCCCCATGAATCTTCATACGAACCAACAACTGGGCCGCATAACCGTCAAGAGTACGAAAATCCTTGGGAACAGTGGAGATCAACTTCTCCACCCCTGCTCTCTGGAACATCTCCAGAACCGACAGCACAACTGGGTTCTTGGTGGTATAGAAGTCCACCACCATCTCCGTCTTTAACTTCTTCATCATCAGGACATGGTCAAAATTGCACGGAGGGGCCATTACTGTGAAAGAAAGAGAGAGAGAGAAAATACTTTGCAGAGAGAGAGGTTAGGGTTTGAAAGAATGGAAACGTGAAAGGACAGATTGAAAAAAAAAACTGATTTAAATAGAGTAATACGCGTGGCTAGATTATTAAATGAAGTGTGAATGCGTGTAATTTTAGAAATTAATTGAGGAAACAAAATCAATTTTAGCATTGATTGACATTTTGCACAGTAATTAAATCCGACGGCCACAAAGTAAGGCAAGATACAGATTTAATCTGGTGCGTTGGCATAGTCGTTGGGACGGGGCATAAAGGGGTTTTGTGGCAGTCAAGAGAAAAAGCGAAATGATTGCCTAGGCCCTATACCCTAGTCTTAAATACACTCCGAAGTTGAAACGTTTTTAGTGTACTTCCTAATTTGAAAAGTGTATCCCAATGATCAGAGGCCAGAGAAGTAAAACCATACCTGTCACCTGATATTGTAACCAGATGATACCACAGCTACATCTCCTCTGATGAAGTCATCTGGTCCTGGTCAGAGAAGTTTTTGGACAAATGACTCAGCACCTCATCTGGGACAAGTGTCACCTGGTACATACCTCATCTGGTACCTTCTCTGATATATCTAATCTGCAGGTATGTTAGTGTTAAACGAAATAAGGAATCTGCAATAAAATAAAAGGATACTTCTCTGATGTTCCCCCTAAAACAAATCTGTCTCTGGATCCAACAAACCTAACTCAAAAGCTAACTCTCTGAATCTGGTCTCAGCCAAAGGCTTAGTTAAGATATCTGCTCTCTGCTTCTCTGTTGCAATCTTTTCCATCCTTATATCTCCCTTCTCAACATGATCTCTGATAAAATGATGCCTTATATCAACATGTTTACACCTGGTATGAAGAACTGGATTCTGGGTGATTGCAATTGCACTATTACTATCACAGAATATAGGAATATCCTTGGCTCTAATCTGGTAGTCCCTAAGCTGTTGACTAATCCAGAGAAGTTGAGAACAACAACTCCCTGCAGCCATGTACTCTGCTTCTGTTGTTGATGTAGCAACTGAAGTCTGCTTCTTGGAAAACCAGGATACCAATTTATTCCCTAAAAATTGGCATGTTCCACTAGTAGATTTCCTATCTATTCTGCACCCACCATAGTCTGAATCTGAATAACCACTCAATTCTAAATTGTCATCTGCAGGATACCATAAGCCTAAATTCACTGTTCCCTTAAGGTATTTCAAAATCTTCCTTGCTGCTTCCAAGTGACTTTTCTTGGGGTTAGCTTGAAATCTGGCACAAACTCCAACAGCAAAGGTAATATCTGGTCTGCTTGTAGTCAGATACAAAAGAGAACCAATAAGTGCTCTGTACTGAGTCTGGTCCACACTCTCTCCAGACTCATCTGGATCCATGTTGAAATTTGTCATCATAGGGATCTTGGCTGCTTTACTAGATCCTACTCCAAATTTCTCTAACATGTTTCTGGTGTACTTTGCCTGATTAATGAAGATTCCCTTCTCTGATTGCTTAACCTGCAAACCTAAAAAGTAATTCATTTCACCCATCATGGACATCTCAAACTGTCCCTGCATGAGCTCACCAAACTTCTCACACAGCTTCTTGTTAGGGGATCCAAATATGATGTCATCAACATATATTTGGACCAGAAGGATGTCCTTTCCCTCTTCTTTCCTAAACAAGGTTCTATCAATCTTACCCTTAGTAAAACCATTGTCCAGAAGAAACTGAGATAGAGTGTCATACCATGCTCTGGGTGCCTGCTTCAGCCCATAAAGAGCTTTCTTAAGCTTGAACACTTTGTCACCTTGTTCAAAACCAGGAGGTTGTTCCACATACACTTCCTCAATGAGAATCCCATTAAGAAAGGCAGATTTCACATCCATCTGGTATACTTTGAACTTCATGTGAGCAGCATATGCTAAGAACAATCTGATGGCTTCTAGTCCGGCAACAGGAGCAAATGTCTCATCATAGTCTATTTCTTCAGACTGAGAATAGCCCTGAGCCACTAACCTTGCCTTGTTCCTAGTAATGACATCATTCTCATCTTTCTTATTCTTGAAGACCCACTTAGTGCCTATCACCTTTTGATGTCTTGGTCTGTCTACCAGCTCCCAAACATCCTGTCTGGTGAATTGATTCAACTCCTCTTGCATAGCAACAATCCAATTTGAATCTTTCAGTGCCTCCTTGATGTTCTTAGGCTCAATCAAGGACACATAGCAACTGAATAAGACAGCTAAGTTAAGAGATCTCCTAGTCTGGACACCCTTAGTTGGATCTCCAAGAATTAAGTCATTGGGGTGATCAACCAGGGTCCTCCTTCCCGTGGTCTTGCCTTGTTGATCATCTTCTGCAGTACCTTGGTGATTATCACCACCTGCAGAAGAGCTTCCCCCTACAGGAGTTCCAACCTCTTCTGGTTCTGCTCCTTGTGAAGTCTGCTGCTTCAGAGAACCAGGAGATGGGTCATCATCTGAATCTGAATCTGAATCAAGAACAAGTAGATTGACTTTGATTACTCTGGGAGTAGTCTGATTCTGGGTCTCATCAGAAGACTTAGATTCCACCTTGAACTCAAAAGTAGATTCATCAAAAATAACATGAGGTGTTTCCTCCACACAAAGTGAATTCTTATTAAAAACTCTAAAAGTTTTACTGGTGCTGGAATATCCTAAAAATATTCCATCAGCCACTTTAGCATCAAAGGTTCTTAATTTAGATTTCCCATTGTCATGGATGAAACACTTACATCCAAAAACATGAAAATATGAAACAGATGGGGTTTTACCTTTCCATACCTCATATGGAGTCTTATTATGTCTCTGGCCAATCAGGCATCTGTTCTGAGTGTAGCAAGCTGTATTGATGGCCTCTGCCCAAAATCTTTGTGGAGTGCTGTACTCTGCCAGAAGTGTTCTTGCAGCTTCTTTGAGAGTCATATTCCTCCTTTCTGCTACTCCATTTTGTTGAGGTGTTCTGACAGCAGATGTCTCATGAAAAATCCTATGATCCTTGCAGTAATCTGTAATGTGTGAATTCAGAAACTCTGTTCCTTTGTCACTTCTGATTCTGACTATGCTCTGGTTCTGCTCATTCTGAATCTGCTTGAAGAACTCTGGCAGCTTAGTCATAGTTTCATTTTTCTTAAACAAGAAAACTACCCAAGTGTATCTTGAAAAGTCATCTACTATTACTAAGGTGTACTTCCTTCCACTGAAACTAAGAGGAGAAACAGGTCCAAACAGGTCCATGTGAAGTAGTTGAAGTACTCTGGTTGTGGTTGTGCTCTGGACATCCTTAAAGGAAGTCTTGGGTTGTTTACCCTTCTGGCATGAACCACAAACCTGATCCTTCTTAAACACTTCATTAGGAAGACCTCGAATGAGACCTTTTCTGGCAATCTTATTCAGTGTTTTGAAGTTAAGATGACACAATCTCTTGTGCCAAATCCAGCTATTCTCTGCAGATCCTTTTGCAACTAGGCAAGCATTTCTTGGGCAACTGTTAAAATTGAGTATCCCTTGTCACAGAATTGGGATACTGAAAGCAGATTATGCTTGGGTCCTTCTACGTAGTAGACTTCATCTACAGATACTCCATTGAAGGTCAACTTTCCAACTCCTCTGGTGACGCCATAGTTGTTGTCACCAAACATCACTCTTGGTCCATTTAATGGCTTGAAATCTTGGAGATTATCTTTCTGGAAGGTCATGTGCTTGGAACATCCACTATCAATGTACCAGACATGATTGCTTGAAAATCCTTTCTCCAATGGACTCTTATCTACCTGCAGAGAAATCAATTAGGTCCCCTACTAGTGCTGGGTCCTGATTGGTTAGTTGCAGGTTTTGTAGGAATCCATAGATAAAGATCATCCCTTGATGGATGAGGAGATCTTATCTTCCTTCCAAATCTATCTACCAGCACATGTCCTCTGACAATGACATATTGAGCTACTGGTCTGATAAGGACACCTTTCCTATAAACAGGTCTGGTGTACCTTTTCTGAAATCTGGCCTTTGGAATGGCCTGCCTCAAATACATGGTCTTAAAGGTCTGGTTGTAAGGGTACATCCTAGAAGAACCATCTCTGGTGTCATAACTACCCAGATCAGTTGGTTTTCTATAGATGGGTCTGGAAGACCTCCTCTGGTTCTGATAATTAGACTTGCTCTGGTGATTATAGTTCCTTTGAGTATACCTATTCTAGAATTGATTCCTCTGAGAAAATTGTCTCTGGGGTACCTGGTTCTGTTGAACATTGTTCCTTCTCTGGTAGTTGTTACTCTGGTTGGTATTCCCCTTCCTTGAGTGTTTCCTTTGAGGTCCCCTAATCTGTTTAGGTTCCCTTTGAGGATTTCTCTAGGGTCCTCCAATTTGAGTAATTCCTACTCCTTGGGACTCATTGTTCACAGAACCATCAATCTTTAATGGTTCCCCTTTTTGACACTTATTCTCTAGCATCTTCTCTTCCAGAACAGTCAACTCTTCTGGACCATTTGTTATGTGATTAACAGAGTGATTCCTTTTCCAATCAGGATTGTGAACCACCTTGTAACCATTACCAGTTAAGTCTTTATCATTCCAGATTTCTACCAATTTACCAGCTCTTACAGACTTGTCTTTATTATAGAGGTATTTATGGGTTTTAGTGGTAATTCCAGAATATCCTAAACCACTCTTATCACAAATGCGCTGAGAAGACTCTGATATGATAGATACAACAGATGGTATCTTAGGAGCTTCTCTGGGCATAGGTATCTCCTCTATGTTATGAGCAACTTGTTTTCCCTTGATAAGAGTCTGGTATTTGGCTCTGAGTTCATTGATCTCATCTTCTTGAGAGGTCCTTTCTTTCATGAGTTGATCTACCAGAGTATCTCTTTCTGTGATCTTATCCTGAAGTTCAGAGACTTCTTTGGAATGATCTTTCAAGAGTTCTCTGGTGGATTTGTGCTCATGAGAGAGAGATTTTACTTCAGCTCTGAGCCTACCATTCTCTTTCTCAAGTTTTTGACACAATTGGACACAATTTTGGAGATCTGATAGCATTTGTTACATATCAGACTCTCTGGAGTTACTAGATGAATTAGAGGATTCAGTACATTTGGAATTTGATAAAACTAGAGTAGTTTCATTTACCTCAGTGATGTCTGCCATGAGACACACATCATCATCTGATCCAAAGTCAGAAGAAGAAGAACTGGAACTAGTATCCTCCTCCTCTGCTTCTGCCAGCAATGCTCTCTTATCTGTATATCTCCTATCTCTCTTGATTCTTTTCTCTTCTCTTTCCCTAGGAGTAAGCTGAGGACAATCATAACTGTAGTGACCAGTCTTGTTGCATGTGTAGCAGGCATTGTCTCCTCTGGGACTAGGACTTGGCTCTCTCCTCCTCTGGTTGTAGTCTGATCTGGCTGGACTACTCTCTCTCCTCTGGTAGTCAGGTCTGCCAGAGCTACCATCCCTCCTCTGATAATCTGATCTCCCAGAGTTGCCAGGGTTATCATCTCTCCTCCTCTCTGGAGTTCTGAATCTGGTCTCCCTTGAGTCTCCAGATGCCTTCTCCTTCTCTGCAGGCTTGAAGGAACTCTTCCTGTCTCTGGTAGACTCCTTCCAATGCCTTTTGTACCTGCCATATTTTGAACTCATTTTATCTAATTTACGAGTTAGAAGTGCTACCTGCTCCTTGAGGCTCAAGTCATCTGCAGTAGACTCCTTTGGCTTTATATCAGGCTTGAGAGTTGAAGAGAATGCAACTCCTTTCTGGCCAGAAGAGGAAACCTCTTCTGTTTGATCCTCCTCTTGAAGATCATACTCGTAAGCTTTGAGATCAGACAACAGAAGATTGTGATCCAGAGTGTTGAGATCCTTATTGTCCTTGATCACGGTAACTTTGATTCTCCACCTGCTAGTTAGTGAACGCAAAATTTTACTATTAATTTCCTTTTCAGAGTAGGTCTTACCTAAGGCACTAGCCTTGTTTAGGAGGTTTGTGAGACGCATGTCCAGCTGGTCTATGGTCTCGTCTGGTTTCATTTTGAACGTATCAAACGAGTGTTGAACAACCTGGAGCTTGTTATCTTTAATCTTCTCTGTTCCCTCGCAGAGAAGTGCAAGTTTGTCCCACATCTCCTTCGCAGTGACACAGGTTCTGACCTTCTCTATAACCTCCTTGGTGAGAGTGTTGATAATCTCGGTTCTTACCACCTGGTCCAGGTTATATAGCTTTCTCTCATCATTATCAAGCTCATCTTTCTTTTTGAGGATTTTCTGCCTGGGGACTCTATCCTCTGCAGTCTTCTGGGCAGCTTCACTGGTTTCTTCTCTGGACTCAGACCTGCCACTATCAATGGGAGTCCAGTAAAATTGTATGGGGCCACTTTCAACCACATCTAGCATGCGGTGGTGGATAGCTCCCAGATGATTACTCATCATGAAGCTCCAGTGGCTATAGTCCTCAAATGAGAACTCTGGCAATTTGCGACTCTTATAAGAAGATTTTGCAGACATTGTAAATAAAATTTGGGAAATAACAAGAACTTTAACAAAAGCACTAAGGAGCAATGGATCTGCCCGGTGACCACCAAAAGCTTTACAAAGCAGTGGTCGTTGGACACAC
Organism: Ballota nigra; assembly: GCA_947034835.1. Lineage (NCBI taxonomy): Eukaryota > Viridiplantae > Streptophyta > Magnoliopsida > Lamiales > Lamiaceae > Ballota > Ballota nigra. Next base: position 67,666,315 of record OX344729.1, on the reverse strand, counting down.
TGCTCTGATACCACTTGTTGGTCCCACTAGATAGATTAATTGCGGAAGCCTTTAAAGCCAAAATGTCTTTAGCAAAAATCTTTTCTAAGAGCACAAATAATAAACAACAGGTATTAAATAAAGCAATAAATAACACCATATTTATAGTGGTTCGGATCTGAATATCCTACGTCCACTCTCCCTTGATCAAAGGGGTCTCACTATCCAACCAACAAACTCACTAACCACTGGAATTTTCGAAGTACCAGCATCTTCTTACAATCTCTTTAGATCTAACTTCGATCTAAAGACAAACTTACTCCAACCTTGTCTAACAAGATGAACAGGCTGAGTATATAAACTCCTTACGAGTTGGATGAGTAATTAAGAACAAAGTGAGTGCAAAAGCGTAGTGATCAAAAAGCTTAGTATGCTATGTGCGCGTGTAGAGTCTCTAGAGCTTTTTCCTGAACTGCACTCTTGTATATATAGAGGGGATTAGGGTTAGTCGTTGGAGGGCTAATCCAATCAGATCCTCTATATAAGGAAGCCTCAATCAATCAATTCCCTAATTGATTGATTGGGTTGGTGGGATCCTTGGATTGATTATCTTCAAATACTTTCCAATCCTGATCATATTGACTTGATTTGAATCACCAACGGTCAATAGCTTCCTCTGCCTAACTCTGATTCTCTCCAGAGAAGGCAGGACCAGACACCAGGCAACCTCGGTGTCTTCTGGTCCTTATCTAGTGAACAACCAGAATACTCAGTAGAATAAGGGGATCAAACTGAGCATCTTTTGTTCCACCAGACTCGTCTGGTCCGGACTCGTCTGGTCTGGGGAAGGTCCTCTGCCTCTGGTCTGTCTCATCTGATGAAGTCTTCTGGTGGAGTCCTCTGGTGAAGTCCTCTGGTGGGGTCTTCTGGTGACTCTCTTGGTGAAGTCTTCTGGTCTGGCAGTTCCCCCTAGACTGAGTCCTAATCTAGATTATCATCTGGCTAACAGGTCCAGATGGTCCTATTACATCTTCTGGTTTGTTTTAACTCATCAAAACTAACAATTTTTATCCTAACAGTAGATATATGTTATGAACAATAAGAGTGCTAAGAGTGATTATCAAAAGCTTGGATGGACTTATGCGCGTATATTGTCTCTCTAGAGCTTTTTCTTGAACTGCACTCTTGTATTTATAGAGGGGATTAGGGCTAGCCGTTGGAGGGCTAATCCAATCAGATCCTCTATTTAAGGAAGCCTCAATCAATCAATTCCCTAATTGATTGATTGGGTTGGTGGGATCCTTGGATTGATTATCTTCAAAAACTTTTCAATCCTGATCTTGTTGACTTGATTTGAATCACCAACGGTCAATAGCTTCCTCTGCCTAACTCTGATTCTCTCCAGAGAAGGCAGGACCAGACACCAGGCAACCTCGGTATCTTCTGGTCCTTATCTAGTGAACAACCAGAATACTCAGTAGAATAAGGGGATCAAACTGAGCATCTTTTGTTCCACCAGACTCGTCTGGTCCGGACTAGTCTGGTCTGGGGAAGGTCCTCTGCCTCTGGTCTGTCTCATCTGATGAAGTCTTCTGGTGGAGTCCTCTGGTGAAGTCCTCTGGTGGGGTCTTCTGGTGACTCTCCTGGTGAAGTCTTCTGGTCTGGCAGTTCCCCCTAGACTAAGTCCTAATCTAGATTATCATCTGGCTAACAGGTCCAGATGGTCCTATTACATCTTCTGGTTTGTTTTAACTCATCAAAACTAACAATTTTTATCCTAACAGTAGATATATGTTATGAACAATAAGAGTGCTAAGAGTGATTATCAAAAGCTTGGATGGACTTATGCGCGTATATTGTCTCTCTAGAGCTTTTTCTTGAACTGCACTCTTGTATTTATAGAGGGGATTAGGGCTAGCCGTTGGAGGGCTAATCCAATCAGATCCTCTATTTAAGGAAGCCTCAATCAATCAATTCCCTAATTGATTGATTGGGTTGGTGGGATCCTTGGATTGATTATCTTCAAAAACTTTCCAGTCCTGATCTTGTTGACTTGATTTGAATCACCAACGGTCAATAGCTTCCTCTGCCTAACTCTGATTCTCTCCAGAGACGGTAAGACCAGACACCAGGCAACCTCAGTGTCTTCTGGTCCTTATCTGGTCAACAACCAGAATACTCAGTAGAGTCAGGGGATCAAACTGAGTATCTTTTGTTCTACCAGACTCGTCTGGTCTGGGGAAGGTCCTCTGCCTCTGGTCAGATCTCATCTGATGAAGTCTTCTGGTGGAGTCCTCTGGTGAAGTCCTCTGGTGGGGTCTTCTGGTGACTCTTCTGGTGAAGTCTTCTGGTCTGGCAGTTCCCCCTAGACTAAGTCCTAATCTAGATCATCATTTGGCTAACAGGTCCAGATGGTCCTATTACATCTTCTGGTTTGTTTTAACTAATCAAAACTAACAACTTTTATCCTAACAACATGTGTCCTTTTGACCATATTTGACCTAATCTATGCTGAAACTTAATTACAAAGTCTTGTACGTGATCTTTTCTCGTGTCCATAGTTGTTCATCGTAGTTTTCTTGTTGGTCTAATATTCGATTGTCTTCTGTAGAAGTTGTTCGCTCCGGGGTTGGAGGATCCACAAGTTGTTCGTCTGTGTTGTTCAATATTGGTGTGCCTCTGGATCTTTTAATTCTTATTCGTCTATAGTCTGGTTGACTTGATAGGCTGATTGGTGTCATACACTCCATAGGCTGATAAGCTCACCACCTTTCGGTAATATTGTTCGTCATCCATGACCTAGCATTGGGTCCAGATCTAACTTGGGATCTTAATACTTGTTCGCGAGAAAGCTGTTCGTCCAGAAGGTTGTTCGTCATGTAATACACCACCTGGATTAATTTATGCACTCCCTTTTTATTATTTCTGTTAGTCATCTCTGGTTTATGTATTCTGGCTCATAATCCTTATTTATGTCTTAACTCTTATTCGTCAATCTGTAGTTTATACTCGCCCATCAACATTATGCACTTGAATTTTAAACTTAACTCTAAATTCAATTTTGACTTTTTAAATTAGAAACATATAATTGAAAAATATTATTGGAGTATTGTTGATTAGTGTTTAGGGTATTGTTGATTACTGCTTGGGGTATTAATGATTAAAATTTGGGGCATTATTGAATAATGTACGTGATATTACTGATTATTGTTTAAGGATATGTCGAAGTGTGTGTTTTTCATACTTTTTGTAATTGAATATTTAAAGTTTAAGGACATATTATGCGCACTTGAGTAAATTTTTACTAACTTCAACATTTTTTTTATCTACTTCTACATATTATGGTAGGCATATCCCTTCTTTAAAATTTTTTTGCTCTCTTGTAAGAAGTTTCAATTAGTAATTGATAGTGTGTGGACCAAGAAGTTGTTCAATAATTGGTCGGGGTTTTTTTTTCTTCTTTTTTGTGTTTGTGGGTTGGGATGGGGTGGTGTGTGGAAGTAAATGACATTTATCATTTTACGCCAATATTATTTTAGATCGATATGTTGTACCAAATTTTGAAGTAAGCAAATCTTAATCCGCAAACTAGTTCAAGTTTTTTTTTGTGATGTTCGCTTTGATTATAGGGTTGTTAGAGAGCAGCCGTGGGGACGGGGTCAATCCCCATTCCGTCCTCGTTAAGAAAGGGAATCCCCATTCCCGCGAAGTAAATTGAGAATTATTTTTCCCGTCCCCATGAAAATTCCTGTTGGTCCCAAAAAGGTTATCCAGCGGAAAGCGTTTTGAGTTTATTTTTTAAGAAAACCCTTTTAAATTAAGTGCTAAAAGAAAAGTGCAGAAAACTTAAAAGCATAAAGTAGAGAACACCAGATTTATAGTGGTTCGGACAATAAGTCCTACGTCCACTCTCCCTTTCTCTAAAGGGGACTTTCTCTCCAACCAACTTACTCACGAACCACTGGAATTGTGAAGTACCAGCTCCTTCGTACAACTTACAACAACCTTTCTAAATGATGAATAGGTTGAGTAAAAATTCCAACTAGTACTCCTAAAAGAGTAGATAATACTTGTATAAACAAGGTAAGTGTATGGTGAGAGTTCGTGTGTCTTTGTGTGCTCTTGCCCGACTCTTGTCTCTCTCTTATGAACTCAACCAACACACTCCTATTTATAGTTGTAAGAATTAACTAGCCGTTGGAAGCTAGAAATTCAAACAACCATAATTGGAGGAATATAATCAATCACAGATTGATTATATTGATTGATTGATCTTCTCTATTGATTGGATCTAGCAAGATTGATACCAGCCAATCAATCAATCCTCCTATCAGTTAACTCTCCAAATTACCTCTTCTCCATCCTTGATCTCCAAAAATCTCCTTGTCTCCAGATTACACGCAGCCTCCCTGTGGGTGAACTAATCCGTCACACTCGTCTGGTCTGGGGTCTTCTGGTCTAGTCTGGTCTGGTCTGGTCAGGTAACACTTCTACTCTAAACCTCATCTGGGAGAGGTCTTCTGGCAGACTCCTCTGGCCAGACTCCTCTTGTCAGAGCTCATCTGGTCTGCACAGATTTCTTCCCCCTTAACCAAAGACCTATTCTAGACCTAGGCTAATCTGTAGCTGACTAACAGGTTCAACTAGTCCTATTACAAGTTCTTGTTTTAACATCTTCAAAACATCTAATCTATATCCTAACAATTTCCCCCTTTTTGATGATGTTAAAACTGAAAGAACTTAAATAAAACAAGACAAGAAAAAATTGAAATAACTAAATAGAGATTCTAGCAGGCTGGGTCAACTGATCTTCCCTCTCAAAGTATGCTCAGCTGATATTGGGGCAAAACATCAGCTAGTCTTCTTTTGTATCTGCAGGCAATCAAATTTTTGGTACCCTTCTGGGTCCAGGGGGATTAGCACAATTTTTAGGAAGCCACAAGAATAGATCATCCCTTTTTGGATCAGGTGATCTTATCTTTCTTCCATACATATCCACAAAAACACACTCAATAAAAGAACCTTTGACATGGTTATTTCTTCTAGAGGCTCTTCTTCTCTTATGAGCTTGTCCAATAGAAGAACTAACTTGTCTTAAAGCAACAGACTTAAAATTCTTTTGGTAAGGATAAGTCTTACTAGAACCATCAAAGGTTCCAGCTGGTCTGGCAAATGACTTGAAAGTCTTCTACAGGTGAGTAGGAGTCATCTGATTCTGCCTCTTTTGAGAAGATCCAGACTGTCTTCTACTCTGCTGGCCTGGCTGAGGTATTTTATTCTGGGTGTAACCCTTCTTAAAATTCCTCTTCTGCCTTTTGGGTTTTTGAATTTCAGTACTCATCTGCCCATTAGGCTGAGTTGCCTGGTCAGCTGACCTCTTGCCCTTATCAATAAAATTTCTAGGTTGTTCTTCTTTCTGAACATGTGAGGATTCAGGTTTGGAATAACCAAGACCTGTTTTATCATGCTCTCTTTGAGATGAGGCAGCTATGTTTGACACAACATTATTTGCTGTAGTCAGCTGCTCCAATCTCATCTTGAGCTTGTCCTCACTTTCTCTTACAATTTTGTTTTGGTGGAAGGGTTCATCAAACTTAGCTTTGAGCAGGTTATATTCATTGTCTTTCTCAATGTTTTCAACAACTAACCTTTCTACCAGCTTAACTTGTTCAGTACACCTGGTTGTCAAGTCAGAAGACTCTTCGACCAGCGTATGATTTTGTTCAGCTGGTAGATCAGCTGAGTTGCCTAGACATTGTGAAAGCTTCTGATTTTCTGCTTTCAGCTTTGAGTTCTCATCTTCCAACTTTTGACAAAGTTGTATAGAAGTTGTTGGGATATGGTTTAGTTTTGATGATTTTCCAAAACAACATGTAATAGGTTTGAAAGCAGTCAGGATAGTATCTTTTATTTAAGGTCAGGCTAGATTAGCTTTCAGTAGAATAGGCTGTTCAGTTGAGGGGGAACTCTGCAACACAGCCTGAGAATATCAAGATGACACCAAGAAGAACTGACTGAAGCCATGCCAGAGACCTGAACCAGAAGAGAAGTCTGAAGGATGTCCCACTGAGTGTAAACCGGGCTGATCTAAGCTAAGTCAGGTGGACCACTCAGTGAAGAGCATGATCAAGAGGATCAGTGCTGCACCAAGTAGGCCCTGAAGGTGTCAGGCTACTGTGGTCAGGGAAGTTTGCCATTCAGCCTTATGACAAACTTCTTGGAAGTGATCTTCAAAGAGTCTCTGAAGGACAACCAAACTGAAGACGTTCAGTCTACTGAAGATCATCAGTCAGTGAAGGAGGAAGCTACCTAAAGTCAGTGGGTCTTGGTCAACCCACTGAGTCAAAGATCCGTGAATCCAGGCCACATGGACCAATCAGCATGAGGCAGCAACTCTGACACTGACAAAGGCTGCATTCCAAGAAAAGTGGTTGAAACCATTAAATGTTGGATTCAAATGTATTTCCTCTCCAACGGATACATTTGAATCCTCATTATAAATACAAGCTCATAGCTTCGTTGTAAGGGTGTGTGAGAAGAGAAAATCAACACCTACGAGTTGTGAAGGTGTGAGTGTTTTAGTGCATTATATAGGGAGTTATAAGGAAGTTGTTAGGATAAAAGTTGTTAATTTTGATGAGTTAAAACAAACCAGAAGATGTAATAGGACCATCTGGACCTGTTAGCCAGATGATGATCTAGATTAGAACCTAGTCTAGGGGGAACTGCCAGATCAGAGGTATTCACCAGAAGAGTCACCAGAAGACCCCATCAGAGGACTTCACCAGAGGACTCCACCAGAAGACTTCACCAGACGAGACCTGACCAGAGGCAGAGGACCTTCCCCGGACCAGATGAGTCCGGACCAGACGAGTCTGGTGGAACAAAAGATGCTCAGTTTGATCCCCTGTTTCTACTGAGTATTCTGGTTGTTCACCAGATGAGGACCAGAAGACACTGAGGTTGCCTGGTGTCTGGTCTTGCCTTCTCTATTGAGAATTAGAGTTAGGCAGAAGAAGCTTTTGACTGTTGGTGATTCAAATCAAGTCAACAAGATCAGGATTGGAAGGTACTTGAAGACAATCAATCCAAGGATCCCACCAACCCAAGGGAATTGATTGATTGAGGCTTCCTTAAATAGAGGATCTGATTGGATTAGCCCTCCAACGGCTATTTCCTAATCCTCTCTATAAATACAAGAGTCTAGTTCAAGAAAAAGCTCTAGAGAGACTCCATACGCGCATAAGTCCATCCAAGCTTTTGATATTCACTCTTAGCACTCTTATTGTTCATAATATATATCTACTCTTAAGGAGTTGTTGAAACCTCAACCTGTTCATCTACCAGATAAGGTTGAAGGTTGTTGATCTTTAGATTGAAGTTAAATCTAAAGAGCTTGTAAGAAGGAACTGGTACTTCCCAATTCCAGTGAGTAAGTAAGTGAGTTGGTTGATAGTGAGACCCCTTGGATAAAAGGGAGAGTGGACGTAGGATATTCAAATCCGAACCACTATATATCTTGTGTTCTTTATTGCTTTCATTTACTTATTCTCTTTTTGGTTTTTGTTCTCTTGTAAAAGGAATTTGTTAAGACATTTAACTTAAGCTTCCGCAATTAATCTAACTAGTGGGACCAACAGAAGTGTTGCTCACACCCACGACACTGACCTTTAGGGTTATCACTTATATTCATTGAGTGTCAAGCTTGTAACTCTTAGCTTAGAGAGGTTTTCCTAATCTTAGCTTTAAGGCTAACACATTGTAAAGGAAAACCTCACCTAGTTGGAGAAAACCAAACCAAACTAAACCCTTTCAGAAGAATGTTAGGTTTGTAGTGAGGTGAGGAGAGACAGCCCAGGGAGTGGCGTGAGTCCAGTTGTAAGTGCACCTTGGCACGTTAAAAACAAGAATCCCAAGTAGTGGATTTCCTATTAAATCAGGCCGTGGATGTAAGAGCTTGAGTCTCTGAACCACGTTAAACTGAGCGTTGTTTATTGTTTAAGCACTTGCTAATTATTTGTAGTGTATGCTCACTGAGTGTACTTGGAATGATTGAAAAGAAGATTGGCTAAGTATTTTAGTCAGGGAGAACCAATCTCACTGACAGGCTTAAGCAAGCACTCGAGAGTTCAGTCTCTCGAGTCACTGCCTTGTTAAGAGCCTGAGCTCACAAGTCAGTTGCACTGACTTGAGTGCTCTGACTCTTAGCAACGCAGTGACTTGAGTATCTTTCACTGAACTCATTCAGGGTGCAATGCAAAAGTAAAAAAAAAATTTATCTCCTGAATTCCCATTTTGGTATTCGAAAACGGGACCATCAGAAGTTTGGAGATCTAATAGCATCTTCTAAATATCAGACTCCTCTGATTGTCCAGAAAAAGAAGAAGATGAAAAATAAGAGGAAGTTCGATTACATACCTCATCTGTCACTAGACATATCTTTTCGTCTGGTTCAAAATTAGATGATGAACCAGAAGTAGATACCTCTTCTTCCTCATCTTCTAAGCTTCTTTTGGAGTAACTCCTAGTGTATCTTCTACTGCTTTTCTTCGAACCCATTTCTGAAAGAAATTGTTAGCACAACAAATATTTGGGTTTTCAAAAAAAAAATGGATCTGCCCTGTGTTGGAGTTATACGTGAAAGTATGCTTTTACTTTGTATAACTCATGTATCAAACACTTGTTTATGAGAATAATTCTTTTATTGCATATGCTTTAGATATGATTGAATGGTGAATATTTATTGCAAACAGTTCATAATAGTACTAGTTACATTGTAGTTAATGTGGTGATACTCGATCACGGAAGATAACATTAACAGTTTCTTTGTAACTAAACGTACATTTTCACGACCTAGGTGGAATTGAACAATCCGCCGTGAAAGGTCGATGTGTAAGTCTCAGATTGGTTTGTCTTGACTAAGAGATTGCACTAGCACATTTAGTATGTGTTGAAGAGGACCTACAACGAGGATAAATTCTTCTGTTCTGAAATGTGAAGAATTAGACCTCAGTGGTTGTTGATTTCTTAATCTCAGTCACTTAAATAGGACCATGTGTGCTTAATGGTTACTGCTTTGATTCATGTTGGGTGAAAATCATTGTGACTTCGAACTTTGTGTCTTGGGCAGTAATATTAATCATACGACGGTTGCTACTATTTAATACGGAGAAACGTGTACGAGTACGGCTCGTGTGATTAGTCCCCTTGGTGGGCTCAGAAGTTTTATCGTACCAAATCTTGCAAGAAGAATCAGTTTCTTCGGTACGGATAATAATGTTGAGCTGTCTTTACTCCAAGGTGAAATATATTAATTAATTTAGAGCTATTTAGAAGCTTAATTAATTAATGGACTTGATAATCTTTAACGCGGAAAATAATAACCGGGAGCCCATACTATCGTAATATGGATTAAGATGGATAGTGCAATATTAATTTATTAGTGGTAATAATTAATATTAATGGATTGAATTATATTGGGGCTCAATATTGAAATTCAGAAGTCCATTAGGAGGTCCAATCTTAATTCTCCTTAAAGGCCCCTCAAGTAGCCCATTAAGTAGCCCAATAATGATAATATGATTAAAATAAAAAGAAAATATAATGCTGATTTTTCTAGGTAATTTTCGAAAATAGCATATTTAGGAGAGAAAAGATTTTGTTAATTTTCTTGGAAAGATATTATGGAAGATAAATATTCTTGGAATACAAGATTATCTCATATATTCAAGAAGATCCAAATCTTGGATTCTCTTCATATAATTTTCGAAAATCACAAGTATTTTAAGGAGGGTGAGATTTTTGTGGAAAATTTTATTATGGAGAAAAGAATATATGGGATATATTCAAGATTTCTTAGAGACTAAGAAAAGATTTTTTCCAAGCCCATTCCACATGCAATTTTCGGCCACCCCACTTATAAATAGGGGATGATTATTTCATCCCCAAGTATATAATTCCATGTGTTGGAAAAATCAAGAGCACATATATTTTTCTTTTTCCTTAGTTATTAAAATTACTTGAAAGCATCTCCCACCGGTGATCAAGTAAGGCGAAAGGGAAATACTTGAGAAGGTTTTCGGGTTGATAAAGTGTTATCGTGATTGTCCCGTTCATTTAAATGTCAATTCTACAAGAGGTACGTAAGTCACATAAATTCTTGTTTATTCCGCCTAGATTTTATGTGAATTAATTCAACATGCATGATGTTAAATTTGTTGTTGGAATTATTATTTGAATTAATTAGGATTAATTCATGCTAGTAATAATTATATTTAAATTCGTATTTAAATTTCATCCCGAATAGATTCCGGGCCCCCCTATTTCCCAACAACTGGTATCAGAGCCTCGGTTTCTGGCTCTGATCTTTAAATTGGAATTTAAATTGTTTAACATTAAATTGAAATTGGATAGTAGAATTGCTAGATCTTTTTTGCAGGTATCCAATTGTCATGGTTTTAACGTTATTTTTTTCATGCGTGTTGTTAGGATAAATATTGTATAGTTTTGATGAGTTAAAATAAACCAGAAGATGTAATAGGACCATCTAGACCTGTTAGCCAGATGATGATCTAGATTAGGACTTAGTCTAGGGGGAACTGCCAGACCAGAAGACTTCACCAGAAGAGTCACCAGAAGACCCCACCAGAAGACCCCACCAGAGGACTTCACCAGAAGACTCCACCAGAAGACTTCACCAGATGAGATCTGACCAGAGGCAGAGAACCTTCCCCAGACCAGATGAGTCCGGACCAGACGAGTCTGGTGGAACAAAAGATGCTCAGTTTTGATCCCCTGTTTCTACTGAGTATTCTGGTTGTTAACCAGATCTGGACCAGAAGACACCGAGGTTGCCTGGTGTCTGGTCTTGCCTTCTCTGGAGAGAATCAGAGTTAGGCAGAGGAAGCATTTAACCGTTGGTGATTCAAATCAAGTAAACAAGATCAGATTGGAAAGTATTTGAAGTTAATCAATCCAATGATCTCACCAACCCAATCAATCAATTAGGGAATTGATTGATTGAAGCTTCCTTAAATAAAGGATCTAATTGGATTAGCTCTCCAACGGCTAACCCTAAACACCTCTATAAATACAAGAGTGCAGTATCAAGAAAAAGCTCTGGAGACTCTCACGTGCACAAGTCATATTCCAAGTTTTTGATAATCACTCTTAGCACTCTTATTGTTCACATTACATATCTACTCTTAAGGAGTTGTTGGAACTTTAACCTGTTCATCTCTAAGATAAGGTTGAAGGTTGATTACTTTAGATTGTGGTTAGATCTAAAGGAGTTGTAAGAAGGAACTGGTACTTCAAAAATTCCAGTACGTAAGTAGTTGGTTGGTTGATAGTGAGACCCCTTGGATAAAAGGGAGAGTGGACGTAGGATATTTAGATCCGAACCACTATATATCCGGTGTTATTTATTGCTTTCATTTACTTAATCTCTTACTTGTTTTGTGCTCTTATAATAAGAAGTTTGTTAAGACATAACTTTAAAGCTTCCGCAATTAATCTATCTAGTGGGACCAACAAGTGGTATCAGAGCAGTGTGTCCAACGACCACTGCTTTGTAAAGCTTTTGGTGGTCACCGGGCAGATCCATTGCTCTTTATTGTTTTGTTCAAGTTCTTGTTATTTTCCTAATTTTATCAAAAATGTCTGCAAAATCTTCTTACAAGAGTCGCAAACTGCCAGAATTCTCATTCGAGGATTATAGCCACTAGAGCTTCATGATGAGCAATCATCTTGGAGCTATTCATCACCGCATGTTAGATGTGGTAGAAAGTGGCCCAATTAAATTTTACTGGACTCCTATTGATAGTGGCAGGTCAGAGTCCAGAGAAGAAACGAGTGAAACTGCCCAGAAAGCTGCAGAGGATAGAGCCCCCAGGCAAAAGATCCTCAAGAAGAGAGATGAGCTTGACAACGATGAAAGAAAGCTCTACAATTTAGACTAGGTGGCAAGAACAGAGATCATCAACACAATAACTAAAGAGGTGATTGAAAAGGTCAGAACGTGTGCCACTGCCAAGGAGATGTGGGACAAACTTGCACTACTCTGTGAGGGAACAGAGAAGATCAAAGACAACAAGCTCCAAGCTGTTCAACACTCGTTTGATACTTTCAAGATGAAACCAGACGAGACCATTGATCAGCTGGACATGCGTCTCACAAACCTCCTGAACAAGGTTAGTACCTTAGGTAAGACCTATTCTGAAAAAAAAATTAATAGTAAAATTTTGCGTTCACTAACCGGCAGGTGGAGAATTAAAGTCACTGTGATCAAGGACAACAAGGATCTCAACACTCTGGATCATCATCTTCTGTTGTCTGATCTCAAAGCCTATGAGTATGATCTTCAAGAGGAGGATCAGACAGAAGAGGTTTCCTCTTCTGGTAAGAAAGGTGTTGCATTCTCCTCAACTATCAAGATTGATGACAAGCCAAAGGAGTCTACTGCAGATGACTTGAGCCTCAAGGAGCAGGTAGCACTTCTAACCCGTAAACTGGATAAAATGAGTTCAAAATATGGCAGGTACAAAAGGCATTGGAAGGAGTCTACCAGAGACAGGAAGAGTTCCTTCAAGCCTGCAGAAAAGGAGAAGACATCTGGAGAATCAAGGGAGACCAGATTCAGAACTCCAGAGAGGAGGAGAGATGACAACCCTGGCAGCTATGGGAGATCAGATTATCAGAGAAGGGATGGTAGCTCTGGCAGACCTGACTACCAGAGGAGAGAGAGTAGTCAAGCCAGGTCAGACTACAACTAGAGGAGGAGAGAGCCAAGTCCTAGTCCCAGAGGAGACAATGCTTGCTACACATGCAACAAGACTGGTCACTACAGTTATGATTGTCCTCAACGTACTCCTAGGGAAAGAGAAGAGAAAAGAATCAAGAGAGATAGGAGATATACAGACAAGAGAGCATTGCTGGCAGAAGCAAAGGAGGAGGATACTAGTTCCAGTTCTTCTTTTTCTGATTTCGGGTCTGATGATGATGTATGTCTGATGGCAGACATCAATGAGGTACAAGAAACTACCTTAGTCCTATCAAACTCCAAATATACTGAATCCTCTAATTCATCTAGTAACTCCAGAGAGTCTGATATGCAGCAAATGCTATCAGATCTCCAAAATTGTGTTCAACTATGTCAAAAACTTGAGAAAGAAAATGGTAGGCTCAGAACTGAAGTTCAATCCTTATCTCATGAACAAAAATCCACCAGAGAACTCATGAAAGATCATTCCAAAGAAGTCTCTGAACTTCAGGATAAAATCAAAGAAAGGGATACTCTGGTAGATCAAATCATGAAGGAAAAGAATTCGCAGGAGGATGAGCTCAATGAGCTTAGAGCCAAATACCAGACTCTTATCAAGGGAAAATAAGTTGAGCAAACTATTGAGATACCTGTGCCCAGAGAAGATTCCATGAAACCAGATGTTCTATCTATTATTTCAGGATCTTCTCAACGCATAAATGATAAGAGTGGTTTAGGATATCCTGGAATTATTAAAAGATCTCATAAATATTGCTTTAGTAAAGACAAGTCTATAAGATCTGGTGAACTTGTGGAACTCCGGAATGAAGAGGATCCTTCTGATCGCATGGTGGTTCACAGACCTGGTTGGAAATGGGACCCCCCTGCTGATAATACAAAACATAATCCAGAAGAGGTGAATGTTCTGGAAGGAAAAATTCTAGAGCATACAAGTCAGAAAAGAGAACCTATGAAGATTGATGGTTCTGTTCAGATGCCTAACCTGATTAGAGAACCTCAGAGGAATCCTAAAAGAGTGGAACCTAAGCAGATTAGGGGACCTCAAAAAGGAGACTCCAAGAGGAAACCTAATCAGAATAGGAGATACCAGATGAGGTATACTGAACCAGAGAACCTCAATCAGAATCAGGGATCTCAAAGGTGGAATGCTCCAAGAAGATTCCAGAACAGGAAACCTCAGAAGGAACCCTATCATCAGAATAGATCCAATTTTCAGAACCAGAGGAGGTCCTCCAGACCCATCTATAGAAAACCAACTGATCTGGGTAGTTATGACACCAGAGATGGTTCTTCTATGATGTACCCTTATAACCAGACCTTTAAGACCATGTCTTTGAGGCAGGCCATTCCAAAGGCCAGATTTGAGAAAAGATACACCAGAACTGTTTATAGGAAAGGTATTCTTATCAGACCAGTAGCTCAATATGTCATTGTTAGAGGACATGTTCTGGTAGATAGATTTGGAAGGAAGATAAGATCTCCTCATCCAACAAGGGATGATCTTTATCTATGGATTCCTACAAAACCTGCAACTAACCAATCAGGACCCAGCACTAGTAGGGGACCTAATTGATTTCTCTGCAGGTAGATAAGAGCCCATTGGAGAAAGGACTCTCAAGCAACCATGTCTGGTACATTGATAGTGGATGTTCCAAGCACATGACCTTCCAGAAAGATAATCTCCAAGATTTCAAGCCATTGAATGGGCCAAGAGTGATGTTTGGTGACAACAACTATGGAGTCACCAGAGGAGATGGAAAGTTGACCTTCAATGGAGTATCTGTAGATGAAGTCTATTAAGTTGAAGGACTCAAGCATAATCTGCTTTCAGTATCCCAATTCTGTGACAGGGGATACTCAGTGAAGTTCTCTAGTGATTCATGCACTATTTTTTTCTTCTGATTATAATGATATCTTGCTAATAGGCTTGAGGGAGGGTAACATTTATCTTGCAGATTTTAGCAGTTGCCCAAGAAATGCTTGCCTGGTTGCAAAAGGATCTGCAGAGAACAGCTAGATTTGGCACAAGAGATTGTGTCATCTTAACTTCAAAACACTGAACAAGATTGCCAGAAAAGGTCTTATTCGAGGTCTTCCTAATGAAGTGTTTAAGAAGGATCAGGTTTGTGGTTCATGCCAGAAGGGTAAACAACCCAAGACCTCCTTTAAGGATGTCCATAGCACAACCACAACCAGAGTACTTCAACTACTTCACATGGACTTGTTTGGACCTGTTTCTCCTCTTAGTTTCAGTGGAAGGAAGTACACCTTGGTGATAGTAGATGACTTCTCAAGATACACTTGGGTAGTGTTCTTATTTAAGAAAAATGAAACTATCACTAAGCTGCCAGAATTCTTCAAGCATATACAGAATGAGCAGAACCAGAGCATAGTCAGAATCAGAAGTGACAAAGGGACAGAGTTTTTGAATTCACACATTGCAGATTACTGCAAGGACCATGGGATTTTTCATGAGACATCTGCTGCCAGAACACCTCAACAAAATGGAGTAGCAGAAAGAAGGAATAGGACTCTCAAGGAAGCCGCAAGAACACTTCTGGCAGAGTACAACACTCCACAAAGGTTTTGGGTAGAAGCCATCAATACAGCTTGTTACACCCAGAACAGATTCTTAATTGCCCAGAGACATAATAAGACTCCATATGAGGTATGGAAAGGTAAAACCCCATTTGTTTCATATTTTCATATTTTTGGATGTAAGTGTTTCATCCATGACAATGGAAAATCTAAATTAAAAACCTTTGATGCTAAAGTGGCAGATGGAATATTTTTAGGATATTCCAGCACCAGTAAGGCTTTTAGAGTTTTTAATAAGAATTCACTTTGTGTGGAGGAAACACCTCATGTTGTTTTTGATGAATCTGCTTTTGAGTGCAAGGTGGACTCTAAGTCTTCTGATGAGACACAGAATCAGACTATTCCCAGAGTAATCAAAGTCAATCCACCTATTCTTGATTCAGATTCAGACTCAGATTCAGATGATGACCCATCTCCTGGTTCTCTGAAGAAGAAGTCTTCACAAGGAGCAGAACCAGAAGAGGTTGGAACTCCTGTAGGGGGAAGCTCATCTGCAGGAGGTGATATGCACCAAGGTACTTCAGAGGATGATCAATCAGGCAAGACCACGGGAAGGAGGACCCTGGTTGATCACCCCAATGACCTGATAATTGGAGATCCAACTAAGGGTGTCCAGACTAGGAGAACTCTGAACTTAGCTGCCTTATTCAGTTGCTATGTGTCCTTAATTGAGCCCAAGAATATCAAGGAAGCACTGAAAGATTCAAATTGGATTGTTGCAATGCAAGAGGAGTTGAATCAATTCACCAGACAGGATGTTTGGGAGCTGGTAGACAGACCAAGACATCAAAAGGTGATAGGCACTAAGTGGGTTTTCAAGAATAAGAAAGATGAGAATGATGTCATTACTAGGAACAAGGCAAGGCTAGTGGCTCAGGGCTATTCTCAGTCTGAAGGAATAGACTATGATGAGACATATGGTAGCTCTGGCAGACCTGACTACCAGATGAGATAGAGTAGTCCAGCCAGGTCAGACTACAACCAGAGGAGGAGAGAGCCAAGTCCTAGTCCCAGAGGAGACAATGCTTGCTACACATGCAACAAGACTGGTCACTACAGTTATGATTGTCCTCAACTTACTCCAAGGGAAAGAGAAGAGAACAGGATTAAGAGAGATAGGAGATATGCAGACAAGAGAGCATTGCTGGCAGAAGCAGAGGAGGAGGATACTAGTTCCAGTTCTTCTTCTTCAGATTTCGGATCAGATGATGATGTGTGTCTTATGGCAGACATCACTGAGGTAAATGAAACTACTCTAGTCTTATCAAATTCCAAATATACTGAATCCTCTAATTCATCTGGTAACTCCAGAGAGTCTGATATGCAACAAATGCTATCAGATCTCCAAAATTGTGTCCAACTTTGTCAAAAACTTGAGAAAGAGAATGGTAGGCTCAGAGCTGAAGTTCAATCTCTCTCTCATGAGCATAAATCCACCAGAGAACTCATGAAAGATCATTCCAAAGAAGTCTTTGAACTTCAGGATAAGATCACAGAAAGAGATACTCTGGTAGATCAACTCATGAAAGAAAAGAACTCTCAAGAAGATGAGATAAATGAACTCAGAGTCAAATACCAGACTCTTATCAAGGGAAAACAAGTTGCTCACAACATAGAGGAGATACCCATACCCATAGAAGCTCCTAAGATACCATATGTTGTATCTATCATATCAGAGTCTTCTCAGCGTATTAATGATAAGAGTGGTTTAGGATATCCTGGAATTACCACTAAAACTCATAAATACCTTTATAATAAAGACAAGTCTGTAAGAGCTGGTAAATTGGTAGAAATCTGGGATGATAAAGACTTAACTGGTAATGGTTACAAGGTGGTTCACAATCCTGATTGGAAAAGGAATCACTCTGTTAATCACATAACATATGGTCCAGAAGAGTTGACTGTCCTGGAAGAGAAGATCCTAGAGAATAAGAGTCAACAAGGGGAACCATTGAAGATTGATGGTCCTGTGAACAATGAGTCCCAAGGAGTAGAACTTACTCAAATTGGAGGACCCCAGAGAAATCCTCAAAGGGAACCTAACCAGATTAGGGGACCTCAAGGGAAACACTCAAGAAAGGGGAATACTAATCAGAGTAAGAACTACCAGAGAAGGAACAATGATCAACAGCACCAGGTACCCTAGAGACGATTTTCTCAGAGGAATCAATTCCAGAATAGGTATACTCAAAGGAACCATAACCACCAGAACAAGTCAACTTTTCAGAACCAGAGGTGGTCTTCCAGACCCATCTATAGAAAACCAACTGATCTGGGAAGTTATGACACCAGAGATGGTTCTTCTAGGATGTACCCTTACAACCAGACTTTTAAGACCATGTCTTTGAGGCAGGCCATTCCAAAGGCCAGATTTGAGAAAAGGTACACCAGACCTGTTTATAGGAAAGGTGTCCTTATCAGACCAATAGCTCAATATGTCATTGTAAGAGGACATGTTCTGGTAGATAGATTTGGAAGGAAGATAAGATCTCCTCATCCAACAAGGGATGATCTTTATCTATGGATTCCTACAAAACCTGCAACTAACCAATCAGGACCCAGCACTAGTAGGGGACCTAATTGATTTCTCTGCAGGTAGATAAGAGCCCATTGGAGAAAGGACTTTCAAGCAACCATGTCTGGTACATTGATAGTGGATGTTCCAAGCACATGACCTTCCAGAAGGATAATCTCCAATATTTCAAGCCATTAAATGGGCCAAGAGTGATGTTTGGTGACAATAACTATGGAGTCACCAGAGGAGTTGGAAAATTGACCTTCAATGGAGTATCTGTAGATGAAGTCTACTATGTAGAAGGACTCAAGCATAATCTGCTTTCAGTATCCCAATTCTGTGACAAGGGATACTCAGTGAAGTTCTCTAGTGATTCAAGCACTGTTTTCTCTTCTGATTATAATGATATCTTGCTAATAGGCTTGAGGAAGGGTAACATTTATCTTGCAGATTTTAGCAGTTGCACAAGAAATGCCTGCCTGGTTGCAAAAGGATCTGCAGAGAACAGCTGGATTTGGCACAAGAGATTGTGTCATCTTAACTTCAAAACACTGAATAAGATTGCCAGAAAAGGTCTAATTCGAGGTCTTCCTAATGAAGTGTTTAAGAAGAATCAGGTTTGTGGTTCATGCCAGAAGGGTAAACAACCCAAGACTTCCTTTAAGGATGTCCAGAGCACAACCACAACCAGAGTACTTCAACTACTTCACATGGACCTGTTTGGACCAGTTTCTCCTCTTAGTTACAGTGGAAGGAAGTACACCATGGTGATAGTAGATGACTTTTCAAGATACACTTGGGTAGTGTTCTTGTTTAAGAAAAATGAAACTATCACTAAGCTGCCAGAGTTCTTCAAGCAGATTCAGAATGAGCAGAACCAGAGCATAGTCAGAATCAGAAGTGACAAAGGGACAGAGTTTTTGAATTCACACATTGCAGATTACTGCAAGGACCATGGGATTTTTCATGAGACATCTGCTGCCAGAACACCCCAACAAAATGGAGTAGCAGAAAGGAGGAATAGAACCCTTAAAGAAGCTGCAAGAACACTTCTGGCAGAGTACAACACTCCACAGAGATTTTGGGCAGAGGCCATTAATACAGCTTGCTATACTCAGAACAGGTGCCTGATTGCCCAGAGACATAATAAGACTCCATATGAGGTATGGAAAGGTAAAACCCCATCTGTTTCATATTTTCATGTTTTTTGATGTAAGTGTTTCATCCATGACAATGGGAAATCTAAATTAAGAACCTTTGATGCTAAAGTGGCTGATGGAATATTTTTGGGATATTCCAGCACCAGTAAAGCCTTTAGAGTTTTTAATAAGAATTCACTTTGTGTGGAGGAAACACCAAATGTTGTTTTTGATGAATCTGCTTTTGAGTGCAAGGTGGACTCTAAGTCTTCTGATGAGACCCAGAATCAGACTATTCCCAGAGTTATCAAAGTCAATCCACCTATTCTTGATTCAGATTCAGATGATGACCCATCTCCTGGTTCTCTGAAGCAGAAGCCTTCACAAGGAGCAGAACCAGAAGAGGTTGGAACTCCTGTAGGGGGAAGCTCTTCTGCAGGTGGTGATAATCACCAAGGTACTGCAGAAGATGATCAACCAGGCAAGACCACGGGAAGGAGGATCCTGGTTGATCACCCCAATGACCTGATCTTAGGAGATCCAACTAAGGGTGTCCAGACTAGGAGAACTCTTAACTTAGCTGTCTTATTCAGTTGCTATGTGTCCTTGATTGAGCCCAAGAACATCAAGGAGGTACTGAAAGATTCAAATTGGATTGTTGCTATGCAGGAGGAGTTGAATCAATTCACCAGACAAGATGTTTGGGAGCTGGTAGGCAGACCAAGACATCAAAAGGTTATAGGCACTAAGTGGGTTTTCAAGAATAAGAAAGATGAGAATGATGTCATTACTAGGAACAAGGCAAGGCTAGTGGCCCAGGGCTATTCTCAGTCTGAAGGAATAGACTATGATGAGACATTTGCTCCTGTTGCCAGACTAGAAGCCATCAGATTTTTCTTAGCATATGCTGCTCACATGAAGTTCAAAGTATACCAGATGGATGTGAAATCTGCCTTTCTTAATGGGATTCTCATTGAGGAAGTGTATGTGGAACAACCTCCTGGTTTTGAACAAGGTGACAAGGTGTTTAAGCTTAAGAAAGCTCTTTATGGGCTGAAGCAGGCACCCAGAGCATGGTATGACACTCTATCTCAATTTCTTCTGGACAATGGTTTTACTAAGGGTAAGATTGATAGGACCTTGTTTAGGAAAGAGGAGGGAAAGGACATCCTTCTGGTCCAAATATATGTTGATGACATTATATTTGGATCCCCTAACAAGAAGCTGTGTGAGAAGTTTGGTGAGCTCATGCAGAGTCAGTTTGAGATGTCCATGATGGGTGAAATGAATTATTTTTAGGTTTGCAAGTTAAGCAATCAGAGAAGCGAATTTTTATTAATCAGACTAAGTACACCAGAAACATGTTAGAGAAATTTGGAGTAGGATCCAGCAAAGCAGCCAAGATTCCTATGATGACAAATTTTAACATGGATCCAGATGAGTCTGGAGAGAGTGTGGACCAGACTCAGTACAGAGCACTTATTGGTTCTCTTCTGTACCTGACTGCAAGCAGACCAGATATTACTTTTGCTGTAGGAGTTTGTGCCAGATTTCAAGCTAATCCCAAGAAGAGTCACTTGGAAGCAGCTAGGAAGATATTGAAATATCTTAAGGGAACAGTAAACCTAGGATTATGGTATCCTGCAGATGACAACTTAGAGTTGAGTGGTTATTCAGATTCAGACTATGGTGGATGCAGAATAGATAGGAAGTCTACAAGTGGAACATGCCAATTTTTAGGGAATAAATTGGTATCCTGGTTTTTCTAAGAAGCAGACTTCAGTTGCTACATCAACAACAGAAGCAGAGTACATGGCTGCAGGGAGTTGTTGTTCACAACTACTCTGGATTAGTCAACAACTTACGGACTACCAGATTAGAGTTAAGGATATTCCTATTTTCTGTGATAGTAATAATGCAATTGCCATCACCCGGAATCCAATTCTTCATACCAGATGTAAACATGTTGATATAAGGCATCATTTTATCAGAGATCATGTTGAGAAGGGAGATATAAGGATGGAAAAGATTGCAACAGAGAAGCAGAGAGCAGATATCTTAACTAAGCCTTTGGCTGAGACCAGATTCAGAGAGTTAGCTTTTGAGTTAGGATTGTTGGATCCGGAGACAGATTTGTTTTAGGGGGAACATCAGAGAAGTATCCTATATTTATGTCTTACTGCATATTCTTTAATTTCTTTTAAAACTAACATACCTGCAGATTAGATATATCAGAGAAGTTATATCTCCAAATGAGGTATACACCAGGTGACACTTGTCCCAGATGAGGTGCTGAGTCAGATTACAGAAATGTTCAAAGTCTTTTCTGACCAGGACCAGTTGAGTTCCATCAGTGGAGATGTAGCACCAGACTTGATGTGGTATCATCTGGTTACAATATCAGGTGACAGGTATGCTTTTACTTCTCTGGCCTCTGATCATTGGGATACACTTTTCAAATTAGAAAGTACACTCAAAACGTTTCAAATTTGGAGTGTATTTAAGACTAGGGTATAGGGCCTAGGCAATCATTTTGCTTTTTCTCTTGACTGCCACAAAACCCTTTTATGCCCAGTCCCAATGACTATGCCAACGCACCAGATTAAATCTGTATCTCGTCTTTCATCGTGGCCATCAGATTTAATCAATGTGCAATATGTCAATCAATTTCAAAATTGATTTTGTTTCCTAAATTAAATTTGCTATTACACGCGTTCACACTTTATTTATTAATCAAGTCACGCGTCTTTCCCTATTTAAATCGAATTCCCTTTCAATTTGTCTTTTCACGTTTCCATCTTTTTACAAACCCTAACTTCTCTCTGCAAAGTTTTGCTCTCTCTCTCTCTTTCCAGAAATGGCCCCTCCGTGCAACTTTGACCATGAATTGATGATGAAGAAACTGAAAACAGAGATGGTGGTTAACTTTTACACCACCAAGAATCCTTCTGCACTGGCTATTTTGGAGTTGTTAAGAAGGTCAGGCGTCGATAAGTTGATCTCCATAGTCCCCAGAGATCTTCGCACCCTAGATGGTTATGCGGCCCAGTTTCTGGTCCGTATGAAGATTCATGACGGCCACATTTCTTCAAAGATTGATAAAGAAGATATAGTGTTTTCCAAGCAGGATTTCTGTGCGCTTTTTTAGAAAATTTCGGCAGAAGGGGTGGATCCTTTAACCTACAAGGAAGACGATATTGTGGGTTCCTTCAAGTTATTTGCTCGTTCTTCTTTCCAGAACATCACGAAGGGATTTTTGGATAAGCATCTGAGGCAAAAGTACAAGGTACTTTTTGATATTGTGGTGAAGGTGCTGATGTGTGAGAATCACAGCACGGATGCGATTTTTAACGGCAGGATGCGTGTGATGAGGGCTCTGTATGATGGTGTTCAGTGCAATTGGGCAGAGTTCTTTTGGGGAGTTTTGAGGAAGAACAGACTGAAGGTGAAGAAGGAGTCTTGCCCTTCCCAGCCAGGGGAGTTGCAATACTATTTCACAGCTAATGTTTCGTTGGGAACAAAACTTACACTGATTTTGGAATCTTTGCTTCCAGAGAAGAGATGGAAGGAGTCTTGGTGTAGAGGATTTCACAAATCCAAGGTGTTGTTTTCAAAGGATGGTCCTCTTCATGGCCATCCTGATTCTGATGGTGAGCAAGCCATCCCTGCCCCTCCCCTTCAAGCCATTCCCTCACCTGCTAAGAGGCAGAAGCAGCAGAAGAAGCAGCAGAGTTCAAAGCAGGCTGCTGGAGCAACTGGTTCTTCTACGGTTGTCTTCTCTGGTTCCTCGGAGGAGGACCAGATTCCCCTTCTGAATATTCTGAAGAAGAAGGGTGAAGTAGCTGAGGCTACCAAGAAGGCTGGAGCAGCCAAGAGGAAGAGGCCAGAGGAGGCCAGGAAAGGCTCTGCTAAGAAGTCCAGGACTAGCAGAAAGGCCAAGAAAACCCTTCTGGTGGATGAGCCATCAGAGGAAGAAGAGGAAGTTGAACCTCTCAAGAAGAAATCCAAGGCCAAGAGGGCCATATTTCAAGATTCAGACTCTGGCTCTGATCTTGGAGAGGCCTTGGAGAAGGCAATTGATGAGGCTTCTCAAATGGTGGAGGATGCTTCTGCTCCAGAGCATGTTGTTCCTGCTGATGTTGACTCAGCAGAGGTAAACCCTTCCATTCCATCTTCTACTCCTATTAATCTTGTTACTCCATCTACCTCTCCCCCAGATAACCTTTCCCAAACTCCATCTGCGTCTGGTAACCCTATTATTCCACCAGAGCAGACTCTCCCAGATACCCCCGTATATACTCCCTCTACCATTCCTACCCAAACACCTTCTCCCCCAAATTTCCAAACACATCTTCCCACAAACCCCTCTCCCCCAGCTTCTGTACCAGAGGTGCCATCGACCTCTTCTGGTGCAGATATTCCCCTTCCAACCACTTCCACCTCACATATTCCCATCCCACCTTCAGTACCAGAGATCTCATCCTCTTCTGGTGCAGAGCAACCCATCCCTTCCACCTCTACCTCACAAAATCCTAACCCTCTCCAAACCCATACAGCCCAGGACCCAACCATTTCTATGGCTCTGGGATTCCCTGCCCCTCCTCCTTCTCCCACCTGTTTAACAAGCGATGATAGTGAAGATGAGGAAGCTTCACTTGAGCCTGCTAACTTAGCACCTTCCTCCTCTGCCCCTGGGCCCAAACCCTTCACTTTCTCTTCTGATGAGATGGGTCCCATCAGGCAGAGTATGAGTGTGAGTGCTCAGCTCTGGCTAAGAGAGCAATTTCCAATTCTGTTGGAGCACTCACCCCTCCTGGCAGATCTGACGGATGCCAAGGTTTGGAGTATGGCCAGACTCCAAGATGTTGAAGATCTTATGCTTCTACTGGAGGAGATGTCTCCTTCTACCTTCACTGCGTGGGAAATTGAACTGAAGAAGAGGTTAAACATACAAAACCCAGCAGAGTTGGAGACACCAGAGGCGGCCAAGGTCCTCATCAAAACTCTCCTGATCCAGAGAGGAGTTATGCTCACGCCAGAGGGCTTCTCTTACAACTTTGGTCCTCATTTCTCCTTCCCTATAGAGCTTTACTCTGATGAGGAGGATTTTGACATGACTCCGGCCGTGCTCCAGAAGATGAAAGCCTTCTTCAACGAGCAGATCATGCAGATAGGGCATTTGTCCAAAGCTATTCAACACATGGCCCCTGCTATGATAGAACATCAGATCAAGCAGGAGAGGAGAATCTTCCTGAAGCAGATCAAATCTACTCTGGCAGAGGTTAAAGCTTCTTTCAAGGCCAATGGCCTCTTTGTCAAGCTGGATGTCATGCACAGCCAGAAGCAGCTCCAGGAGCACGTGCTGGAGCAGATGAGGCCAGTCTCTGTGCTAAAGGTTGAGATGGCCAGCCAGATGATCCAAACTGCCAAGCTGAAGGACTCCCTCCAGGAGATGTTAGAGAAGCAGGAAAGGCTTGTTGCAGAGTAGAAAGCTTACCTGGAGGAGGCAAAGCAGCTGCGTGATCTTCACTCTTCCTCCAACACTGCCTTGCCTGATCTTATAAGGCAGGTAGTGGAGCCCCTCCTTGATGAAGATAAAAAGGGGAAAGAGAAGGCCAGAAATGATCTGGCGAAGACCACTAATGAAACCCTTTTCAGCCATGGAGCTCGTCTGGACCTGCTGGAGAACACATTGGCCCAGGCTGAGTTGCAGAAGAAGAAGAAAGAGGAGTTCAAATCTCTTTCCATGGCTAAGCAGCTTGCTGCAGAAGAGGAGTCAGAAGCTGAGCAGGATCCAATCTCCATCTCTGGACCTGCAAAGAGGAAGATCAGGAAAGTTAAGAAAAGCTTCCTTGAGACTGTTGTTGAAGAAGCTCAGAAGAGATACAAAGAAGAGACTCCAGAGGAGAAGCAGGCAAGGATCAGGAAGAACATAGATGAAGAGCAGAGGCTGACTTGATGCGACTACACTAGCTTCTACTAGTAGCTACCCCGCAAGAGAATGGGTTCACTGTAGTATGGGCAAGTATAGGGACCAAGTATTATCGAACCCAAGGGATGGTGTATATGCGAATAGATCCCTGAAGATCTACGCGTCGTAGTTAATATGAGTGTAATGTTTTTGGGTTTTTGAAAGATTAATTAAAAGACTGAAATAAACTAAGTAAACTAAAGAATGAAAAAGAACGAATTAACTACGGGTTGTTTTCTAATGAGAGATGGTGATGCTTAGGATAGGAATCCCTACGTATACTAACGGAGCAGGTACATAATCAAAGTAATCGTGACAAACAAGAATTAACCTAAGTAAAAGATCGTAGAATGAAAGCTCAAGATTTCTCACCCTAATACTTTATCCTAGCAATCGACTTCACTAATCCACTAACAAGTTAATGAATTGTGCTTAATTAATGAGACCCTAATTTAACTAAGGTGATGCGGTCGTCCTCCTTCGCTAAACCGGTAGATGAATTAACCTTTCCTAAACCCTCTCGTTAAGACTACTAATTGTTATTGAGTGATGCGGTCGTCCTCTCTCTAACACTTTCGTACTAAATTCAAAGGTAAAGTTCAGATTAATTATATGAATTCATTAATTAAGAGAATTAAAACTAACGTCACAAACTACCCTAATTATGTACCCATATCCTACTTCTACGAGTTCATCCTAACCTAAGCATGCAAGGGTTTTAGCCGGACATGGTTTTAACAAAACTAAAAGCAATAGAAGAAACAACGAACATAAACATAATGAATTGAATGAAGAAAATAAGAAACATGAACTAGGGTTTAAAAAGAAAATAAATACGAAGAACTGAAATTGAATTAACTAAAACGAAATTAAAAGCGTTTAAAGTAACGAACTAATGAAAAGAAACTAAGAATTCGTATGCAAAACCTCAACAAAACGTAAAATAAAGCTTGCTCTTCTTCTTCCTCTCCAAAAACTAAGTCTAAAATTGATTTCTAAAGTTGGGGTTCCTTCAAAACGTGTTTGGACGAGATATATATAGGCACGGGTCGAAACGGGAGTTAATGGGCCGAAAATACGAATCCGGAGGCAAAAGTACATGGGCGCTCGAGCAAAACGCTCGAGCGGTCCCGCTCGAGCAGTGTAGCTCGAATGATGCATTCGCTCGAGCGGTCGCGCTCGAGCTGCTCGAGCGCTGAATCTTCTCTGTATGTTTTGGGCGCTCGAGTGATTCGCTCGAGCGGTGGCGCTCGAGCTGCTCGAGCGCAAGAATTGTTCTGTACGTTTGCGTGCTCGAGTAAGGCGCTCGAGCGGTGGCGCTCGAGTAAGGCGCTCGAGTGACTTCAAAGCTTCTCCCAAGTGATACTTTTCCTCGTCCGCACTAATACCAATCGTATTTCTTCAATATCTTCTCATCCGGGCATCCGTTTGAGTCGATTCAAAGTCCTACGAACTCCGTTTTTCGTCCTCTATTCACCTATGAGCATAAAAGAGATAAATTTATCAATGTATAGAAATAACGCTCAATTGACTCTAAATACTCTATAAACTCGACCAAAACTAGGGCGTTTCTAGCTACGAATCATGACAATTTCACGCCTAATCAACCCCCCCAAACTTACCATATTGCTTGTCCCCAAGCAATGAAATAATAAGTCAAGTGAAATTGTTAGGAATGAGTAGGAAAAATCAATCATGCAAGCTAATGAATTCAAGCTTCAAAAGTCAATCACCCGTATACTCACTCAATTCCTTTTATCGTATTCATGCAACAATAATGAGAAACACCAAGATCAAGCATGGATGTGCACTCAACGATGTGTTTAACTCCCTCACAAGTATATAACAATGATAAAGGGACTCACTCAATCAATCAATCACACAAATTGGTAGCCATAGGCTTGTAAATGCTCTCAACTTTGACCATACTCTAGAAATCAATGCCGAATCAAAAAGGACTTTCAAAAGGTTGTAATGTAGGCTCTTTGGACAGGTGGGATAACAATATGGTAAAGTGACTCAAGTGAATGGAGAATAGAAATTCAAAACTTCGGTACTTCGAGATTAAGAACGATCTACTTCAAACATATTCAATCACTACACTTTCGCTTTCAATTCTCTCAACACTTCAATTTTTTTCTTTCTCACTTTTTCACTTTTCAAACACTTCATCATTTTTTCTTTTTCGCACAAACACATGAGCTCATTTTTTCCTTTGCTCATTCTCAAATTATTTTTTTTTTTGTTCTTTTTCCCACATCTCAAAACTTCATCACACCTTTTTTCTCATATTCACTCAACAAACAACCTTCTCTTTTTTTTCAACTCAATTCACTCCCTTCATATTCACACTTTCCTATTCTCCACTCAAATTGGGACAAAAAGGCTTAGGAATTGGAATAGTGTTCATATGTGCTAGCAAATAAAATAGGCTTTAGGCTCAACGGGGCTAACAAGGGATCAATGTCATTGGTAAGGAAAATTTTGGCTAAGTGACTTATTCAAATAAAAAATGGCCTAAGATCACATTCAGCATATCAAACTAGACACAATCAAGAAGCAAGAGCACATGCAAGTTCTAGCATCCTCTAAGGTGATGATCCACTCACAAACGAAGAGATTAAATCATGCATTTAAATCTCGTAAGGCTCAAAAGCTCACGGCTTTCACATCCAAGCTAGTCCTAGTGAATTCTCACTCTCATCACACAAGCACTCAAACGAAAACTTATAAGCATACGGGTTCTCTCCCTAATCAGCTCAAACTCAAACACTCACACAAGAAAACTCCTAACTCAGCCTCACAATTCACCCTACTCATCAAATCATACTCAAAGATAGCAATCAACAAGCATAAGGTGATTGATAGGCATAAAATGTTGAGTAACAAAACAAATTAATAATAGCCCAAGGAGCATCTCAAGGCACCAAATAACTAACTCAACTCAAAGATAAGGGGTGTTCCGGTGTAATGTAATAATAAAACAAATAAAAAACTCCACCCCCCCAAACTTCGACCTTGCTAGAGGTCTAAGTTTGGGGTTGTGGGTTACCTCAACCGAACAATTCAGTTTCTCTCAATAGTTTTGCACACTCCCTTGTCTCAAGTTGGTTCCTTCAATCTAAATAACTCCATGATACCTTTACTCCTTTAGAGACAAGCCTACAAAATAAAACTCTCAAGTACGAGGTTAAACATACGACTCAACAACATCCTAGTAATATAAAAAGACACTAAAAATAAATGAAAGCAAATAAAAATGGGTTGCCTCCCATTCAGCGCTATTTTTAAGGTCCTCATGCCGGACCAAGCTCAAAGGAGCTTATGGGACATCAAACTCAAATTTACCTCCCTTACTCTCATAAGAGTGGTGTTTGAACTCCTTTCCTTGATGCCCCACCATCATGAGTTCCTTTCCTCTTTTCTCATTCCCAAGTGTTATGGGTCTCAACTCCTTCTTGCCTCTATCTGGAGGAATCTTACTAAACAATTTCTTGAGTTTTGACTTCTTCTTCTTAACTCCTCCTTTTCCTTCTAACTGGACCACGTCCACTTTCTTCACCTCTTCATCCTTCAACTTCTTCACTTCATCCCTATCAAAATAATCAAGAACATAATGCTCATGGGTTAAATAATCAAGTGAAGGACTAGCAAAATCATGAATATGAGATGGATTAGGGAGAGAATGCGTGTCTTCAACACGAGGATCAATTGCATCCATGCAATACAAGCTCTCATCCTCCCTCGGGTGTTTCATGGCTTCATATAGGGAGATCTTCACTTCTTGATCATCAACCTTCAACGTGATCTTCCCATTCGCCACGTCTAGCACCATCCCCGCCGTAGCTAAGAACGGTCTTCCCAAGATCAGGGGCACGTGCTCATCTTCCTCCATCTCTAGCACTACAAAGTCGGCTGGAAAGATGTGATCTCCAACTCTCACTAGAACGTCTTCAACAACACCTTGAGGTCGAGTAATAGACCGATCGGCAAGTTGAAGCGTCATCATTGTGGGTTGAAGTTCAACACCTTCCAACTTCTTGAAAAGCGACAACGGCATGAGATTGATGCTCGCCCCGAGGTCGCACAACGCTCCCTTCTTGATCCCGTTCCCAATATCACATAGGATCGTGAAGCTCCCGGGATCCTTCAGCTTCGGTGGAAGCGCCTTGTGCACTAATGCACTCACCTCGTGGTTCAGCTGCACCAACTTCGGCTCATCCACTCGCCGTCTTTTCGCGATCAAGTCCTTCAAAAACTTCGCATAATGCGGCATCTGTTCCAAAGCATCATAAAAAGGAATATTAATATGCAATTGTTTAAAAACATCAAGGAACTTAGCGAATTTCTCATCAAGCTTTTTCTTCATAAAGCGTTGTGGATATGGGACGGGTATCACAGATTTGGGTACCCCCCATTCATCTCTTTCTGTTTCTTTCACTTTCTCCCTTGCTTCCTTTGCCTTCTTCCACTTAGGAACTCTCTCTATCTCCTCAAAGTCTTTCCCCTTCTGGGACTCATCCATATCTTTATGCTTCTCAATCCCTTCACTTTCAATCCCCTTCTCAACTTCATCTCCTTTAGGCTCAATCTCTTCTTGGGGCGTCTCAGAATCAGCAGGCATCTGAGGACCTTCGTAATTGGTTCCACTTCTTAGCTGGATCGCCTTGCACTGCTCTTTCGGGTTCCCCTCCGGCATTCTATTCACTGATTTTGCAATCTGGCTCATCTGGAGCTCTAAAGAGGTGAACCTTCGATTGTTCTCTTGTTGAGTTCTAGTCCACTCAACGTTCATCTTCTGGAGCTCTTGATCACGTTGATCACCCTTCTTGTGCAACTCCTTCACATCGTACTCCAAGGATGACAACCGCTTGCTCCCTTCCTCCACCTTCTGAAGGATCGCTCTCAACATCTCCTCGGTTGATGCACCGCCTTCTCCACCAGGAGGTTTAGACCCCGGATCCACACCTGCAGGAACAGTAACACCAGCTTTTGGGTTAGCATAAGAAAAATTATCATTCTTCCTCCATGTGTTTTGAGGAAGCTGCTGGCCTCCTTGAACTCCTTGTGTGTTCCTCCATTGATTTTGAAGTGGCTGAGGGCCTGGAGGCACAAATGGTTGGCCATAAGAAGGTCTTACATACTGATTACCACTTTGGTAGCCATTCTGATTGTAATACGGACCTCCCATGTAATTGGCTACCTCTTGTTGTCCACTTGGTTGGTCTACTCTCTCATTCTCTACTGCATGCTCTCCAGCCAAACTCTTCCCCAACTCGAGGTTGTTGATTTTTTCCATCATGGCCATCAATAGCCTTCTCGCTCCTTCTCCCTCTTCAACCTGATGCACTCTCTGCAAATCTGCATCTCCACTCCAAGCACCGGCATTCGTGACAATGTTGTCAACGATCTCTCTACACCTCTCTATGCCTTGGTTGAGGAATGCTCCACCCGCACAGGCGTCTAAATGGTCTTGCCCCGTCTTGTTGGCACCACTATAGAAGAATGCCATAATGTCTCCCTCGTTGTACCCGTGCTGCGGGCACTCAATCAGCATGTTTGAGTATCTCTCCCACGCTTGACGTAGGTCCTCTCCTTGCTTCTGGCGAAAGGAAGAGATCTCAATCCTAGCCTTGATCGTCCTAGATGGAGGGTAGAATCGCTCGAGGAATAGACGCTCGAGCTCGGCCCAAGTGGTAATACCTCCCCGTGGGAGCGTATTATCGTACCACTCCTTAGCTATTCCCGTCAGTGAGAATGGGAACAGCCTTAGCCTCTTGGCATCTTCAGACATGCCATTGTAATTAAATGTGGAGGCTATCATGAGAAAACTCCTTAGATGTGTATGAGGATTCTCCTTCCCGATCACCCCTTTGAACTGATTCTCGGTCAGCAGCTTTAAAATCCCCGGTGATATCGAGAAGTTGTTCGCCTCAACAGGAGGCAAAGCCACTCCATCATAGAACCGCTGTGGCTGCGCTGCAAACCTCCCTCGAATCGCCATATTATGATCTACGTTCTGAGGAACGTATGGAGGATTAGCAGCTGGTACGGGTACTTGTTGGGGTGGTGGTTGGTACACAGGTGGTTGATTATAGACTGGGGGTGGAGGATACGGGTATGGTGGGTAAGGATAAGGTGGATATGGGTAATGTTGGTATACTGGGTTGTTAGGAGGGTTATTTGGGTTTTGTGGGTAAGCAGGGTTGTTAAAAGGATTATGGACAAGGTTCTGAGCTGGATTCCCTACGTTTTGTGTATCCGGGTTTAGGCTCTGGCTATCCCCTAATGGAATTTGGTTCTGGCTACCACTAACTCCAGTGCCTTCAACTCGGTCTACTGCCTGATTAAAATCGTTGGCAGCATCGTCCAACTCATTATTGATGTCCATTGGTTCCTTCCCTAAGTCGGCAGCGTTCATCCTTCTTAAGAAGGCTCGGTTCCTTCTGGCTATTGTCTCAGGATCCAACGGTATTCTCTCTTCGCTCGTATTGCCTTGTGAGCGTGTTTTCATAAACCTGAAACACTAGCAGAAGGATCAAAACGCAACTGCCTAATGAATGGAAATAAAAATCAAAACAGAAAATAAATCACCCACTACTAACTACTAAGCTATCTACAAGTCCTATTCAAAAAGCATATAACGCCATCCCCGGCAACGGCGCCATTGACTTGATGCGACTACACTAGCTTCTACTAGTAGCTACCCCGCAAGAGAACGTGTTCACTGTAGTATGGGCAAGTATAGGGACCAAGTATTATCGAACCCAAGGGATGGTGTATATGCGAATAGATCCCTGAAGATCTACGCGTCGTAGTTAATATGAGTGTAATGTTTTTGGGTTTTTGAAAGATTAATTAAAAGACTGAAATAAACTAAGTAAACTAAAGAATGAAAAAGAACGAATTAACTACGGGTTGTTTTCTAATGAGAGATGGTGATGCTTAGGATAGGAATCCCTACGTATACTAACGGAGCAGGTACATAATCAAAGTAATCGTGACAAACAAAAATTAACCTAAGTAAAAGATCATAGAATGAAAGCTCAAGATTTCTCACCCTAATACTTTATCCTAGCAATCGACTTCACTAATCCACTAACAAGTTAATGAATTGTGCTTAATTAATGAGACCCTAATTTAACTAAGGTGATGCGGTCGTCCTCCTTCGCTAAACCGGTAGATGAATTAACCTTTCCTAAACCCTCTCGTTAAGACTACTAATTGTTATTGAGTGATGCGGTCGTCCTCTCTCTAACACTTTCGTACTAAATTCAAAGGTAAAGTTCAGATTAATTATATGAATTCATTAATTAAGAGAATTAAAACTAACGTCACAAACTACCCTAATTATGTACCCACATCCTACTTCTACGAGTTCATCCTAACCTAAGCATGCAAGGGTTTTAGCCGGACATGGTTTTAACAAAACTAAAAGCAATAGAAGAAACAACGAACATAAACATAATGAATTGAACGAAGAAAATAAGAAACATGAACTAGGGTTTAAAAAGAAAATAAATACGAAGAACTGAAATTGAATTAACTAAAACGAAATTAAAAGCGTTTAAAGTAACGAACTAATGAAAAGAAACTAAGAATTCGTATGCAAAACCTCAACAAAACGTAAAATAAAGCTTGCTCTTCTTCTTCCTCTCCAAAAACTAAGTCTAAAATTGATTTCTAAAGTTGGGGTTCCTTCAAAACGTGTTTGGACGAGATATATATAGGCACGGGTCGAAACGGGAGTTAATGGGCCGAAAATACGAATCCGGAGGCAAAAGTACATGGGCGCTCGAGCAAAACGCTCGAGCGGTCCCGCTCGAGCAGTGTAGCTCGAATGATGCATTCGCTCGAGCGGTCGCGCTCGAGCTGCTCGAGCGCTGAATCTTCTCTGTATGTTTTGGGCGCTCGAGTGATTCGCTCGAGCGGTGGCGCTCGAGCTGCTCGAGCGCAAGAATTGTTCTGTACGTTTGCGCGCTCGAGTAAGGCGCTCGAGCGGTGGCGCTCGAGTAAGGCGCTCGAGTGACTTCAAAGCTTCTCCCAAGTGATACTTTTCCTCGTCCGCACTAATACCAATCGTATTTCTTCAATATCTTCTCATCCGGGCATCCGTTTGAGTCGATTCAAAGTCCTACGAACTCCGTTTTTCATCCTCTATTCACCTATGAGCATCAAAGAGACAAATTTATCAATGTATAGAAATAACGCTCAATTGACTCTAAATACTCTATAAACTCGACCAAAACTAGGGCGTTTCTAGCTACGAATCATGACAATTTCACGCCTAATCAGAGGCTCAGATATGTTAGGAGGTAAAACAAGAAGAGCAGAGAAGCTGGTGCTTCTTCTGGTGCAGGTGGTTCTAGCCAGAGGAGGAAAGCTCCCATTGAAGTGATGAACATTCTGCCTCTCAGGACAGAAGGGTCTTTTGACTCTACTGTGCCTGTGCCCTTGATTGAGAAATGGAAGGAGGTAAAGACTCTCTGGTTCATCCAACATTATATCCAGAGGCCAGCACCAGAGGATGATGAGCTAATCAACAGAACCTTTCACACCTGGATGCAAGCTTATGATGCAGAGTTGTACAAACAATTGATGGACTCTACCATTGAGTTCAACCTGGAGGTGACTGCCCCTGAGTTCACTTATCTTAACACTCCCATGGCAGGAGACCAGGTTGATTGGGCTGAGTTGAAGAGACTGTACAGGACAAAGGTGTTGGTGAACTTCACTCCAACGTCCTCTGTAGAGTTGAAGGCCGTCCAAGATAGGTTCCTTGATTGGTTCCTTGTGCCCAACGAAAACAGGAGATATGCATAGAATAGGACTCTGAACTTCAATGTAATTTGTAATCATCTTGTCCTTATTATCAATGAAAATATCATATCTTCTCTGTTCAAAAGACAACCTCTTGTTGTCTTAATTGTTTGCCTGATAAGATCTATTCTAAGGTCTTATCCTTTACTGTTTTCTTGTTTAAGTCTTACTTAGTGATCAGTTCTGGTAGTGTTTTAACTCCATCAAAAAGGGGGAAATTGTTAGGATAAAAGTTGTTAGTTTTGATGAGTTAAAACAAACCAGAAGATGTAATAGGACCATCTGGACCTGTTAGCCAGATGATGATCTAGATTAGGACTTAGTCTAGGGGGAACTGCCAGACCAGAAGACTTCACCAGAAGAGTCACCAGAAGACCCCACCAGAGGACTTCACCAGAGGGCTCCACCAGAAGACTTCACCAGATTAGATCTGACCAGAGGCAGAGGACCTTCCCCAGACCAAACGAGTCTGGTGGAACAAAAGATGCTCAGTTTGATCTCCTGTTTCTACTGAGTATTCTGGTTGTTCACCAGATTAGGACCAGAAGACACCGAGGTTGCCTGGTGTCTGGTCTTGCCTTCTCTGGTGAGAATCAGAGTTAGGCAGAGGAAGTTATTGACCGTTGGTGATTCAAATCAAGTCAACAAGATCAGGATTGGAAAGTTTTGAAGATAATCAATCCAAGGATCCCACCAACCCAATCAATCAATTAGGAAATTGATTGATTGAGGCTTCCTTAAATAGAGGATCTGATTGGATTAGCTCTCCAACGGCTAGCCCTAATCCTCTCTATAAATACAAGAGTGCAGTTCAAGAAAAAGCTTTAGAGAGACACCATACGCGCATAAGTCCATCCTAAGTTTTTGATAATCATTCTAGGCACTCTTATTGTTCATATTATACATCTACTCTTAAGGAGTTGTTGAAACCTCAACCTGTTCATCTACCAGATAAGGTTGAAGGTTGTTGATCTTTAGATTGAAGTTAAATCTAAAGAGCTTGTAAGAAGGAACTGGTACTTCCCAATTCCAGTGAAGTAAGTAAGTGAGTTGGTTGATAGTGAGACCCCTTGGATAAAGGGAGAGTGGACGTAGGATATTCAAATCCGAACCACTATATATCTTGTGTTCTTTATTGCTTTCATTCACTTATTCTCTTATTACTTTTGTATTCTTGTAAAAAGAATTTGAAAGACATTTAACTTAAGCTTCCGCAATTAATCTAACTAGTGGGACCAACAATTTTTCCTTTTAATCTTGGCCATCAGATTTAATTACTGTGCAAAATGTCAATCAATTCGAAAATTGATTTTGTTCCCTAATTTATATTTGGAAATTACACGCGTTCACTTCATTTATTGTTCTTACCACGTGTATTACCCTATTTAAATCAAATTTCTTTTCAACCTGTCCTTTCACGTTTCCATATTTTCAAAACCCTAACTTCTCTCTGCAAAGCTCTCTCTCTCTCTCTCTATCTCTCTCTCTCACAGCAATGGCCCCTTCGTGCAACTTTGATCATGAACTGATGATGAAGAAATTGAAGACAGAGATGGTGGTTGACTTCTATACCACCAAGAACTCTTCTGCGCTGGCTATTTTGGAAATATTAAGAAGATCCGGTGTAGAGAAGTTGATTTCCACTGTTCCCAGAGATCTTCGCACTCTGGACGGTTATGCGGCCCAGTTTCTGGTTCGTATGAAGATCCATGAAGATCACATTTCCTCGAAGATTGACAAGGATGATTTGGTGTTTTCCAAGCAGGATTTATGTGCTTTATTTGAAAATATTTCGGCAGAAGGGGTAGATCCACTGACGTATAAGGAAGATGAAGTTGTTGGTTCCTTCAAGCTTTTTGCTCGATCCTCTTGCCAGAACATCACTAAGGGCTTTTTGGACAAACATTTGAGGCAGAAGTATAAGGTGTTGTTCGATATAGTGGTGAAAGTGCTCATGTGTGAAAATCACAGCACAGATACCATTTTCAATGGCAGGATGTGTGTGATGCGAGCATTGTACGATGGAGTACAATATAATTGGGCGGAATTTTTCTGGGATGTGTTGAGGAAGAACAAGTTGAAGGTGAAGAAGGAGCCTTGTCCTTCCAGACCAGGGGAGTTGCAGTTCTACTTTACTGCGAATGTTTCGTTGGGAACGAAACTGACTCTTATTTTGGATTCACTGCTTCCAGAGATGCAGTGGGAAGACTCCTGGTGTAAGGGATTTCATAAATCCAAGATTCTATTTTCTAAGAATGGCCCTCTTCATGGTCATGCCGATTCAGACGAGGAGCAAGCCATCCCTGCCCCTCATATTCAAGCAGTGTCTTCGCCTGATAACGGGTAGAAGCAGCAGAAGAAGCAGCAAACCCAGAAGAAAGCTGCTGAAGTAACTGGTTCTTCAACCATTGCTTTCTCTGGTTCCTCGGAGGAGGACCAGATTCCTCTTCTTGATGTCTTGAAGAAGAAGAGTGAAGGAGCTGAGGTTGCCAAGAAGGCAGAAGCTTCCAAGAGGAAGAGGCCAGAGGAGGCCAAGAAGAAATCTGCCAAGAAGCCAAGGACAGGCAGAAGAGCTCCAAGGACACTCCTGGTGGATGAGCCATCAGAGGAGGAGGAATGAGAGGTTGAGCCTCTAAAGAAGAAGCCTAAGGCAAGGAAGGTCATTCTTCAAGATTCAGACTCTGGCTCTGATCTTGGAGATGCACTGGAGCAAGCTATTGATGAAGCTGCCAGAATCATGCAGGACACCTCTGCTCCAGTCCCTTCTGAAGAGGTAATCCCCCCTATCTCTTCCTCAATCCTCATTAACCTTGTTACCCCCTCCACCTCTTCCCCAGATAACCCTCCCCAAACTCCTCTGCTTCTGGTGCCCCTATTGCCTCACCAGAGCAGACTCTCCCAGATACCCCCATATATACTCCCTCCACCATACCTACCACAACCCCTTCTCCCCCACCTTCCCAAACACCCCTTACCACAAACCCATCTCCCCCAGCCCCTGTACCAGAGGTACCCTCCACTTCTGGTGCTGAACCTCCCCTACCTCCATCTCTCTCTCCACACATTTCCATTCCTGTCTCTGTACCAGAAGTACCATCTACTTCTTCTGGTGCAGAACAACCCCTTCCCCCCACCTCTACCTCTCAAAATCCTACCCCTCCCCAATCCCATACCGAACAGGACCCATCCATCTCCATGGCTCTGGGTTTCCCTGCCCCTCCCTCTCCTACCTGTTTATCTAGCAATGATAGTGAAGATGAGGAAGCTTCACTTGAGCCTGATCACTTAGCACCTTCCTCCTCTGCCTCTGGACCCAAACCCTTTTCTTTCTCATCTGCAGAAATGGGTCCCATTAGGCAGAGTATGAGTGTGAGTGCTCAGCTCTGGCTAAGAGAGCATTTCCCAATCCTTTTGGAGCACATACCACTTCTGGCAGAGTTGACTGATGCCAAGGTCTGGAGCAAAGCCAGACTTGAAGATGTGGAGGACCTTATACTATTGCTTGAGGAAATGGGTCCCTCCAACTTCACTGCATGGGAGATTGAACTTAAGCAGAAACTGAATATCCAGAACCCAGCAGAGCTAGAGACCCCTGTTGCAGCCAAGGTCTTGATTCGCACCTTGCTCATCCAGAGAGGGGTTATGATCACTCCTGAGGGCCCCTCTTACAAGTTTGGGCCTCACTTTGTCTTCCCTCTAGAGTTGTATTCAGACGAGGAAGATTTTGAGGTCACTCCTGCCGTGCTCCAGAAGATGAAGACGTTCTTTAATGAACAAATCATGCAGATTGGGCGCTTCTCAAAGGCAATTCAGCATATGGCCCCTGCTATGATTGAGCACCAAATCCGGCAGGAGAGGAGGATCTTTTTAAAGCAGGTCAAGTCTACCTTTGCTGCTGCCAAGGCCTCTTTCAAGGCAAATGGCCTCTTTATCAAGCTGGACGTTATGCATAGCCAGAAGCAGCTCCAGGAGAATGTGCTTGAGCAGTTAAGGCCGGTTTCTGTGTTGAAAGTTGAGTTGGCCACTCAAATACTGCAGACTGCTAAGATGAAGGACTCCCTCCAGGAGATGTTGGACAGACAGAAGAAGCTGGTTGCAGAATCGAAGGCTTACTTGGAGGAGGCAAAGCAGCTCCGTGATCTTCACTCTTCCTCCAACACTGCCTTGCCTGATCTCATTAGGCAGGTAGTGGAGCCCCTCCTTGATGAAGTTAAAAAGGGGGAAGAGAAGGCCAGAACTGATCTGGCGAAGACCACCAATGAAACTCTATTTAGCCATGGAGCTCGTCTGGACCTGCTTGAGAACACCTTGGCCCAGGCAGAGCTGCAGAAGAAGAAGAAAGAGGAGCTTAAATCTCTTACCATGGCTAAGCAGCTTGCTGCATAAGTGGAGTCGGAAGCAGAGCAGGACCCTATCTCTATCTCTGGACCTGCTAAGAAGAAGATCAGAAAAGTCAAGAAAAGCTTCCTAGAAGAAGTAGTGGAAGAGGCAGAGAAGAGGTTCAGAGAAGAAACGCCTAAAGAAAGGCAAGCAAGGATCAGGAAGAACATAGATGAAGAGCAGAGGCTCCGATATGTTAGGAGGCAAAATAAGAAGAGCAGAGAAGCTGGTATCACTCCTGGTGCCAGTGGATCCAGTCAGAAGAGGAAGGCACCTGTTGAGGTCATGAACATCTTGCCTCTCAGGACAGAAGGGTCCTTTGACTCAACTGTGCCTGTGTCTTTGATAGAAAAGTTGAGAGAAGCCAAGACTCTCTGGTTCATTCAACACTACATCCAGAGACCTCCACCAGAGGATGATGCTCTCATCAACAGAACCTTCCACACTTGGATGAAAGCCTATGATGCAGATCTCTACAAGCAGCTGATGGATTCAACTATTGAGTTCAACCTGGAAGTCACTGCTCCTGAATTCCATTATCTCAACACTCCAATGGCAGGAGACCAGGTTGATTGGGCTGAATTGAAGAAACTGTACAAGACAAAGGTGTTGGTGAATTTCACTCCAACATCTTCTGCAGAGTTGAAGGCCATTCAAGACAGGTTCCTTGACTGGTTTCTGGTGCCTAAAGATAACAGAAGATATGCCTAGATTAGGACCAGACTTGCTTTGTAATATGTAATCTCTATTATCCTTATTATTAATGAAAATCATATCTTCTCTGTCTCAAAGACAACTCCTTGTTGTATTATTGTTTGCCTGATAAGAACTACTCTAAGGTCTTATCCCTTTATTGTTTTCTTGCTTATTTTCTGTTTTTGATCAGTTCTAGTAGTGTTTTAACTTCATCAAAAAGGGGGAAATTGTTAGGATAAATATTGTATAGTTTTGATGAGTTAAAACAAACCAGAAGATGTGTTGGTCAAAAAAAGGTTATCCAGCGGAAGACGTTTTAAACTTAATTTTAAGAAAACCCGATTATAATAAAGTGTTAGAATTGAAATGCAGAAATCTAAAGTGCAGAAAAGTAAATGACACCGGATTTATAGTGGTTCGGACCAACTTGTCCTACGTCCACTCTCCCTTTCTCCAAAGGGGACTTTCTCTCTCACCAACGTACTCACTAACCACTGGAATTGCGAAGTACCAGCTCCTTCGAACAACTTGCTTACAACAACCTTTCTATATGAACAGGTTAATTATAAGATCCAACTGAAACTCCTAAAGAGTGTATAAACGTTAATGAACAAGGTGAGTGTTTGGAAGAGTTCGTGTGTTCTTGTTGTGTGCTCTCGCGCGACTCTCTTATCTTGAACTAATCCAAGCACTCCTATTTATAGTTGTAGGAATTAACTAGCCGTTGGAAGCTAGAAATTCAAACAACCATAATTGGAGGGATATAATCAATCAAAGATTGATTATATGATTGATTAGTTGACTTTCAATCAAGCAATCAATCAATCAGATCCTCCATCAGTTGACTCTCCAGATTGCCTTCTTCTCCATCATGATCTCCAAAATCTCCTTGTCTCCAGATTACACGCAGCCTCCAAGTGGGTGAACTAATCTGTCTCCCTCATCTGGTCAGGTCTCGTCTGGTCTGGGGTCTTCTAGTCTGGTCTCATCTGGCAGGTGACACTTCTGCTCTGGCCCTCTTCTGGGAGAGGTCTTCTGGTCAGACTCCTCTGGTCAGGCTCATCTGGTCAGGCTCCTCTGGTCAGGCTCCTCTGGCCAGACTCCTCTGGTCAGACTCATCTGGTCAGACTCCTCTGGACCTCATCTGGTACCTCCTCTGGTCACCTTCTCTGGTCTGCACAGATTTCTTCCCCCTTAACCAAAGACCTATTCTAGACCTAGACTAATCTGTAGCTGACTAACAGGTTCAGCTAGTCCTATTACAAGTTCTTGTTTTAACATCTTCAAAACATCTAATCTATATCCTAACAATTTCCCCCTTTTTGATGATGTTAAAACTGGAAGAACTTTAAATAAAACAAGACAAGAAAATATTGAAATAACAAATAGAGATTCTAGCAGGCTGGGTCAACTGATCTTCCCCCTCAAAGTATGCTCAGCTGATATTGGGGCAAAACATCAGCTGGTCTTCTTGTGTATCTGCAGGCAATCAACTTTTTGGTACCCTACTGGGTCCAGGGGGTTAGCACAATTTTTAGGAAGCCACAAGAATAGATCATCCCTTTTTGAATCAGGTGATCTTATTTTTCTTCCATATATATCCACAAAAACACACTGAACATAAGAAGCTTCGACATGGTTATTTCTTCTAGAGGCTCTTTTTCTCTTATGATTTTGTCCAGTAGAAGGAATAACTTGTCTTAGAGCAACAGACTTGAAATTCTTTTGATAAGGATAAGTTTTACTAGAACCATCAAAGGTTCCAGCTGGTCTGGCAGATGACTTGGAAGTCCTCTGCAGGTGAGTAGAAGTCATCTGGTTCTACCTCTTTTGAGAAGATCCAGACTGTTTTCTACTCTGCTGGCCTGGCTGAGGTCTTTTATTCTGGGTATAGCCCTTCTAAAAATTCATCCTCTGCCTTTTGGGTTTTTGAGTTTTAGGACTCATCTGCCCATTAGGCTGAGTTGCCTGGTCAGCTGGCCTTTTACCCTTATCAATAAAATTACTACTCTGTTCTTCTTTCTGAACATATGAGGATTCAAGTTTGGTATAACCAAGGCCTGTTTTATCATGCTCTCTTTGAGATGAGGCAGCTATATGTGACACAGCATTGTTTGCTATAGTCAGCTGCTGCAGTCTCAGCTTGAGCTTGTCCTCACTATCTTTTACAATTTTGTTTTGATGGAAGAGTTCATCGAACTTATCTTTCAGCAGAGTAAATTCATTATCTTTCTCAATGTTTTCAACAAGCAGCTTTTCTATCAGCTTAGTTTGTTCATCTCATCTGGTTTTCAAGTCAGTGGACTCTTCTACCAGTGTTTGAACCTGTTCAGCTGGTAGATCAGTTGGGTTGCCAAAACATTGTGAAAGCTTCTGATTTTCTGCTTTCAACTTTGTGTTCTCTTCTTCCAATTTTTGACAAAGTTGTATAGATTTTTGGAGATCTAATAGCAGAGTTTGCGTATAAGACTCCTCTGATTGTTCAGAAAAAGAAGAATAAGAAGAAGAAGAGGGAGTTCGATTGCATACCTCATCTGTCACAAGACATATCTCTTCGTCTGGTCCATAATTGGATGATGAACCAGAAGTGGATACCTCTTCTTTCTCATCTGCGAAGCTCCTTTTGGAGTAACTCCTAGTGTTTCTTTTACTGCCTCTCTTCGAGCCCATTTCTGCAAAAATTGTTAGCACAACAAATATTTGGGTTTTCAAAAAAAATGGATCTGCCCTGGTGACCACCAAAATAATTTCAAAACAGTGGTTTGTAGGACACACTGCTCTGATACCACTTGTTGGTCCCAAAAAGGTTATCCAGCGGAAGACGTTTTAAACTTAATTTTAAGAAAACCCGATTATAATAAAGTGCTAGAATTGAAATGCAGAAATCTAAAGTGCAGAAAAGTAAATGACACCGGATTTATAGTGGTTCGGACCAACTTGTTCTACGTCCACTCTCCCTTTCTCCAAAGGGGACTTTCTCTCTCACCAACGTACTCACTAACCACTGGAATTGCGAAGTACCAGCTCCTTCGAACAACTTGCTTACAACAACCTTTCTATATGAACAGGTTAATTATAAGATCCAACTGAAACTCCTAAAGAGTGTATAAACGTTAATGAACAAGGTGAGTGTTTGGAAGAGTTCGTGTGTTCTTGTTGTGTGCTCTCGCGCGACTCTCTTATCTTGAACTAATCCAAGCACTCCTATTTATAGTTGTAGGAATTAACTAGCCGTTGGAAGCTAGAAATTCAAACAACCATAATTGGAGGGATATAATCAATCAAAGATTGATTATATGATTGATTAGTTGACTTTCAATCAAGCAATCAATCAATCAGATCCTCCATCAGTTGACTCTCCAGATTGTCTTCTTCTCCATCATGATCTCCAAAATCTCCTTGTCTCCAGATTACACGCAGCCTCCAAGTGGGTGAACTAATCTGTCTCCCTCATCTGGTCAGGTCTCGTCTGGTCTGGGGTCTTCTGGTCTGGTCTCATCTGGCAGGTGACACTTCTGCTCTGGTCCTCTTCTGGGAGAGGTCTTCTGGTCAGACTCCTCTGGTAAGGCTCATCTGGTCAGGCTCCTCTGGTCAGGCTCCTCTGGCCAGACTCCTCTGGTCAGACTCATCTGGTCAGACTCCTCTGGACCTCATCTGGTACCTCCTCTGGTCACCTTCTCTGGTCTGCACAGATTTCTTCCCCCTTAACCAAAGATCTATTCTAGACCTATACTAATCTGTAGCTGACTAATAGGTTCAACTAGTCCTATTACAAGTTCTTGTTTTAACATCTTCAAAACATCTAATCTATATCCTAACAAGATGTAATAGGACCATCTGGACCTATTAGTCAGATGATGATCTAGATTAGGACTTAGTCTAGGGGGAACTGCCAGACCAGAAGACTTCACCAGAAGAGTCACCAGAAGACCCCACCAGAAGACCCCACCAGAGGACTTCACCAGAAGACTCCACCAGAAGACTTCACCAGATGAGATCTGACCAGAGGCAGAGAACCTTCCCCAGACCAGACGAGTCCGGACCAGACGAGTCTGGTGGAACAAAAGATGCTCAGTTTTGATCCCATATTTCTACTGAGTATTCTGGTTGTTAACCAGATCTGGACCAGAAGACACCAAGGTTGCCTGGTGTCTGGTCTTGCCTTCTCTGGAGAGAATCAGAGTTAGGCAGAGGAAGCATTTAACCGTTGGTGATTCAAATCAAGTCAACAAGATCGGATTGGAAAGTATTTGAAGTTAATCAATCCAAGGATCTCACCAACCCAATCAATCAATTAGGGAATTGATTGATTGAAGCTTCCTTAAATAGAGGATCTGATTGGATTAGCTCTCCAACAACTAACCCTAAACACCTCTATAAATACAAGAGTGTAGTATCAAGAAAAAGCTCTAGAGACTCTCACGCGCACAAGTCATATTCCAAGCTTTTAATAATCACTCTTAGCACTCTTATTGTTCACATTACATATCTACTCTTAAGGAGTTGTTGGAACTTTAACCTGTTCATCTCTAAGATAAGGTTGAAGGTTGATTACTTTAGATTGTGGTTAGATCTAAAGGAGTTGTAAGAAGGAACTGGTACTTCAAAAATTCCAGTATGTAAGTAAGTTGGTTGGTTGATAGTGAGACCCCTTGGATAAAAGGGAGAGTGGACATAGGATATTTAGATCTGAACCACTATATATCCGGTGTTATTTATTGCTTTCATTTATTTAATCTCTTACTTGTTTTGTGCTCTTATAATAAGAAGTTTGTTAAGACATAACTTTAAAGCTTCCGCAATTAATCTATCTAGTGGGACCAACACGTGTGAATTAATTGTTTTTAATTCGATTCGTTTGAATTCGTTTTTCTCGTGTGAAAATCCACGAGTAGATTAGTTGGTTTTATTTGATTTGATCATTGTAATAGACTAGTCTAGATCTAGTATTTATTTTTTTTGAAAATAAATTGTAACCGGATCGTGACGAAGAACGAAGAATTAAAGACGGAGTACCCGGACGACGCATGCATGCGTGGCGCATGCATGGACGTAAAATCATGCATAGGTGAAAAACGAGAACAAACGGCGAAACCCGGTGCACGGGGTGCGCGAGGTGCATGACCTGCGCACGACGGGCGTGGCAGTGCGCGTGCATGTAGGCGCACTCGGCGGCTGTTGCTCGGCGCCGTGCCGGGTGGCGCGCGGGCCCACTCCGTGGGCCGACGCACGCCATATCTCAGGCCGTGGAATTTTTTTTTAAAAATTAATTTCTGTTCTGTATTTTTTTATGTGATTTTAAACGTCCCGAACCCCAAACGATGTTGTTTTTGAT
Organism: Ballota nigra; assembly: GCA_947034835.1. Lineage (NCBI taxonomy): Eukaryota > Viridiplantae > Streptophyta > Magnoliopsida > Lamiales > Lamiaceae > Ballota > Ballota nigra. The sequence continues at coordinate 67,622,101 of OX344729.1, read as the reverse complement.
GAAGTGTTGTTGTTCGAGTGGGAGCGTGTCGAGACGAACGATGAAAAGCAACAAGGACGATATTTTATGTCAAGACGTGAAGAAATTAAACCGTGACAATTGGATTTGTGTGCTCCAATGTGTTTAATTTTGTTTTGCTTGATGTTTTATTTCGTGCACTTATTATTATTAGTTAATATGTGTTTGCATGAATTTTATTGTCCAAGATAAACCTTACTTTCGAAAATTACTAAGTATGTTTATTTAATCGCAATTTTATTCCGGATATTAAAATTGGATTAATTTGGCCTCCATAATTTATTTATTTGTGAAGTTCTTTTGGAATATATTTCCCCCTCGGATCGGCCAAAAGGACGGATTTCACATGAATAAATTCTGAAAGGATGATTGTGGATTATTACTAGTGGCGGTATTGACCCTCACCACGAGTGGCTTGCTCAAAGCGAAATAATAATCCTGTATTTAATTATGGTTATTACTTAGGCATAAGAAATTGATATTAACTTACTCCCCTCGGAGTCCCTGTCAATTTTTTTGTGGTCAAAGTGGGAGCCAACTATTAATTTTGAATTAAGGATTTGCAACTTTCGAGTTTGTGATCCGCTTGAATGTGTTTAAATGTATAGACCACCCCTCGTGGCACATTTAAATTGTTTCGAGATGTTGGCTGATGCATGATTATATTGTTTTAAGGTTTTAATATAATTGATGTGATCGAATTATTTGATAATTTCGTATTTTTCTAGATATTGATATGAATGTATGTTTTATTCTCATTTCATCATGTCGCAACCTTTTAATCCACTGTTTAATATACTTAAAGTTAATAAACTTTTTGGAGAGAATTATATAGATTAGAAATGTATTTTAAATTTGTCCTTACTGCACGAAAACACAATTAGGTTATTCACGTTAATAAACCCGGCAAGCCTAATGATAAGTCAAGCAATGGGAAAAGGCAGTTTATGATTGACAGTGTGACAATGAACACATGAAGTGCATCATCTTGACATCTCTGTCTTAGGATTTGAGGCGCGTTCATGAAGACATTGTATCCGCTGTTGAATTCATGGAAAGCCTTGAAGAGATGTTTTCACATCAGAATCCCATGACTAATCAGTTCACCAAACATGACTCGGTCAAGTTGGAAATGATGGAAGGAACGCCAGTGAGGGAGCACGTTCTTGAGATAATGGCATACCTTAACAAGTTGGAAGTACTTGGTGCGGATTTTGATGTCCCTTCTCAGGTTGATTTCATATACCATTCTCTACCAAGAAGCTTTGAGTAGTTTCATCTGAACTGTCAGATGAACGAACGGACAAGTCGTTTGCCCGAGCTCTTGCAAGCTTTAGTTTCGGTGGAGGTGATAATGGAGCACCAGTCTAGTGCTATGGTGGTTAATGGTCCGTCTACCTCTTTTGGTCCCAAAGGAGGGAAAAAGAGGAAGAGAACCAAAGGCCGGATTCAAGCAAATCCAATTGTTGCGAAAGGCAAATGCAAAGGCTAGCATCGAAGGGGAAGTGTTTTAGTTGCGGTGAGAGAGGACAATGGAAGTCTGTCTGTTCCAAGCCTAAGAGGCTAGGAAAGTTAGGTAATTCACACACCCTAGTCGTCGAAACTTGTGAAGTGGCGTATGCTGTCTATTCGTGGATAGTGGATACGAGAGCTACTGATCACATTTGTTTCATGGGTTCAAGCTAACCCAACGACTTAACGGAAGTGAGATCCCCATCACATCGGGCAATGCTACGAGAGTGGCAGCTGAAGCAGTGGGAGAAGTGCGCCTATCTTTTGAAGATAGAGTTGTGGTCTTGAGACGTTCTTCATGTTCCTAGTTTAGAAAGAACTCAACCTTCAGTTTCTAAACTGTTTTTTAATAGATACTCAGTTTCTTTTAATAAGGATGTTATTATTTCTTGAAACGATGAGTTTATCTATTCCGGAACTTCAATGGATGATCTTTATACCATTATTTGGGCACACCACTCATAAAATTGAATCTAATAACACATCGATGATCTCGAGTAATAAAAGGAAGCATTCTTCGGACATGAACGAAATACTTCTATGGCATCTTAGATTAGTTCATATTAATCTAATGCGGATAAAAAGGTTGGTGAAAAATGAATCCTTGGAGTCACTTCAAGTTGAGTCATTTCCAACTTGTGAATCCTGTTTAGAGGGTAAAATGACCTAGAGGGCATTTGGAGCCAAGGGGAATAGAGCCACCAAAGTGTTAGAACTCGTTCATACCGATATGTATGGTTCAATGATGATCAAGCAAGAAGGGGTATGAGTAATTTGTCATTACTCGAGATATGGATACACCTACCTTATGATGCATAGGGAAAGAAGTATCAAGTTTCTATGATTTGATCGTGGAGGCGAATACCTCAGCAATGAATTCTTGAACTACCTATCGGACGAAGGGATTGTGTCCCTGTTGACCGCACTGGGAACCCCTCAATAGAACGGTATGGTGGAATGAAGGAAGCAGACTCTTTTAGAAATAGTCAGATCCATGATGAGTTATTCGGATTTACCCAAATCGTTTTGGGTAACGCCTTGGAAACGGCGGCTTACATTCTAAACTTGGTGCCATCCAAATCGGTTCCTAAAACCCTAATGGAATTGTGGACCGGGCACGAGCCCAGTCTAAGACACTTGCGGATTTGGGGTTGTCCAGCATATGTGCTAGACAAGAAAGCCGGTAAGTTGGATCCACGTTCGGAATTAAGGCTGTTTATAGGATACCCTGCGGGAACGAAAGGGTGTATGTTCTATAGTCCCAAGGATCAAAAGACCGTGATTAGTTTGCACTTTAAATTCTTAGAGGAAGACTATATGAACAAAAGAAAGCCCAGAAGTGATATTACCTTAGACGAGTTAAGAGGGAAAACTCCTATACCAAGTATACAAGATGATGTACCACACGTCACACCTTCACAATCGGAACCCCGTCGCAGTGGGAGGATTGCTAGGCAACCCGAGAGATTCATGGGAATAGGAGAATCTTCGGATTTAATTCCTGGTGATGAATCAGACCCATGGACATACGACGAGGTAATCCAAGACAAAGACGCGGAGTCGTGGCAAACAACAATGGAAACCGAGATGGGTTCGATGGATTATAATCAAGTGTGGGAGTTGATCGAACCACCCAGTGGGGTAGAGCCCATTGGATGCAGGTGGGTGTACAAGAGGAAAAGAGGACCGGACGGAAGGGTAGAGACCTTCAAAGCAAGGCTTGCGGCCAAAGGGTATACTCAGAAAGAAGGGATCGATTATGAGGAAACCTTTTTACCTGTAGCTATGCTTAAGTCCATCTGTATTCTCTTGTCGATCGCTGCACACCTAGATTACGAGATCTGGCAAATGGATGTCAAGACAGCTTTCCTTAACGGAAGTCTTGACGGGTTAGATATCCATATGCAACAGCCCAAAGGTTTCGTTGAAAAAGGCCAAGAGCACCTCGTATGTAAGCTTAGAAGATCCATTTATGGACTTAAGCAAGCATCGCGTACTTGGAACCAGTGTTTTGATCAAGTGATTAAGTCTTATGGGTTTGATCAAAACGAGTTCGAAAGTTGTGTGTATAAGAAGAGTGACGGAACTGCGGTGGTATTCTTAGTATTATACGTAGACAATATTCTGCTCATTGGAAACAATGTAAAGGTATTGTCAGACGTAAGGGTATGGCTGTCAAAACAATTTGATATGAAGGACTTAGGGGAAGCCAGTCACATCCTTGTGATCAAGATCACTCGCGGTCGCAAGAAGAGGATGTTGGGCTTATCGCAAGCTTCATACATTGACATTGTTTTGAAGTGTTTCAGCATGCAAGATTCCAAGAAAGGTTTTGTACCTTTTAGGCACGGAATCCATCTATCGAAAGAAATGAGCCCTAAGACGCAAGCGGAGATAGATGACATGAAAGGTGTTCCATACGCTTCGGCCGTAGGAAGCCTTATGTATTTATTAGGCGTGAAATTGTCATGATTCGTCGCTTGAAATGTCCTTGTTTTGATGGATTTATATAAGTATTTAGAGTCATTTGAGTATTATTTTCTCAAACTAACAAATTTGTGTCTTTGATGCTTATAGATGGATAGAGGGCAAAAAGAGGAGTTCGTAGGACTTCGAATCGACTCAAACGGATACCCGGATGAGAAGATATGGAAGAAATACGAGAAGTATTAGTTCGAGCGAGCAAAAGTGTCATTGAAGTACTCAAGATGAAGGAGCTCGAGTTAACACTACTCAGGCACTCGAGTAGTGCACTCGAGCCAGCTTGGGTCGAGTAGCCAATACTCAGGCACTCGAGTAGTGCACTCGAGCAGAAGCCGATCGAGTAGTAAGTACGCAGGCACTCGAGTAGACTACTCGAGCAAGGTCCGGTCGAGTAGAGCTACTCGAGCTAAGGGGCTCGAGCACTTTTCACGTTCTGTACAAATTTGACACTCGAGCTTGCATTGCTCGAGTACTTTTACTCGACCTCTACTCGAGCTCGACGGAATTTTGGCCCATGAGATCCCGTTTCGACCCGTTGCCTATATATACCTCTTCCAAACACGTTTTGAAGGATCCCCGAACTTTAGAAATCACTTTAGACTTAGTTTTTGGAAAGGAAGGAGAGAAGCAAGCTTTATTTACGTTTTGTTGAGGTTTTGCATACGAATTCCAAGTTTCTTTTCGTTTATTAGTTCTTTTCGTTAGTTTGATTTCTTTGAACGCTTGAAACTTCGTTTTAGTTAATTAAATTTCCGTTCTGAATATTTATTTCTTTTAAAACCCTAGTTCATGTTTCTTATTTTCTTCGTTCAATTCATTATGTTTATGTTCGTTGTTTCTTCTATTGCTTTTATGTTCGTTAAATCTATGTCTAGCTAAAACCCTTGCATGCTTAGGGTAGGATGAACTTGTAGAAGTAGGATGTGGGTACGTAATTAGAGTAACTCGTGACGTTAGGTTTTAATTCTCTTGATTAATGAATTCTTCTAATTAATCTGAACTTTACCTTTGAATTTAGTACGAAAGTGTTAGAGAGAGGACAACCGCATCACTCAATAACAACGAGTAGACTTAACGAGAGGGTTTAGGAAAGGTTAATTCATCTACCGGTTTAGCGAAGGAGGACGACCGCATCACCTTGGTTAAATTAGGGTCTCACTAATTAAGCACAATCTAGTAACTCGTTAGTAGATTCGTGAAGTCGAGTGTTAGGGTAAAGTATTAGGGTTTAGAATCTTGAGCTTTCACCTTGCATTCTTAGACTTAGGTTAATTCTTGTGTGTCACAGTTATTTTGATTATGTACCTGCTCCGTTAGTATACGTAGGGATTTCAATCCTAAGCATCACCATCTCTCATTAGAACACAACCCTTAGTTAATTTGATTGCTTTAGTATTTTAGTTTACTTAGCTTATTTTAGTCTTTTAATTAATCTTTCCAAAAATCCAAAAACAACATACGCATATTAACTACGACGCGTAGATCTTCAGGGATCTATTCGCATACACACTATCCCGTGGGTTCGATAATACTTGGCCATTATACTTACTCTTACTACAGTGAACCCGTCCGCTTGCGGGTAAGCGACTAGTAGAAGTTAGTGTAAATCGCTTCAAGTCATATATGCAATGTTGTGTACGAGACCAGATATCTGCTTTGCCGTGGGCATGATGGCAAGATATCAAAATATCCCCGGGAAAGCATATTAGATTGCAATTAAATGCATTCTTTAGTTTCTGAAAAGAACTTGGAATGGAATGCTGATTTAACAGTCAGACGGTCTAATTCCCATGGGATACACGGACTCAAATTTCCAATCAGACATAGACTTCATAATAACTACCTCGGGTAGTGTATTTTGCATGGGAGAAGGAGCCATGACATGGAGAAGCGATTTGCAGAAATGCATCGTCGATTCGACCATGAAAACCGAATAAGTAACTGCTTATGAAGCAGCGAAAGAAGCGGTTTGGCTCAAGTACTTCTTAGTGGACTTGGACGTTGTTCCGAATTTGCCCATCACAATCATTGTGGCGGAGCATTTGCAAATTCAAGGGAACCGAGAGCCCACAAGGCCAGCAAACACATTGAAAGAAAACACTATCTTATACGAGAAATCGTTAAGAGGGGAGATAAAGAGGTGGCAAAGATAAATGTCGGAGGACAACCTAGTATATCCATTCACAAAGGGTCTGCCTCAGAGTACATTCGAGAGACATGTGGATGGAATGGGAGTCAAGACTATTGTCAAACTGCTTTAAGTATAAGTGGGAGGAATAATTAGGTTAGTGTAGGTTGACATGAGATGTCACGTAGAGCTACTACACTAAGACATGCGTGATGTATACTAAAAAGCAGATTTTAAGTATAAGTGGGAGATTGTTGGAGTTATACGTGAAAGTATGCTTTTACTTTGTATAACTCGTGTATCAAACACTTGTTTATGAGAATAATTCTTTTATCGCATATGCTTTAGATATGATTGAATGTTGAATATTTATTGCAAACAGTTCATAATAGTACTAGTTACATTGTAGTTAATGTGGTGATACCCGAACACGGAAGATAACATTAATAGTTTCATTGTAACTAAACGTACATTTTCACGACCTAGGTAGAATTGAACAATCCGCCGTGAAAGGTCGATGTGTAAGTCTCAGATTGGTCTGTCTTGACTAAGAGATTGCACTAGCATATTTAGTATGTGTTGAAGAGGACCTACAGCGAGGATAAATTCTTCTGTTCTGAAATGTGAAGAATTAGACCTCAGTGGTTGTTGATTTCTTAATCTCCGTCACTTAAATAGGACCGTGTGTGCTTAATGGTTACTGCTTTGATTCATGTTGGGTGAGAATCATTGTGACTTCGAACTTTGTGTCTTGGGCAGTAATATTAATCATACGACGGTTGCTAAGATTTAATACGGAGAAACGCGTGCGAGTACGGCTCGTGTGATTAGTCCCCTTGGTGGGCTCAGAAGTTTTATCGTACCAAATCTTGCAAGTGAAGAATCAGTTTTTTCGGTACGGATAATAATGTTGAGCTGTCTTTACTCCAAGGTGAAATATATTAATTAATTTAGAGCTATTCAGAAGCTTAATTAATTAATGGACTTGATAATCTTAAACGCGGAAAATAATAACCGGGAGCCCATATTATCGTAATATGGACTAAGATGGATAGTGCAATATTAATTTATTAGTGGTAATAATTAATATTAATGGATTGAATTATATTGGGGCTCAATATTGAAATTCAGAAGTCCATTAGGAGGTCCAATCTTCATTCTCCTTAAAGGCCCCTCAAGTAGCCCATTAAGTAGCCCAATAATGATAAGGTGATTAAAATAAAAAGAAAATATAATGCTGATTTTTCTAGGTAATTTTCGAAAATAGCATATTTAGGAGAGAAAAGATTTTGTTGATTTTCTTGGAAAGATATTATGGAAGATAAGTATTCTTGGAATACAAGATTATCTCATATATTCAAGAAGATCCAAATCTTGGATTCTCTTCTTATAATTTTCGAAAATCACAAGTATTTTAAGAAGGGTGAGATTTTTGTGGAATATTTTATTATGGAGAAAAGAATATATGGGATATATTCAAGATTTCTTAGAGACTAAGAAAAGATTTTTTCCAAGCCCATTCCACATGCAATTTTCGGCCACCCCACTTATAAATAGGGGATGATTATTTCATCCCCAAGTACATAATTCCATGTGTTGGAAAAATCAAGAGCACATATATTTTTCTTTTTCCTTAGTTATTAAAATTACTTGAAAGCATCTCCCACCGGTGATCAAGTAAGGCGAAAGGGAAATACTTGAGAAGGTTTTTGGGTTGATAAAGCATGATCGTGATTGTCCCGTTTATTCAAAGGCCAATTCTACAAGAGGTACGTAAGTCACATAAATTCTTGTTTATTCCGCCTAGATTTTATGTGAATTAATTCAACATGCATGATGTTAAATTTGTTGTTGGAATTATTATTTGAATTAATTAGGATTAATTCATGCTAATAATAATTGTATTTAAATTCGTATTTAAATTTCATCCTGAATAGATTCCGGGCACCCCTATTTTCCCAACACCCTGGTGACCACTAAAATAATTTCAAAACAGTGGTCTGTAGGACACACTGCTCTGATACCACTTGTTGGTCCCAAAAAGGTTATCCAGCAGAAAGCGTTTCGAGTTTATTTTTTAAGAAAACCCTTTTAAATTAAGTGCTAAAAGAAAAGTGCAGAAAACTTAAAAGCATAGAGTAGAGAACACTAGATTTATAGTGGTTCGGACAACAAGTCCTACGTCCACTCTCCCTTTCTCTAAAGGGGACTTTCTCTCCAACCAACTTACTCACGAACCACTAGAATTGTGAAGTACCAGCTCCTTCGTACAATTTACAACAACCTTTCTAAATGATGAATAGGTTGAGTAAAAATTCCAACTAGAACTCCTAAAAGAGTAGATAATACTTGTATAAACAAGGTAAGTGTATGGTGATAGTTCGTGTGTCTTAGTGTGCTCTTGCCCGACTCTTGTCTCTCTCTTATGAACTCAACCAACACACTCCTATTTATAGTTGTAAGAATTAACTAGCCGTTGGAAGCTAGAAATTCAAACAACCATAATTGGAGGAATATAATCAATCACAGATTGATTATATTGATTGATTGATCTCCTCTATTGATTGGATCTAGCAAGATTGATATCAATCAATCAATCAATCCTCCTATCAGTTGACTCTCCAGATTGCCTCTTCTCCATCATTGATCTCCAAAAATCTCCTTGTCTCCAGATTACACGCAGCCTCCCTGTGGGTGAACTAATCAGTCACACTCGTCTGGTCAGCACTCGTCTGGTCTGGGGTCTTCTGGTCTAGTCTGGTCTTGTCTGGTAACACTTCTGCTCAAAACCTCATCTGGGAGAGGTCTTCTGGCAGACTCCTCTGGTCAGACCTAATCTGGTCAGACTCCTCTGGTCAGACTCCTCTGGTCAGAGCTCATCTGGTCTGCACAGATTTCTTCCCCCTTAACCAAAGACCTATTCTAGACCTAGGCTAATCTGTAGCTGACTAACAGCTTCAGCTAGTCCTATTACAAGTTCTTGTTTTAACATCTTCAAAACATCTAATCTATATCCTAACAATTCCCCATTTTCATTTTTATTTATATATTTTTTTTCTTTCATGAATGTTTATGTAAAATATTTAATAATATATATAGTTTAAATTACAACAATTTAATTATTAAAAGTAAATTAGCATTGGATATACATATTTTGTATCACAATGCTTTAAAATCATAGAAAAAATAAAAGTGAAATTCAATAGCTTGGTGTCATTATTGTTGAGAAGTCTTTCATATTCTTAATTATATATTTATGATGTTTTGATTATTAATAATGTATATTAATTGGTACAAGAACTTTGCTTATAGTAATTTTATTTATATAAAATATTAACTATATATATATAAATATAAATACCCACAGGGAACGGAACCGTCCCTGCCCCGCTAACACCGACAGAGAATAATTCATCACCATTCCCGCCCCACAGGGGATAAAATCGAAAATTTCCCGTCTCATTTGGAGCGAATCGCGATGGGGAACGGGGATTCCCCGCCCCATTGTCAGGCCTAGCCTTAATTGAACTTTCTCCTTTTATGAAGCTTGTACTCAACTTGACTAGAGCGAGAGTCTACTAGATGAGTACCTGCGTTTTACGCGGTTTGTTCGCAAAATTAATTTATAATTTTATATTTTTTAACGCATCATCACATTATTCAGTAATAAACATCATATAATACAATATATTTAAACACATAAACATATGGCAAAATGAAACTATAATATGCGTATATACTTGTTGGTCCCGGTACAAGACTGATGAATACGTGTATGGGGGTGGGGGAATACACGTATACCAATTTTTCAACTTAAACCTTGCTGAGTCCCCTTTACTCAGAGTGATAAAGAACTGAGAGCTGCTAATCTCCCCACTGACTACACTTAGTGCGGGTCAGTTGGCTGACTATCAATTCTAGTTCAGTGCGGAAATGCGTGAGCCCTGATAGTTTAAAGTCTTGTTTAGTTTGCTTTCTGAAAACTGGATTACTCAATTCTGAAGTAGTGATTAGTAGGGCAGTGCTCTTGTTTGATGATCAGGCTGATTGATTCAGCTTGATAAAAACCAAATGCTATGAATGAAAAAGTAATATGACAAGCAAGCACAATATCAAAGCAGTAAGAACACAGGGAGTTTAATGTGGTTTAGAGACTCAAGCTCCTACGTCCACGACCTGATTTAACAGGAAATCCACTCAAGGGATTCTTGTTTTTAACGTGCGAAGGTGCACCAAGATCAGCTACTCCCCACTGGCCTATACAAACTCCTTACAAACTCACTAACAACCTACTACCAATAAACCTAACTTAGGGTTTTGGTTTCAATTTGGATTCCAACTAAGTTGTGATTATCCTTACAAGACAAAGCTTTGCTAAGGATTGGATAATCACTCTAAGCTTAAGATATTACTAGTACGCTCTTTGGAATACAGAATAACTCTCAGAAACTAAGAAACACTTGGGAAATTTAACTGGTTTCGAGTGCTTCTTCTAAAGGTTGAATGCTTTGAGTGCTTGAGAGTTTGAGTAATTTCTGGCTTGGAAATTTCCCATAACCTTGAATAGGTTCAAGGCCTTCTGTATTTATAGGTGATTTGAAAACTATCCGTTGGAAGAGATAGCCTTCTGGTCATCTATGTAGAGTGGCTCAAACGGACATATTTCTCATGCAGCAGTCGTCCTTGCATAAATTTGGTGGCTTGCATTTAATGCGCCATTTAATGCTTGCCCGTTGAGTATGCAGTCTGAAGTCAGTCTTCGTGTCAGGTTCCGTACGTGCGTGTCCTTCTCGGATTGGTCCACATCATCAGGTTGGTGAGAATGTCAGAACTTATTCCTAGGCTTCAGGCTTGTCTTATTAAGTTCTTTTTATCTCGAGCACAACGGTCTTGTCCTGATGCTGACATTCCTTTTACATTGCTTGGCTCTACTCCAAGTATTTCCCATAAACTCAGTATCATCTTGTTCCCTTCAGGACTGAGTTAGTAGTGACATCAGGGTCATGCTCTTCATCACTGACACTTACTCAGCCAGCTTAGAAGACTGCCATAAGTTCAGGATGGTGCTCTTCATCTTCAGGCTCTTAGTCTTGATTGTCATCAGTGAGTTCTCCTCTCACTGAGTACCTGTAAAGTGTAAAATGACTAAGTACAAAACCTAACCAAGACTAGCTTGACAAAGACAAACAAAGGCAACTCATCTTTTCAGGGGCTTTGGGATCTTAATCAAAACTGACAATGTCCCAACAATTTCCCATTTTTTGATGATGCCAAAACACTGAAAAGATCCTCAAAACATTTAGAGGAGATATAAAATCGTATCTATAAGATAAGTCAGTGTTAGAGCAGTTCTTGATAAAGTACAAAATTTAAATAACAGCCAAAAAGACAATGAGTTTTTGTCTGTGGGCAAATGTAATAGATTTCATTGAATGATATGGAAATGGTTACAATGAATCTAATCTATTACAAGGAAAGGATGTGAATCACTAGACTAATCTCATCTCAAGCTCGAGTCCATAACCAGCGTAGACTCTAACCTTCAATTCGTCAACTCTCTTAACCTGGTTCACATAACCTTCAGCTTTTGCAATCTTCAACACTTCAGTCATTATGGCCTTCGTATCATGCTTTCCCGTCCCAGGTACAAGAGAGGGTGGTCGTGCAACGAACTCAGGAGCTTTCACTTGGACTTGAGCTGATTTAGCCTCCTCCAAGATCATTTGGATCAGCTCAGGATGATTATCCATCATGTAGTCAGTGAAATAGGCATTGATGTCTTCAGAGTCGCCCCACTTCTTTACCACGTACCATAACTTCACAAACTCATCCCTCGCATCAGCCCAGAACTCCTTTAATGCCTCTGAGATGAACTCATCGACATAAGCTTCCCTCTGACCTGATTCCGGCCTTCTGACCTGCAGTATTGTTGACTTCCTTGCTGTTGGCTTCCTCCTGTACTTGTGCGACTCAGGCTTTACCTTCTTCCTCCTAAGCAAACTGATCATTGCATCGTCAAGTTCTCACTGTTGCATGTAAGTCAGATCAGTCAGCTTCTCCACCTTTCTCTCCAAAATGTGCATCTTCTCCTTTTGAGCTATATCAGCCCTGCACTCAGCCTCGGACTTCTCAGAAAGAGTTCCCCATGCCTCAGCGCACAGCTCTGCCACCGTCTCCGCAGAAAAAGTGATGGGATTTTTCCTTGTGTGAACTTGGGGTGACTTCTGAGTTGCCTCAGCCGGTTTGGAAAGTTGGAGTTCCTTAGAAGGTTCATTAGCCTTCCTTGCCTTCTTTGCAGCCTCAGCCCTCAGCTTCGCAGCTACTACTTTATCTTCCGCCTCCACAACTGCCAGCCTGGCTGACTTCCTTACTCTGAGAACATTCCCCCATAGGGTTTGCCTCTGGATCAGCCTCAACCATTTCACCTCGGTTGACTGCCTCAGATGCCTCAGGGCGGGATCTTTTCTTCTTATTTTCCCCCTTTTTGGCATCATCACTGGCCTGGGATGGGAGTGCTCCAGCTCCACTATTGATTACGAAGGAGGTTAATGATTGGACTTCCAGAACGCCCTCCTCCAGCATCTCAACTCCCGTTGCAATCCCGGTCCCTGCGTAAGAAACTGAACTGATAGCAGCTTTCAACTTGTTCTCAAAGATCTCCATGTTGAGTTGAAGACTTTGTTCAGCCTTATTAATCCTCTCCTCCACCTTCAAGGACTCACCGCTGACTCTGCTAGCCTCAGCCAGTATCTTAGCAGACTCGACAGTTGCCTTGGCCAACACATCAGCAATCGTTTGAGAAGTCTGAGCTAACTTTCCTGACTCCAGCTCCAACTTGGACGCTGAGTCCTTCAAGGCCTGAGTAAAAAGTGCTCCAGCCTGAACTGCCTGATTTAGCTTTTCTTGCCTGAGCTCATCCTTCTCCTCCAGCTGTTGTAATGTCTTCCTCAGCATCTTCTTAGTCCTCCTTCTCTCACTCCTCATCGACTTCGCCGTATCTGTCATTGTTCTCTTCAACAGTATCAACTCCTTGTTGGCAAGGGTGTTGTACATTGATTTCGTCCACTTGATATGATTTGCCAGGGCCTTGGCGTCTTCCTCTTTCTCAGCGCGTAACCTCATTACTTCCTCCTGAAGTTCAGCTAGGTTCTCAGTAGTCTTCTCTTTCTTAACTTCGACAATACTGGTAAATTTTGCGCGTCCGACCCTAGTAATGAGCACATCATCATCTCCATTGGCATCGTCAGTGGCTGGCTGCTTTCCTTTGTCAGCCCCTGCATCCTCAGTCCCCTCTTCAGGGTGCATTGAAGGCAGTTGTGGAGTGGTCATAGCCGCCCGCTCAAGCTCAGCTAAGCCAGCTCGAACTTCGGGAACTTGTCCCTCAGAACTAGGAGTCTCCTTAGATACCTCAACATCATCCTCCTTTGTCTCAGGGCAGGGAATCCCTTCATTGACTGATGTGTCATTGGAAGCTGAGATGTTCTCAACATCCTCAGCCGTTGGTCCACCCTTGGCACCAACGTCTTTCACACCTTCCCCCTGAGTCTGAGACTCAGGGATCATAAGATCCACTTCCTCCGCTGTTTCATCCACCATCTTCTCCATTGCTTCACCCTGAGCATCATCATCCTCTTCACCACCAGACCTGATGTCAGCTTGCATCCTCGACATCATTTCCGTCACCAGCTGCTTCAAATTGTCAAAGTTCAAGAGCTGCAGCCAGCTGGTGAGCCCAAAGTACGTGCACAACCTCGTTTCCTCAGATTCCCAGTGCTCCCAGCCTCGAGCATCCGCCAGCATGTGTTGCTCCTGCATATTGGACTGCTTGAAGTCCAACCATACCTTCAGCTCCACAACATTTGCAAGAAGCTCTTTGTACAGGTTCAGGCTGGGCCAGCACTTAGCTGCCCATTCAGTGGCATTCCCCCTTAAGTTATTCTCCAGAATGCCGCCAACTGAGTTGAAGCGAATATACCAACTTTCTACTAGTAGATTCCCCGCAAGCTTACAGGTTCACTGTAGTATAAGTAAGTATAATGACCAAGTATATCGAACCCAAGGGAAAGAGTGTATGCGAATAGATCCCTGAAGATCTACGCGTCGTAGTTAATATGAATGTATGTTTTTGGATTTTTTCAAAGAATTAAGTCTAAGCTAAAATAAACTAATTAAACTAAGAACGAAAGAAATGAATTAACGAAGGTTTGTATCCAAATAAGTGATGGTGATGCTCAGGATAGGAATCCCTACGTATACTAACGTAGTAGGTACATAATCAAAATAATTGTGACGCGCAAAAAATAACCTAAGTAAAAGATTGTATGATGAAAGCTCAAGAATTAATACCCTAATACTTTATCCTAGCAATCGACTTCACTAATCCACTAACGAGTTAATAGATCGTGCTTAATTAACGAGACCCTAATTTGAACTAAGGTGATGCGGTCGTCCTCCTTAGATAAACCGGTAGATTAGTTAACCCTTTCTAAACCCTCTCATTAAGTCTACTCATTGTTAAAGAGTAATAAGGTCGTCCTCTCTCTAATACTTTTTGAACAAAATTCAAGAATAAAGTTAAGATTGATTTTAAGAAATCATTAATTAAGAGAATTAAAACCTAACGTCACGAATTACCCTAATTACATACCCACAACCTACTTCTACGAGGTCATCCTACCCCAAGCATGCAAGGGTTTTAGCTAGACATGGTTTTTACGAAAACAAGAACAATTGAATAAGTAACGAACATGAACATAATGATTATAACAAATAAATTATCACACATAAACTAGGGTTGAAAGAGAATCAATGCTAAGAACTGACTTTAGATTAAGAAAACGAAGTCTCAAAGTATTAACGAACAAAGGTCTTAAAAAACAAAATTAAAAAGCAAAATTGTACTATGAATTCGAAAAGAAAACCTCTAAAACATGAATCTAAAGCTTGCTCGTCTCTTCCTCTCCAAAAAACTAACTCTAAAAGTAATACGGTATCAAGTGGTAAGTGGTCCTCCCCAAAAATGAAGTTGGAATGAATATATATAAGCGTCGGGCCGAATCGGGAACTCGTGGGACGAAAAAAACGCATCCGGAAGCAAAATCCAAGAAGTGCTCGAGCACACACGCTCGAGCGGTGGCGCTCGAGTTGTGTAGCTCGAATGATGCAGGTGCTCGAGTGGTGGTGCTCGAGCTGGTCGAGCGCTCGAATTTCTCTGCATGTTTTGGGGCGCTCGAGCAACATGCTCGAGCGGTGGCGCTCGAGCTGCTCGAGCGCAAGAAATCTTCTGTAAGTTTTGGGCGCTCGAGCAACACGCTTGAGCGCTAGTGCTCGAGCTAATCCACTCGAGTGACTCCAGAATTTCCCCAACTAATACTTTTCTTCTTCCGCACTAATACCAATCGTATTTCTTCGATATCTTCTCATCCGGGCATCCGTTTGAGTCGATTCAAAGTCCTACGAACTCCGTTTTTCACCCTAGATTCACCTATGAGCATCAAAGAGACAAATTCATCAATATATAGAAATAATGCTCAATTGACTCTAAATACTCGACCAAACTAGGGTATTTCTAACGACGAATCATGACAATTTCACGCCTAATCAACCCCCCCAAACTTACCATATTGCTTGTCCTCAAGCAATGAAATAATAAGTCAAGTGAAATTGTTAGGAATGAGTCAACGAATCAAATCATGCAAGCAAATGAACTCGAGCTTCAAAGATCAATCACAAGTATACTCACTCACCTTCCTTCCTCATACTCATGTAACAATAACAAGAAACACCAAGATCAAACATGGATGTGCACTCAACGTTGTGTTTCACTCCCCCACAAGTGTATATCAATGATCAAGGGACTCACTCAAACAATCAATCACTCATTTCGGCAGCCATAGGCTTGTAAGCACTATCAACTCCGACCATACTCTAGAAATCAATGCCGAATCAAAAAGGACTTTTCTCAAGGTACTTCGAGATTAGGAACAGAATACTTCAAACATTTTCGGTACTTCGAGATTAGGAACAGAATACTTCAAACATTTTCGGTACTTCGGTACTTCGAGATTAGGAACAGAATACTTCAAACATTTTCAATCAACAAACTTTCAATTCCAACACTCTCAACACTTCAATTTTTTTTTCTTTTCTTTCTCACTCTTTTCACTTTTGTCAATCACTTTTTTTTTCTCTTCTCTTTTTTTCACAAACACATGAGCTCATTTTTTCTTTTGCTCATTCTCAACTTTTTGTTCTTTCCCACAACTCAAAACTTCATCACACCTTCTTCTCCTACTCACTCAAGAAATCACATTTTCCTTTTTCAACTCAATTAAATCCCTTCACATTCACACTTTTCCTATTCTCCACTCAAATTTGAACAAAAGGCTTAGGAACTTGGAATAGTGTTTAAATGTGCTAGCAAATAAAATAGGTCTAAAGCTCAAAGGGGCTAACAAGGGACAAATGTCAATGGTAAGGGAAAATTTTGGCTAAGTGACTCATTCAAATCAAAGATGGCCTAAGATCACATTCGGCATATCAAACTAGACATAATCAAGAAGCAAGAGCACACACAAGTTCTAGCATCCTCTAAGGTGACGACTCACTCACAAACGAAGATATCAATTCATGTATCTTAATCTCAAAAGGCTAAAAACTCACGGCTTTCACATCCATACTAGTCCTAGTGAATACTCAAAAGGAAAACTAACAAGTATACTAGTTCTCTCTCAAATCAACTCTAACTCAAACACTCACACAATAGAACTCCTAACTCAACCTCACAACTCACCCTACTCATCAAATCATACTCAAAGATAGCAATCAACAAGCATAAGATGATTGATAGGCATAAAATATGTAATGCCACATCAAAACACTAACAGCCCAAGGAACATCTCAAGATACCAAATAACCAAACTCAACTCAAAGAGAGGATGTGCACCTGTGCAATGTCACCATAAACAAATAAAAAAACTCCCACCCCCCCCCCAAACTTCTACCTTGTGAAGAGGTCTAAGTTTGGGGTTGTGGGTTACCTCATCCAAATAATTCATGTTTCTCAACAACGTGTCGCACTCCTTGGTCTCGAGTTGGTTCCTTCAATCTGAATAACTCCATGGTACCTTTACTCCTTCGAGACAAGCCTACAAAATAAACTCTCAAGTACGAGGTTAAAACATACGACTCAAAATAACACCCTAATAACATAAAAAACACTAAAAAACAAATAAAAATGGGTTGCCTCCCATTCAGCGCTATTTTTAAGGGCCTCATGCCGGACCGAGCTCAAAGGAGCTTATGGGACATGATACTCAATATTACCTCCCTTACTCTCATAAGAGTGGGGGTTAAATTTCTTTCCTTGATGCCCCTCCATCATGCTCCTTTGCTTCCTTCTCATCCCCAAGTGGTAGGGGTCTCAACTTCTTCTCACCTTTATCTGGAAGAGTCTTACTAAACAATTTCTTGAGTTTGGACTTTTTCTTCTTAACTCCGCCTTTACTCTCCAACTGGACCTTGTCCACACTTTTCACTTCTTCGTCCTTCAACTTCTTCCCTTTATCCCTATCAAAATAATCACGATCATAATGCTCATGGGTTAAATCACCAAGTGAAGGATTATCAAAATCATGAATATAAGAAAGGTTAGAGATAGGAGGTGTGTCTTCAACACAAGGATCAATGGCATCCATGCAATAACAACTCTCATCCTCCTTCGGGTACTTCATGGCCTCATATAGGGAAATCTTTATCTCTTGATCATCAACTTTCAACGTGATCTTCCCATTTGCAACATCTAGCACCATCCCCGCCATTGCTAAGAACGGTCTTTCCAAGATCAATGGAACGTGCTCATCTTCCTCCATGTCAAGCACTACAAAATCGGCTGGAAATATGTGATCCCCAACCTTCACGAGGACGTATTCAACCACACCTTGAGGTCGAGTAATAGACCGATCGGCGAGTTGAAGCGTCATCATTGTCGGCTGAAGTTCTCCACCTTCCAACTTCTTGAATAACGATAGGGGCATAAGATTGATGCTCGCTCCAAGGTCACACAACGCTCCCTTCTTGACTCCATTCCCGATATCACATAAGATCGTGAAACTCCCGGGATCCTTCAACTTCGGGGGAAGCGCCTTGTGCACTAGCGCACACACCTCATGGTTTAGCTGCACCAATTTGGGCTCATCAACTCTCCTTCTCTTCGCTATCAAGTCCTTCAGGAACTTGGCATAATTCAGCATCTGTTCCAAAGCATCATAAAAAGGAATGTTAATATGAAATTTCTTAAAAACATCAAGGAATTTAGCGAATTTCTCATCAAACTTTTTCTTCATGAAGCATTGTGGATACGGGACAGGTATCACAGATTTGGGTACCCCCCATTCATCACGCTCGATCTCTTTTACTTTCTCCCTTGCTTCCTTTGCCTTCTTCCACTTTGGAACTCTCTCAATCTTCTCAATGCCTTCCTCTTCAGGCTCTTTGCGTTCTATCTCTATTTCTTCCTCAACTGTCTCACCTCCATCTTTCTTATGTTCTTGTCCCTCCATCTCAATCTCTCCTTGGGGCGTCTCAGAATCAGCAGGCATCTGAGGACCATCATAATTGGTCCCACTTCTAAGTTGGATCGCCTTGTAATGCTCTTTCGGGTTCCCCTCCGGCATGGAAGGATATTTACCCGGCTCTCTTCCCAATGATTTTGCAATCTGGCTCATCTGGTACTCTAATGAAGTGAACCGTCGGTTGTTCTCTTGTTGAGTTCGATTCCACTCTATGTCTCTCTTTTAGAGTTCTTGATCACGCAGATCGCCTTTCTTATGCAACTCCTTCACATCGTACTCCAAAGAGAACAATCTCTTGCTACCTTCCTCCACCTTCTGAAGGATAGCTCTCAACATCTCCTCAGTTGAGGCACTGCCTTCTCCACCCGATAGTTTTGAACCTGGATCAACACCTGGAGGAACTGTAATTCCGGCCTTCGGATTAGCATATGAAAAATTTTCGTTCTTCATCCATGTGTTTTGAGGAGGCTGTTGTCCTCCTTGATATCCTTGTGTGTTCCTCCATTGATTTTGAGGCGGCTGTGGACCTAGAGGTACAAATGGTTGGCCATAAGAAGGCATTCCAAACTGATTGCCACCTTGTGGATATTCCCCTTATGGATAGTTAGGCCTTCCCATATAGTTGGTCTCTTCATGCTGGCTCATGGGTGGGTCCACTTTCTCGCTCACTGCTACATTCCCTCCAACCAAATTCTGCCCCATCTCGAGGTTACTGATCTTCTCCATCATAGCCATCAACAGCTTCCTCGTACCCTCATTCTCTTCCAACTTACAAGCTCTCTGAAATTTCGGATCCTCATTCCATACCCCGACATTCGTGACAATGTTGTCGATGATTTCTCTACACCTCGCTATCCCTTGGTTCAGAAAAGCTCCACTGGCACATGCATCTAGATGGACTTGGCCAGCTTTGCTGGCTCCACTATAGAAGAATGCCATGATATCTCCCTCATTATACCCGTGTTGTGGGCACTCAATCAACATGTTCGAGTATCTCTCCCATGCCTAACGTAAATCCTCTCGTGGCTTCTGGCGGAAGGAAGAAATCTCTATCCTTACTTTAATGGTTCTAGATGAAGGGTAGAATCGTTCGAGGAACAGACGCTCGAGCTCGGCCTATGTGGTTACACCTCTGCGTGGGAGCGTGTTATCGTAACACTCCTTGGCTATTCCCGTCAAAGAGAATGGGAACAGCCTGAACCTCTTGGCATCTTCAGACATGCCATTATAATTGAACGTGGATGCGATCATCAGAAAACTCCTCAGATGAGTATGAGGATTCTCCTTCCCAACCTCCCCCTTGAATTGATTCTCGGTAAGCAGCTTTAGAATTCCTGGGGAAATTGAAAAGTTGTTTGCCTCTACAAGGGGCAATGCCACTCCATCATAGTACCTCTGCGGTTGTGCCGCGAACCTTCCTCGAATAGCCATGTTTTGATCTGCGTTATGCAGAACGTGCTGAGGATTAGCAGGTGGTACATGTACTTGTTGGGGTGGTGGTGGTTGATAAGCTGGTGGTTGGTTGTAAACAAGAGGTGGAGGGTACGGGTATGGTGGATATGGATAAGGTGGGTATGGGTACGGGTAAGGTAAGTTGTTTTGTGGGAAGGTGTTCAGTGGGTAAGCAGGGTTGCTTTGAGGATGTTGGACAAGGTTATGAGCTGGATTGTTTAGGTTCTGTATACCCGGGTTTAGGCTCTGGCTATCTCCTAACGGGACTTGATTCTGGCTACCACTCACTCCAGTGTCGTCAACTCGGTCCACTACCTGATTAAACTCATTTGCAGCATCATCCAACTCATTACTAATGTTCATGTTCACGTTCTCGTTCTCTCCTCCGGCAGCGTTCATCCTTCTTAAGAAGGGTCGGTTTCTTCTTGCTATTGTTTCAGAATCTAGATGTAGTCTCTCTTCGCTCGTATCACCTTGCGAGCGTGTTTTCATAAACCTGAAACACTAACAAAAGAATAAAATGCTACTGCCGAAAATACTACGAAATAAAATAGAAAAGTAAATCACTCACTACTACCTACTAAGCTATCTACAAGTCCTATTCAAAAGACATACAACGCCATCCTCGGAAATGGCGCCATTGACTTGAAGTGAATATACCAACTTTCTATTAGTAAATTCCCCGTAAGCGTACGGGTTCACTGTAGTATAAGTAAGTATAATGACCAAGTATATCGAACCGAAGGGAAAGAGTGTATGCGAACAGATCCCTGAAGATCTACGCATCGTAGCTAATATGAATGTATGTTTTTGGATTTTGTCAAAGAATTAAATCTAAGCTAAAATAAACTAATTAAACTAAGAACGAAAGAAACGAATTAACGAAGGTTTGTATTCAAATAAGTGATGGTGATGCTCAGGATAGGAATCCCTACGTATACTAACAGAGCATGTACATAATCAAAATAATTGTGACGCGCAAGAAATAACCTAAGTAAAAGATTTTAAGATGAAAGCTCAAGAATTAATACCCTAATACTTTATCCTAGCAATCGACTTCACTAATCCACTAACGAGTTAATAGATCGTGCTTAATTAACGAGACCCTAATTTAAACTAAGGTGATGCGGTTGTCCTCCTTAAATAAACTGGTAGATTAATTAACCATTTCTAAACCCTCTCATTAAGTCTACTCGTTGTTAAAGAGTGATAAGGTCGTCCTCTCTCTAACACTTTTTGAACGAAATTCAAGAATAAAGTTAAGATTGATTTTAAGAATTCATTAATTAAGAGAATTAAAACCTAACATCACGAATTACCCTAATTACATACCCACAACCTACTTCTTCGAGTTCATCCTACCCCAAGCATGCAAGGGTTTTAGCTAGACATGGTTTTTACGAAAATAAGAACAATTGAATAAGTAACAAACATGAACATAATGATTATAACGAATAAATTATCAAATATAAACTAGGGTTGAAAGAGAATCAATACTAAGAACTGACTTTAGATTAAGAAAATGAAGTCTTAAAGTATTAACAAACAAAGGTCTTAAGAAACGAATTTAAAAAGCAAAATCGTACTATGAATTCGTAAAGAAAACCTCTAAAACGTGAATCTAAAGTTTACTCGTCACTTCCTCTCCAAAAAACTAACTCTAAAAGTAATACAGTATCAAGTGGTAAGTAGTCCTCCCCAAAAACAAAGTTGGAATTAATATATATAAGCATCGGGCCGAATCGGGA
Source organism: Ballota nigra (assembly GCA_947034835.1). Taxonomy (NCBI): domain Eukaryota; kingdom Viridiplantae; phylum Streptophyta; class Magnoliopsida; order Lamiales; family Lamiaceae; genus Ballota; species Ballota nigra. Next base: position 67,600,187 of record OX344729.1, on the reverse strand, counting down.
ACTCGTGGGCCGAAAAAAACGCATCCGGAAGCAAAATCCAAGAAGTGCTCGAGCACACACGCTTGAGCGGTGGCGCTCGAGCTGTGTAGCTCGAATGATGCAGGTGCTCGAGCGGTGGCGCTCGAGCTGGTCGAGCGCTCGAATTTCTCTGCATGTTTTGGGGCGCTCGAGCAACATGCTCGAGCGGTGGCGCTCGAGCTGCTCGAGCGCAAGAAATCTTCTGTAAGTTTTGGGCGCTCGAGCAACACGCTCGAGCGCTAGTGCTCGAGCTAATCCACTCGAGTGACTCCAGAATTTCCCCAACTAATACTTTTCTTCTTCCGCACTAATACCAATCGTATTTCTTCGATATCTTCTCATCCGGGCATCCGTTTGAGTCGATTCAAACCTACGAACTGCGTTTTTGGCCCTCGATTCACCTATGAGCATCAAAGAGATAAATTCATCAATGTATAGAAATAATGCTCAATTGACTCTAAATACTCGACCAAATTGACCAAAACTAGGGTATTTCTAATGACGAATCATGACAATTTCACGCCTAATCACCAACCAAATTGTCATCCAAGTCCTCCTCATCCAGCACCTCCATGAAGTCATCCTTCTAATCTCCGGCTTGTGAGGATTTGGGACAATCTTTGGGGTTTGGGTTAGAATGGAAGTCTTTAGGGTTAGGAAGGTTTGGCTCAGAGGGCTGGTCAGGCTCAAGTATAGGTGAAGTTGATGGCTCTGACTCAGATGGGTTAGGAAGGTTGTCAGGTGAGGGTGTTTGTAGCTGTTGGGGTGTGGGGTCAGGGTTGGTTTGGGGAGTAAGTTCAAGATGTTTGGGTGATTGGGTAGGGTTGATCTCAGGCTACAACATCTCAGCCGTCTCGATCGTTGATCTCACCACCTCCAAGTCAGAGGCTCGAGGAGAGCTTGACTCCTCTCTCTCACTCACCTCAGGCAGGCCCTTGGCTGGGGACTTCTTGGGTCCCTTCCGCAATCTCTTCAGAGGCCTCCTGCCCTGCTTCTTCTCCATTCTGACGTCATCGTCAGTTCCCTCAGCCTCTGAGTCGGCCCTCTTGGGATTTGACTCAGTCCCTTGTTTGGTGGCCTTTCCTGACAGCACCACCTTCAGCCTCTTCTCCACCTCAGATTCAGCAGTCTGCGCCTCAGCGCGCTCAGAAGTGATATCCTTCTCAACTTCTTTGCTCTTTTCAAAGAGCTCATCCACCCTCTCTATGAGGCTGGTTGCCACCTTCTTGGCCTTACCAGCTGGCTTCTTAGTCTGACCCTTTGCCTTAGCATTGGGATCAGTAAGCCCTAGCACAGAGTAGGTGTCACTCAGTGAAGTGAACATCACCCTCATAGAAGGGAGGGAGTCCTCCAGGTCGAATGTTTACCCATGGCAGGCATGAGCAATCAGGATGGACAGCCTGGTTCCGAACGGGAGAATAGCACCAACCGAGATGTGTTGTCTGTCATCATCCCTCTTGACTTTTTCCATAGCAGCTTGATAGATTTGATCGAGGAAGTATTGCTCCCAATTCGCCTCCACTCTATCGACAATGGCTCCCATTATCCTCAGCTTGGGCAGGCTCAATTGCTCATGTGAGCATATGGATCCCATAACGATCTTGGACACTAAGTCCACAAGGGCCCTCTACTCAGACTTCAAGGTACCCTTGTTTTGACGTGCTCTGAACTCAGCTGAGCCCGTCTTCGTCCACTTCCCTAAGAGTTCTCCCTCAGAGTTCTCTTTGTACACCTTGGGGTTGATGCCTGAGGATGGCAACACGTAAACCTCCTTGATGGCCTTTCTCAGGTTGATGTCCTTCACCTCTTTGTTGTAGAAAGGTTCTCCATCCACATCAGTTTCACCAATTAGCTTTAGAGCCGTCACTTTGGCGAAAAGTTCCCCCTTGCGCAGGAACATGTTGAAGTATGCTTCCACCACCACCTTCAGAAGCACGGAGATTGGGCGCAAAGAGAAATATTTCTCCAACCCTGCCTTGGAGATCCAATTGAAAACTGGTTTGATCTCCTCGACATTAAGACAAATACCTTCCATGGAGATGACTTGCTCCATGTGTACTAGCTTTTTGTTGACAACATCCTCGGGCTTGTCTGCTGTCCAGTTGGAGATAAGAAATGCCATCGATTTTGAAAGGAAGGTTTTTCGAAAATCTGTGAGTGTTTGAGCAAGAGAGTACTCAGTGTGCAGAAGTGCTTTGTGTTTGCGTAAAAACCTCAAATGGCATTCTTGATTGATTAGAACAAGTCAGTTACTCAGACGTGGGGTTGAGATTAGTTCCTGAATTTGAAAGATTTTGAAATGAAGGGCCAGGATGAATCTCAGCATCAATCAATTACCCATGTCAGTCATATTCCGTATAAAATGGACACGTATAAGAAAAAGTAACTGAAGCATTAAATACTCCGCTGCGCGTGGGTTTAAATATGAAAAGGCGCGCTTTTAATGAAAACAAAATGCATTTAATAAAGATTTTCAGGACGAAGGACTCAGAGAGACGCTTGAAATTCACAAAAGTCAGGATAGAACTCATGCCTATCAGGGAGACATTGTAGCACCCTGATACCTGGCTGAGTCGAGTCTGGCCTGAGTTCCCCCTAAACCCTATACTAACTGCTCTCCCAGATCTAACAGTCCTAGCTCCACTGACAGTTCCACAAACATTGCTTCAGCCAAAGGCTTAGTCAAGATGTCAGTTCTCTGCCTGTCAGTGTGAATTTTCTCCATACTAATGTCCTTTTTCTCCACATGATCTTGAATGAAGTGATGTCTAATATCCACATGCTTGCACCTTGTGTGAAGCATTGGGTTCTGAGTAATTGCTATAATACTATTGTTGTCACAATAGATTGGAACCTCATTAGAGAACACTTGGTAGTCCCTCAATTGTTGCCTCAACCATAAAATCTGAGCACAACAACTACCTGCAGCCATATACTCAATCTCAGTTGTGGATGTTGCCACTGAATTCTGCTTCTTACTAAACCACGAGATCAACTTACTACCCAAAAACTGACATGTCCCTGAGGTTGATTTCCTATCAATCCTACAACCTCCATAATCTGCATCTGAATAACCTGTCAGCTCTAAGTTGTCATCTGAAGGATACCATAGACCCTTATTTAATGTCCTCTTTAAATACTTAAGTATCCTCTTAGCAGATTCCTTTTGATTCCACTTGGGATTAGACTGATACCTAGCACATACACCAACTGCAAACGTAATGTCAGTCCTACTTGCAGTCAGGTACAACAAAGAACCTATCAGCCCTCGATACTCAGTCTAATTTACTGAAGTCCCTTCAGTGTCAAGATCCATCTTCCAATTTGTGTTCATATGGATCCTAGCTGGATTGCTGTTCTGAACACTAAACTTTTGAATCAAGTCTCTTGTATATTTGGCCTGATTAATGAAGATACCTTGATCAGTCTGCTTGACCTGCAATCCTAGAAAGAAGTTCATCTCTCCCATCATTGACATCTCAAATTTACCAGTCATCAACTTAGAGAATTTCTCACAGAGCTGATGATTTAGTGATCTAAAAATTATGTCATCCACATAAATCTGGACCAAGAGAATGTCATCACCTTCAGTGATCCTGAACAATGTCCTATCCACAGTTCCCTTCTTGAACCCATGGTCTGTCAGGAATTGAGAGAGGGTATCATACCAAGCTCTTGGTGCTTGCTTAAGTCCATAGAGTGCTTTCTTCAAATGGTATACTATATCTCCAATCTCAAACCCGGGAGGTTGTTCAACACATACCTCTTCATTTAGTGCACCATTCAAGAAGGCACTCTTGACATCCATTTGATACACCTTAAACTTCTTGTATGTTGCATAAGCAAGGAACAATCTGATAGCTTTCAACCTAGCTATTGGAGCAAAAGTCTCATCATAGTCTATTCCTTCAGACTGACAATACCCCTTTGCAACCAGTCTAGCCTTGTTCCTTACTACCACGCCATTCTCATCCTTCTTGTTCTTAAAGACCCACTTGGTACCAATAACACCTTGGTGCCTAGGTCTATCTACCAGTTCCCAAACCTGATTCCTTGTGAACTGATTCAACTCCTCTTGCATGGCCATGATCCAGTTCGAGTCAGTGAGAGCTTCTTCAATGTTCTGAGGCTCTTTCTCAGAGAGAAAGCAACATAACAGTGCGCTCTCACCATAAAACCGTCTGGTCCTGACTCCCTCAGTTGGATCATCAATGACTTGATCAATGGGATGATCCTCTAGCCATGTTCTCTTACCTGGAGTTGTTCCTGAAGTACCTGCAATGTTAGTGTCTAGAGGTTCATAAAATTTAGGAAATTGAACAGAAGGGGATGAACCTGAGTCTATACCAAAGGGATTAACAAGTTCAATGTCAGAGACATTTATTCCCCCTTGATGAGGTGACTCAGGGACCGTCTCAGCTGCAACTGCATCTTCATAGATGGCACTTACCTCAGGTTGAGCCTGTTCCTCAGTCTGAGGCTCAATTATCCCTGATGTGCTGGGTTTAGGAGTGACTCTTGATTCATCTTCCTGATCATCGTCATCATCCCATCTTGGAATAGGCACAATTATGACCTTTGGATCAGGTTGATTCTTTAAGCTCAGCCTTGTCACTCTCCTTGTGACCTCCTCAGTGTCAGGATTCAACACTTTTACCCTAGACTCATTAGCAAATTCATCAAACACAACATGTGGTGATTCTTCCACAACCAGTGTCCTACAATTGTAAACCCTGAATGCTTTACTAACTTAAGAATATCCTAAGAATATTCCTTCATCAGATTTGCTATCAAAGGCTTTCAATTGGGTCTTCCCATTGTTGAGGATGAAGCACTTACAACCAAATACATGAAAGTAAGAGATACGAGGCTTCCTCTTATTCCATGTCTCATATGGGGTCTGTGCATGTTGTTTATTCAGTATTGATCTGTTCTGAGTGTAGCATGCAGTATTGATTGCCTCAGCCCAGAATTTCTTGGGTAATCCTGACTCAGGCAGCATGGTCCTGGCAGCTTCCTTCAGTGTCTTGTTCCTCCTTTCAGCGACACCATTCTGTTGTGGGGTTCTAATTGCAGAAGTCGAGCTATACCAAGTTCATTACAAAAGTCAGAAATATATTGATGGTCCCATTTTCGAAAGGCAGAAATGGAAATTCAGGAGCAAATTTTTTTTTTAAAACACTGCATTGCACCCTGAATGAGTTCAGTGAGAGAACACTCAAGTCACTGCATTGCTAAGAGTCTGAGCACTCAAGTCAGTACAACTGACTTGCGGGCTCAGGCTCTTAACAAGGCAGTGACTCGAAAGGCTGAACTCTCGAGTGCTTGCTTAAGCCTGTCAGTGAGATTGATTCTCCCTGACTAAAATACTTAGCTGATTTTCTTTTCAACCTTTCCAAGTACACTCAGTGAGAATACACTACAAATAATTAGCAAGTGCTTAAATAATAAACAACGCTCAGTTTAACGTGGTTCAGAGACTCAAGCTCTTACATCCACGGCCTGATTTAACAGGAAATCCACTAACTGAGGTTCTTGTTTTTAACGTGCCAAGGTGCACCCAGATCTACACTCCAGATCTTTCTTACTTCCTTACTTCCTCACAAACAACTTACTACCAACAAACCTGATATTAGGGTTTTGGTTTCAGTTGGGTTTTCTCCAACTAGGTGAGGTTTTCCCTTACAATGTGTTAGCCTAAAGCTAAGATTGGGAAAACCTCTCTAAGCTAAGAGTTACAAGTTGAACACTCATTTGAGTATTTATGAGAACCCTAATGGTCAGTGTACAAGGTGTGAATCGTGCCTCCTTATATCTCCTACACAATGCACTAAAACACTCACACCTTCGCAGCTCGTAGGTGTTGATTTTTATTGCTTCACACACACTTGAATACGCAGCTATGAGCTTGTATTTATAATGTGGATTCAAATGTAACCGTTGGAGAGGATTACATTTGAATCCAGCATTTAATGGTTTCAACCACTTTTCTTGGAATGCGGCCTTGTCAGTGTCAGATTTGCTGCCTTGTATTGATTGGTCCACGTGGACTGGATCCAACGGATCTTTGACTCAGTGGGTTAACCAAGACCCATTGACTTTAGGTAGCTTCATCTTTCACTGACTTGATGATCTTCAGTGGACTGACCGTCTTCAGTGTAGTTGTCCTTCAGGATTGTTTGAAGATCTCTCCAAGAAGTTTGTCATAAGGCTGAATGACAAACTTCCCTGACCACAGTAGTCTGACTCCTTCAGGGCCTACTTGGTGCAGCACTGATCCTCTTGATCATGCTCTTCACTGAGTGGTCCACCTGACTTAGCTTAGATCAGCCCGGTTTACACTCAGTGGGACATCCTTCAGGCTTCTCTTCAGGTTCAGGTCTCCGCCGTGGCTTCAGTCAGTTCTTCTTCTTCTTGTGATATTTCCTTAGGCTGTGTTGCTGAGTTCCCCCTCGCTGAGTTACCCCTCAACTAAGTGTTCCCTCAACTGAGTACTTCTCAACTGAAAGCCTATTCTACTGAGAAATAACCTAGCCTGACCTGAAACTAAAGATATTATCCCGACTGTTTTCAAACCTATTACATGTGGTTTTGGAAAATCACCAAAACTAAAACATATCCCAACAATTTCCCCCTTTTTGACGATTCCAAAACTTCTAACCAAATGTTTTCTATTACAAGTTGAATGTCAGAACACAGGTAATAGTTTGAAATATGCGGGAATTCTCATAGTTTAAAACATTTAAGATCTATTCGGTTGACCATTTTTCTTAACAAAACTGGATCAGTTGTCATGTGAACAACCCGCTCTGATACCACTTGTTGGTCCCGGTACAAGACTGATGAATACGTGTATGGGGGGGATACACGTATACAAATTTTTCAACTTAAACCTTGCTGAGTCACCTTTACTCAGAGTGATAAAGAACTGAGAGCTGATAATCTCCTCATTGACTACACTTAGTGCGGGTCAGTTGGCTGACTATCAATTCGAGTTCAGTGCGGAAATGTGTGAGCCCTGATAGTTTAAAGTCTTGTTTAGTTTGCTTTCTGAAAACTGGATTACTCAATTCTGAAGTAGTGATTAGTAGGGCAGTGCCCTTGTTTGATGATCAGGCTGATTGATTCAGCTTGATAAAAACCAAAAGCTATGAATGAACAAGTAATATGACAAGCAAGCACAATATCAAAGCAGTAAGAACACAGGGAGTTTAACGTAGTTCAGAGACTCAAGCTCCTATGTCCACGGCCTGATTTAACAGGAAATCCACTCAAGGGATTCTTATTTTTAACGTGCCAAGGTGCACCAGGATCAGCTACTCCTCACTGACCTATACAAACTCCTTACAAACTCACTAACAACTTACTACCAACAAACCTAACTTAGGGTTTTGGTTTCAGTTTGGATTCCAACTAAGTTGTGATTATCCTTACAAGACAAAGCTTTGCTAAGGATTGGATAATCACTCTAAGCATAAGATATTGCTAGTACGCTCTTTGGAATACAGAATAACTCTCAGAAACTAAGAAACACTTGGGAAATTTAACTGGTTTCGAGTGCTTCTTCTAAAGGTTGAATGCTTTGAGTGCTTGAGAGTTTGAGTAATTTCTGGCTTGAAAATTTCCCGTAACCTTGAAATGGGTTCAAGGCCTTCTGTATTTATAGGTGATTTGAAAACTATCCGTTTGAAGAGATAGTCTTCTGGTCATCTATGTAGAGTGGCTCAAACGGACATATTTCCCATGCAGCAGTCGTCCTTGCATGAATTTGGTGGCTTGCATTTAATGCGCCATTTAATGCTTACCCGTTGAGTATGCATGCTGAAGTCAGTCTTCGTGTCAGGTTCAGTACGTGCGTGTCCTTCCCGGATTGGTCCACGTCATCAGGTTGGTGAGTATGTCAGAACTTATTCCTAGGCTTCAGGCTTGTCTTATTAAGTTTTTTTTTGTCTCGAGCACAACGGTCTTGTCCTGATGCTGACATTCCTTTTGCATTGATTGGCTCTACTCCAAGTCTTTCCCATAAACTCAGTATCATCCTGTTTCCTTCAGGACTGAGTTAGTAGTGACCTCAGGGTCATACTCTTCATCACTGACACTTACTCAGCCATCTTAGAAGACTGTCATAAGTTTAGGATGGTGTTCTTCGTCTTCAGGCTCTTAGTCTTGATTGTCATCAGTGAGTTCTCCTCTCACTGAGTACCTGTAAAATGTAAAATGACTAAGTACAAAACCTAACCAAGACTAGCCTGACAAAGACAAACAAAGGCAACTCATCTTTTCAGGGGCTTTGGGATCTTAATCAAAACTGACAATGTCGCAACAATACTTAATTTAAAATTGAACATATAATTTGATAAATCTAATTATTCAACCCATAATATATAGAGATGGAATTATCACATTTGAAAATTTGTAATAAATGATTGATTTGATAAAATAATTCGAAGAAATTATAAAATAACTCACTATTATGAAGAAAAGATAGAGAATAAAATATTGAACATGCTTAATTAAAAAATAACCATTAAACCAAAAGTTTGTCTAATTTTTCATCTCTTATTATATATTCACCTTCAAAACAAAATAAATATTATTTCATAAGAAGATGAAAGGATTCCAAAGAGAGAAATTAAACAAAATAAGATTATCAGCCGAAATGAAATTTAAAATAACACACACACACTTGAGATAACCTTAAGGAGACTAAAATTCTCCTCGGAAGTCTTCACGCTTCAATTTTCAGTTCATGAAAAACATAATATCATCAAAATAGAAGAAGAGAGAGAGAGAAAGAAAGAAAGAAAGAAAGAAAGAAAGAAAGAAAGAAAGAAAGAAAGAAAGAAAGAAAGAAAGAAAGAAAGAAAGAGAGAAAGAAAGAAAGAAAGAAAGAAAGTAGAGTTCATATGGAAAAAATATCTTTGAAAATAAATTGACTGTTGAATATTAGCAATTAGCGATTTATGTGTGGGCAAATAATCGAGGAACAACACTAATATTCTGTTGAAAAAAAAAAGGAAGGAATAAGAACAAATTTAAAGTGTGGGATAATTAAATTGCATCTCTTAAAGTCAAATATATATTCATAGAGTATTAATGAAACATAAATTGTTATATTGAATTTTAAACCGATATAGGATCTATAGAATAACCCATATAATTTTTTTTACGGATTTTGGCCGGATCGGGTCGGATTTGGTGATTTTTTCCCAAAATCTCAAGCGAGTATAGTTCCAGGATTTTCGCTCCCACTTTTTGTTACTATATGTGCAAATGCATGCTACTAAAGAGCAAAATGTGTGTTACAATTAGACTAAATATTATTTTTTTCACCAATTTTTGTGTGTTTTTACTGAAATAAATATTTTTACATACAAAATAAGAGTAAAATGTGTGTTACTATCTATTACAATATTAGTTTCCAAAACTATTTAATTTTACAAAAATATTTATTTTTTCTTACAATAACACATGTAAGGTAGTGAAAAATGATTTACTATACTAATACAAATATTTTACTCAATGGATGAAGATGTGTTTGCACAAATACATAAAAACACCCTCCCAGATTATGTTATCATAAAGACAATCGTATGTTAGTGTTGGTGCAAATGTGTGTTAATGTTAGAGTAAATGTACGTTGATGTTACAGAAAATGAGTTTACTACATATATATGTTACAATTGGATAAAATTTATGTTAATGTTAGAGAAAATGTATGTTACTATTGGAGTAGTGTGTGTTAATATTAGAGTAAAAGTGTGATACTATTGGAGCAAATGTATGTTGATGTATGAAACAATAAATCTAGATTTAAAAGGATGAGGAATAAATTAAAAAACACACATATTTGTCCTTATTGTTACTTTAAAATACAAAATCCATTTTTTAAGGACTAGTAACACACATTTTGTTTTACAATAATACATATTTGTTTATATAGTAACACAACCTGGTAGCGAAAATCCAGAAATAAGACTTGTGCCATTTTTTAAAAAAATCAGTTTGACCAGCTTAAGATCCGTAAATTTTGATCTGGAGCAACCCACCCCACAATTTTTTTAATATTTACTTATTTTAGGTATATTGTACATGTGAAATATTTTATAAGAGAGACATTTTAATAAAAAATTCAGACCTTCCGTAAATAATCAAGAGTCTTTTAAGAAATATATATTTATTTTTAACTCAAGTTATATCAATAAATATTCAAGTTTCATAAAGATTCATGGTTAGCTTAATTGGTAAACATACTAAAAAAAATACTCATGAGTTCCTTGGTTCAAATCCAAGATGACACATAGGATAAATTGACATGCAATCATGCTACACAAGAATGAAATTTCTCAGCATTCGACACATTGGCGAAATCAACCACAAGGTAACACTTCACCAATCTCAAACCAGTTTACACAAGATCAACTCTCATTTTTAATAGATGTATGTATAAAGGTTAGTATATACTAATATATTTTAAACAGCTTCTAGCATGCACCTGAATTTTAAACTCAATTTTATTTTTTTCAAAACTCACACTAAACACGACAAATCGTGTGTATATATATATATATATATATATATATATATATATATATATATATTTGCAATTGGGGTATTAATGATTACTTCTTGGAGTATTACTGATTACTTCTGAAATATTACTTCCTTCATCCCGGTATTAACTTCATGTTGCTTTTGGACACAACATTTAAGAAGAGTAATTAAATATAGATATAGTACATGTGATGTGATGGATAGAGAAGAGAATAAAGTGTAATGTGTTTAAATGGGTGGATATGAATAAAATGTATGAATATAATATTATTAGTTGATGCCAAAAAAGGGGATTAAAACCGTTTTCGTCCCGTAACTTTTTACCTTTTTCTTTTTGGTCCCATACTTATTTACTTTTTCGATTTAGTCCCACAACAATTCAAATTTACCCAAATTAGTCCCAAATGCCGGAAAACTCGTGAAACGACGTCGTTTTGGTCACGTATCGGTCACGCGCTAATATTTTCCGGTGGAATAGGAGGGATTAAAACTATTTTCGTCCCGTAACTTTTTACCTTTATCTTTTTGGTCCCATACTTATTTACTTTTTCGATTAGTTCCACAACAATTCAAATTTACCTAAATTAGTCTCAAATGGCCGGAAAACTCGTGAAATAATGTCGTTTTGGTCACGTGTCGTTCACGTGCTAATATTTTCCGGTGGAATATGATGACGGGTCCCGTTTTGCTGACGTGGCACGCTGACTAAGTAAATTCTCTTATAAAATAAATATAAAACTAAAAAAATATTTTCCAACTCATTTTTTCAATAAAAAAAAACCTTAACACTTAAAACTAAAAATAAAGCTACCGGCAATTAAAACAAAAACAAATCAAATTAATTGCAGAAAGTTATTGCATCCAGAGAAGTCGAAGAAAATACAGGTGGTCTCCACAGCCGTTAACTCCTTTAATGGAAGGCCCCGATTTTGGGATGGAAGACCGTGAAGGAAGTAAGAAGGAGAGCTCGTGGGAAGTTATCAAAGAATGGTTCCGAATACAGAGGACTGTCCCTGTTGGAAACAATTTTTTTTCATCAATGTCGTTGTATGGCCCGAACATTTCCCCTGCCAAAATGCAGGATTTGCGGCTTCTGCTCGGCGTGCTGGGCTGCCCACTTGCCCCAATTGCGATCATGAACAACCCAATTTTCAGTCTCCATATCAGAGACATCCCCCTCGTAAGTAGAAAATAGAATGTTCTGTTTTATTTGATTTAGACATTTTCACAAACACCTTATGGGTGCTTATTGTTTCTGCACGGCGTACTATATAATCCAGCAGTATTTGGTGGCGACGGGGTGCTCGAAGTAGCAGAGCTGCGCCAAGAACATGTACTCCTCGGGTATTAGGGTTTTCTCAGATTTTTTAGAAAATTGCTAGTCGTTTTGATTTGTTTTTGTTTTAATTGCAGGCAGCTTTATTTTTAATTTTAAGTATTAAGGTTTTTTTTTATTGAAAAAATGAGTTGGAATTTTTTTTTTTAGTTTTATATTTATTTTATGAGAGAAATTACTTAGTCAGCGTGCCACATCCGCAAAACGAGACCCGTCATTCTATTCCACCGGAAAATATTAGCATGTGACCGTTACGTGATCAAAATGACATTGTTTCACGAGTTTTCCGGCCATTTGGGACTAATTTAGGTAAATTTAAATTGTTGTGGGACGAAATCGAAAAAGTAAATAAGTATGGGACAAAAAAAAGGTAAAAAGTTACGGGACAAAAACTATTTTAATCTCTCCTATTCCGCCGGAAAATATTAGCACGTGACCAAAACGACGTCGTTTCACGAGTTTTCCGGTCATTTGAGACTAATTTGGGTAAATTTGAATTATTGCAGGACTAAATCAAAAAAATAAATAAGTATGAGATCAAAAAGAAAAAGGTAAAAAGTTACGGGACGAAAACGGTTTTAATCCCCCAAAAAAGGTATAAGAAGTTAATAGTAGGACGGACGAAAATGACAAAATGAGAAGTTAATAGCGGGACGGAGGAAGTACTAATTACTTCTTGGGGTATTTACCGATTTCTGCTTAGGGTAATATTTTTTTTCCAAAAATCAAGTGCATAACATGCATTCAAGTGCACACTAGAACTACTCTATATTTTAATGGTTGTCTAAAAAAACACATATATAATTTTAATAATTATCTAAAAATTCTCATATATAACTTTTAAGAATTATAATTTATACACAAATTTTAACATATACTCAAGTGCATAGCATGCACTTGAATTTTAAGTTCAATTTTGGCTTCAATTTTGATTTTTTCCAAAACATACACAAACACCGAATTGTGTCTTTTTGGAATTGGGCATCACTGATTAATAATTGGGATATCAGTGATTACTTCTTGAAGTATCACTGACTTTGTTTGATGTATTTTTTTTCAAAATTTAAGTGCATACCATGCACTCAAGTGCATATTAGAACTACCCTAATTTTTAATGATTTTATTTGTCTTCCGAAATATATTCAAAGTTTTTGTTGCTATTTATCTTTAAATCCATGTAAACTCTCTAAAATAGTAAAGTTACATCATTTTAGAATAATTCATTCATAAAGTTTTAGAATATTTGAAAAATTATTAACACCTTTGGAGAATTTTTGATAGCCACTATAAAAAGGGTTCTTGTAAATTTGGGAACAGATCGAAGCTAGAAAGTGGAAATTTAGAAAATTAAAGCTTACATATTAATTTAAACTTGTTCAAATATTATTTAAAAAAATAGGTGGAAGTTAAAATATTAAAGAGATACTAAAATTATTAAAATATTATTAAAAATATGGGTTGAAATTAAAATGTCAAGATGATCCTAAAATGAAATTTCACTTTTCCATTAGCATCTCGCATCCTAATTAAATTAATATGCTGATAATCTTGTTTTTCTACACTTATTTACCTTATTACATTCCCCGCATTCCTGCGATCTTCATCGTCGCTACATAATAGCCCATAGTTTTTGAAAGCTGATTATGTTCAAACTTATTCGACAAGCATACCACTTCAAAAAAAAAAAATAACGTAAAAAAATTTACTTCGAAGACTGCCATACGTAAATCCATAATTCCCAAATTTGGACATAATCTCCCACAATAGCATTGTGAAACATGAACAACACCCTCATGAACCACCACTATTGAAACGGTACCAACTGATATCCTGATTAACAATGAGCTTATTAGATGACAAAAATGATAACGTTTAAATTTATAGTGATATAACACAACTTGGGCCAAAAATCATGTAATAAGTAATTCAATAGGAGAACTGAGTTGTGGTTTAATCAATTGTCAATTTAGAGTGTCTTAAATAAAGATCTATATTTTGATTTTTTCTTAATTTTTAAATATTTTTGTTATTTTGATACAATCTTTACAACTCTCTTTTCCAAATACTATGTTAATTTTTAAGTAGGAATTGATGCATGGTACGTAATTTTTCTTCTTATTATTTTTTAATGCGGATACACTATCTAACCCTTATCTTCTCTTTCATATTCAACATGTGGTTGTGAATAAGGTTATTTAGATTATTAACTTGACATGGTTTGATATTTGGGTTCATAGTAGCAGTTTGACTGGTATACACATTGGGTATGTGGTGCCAGTATATTCGCTTTGATGAATAAATAATTAATTATGAAGATAAACCAGATCTGTGTGGATGAATTTATTATATCCATTTTATTTGAATTGATTATCCCCTATTATACTAATAGCGAGTTTACATTGCTGACGTGTCATCTTCAGGTTGATTTGGTCTAATTAAGAAAAAAAATACACCTATTTAGAATTTAAACCTTGCACCTCATGAGTGACATTAAAGACGTTTTACCAACTAAATCATATTACGAATCTATAAAAAAAAATTCTATTATATAAAGATGTTTTACAAATCAAGTCATATTTTGAATCTTTAAAAAAAAAAATTAAATGTCTATTATATTAACTTGAGTCTATAATATATTATAAATTTGTTGTGATTGTACTAATTTATGTTTTATCCAACCATATTTGAGGATATCTTATATTTAGAAAATTTAATTTATTAGTAATTTAAACAAGTAGATTAAAAATATTTTAACTAAGTGAAATTTAAAATTTATTTTACTTATTTTATTCATTATAATTGAGAAAACCATAAATTTTGGAAATTCAAACAATGAAACAAAATAAGAAATACCCATATATACTAATAGATAGTTTATACTCCATATGTATCGAAATTTTATAAGTTTTGATGATGTGTCGTTAATTTAAAAGATAGAGTCATCCCCATGTACTTAATAGAGTTTATACTACTAATGCATCAATTTTTTGTGAGTTTTGATGCTAAGTCATTAAATGTGAAGATTGAATTATATGTGATATTATGTGTCAAGTTTGCAGAGCTTTCAGTATATTAGTAAGATGATGTGTCAATATATAATTAGACCATAAAATTTATATTTTACATGTAGTTATTGATAGCATTGATAGCATTGCATACATTCATTGATACCATTAAACTTATAAACTGTAATCACAATATAAAATGTTATGATATCAGTGAATGCATATAATGATATCAGTGATTGCATGTAATGGTATTCGTTTTATAATATGAACAAGTTTCATAGGAGACTTACTCTAATTAGTCTCCAATATAATTGTATTACTAGATTGAGTAAAGTAAAATTATAAAAAAAATCAATAGTTGATTAAATCAATACATACATATGTGTGTTTTAAATAATTATAGAGTAGGTTTATAGAAAACAGTTCATGATAAGTTTATCATGAAAATTATTTTAAAGTATAAATAGTTGATCAGAAGTATTAAAAATCTCATTAGAAGTATCAAAAGCTGGGGTAAATTTTTTTAACAACAATTACAATATAATACCGTTGACCCTGATTTTTTATACTCTTGATGAGATTTTTAATATTTTTGATAAAATATTTTATACTTTAACACAATTTCATGGTAAATTATCACGAAAAATTTACATATAAAATTTTGTCATAATTATTATATTACTATTTGATGAAAATATTAATCTCTAGTTAGGTGATAATTATAAGCATACAAGTTGTGGGTTGTAGTAAGTTTTTTGTGCATGGTGCACGCACTCAAGGGTTGAGATTGATTACACTAAAAAGTATGAGTTGATTACATTGAAAAGTGTGGGTTGATTATACTTTAGTGTAACCAATATCAACCGTTGGATGAGGGCACTGTGCACCAGGTGCATTAAAAGGAGAAATCGGGGTGGTGAGTTCCACAAACTTTCATATAGTGGGTTTCTATTAGCGCAGAAGCCTAGCTCATGAGCTATGTGAAAATTACTCATTATCAGCTTCTAAGTAAACAATACAATTCTGCTCTATAAAAATAGCCCCATCGAAAAATAGTTTCCACCCCCAAGATGGGGATCTTAATCTGGTGGAGGATCATTTTGGCAGTAGATTAGCTGCTCCAAAATCAGCACGAAGTCGAGCCGCACCGAGGACATCAATTGGTCATACTTCCACCCGACCAAAATAAATCTGATTTCTTGTTTCGTTATGTAAGTTGTAATCTCGAATTTTTCAGCTAATTGCATATCAATTCTCAAAACTAATATCCCGAACCAAAGACCATAGGATTAGGCGGGTTGTTGAAATTGGAAGACGTGATCATGAAGCCTAAATGATACCAAACGTGCAGTGCAACCATATATATATATATATATATATTCAATATCAATATAGACGTCAATTTGAGGCTGGGGTTTTATTTATTTATTTATTTATTTTGTTAGGATTTTGTATATTATGATTTAAGTTTAGATAAATCATGAGATTAATTAATTGGAATGCAGTGAATTAAATAAATAAATTTGGAGCATCCTTTCAACGTGGTCAGTGCGTGAACATTGTGTTTTGTAGATTATTAGGAAATTTAATTGTTGACTTTGGAATTTTGATAAATGGGGTAATTTGAGGAATTTTATGTATGTGAATTTAATTTGAGGATTTATTTCTATTTTTTTTAAGCAGATTTAATTATCTATATTAGGTGATCATAACATCGAGAAATAGAATTTAAAACTTTTGCATCAATTTTATTGGCGGTATTATTTACAGTTGGGGTTTTCTCTCTTTCTTTATCACTCTCAAGAAATAGAATTTAAAACTTCTGCATCCATTTTATTGGTGATATTATTTATAGGTGGGATTTTCCCTTTCTTTATCACTACAGTTTTTAGGCTGTTCATTGTTAAATGTTTTACGTGATATGTTGAATGTGTCTGTTAGGGACCATAAAAGTTGTCCTCGGCAATGATCATGGTAACCCCTTGGAAGGCCCACAGTGTTCCATTCTACGTGTGAGAATATCAAAGTCATTAAAACGATTTTGGGAAGATAAAAAAAATCTACGTGTGAGAATATCAAAGTTGTTAAAATGACTTCGGAAAGGCTCACAAAACTATGACAAAATTCCAAGGCGAGGTTAATGTATGGCAGTGTACAGGGGCGGAGCTACGTTAACCATGGGGGTGGCCATGGCCCCCCTAATTTTTTTTCACTAACTGCGCATATATATATATATATATATATATATATATATATATATATATATATATATATATATATATATATATATGTTTAATTAAGTTAAATGGTTGTATACTAATAGGCCATGAGTTGGAGTATGTAAGTGCACTCAAGCTTCATCGCTGAAAAAATGCATGGGTCGCAAATTGGGCTGCTGCCTTTTTCATTACATTGAACCACATATAAATAATTAATAATATATATATATATATATATATGTACAATATACTATTATGTAAATATATTCCAAATATATCATATACACTATATATAATATAAATAAATGTTATATATATTTAATATACACAAATTCTACACTCAGGTGCATAATTTGCATTTCGGTTTTGGCAAAGTATTATATGAAAATAGTTCATGATAAATTTATCATGAACCAATTTTAAAGTATCACTAATCTTATCGAGAGTATCATTAATCTCATCAGGAGTATCATTAGTCTGAATTCAAGAAAAAATTGTTTTAAATTTTCTTGAACTCAGACTAATGATACCCCTGACAGGTTTAATGATACTCTCGATGAGATTAATGATACTCTAAAACTATTTTATGTTAAGCTTATTATGAAGCGTTTTCATATAAAACCTACTCTTGGGTTTTAAGTTCAATTTTAAATTCAATTTTATTTTTTCAATTAGAAATATATAATTAAAAAAATATTGAGGCATTGTTGATTATTGTTTAGACTAGAGTATTGTTGATTACCGTTTGAGTATTATTTTTAAAAATTCAAACGTATAGTATGCAACTACTCATTAATATATATTATATATATATTTTAGTATTTTATTAAATTTTGTGAGTGTGCTTTATATTCTTTTTGGGAGTATTAAAATAATTGTGATACGTCCAGTTAAAGTAAGTGTAAAAGTTGTTATGGGACGAAGGGAGTAATTATTTTCTATAAGATATTAGTTGTAAGTCAATTTTACAGTGAAACTAGTTCGTACAAGATCAACTCTTGTTCTTTTTAGCCCCCTTCACTAGTCAATCTTGGCTCCGCCCCTGGCAGTGTATTCATGTTTGCATTAATGTGTTTGATCATATGTTTGATATTTAACTTTAAAAAGTTGAATTCCACTTAATGTGCTTGCATTCTCATGACATTCATTTTAACATGTTTAGAAGTAGGTTTTATATGAAAACGCTTCATAATAAGCTTAACATGAAATAACTTTAAAGTTTTATTAATTTTATCGGGGGTGTCATTAAACCTGTCAGGAGTATCACTAATTTGGGTCAGTGGTATTATATTGTAATTGTTTTAAATTTTCTTGAACTAATGATACCACTGATGAGATTAATGATACTCTCGATGAGATTAATGATACTTTAAAATTATTTCATGATAAGTTCATCATGAACTATTTTCATATAATATTTTGTCCATATTTAGATAGAAGAGCTTATAGCAGGAAGAGGCTGTGGATGTTATGCGATTACGTTATCTTGCAAACTAGTTTATTTATTTCCTTACAAGGTTTAAGTAGTGTAGTTTCCATAATATAATTATGTTTTAGTATAAATGACATTTCAAAGTACATTCCTTTTTTTAAATGCTAATTATTTTTTAAGTTTTCGCTTTTTCTTCAAATTTCCAGTTTTGGAACGATTGGTCATTGGTGTGCTTTCTCACCCAAAAATAAATAAATCACCTTTTAACATACCTACTAGTGCAGTAGAATAAGTAAGAGATCAAACCCATAAGAAATAATGCATTGTTTCTTAAGTTTAATTAATCAGAAAGTACAATCCGCCAATTAATCTGTTCTAATGAATAATCCCAAAACATGTATTTGAGATTCAATTCACTGAATGCATTAATGACCCAAAACAATGGAGCAAACTAGACTATGAAAGCAGAACGTTCAAATAATACAACCTAGACTTCGTTATCTCTAGGGTGTTCTGCCTAATTTGCTACTATTGTTACACAATATAACAATTATGGGTTATATCATGTAATCTAGCTATGAATAATAAATTAATTATGTAAGGTGATCAAACTTACAAAATCAATAAATAGCATAAAACATATAGCAAAGAGATCGAGATAGAGTAAGAAAAATCGTAAATAATTAGAAAATTCTCAAATCATCGAAAAATTCGCGTCTCCTCGAACTAGAATAATAAATTGGCTAATCCAAAAACTGGAAATAAAATAATATGTAGGATAAATTAAAGAATTAAGAGATGAGGGAGGTGTATCAAAAAATCTAGAGATTAAAAGTTATTTATAGATGTGGAAAACCTAGATAAATCGGAGCTTGAATCTTCTCAAAAGATATGAAAGATCTTCTAAAATTTCAAAATTAATCTTCAAGAATCTGCTACAATATTATCTTTCTTGATTTGTTCGGTCTTTTCCCACGTAAATCTCGGTAAAGATGCAGCTAATTAGTTTGAAAAAATATACTGTTACAATTTAAATTAATCCCGCAAAAAAGTGCAGATTTTAATAAAAAATTGTTCATTAGTGTTAAAAAGATTAAAAAAAAAATTTATTGAGGAGGGTTTAATTCATTGGTGAAAGGTATATTGAAAAATGTAGTACCATAAGATATAAATAAGTGATGTTTGGAGATGATTAATTTTAAAGAATAAAACTATTTTTAATTTAATTTAAAATAATCTAAATTGTAATAGATGGGGTAAGCATGTAAATAGCTTTTATATGGGCTGATCCTAAGTCGAATTAATGGTGAAAAATGGCCTGCATGTTTATCATGTTGGGCTTTAGTAAGCTAGTTAACGTGGCCATGAGTGTGCTGAAAATAGGCTGCTTCTGTTAGGGCACAAACAATTCTTAATTCGAGGATTTTTTTTTTTTTTTTTTAATCCTAGTTTCAAGTCGACATACTTCACATTGTTATCATCAAAAGATTTCAAAATAACTTGAATTTAATAGAAAATAAAGTATTCCCTCCGTCCAACTCTAAGTGTCACACTTTTCCTTTTTTGATTGTCCCACACTAAGTGTCACATTCCATAAATGGAAAAAACAACATTCTACTACATATAAACTTTAACCTTCAAATTCACCTAATATTACCAAAAATGTCACTCATTCAATCAACTTTTCAACACTATTCATTACTTTATTAAACACTGTTCATTACTTTTCAACACTATTCATTACTTTTCCACCATATATTAATAAACAAATACACTTTCTTAAACCATTCAACCAAAAGAAATGAGACGCTTAGACCGGGACGGAGGGAGTATTAAAGTACATGAAAACTAAAATAAGTGGAAATATAAAAGTGTAGCTAAATATTTTATATAATAACCAATTTAAGCACATAATTCACACACAAATTTCCACTTATCAACGATAATGTTAAACATTGATAAAGTAATAACCTCGATAATATAATAATTTATTCAGATCCTAACTCGTGCCAGTGTACTAAAGTAATAATCTTGCTAAATTAATAAAGTATAAAAAATATCCTTAAAGTCTCAGCAAAAATGTAAAGTAATAATCATTGAATTCCATCGAAATATATATATATATATAGCCAATTATTCAATCAATCAATAATATTTTACAATAATTATTCTTTTAAAAACGAGTCTATGGTTTGCTGTTTTTTCTTCCCATTAAAGCCAAAATAAACTTCCAGTTAACTTTTTTTAGAGCAATTACAACTTCAGGAATATTTTGCTAATGTTGTAGCAAATAGTTACTTAAGGTGACAATTTCTTGAAATGCCTCTTTTGACGGTACAATTAGAAAACGTGACTATCATTTGGTTCAAGATCATTTTCATTATCATTATTGTTCATTATCGATTCAATGTTATTTTTGTCTGTAGGTGATTCCATGACTGCATCATTCGCGCTAGTAACGAATCTAGTCTAATAGATTGATATATCAATCGTACCAATTTACTAGTTAATCATGATTGTCCATTTTAGAACACTACCATCAAATCTATTTCATAATTACATGGTCATGTGCTAAGTTAGTGACATAACATGTATGTGTACTTTGCTTCCTATATGTAAAACTCTCTTTAAAATATAAAAAATATTTCATCCATCTCATACTTATTTGTTATATTGTTAAAATAGTATGTCTTATACTTATTTGTTATATCTATTTTTGGTAAAATAATAACAATACTTTTTAATATTATATTCTACATGCCCTTCTAACTAAAAACATCTAATTTATCACTTTAAATACTACTCCCTCCGTCCACAAAATATAGTCCTGGTTGCCTTATTGGGCCGTCCACGAAAAATAGTCTTGTTGCCTAAAATGGTAAGAATAAATTTTATCTATTTTTTCAACACACACATAACATTTTTAAAATAATTTATTTTGTACTTGATTTGACACAATGTTCTTACTTTTTACATATTATATCAACTTTCTTAATAACCGTGATAAAAGTAACAAGCCAATTTTTCATGGACGGAGGGAGTAATAAATAATTTTTTTTAAACTTGTGCAAATAGTAAAGTAGCAAGCAAGTATAGAACGGAGGGAATATTCATTTATCGACAAATGAATTATTTATTCATTTATTTTTTAAATAAATAAACTTACTAAGTGAATAATTTTCTCATAGACTTTTTACTTTATCCAGGTTTAAATGTATCTGGTACCAAATTCTTAAATCTCCCACTATCTCAAGTTTATTTTTTAAGTGATGATCGCCTTATTTCATATATACAATCTTGTTGGTTTAAATATAATAGAGTAGGTTTTATATGAAAACGCTCTATAATAAGTTTAACATGAAATAGTTTTAGAGTATCATTAATTTCATCAGGAGTATTAAACCTGTCGGGGGTATCATTAGTCTTAGTTCATGAAAATTTAAAATAATTTTTTTGAACTCACACTAATGATACCCCTGATGAGATTAATGATACTCCCGATGAGATTAATGATACTTTAAAATAGTTTCATGATACGCTTATCATGAACTATTTTCATATAATACTTTGCCAATATAATAATATTCAGTATTTATTATTTAGACTTTGAACTCCATTAGGGTATCTGTAAAAACTTTGCTACTATAAACTTGGTTTAAATGTTAGTAGCTAATGAATATATAAAACAAAAGAACTCTCATGTTAGTTCGATAATAATAAAATTGCAAATTAAGATACGAAAAATATAACGCGTGAAAGTAGAATCGGATAGCCATATTTGTTTTTCGACTGAAGGTGGATGAAATATACTCTAATGTAGAAAAAAGTGAATGGGGTAAGTATGTGATAATTTGTGTTGGATGTAGTAGGGGAAAATAAAATTTTATATTAAAACAATACTTTTGAATTTGATGATAATGTATTATTTTATTATTGTTAATCAATGAAATAATAATTTAATGACAAAAAGGTAAAAGAAATTATGAATTGGGGTAAGAAAAGAGTGTGGGAAAATTTATGAAAATATCCGTAAACTATTAAACCGAGTTCCCACTTTCCTTTGGCCCTTAATTTGAAGAAAAATTGTAAACATTGAATGGGCTGAAGAACCCACAGACCATATACATGGCCACGGTTATTTTGATTTCTTTTTTCCAAGTAGTTCATTTTTTCGGTTCAATTTACCATCAACAAATCTATATATCTATTTGTCAATCACCCCTACCTTTCAAAATCCTTTATTTTAAAATACTTTGATTTCATGCATTTGTGTTATATATGGTATTATATTTATCTTAATTTATAATAATTATTTATGTTATCTAATTTTAATCTATTTCTTAATCACTCCCTACTTTTCTAAAGCCTCTATTTTTGTATTAGTTCGATTTATAACTTCTTCTTTTCTATTATGAAATGATTTTTTTTAGTTTTTTTTTTTTTAAATTACAATTGATTAATGAATTGTGTCTTATTTTAGATAAATTACAATAGAATTATCTATTAAATGGTTGTGTCTCAGGTATCATAATATAAGAAATGATCGATTTTGGTCGTTCACTCTGAATATATTATCTATTTTTTAATTAATCTATTCTTTACAATTATAATCATAAATTTATTTAAAACAATAATCAATTAAGGGACACAAATTTAAATTAAGATAAAATAATTAATTAATTATGAGGATAAACATAACGGGTTTCAAGAGCTAGTTATCTAAATAACTGAATACTGTTTGGACTTTCTCTTTCGAAAATAATTTCCAAACAAAATATCGGGAGGAGAGAGGGAGTGAACTACTGAACTAAGGGATTTATTTAAACGTGGCCCATATATATTTAAACCATATTTACCATATTAAATACGCCCTCTGCGCGTATCATTAAAATAGACTTCTTTTACATTTTGGTATACACCAAGTTATTGAGTTTTTTTATTGTAGTCACTAAGTATTTTCTAATAACCAGCATGACTTTATTTAATAATCCCTTTTTTTTTAAGTTCTTTATTTAATAAAGTTGTTTTCAATATCAATGAACATTTAATTTTTAATGACATCTTTCTTGTACGGGTAAAATAGGAAGAGCCAAATATCTAGCGTTAGAACCATACTAATGGTGAGTTTGGTTCAAAATTTTCAATGATAATAATAGTGAAATTTTATTTTTTATTTATGTCCCATAATAAAAATGGTATATATGTTTGGGAGAGGACTATCTCTAAGGTGGTTTCATTGCTAGTATTATGCCCCAATTTTTTTAATAGAAACGGAAAATAAATGATTGTTGATAGGACAATTGATAAATGATTGAGGAAAATGATAATCAAAATGAGACAATGATTTTCTTATTTAGGAGGGGAGATAGATTTTACTCTCATGAACCATCATAATTATATTAATTTCTAATTTCATTTTCATTGAGCAATTCTAACCAAACGCCCCTTAATTTTTTTTAATCAAATTGAAAATTAAAACAAGTCTCTTTTGACGATACAGGAGTGAGTAATTATATATATACTATCTCTGATTCAGATTAAGTATCCTTTTAAATTTTATTGGAAAATTTGGCACAATGTCATTTTTTTTATGTTTCATTTTGAAAAATATCATCGTCCAACATGTTTATTTTGCAAAAATATCACTAAAAAAGTCGCACAAAGGTTGTACAATTAAAAAAAAAAAAAAATTGGTTGTACAATTAAAAAGAAAAAACATTTTGGATGTCATTTTTTAAAATATAACTTCAAAAGTGGCATTTTAACAAATTTCACAATTTTATCAATAACTATTTATCCTATTATAACTTTTTTTCCCAATAATAATATTTCCACCCATAAAAATAGTGGGCATGCATGCACGCCGTCCAACCCAAAATCAATGAACAGTTATCGTGAGAAATCTACCGAAGAGAAATTATCAGATACTCTCAACAGTCAACTTTATATTACAACAAGTAATATATTAATTTAATTTAAATTAAATTTAAGATCACGGGTGTACTAATTAGTTGTTTTTTTTTTTTTTCCTTTTTGTTCCTAGCTAGCTACAAAGCCCTTTTTGTGAAAAGTGTCACACTGGCAAAAAATTCCTTCTTCATAAGAAAATCTTTAAAAAAAATGCATTTTGTATTGGTATAAACTTTAAAAAAATGAATCTATTACTTTTCCTCTTATACATATTCCTTGTTATTCAGATGTCCCAGCCAATAGAATATTTAACATCTTTGTATTAATTAGTAGTATAAACTTTATTATAAATCTCTTTCCTATTCCGACTAAGTATTTCAATAAAATTTGAATTTAATCCCATCATCCGGATAATAAATCAAATTAAAAAAAAATTACTGTGAATGACACTGCACCTTGGCAAAATAATCTTCATCCAAATTAACATATCCAACCTTAATTTTTTTTCATTTAAAAAACATAAGTCACATCAAATATACTTGTATGACTCCTATTTTTTTCTACATAATCTTTATTAAAGGAATTGCCCCCATATTTAAACTCAGATGAATATAATTGAAATGCAACCAAATTCAGGCGACTTTATTAACTTTTTAACATAGAGATGTGGATATTGTCGTTTAAAGTAAAAAAAAAAATGTTAATGGTAATAAATAGTACTCCCTCCGTCCCATAATTGTTTGCACACTTTCTTTATTCATTCATCCCACAATTGTTTGCACACTCATAAAAGGAAATATTTTTATAAACTCCACCCTCACAATATTCACATATTTATATAAATTGTCATTACTTTTTACCTTTTGGGCCGCCCACAATATACTCAATTCAACCACTTTCTTCACTTTATACCCCACAAAACACTATTCATTACACTTTTGTCTTAAAAGTTGTGTCTAAACTATGGTGCAAACACTTGTGGGACGGAGGGAGTACTTCTTTTTTAGCAAATTATAATATATTTATATTTATATATCTATAATAACGGTAACCGGCCTATATTTGGAAAAATATTGATTTTTCCACCAAAATTATTGCTAAATTGGGTAATATTCATTTTATATCTTTGGTATATATCTTTGAAATATATTTTATTATAAATATTGACAAATAATTGATTACAAAATATATTGGATATATTTATGAAATATAATTTATAAAAAATATTAAGAAATAAGAAATATGTTGAATATATCTTTGAGACATATATTATGATAAATCCCTCTATTATGATATTCACCAAATACATATAAACATATCTTTGGGAGATATATTTGAGTTAATTAATTAACACACAAACAATATATAAGTTAATGCATTTTGTCGTCTACAGAACAAGGAAAGAATAAGATCTCCAACAAATTCCATATTCCTTAATATTTTTGCATCTAGATTCAAAATGATTTCACAGGATAATAATATAACAATGCATTCCAATTGAGGACAGAACAAAACTCTGTATGAACTGGTCCAACACATAAATAGACATAAATTAAGGATTTCCAACCTCAAACTCGGATTAAATTTGGAGAATACAACATAACATTAGTTATTTATTTATAATAATATATGTGGAATGTATATATACTTAAATTGCATAATTATTTTAATGCATGCATTTATCTCAATATTATAAAAATAACTCTTTAAAAATTATTATGTGCGAGTAACCTTATGAAAGAAGTGCTAATTTTTTTTTAATTGAAAAAAGAAAGAAGTGAAGAGACTCCATTGATAATTTTACAAATGTTTCGTTCAAGACTACACTTGAAGAATATTATGAATGATATGAATTATTTGAAGGACATAGTCATACTTGCACCTACACTAGAGTAACTTGAAGTGTTATGTGTGTTGAATCATGATTTGAATTTAGAAGTTGAGACTTTAATGATGTTACAAAAAAGATATAGACAATTCAAGAGGATTGTGCAACAAAACTAGATTGACACTAATAAGTTTAGGTGATAGTACTTAGCAATGTACATATATAACCAGAAGTAATTCACATGAGATGGTGTTGATCCCTAAATTTTCAGTAACTCCATTTGACCTTAGACTTCTGATCAAGTTTCAGAAGAGACAATTTACATAAGTTGTCTCATATGAAATGTTAATAAGAGTCGCTCGCTATTGTTGACATATTCTTGAAAAATCAGTTTTCAATCACAGCCAGTCATACTTGGATATTTTGAGAGTCACCAGTCGCAATAATTTGAAAATTTTGATGTACGTCGACTGACGATGAACGTTAATCGGAAATGGAAAAAAATATCATAGTGAGGTGTTTTGAAATTTCTTGTCCTTTCAATTTATTTTACATCCTGGTTGTTAATATGGATTCATAGTTATTACCAAAAAAATTTACTGCGTAAATCATAAAAATATAACATGATGAAATAAAAATAATATTAAGATTGTCTCTTATAAATAAAAAATAAAATATTTATTACACTTTGTTTTCACAAAAGTTTCTCGAATATGCATTACATTCTTAAAAAAAAACCTTCAAATAAAAAAAATAGTAATATTATATATTTGAAATAAAAAATATTTTAATAGAAATACTAATAAACACTCTAGCTAAATCCTAAACAAATAGACCACAATTTAAATTAAAGACCCATAGATTAATTGAACAATTATGATCGTACATCGCACGAGTTCAGTTACTAGTTTTACTAATAATAGTACCCATATATTTTGTATTTCGTTAATAATTTTTTTGTTATATAATATTTTCATAAAAACTAACACTAAATATATGAAATACACACTATTTTAAAGGGAGAATAAACATTATTTATTAATTATAAAAATATTATCATGAGATGTTCTTCCTAGGAATGGAAATAGGTTAGGCCACCCAATAGGAATCTATGGTCTGGCCTATTAATTAAACGAGTCGGACTAAAACATATTAAAAAGTATATTTATATATGTGTAGACTAGGCTTAACTTAGTAAAAGACCTTAAAAGCCTAATAAAGCGGTCTATTTAGAATGATGTACTATTTATATATATATATGTATGTGTATATATATTTATATTATTTTTATATTATATTACACAATATGGTTAATTCATATTAAGTAAGAAACATGAAATAATGGATAATAATTTCAAAACTATAATTTTTCATCTTCTTTATTTATTATTATTTTTTTAATTCAGTTCATTTTTTTTTTAAATCATTGCTAACAAACTCGATTCAAGTTTTAATAAGCTTCTAAAAAACTCTTAGGCCTGACCAATATAGTTAAAAGACTAGATTAAACTTATAAAAAATTTAATAGACTTGACTCGAGTTATACCTTTGTAAACTAAACCTACAATTAATACAAGGTTTAACCTGACATATCCCTTAAAATTTGATAAATTGATACCACTAACTCCCAAAAATAGTCCTAGGTGAGTCTAATTCTTTGACTTGAGTCAAATTAGATTTATAACCGTAAGATGGTGGATATATTATTATAATTAAATCAAGAAGTTAATAATTATAACAATGATGATCAACCGAAAAGACAGCATGCTTGTGTATGGATTTAAAAATGTGTGCACTGAGGTGAAGGGGGCCCATTTTTGGAATCACATAATAAGGTGGAGCCAAACTACCAAATGACCCTTCAATGAATTAATTAAAAATCTATAAATGACTCTTAACTAATAAAATTAAGCGATCTGTAACCAAAGAATAATATATTTAATTTTACATTATCTTACCAATGTTCTGCACGGGGGATGGTTTGTTTAAAGTAGCATTTGTATAGCAAATTGTTATTTTTTTAACTACATTGACTTGCTCATGATTGCTTATTAAGTTGTTGTTAAATCAAGAGATATTGATTCTCAAAGATAAAAGGTTACACAACTTAGGACCAAAAAAGTCCAATTGAGGTTACTAATTTCTTAAGCATGATTAAAAGAAACCGCTTTAGCACATTTCTTTTTCGCAAATTCTTCGTAATCAGGAATCGCGTAGGTAAATTATATTCTTTAAAATGAAAGAAGATGAATTTGTATAAATATTTGAATATTATATTTTAAGAGCATTGTCTTCTTGAAAATAATTTTCTTGTTGATACTTAGTTAGATACTTCACCCATTATACAAAATTATTGAAACAATATCCAATGTACTCTCTAACTAAAATGTTAGTTCTTTGGATGATAAATCATGCAAAACACATGTTCATAGACATAGGTGTGTGAAATGCTATACATACAAAATAGTAAAGGCTAATGGGTAACTATACATCAACTTTAGGTTATCATTACAATTGCACTCTTAATGAGTAGATCGAACAAATGAATATTGACTTTGAAATGCGACGTTAAAGTTGATTGAAAATGTAAAATAAAACATGATATTAATTTTAATTGAAGTGTGACATTAACTTTAACTAAAATGTAATGAGTGAACATATTTAAAATTTTGGTGCATATATATGAAATCTAGCCGATTCAATATTGTCAAATGTGTATTGTGAAATATGTTTCGGCGAATATACATCTACTAAATCTAAAAACTTCAAACTGCATTGCATATTAACATTTGGACAATGATAGTACTTATCAAATATTTAATATGAGAATGATTCAGTGACATGAAGTGGAGATCATATACCATTTCCAACAAAGATTAGTGATATATAGGACAAGTTTTTCTTCTTCTTTTTTCTCATATATAAAATTTAAAACTAAATAAAATTTAAACTAGTACATGTGGCTTTAATTTCCCAATATAATTATAGTGGTAGACACCTTTTTTTATATCTAATGTTGATTGTGTTTAAGTGGTTCTTCCATTTAGATTTGTTTTGAAAGTGATTTCTCTCATTTAATTCCTTGTTGCATAAAATTAATGATCTTCTTGGATTAATATTTACCTACATATATTTTAATATTGTGTTTTATTGTCAATACAAGCTACATACACATTAGTGACGTTATATTGGTACTTGCAAAATTATTTTCAGATTGAAACAGAGAATATTAATTTTGACGAATATATATTTGTCAAATGCCAATTCGTTTGACTGCCAAAATAATTAATTAATTATTGGAGTAACTAATTGATTACTTATTTAGAAAGCTTTGTGAACATGAAAAAATATAGCATGTTGGTACCTGAAGATATTGTTGAAATATCGTTTCCTAATGATTACAATAATAAATAATTTGGGGTTAACTTTGAATTATTTATTTAGTTATTATTATTTATTTTATTTGCAAATTTTGTGAAACTGAGTACTACATGCTAAACTATAAAGTGGAATTGAAGGGACATCACTGATTCACTGCATATATTTTATTTGTTTTGTTTTTTCCCCATTTTTTTAAGGTTGTTAGGTTTGAGTGATTTAGAGAGATCGAAAAAAAAAGGAGGCAACTCTCATTCAAACAGAATTAACGAGAGGCTCGCGCCTTCAATCATTAATTATATATATTAGAATAATATAAGCTGAATACATAATAATTAGCAGAAGAGTTGATACCTAATTATTTACGCTATTGAAAAGAAAGTTAGATATAATATTTTTCAATGATTATGTATCTTGTACACCAGGTGCATCGTGCAATATACATGCATTATTAAAAAAGTTACACATATATATAATTATTAATGAGAATTTACATCTGTTATTACTAAAAATAATTTTTTTATATGTATTTTCCAATAATAACATGTGTGATTTTGTGGTAATAACAAATGTAATATTTGTAAAATGTGTTTGAAATTTAAAACACACAGTGCTCTTGGTGTACACAAGATTGAGTCTTTTTGGATTATCTCAATTTGTCAAAAAAGTAGGTTTAACAAAAAAAAATTGTTGAAAGATTTTTATTTTGATCTTATTAAAGTATAGTTGCTTAGTTGAATCATCAAATTCAAATTACTAGTGGGATTTATGCACCTTTGATCGTGAAATTAATGATTGATTATAATTATATCGTTACTAGTCAACGGCGCCAAGAAAGTTTTCCTTGTTGATAACCATAATTTACTGTTAAGTTATTTGAATTATTTTTTATTCGAGATAATTTGTTGATGTGTTGATAAGACTCATATAATCTGTGCTAGGAGTTTTAGAAAGTATTATATGCGAATGATACTTACGGTAACTATTACCGTGAATATTAATTTATTAATACCTTATATTGAAATAATTAATACATTTAGTAAAATTAACTAGTACCACTTTAACTAATTCTTTTAGTGAAAATAACTAATACCCCTTAGAATTGATACATTTAGTGCAATTCACTCATACTTTTAGTGTAATCTTACTAATACTCATCAAATAAATTTCACCGTGAATATCATTCACATAATACCTTCTACGTACATATGTTATTGAATGGAGCATTGGGCATACGAGAACTAAGACGTGTAAGGAGGTTTATCAAAAAAATTGGTAATATTGTCAATTTAGGTTTAAAAGACTAAAAAAAATATTAAGACCATGTTTCACAACTTATAATTCCTAGATATTCAATTGTGTTTTTATAAATTACAATTAAAATATATATATATTAATTTCATGTAATTGGAAAAAAAAATAAGAAAAGTAATAATGAAAACATTAATGTATATAGATATATAATACTCCCTCCGTTCACTAAATTTTTACCCGCTTTCCTTTTTGGTCCGTCCACCAAATTTTTATTCATTCCTCTTTTGGAAATAAACTACACTCACAAACAAAAAATGGGCCCCACAATACCCACCATAATACTCTTACTTTATCTACTTTATTCACTTTTTCAATAAAATACCAATTTTCATTAAAAAATGTGTCCAACAGTAATCAGGTAAAATTTTCATGGACGGATGGAGTACATGGTTTTAGTATTTGTCAGTCCTAAACTGATGGATGACATTATGCCAAAAAATGGAAGATCAACTAGTATCATTAAACTTGAGTTTGTTTATTTATATTGATGAGCTTTATTAAACGAGTTCAAATGAATATTTTTTGAGCCGACACAATAAAAAAAAATTGATATTTAGTGACAACAATTCTATCATTATAATTTCTTTAGCTAAAAATCATTACTACAAGAAATAAAATTATGCTTTTAAGGACCGTTTCCTATCGTTAAAAAAATTTATTTAAAAAAATTATAATGACATAATTATTGCCACTAAAAATTAATTTTTTTTATAGTGCAAGTCCAGAATAATTCACGAACGATTTAATTTGATTACATTCCTAGGTTTGATAACCCTAGCCTCAGTCTTAGTAAGTGCATGATGCATTATATATCTCTACGGCAAAATAATGTAGTGTTAGTTTTATCTCAAAACTATGTTGTAACTATCATTTAATAGTAGCATGCAGCTAATACTTTTGAAACAAATATATTTAATAAACAATTAATATTATTTAAAAATAAATACAAAATACAAACCAATTGCATAATGAAACTAGTTTACACACTACTTTGCAAACCATGACTACAAAAAATCATTGTTATGAAAATGGTAAAGAACTTAATTATTCCTTCATAAAAAGGTTTTAAAAAATTCTCCTAATTAATCTCTTAAAAATAACATGATGAGACATATCAAGAAACTCTTTAACATAAACGAATCTTCTTAATTTGGAATATAAAGAGTAGCTAATGAAACTTCTACTCTCCATAGGGCCTAATCTCTTAGCCTCCTATGTATGATTATATACTAGCTAGCTATAGCTAATTAATGACATTAATTAACTAACACTTACTATAATTTATTTAAATAAAACAAGCTACTATTCAAAATTCCCTTCTAATCTTGAATCCAACTTTTGACTCAATTCTTCTAATCCGTAGATATTAAAGCTGTAATGTCAAATTATAAATGTGATTGAAGAATCTATACCAACTTTAAACACTACTTATTTTTTTAATCTGCCGCATAGAAGGAAATATGTGTGAAAGCATAAAACTAAATGACCCTTTTTCCGTACAAAATGCGTCATCATACGTAATATATATCATGGAAGTTCTCATGAGTTGATGATTGCGTTAGATTGTAAAATAGATCGGGTTTATTGCAAGAATATTAGTCTAAAAGAAATAAGTTCATTGTAAAAATGGCCAAATTTATATCAATAATTGCCTCAAACATGGAAAAAAAAATCTTGTGGTATTAATTTTGCAGCTAAAATACATACAAAATGATTTTTTTTTTTTTTAGAATAGGTTAAAATGAATTTTTTTTTGTGGGATCGATTTTGCAATAAACACAAAATAAATAATAGGGCTTAAGTGAGACAGTCTCATAATGGGACGGAACATAATTTGAGCATGTCGTATTAATATTAATTTTGGAAGAAATAAATGTTACTTTGTACTAATTTGTGGATCATTTACCATTATCAGACCGTCTTTTACAAGTTTTTTTTTCAAAATAAATCAGAGGAGTGCGTGTATTTAGACAACAAATTTTTACAGGTATATTATTGATAAAACCAAATTAAAATTATATTTTTATAAACTAGCCTTATCGTACAACTAATTTATAGTTCGTGTGTATTTTAATATAATCCTAATGTTTTATTAAAATGTAATCCAACCGTACTATAAAATATTTGTCATTTTAGATATTTTAATTATTCATCTCGCATTCTTTCCTACTATGTCATAAAAATTTCATTCCTAATTCTAAATTATTAAAAAAAAATTGTCCAATTTGTGGTTAACTTGTTTAGATTTTAAGTTTTTTTTAATTTTTTTATATCTTTAAAATGATGTTCCCTCCTATTTTTTTTTTTTAAGGAATAGGGAGCATTAGTTGTTTCATGCATTTTAGAGCATCTCCAGCAGTTGCACCATTCTTCCGTCAATTTTGCACTACTCTATTATAGTGTCAGCAAAAAATCTCCAGCAGTTTACACTACTTTTTACACTAAAATAGAATATTTCATTAAGATTTCTTACTTTAATTATTATTTTTATTTATTCCATAATAATTTATATTATAATTCATTTGAATTTTTATAATATAATAAATTTAATTAAAAATAATCTTCTCTCATCAAAATATTTCAATAAAAATTCAAATTACAAAGAAAATAAAAAAATCCATACAAAAATAAAATTACAATAAAAATTAGAATTGCAAACTGATCCACATACATTATTCCTTATTGGAAATTCTTCCCACAAAAATAATCTTTTATTAATATGTATTTTTATTTGACATTATATTTTAATTTATGTCTAATATTTTAATTCATTGCATGTTATTTTTCATTGCTTTAATTTTTTTTAATTAACTATACAATACAAATTTATTTTAGTTGATATAAAAAATTGAATTAATTAAATAAAAAGTGAATTACCTAGGTACACATTATACATATATTAAGTATTAATATATATATATATATATCCTAAACTAAAAAAAAAACAAATTGTGGCGTCCACAATAGTGGAACACCAAAATTGTGTGGATTTGGGAAGATATGGCGTCCACGCCATTCTAGTGACCTATTTGCAGTCACTGCTGGAGCACCAAAATAGCCCATTACACCAACCATCTCCATTGATGGAGATAGTCTTAATGGGCCACTAAGTTACCATGATTTACCTCCTGCACCCAATTCTGCCGGGCCAGGAGGTGGGGGCCTTGGGGACGAGAGTTTCGCCTTTTGCTACAAGTTGTTTCATGCATTAAAAAATAAAATAGTTATTTTACAATAAATTAATAATTACTATGAACCAATTGCATAATAAAACGATTTTATATACTTAATTTTAATTATCTTGAATGATAATACAGAATCTAGAAAGTCCGGGTTTTCATCTCTTATCATGTAGGGTAATTATTATAGTAGGGACCTTTATTTATTTATGTGTGATTCAATTTCAACTTTCTAATGAATATGACAGCAAATTAAGTTATTTGCGATAACAACGCCAAGTTAATTGCCAAATATATGACACTAAAAATTAAATTAATCATAGAACAAAAGGTGAGGCTTATAAGGACTAATATAGTATAGTTAAGGTGGGATGCTTAGACTAAGATGTGATTAATTAATAAAAATAATGTAATTATGGTATCTAAGTAAACCACCTCGTGTACTCGAAATGATTCTCACCGCTACTTTTTGTAAAACAACTTGCCCACCTACGACTGTTGATATCAGTGCTTATAGTTAATGGCAAGATAATGATAAACCTGAAAAGTTGATAGAGTTAAACAAATTTATTACTTAAACTTAGTTTAGTATACAAAGAATTTAATTGTACCCCTCATTTTTAGTTTAAAAGAAGTAGCCAATATCTATATATAGGTTTGATAAGTTAAATATTAGGCACAAGATAAGAGACCTAACTTATTCCTATACCAATCAAAGCTAATTCGATTTTTATATTATTTAGTACGTATTTTGTTTGAATGCAGTCGAATATTTATTTTAAAGAGTGTAAATCTCTAATTTATATACTAAAATTACTAAAAACACGTAGATTAACAATGAAATTTACGACGAAAAACGGATTTTGCAACGGACACGTGTCCGTTGATAAAATAACCGTAGTTAATATTTGCGACGAATTTTTGCCATCCATCGCAAACTTAAGATGACATCATCCATCAGAGACCTAGTCGGGTCAAGAACCGATAGGATTGTCAAAATTTGTGACACGTGTGTGCATCGCAAATAATCAGATTAAATTGATATTACATTTCCCCCAAAAAAATATGCGACCAACACATGTCCGTCGCAAAATATAAGCCTAGGACAAAAAAATTGGTCTGTGTGGTTTGAACCCGGGCCCTCCGCACACCTAGGACGGACGCAAACCACTGGGCCATTGACCCTCAAACTATATTATCCAGCCTAGCTTTCATAATAGCCTTATTGGGTCTTGAACAATTATTTCCAATTTCACATCTAAGGGGAATCGAACTCGCGAATTCTCATGCATGTGGAAGCGCATCGTTTGGACACTTACTTCCATTGTTCATTTTCTTGCAATTAATTGTATATGTATAATAATTGACTCATTTTTTTTCTTCATAATTCGTCAAATTAATTCCTTTTCTTTTCTAACTTATTTAAATAAATGTTGCGACCAACTATATTTTTTATTTTATAAAATTATTTATTTCGACAACGTGTAAGCTTATAATTCGTTCATTTATACACAATTAATTGTATATGTTTTCAAATTGATTTTTTTTTTCATAATTCATCAAATTAATTTCTTTGTTTCTAACTTGTTTATATAAATGTTGTGCTCAATTATTATTAAAAAAAAATTTGTAAAATTATTTATCCCAACAACGCGTAAACATATAATTCGTTCATTTGTACGCAATTAATAGTATATGTATCCAAATTGACTATTTTGTTTCCAATAATTCACCAAATAAATTATTTTTTATTTCTAACTTGTTTATATAAACGTTGGTGCCCAACTTTTCTTTATTTTATAAAATTATTTATAGTCGACAATGTAAATTTATAATTTGTTTATTTGTGCGCAATTAATTCTAAATGTATCCATATGAAATCTTTTTTTCATGTTTCACCAAATTAACTTTTTTATTATTATTTTGTATAATTGTTGTTTTCTTTTACTACTTATAAGTTATTCATCTAATAAAATAATATTAAAAATATAAAATTATCCATAAAATAAAATAAAAGTAATATTGATTCAGATAAAAAAAATCGTATTTCACAAAATTTAAAATCTAAAATTTTCTAATCATCGGATTGAAATCCGGCATCATCCCACTCTTCATCCTCATCCAGGTTTACAACCGGCGGCTACGGTGGCGGTGTTGGTGGTAGAGACGATCCACCTAACATGGAGGAGACCATTGTCCACCACTCGTTCATTGCCTCTCGATGATTCTGCTCCGCCTCCCGCTGTGCTGCCTGCCGCATCTTCTTATACTCTTCTTTGTCCCGTTGTTGCTTCTGGAGGTCCTTCATCTGCTTAACCACAGTCGAAAGCTGTTGTTGGTCCCAAAAAGGTTATCCAGCGGAAAGCGTTTTGAGATATTTTTTAAGAAAACCCTTTTAAAGAAATGCTAAAAGAAAATGCAGAAACTTAAAGTGCAGTAGATTAAATAACACAAGGATTTATAGTGGTTTGGACAAACTTGTCCTACGTCCACTCCCCCTTTCTCCAAAGGGGACTCTCTCTCCAACCAACTTACTTACTACTGGAATTGGGAAGTACCAGCTCCTTCGTACACCAACTGCTTACAATAACCTTTCAATGTGGTGAACAGGTTGAGTAAATCTCCAACTAAAAACTCCTAAAGAGTGTATAAACTTGAATGAACAAGGTGAGTGAGTGGAAGAGTTCGTGTGTCTTTGGTGTGCTCTCGTCCGACTCTTGTGTGGAACTCATCACAACACTCCTTTTTATAGTTGTAGGAATTAACTAGCCGTTGGAAAGCTAGCAATTTCAAACAACCATAATTGGAGGAATATAATCAATCACAGATTGATTATATTGATTGATTAGTTGGCTTCATTCAATCAATCATATCCTCCATCACTTGACTCTCCAGATTGCTTCTTCTCAATCATTGAAACTCCATGATCTTCTTGTCTCCAGATTACACACAGCCTTCATGTGGGTGAACTAATCTATCACACTCGTCTGGTCTGGTCTGGGGTCGTCTGGTCAGGACTCATCTGGTCAGGTGACATTTCTGGCATACTCCTCTGGCAGACTTCTCTGGTCCTCTGGTCAGAGCTCATCTGGTCCGACTCCTCTGGTGACTCGTCTGCTCTGGTCTGGACACCTCATCTAGTCACCACTCATCTGGTCACCTCACCTGGTCTGTTGGTCCCAAAAAGGTTATCTAGCGGAAAGCGTTTTGTGTTTATTTTTAAGAAAACCCTTCTAAAGAAATGCTAAAAGAAAATGCAGAAAACTTAAAGTGTAGTAAAGTAAATAACACAATGGATTTATAGTGGTTCGGACAACAGATCCTACGTCCACTCTCCCTTTCTCCAAAGGGGACTTTCTCTCCAACCAACTTACTCACGAACCATTGGAATTGGGAAGTACCCGCTCCTTCGTACACTTGCTTACAACAACCTTTCAAGGTGAACAGGTTGATTATAAGATCCAACTAAAACTCCTAAAAGAGTGTATAAACTTGAATGAACAAGGTGAATGAGTGGAGAGTCGTGTGCTTTGTGCTCTTGCCCGACTCTTGTCTCTCTAATGAACTCATCCAAAACACTCCTATTTATAGTTATAGGGATTAACTAGCCGTTGGAAGCTAGAAATTCAAACAACCATAATTGGAGGAATATAATCAATCACAGATTGATTATATTGATTGATTGATCTCCTCCATTGATTTGATCTTTTAAGATTGATACCAATCAATCAATC
Source organism: Ballota nigra (assembly GCA_947034835.1). Taxonomy (NCBI): domain Eukaryota; kingdom Viridiplantae; phylum Streptophyta; class Magnoliopsida; order Lamiales; family Lamiaceae; genus Ballota; species Ballota nigra. Next base: position 67,562,277 of record OX344729.1, on the reverse strand, counting down.
AATCCTCCTATCAGTTGACTCTCTAGAATGCCTTATCTCTATCATCGAACTCTAAGATCTCCTTGTCTCCAGATTACATGCAGCCTCTAAGTGGGCGAACTAATTCGTCTCCCTCATCTGGTCAGGACTCGTCTAGTCTTGTGACATTTCTGCTCTGAACCTCATCTAGGAGAGGTCTTCTGGCAGACTCCTCTGGTCAGACTTCTCTGGCAGACTCCTCTGGTCAGACTCCTCTGGCAGACTCCTCTGGTCAGTGTCTGGACACCTCATCTGGTCTGCGCAGATTTATTCCCCCTTAACTAAAGACATATTCTAGACCTAGACTAATCTGTAGCTGACTAACAGGTTCAGCTAGTCCTATTACAGGTTCTTATCTAACCTATATCCCAACAATTTCCCCATTTTTGATGATGTTAAAACTAAAAGAACTGAAATAAAACAAGACAAGAAAATTTGAAATAACAAGATAAAGAATCTAGCAGGCTGGGTCAACTGATCTTCCCCCTTAAAATATGCTCAGCTGATATTGGGGCAAAAGATCAGATGGTCTTCTTGTGTATCTGCAAGCAATCAACTTTTTGGTACCCTTCTGTGTCCAGGGGGGTTAGCAAAATTTTTAGGAAGCCACAAGAATAGATCATCCCTTTTTTAATCAGGTGATCTTATCTTTCTTCCATACATATCCACAAAAACACACTAAACAAAAGAACCTTTGACATGGTTATTTCTTCTAGAGGCCCTTCTTCTCTTATGAGCTTGTCCAGTAGAAGAAGTAACTTGTCTTAAAGCAACAGAATTCTTTTGATAAGGATAAGTTTAACTAGAACTATCAAAGGTTCCAGCTGGTCTGGCAGATGACTTGAAAGTCTTCTGCGGGTGAGTAGGAGTCATTTGGTTCTGCCTCTTTTGAGAAGATCCAGACGGTCTTCTACTCTGCTGGCCTGGCTGAGGTATTTTATTCTGGGTATAACCCTTCTTAAAATTCCTCTTCTGCCTTTTGGGTTTTTGAGTTTCAGTACTTATCTGCCCATTAGGCTGAGTTGCCTGGTCAGCTGACCTCTTGCCTTTATCAATAAAATTTCTAGGTTGTTCTTCTTTCTGAACATGTGAGGATTCAGGTTTGGAATAACCAAGGTCTGTCTTATCATGCTCTCTTTGAGATAAGGCAGCTATGTGTGACACAACATTGTTTGTTGTAGTTAGCTGCTCCAATCTCATCTTGAGCTTGTCCTCACTTTCTCTTACAATTTTATTTTGGTGGAAGAGTTCATCAAACTTAGCTTTAAGAAGATTATATTCATTGTCTTTCTCAACATTTTCAACAGCCAACCTTTCTATCAGCTTAACTTGTTAAATACACCTTGTTGTCAAGTCAGAAGACTCTTCGACCAGTGTATGATTTTGTTCAGCTAGTAGATCAGCTGAGTTGCCTAGACATTGTGAAAGCTTCTGATTTTCTGCTTTCAGCTTTGAGTTCTCATCTTCCAACTTTTGACAAAGTTGTATAGAAGTTTGGAGATCTAATAGCATCTTCTGCATATCAGACTCCTCTAATTGTCCAGAAAAAGAAGAAGATGAAAAAGAAGAGGAAGTTCGATTACATACCTCATCTGTCACTAGACATATCTCTTCGTCTGGTCCAAAATTAGATGATGAACCAGAAGTGGACACCTCTTCTTCCTCATCTGCCAAGCTTCTTTTGGAGTAACTCCTAGTGTATCTTCTACTACTTTTCTTCGAACCCATTTCTGCAAGAAATTGTTAGCACAACAAATATTTGGGTTTTTAAAAATTGGATCTGCCCTGGTGACCACCAAAATAATTTCAAAACAGTGGTCTGTAGGACACACTGCTTTGATACCACTTGTTGGTCCCAAAAAGGTTATCCAGCGGAAAGTGTTTTGAGTTTATTTTTAAGAAAACACTTCTAAAGAAATGCTAAAAGAAAATGCAGAAAACTTAAAGTGCAGTAAAGTAAATAACACAAGGATTTATAGTGGTTCGGGCGTCCACTCTCCCTTTCTCCAAAGGGGACTTTCTCTCCAACCAACTTACTCACGAACCACTGGAATTGGGAAGTACCAGCTCCTTCGTACACTTGCTTACCACAACTTTTCAAGGTGGACATGTTGATTATAAGATCCAACTAAAACTCCTAAAAGAGTGTATAAACTTGAATGAACAAGGTGAGTGAGTGGAGAGTTCGTGTGCTTTGTGCTCTTGCCCGACTCTTATCTCTATAATGAACTCATCCAAAATACTCCTATTTATAGTTGTAAGGATTAACTAGCCGTTGGAAGCTAGAAATTCAAACAACCATAATTGGAGGAATATAATCAATCACAGATTGATTATATTGATTGATTGATCTCCTCCATTGATTGGATCTTTTAAGATTGATACCAATCAATCAATCCTCCTATCAGTTGACTCTCCAGATTGCTTTATCTCTATCATCAAACTCCAAGATCTCCTTGTCTCCAGAGTACACGCAACCTCTAAGTGGACGAACTAATTCGTATCCCTCATCTGGTTAGGACTCGTCTGGTCTGGTGACATTTCTGCTTTGAACCTCATCTGGGAGAGGTCTTCTGGCAGACTCCTCTGGCAGACTCCTCTGGTCAGACTCCTCTGGCAGACACCTCTGGTCAGACTCCACTGGCAGACTCCTCTGGCAGACTCCTCTGGTCAGAGCTCATGTGCTCTGATGACTCATCTGCTCTGGTCTGGACACCTCATCTGGTCTGCACAGATTTCTTCCCCCTTAACCAAAGACCTATTCTAGACCTAGACTAATCTGTAGCTGACTAACAGGTTTAGCTAGTCCTATTACAGGTTCTTTATTTTAACATCTTCAAAACAGCTAACCTATATCCCAACATGGTCATCTCTCATCTGGTCTGCAAAGATTTCTTCCCCCTTAACCAAAGACCTATTCTAGACCTAGACTAATCTGTAGTTGACTAACAGGTTCAGCTAGTCCTATTACAAGTTCTTGTTTTAACATCTTCAAAACATCTAATCTATATCCTAACAATTTTCCCCTTTTTGATGATGTTAAAACTGAAAGAACTTAAATAAAACAAGACAAGAAAAATTTGAAATAACAAAATAAAGAATCTAGCAGGTTGGGTCAACTGATCTTCCCCCTCAAAGTATGCTCAGCTGATATTGGGGCCAAACATCAGATGGTCTTCTTGTGTATCTGCAGGCAATCAACTTTTTTGTACCCTTCGGGGTCCAGGAGGTTAGCACAATTTTTAGGAAGCTACAAGAATAGATCATCCCTTTTTTAATCAGGTGATCTTATCTTTTTGCCATACAATATCCACAAAAGACACTCAACAAAAGAACCTTTGACATGGTTATTTCTTCTAGAGGCTCTTCTTCTCTTATGAGCTTGTTCAGTAGAAGAAGTTGTTGGAGTTATACGTGAAAGTATGCTTTTACTTTGTATAACTCGTGTATCAAACACTTGTTTATGAGAATAATTCTTTTATCGCATTTGCTTTAGATATGATTGAATGTTGAATATTTATTGCAAACCGTTCAATATATAGTACATGTTACATTGTAGTTAATGTGGTGATACCCGATCACGGAAGACAACATTAACGGTTTCCTTGTAACTAAACGTACATTTCACGACCTAGGTGGAATTGAACAATCCGCCGTGAAAGGTCGATGTGTAAGGCTCAGATTGGTCTGTCTTGACTAAGAGATTGCACTAGCACATTTAGTATGTGTTGAAGAGGACCTACAGCGAGGATAAATTCTTCTGTTCTGAAAGGTGAAGAATTAGACCTCAGTGGTTGTTGATTTCTTAATCTTCGTCACTTAAATAGGACCGTGTGTGCTTAATAGTTACTGCTTTGATTCATGTTGGGTGAGAATCATTGTGACTTCGAACTTTGTGTCTTGGGCAGTAATATTAATCATACGACGGTTGCTAAGATTTAATACGGAGAAACGCGTGCGAGTACGGCTCGTGTGATTAGTCCCCTTGGTGGGCTCAGAAGTTTTATTGTACCAAATCTTGCAAGTGAAGAATTAGTTTCTTCGGTACGAATAATAATGTTGAGCTGTCTTTACTCCAAAGTGAAATATATTAATTAATTTAGAGCTATTCAGAAGCTCAATTAATTAATGGACTTGATAATCTTAAACGCGGGAAATAATAACCGGGAGCCCATATTATCGTAATATGGATTAAGATGGATAGTGCAATATTAATTTATTAGTGGTAATAATTAATATTAATGGGCTGAATTATATTGGGGCTCAATATTGAAATTCAGAAGTCCATTAGGAGGTCCAATCTTAATTCTCCTTAAGGCCCCTCAAGTAGCCCATTAAGTAGCCCAATAATGATAAGGTGATTAAAATAAAAAGAAAATAATTATGCTGATTTTTCAAGTATTATTTTCGAAAATTGCATGATAAGGAGGAAAAAGATTTTGTTGATTTTCTTGGAAAGATATTATGCAAGATATGTATTCTAGGAATACAAGAATATCTCATATATTCAAGAAGATCCAAATCTTGGATTTCTTCTATGTAATTTTCGAGAGTTTCATATTTATTAGGAGAGTGAGATTTTTGTGGAATATTTTACTATGGAGAAAAGAATATATGAGATATATTCAAGATTTCTTAGAGATTAAGAAAAGATTTTCTCCATGCCCATAAAATCTCTACGAATTTCGGTCACCCCCCCTTTAGAAATAGGAGATGATTATTTCATCTCAATGTACATAATTCCATGTGTTGGAAAAATCAAGAAGCATAGATATTTTTCTTTTTCCTTAGTTATTAAATTACTTGAAAGCGTCTCCCACCGGCGATCAAGTGAGGTGAAAAGGGAAATACTTGAGAAGGCTTTGGGTTGATAGAGCGAGATTATAAGTGTCCCGTATATCCAAAGGCCAATACTACGAGAGGTACGTTAATCACATATTTACTTGTTTAATTCCGCCTAGTTAAATATGTGAAATTAATTTAACATGCATGATGATAATTAGTTGTTGGAATTATTATTTGAATTAATTAGGATTAATTCATGCTAGTAATAATTGTATTTAAATTCGTATTTAAAGTTCATCCCGAATAGATTCCGGGCACCCCTATTTTCCAAACAACTGGTATCAGAGCCACGGTTTCGGGCTCTGAATTTTAAATTGGAATTTAAATTGTTGAACATTAAATTGAAATTGGATAGTAGAATTGTTAGATCTTTTTTGCAGGTATCCAATTGTCATGGTTTTTAATGTTGTTAATTTCATGCGTGTGAATTAATTTGGTTTTTAATTCGATTCGTTCGAATTCGTTTTTCTCGTGAGAAAATCCACGAGTAGATTAGTTGTTTTATTTTGATTCGATCATTGTAATAGACTAGTCTAGATCTAGTATTTATTTTTTTTTGTAAAAATAAATTGTAACCGGATCGTGACGAAGAACGAAGAATTAAAAACGGCGTACCCGGACGACGCATACAAGCGTGGCGCGTGTATGGAGGTAAAATCATGCAAGGGGTGAAGAAAACGAGGACGAACGGCGAAAAAACGGCGCACGGGGGTGCACGGCGCACGCCGTGCGCACCGCGCGCGCGCGCCTCGGCGAGGGGCTGCAGCGCCTCGGGGCGCCTCGGGTGCGCCTCGGCGCGCTTCTGTGCAGCGCCTCGGGTGCGCCTCGGGGCTGCGCTTCGGCGCGCCTCGGGCACTTTTCCAGCGCTTCTCGGGCCGGGAAGCGCGCGGGCCCACTTCGTGGGCCAACGCGCGCTGTATCTCAGGCCGTGGAATTTTTTCGGTTCGTGTTTTTTTTCCGTGTGATGCTGTTTTTGAAGAAGTGTTACTGTTCGAGTGGGAGCACATCGAGACGAACGTCGGAAAGCAACAAGGACGATTTTTTGCATCAAGACGTGAAGAAATTAAACCGTGACAATTGGATTTGAGTGCTCCAATGTGTTTAATTTTTGTTTTGATGGATGTTTTATTTCGTGCACTTATTATCATTTGTTAATATGTGTTTGCATGAATTTAATTGTCCAAGAAAAACCTTACTTTCGAAAATTACTAAGTATGTTTTTTTATAATCGCAATTTTATTCCGGATATTAAAATTGGATTATTTTGACCTCCATAATTTATTTATTTGTGAAGTTCTTTTGGAATACATTTCCCCCTCGGATCGGCCAAAAGAACGGATTTCACATGAATAAATTCTGAAAGGATGATTGTGGATTATTACTAGTGGCGGTATTGACCCTCACCACGAGTGGCTTGCTCAAAGCGAAATAATAATCCTGTATTTAATTATGGTTATTACTTAGGCATAGGAAATTGATATTAACTTACTCCCCTCGGAGTCCCTGTCAGTTTCTATGTGGTCAAAGCGGGAGCCAACTATTAATTTTGAATTAAGGATTTGTAACTTTTAAGTTTGTAATCCGCTTGAATGTGTTTAAATGTATAGACCACCCCTCGTGGCGCATTTAAATTGTTTCGAGATGTTGGCTGATGCATGATTATATTGTTTTAAGGTTTCAATATAATTGATGTGATCGAATTATGCGATAATTTCATATTTTTCTAGATATTGATATGAATGTATGTTTTATTCTCATTTCATCATGTCGCAACCTTTTAATCCACTGTTTAATATACTTAAAGTTAATAAATTTTTTGGAGTGATTTATATCGATTGGAAATATTTTTTTAAATTTGTCCTTACTGCACGAAAACACAATTGGGTTATTTATGTTAATATACCCGGCAAGCCTAATGATAAGTCAAGCAATGGGAAGAGGCAGTTTATGATCGGAAGCGTGACAATGAATGAAGTGCATCATCTTGACATTTCTGTCTGAGGATTTGAGACGCGTTCATGAAGACATTGTATCCGCTGTTGAAATCATGGAACACCTTGAAGAGATGTTTTCACATCAGAATCCCATGACTAATCAGTTCACCAAACATGACTCGGTCAAGTTGGAAATGGTGGAAGGAACGCCCGTGAGGGAGCACGTTCTCGAGATAATGGCATACCTTAACAAGTTGGAAGTACTTGGTGCGGATTTTGATTGATTTCATATACCATTCCCTACCGAGAAGCTTTGAGTAGTTTCATCTGAACTGTCAGATGAATGAACGGACAAGTCGTTTGCCCGAGCTCTTGCAAGCTTTAGTTTCGGTGGAGGTGATAATGGAGCACCAGTCTAGTGCTATGGTGGCTAATGGTTCGTCTACCTCTTTTGGTCCCAAGGGAGGGAAAAAGAGGAAGAGAACCAAAGGCCGGATCCAAGCAAATCCAATTGTTGCGAAAGGCAAATGCAAAGGCAAGCATCGAAGGGGAAGTGTTTTAGTTGCGGTGAGAGAGGACAATGGAGGTCTGCCTGTTCCAAGCCTAAGAGGCTAGGAAAGTTAGGTAATTCACACACCTTAGTCGTCGAAACTTGTGAAGTGGCGTATGCTGTCTATTCGTGGATAGTGGATACGAGAGCTACTGATCACATTTGTTTCATGGGTTTAAGCTAACCCGACGACTTAACGGAAGTGAGATCCCCATCACATCGGGCAATGCTACGAGAGTGGCAGCTGAAGCAGTGGGAGAAGTGCGCCTATCTTGTGAAGATAGAGTTATGGTCTTGAGAGACGTTCCTCATGTTCCTAGTTTAGAAAGAACTCAACCTTCAGTTTCTAAACTGTTTGAATAGATACTCAGTTTCTTTTAATAAGGATGTTATTATTGCTTGAAACGATGAGTTTATCCGTTCCGGAACTTTAATGGATGATCTTTATACCATTATTTGGGCACACCACTCACAAAATTGAATCTAATAACACATCGATTATTTCGAGTAATAAAAGAAAGCGTTCCTCGGAGATGAACGAAACACTTCTATGGCATCTTAGACTATGTCATATTAATCTAAAGTGGATAGAGAGATTGGTGAAAGACGGATCCTTGGAATCATTCCAAGTCGAACCGCTTCCAACTTGTGAATCCTGTTTAGAGGGTAAAATGACCAAGAGGGCATTTGGAGCCAAGGGGAATAGAACTACGGAAGTGTTAGAACTCGTTCATACCGATATGTGTGGTTCAATGACGATCATAGCAAGAAGAGGTATGAGTAATTTGATGATTACTCAAAATACGGATACATCTACCTTATGATGCATAAGGAAAGAAGTATCAAGTCTCTACGATTTGTTCGTGGAGGCGAATACCTTAGCAATGAATTCTTGAACTACCTATCGGAAGAAGGGATTGTATCCCTGTTGACCACATCGGGAACCCCTCAATAGAACGGTGTGGAGGAACGAAGGAGCCAGACTCTTTTAGAAATAGTCAGATCCATGATGAGTTATTCGGATTTACCCAAGTCGTTTTGGGGTAACGCCTTGGAAACAACGACTTACATTCTAAACTTGGTGCCATCCAAATCGGTTCCTAAAACCCCAATGGAATTGTGGACCGGGCGCAAGCCCAGTCTAAGACACTTGCGGATTTGGGGTTGTCCGGCATACGTGCTAGACGAGGAAGCCGGTAAATTGGATCCACGTTCGGAATTAAGGTTGTTTATAGGATATCCCATGGGAACGAAAGAGTGTATATTCTATAGTCTCAAGGATTAAAAGACCGTGATTAGTTCGCACTTTAAATTCTTGGAGGAAGACTATATGAACAAAAGAAAGCCCAGAAGTGAGATTACCTTAGACGAGTTAAGAGGGCGAACTCCTATACCAAGTATACAAGATGATATACCACACGTCATACCTTCACAACCGGAACCCCGTCGTAGTGGGAGGATTGCAAGGCAACCCGAGAGATTCATGGGAATTGGAGAATCTTCGGATTTGATTCCCGGCGATGAATCAGACCCATGAACGTACGACGAGGCAATCCAAGCCAAAGACGCGGAAGTGTGGCAAACTGCAATGGAAACCGAGGTGGGTTCGATGGATTATAATCAAGTGTGGGAGTTGGTTGATCCACCTAATGGGTAGAGCCCATTGGATGCAAGTGGGTGTACAAGAGGAAAAGAGGACCGGACGGAAGGGTAGAGACCTTCAAAGCAAGGCTTGTGGCCTGTGGTCTGTAGCTATGCTTAAGTCCATCCGTATTCTCTTGTCGATCGCTGCGCACTTAGATTACGAGATCTGGCAAATGGATGTCAAGACAGCTTCCCTTAACGGAAGTCTTGATGGGATCTATATGCAACAGCCCAAAGGTTTCGTTGAAAAAGGCCAAGAGCACCTCGTATGCAAGCTTAAGAGATCCATTTATGGACTTAAGCAAGCATCGCGTACTTGGAACCAGTGTTTTGATCAATTGATTAAGTCTTATGGGTTTGTGATCAAAACAAGTTCGAAAGTTGTGTGAAAGATGTGACGGAACTGCGGTGGTATTCTTAGTATTATACGTAGACAATATTCTGCTCATTGGAAACAATGTAAAGGTATTGTCAGACGTAAGGGTATGGCTGTCAAAACAGTTTGATATGAAGGACTTAGGGAAAGCCGGTCACATCCTTGGGATCAAGTTCACTCGAGATCGCAAGAGGAAGATGTTGGGCTTATCGCAAGTTTCATACAAAGCCACTGTTTTGAAGCATATCAGCGTGCAAGATTCCAAGAAAGGTTTTGTACCTTTTTAGGCACGGAATCCATCTATCCAAAGAAATATGCCCTAAGACGCAAGTGGAGATAGATGACATGAAAGACGTTCCGTACGTTTCGGACGTAGGAAGTCTTATGTATGCAACGTTGTGTACGAGACCGAATATCTGCCTTGTCGTGGACATGATGGCAAGATAATAAAGTAATCTCGGGAAAGCACATTAGATTGCAATTAAATGCGTCCTTTAGTTTCTGAAAAGAACTTAGTATGGAATGCTGATTTAACAGTCAGACAATCTAATTCCCATGGGATACACGGACTCAAATTTCCAATCAGACATAGACTCCAAAATACCTACCTCGAGTAGTGTGTTTTGCATGGGAGAAGGAGCCATGACATGGAGAAGCGATTTGCAGAAATGCATCGCAGATTCGACCATGAAAGCCGAATAAGTAGTTGCTTGTGAAGTAGCGAAAGAAGCGGTTTGGCTCAAGTACTTCTTAGTGGACTTGGACGTTGTTCCGAATTTGCCCGACAAGATAACTGTCTTTTGTGACAATGTCGGAGCAGTTGCAAATTCAAGGGAACCGAGAGCCCACAAGGCCAGCAAACACATTGAAAGAAAACACCATCTTATACGAGAAATCGTTAAGAAGAGGAGATAAAGAGGTGGCAAAGATAAATGTCGGAGGACAACCTAGTACATCCATTCACAAAGGGTCTGCCTCTGAGTACATTCGAGAGACATGTGGATGGAATGGGAGTCAAGACTATTGCCAATCTGCTTTAAGTATAAGTGGGAGGAATTATTAGGTTAGTGTAGGTTGACATGAGATGTCACGAAGAGCTACTACACTAAGACATGCATGATGTATACTAAAAAGCAGACTTTAAGTATAAGTGGGAGATTGTTGGAGTTATACGTGAAAGTATGCTTTTACTTTGTATAACTCGTGTATCAAACACTTGTTTATGAGAATAATTCTTTTATCGCATTTGCTTTAGATATGATTGAATGTTGAATATTTATTGCAAACCGTTCAATATATAGTACATGTTACATTGTAGTTAATGTGGTGATACCCGATCACGGAAGACAACATTAACGGTTTCCTTGTAACTAAACGTACATTTCACGACCTAGGTGGAATTGAACAATCCGCCGTGAAAGGTCGATGTGTAAGGCTCAGATTGGTCTGTCTTGACTAAGAGATTGCACTAGCACATTTAGTATGTGTTGAAGAGGACCTACAGCGAGGATAAATTCTTCTGTTCTGAAAGGTGAAGAATTAGACCTCAGTGGTTGTTGATTTCTTAATCTTCGTCACTTAAATAGGACCGTGTGTGCTTAATAGTTACTGCTTTGATTCATGTTGGGTGAGAATCATTGTGACTTCGAACTTTGTGTCTTGGGCAGTAATATTAATCATACGACGGTTGCTAAGATTTAATACGGAGAAACGCGTGCGAGTACGGCTCGTGTGATTAGTCCCCTTGGTGGGCTCAGAAGTTTTATTGTACCAAATCTTGCAAGTGAAGAATTAGTTTCTTCGGTACGAATAATAATGTTGAGCTGTCTTTACTCCAAAGTGAAATATATTAATTAATTTAGAGCTATTCAGAAGCTCAATTAATTAATGGACTTGATAATCTTAAACGCGGGAAATAATAACCGGGAGCCCATATTATCGTAATATGGATTAAGATGGATAGTGCAATATTAATTTATTAGTGGTAATAATTAATATTAATGGGCTGAATTATATTGGGGCTCAATATTGAAATTCAGAAGTCCATTAGGAGGTCCAATCTTAATTCTCCTTAAGGCCCCTCAAGTAGCCCATTAAGTAGCCCAATAATGATAAGGTGATTAAAATAAAAAGAAAATAATTATGCTGATTTTTCAAGTATTATTTTCGAAAATTGCATGATAAGGAGGAAAAAGATTTTGTTGATTTTCTTGGAAAGATATTATGCAAGATATGTATTCTAGGAATACAAGAATATCTCATATATTCAAGAAGATCCAAATCTTGGATTTCTTCTATGTAATTTTCGAGAGTTTCATATTTATTAGGAGAGTGAGATTTTTGTGGAATATTTTATTATGGAGAAAAGAATATATGAGATATATTCAAGATTTCTTAGAGATTAAAAAAAGATTTTCTCCATGCCCATAAAATCTCTACGAATTTCGGTCACCCCCCTTTATAAATAGGAGATGATTATTTCATCTCAATGTACATAATTCCATGTGTTGGAAAAATCAAGAAGCATAGATATTTTTCTTTTTCCTTAGTTATTAAATTACTTGAAAGCGTCTCCCACCGGCGATCAAGTGAGGTGAAAAGGGAAATACTTGAGAAGGCTTTGGGTTGATAGAGCGAGATTATAAGTGTCCCGTATATCCAAAGGCCAATACTACGAGAGGTACGTTAATCACATATTTACTTGTTTAATTCCGCCTAGTTAAATATGTGAAATTAATTTAACATGCATGATGATAATTAGTTGTTGGAATTATTATTTGAATTAATTAGGATTAATTCATGCTAGTAATAATTGTATTTAAATTCGTATTTAAAGTTCATCCCGAATAGATTCCGGGCACCCCTATTTTCCAAACAGAAGTAACTTGTCTTAAAGTAACAGTCTTGAAATTCTTTTGATAAGGATAAGTTTTACTAAAACCATCAAAGGGTTCCAGCTGGTCTAGCAGATGACTTGAAAGTCTTCTGCAGCTGAGTAGGAGTCAGCTGGTTCTGCCTCTTTTGAGAATATCCAGATTGCCTTCTACTCCGCTGGCCTGGCTGAGGTCTTTTAAAATTCCTCCTCTGCCTTTTGGGTTTTTGAGTTTTAGAACTCATCTGCCCATTAGGCTGAGTTGCCTGGTCAGCTGGCCTCTTACCCTTATCAATAAAATTACTAGGCTGTTCTTTTTTCTGAACATGTGAGGATTCAGGTTTGGTATAACCAAGGTCTGTCTTATCATGCTTTCTTTGAGATGAGACAGTTATATTTGACACAGCATTATTTGCTGTAGTCAGCTGCTCCACTCTCATCTTGAGCCTGTCCTCACTTTCTCTTACAATTTCGTTTTGGTGGAAGAGTTCATCAAACTTAGCTTTAAACAGGTTATATTCATTATCTTTCTCAATATTTTCAACAACCAACCTTTCTATCAGCTTAACTTGTTCAATATACCTGGTTGTCAAGTCAAAAGACTCTTCGACCAGTGTATGATTTTGTTCAGCTGGTAGATCAGCTAAGTTGCCTAGATATTGTGAAAGCTTCTGATTTTCTGCTTTCAGCTTTATGTTCCCGTCTTCCAACTTTTGACAAAGTTGTATGGTAGTTTGGAGATCTAATAACATCTTCTGCATATCAGACTCCTCTGAGTGTCCAGAAAAAGAAGAGGAAGTTCGATTACATACCTCGTCTGTTACTAGACATATCTCTTTGTCGTGTCCAAAATTGAATGATGAACCAGAAGTGGATATCTCTTCTTCCTCATCTGTGAAGCTTCTTTTGGAGTAACTCCTAGTGTTTCCTTTACTTCTTTTCTTCGAACCAATTTCTGCAAGAATTGTTAGCAGTGGTCTAGGACACACTGCTCTGATACCACTTGGGTTTTCAAAAAAATGGATCTGCCCTGGTGACCACCAAAAGCTTTTCAAAGCAGTGGTCTAGGACACACTGCTCTGATACCACTTGTTGGTCCCAAAAAGGTTATCCAGTGGAAAGCGTTTTGAGATATTTTTTAAGAAAACCCTTTTAAAGAAATGCTAAAAGAAAATGCAGAAACTTAAAGTGTAGTAGATTAAATAACACAAGGATTTATAGTGGTTCGGACCAACTTGTCCTACGTCCACTCTCCCTTTCTCCAAAGGGGACTCTCACTCCAACCAACTTACTATTGGAATTGGGAAGTACCAGCTCCTTCGTACACCAACTGCTTACAACAACCTTTCAATGTGGTGAACAGGTTGAGTAAATCTCCAACTAAAAACTCCTAAAGAGTGTATAAACTTGAATGACCAAGGTGAGTGAGTGGAAGAGTTCATGTATTTTTTGTGTGCTCTCACCCGACTCTTGTGTGGAACTCATCACAACACTCCTTTTTATAGTTGAAGGAATTAACTAGCCGTTGGAAAGCTAGCAATTTCAAACAAACATAATTGGAGGAATATAATCAATCACAGATTGATTATATTGATTGAATAGTTAAATTCATTCAATCAATCATATCCTCCATCAGTTGACTCTCCAGATTGCTTCTTCTCAATCATTGAAACTCCAAGATCTTCTTGTCTCCAGATTACACGCAGCCTTCATGTGGGTGAACTAATCCGCCAGACTCGTCTGGTCTGGGCTGGTCTGGTCTGGTCTGGGGTCTGGTCAGGACTCATCTGGTCAGGTGACATTTCTGGCATACTCCACTGGCAGACTCCTCTGGTCCTCTGGTCAGAGCTCCTCTGGTCTGGCTCCTCTGGTGACTCGTCTGCTCTGATGACTCATCTGCTCTGATTTGGACACCTCATCTGGTCACCTCTCACTGGTCACCTCTCACTGGTCACCTCATCTGGTCTGCACAAATTTCTTCCCCCTTAACCAAAGACCTATTCTAGACCTAGACTAATCTGTAGCTGACTAACATGTTCAACTAGTCCTATTACAAGTTCTTGTTTTAACATCTTTAAAACATCTAATCTATATCCTAACAGCTGTCTTTCGAGCTCGCTGGGATGAGAGTCGATGGAAGACTGAGAGGAGGATGAGTCCGATCCACGAGATCGGAACAAGTTTTTTCCAAAACCACCCAATCCAGTGAACCGCCTCTTTTTAGCCTTGGTATTCTTTTAGTACAGCTCATTTCATACGTCCACAGAAGGCTCTATGGGGGGCATAGAGCTCGACCCATCTGCCGCTTCCTAAGGCTGGGTTTGAGAGGCAAGGTCATCAAAATTTTCCTCTACAAATTAATTATACTTTAATTAAATGTACTTAAAAAATTTTAATAATACTTTTAATATAAAATTTGAAATAATTCTTACGTGGATCTCGGTGGTGCGGCCGTAGGTGGAATTTCCAGTCTCCTTGACCAATGGGTGGGCGAGCTGCAGTCTTTCAAAATGAGCAGGGTCTCGTCCATGCTCCCGCATCTACAAAAAAAATAGTAATTAATATTAGCAAAAATTAATAAAAATGTAAAAGATGTATCTTACAAATTGCATCTTGTGCTTCAAAACAGACCGAGAATCGACCCGATGTCTCGCGATTCCTTCTCCATCAGGGTCATTAAGGCGATTCACCTTGTTCTTCTGAGCCTTCTCCTTAAACTCATCGATATTCCAGTACGTGAGGAATCGGGGTCAAATCTCTTGGCCTTTGTTGTCCTTCCCCATATTAGTCGGCGTCCCCCCCTTGTACCATGTTTCCATAATTCGATACATGATGTCTCTGTATTGCTCGCTGCCTATTGGTAGGCGAACATGAAGTATGAATAAGCGAGCAAGATTTAGGTCGTAAGCAAATATTATGAAGCAAAACACCAAAATCAAAGATGACTAACAAAGATGATCAAAAGATGGGAGTGCATCTATCAATTCAGGAGGTGTATTAACCTATGAACAACACTCTCGACGAGTAGCTCATTGGCGAATAAATTTAAGGCCCAAAGCCGGACATGGACTCCGCCGAGCAACAATTCCGAAAGGCGGTACACTTACCAATTCATTAAATGTACAATGCCTATCAATCTACCTGATCAACCAAGTTCCTGACGAATAAATGTTAAAGATCCAGAAGGCCCACCTATCGAAAATACAAGCGAACAACTTGTGAGTCACCTAAACAAGAGGCGAGCAACTTCTACAGAAGAACTACTAGTGATGATCTACCAAGCAAAGTACGGCGAACAACAATGGATCCGAGATAAGGCCAAATATAAGACTTTGTAACTAAGTTTTTAGCTTAGATAAGGTCAAATGTGGTTAAAGGACACATGTCAAGCATGCAAGCTTGGTAGTCCAAGAGTAATGTACACCTCCTACTTGGTGGTTAGTATAAATAGTTGTTCTCCAACAATAAAATCTAAGTTCAAATTCACAAATACTCCAATTATACACACTCATACACCTAAACATACACACACATAAAATAAATACGAACTCGATACTCGTATTTATGATTTAATAACCCGAACAATCGAATTTACCATTTACGGTTGTAATCAATCACACGTTCTTGTTTGGTGATCCTAAAATCGGGTAAAAATAGCTACTAATCCTCATGATTAGAACTGATCATCAACAATTTGGCGCTAGAAGGAGGGTCTGAACCTCCGATTTAAGTGTGATTATCAAGAACTTCAAGTTTAAAACTTGAAGATTTGAAGGAATCCTCAAGAAATCCTTGAAGATTCAAACAATAGTGTTCTTGGTGTTCTTCAATTTGAAATTTGAAGATTCAAAGATTAAGAAGATAATTCAAATTAGGATGCCTCAATCCAAAGAAACTAGGATTTCACATCCCTCGATGGGAGTTTCCCCGACCCGGGTCTCGTCCACTGATCATCAGGATCGTGATCCACGCCATGCAAACAAGATTCAACCTTCGGTTGTAGCCCACATATTGCCTCCAGATTTAGAGGTATTGGCTAGAAACCCCCAGGGGGCATCTCTTGATGAATTATCCAGTCTAAGGAAAGCCGTGGAGAGCATGCAAGGACAACTTGACCAGCAAAGAGGGATTTGGGCGACCAGCATGCCATCCTCACCATTATCTTCAATTATTCTGAAGGCCTCAATCCATAAAAAGATACAATTTCCGGCAAGCTTACAATATGAAGGCATTGCTGACCCCCGTGTCCATCTAACTAAGTATTCAGATTACATGATCTCAGTGGGGGCAAGCAATGCAATTCAATGTCGGAACTTTCCCCTAACTCTGGGGGACAGAGTACACAAGTGGTTCTCTGCAATGCCACCAGCATCCATCCACTCGTTTGCTCAGTTAAGTCGAGAGTTCCTCTCTCACTTTTCAACTGCAGGATCGTACCTTTCCCAGAAGCACCAACTATCAGATTTAAAACAAAATTATGACGAATCGGACTGGGCTTTCATGGAAAGGTTCGATAAAGTATTGTTAGAAGGGGAACCGGTTAGTGAAGATACAAAGATTGTAGCCGTTATGGCCGGGTTGAAGAAAGGATCAGACTTATGGAAGGAGGTACGTCTGAAGTGCCCAAAGAGCTATGCCGAGTTCTGAAATTAAGCCGGCATATTCGTCTCCATGCATGTAGCTTTACAAGCAAACTTAGGGACAACAAGGCTGATCCAAAGGAGAACAACAAGAAGCCCGATGGAACAGGTTATTGATTAGGCGTGAAATTGTCATGATTCGTCGCTCGAAATGTCCTTGTTTTGATGGATTTATATAAGTATTTAGAGTCATTTGAGTATTATTTTCTAAAACTAACAAATTTGTGTCTTTGATGCTTATAGATGGATAGAGGGCAAAAAGAGAAGTTCGTAGGACTTCGAATCGACTAAAACGGATACCCGGATGAGAAGATATGGAAGAAATATGAGAAGTATTAGTTCGAGCGAGCAAAAGTGTCATTGAAGTACTCAAGATGAAGGAGCTCGAGTAAACACTACTCAGGCACTCGAGTAGTGCACTCGAGCCAGCTTCAGTCGAGTAGCCAATACTCAGGCACTCGAGTAGTGCACTCGAGCAGAAGCCGGTCGAGTAGCAAGTCCGCAGGCACTCGAGTAGACTACTCGAGCAAGGACCGGTCGAGTAGAGCTACTCGAGCTAAGGGGCTCGAGTACTTTTCATGTTCTGTACAAATTTGACACTCGAGCTTGCATTGCTCGAGTACTTTTACTCGACCTCTACTCGAGCTCGACGGAATTTTGGCCCATGAGATCCCGTTTTGACCCGTTGCCTATATATACCTCTTCCAAACACGTTTTGAAGTATCCCCGAACTTTAGAAATCACTTTAGACTTAGTTTTTGGAGAGGAAGGAGAGGAGCAAGCTTTATTTACGTTTTGTAGAGGTTTTGCATACGAATTCTAAGTTTCTTTTCGTTTATTAGTTCTTTTCGTTAGTTTGATTTCTTTGAACGCTTGAAACTT
Organism: Ballota nigra; assembly: GCA_947034835.1. Lineage (NCBI taxonomy): Eukaryota > Viridiplantae > Streptophyta > Magnoliopsida > Lamiales > Lamiaceae > Ballota > Ballota nigra. The sequence continues at coordinate 67,544,516 of OX344729.1, read as the reverse complement.
CGTTTTAGTAATTAAATTTCCGTTCTGAATATTTATTTCTTTTAAAACCCTAGTTCATGTTTCTTATTTTCTTCGTTCAATTCATTATGTTTATGTTCGTTGTTTCTTCTATTGCTTTTATGTTTATTAAATCTATGTCTAGCTAAAACCCTTGCATGCTTAGGGTAGGATGAACTCGTAGAAGTAGGATGTGGGTACGTAATTAGAGTAACTCGTGACGTTAGGTTTTAATTCTCTTGATTAATGAATTCTTCTAATTAATCTGAACTTTACCTTTGAATTTAGTACGAAAGTGTTAGAGAGAGGACGACCGCATCACTCAATAACAATTAGTAGTCTTAACGAGAAGGTTTAGGAAAGGTTAATTCATCTACCGGTTTAGCGAAGGAGGACGACCGTATCACCTTAGTTAAATTAGGGTCTCATTAATTAAGCACAATCTATTAACTTGTTAGTAGATTAGTGAAGTCGAGTGTAAGGGTAAAGTATTAGGGTTTAGAATCTTGAGCTTTCACCTTGCATTCTTAGACTTAGGTTAATTCTTGTGTGTCACAGTTATTTTGATGATGTACCTGCTCCGTTAGTATACGTAGGGATTCCAATCCTAAGCATCACCATCTCTCATTAGAACACAACCCTTAGTTAATTTGATTGCTTTAGTATTTTAGTTTACTTAGTTTATTTTAGTCTTTTACTTAATTTGTCCAAAAATCCAAAAACAACACACTCATATTAACTCCGACGCGTAGATCTTCAGGGATCTATTCGCATATACACTATCCCGTGGGTTCGATAATACTTGGCCATTATACTTACTCTTACTACAGTGAACCCGTCCGCTTGCGGGTGAGCGACTAGTAGAAGTTAGTACATTCGCTTCAAGTCAATGGCGCTGTTGTCGGGGATGGCGTAATATGCTTTTTGAATAGGACTTGTAGATAGCTTAGTAGTTAGTAGTGGGTGATTTATTTTCTGTTTTTACTTTTATTTCCATTCATTGGGCAGTTGCGTTTTGATCCTTCTACTAGTGTTTCAGGTTTATGAAAACACGCTCACAAGGCAATACGAGCGAAGAGAGGTTACCTGCAGATCCTGAGACAATAGCTAGAAGGAACCGAGCCTTCTTGAGAAGAATGACAACTGCCGCGAGAAACAAAGACAAGATTTCTGATGAACTTGGGAAGTTAGACAAAATAGCTGCAGAGTATACTGCTCTTGTGGAACAGGCAGAGGGTGCCAATGGAAACAGCAGTAATAAGCAGATACCCATAGGGGGAACTGAGAGCCCACACCCGAACCCACAAGACACAATCAACTCTGCACAAACGCAACCCCAAAACCAGAACCAAAACCCTGCTTACCCACAAAACCCAAATAACCCTTTCAATAACCCAGTATACCAACATTACCCATACCCACCTTATCCTTACCCACCATACCCGTATCCTCCACCCCCAGTCTATAATCAACCACCTATTTACCCACCACCACCCCAATAAGTACCAGTACCTACTGTTAATCCTCAACACGTTCCTCAGAAGGAAGATCACAATATGGCTATTCGAGGGAGGTTTGCAGCGCAGCCACAACGGTACTATGATGGAGTGGCTTTGCCTCCTGTTGAGGCGAACAACTTCTCGATATCCCTGGGGATTTTAAAGCTGCTTACCGAGAATCGGTTCAAGGGGGTGATCGGGAAGAAGAATCCTCATACACATCTGAGGAGTTTTCTCATGATAGCCTCAACATTTAATTACAATGGCATGTCTGAAGATGCCAAGAGGCTTAGGCTGTTCCCATTCTCATTGACGGGAATAGCTAAGGAGTGGTACAATAATACGCTCCCGCGGGGAGGTATTACCACTTAGGCCGAGCTCGAGCGTCTGTTCCTCGAGCGATTCTACCCTCCATCTAGGACGATCAAGGCTAGAATTGAGATCTCGTCCTTTCGACAGAAGCCTGGAGAGGATTTACGCCAAGCGTGGGAGAGATACTCAAACATGCTGATTGAGTGCCCGCAGCACGGGTACAATGAGGGAGACATTATGGCATTCTTCTATAGTGGTGCCAACAAGGCGGGGCAAGACCATTTAGACGTCTGTGCGGGCGGAGCATTCTTGAACCAAGGCATAGAGAGGTGTAGGGAGATCGTGGACAACATTGTCACGAATGCCGGTGCTTGGAGTGGAGATGCAGATTTTCAGAGAGTGCATCAGGTTGAAGAGGGAGAAGGAACGAGAAGGCTGCTGATGGCCATGATGGAAAAGATCAACAACCTCGAGTTGGGGAAGAGTTTGGTTGGAGAGCATGCAGTAGAGAATGAGAGAGTAGACCAGCCCAGTGGACAGCAAGAGGTAGCCAATTATATGGGAGGCCCATATTACAATCAGAATGGCTACCAAGGTGGAAATCAGTATGGAAGGCCTTCTTATGGCCAACCATTTGTACCTCCAGGCCCTCAGCCACTTCAAAATCAATGGAGGAACACACAAAGAGTTCAAGGAGGCCAGCAGCCTCCTCAAAACACATGGAGGAAGAATGAGAACTTTTCTTATGCTAACCCAAAAGCTGGTGTTACTGTTCCTGCAGGTGTTGATCCGGGTTCAAAGCCTCCGGGTGGAGAAGGCGGTGCCTCAACCGATGAGATGTTGAGAACGATCCTTCAGAAGGTTGAGGAAGGTAGCAAGAGATTGTCATCCTTGGAGTACGATGTGAAGGAGTTGCATAAGAAGGGTGATCATCGTGATCAAGAGCTCCAGAAGATGAATGTTGAGTGGACTAGAACTCAACAAGAGAACAATCGAAGGTTCACTTCTTTAGAGTTCCAGATGAGCCAGATTGCAAAGTCAGTGAATAGAATGCCGGAGGGGAACCCGAAAGAGCATTGCAAGGCTATCTAGTTAAGAAGTGGAACCAACTATGAAGGTCCTCAGATGCCTGCTGATTCTGAGACGCCCCAAGTTGAGAAGGGGATTGGAAGTGAAGGGATTGAGAAGCATGAAGATATGGATGAGTCCCAGAAGGGCAAGGAAAGAGAGAAGGTTGAGAGAGTTCCTAAGTGGAAAAAGGCAAAGGAAGCAAGGGATAAAGTGAAAGAAACAGAAAGAGATGAATGGGGGGTACCCAAATCTGTGATACCTGTCCCATATCCACAACGCTTCATGAAAAAGAAGCTTGATGAAAAATTTGCAAAATTTCTTGATGTTTTTAAATAACTTCACATTAACATTCCTTTTTATGATGCTTTGGAACAGATGCCGCATTATGCAAAGTTTCTGAAGGATTTGATCGTGAAAAGGCGGTGAGTGGATGAGCCAAAGTTGGTGCAGTTGAACCACGAGGTGAGTGCATTAGTGCACAAGGCGCTTCCTCCAAAGCTGAAGGATCCCGGGAGCTTCACGATCTTATGTGACATTGGGAACGAGATCAAGAAGGGAGCGTTGTCCGACCTCGGGGCGAGCATCAATCTCATGCCCCTGTCGCTTTTCAAGAAGTTGGAAGGTGGTGAACTTCAACCCACAATGATGACGCTTCAACTTGCCGACCGGTCTATTACTCGACCTCAAGGTGTGGTTGAAGACGTCCTAGTGAGAGTTGGAGATCACATCTTTCCAGCCGACTTTGTAGTCCTAGAGATGGAGGAAGATGAGCACGTGCCCCTAATCTTGGGAAGACCATTCTTAGCTACGGCGGGGATGGTGCTAGACGTGGCAAATGGGAAGATTACGTTAAAGGTTGATGATCAAGAAGTGAAGATCTCCCTATATGAAGCCATGAAGCACACGAGGGAGGATGAGAGCTTGTATTGCATTGATGCAATTGATCCTCGTGTTGAAGACATGCCTCCTATCCCTAATCCTTCTCATATTCATGATTTTGTGAGTCCTTCACTTATTGATTTAACCCATGAGCATTATGATCTTGATTCTTTTGATAGGTGATGGTCCCATTTTCGAAGGGCAAAATGGGAATTCAGGGGCAATTTTTTTTTTTTAATCCTTCGCGCCGCACCCTGACTGAGTTCAGTGACGGAATACTCAAGTCACTGCGTTGCTCATAGTCAGAGCTATCAAGTCAGTGATGAGACTTGAAAGCTCAGGCTCTGAACAAGGCAGTGACTCGAGAGACTGAACTCTGGAGTGCCTTGCCTGATTTAGTCAGTGAGTTGGATCTCCCTGACAAATGCTTAACTAAAGTTTTCTTAACAAAGCTCTCAGTGAGCTGATTTTCACAATACTTTAGTAAATACTTTGAAAGATAAGTACGCTCAGTTTAACGTGGTTCAGAGACTCAAGCTCTTACATCCACGACCTGATTTAACAGGAAATCCACTACATGGGATTCTTGTTTTTAACGTGCCAAGGTGCACTTACAACTGGACTCACGCCACTCCCTGGGCTGCCTCTCCTTCCTCACTAACTTACTCCCAACAAACCTAACTAGAGGGTTTTGGTTTCGGTTTGGTTTCTCCAACTATGTGAGGTTTTCCTTTACAATGTGTTAGCCTCAAGCTAGGATTAGGAAAACCTCTCTAAGCTGAGTTACAAGCTGAACACTCATTATATATCTATGAAGACCTTAATGGTCAGTGAACAAGGTGTGAAACGTGCCTCCTTATATCTCCCTTGAAACTGCACTAAACTCTCACACCTTCACAGCTCGTAGGTGTTGATTTTCTTACTTCACACACACATTACAACGAAGCTATGAGCTTGTACTTATAATGGAGATTCAAATGTATCCGTTGGAGGGAAGATACATTTGAATCCAACATTAAATGGTTTCAACCACTTTTCTTGGAATGCGGCCTTAGTCAGTGTCAGAGTTGCTGCCTCGTGCTGATTGGTCCACGTGGCCTGAATTCACGGATCTTTGACTCAGTGGGTTGACCAAGACCCACTGACTTTAGGTAGCTTCCTCCTTCACTGTCATGATGATCTTCAGTAGACTGAACGTCTTCAGTGTAGTTGTCCTTCAGAGACTGTTTGAAGATCATTCCAAGAAGTTTGTCATAAGGCTGAATGACATACTTCCCTGACCACAGTAGCCTGACACCTTCAGGGCCTACTTGGTGCAGCACTAATCCTCCTGATCATGCTCTTCACTGAGTGGTCCACCTGACTTAGCTTAGATCAGCCTGGTTTACACTCAGTGGGACATCCTTCAGGCTTCTCTTCTGGTTCAGGTTACAAGCATGGCTTCAGTCAGTTTTTCTGGGTGTCATCTTGATATCTTCAGGCTGTGTTGCAGAGTTCCCCCTCGCTGAGTTCCCCCTCAACTGAGTTCTTCTCAACTGCCAACCTATTCTACTAAGAACTAACCTAGCCTGACCTGAAACAAAAGATACTAACCTGACTGCTTTCAAACCTATTACATGTTGTTTTGGAAAATCATCAAAACTAAAACATATCCCAACAATTTCCCCCTTTTTGATGATTCCAAAACTACTAACCGAATGATTTTCTATTACAAGAATAGTGTTAGAACCCAAGTAATAGTTTGAAAAATGCAGGAATTCCCATAGTTTAAAACGTTTAAGATATGTTCGGTTGACCATTTTTCTTAACAAAACTGGATCAGTGGTCATATGAACAACCCGCTCTGATACCAATTGATGGTCCCGTTTTCGAAGGGCAAAATGGGAATTCAGGGGCAAATTTTTTTTTTTTTTAAACTTTTCCTCAGGGAGTTCAGCAAGAGTGAGAAATACTCAAGTCACTGCTCTGCTCAGAGGCTGAGCTACCAAGTCAGTGAGAAGGCTTGGAGGCTCATGCTCTGAGCAAGGACAGTGGCTTGAGATGCTGAACTCTCGAGTGCGTTATAAAACACAGCTTGCACCCTGACTGAGTTCAGTGACGGAATACTCAAGTCACTGCGTTGCTCATAGTCAGAGCTATCAAGTCAGTGATGAGACTTGAAAGCTCAGGCTCTGAACAAGGCAGTGACTCGAGAGACTGAACTCTGGAGTGCCTTGTCTGATTTAGTCAGTGAGTTGGATCTCCCTGATAAATGCTTAACTAAAGTTTTCTTAACAAAGCTCTCAGTGAGCTGATTTTCACAATACTTTAGTAAATACTTTGAAAGATAAGTACGCTCAGTTTAACGTGGTTCAGAGACTCAAGCTCTTACATCCACGGCCTGATTTAATAGGAAATCCACTACATGGGATTCTTGTTTTTAACGTGCCAAGGTGCACTTACAACTGGACTCACGCCACTCCCTGGGCTGCCTCTCCTTCCTCACTAACTTACTCCCAACAAACCTAACTGGAGGGTTTTGGTTTCGGTTTGGTTTCTCCAACTATGTGAGGTTTTCCTTTACAATGTGTTAGCCTCAAGCTAGGATTAGGAAAACCTCTCTAAGCTGAGTTACAAGCTGAACACTCATTATATATCTATGAAGACCTTAATGGTCAGTGAACAAGGTGTGAAACGTGCCTCCTTATATCTCCCTTGAAACTGCACTAAACTCTCACACCTTCACAGCTCGTAGGTGTTGATTTTCTTACTTCACACACACATTACAACGAAGCTATGAGCTTGTACCAAATGTATCCGTTGGAGGAAAGATACATTTGAATCCAATATTAAATGGTTTCAACCACTTTTCTTGGAATGCGGCCTTAGTCAGTGTCAGAGTTGCTGCCTCGTGCTGATTGGTCCACGTGGCCTGAATTCACGGATCTTTGACTCAGTGGGTTGACCAAGACCCACTGACTTTAGGTAGCTTCCTCCTTCACTGACATGATGATCTTCAGTAGACTGAACGTCTTCAGTGTAGTTGTCCTTCAGAGACTGTTTGAAGATCATTCCAAGAAGTTTGTCATAAGGCTGAATGACAAACTTCCCTGACCACAGTAGCCTGACACCTTCAGGGCCTACTTGGTGCAGCACTAATCCTCCTGATCATGCTCTTCACTGAGTGGTCCACCTGACTTAGCTTAGATCAGCCTGGTTTACACTCAGTGGGACATCCTTCAGGCTTCTCTTCTGGTTCAGGTTACAAGCATGGCTTCAGTCAGTTTTTCTGGGTGTCATCTTGATATCTTCAGGCTGTGTTGCTGAGTTCTCCCTCGCTGAGTTCCCCCTCAACTGAGTGTTCCCTCAACTGAGTTCTTCTCAACTGACAACCTATTCTACTAAGAACTAACCTAGCCTGACCTGAAACAAAAGATACTAACCTGACTGTTTTCAAACCTATTACATGTTATTTTGGAAAATCATCAAAACTAAAACATATCCCAACAATAGGGATAAAGTGAAGAAGTTGAAGGATGAAGAGGTGAAGAAAGTGGACGTGGTCCAGTTAGAGGAAAAAAGAGGAGTTAAGAAGAAAAAGTCCAAACTCAAGAAATTATTTAGTAAGACTCCTCCAGATAGAGGCAAGAAGGAGTTGAGACCCATAACACTTGGGAATGAGAAAAGAGCAAAAGAGCTCATGATGGTGGGGCATCAAGGAAAGGAGTTCAAACACCACTCTTATGAGAGTAAGGGAGGTATTTTTGAGTATGATATCCCATAAGCTCCTTTGAGCTCGGTCCGGCATGAGGACCTTAAAAATAGCGCTGAATGGGAGGTAACCCATTATTTTTATTTTTTAGTATTTGCTTTATTTTTAGTTATTAGGGAGTTATTGTGAGTCGTATGTTTAACCTCGTATTTGAGTGAGTTGCTTGTAGGCTTGTCTCTAAAGGAGTAAAGGTATCATGGAGTTATTCAGATTGAAAGGACCAACTCAAGCAAGAGAGTGTGCAAAGCTATTGAGAGAAACGGAATTATTTGGTTGAGGTAACCCACAACCCCAATCTTAGACCTCTAGCAAGGTCGAAGTTTGGGGGTGGAGTTTTTTATTTGTTTCTTGTTACATTGCACATGCATGCACGCCCTTATCTTTGAGTTGAGTTTGATTGATTATTGGTTTGTTGAGATACTCCTTGGGGTGATTTTGAGATGACTCGCTATTGCATATTTCATGCCTATCAATCATCTTATGCTTGTTGATTGCTATCTTTGAGTATGATTTGATGAGTAGAGTGAGTTGTAAGGGTGAGTTAGAAATTCTTTTGAGTGAGTGTTTGAGTTTGAGCTGATTTGAGAAAGAACTAGTATGCTTGCAAGTTTTCCTTCTGAGTGCTTGTGTGATGATTGTGAGAATGCACTAGACTAGCATGGATGTGAAAGCCGTGAGATTTGAGCCTTATGAGATTTCGATATATGAATGAATCTCTTCGTTTGTGAGTGAATCATCACCTTAGAGGATGCTAGAACTTGTGTGTGCTCTTGCTTCTAGATTGTGTCTAGTTTGATATGCCGAATAGGATCTTAGGACATCTTTGATTTTATTGAGTCACTTAGCCAAAATTTTCCTTACCAATGACATGTGTCCCTTGTTAGCCCCTTTGAGCCTAAAGCCTATTTTATTTGCTAGCACATATGAACACTATTCCAATTCCTAAGCCTTTTTGTCCCAATTTAAGTGGAGAATAGGAAAGTGTGAATGTGAAGGGAGTGAATTGAGTTGAAAAAGGAAAAGGTTGTTTGTTGAGTGAATATGAGAAGAAGGAGTGATGAAGCTATGAGATGTGGGAAAAAGAGAAAAAAAATTGAGAATGAGCAAAAGAAAAAATGAGCTCATGTGTTTGTGCGAAAAGAAGAAAAAAAGTGAAGTGATTGAAAAAAAAGAAGTGAAAGAGTGAGAAAGAAAAAAAAATTGAAGTATAGAGAGTAAGGAATTGAAAGGGTGTTGATTGAACATGTTTGAAGTATTCTGTTCCTAATGTCGAAGTGCCAAAGTTTGATTTTCTATTCTCCATTCACTTTAGTCACTTTACCTTATATTGTTATCCCACCTGTCCAAAGAGCCTACATTACAACCTTGAGAAAAGTCCTTTTTGATTCGGCATTGATTTCTAGAGTAAGGTCGAAGTTAAGAGCACTTATAAGCCTATGGCTGCCAATTTGTGTGATTGATTGTTTGAGTGAGTCCCTTGATCATTGTTATACACTTGTGAGGGAGTGAAACACATCGTTGAGTGCACATCCATGTTGGATTTTGGTGTTTCTTGTTGTTGTCGCATGAATATGATGAAGAAAGGTGAGTGAGTATACTTGTGATGCATCTTTGAAGCTCGAATTTATGTACTTGCATGATTGGATTCCTTGACTCATTCCTAACAATTTCACTTGACTTATTATTTCGTTGCTTGAGGACAAGCAACATGGTAAGTTTGGGGGGGTTGATTAGGCATGAAATTGTCATGATTCGTCGCTCGAAATGTCCTTGTTTTGATGGATTTATATAAGTATTTAGAGTCATTTGAGTATTATTTTCTCAAACTAACAAATTTGTGTCTTTGATGCTTATAGATGGATAGAGGGCAAAAAGAGGAGTTCATAGGACTTCGAATCGACTCAAACGGATACCCGGATGAGAAGATATGGAAGAAATACGAGAAGTATTAGTTCGAGCGAGCAAAAGTGTCATTGAAGTACTCAAGATGAAGGAGCTCGAGTAAATACTACTCAGGCACTCGAGTAGTGCACTCGAGCCAGCTTCGGTCGAGTAGCCAATACTCAGGCACTCGAGTAGTGCACTCGAGCCAGCTTCGGTCGAGTAGCCAATACTCAGGCACTCGAGTAGTGCACTCGAGCAGAAGCCGGTCGAGTAGCAAGTCCGCAGGCACTCGAGTAGACTACTCGAGCAAGGACCGGTCGAGTAGAGCTACTCGAGCTAAGGGGCTCGAGTACTTTTCACGTTCTGTACAAATTTGACACTCGAGCTTGCATTGCTCGAGTACTTTTACTCGACCTCTACTCGAGCTCGACGGAATTTTGGCCCATGAGATCCCGTTTCGACCCGTTGCCTATATATACCTCTTCCAAACACGTTTTGAAGTATCCCCGAACTTTAGAAATCACTTTAGACTTAGTTTTTGGAGAGGAAGGAGAGGAGCAAGCTTTATTTACGTTTTGTAGAGGTTTTGCATACGAATTCTAAGTTTCTTTTCGTTTATTAGTTCTTTTCGTTAGTTTGATTTCTTTGAACGCTTGAAACTTCGTTTTAGTAATTAAATTTCCGTTCTGAATATTTATTTCTTTTAAAACCCTAGTTCATGTTTCTTATTTTCTTCGTTCAATTCATTATGTTTATGTTCGTTGTTTCTTCTATTGCTTTTATGTTTGTTACATCTATGTCTAGCTAAAACCCTTGCATGCTTAGGGTAGGATGAACTCGTAGAAGTAGGATGTGGGTACGTAATTAGAGTAACTCGTGACGTTAGGTTTTAATTCTCTTGATTAATGAATTCTTCTAATTAATCTGAACTTTACCTTTGAATTTAGTACGAAAGTGTTAGAGAGAGGACGACCGCATCACTCAATAACAATTAGTAGTCTTAACGAGAAGGTTTAGGAAAGGTTAATTCATCTACCGGTTTAGCGAAGGAGGACGACCGTATCACCTTAGTTAAATTAGGGTCTCATTAATTAAGCACAATCTATTAACTTGTTAGTAGATTAGTGAAGTCGAGTGTAAGGGTAAAGTATTAGGGTTTAGAATCTTGAGCTTTCACCTTGCATTCTTAGACTTAGGTTAATTCTTGTGTGTCACAGTTATTTTGATGATGTACCTGCTCCGTTAGTATACGTAGGGATTCCAATCCGAAGCATCACCATCTCTCATTAGAACACAACCCTTAGTTAATTTGATTGCTTTAGTATTTTAGTTTACTTAGTTTATTTTAGTCTTTTACTTAATTTGTCCAAAAATCCAAAAACAACACACTCATATTAACTCCGACGCGTAGATCTTCAGGGATCTATTCGCATATACACTATCCCGTGGGTTCGATAATACTTGGCCATTATACTTACTCTTACTACAGTGAACCCGTCCGCTTGTGGGTGAGCGACTAGTAGAAGTTAGTAAAATTGCTTCAAGTCAGTTATCGAGTCCCTAAAAATATGAAGGCGTTCACTGAAGGGACGGAGTTGATGGAAAAACTAAACCAGGTACCAACAGTATCCATTGATACTGTGTACAACAATGTAAAGGAGAAAAAGTTGATCTCCCCTCCTCAGAAGATTCGTCAAGAAACTGGCAAACTCAACCCAAAAAAATATTGTGCCTACCACCAAAGTGTGGGGCATTTTACGAGTGAGTTTAAAGATTTGCTCAAACAATTATGGCGATTCTACGAGAGGGGAAAGCTCTCCGACTTCGTTAAGAGGCAACCTTGGAAAAGAGGTCGGGAGAGCAGCTCAGGAGATGAAATTGATGACCAACCCCCACGAAACAACAGGCTTGGACGATAGGCCCCTGCCGTTGCTGCTCGTCCAGTGGAAGATGTATACATGATGGAACCCTCATGACCTGCCGGGGGGTGTTCTGATGGATGACCACCAATTTCCAATCGTAAAAGAAAGGCGGAATTATGAGCAATTGATCATGTACAAGATATGGGGGTTAATCCATCCGTCCTACAAACATCGGAATTAACCTTTACTGAAAAAGACTTGGAGGGAATATTGACCCTCCATAACGACTCTCTCGTAATTTGTGCCAAGATTATGGGAACCAGGGTGCATCGATTGTTGGTGAACATTGGAGCTTACACTAACATCCTTTTCAAAAAGACGCTCGATCAACTGAGAGATTATTCAAGCTATATCCAAGACTCAAACCATCGTATCCTAGGCTTTGGAAATGTTTTAACGATCCCTCTGGGAATAATTAGGTTGTCTGTGTAACTTGTAATGGCCGAGGAACCCGAGAAAAATATCACAAGAATGATAGATTTCTTGGTCGTAGATCAAGAGTCGACTTATAACGGGTTTCTTGGTCGACCCTTTTTGAATGAATTCAAAGCTGCATGTTCAACCTACTATTATTGCATAAAATTTCCAACAGCAAGTGGAGTTGGCTCAATAAAGGTAGACCAAGGAAAAGCTCGTGAGTATCTCCTACAAATGCAATCAAGAGAAGGACGAGTTTCCATGATGGAAGCCACCACCAACTACCTAGTTGATGAACCATCAGTGTTGGAGGACGTGATGGAGGCAGGGGAGGATCATATGGATCTGGACGAGCAACTCTTACCTGCTGACGAACAACTTTTGGGCCAGCAGCTCATCACCACCAAGGAGGTACCTTCACCTGACGAACAACAGTTGGGTGGCGACGAGCAACTTACTACCAATGACTTGGAGGGCCGCAATCTGGCAAACAATGATGAGCCAAGAAAAGCAGATGATCTTGAACCCCGTCTGGATGCGGACCCAATGAACATAAAAAATGATTTCGATCTAGAGGGACCAATAATAGATCCTCGTTGGAAAGGGCAAAAATCGATGAGCAACTCCAGTTGAAGACTGGAGGCAATAAAAGTTAGCCCTGAAAACAAGGACCTAGAATTATACATAGGATATGAGCTCCCTGAGCCATACAGATCCCGAATAGAGGAATTCCTCAAGGAATCTAGATGTTTTTGCATGGTCCCATGCGGCTATGGTGGGAATAGATCCAAAACATGCTTGCCACAAACTCAATATCAACCAAGCAAGAAGGCCAGTCCATCAAAAAAGAAGGAAATACGGCCCAGACAAGTATCAAGCTCTAAACGAAGAGGTGAAGAAGTTGCTAGACAATGATCTAATTCGGTAAGCACTTTGTCCACAATGAGTAGAAAATTCGGTCCTTGTGCGGAAACCGAATGGTACCTGGAGGCTATGCATAGATTTTACAGATCTGAATGCAGCATGCCCAAAGGACAATTTTCCTCTCCTACACACTGATTAATTGATGGACAACACTGCAGGGCACAAGATGCTAACATTCATGGACGCGTTTGCTGGATACCATCAAATCCCGATACATCCCGACGACAAAGAAATTTTATACAAATAAAAATCTGTTATGCTGGAAAAGATGCCATTTGGTTTAATCAATGCGGGAAACATATCAAAGGCTGGTGAACAAGATGTTCGATGAACAAATTGGGGACACGATTGAAGTCTATGTTGACGATATCGTGGTCAAAAGTTCCCAGAAAGAAGATCATATCCAACACTTAGCCCAGGTGTTTGATATCCTCCGACGTTACAACATGAAGCTAAATCCAAAGAAGAGCAGTTTTGGAGTACATTCGGGGAAGTTCTTAGGCCATCTTGTTAGCCAGCGGGGAATTGAAGCCAACCCAACAAAAGTAAAGGCTATCGTGGATATGTAACCTCCTCGTTCGGTAAAGGAGGTCCAAAGGCTAACAGGCTGTCTAGCAGCTCTGAACGGGTTCATATCCCGATCAGAAGATAAATGTTGTCCGTTCTTCGAAGCTATCAAAAAATGAAAGTTCACATGGACGAGCAACTGCCAGAAAGCATTTGAGCAACTTAAAGACTACCTGGGAGATGTGAAAATACTATCAAAGCCCGTCCCAGGAGAAAAGCTCTATTTTTACCTAGCAGCATCTGAAGTGGCAATCAACTCTGTCTTGGTACACAAAGATGGTAAATTCCATCAACCAATCTACTATGTCAGCCAAGCTCTACATGAGGCGGAGATTAAATACTCACCAACTGAAAAGCTGGCATACACACTTGTCATGAGTGTGAGAAAGTTAAGACCATACTTCTTCGACCACCAAGTCAAAATGCTAACAACTTTTCCACACAGACAAATCCTTCATCAGACACAGCTGGACGTCTATTAAGATGGTCACTAGAGATCAGCCAGTTCTGGGTAACTTATGCTCCTCGAACAGCGATCAAAGGGCTAGTATTAGCCGACTTTATCGTCGAGCTAACTTTCTCCCAAGATCCAATGAGAGGACTTGATCACCCATGACATCTCTATGTTGACGGATCATCCACCAACATAGCCTCGGGGGTAGGTGTGGTGCTCATTAGCCATAGCAGACAAGTTTTCACCTCGACTATCAGATTTGACTTCATGGCTACCAACAATGAAGCTGAATATGAGGCTCTAATTGCTGGTCTCCACCTATCACTTGCTGTAGGTGTTAGACGACTATAAATATTAGGTGATTCACAACTGATCGCCAACCAAGTACGAGGTGAATATGAAGCAAAAGATGACCATATGATCGAGTATCAGAGAATAGTTGCTCACCTGATATCCTTGTTGGATCAAGTTTTCATTGAACAAATACCAAGGACAAGCAACACTCAAGCGGATGCATTAGCTCGAATAGCAACAAGTGAAGGCCCGACTGAATTGGCAGACATTTTCATAACCAAGATGAACAACCCGTCAATGATAAGCTATGATGTTAACCAGCTAGACGAGCAAACCAATGAAGAAGAGGACTGGAGAACAAAAATAGTAAAATATTTGAAGAGTGGGGAAAAACCAAACAACTCTTTTGAAGCAGCCAAGTTAATTAAAAGAGCCGCTAGATACACTCTGGTGGAAGAACAACTTTTCAAAAGAGGAATATCAATCCCACTCCTCAAATGTTTGCCTAGGGGGCAAGGACGAGCAATACTTGAAGAAATACATGCCGGAGTATGCGGAAATCACACTAGGGGGGCAAGCCTTGGCATATAAAACTAGCAGATAAGGTTATCATTGGCCGACTTTACGTCAAGATAAAATCAAGAAAGTAAAAACTTGTCACAATGCCAGATTTTTACCCCGAACATTCACACCCCGGCTCAGGAGCTCGTGTTAGTTTACAGCTCGTGGTCATTTGCAAGATGGGGGATTGACATTATTGGTCCCTTCCCAACAGGAGTTGGAAATGTTCGATTCGCCGTCGTGACAGTCGATTATTATACAAAATGGGCAGAAGTAGAAGCAAAAGCCATGAGAAAATCACACAACAGAAGATGATCAACTTTATATGGAAGAACATTATCTGTCATTTAGAAGTTCCACAAACAATTGTGACAGACAATGGTCCGCAGTTCGATGAGAAAGAGTTGAGAGACTTCTGCACAAAGTGGGGGATCAAAAAGCATTATTCTACTCCTTATCATCCCTAGTCTAATGGACAAGTCGAGACCGTTAATAAGATTATCAAGCATACGTTAAAAGTACGATTGGCGGAAAGCAAAGGCAATTGGTCTTAAGAACTTTCGGAAGTCTTGTGGGCATACCGAGTTTCTCCCAGGTCTAGCACCGGAGAAATACCTTTTGCAATGACTTTTGGAACAGAAGCCGTAATATCAATCGAGTTAAAGGCCAATACAATCAGGACGACCAACTTTGATGAATAAGCGAACAACTCTGCTTTAGCTATTGAAATGTATTTGCTCGAAGAAAAAAGATTAAATGACGAGCTAAAAAATGCTACGTATAAACAGCGAGCGAAACGTTACTATAATTCTCATGTCAAAGTTAGGGAATTCAGAGTTGGAGATTTGATTTTAAGAAAGTTGCTCGCCCAACCTCTAGGTGTATTGGGGCCAACTTGGGAGGGCCCGTATCGTATAACGGATAAATTCCTTAATGGTGTATACGATATCGAAGACATGGAAGGCAAACCGGCCCAGGTCTTCCTCAGAGTTTTGGTTACTTGAGTGGGAGGACATGGGTTTCGAGTCTAAGGATCGAATTTTAAGAAGTTTAGGGAAAGTTTGCTAAATAGCAGGTTACGGTGGGAGTTTGGTGGAGAGTGATGGTGATTTTTGCAGAAGACAGCGGCGCAACTCTCACACGGTGGCGGTGGTGCGATTTCGAAAGAAAAATGGAGTGGAAAAAAAGAATGAAGACACACAAACAATAAAATGAAGTAAATACCTTGGGATTCGGAAATAAGGACACCAGAAAAACTCAGAAATCGCCGGAGAAGAAGGTTTGCGCCGGAAATTTCTGTAGCAAAGAGTGAAGAGTGGGAAAATTTCATTTCCCACTCGATTTATACCTATGCAAAAAATGGGGTACAACTCGATATTTCCAGAAAATTATGGGTCAAAATTATGAAAAAACGGGGTTCCGAACAAAAAATGTTAAAGCTTGGAGGACCTAGCTGCAATTATGGGGGTGCGTGACCTTGGAATTGATCGCGCGTGGGCGGCGCATAATCATGTCGCCCACATCATCATTGAACAACTCCCAAGCTTTGGAAAGACTAAACGGCGGCCTAAGAGTTACTCGCCCGGAGGAGAAAATGCTCGATCTAATTTATCACCAGAATGATATCCCGACCGTAGTTGCTCGGCACAACATTGCTCGCCTAGAGCAACATCTGATCAGGCTAGGGGGCAATTGTTGGTAGGCGAACATGAAGTATAAATAAACGAGCAAGATTTAGGCCGTAAGCAAAGATTATGTAGCAAAACACCCAAATCAAAGATGACTAACAGAGATGATCAAAAGATGGGAGTGCATCTATCAATTCGGGAGGTGTATAACCAACGAACAACACTCTCGACGAGCAGCTCATTGGCGAATAAGTTTAAGGCCCAAAACCGGACATGGACTCCGCCGAGCAACAATGCCGAAAGACGGTACATTTACCAGTTCATGAAATGTACAATGCCTATCAATCTACCTGATCAACCAAGTTTCTGACGAATAAATGTTAAAGATCCAGAAGGCCCACCCATCGAAAATACAAGCGAACAACTTGTGAGTCACCTAAACAAGAGGCGAACAACTTCTATAGAAGAGCTACTAGTGATGATCTACCAAGCAAAGTACGGCGAACAACAATGGATCCAAGATAAGGACAAATACAAGACTTTGTAACTAAGTTTCAGCTTAGATAAGGTCAAATGTGGTCAAAGGACACATGTCAAGCGTGCAAGCTTGGTAGTCCAAGAGTCATGTACACCTCCTACTTGGTGGTTAGTATAAATAGTTGTTCTCCAACAATAAAATCTAAGTTCAAATTCATAAATACTCCAATTACACACACTCATACACCTAAACGTACACACACACAAAATAAATACGAACTCGATACTCGTATTTACGATTTAATAACCCAAACAATCGAATTTACCATTTACAGTGGTAATCAATAACATGTTCTTGTTTGGTGATCCTAAAACCGGTTAAAAACAGCCACTAATCCTCACAATTAGAACCGATCATCAACATTGTCCTTCGTACAAAAGTTCCTCCACATTTGATCATCGTGCTCTGGTGCCTACACGCAACTTTTCTGCAATTACATTAAAATGGAGATATCAGTTTTTATAATTTATACTAATAAATGATGAATAAATTAAATAATTAAATAACTAATTAATACCTTAAATTTCTCAAAGTGACCCGTTTTCTCCGATCGGGCATTATCCCCCAGTTGAAACCGGTGAATTCGAATTTACCGTCCCAGATGGACTTGGACATCTGAGCACTAGCCTCATGACCCTGAATTCAACTGTAACATTAAAACTTTAAGTTCGTAAATTAATTAGATTTTAATAATAAAAAAAATGAGTATAAAGTATTAAAACTTACGTTGGACCGTAGGGCACAACAGTCTGAAAAACCGGATGCTGGAGGGAGGAAGATGAGCCCTCACCAGCCTATTGTGCGGAGGAGGTTCCCTCAAGCGGGACTTGTGATAGAGACATTGGGGGGACAACCAAATCAACCTCAGTTTTGAGTGATCCATGTCGTCTTCTCCCCCCTCCTCAACCCCCCCTGCTGATCGCACGTGAGCTGACTACCACTACCAATGTCTTGTCCACTCATCTAGAAAAAAAAATCAATAATACTAAAATAAAAACTAAAACTTATAATATTATTCTATATACTAAACTAAAATCAATGAACTTAACTAACCTAATCATACAACTCTCCTAACATAATCATCATACTGAACCGATACTAAAATGCAATACTACGATTATATATAGTCTAAAATCATAACAAGACTTCTAATTATTATAACAATTCTCTTACATACTCATTCAATATAACAACAATCAACATATATAAAAATATAAACAATTATCCTAAAATATTAAAAATCTAGAACATGCAATATATAACAACAATCACATATATACTTTATTAATGATTAACATGCTTTAAAATCTAAATAATTATACGAAAATCACATACTAAAATAAATAATTTATACTAAAACAATATCATGCTTAATCACATACTACTATTATACTCATAATTATACAAAAATCTTATAATTAATTATCATGCTTTAAAATAAAATTTAAACGATAAAAAATAAAAAAACTTATCGCTATTGTGTAGAAATGATGAAACAAGAACTTTAATCGGGACGGATTGGCTCATGAGTGACTGAAGCTCACCGGCCGTTTTCCTTTCTTCCTTCTTTTCTTCTTACTCTCTTCTCTCTCGTGAGTGAATGCAGCACGCCGACCGCCGCTTAAATAGGAAAAAAAAAAAAAAAATTACGACGCCTATCTAAGTTGTTGAGATTGGCTTGGAAAATTCTTCGAGAGAGGCTTCCTAACCTGAAGAGAAGAAAAATCCTAAACGAGGGTGATGACATCATTTATGGTCTTTGTGGTCAGCACGAGGAAAGTGTCTATCACCTCTTTTTCGAGTGTGAATTTTTCGCACTAGGTTTGACACTTGTGTTGTTCCTGGTTTGGTTGTCATATGCCCCTAGTTAACAAACCTGCTGCTCATCTGCTTCAACACCTTGGAATTCAGGGCTGCAAACGTAAAAAATATATCATAGAGTACATATGGACTTGCATTGTTTGGTTCCTATGAAAATCCAGAAATTAAATAACAGTCTTTGAAGGCAAGGAGGTCAATTTATTGAATTTTTTTGACGAAATATGAACTGAAATTAACTTTTATGTATTGTGATTTAAATTTTACTTTGAGGATTGGTGTCATAATCTCATCATTTGTTGCTAGGTGTAGTAGTACTATTTGCATTATGGGGTTGACCATGTTTTTGGTGTTTAGTAGCTCTCACATTTTAACTCTCTCTCTCTTTGAGTAGCTATAGTACTCCAGTACTAATATAATATATATTTTTTTTTATAAAAAAATTATGTTACTTGCTTTCTTCGAATAAAAAACCTATCTTGCACATATCTTAGATTTGTTTGGCACTTCTTCTTAGACGCCTTGGGATGACCAAAATCAAAATTATATGAAAAAATGTGTGTAAGACCGTTTTATGGCATGAAACATCATAAATTTAGACACTCACTCCTATTAAATTTTTAATACACCATATGCCTAATTTATAACTCATCCATCCCACGTCTCGCATGACATAAGTCCGTTTCACACAGAACCTAATCAAACTTATTTTTTTTAACAGTTGTATATATGACCAACAAATATATTTACCTTCTAACTAAAATGTTAATTTTTACGTGAAACAATGTCATATTTTGGAATAATTATATTAGAAGCTTATGAGACAGAGAGAATAAAAAGCAGGCTCTGTGCATGGACACGTGTAAAGCATTGACAACTTTCAATTTTAGAATATGCATTCCCTCCCTCTCCATATATAAATACCTTCTCCACTTCAACCATTTGTGCCACTTCAATTTTAAGCTATAAAACCATACCTCTTTACTCCACACTTCTTCAAAAAACTTTAAAACGTCCCGACTCGCCACATCCCCCTCCCAAATTAATTTGTACTTCTGCTTTTTTTATTTACTTAAAAATACAGTTTGTTTCACTGCATATCATTAAAAGCATAATTATGAGAATCTCATTCGCTCCTTGCAAACCACCACAGCCACTAGTCCCAAGCATGATCAACATGGACCACCTCATCCTCCCCCGCCACCGCCGCAAGGACATGGTTGTCGTCGTCATGGGCGCAACCGGGACGGGAAAATCGCGCCTCTCCATCGACCTCGCCACCCGTTTCGACGCCGAGATCATCAATTCCGACAAAATGCAAGTTTACGAGGGTTTGAACATAGTGACCAACAAGGTGACCGAGGAGGAATGCGGCGGGATCCCCCACCATTTGCTCGGGTTCGTGGACCCCGCCGCGGATTACTGGGCCCACGACTTCGTCCACCACGCGTCCACCGCGGTGGACGAGATAACGAACCGGGGCAGGCTGCCCATCATCGCGGGCGGGTCGAATTCCTTCATCAAAGCCCTTGTTAAGGACAATAGTGAGTTTAGATCGAAATACGAGTGCTGTTTTCTTTGGGTGGATGTATCCATGACCGTTTTGCATTCCTTTGTGTCGGAGCGGGTCGACCAGATGGTGGATTCGGGTTTGGTTGAAGAAGCTAAGGAGTTTTACGAGCCCGGCGGCGACTACAGCCGCGGGATAAGACTGGCCATCGGCGTGCCGGAGCTGGACCCATTTTTCCGGGCGGGAGCCGCCGCCACTGCCGAGATTCTCGAGTCGGCCATAGAGGAAATCAAGGCCAACACGAGGACTCTCGCGCGCCGCCAACGGCAGAAAATTCGGCGGTTGGCGGAGCACTTCGGACGGCGGATGCACCACCTGAACGCGACGGAGGTGTTCCAGAAGCGGGGCGGGGACGCCAACGAGGCGTGGGAGAAACTTGTGGCGGGGCCGAGCACCAGGATCGTGGCACGACTCCTGTGCGAAGACCACATTGATTTCGTCTCCGCTATAACGGCCCCGCCGCCTATTGTCCCCGCCTCCGTGGTCCTGGGCCCCACTAGTACGGCGGCTGTTGCAGCCGCCACTCGCTAGTGGGACCAATTTAATTAAAAGGGAAAAGAAAAATGAACACAAAATTACTACTAGTAATTAATATAGAAAGAATTAAAAAGAATAAGCTTGATTGTGTTTTTCATCGATCACAAGAACAGTGATTGGTTTGTGTCGAGGTGGATCAATCAGATCGCCACGTGGCGTCGCATCGGGATGGACACGTGGACAAGGCACCCGAATCTACCTCTCTTTTCGTAAATTTGTTACACTTTGGTCGCGTGGCCGTGCGTACAATTGGAAAAAATCTTGCAGGTGGCCTATATATTTTTGCAAGAAAAGGAAATTCAAGGGGGCGACTGCACTTTTGTTTGTGAAATATATCATCATCAAAATAAAAACATTGCAGAATCCAAATTTTATTTTATATTTTTTTGGGAATTCGTTTTTTTTTTTTTTTTTGAGGGTCTCTTTGTGTTTGCATAAAGTGTACCCCTTTGTGTAATCTATTTTGTATAATGAGCTGTATTAATTATTCCCGGATTTGACAACTTCGTGGTATATATTTGCTATATATATAGTATATATAGAGAGAGGAGTTGAATATATTATCATTGTGTGGTTTTTCTTAATGTTGATGAATTTTTTCCTGAAAGATTGGGTATCATATTCCTCTCCCAGGTGGTTAATCACATGGAGATTCTTCATTTTTCATCTATCATCTCATGTGATTATATTTCACTTACACCCTGCATGTATATATTATTGCACTATATAGCTAAATCATATATATGGATGATTATTATTGATTGATAGTGGCAGGACTTTCAAAAGAATTTCATCAAATCTAAAAGTGAAACTTATGAAGTGGAGTGAAAATAGTTTATTTTTTAAATTCTGTAATGTTCTCCTTTACGTCAATTTCATTACGAGGAGGATTGAGGTCACCCAACAAGTGAATTTATAGGCTAGTGTGGAGAATTAACAAGTGTATAATTTAGATGATTAGAGATGTTTTCCGCAAAGTTTAAACTAAATTTTTGTTTTGATGTCATGAAAGAATTCAATCTCTTTTTTAAAATTTTGTATTTATGAAGACGTGTGAAATTAATTATTTTATTCCTCTTATATACACTCTTCAGCCCCACACGTGTGGATTGAATTATCTACTTCATCTGTTAGGGAGGAGGCCCATCAAGGGATGGAGGTTTGGCTCTAAATTTTTTTCATCATATTTAAAAACCATAAACTTATAAATACATATGAAATTAATTTATTTATTTAATTCGCATGTGAAATTAATTTATTAATTTTATTCGCTGATAAACTTTATAGTATGGAATTGGAGAAAGTTGATGGAATTTACGTATGATATTGTTCCTGGCAATATACAAGGTATATAATTAAGTGGAACTGGAGCTAGAATCTCAGTCGCAATTAGCATGGTGAATGCATCTTCCTCTCGTTTTTTTACTATATTTATACAGAGCCGTTTTCTGGCTTCGAATTAGACTGGTATACATGTCTTTTCCAAAACTATTCCCTTCTTCTTTTGGCATTTTTAAAAGAAAATACACGACTTTCCCAAATTCCACTCAACTGACACCGAAAGGCTAAAATAAATAATTTTGGATTCTCTTTGCCTAGTAAGAATATTTATATATATACTTTAAAATTTTGGATTCTCTATTTGCCTAATAAGAATATATATAATCAATCGCATAACACGAACCATACACGCTTCACATTGAGTAAGTTTCATGCATTTTTGACATACTTGATATCGGTTAAAGTTTCGTGGTTGATTGCTTGAAAATGATTAATTAGGTGATTTCGACAAAAATCATGAAATTTCAAAGCACTTTAAAATAATTTCATCTCATCTAAAAATTTAAAGTTGTAGAAAAGCATTGGACTCAACTTTTGCTCTTTCCAGAGGTCCAATGAGAAGATTAATATGGGTGGAGTTGCTATCAGCGTGAATCAAATTCAGTATATATATTTGTTTGGGCGTGAGTTTTTTTTTTTTACACTGGTACCATAAAAGAATTTCATTTCATCTAAAAAGTCGAACTTGTAGAGAGGTGTAGAACTAATTCGTTTAGTTATTTCCCTCACCCACTTCCTGTATCATCATTTATTTTAGTAATTTTACATAAATATAACTTTATCATTAAGAATATGAAATTAGAATTTAAACTAAAAATCACTAAAAAAAAAATTGTATATGAAATTATAATTGTCTAAAGAGTTTTCCTAAAAAAAATGCATAGTTGAGTTGTCTACAACTTGCCTATATTTTTTCTATATCATGTAGGCACCTTCATTCATCAACCTACAAGCAATTTATCTGCGAAATAAAATTTTCAGGTCTTAATTATCTACCAGCAATTTACCTATAAAAATTTACCCACAAACAATTTGCATACAAAATTTCGTAAGCAAATTTCTTTGTAGGTAGAGAATGAAAATGTCTATACAATTGGAAACATTTGTAGGATTTGTAGGCAATCCTCACTACGAAATTTTTTGTTGAAAATTTTGTAGCCATATAACAATTCTCGTAAGTAATTTTATGTTTTCTTGTGGTGAAATAAATACTAATTTAAAAAAATTAAGATTATGTATGATTGCTCCTTATAATTAATTTAGAAGTATTGTAACCACTCTAAAATGACTTTTTTAAGTGATTTAAAGTTAGGAATGACAATATTAATCCGTCCTGACCTGACCCATCCTGTACCCTATAGTGGAATGGTGTGGATTTGATTATCACTCAAAACCCGTGCTCCGAACTCATGGCCCGTTTTATATATTAAATTCAAATATATATATATATATATATATATATATATATATATATATATTATACAATTACCTATAAATATGCATTACTATTATACATCAATAATTCAATTTTAGATATTTTGCATATTATATATTTAGAATTTGTTATGAATTATTTTTTAAATAACAAAAATTATATATGAAATGGGTTGTTCTGAGCCCCCATGCGAGTCGGACCGCCCCGCCCCGATTACGGAATGGGTCGGGTTTGTGTTATAAGTACACGTCCCGATCCATTATCATCCATTTTTAAAGTTACTACAATTGTAATTGCTCGCGAACAACCCTGTAATAGATCACTTACTCTTCGGGGAGGGTCTCTTTTTTTGGTACTCGGTATCCGGTTCATTGACCGATTAATTCGACGGATTCATAATCCACCGTCCACTAGCAGGGGGTTCCATTTCAAGTCAGAACTTAGCGCTGTATGGACTGACCCATCTCAGAAATTGATCGCACCTAGTGGGTTTCAAACCTGAGACCTATAGAGCATCACACTCCTAAGTTTCAAGTCTTCACCACTAGGCCAACCCCTAGAGGTTTCTTCGGGGAGGGATTTTAATTTGATCATTTTTTTGACATGTTTAGTTCCGTAGTTTTTTCAACACTTTTGGACATTATAGAATTACATTTTTAGTCTCAAGAGAACGGGTAATTTGTAGTTTAGGTCCCAAGAGAATAGACAAAATTGCAGTTTTAGTCCTAAAAATTAACATATGAAACTAAAATTACAAAGAAAAAAAAAATCATTTCGCACATAGGTACCAAAAGTGTTTTCAACTAATTCTCTCGGGATTAATTGTGCAATTTTCCCTTTCATTAAGATGAGATTTCAGTATAAATTTATTAATTATCTCTTACGTACCTATTTTACCAAAGTCATCGTGTATATATCAATTTTAAAATGTTAATATTATCCTTTTATATATATATATATAAACACATAGATTAATAACTATGTACGTATTTCAAGATGGGTAGCATCTATTCCAGAAAAAATTCTTTGGACAACTTACTTATCATTGAACAACTTCTCAATTAAACCTGCCAAGCCCACTTTGATCAAAGGACTCCAAGGTACTAGTACGGACAAATTAATTAAAGGGTATGCATAAAAAACATGGAATATTTTTTGAGGTTCCTAACAATAATTTTCTGTCTATTGAGCGAAAATGACATGAGAATCAGAGAAATTTGGACAAGGGGCACAAAACAGTTGTAAAGCGAGGAACCCATCCATGAAAAAATGTCATATGATTCCAAATTATAACTAAAAGAGTTTTTATATTTTTCAATGTTATCCCGCCAATCACATTCCCTCACGTAAATAATCTTAGCATTAACATATATGTGGCACTAATTATACCATGTGGCGCGACATCGGTTAAAAAAAATTTACTAGGCGAGGTTCAGATTAGGAATAACCGTTGAAGAAAGAGCCAAACTAGAGAACAACGATCGCAACTTACACTAGTCTGCCCGCTGAGATGATGGTTCAACCATACGAAGAAAGGTTGCTCGAGCAACCATCAATCCAAGAGGCAGACAAAATCGTGCTTAGAATTATATATGTTGATGTAGTATAGATAGTACACATATTTCATACTTGATTATAGGAAGTGGATCGCTCCATTTAAGTAGATCTCCCTTCAGTGGACAACTGGCAGGAAATTCTTGAACGGATACCTAAAGGACAAATTTTGGGGAATAATTTTTTTTAAAGCCTGTAGGTTAGGGGGTAGCAAAAGAAGGACCACAGGTCTTCGAGCTGACAATTTAAGGACACCAGATTTAGAATGTTGCAATTTGAGGCCAAATTGACCCGAATTGACTCTAATTGGAGCTAATTCGGCCAACCTGGCCTCAATTTGCAAAATTTTAAACCTATGGTCCTTAAATTGCCAGCCCCAAGACCTACCGTCCTTCTTTTACTACCTTTCATTACAAGATTTTCACGTTTTAACAACTAAAAAATTATGTTGTTAATCAATGAATTTGCATTTAGTAACGGATTTACAACAAATATTTTTCATTGTTATTCTGCTCGTTGCTAAATATGCCAACGAAATAGTATCTCGTTAGTAAAAAATACCGACAGATTATCAACGGATTACCAATAAAAAATAAAATATTTACTTATATGACCAATCTGTTGGTAATCCGTTGGTAAAACGGTTAGTAAACATAATCCGTTGCTAAAGTATTGTGGTAATTTTTTATTTCGAAGCACTAATTAACCCCTGATTTCGAGATATTTTATACACATTGCACCCGTCCAACACCACTTTGAGACATAACTATTACCTTTATAAATATAAGTATATATATTAAAAAAATTAATACAAAAAAATAAATTCTTCTTCCTCATACCAACCCACCGCCCAATCATTTTTCACCCAAAGTTTAGACCGTAATCCCAAACCACCCCGGCCCTCACCTCAATCGTCCAACCCCAAGTTTTTGACCGTCAATGGTGTTGAGGTAGAATAGCGTGAACTACACATAAACAACAAGCTTGGTTTTAGCCGATGGAGGGTCATGTTTCAAGCAGTGTATAAAATAGCCCGAAATCGGGGTTATGTCTCAAAATAGTTATTTTTACAATTTTTGTTTTAAATATATATTTATATTTATAAATAAAAAATATTTATTTTTAAAGTGGTATCGGACGGGCTCCACGAGTATAAACTAGTCAAATATCGGGTGTCATGTGACGAGTACGTAGAATTTGGGTCCAATTAGACCTAATTTGGGATTAATTTTTTAAGACCATAACTTAGGGGGTAGCAAAAGAAGACGTCTTGGGGCTGGCAATTTGAGGACCATAGGTTTAAAATTTTGCAAATTGAGGCCCGGTTGGCCCGAATTAGCTCTAATTAGAGTCAATTCGGGCCAATTTGGCCTCAAATTGCAACATTTTAAATCTGGTGTCCTTAAATTGTCAGCCCGATGACTTGTGGTCTTTTTTTTGCTACCCCTCCTAACCTACTGGCCTTATAAAAAATTATTCCCACAAATTTTGTGCAACTCATTTTTAGAACAAATCAATGCATATAATGCATGGATTGCATGAAGATACTAGAGCAACACTAAGCGCAATCTTGTGCGCTATAAATATAGAGGTTCAATAAATGGATCGCCAACCTTAAGTTTGAGCCTTAAAAAACTCAACATTTTTCTCTTGCATTAATAGATTTCTAACATTCAATAGTATTTAAGTTTCATCATTTGTCAAAATAGTTAGAGTTTTTATTGTTCTAATCATTTAATTGTTTTATCCGATTACATAACCAAATAAACGCACTATCAATCCACCGCATTTGTATCACGGACCAACAGTATGCACAATCAAACTCATGTAAATTGCACAATATATCAATCTCAACTCGAGTAATTTACGCTCAATCACATGTACGATACACATGTAAGGATCCGTTTCGTTGGGGGTAATGATTATATGGTAACGGAAATTAAAGTGATTGAGGAGTCATTCAAGTAGAATGTATTAAATGAGGAGTCATTTGATAGGTAAATTATAAGTCATTTTCAATCTTATTACAATGTATTGATAATACAGTAAAACCTCGTTAAATTAATACTCGATAAATTAATAACCTCGCTAAAACTAATAATTTGTCCGGTCCCAAGTTGGGACCAGTACAAATTTGGAACCCAATCAATAAAATTATAAGATAATAATTTTTTTGAGATCCCAGTGTATATATATTGGTCCCGACGAAACTATAAATTAATAATTATTAAAAATAATCCACACACACACACACATATATATATATATATATATATATATATGATGCACTTGAATATTATTAAGACATCTTAGTAAAACAAGAATCTACTGTAACTTGCTTTTTCTTGAACTTCAAATCTATGTTGATCTCATCTTTAAATCTCCTTACTGCACCCAATAGTTGTGGCGTTGTCTTCTCGTACTGCAACAAAATGTTATGAAGAGTTGTTGATGCTTGCAATGCTTCTTTTAGAGTGACCGGTTGCAAAGCTATTGAATATATAGTGCTGACTTCTATCCATGATTCAATGCACAAATGTTAGTCCAATGAACCATATTTTTGTACTTTCCAAAACTAGTTAATTTAAACAAGTCATTCCAACTTCCACGTGAGTTTGTATTCATGGAATTCTACTAGTACATTTGTATTTTAACTTAATTTTCATCAATAACTATGCATGTATACTTAAAATTATTCAAAGAATTTGGAATTTTGAAGGTCAACTGTGCATTATACGTTAAAACCTCTTTAAATTAATAAATTATTAATTTATCGATATAATAATATCTCAATAAATTAATAAAATCCTTCTGTCCCAACATTATTAATATATAATATATAGAGGTTTTACTGTATCAAGCACTAGTGGAAGCATTCTCATTACCCCTATAATTATTACCCCTAACGAAGCGGCCCCTAAATTAGTTAAGTGCAATTATATCCGTTAAGGGTAATTATTTTTAAAAGTCGTAAAACTTATTTCGAAACTCAGAAAATTGTTCTAAAATGTTGAAATAATTTTAAAAATCCAAATTACAGTTCTATAAATTAATTTAAAGTTAAATATAATTAGTTATTATCATTTAAATTTAAAATTCTTAAAATACGAAATTAATAAATAATTATAATAGTAAACATTTAAAATTAATTTGGTAAAATTATATAAAAACATTAAATATCCAAAAGGTCATATTAATTATTATGCAATTAAAGATTTTAAAAAATTGGGTTTGTGACTGGTATATATGTGTGATGAGTTCTTATACCCACTCACTAAAAGGTCCAGCTGGGGTTCATATAAGATAAAAAGACAAATTTTGTTCTTATACTAATACTCAGCTTTCACTTAAGGAAGAAGTTCAAAAATTAGTGGTCAAAATCAGCCTTTAGTAAAAGTGGCTTAATCTCATCCATAGCAATTAAATTAATTAATACCCCATGTAGGGAAAAGGAAACAATGATTTCTAACCCTTTCAGGGAATCATGGATTCTCGTTCCATAGGGTGAATACCTATAATGCTTTGGCAAAATTTGTTCTAAATTAAGAATGTACATTTCTTAAGATTCTCTTATGAAATTAATTTATTCGAAGGGAGGCATTTGCTTATATTGCCCCGTTACAAAATTAACTATTAGAGTTCCCGTTGGCTTGCCTAAAAAATTTTAGGCTCAAAGTTATGTGGGTTTTTCTACCGTTAGGAAGACTTTCGCCATTTCTGACGTCAGTAAAACAATAAAAAATTGACACGTCATTTAATTTCGCCATTTGCGATTTAGTTTCGCCCATAGAAAAGTTATTATCTTTTTATGGAAAAAATTATAAAATTACATAAATATCCTTATAGTAATTTTATTTTTAAAAAAAATTATTTTAACCTTGTATTTTTTATAATAATTACAAATATTAAACAAGAGTTTTTAAAAATTATTTAAATTTTGAAATAAAATTAAAACACAATTTTCATTCTAAATCCCTTGTTTCGACTCTCCCTCCTCTTCATCTTTTTCTCTTCTTCTTCTCCCATTTCTTTTCCTTGATCGTTCTTTTTTTTCTTTTTTCTTTTTTATCAGCTCTTATTCTTTCTATTAAGCGTGATTTTTCATCCCCATTCTCCATTTGTGTTCACAAACGGGGGGATCTTGGAAAAAAAAAAAAAAAAGAGAAAGTAGTTCAAAACAATTTCCTAATGTTGGAAGTCAACCATCTAAACACCCAACTTTTTAGAATATAGATCCTCTATTTTATTCAAAAACTGGGTATTACCATATCGACTAAGATGTGTGTTCCGTGATTTTCTAATTAAGCACATCATATATGCACTAATTTTTTGCCCTAATTAACTAATTAATCAGGCACAGAAAATAGCAGTAGAATTAGATATCTGGTAGCGCAAGCAAGGCAGTGCCAGAGAAACGGCAGCGGCGGTCAGTAACGACTGGCGGAGGGCGAGTAGTGGAGGAGGCCGTGTATCGAGAATATGGAGACTGTAAATTTGGGATTAGAAAAGACGGGAGTTGCAAATTAGAGTTTGAGATGTTTTATTGATTATGATATTATTAATATGATATTTGTAATTTTAATTTTAATAATATGTAAAGGGGTTTTATTGAAATATTAAATGTTGATTAATTAATGTTATAAATTATTTTTAAAGTAAAAAGGGTATTTTTGTATTTATATTTATTAATTTAATTTATTAATAGGGTGAGACAATGCAATTGCAATATACAGAGTGCAAACGCCTTAATGCAAATTGCAATTCATTAAATAAAATAGTATACGTTGGATTTTCGATCTAATGGTAATAAATGAATTTACTGACATCAGGAAGGGCGAAAGTCTTACTGACTGTAGAAAAGCCCAAGTTATGTTTATGAAGTAGAGGGGATTTCTTTTTAGCAGAACAAAGCCTATTATAAGAACAAAAATATACATAACCAAATCAGCATTAAGAAGGCTAAGTCCTCAAACAAAGTGGAAACTATTCCAATCCAATCGGAAGGAGATGGAGAGTAAATACAGGCAGAAGCCTGAGAAAAATTTAAGCTCATTTGGTAGATAGGGACACCCCACACTAAGCTGTCTTTCACCATCTTCATCTTTCAACACGCTCACCTCTTCTTTAAATACATATCAATAAGGTAGACTGAGGATTGCAAGCCCATCTGACACACTATCAGATTTGTAAAAACAACAATCTATTCACCACAAAAACCAAACAAAAAAAGCAAAAGTAAAATAAAAGAACCACCAATAAAAATAAGAACTAAAAAATAGAATAAACAAATATCTAACAGGTCAACCTATCAAACAGACACTGCGACGTCAATTGATAAGGTTGACCCGTTGATTAAAAAAAAGAGCAGAAGAACGACTCCTAAAAAATATAAAATAGTGGTGGTGCAGTGGTGGCCAGGGGACGGTGGCCTGGTGCCGGAGGCGCTAGATCTACTGACGCCGGCGGTAGTTCTAAGCTTTTGTGGATTTCCGGCAAGAGACGGGATAGCAGGAGCGTGGCTGGCATTAAAGACGGTGGACATGAGTGGTGGCGGCGGCGGAAGCGCTAGGTTTGTGGGGACGGTGAATTAGGTAATTTTAGGAGAGAGGATTTTAGGGTTCTAATGAAAAAGTATGAAAAGAAGAATTATAGATGGAGATGATGAGATCTAATGAGAGAGAAGAGGTAGAGTCAGGAGATGGCCGGATCACACTAGAGGCAGAGGGGAAGAACTCACTAGAAATTTTAGAGAGAGAATTTCTAAAGTGGGGAGAAGAGACATCCACAAATTCTACAAATTAATTAGAATGTAACATCGGAGTAATAAGAGTTGTCTTTCAATAATTAGAGGGGATTTCAATCTTATAAGGTGTACTTGAAATAAAGTAAAAAGTATACTAGAATTTTATATATGCTTGGGAGTGTAGCTTTTGTAGGATTTGATAGGATAGGACTTTGAAAAAATAGATGATAGAAAAATTATTATATTATAAAAAAACAGTGTTTAAATGATTGAATGATTGCGTAAAGTAAAAAAAAAAAGATAATATGTGTAAAGTTTATATAAAAAAGGATGAGAGAGAGTATTGAGTTTGATAAAAATTATAATAAAGTATGTATGAAAGATGATTGATAGTGTATTAATAACCGTGTTTGCAAAATATAAAAATAGGTATATTATAGGTATTATAGAGTAGAATTTTAGTGTACTTAAAATTCTATACCAAAACCAGGATAAACAAATAAGGATATGAAATTAAAATCTTAAACCATAAACAAACATAGAGTTCAAGTTCGATTCGCAATTCCCTATTATACTAGTAGGGAGTTAAAATTGTTGACGTGTCATCTTATAGTTGATTTTTCTTACGTGTCGTATTCTGGTTGATTTAGCTTATGTGTCAATATATTGTATATCTATTTCCATGTGTCAAGCTTGTATTGGACTCTCATAGAACCTACGTGGTCTTTTAATAGTTGGTCTAATTAAGAAAAAATAAAATATACATATTTAGGATTTTAACCGTGCACCTCATGAGCACATTTAAAATGTTTTGTCAATTAAGTCATATTATGAATCTTCTAAAAAAAAAATCAACAACAATTACAATATAATGTCATTGACCCTGATTTTTAATATTTTTGATGAGATTATTGATACTTCTGATAAAAAAAAAATTATTCACTAAACAGTTTTATGGTAAACTTATCATGAACAATTTTCATATAAAAATTTACGTAATTATTTTATTACTATTTGATGAAAATATTAATCTATATATATATATATATAATATTATGTTGTAAAATTTAATATAACGAAAGTTTTGCATAATACGCGGGGTCTCATCTAGTAATATTGAATTTGTGAGTAGTTTGAGTTTGACTAAAAAACTCATTATCAAACAAGTCTAGATTAAGTTTCACTTGAAAAAAAAACCATTAACAAGTTAAACAAATTGAGCTCGAGCTTGACAAATAAGTAACTTGTTAGTAAAATGAATATGTCTACACTTCAATTTTACTTGGCGAGCTAGTTAAATTATTTAAAATATTTAAAAATTAGTAACTTCAATTTTACTATCTAAAAAATTAGGAAATACTTTAAACACTTAAAATTAATATATATGTGTCTCTCTCCATAAATCTAAAGAATTATTAAAAGTTTATAAATCTAAAAGAAAAAAACATGTCCATAAATACGCTAATAAAAATTGATATAATCTAAAAATTACTATATAAAAAAAATTTATAAATTAAAATAATAATGGGAGCTCATTATTTGAACTCGTTCATGAGCCCTTTACGTACAAGCTAGCAAGCTCATTAACGTGCTAGCTCACGAACATGTTTGCGAGCTCATTAACAAGTTTGTTTGTAAGTTTTCAAATTAAATATTATTAGATTCGAGTTCAGCTTGACAAAATTATCGAGGTTGGTTCGACCAAATTATCTCGAGCTCGACTCGTAAAACTTAACTAATAAATTTAAACGGATATATTTCAATTCGAAACACGAATAGTTCGTGAACGACTTGGGTTTATCCCTACTAGGTAATAGGAGCAAAATCGGGATTTGTTAAATTATTTATCTATTGTTAATACAACACTATTATCAATAATGAATATTGTTAGTATATGATCACTACATATACAATTAATTCTTCCAAACTCATTTAACGCACTCTCATATGCACCTGGTGCACGGTGCACACTTACTCAATAGTTGATGTTGTTTATACTGAAAAAATAGGCTAGTTACACTGAAAAGTATGGTTGTTTATACTGAAAAGTGTAGGTTGTTGGTTACACTGAAAAATGTAAGCTGATTACACTAATTTTCAGTGTAATCTAACTATATTTTTCAGTGTGATCAAATCATACTTAATTTTAGTGTAAATTTATAATTTCAACTGTTAAGTTTGTACATCATATACCAAGTGCACAAAAGAGTTACTCAATTCATTTTTGTTTGTACTAACATATCCTTAAACTAGCAACTTTTTTTTAATAGATCCTTGAATTATTTTTTCAAAAAAAGAAAAAAGAAATCTTCCAGTATTAAAGTTTATTTTACAAGCTTCTCGCAACAAGAATTGACGGAATTTCAGATTCATCTTGATTGTCCTGTTAAAACATCTATATTGTTGTAAATCGTAAGCGTAAAACAGAGACAGAGGTTTGTTTACCCAGTTCGTTGTTAACGACTACGTCTGGTGGCGTACCAAGCCAGGAGTTTCACTAATATTTCTGTGTATGGGTATATACAATACTGAGTACATAGATCTATTTATAATAGAGAAACCCTAATCTAAACCTAAATTTTGTTTAGGTTATAAAGCTCATTAGTAATGTCCACATCAAATCTTCTGGATTTGGTATAATAAATGTACAGGATTTATAACACTCCCCCTTGGACATTACGACATAATGTATATGTCTTGTCAGAAAACATCCACATGCTAGGTAGCGATAAAATATTTAGCTAGGGAGGAATGCAATTCATTGATCTTTCAGATCTAATCTTCTGGATTTACTACGAGGTTACCACTCCCCCTGAAGAAAACAACCCTTTGAGCTTTCGCATCCCGATACCATGAGTGTACTTCTCAAAAGTAGATGTATGTAGGGACTTAGTGAACAGATCTGCTAGATTGTCACTAGATCGCACCTTTTGTATGGTAATTACGTCACTCTTCAGGAGTTCGTATGGGTAGAAAAAATTTGGTGAAATATGTTTCGTCAGGTTTCCCTTGACGTACCCATTACTCCCTAGAATATTTTTTGTATCTTCTCTTGGTCTAAATGAGTCATTATCCACTTCGAGGGATCGTACAACCACTGGTGTGCTGAGTGGATGAGATTTATCCATGTGAAATCTCTCCAATACCTTTTTCACATAGGTTGACTGATATATAAGGATTCCTTCTGGGAGATGCTCGATCTGCAGGCCGAAATAATACTTGGTTTTACCCAAGACTTTCATTTCAAATTCAGCTTTCAAGATTGAACTGGCTTCTTCAATCTCTTTGCATGTTCCGATTATGTTTAGATCATCAACATATACGGATATGATGCAAAAACCATTTTGTGATTTCTTTATAAATACGCATGGGAAAGCTATATCATTTGTGTATCCCTTCTTCTGGAGGAATTCACTAAGTCGGTTGTACCACATAAGACCTGATTGCTTGAGGCCGTAAAATGACTTCTGCAGTTTTATGCTATACATATTGCGGTTTTCACCATTCCTTATATGGGGAATTTTAAATCCATCAGGGATTTTCATATAGATGTCGGCATCTAGTGATCTGTATAAATATGTGGTTACAACGTCCATCAATCTCATCTGGAGATCTAATTTAACTGCCAAAGATATTAAGTAGCAGAACGTTATTACGTCCATTATAGGAGAATAGGTTTGATCGAAATCAATACCGGGTCTCTGCGAAAACCCTTGAGCTACTACCCTTGCTTTGTATCTCTCCACAATATTGTTCTCATTTCGTTTTCATACAAAAACTCATTTATATCCTACAGGGATAGCGCGCGCGGGTGTACGAATGATAGAGCCAAATACTTTTCTATCATTTAGCGATGCGAGCTCTGCTTCAATTGTCTCTTTCCATTTTACCCAATCAGAGCGCTTCCGACACTCAGCTATTGTTTTGGGTTCTGGATCTAGATAGTTATTTATAATGGAAAGAGCAATTATCGTTGCAAATATGTCGTCGACGACAGTAACTTTTCTATTATAAGTTTCTCACGTATCTGTGAAATTCATAGAGACTTCAATGTTTATGTCAACCAAACATTCTTCATTTTCCAGTATATCTAGGTCTGGTCGTTCCGCAGTCCTAGTGCATTGGATGTTTTGTGCACGTGCTTCATTACTAGGACGCTCGTCTTCTGGATAAATCTCTTCAGGAGACTTCAAGTTTTCTAGACGAATCTCTTCTTGAGATTTCACGTTTGACTGACCAGTTTTTCTAGCTTTCCTTTTAGGTATGTTTGTATTGATTATAGTGTTGGAGTTATACGTGAAAGTATGCTTTTACTTTGTATAACTCGTGTATCAAACACTTGTTTAAGAGAATAATTCTTTTATCACATTTGCTTTAGTTATGATTGAATGTTGAATATCTATTGCAAATCGTTCAATATATGGTACTAGTTGCATTGTAGTTAATGTGGTGATACCCGATCACGGAAGACAACATTAATAGTTTCCTTGTAACTAAACGTACATTTTCACGACCTAGGTGGAATTGAACAATCCGCCGTGAAAGGTCGATGTGTAAGTCTCAGATTGGTCTGTCTTGACTTAGAGATTGCACTAGCACATTTAGTATGTGTTGAAGAGGACGTACAGCGAGGATAAATTCTTCTGTTATGAAATGTGAAGAATTAGACCTCAGTGGTAGTTTATTTCTTAATCTCCGTCACTTAAATAAGACCGTGTGTATTTAATGGTTACTGCTTTGATTCATGTTGGGTGAGAATCATTGTGACTTCGAACCTTGTGCTTTGGGCAGTAATATTAATCATACGACGGTTGCTAAGATTTAATACGGAGAAACGCGTGCGAGTACGGCTCGTGTGATTAGTCCCCTTGGTGGGCTCAGAAGTTTTATCGTACCAAATCTTGCAAGTGAAGAATCAGTTTCTTCGGTACGGATAATAATGTTGAGATGTCTTTACTCCAAGGTGAAATATATTAATTAATTTAGAGCTATTCAGAAGCTTAATTAATTAATGGACTTGATAATCTTAAACGCAGGAAATAATAACCGGGAGCCCATATTATTGTAATATGGATTAAGATGGATAGTGCAATATTAATTTATTAGTGGTAATAATTAATATTAATGGATTGAATTATATTGGGGCTCAATATTGAAATTCAGAAGTCCATTAGGAGGTCCAATCTTAATTCTCCTTAAAGGCCCCTCAAGTAGCCCATTAAGTAGCCCAATAATGATAAGGTGATTAAAATAAAAAGAAAATATATTGCTGATTTTTTCATGTATTTTTCGAATATTATATAGTTAGGAGTAGAGATGTTAAACGGGCTAGCCCTAACCCTATAGGGCCGGCCCTAACGGGCTTCGGGCTAAACGGGTTAGGGCCTTATCCGGTTCACTCTTAACGGACCTTTAATAATTAAGACCTAACCCTAACCCTAGCGGGCCTCGGGCTAAACGGGCCACAAACGGGTTATGTCAAAAAAAAAAAATTCAACACAAAATTTAAAATAGTGGCAATAAAATGTTAATGAATTTAAACATTGTTCATAAATTAATTAAAATTAAATAAAAACAATTCAACGTAATTATAAAAATTCAAACATCAATACTTAAAAAGTACAAAACACCAACACGTAATAGTTCAAACATCAACACGACTAATTTCGATTTATTGCAGTATTATAATTACAAAAAATTCACCCAATCATACTTGTAATAATTCAGCTCACTACCATGCATATCATACCAAAAAAAAATCGGAATGATACTAATAAATTTAATATCCAAGAAATAAAAGAATATACAATATTAGCAGCAAATTAACTAAAAAGTTCATCTAATTGGGCACTTGTGTATCTAAGTACTACTAGTACATGGATGGAAGAACCTAAAAAAGAAACTAAATATAAAATAACACTAAAATGGATGGATTAAATTTCTCGTACATCATCTTTTACTGAAGTTAGGGCTAAATGATGAATTGAAAAAATGTGAGTATATATATATATTAATACTTTAATTGTAATAAATAATTAATACACTTATTATATAATATAAATAATAATATATATATATATATATATATATATATAACCCGGGCTGGCGGGCTAGCCCGGTTAACCGGCGAGCTAGCCCTATTAGCCCGCGGGCTAATAGGGCCGGGTCAAAAAAGCCCTGATTTAAACGGGCCCCTTAAACCATAGCCCTAACCCTGCATTTTTTAGGGTTAAACGGGCCGGCCCTATTAGCCCGGCCCGGATTAACATCTCTAGTTAGGAGAGAAAAGATTTTGTTGATTTTCTTGGAAAGATATTATAGAAGATATGTCTTCTTGGAATACAAGAATATCTCATATATTCAAGAAGATCCAAATCTTGGATTCTTTTCCTATGAAATTTTTGAAATTTACCCCTTAATATGGAGGGTGAGATTTTTGTGGAATATTTTATTATGGAGAAAAGAATATATGAGATATATTCAAGATTTCTTAGAGTCTAAGAAA
The DNA here is from genome assembly GCA_947034835.1 of Ballota nigra. Lineage (NCBI taxonomy): Eukaryota > Viridiplantae > Streptophyta > Magnoliopsida > Lamiales > Lamiaceae > Ballota > Ballota nigra. Next base: position 67,507,315 of record OX344729.1, on the reverse strand, counting down.
AGATTTCTCCAAGCCCATATTTCACATAGTATTTTCGGCCCCTTCATGTTATAAATAGGGGATGATTATTTCATCCCAAGGACATAATTCCATGTGTTGGAAAAATCAAGAGCATAGATATTTTTCTTTTTCCTTAGTTATTTAAATTATTCGAAAGCATCTCCCACCGATGATCGAATAAGGCGAAAGGGAAATACTTGAGAAGGTTTTTGGGTTGATAAAGCGCGTACGTATTTGTCCCATTTTATTCAAAGGCCAAGTTCTACGAGAGGTACGTAAGTCACATATTTTCTTGTTTATTCCGCCATAGATTATATGTGAATTAATTCAACATGCATGATGTTAAATTGGTTGTTGGAATTATTATTTGAATTAATTAGGATTAATTCATGCTAGTAATAATTGTATTTAAATTCGTATTTAAATTTCATCCCGAATAGATTCCGGGCACCCCTATTTTCCCAACAACTGGTATCAGAGCCACGGTTTTGGGCTCTGATCTTTAAATTGGAATTTAAATTGTTTAAACATTAAATTGAAATTGGATAGTAGAATTGCTAGATCTTTTTTGCAGGTATCCAATTGTCATGGTTTTAATGTTGTTAATTTTACATGTGTGTGAATTAATTGTTTTTAATTCGATTCGTTCAAATTCGTTTTTCTCGAGAGAAAATCCACGAGTAGATTAGTTGGTTTTATTTTGATTTGATCATTGTAATAGACTAGTCTAGATCTAGTATTTATTTTTTTGTAAAATAAATTATAACCGGATCGAGACGAAGAACGAAGAATTAAAGACGGCGTACCCGGACGACGCATGCATGTGTGGCGCGTACATGGACGTAAAATCATGCATGAGGTGAAGAAAACGAGAACGAACGGCGAAACCCGGCGAACGGGGTGCACGAGGTGCACGACCCGCGCGCGACGGGTGCCCGACGCCGCACGGGCACATGCGAGAGGCTCGGCCTCTCGGCGCTCAGTGCCCTGGCGCTCGGCGCTCAGCAGTCAGCGCTTCGGCGCTTCGGCTGCTTGGCCGAGAGGTGCGCGGGCCCACTCTGTGGGTCGACGCGCGCCGTATCTCGGGCCGTGGAATTTTTTTTGGTTCTATTTTTTTTCGTGTGATTTTAAACATCGTCCTGAACCCCAAACGATGTTGTTTTTGATGAAGTGTTGTTGTTCAGTGGGAGCATGTCGAGACGAACGACGGAAAGCAACAAGGACGATATTTCGTATCAAGACGTGAAGAAATTAAACCGTGACAATTGGATTTGAGTGCTCCAATGTGTTTAATTTTGTTTTGATGGATGTTTTATTTCGAGCACTTATTATTATTTGTTAATATGTGTTTGCATGAATTTTATTGTCCAAGAAAAACCTTACTTTCGAAAATTACTAAGTATGTTTATTTAATCGCAATTTTATTCTGGATATTAAAATTAGATTAATTTGGCCTCCATAATTTATTTATTTGTGAAGTTCTTTTGGAATACATTTCCCCCTCGGATCGGCCAAAAGAACGGGTTTCACATGAATAAATTCCGAAAGGATGATTGTGGATTATTACTAGTGGCGGTATTGACCCTCACCACGTGTGGCTTACTCAAAGCGAAATAATAATCCTGTATTTAATTATGGTTATTACTTAGGCATAGGAAATTGATATTAACTTACTCCCCTCGGAGTCCCTGTCAATTTCTATGTGGTCAAAGTGGGAGCCAACTATTAATTTTGAATTAAGGATTTGTAACTTTTACGTTTGTGATCCACTTGAATGTGTTTAAATGTATAGACCACCCCTCGTGGCGCATTTAAATTGTTTCGAGATGTTGGCTGATGCATGATTATATTGTTTTAAGGTTTCAATATAATTGATGTGATCGAATTATGTGATAATTTCGTATTTTTCTAGATATTGATATGAATGTATGTTTTATTCTCAGTTCATCATGTCGCAACCTTTTAATCCACTGTTTAGTATACTTAAAGATAATAAACTTGTTGGTGAGAACTATGTTGATTGGAAACGTAATCTTGATATTGTCCTAACCGCTCAACACCACAAATGGGTACTTACTACTCCTAAGCCCCAAGAGCCTGCTGAAGATGCGACCAAGGCGGTCAAGAAAGAGCATAAGAGTTGGTTTAACTCCGATGAGATGGCTAGGTGTACTATTCTGGCTTCAATATCAGATGTGTTGCAACACCAACACCAACACATGGAGACCGCCTTTGAGATAATGCTCAATCTTGAAGCGATGTTTAAACATCAGAACCGTACAGCTAGGCAAATCACCATGCGAAAGATGCTTTCGTTGAAGATGGTGGAAGGTACGCCCGTAAGGGATCACGTTATCGAGATGATGGGTTATCTCAACAAGTTGGAAGTACTTGGTGCGGAATTTGACCTCCCTACTAAGGTCGATTTCGTTCTCCATTCTCTGCCAAAGAGCTTTGAGCAGTTTCAGTTGAACTATCAAATGAATGACCGGGTAAATAGTTTGCCCGAGCTCTTGCAAGCTTTGGTATCGGCGGAGACGTTAATGGATCATCAAACTGTTGCTATGGTGGCAAACAGTCCGTCTGCCTCTTCGGGTCCCAAGGGAGGGAAGAAGAGAAAGAGGACGAAAGGCCAGACCCAAGCAAATCCAACCGTTGTGAAACCCAAGGCAAAGGGAGAAGGAGGTGGAAAGAAAGTTGCTAAGGGTAAGTGCTTCAATTGTGGTGAAAAAGGACATTGGAGGGCGACCTGTTCTAAGCCTAAGAAGACGGTAAAGAAAGGTAAGTCTCATGCTTTAGTCGTTGAAACATATGTTGCGGCGTATGCTGCCCACGTTTGGGTAGTGGATACCGGGGCAATTGATCATATTTGTTTCACTCTTCAGGGGTTCCAGCTAACCCGACGACTTAGCAAGAATGAGATCACCATCACTTTGGGCGATGCTACAAGAGTGGCAGTCGAAGCAGTGGGAGTCGTGCACTTATCTTTTGAAGATAGAATTTTAATTTTAAGAGATGTTTTATACGTTCCGAACTTTAGGAAGAATTTAATTTCAGTTTCTAAGTTATTTTTTGATGGATATTCAGTTACTTTTAATAAAGTTGTTACTATTTCGTTTAAGAATGATACTATCTGTCATGGAACGTTGGTAAACAATCTCTATACGATTAAGTGTGCACACCACTCAAATAATGAATCTAATAACACGTCGATCATTTCGAGAAATAAAAGAAAGCATTCTTCGGAGATGAACGAAACACTTCTATGGCATCTTAGACTAAGGTCATATTAATCTAAAGCGGATAGAGAGATTGGTGAAAGACAGATCCTTGGAATCATTCCAAGTCGAACCGTTTCCAACTTGTGAATCCTGTTTAGAGGGTAAGATGACCAAGAGGGCATTTGAAGCCAAGGGGAATAGAGCCACGGAAGTGTTAGAACTCGTTCATACCGATGTGTGTGGTCCAATGACGATCAAAGCAAGAATGGGGTACGAGTATTTCGTCACCTTCATTGACGATTACTCGAGATATGAGTACATTTACCTTATGAGGCATAAGTCTGAAACTTTTGATAAGTTCAAGGACTTTAAGGCCGAAGCTGAGAAACATAGGGAAAATAGTATCAAGTTTCTACGATCAGATCGTGGAGGCGAATACCTCAGCGATGAATTCTTGAACTACTTATCGGACGAAGGGATCGTATCCCAGTTAACCGCACCGGGAACTGACTTGAAGCGAACTACACTAGCTTTCTACTAGTAGCTACCCCGCAAGAGTACGGGTTCACTGTAGTATGGGCAAGTATAGGGACCAAGTATTATCGAACCCAAGGGATGGTGTATATGCGAATAGATCCCTGAAGATCCACGCGTCGTAGTTAATATGAGTGAAATGTTTTTGGATTTTTTTGGAAAAATAAATTAAAGACTGAAATAAACTAAGTAAACTTAAATACTAAAGAAAGCAATTTAACTAAGGGTTGGATTCAAATAAGAGATGGTGATGCTTAGGATAGGAATCCCTACGTATACTAACGGAGCAGGTACATAATCAAAGTAATCGTGACAAACAAGAATTAACCTAAGTAAAAGAATGCAAGGTGAAAGCTCAAGATTCTAAACCCTAATACTTTACCCTAACACTCGACTTCACTAATCTACTAACAAGTTAATAGATTGTGCTTAATTAATGAGACCCTAATTTAACTAAGGTGATGCGGTCGTCCTCCTTCGCTAAACCGGTAGATGAATTAACTTTTCCTAAACCTTCTCGTGAAGACTACTAATTGTTATTGAGTGATGCGGTCGTCCTCTCTCTAACACTTTCGTACTAAATTCAAAGGTAAAGTTCAGATTAATTATAAGAATTAATTAATCAAGAGAGTTAAAACTAACGTCACGGATTACCCTAATTACGTACCCACATCCTACTTCTACGAGTTCATCCTACCCTAAGCATGCAAGGGTTTTAGCTAGACATGGTTTTAACAATCATAAAAGCAATAGAAGAAACGACGAACACAAACATAATGAATTGCACTAAGAAAATACGAAACATGAACTAGGGTTTTAAAAGAAAATAAATACGACGAACTGAAATTTGAATTGATAAAAACGAAGTTTAAAGCGTTAAAAGTAATCGAGCTAATTAAAAGAAACTAAGAAAGAAAAGAAACTAAGAATTCGTATGCAAAACCTCAACAAAACGTAAGTATAGCTTGCTCCTCTTCTTCCTCTCCAAAAACTAAGTCTAAAATTATTTCTAAAGTTCGGGTATTCTTCAAAACGTGTTTGGAAGAGGTATATATAGGCACGGGTCGAAACGGGAGATAATGGGCCGAAAATATGCATCTGGAGGCAAAAATCCAAGGGTGCTCGAGCAAAACGCTCGAGCGGTCCCGCTCGAGCAGTGTAGCTCGAATGACACAATCGCTCGAGCGGTTCCACTCGAGCCGGTCGAGCGGTGAAAATGCACTGTATGTTTTGGGCGCTCGAGCAATTCGCTCGAGCGGTGGCGCTCGAGCTGCTCGAGCGCAAGAAAAGTTCTGTACGTTTAGGCGCTCAAGCAATGCGCTCGAGCGGTGGCGCTCGACCTAGTCACTCGAGTGACCTCCAACTCATCCCAACTGATACTTTTCCTCGTCCGCACTAATACCAATCGTATTTCTTCAATATCTTCTCATCCGGGCATCCGTTTGAGTCGATTCAAAGTCCTACGAACTCCGTTTTTCATCCTCTATTCACCTATGAGCATCAAAGAGACAAATTCATCAATGTATAGAAATAATGCTCAATTGACTCTAAATACTCTATAAACTCGACCAAAACTAGGGTGTTTCGGGCACCAAAACATAACAATTTCACGCCTAATCAACCCCCCCAAACTTACCATGTTGCTTGTCCCCAAGCAATGAAATAATAAGTCAAGTGAAATTGTTAGGAATGAGTCAAAAAATCAATTATGCAAGTTAATGAACTCAAGCTTCAAAAGTCAATCACCCGTATACTCGCTCACTTTCTTTTATCGTACTCATGCAACAATAATAAGAAACACCAAGATCAAGCATGGATGTGCACTCAACGATGTGTTTCACTCCCTCACAAGTGTATAACAATGATAAAGGGACTCACTCAATCAATCAATCACACAAATCAGTAGCCATATGCTTGTAAGCACTCTCAACTCCGACCATACTCTAGAAATCAATGCCGAATCAAAAAGGACTTTTCTCAAGGTTGTAATGTAGGCTCTTTGGACAGGTGGGATAACAATATGGGTAAGTGACTTAAGTGAATGGAGAATAGAAAGTCAAACTTTGGCACTTCGAGATTAGGAACAGACTACTTCAAACATATTCAATCAACACTCTTTCAATTCCACTTCTCTCAACACTTCATTTTTTTCTTTCTCACTCTTTTCACTTTTTTTAATCACTTCACTTTTTTCTTTTTCGCACAAACACATGAGCTCATTTTTTCTTTTTGCTCATTCTCAATTTTCTTTCTCTTTATCCCACATCTCAAAACTTCATCACACTTTCTTCTCATATTCACTCAACAAACAACCTTTTCCTTTTTCAACTCAATTCACTCCCTTCACATTCACACTTTCCTATTCTCCACTCACATTGGGACAAAAAGGCTTAGGAATTGGAATAGTGTTCATATGTGCTAGCAAATAAAATAGGCTTTAGGCTCAAAGGGGCTAGCAAGGGATTCAATATCATTGGTAAGGAAATTTTTGGCTAAGTGACTCAATAAAAACAATGATGGCCTAAGATCACATTCGGCATATCTAACTAGACACAATCAAGGAGCAAGAGCACACACAAGTTCTAGCATCCTCTAAGGTGATGATTCACTCACAAACGAAGAGATTAAATCATGCATTAAAATCTCATAAGGCTCAAAAGCTCACGGCTTTCACATCCATGCTAGTCCTAGTGAATTCTCACTCTCATCACACAAGTACTCAAAAGAAAAATTCACAAGCATACAAGTTCTTTCTCAAATCAGCTCAAACTCAAACACTCACACAAAAGAATTTCTAACTCACCCTTACAACTCAACCTACTCATCAAATCATACTCAAAGATAGCAATCAACAAGCATAAGATGATTGATAGGCATGAAATATGCACTAGCGAGTCAAATCAAACTCACCCCAAGGAGTATCTCAACAAATCAATAATCAATCAAACTCAACTCAAAAGATAAGGGCGTGCATGCATGTGCAATGTAACAAGAAACATAAAAGAAACTCCACCCCCCAAACTTCGACCTTGCTAGAGGTCTAAGTTTGGGGTTGTGGGTTACCTCAACCGAACAATTCAGTTTCTCTCAATAGCTTTGCACACTCCCTTGTCTCAAGTTGGTTCCTTCAATCTCCACTCCTTTGGCACTCCTTCGAGATAAGCCTACAAGCAACTTTCTCAAATACGAGGTTAAACATACGACTCAAAATACTCCCTAATAATATAAAAAGACACTAAAAATAAATGAAAGCAAATAAAAATGGGTTGCCTCCCATTCAACGCTATTTTTAAGGTCCTCATGCCGGACCTAGCTCAAAGGAGCTTATGGGACATCATACTCAAATTTACCTCCCTCACTCTCATAAGAGTGGTGTTTGAACTCCTTTCCTTGATCCCCCACCATCATGAGCCCTTTTGCTCTCTTCTCATTCCCAAGTGTTATGGGTCTCAACTCCTTCTCACCTTTATCTGGAGGAGTCTTACTAAACAATTTCTTGAGTTTGGACTTTTTCTTCTTAATTCCTCATTTTCCTTCTAACTGGACCACGTCCACTTTCGTCACCTCTTCATCCTTCAACTTCTTCATTTTATCCCTATCAACATAATCAAGAACATAATTCTCATGGGTTAAATTATCAATTGAAGGACTAACCAAATCATGAATATGAGAAGGATTAGGGATAGAAGGCGTGTCTTCAACACGATGATCAATTGCATCCATGCAATACAAGCTCTCGTCCTCCCTCGGGTGTTTCATGGCTTCATATAGGGAGATCTTCACTTCTTGATCATCAACCTTCAACGTGATCTTCCCATTCGCCACGTCTAGCACCATCCCCGCCGTAGCTAAGAACGGTCTTCCCAAGATCAGGGGTACGTGCTCATCTTCCTCCATCTCTAGCACTACAAAGTCGGCTGAAAAGATGTGATCTCCAACTCTCACAAGGACGTCTTCAACCACACCTTGAGGTCGAGTAATAGACCGGTCGGCTAGTTGAAGCGTCATCATTGTGGGTTGAAGTTCACCACCTTCCAACTTCTTGAAAAGCGACAACGATATGAGATTGATGCTCGCCCCAAGGTCACACAACGCTCCCTTCTTGATCCCGTTCCCAATATCACAAAGAATGGTGAAGCTCCCGGGATCCTTCAGCTTTGGAGGAAGCGCCTTGTGCACTAATGCACTCACCTCGTGGTTCAACTGCACCAACTTCGGCTCATCCACTCGCCGTCTTTTCGCGATCAAGTCCTTCAAAAACTTTGCATAGTGCGGCATCTGTTCCAAAGCATCATAAAAAGGAATATTAATATGCAATTGTTTAAAAACATCAAGGAACTTAGCAAATTTTTCATCAAGCTTCATTTTCATGAAGCGCTGTGGATACGGGACGGGTATCACAGATTTGGGTACCCCCCATTCATCTCTTTCTGTTTCTTTCACTTTCTCCCTTGCTTCCTTTGCTTTCTTCCACTTAGGAACTCTCTCAACCTCCTCACTTTCCTTGCCCTTCTGGGACTCATCCATATCTTCATGCCTCTCAATCCCTCCACTTTCAATCCCCTTCTCAACTTGGGGCGTCTCAGAATCAGCAGGCATCTGAGGACCTTCATAATTGGTTCCACTTCTAAGCTGGATAGCCTTGCAATGCTCTTTCGGGTTCCCTTCCGGCATTCTATTCACTGACTTTGCAATTTGGCTCATCTGGAGCTCTAAAGAAGTGAACCTTCGATTGTTCTCTTGTTGAGTTCTAGTCCACTCAACATTCATCTTTTGGAGCTCTTGATCACGATGATCACCCTTCTTATGCAACTCCTTCACATCATACTCCAAGGATGACAACCGCTTGCTACCTTCCTCCACCTTCTAAAGGATCGCTCTCAACATCTCCTCGGTTGATGCACCGCCTTCTCCACCAGGAGGTTTAGACCCCGGATCAACACCTGCAGGAACAGTAACACCAGTTTTTGGGTTAGCATAAGAAAAATTCTCATTTTTCCTCCATGTGTTTTGAGGAGGTTGCTGGCCTCCTTGAACTCCTTGTGTGTTCCTCCATTGATTTTGAAGTGGCTGAGGACCTGGAGGTACAAATGGTTGACCATAAGAAGGTCTTCCATACTGATTTCCACCTTGGTAGCCATTCTGGTTGTAATACGGACCTCCCATGTAATTGGCTACCTCTTGCTGTCCACTGGGCTGGTCTACTCTCTCATTCTCTACTGCATGCTCTCCAACCAAATTCTTCCCCAACTCGAGGTTGTTTATCTTCTCCATCATGGCCATCAATAGCCTTCCCGTTCCTTCTCCCTGTTCAACCTGATGCACTCTCTGAAAATCTGCATCTCCACTCCAAGCACCGGCATTCGTGACAATGTTGTCCACGATTTCCCTACACCTCTCTATGCCTTGGTTCAAGAATGCTCTGCCCGCACAGGCGTCTAAATGGTCTTGCCCCGCCTTGTTGGTACCACTATAGAAGAACGCCATAATATCCCCCTCATTGTACCCGTGCTGCGGGCACTCAATCAGCATGTTTGAGTATCTCTCCCACGCTTGACGTAGGTCCTCTCCTTGCTTCTGGCGAAAGGATGAGATTTCAATTCTAGCCTTGATCGTCCTAGATGGAGGGTAGAATCGCTCGAGGAACAGACGCTCGAGCTCGGCCCAAGTGGTAATACCTCCCCGCGGAAGCGTATTATCGTACCACTCCTTAGCTATTCCCGTCAATGAGAATGGGAACAGCCTAAGCCTCTTGGCATCTTCAGACATGCCATTATAATTAAATGTTGAGGCTATCATGAGAAAGCTCCTCAAGTGAGTGTGAGGGTTCTCATTCCCGATCACCCCCTTGAACTGATTCTCGGTAAGCAGCTTTAAAATCCCCGGGGATATCGAGAAGTTGTTTGCCTCAACAGTAGGCAAAGCCACTCCATCATAGTACTGCTGTGGCTGCGCTGCAAACCTCCCTCGAATGGCCATATTGTGATCTACGTTCTGAGGAACGTGTTGAGGATTAGCAGCAGGTACTGGTACTTGATGGGGTGGTGGTGGGTAAACAGGTGGTTGATTATAGACTGGGGGTGGAGGATACGGGTATGGTGGGTAAGGATAAGGTGGGTATGGGTAATGTTGGTATACTGGATTGTTAAAAGGGTTATTTGGGTTTTGTGGGTAAGCAGGGTTGTTATGAGGATTATGGACAAGGTTCTGAGCTGGATTCCCTACGTTTCGTGTATCTGGGTTTAGGCTCTGGCTATCCCCTAATGGAATTTGATTCTGGCTACCACTAACTCCAGTGCCTTCAACTCGGTCTACTGCCTGATTGAAATCGTTGGCAGCATCGTCCAACTCATTATTGATATCCATTGGTTCCTTTCCTAAGTCGGCAGCGTTCATCATTCTCAAGAAGGCTCGGTTCCTTCTGGCTATTGTCTCAGGGTCCACCGGTATTCTCTCTTCGCTCGTATTGCCTTATGAGCGTGTTTTCATAAACCTGAAACACTAGCAGAAGGGTCAAAACGCAACTGCCGATTGAATACAAATAAAAAATAAAAATAGAAAATAAATCACCCACTACTAACTACTAAGCTATCTACAAGTCCTATTCAAAAGGCACACAACGCCATCCCCGGCAACGGCGCCATTGACTTGAAGCGAACTACACTAGCTTTCTACTAGTAGCTACCCCGCAAGAGTACGGGTTCACTGTAGTAAGGGCAAGTATAGGGACCAAGTATTATCGAACCCAAGGGATGGTGTATATGCGAATAGATCCCTGAAGATCCACGCGTCGTAGTTAATATGAGTGAAATGTTTTTGGATTTTTTTGGAAAAATAAATTAAAGACTGAAATAAACTAAGTAAACTTAAATACTAAAGAAAGCAATTTAACTAAGGGTTGGATTCAAATAAGAGATGGTGATGCTTAGGATAGAAATCCCTACGTATACTAACGGAGCATGTACATAATCAAAGTAATCGTGACAAACAAGAATTAACCTAAGTAAAAGAATGCAAGGTGAAAGCTCAAGATTCTAAACCCTAATACTTTACCCTAACACTCGACTTCACTAATCTACTAACAAGTTAATAGATTGTGCTTAATTAATGAGACCCTAATTTAACTAAGGTGATGCGGTCGTCCTCCTTCGCTAAACCGGTAGATGAATTAACCTTTCCTAAACCTTCTCGTGAAGACTACTAATTGTTATTGAGTGATGCGGTCGTCCTCTCTCTAACACTTTCGTACTAAATTCAAAGGTAAAGTTCATATTAATTATAAGAATTCATTAATCAAGAGAGTTAAAACTAACGTCACGGATTACCCTAATTACGTACCCACATCCTACTTCTACGAGTTCATCCTACCCTAAGCATGCAAGGGTTTTAACTAGACATGGTTTTAACAATCATAAAAGCAATAGAAGAAACGACAAACACAAACATAATGAATTGCACTAAGAAAATACGAAACATGAACTAGGGTTTTAAAAGAAAATAAATACGAAGAACTGAAATTTGAATTGATAAAAACGAAGTTTAAAGCGTTAAAAGTAATCGAGCTAATTAAAAGAAACTAAGAAAGAAAAGAAACTAAGAATTCGTATGCAAAACCTCAACAAAACGTAAGTATAGCTTGCTCCTCTTCTTCCTCTCCAAAAACTAAGTCTAAAATTATTTCTAAAGTTCGGGTATTCTTCAAAACGTGTTTGGAAGAGGTATATATAGGCACGGGTCGAAACGGGAGTTAATGGGCCGAAAATATGCATCTGGAGGCAAAAATCCAAGGGTGCTCGAGCAAAACGCTCGAGCGGTCCCGCTCGAGCAGTGTAGCTCGAATGACACAATCGCTCGAGCGGTTCCGCTCGAGCCGGTCGAGCGGTGAAAATGCACTGTATGTTTTGGGCGCTCGAGCAATTCGCTCGAGCGCAAGAAAAGTTCTGTACGTTTAGGCGCTCGAGCAATGCGCTCGAGCGGTGGCGCTCGACCTAGTCACTCGAGTGACCTCCAACTCATCCCAACTGATACTTTTCCTCGTCCGCACTAATACCAATCGTATTTCTTCAATATCTTCTCATCCGGGCATCCGTTTGAGTCGATTCAAAGTCCTACGAACTCCGTTTTTCATCCTCTATTTACCTATGAGCATCAAAGAGACAAATTCATCAATGTATAGAAATAATGCTCAATTGACTCTAAATACTCTATAAACTCGACCAAAACTAGGGCGTTTCGGGCACCAAAACATAACAATTTCACACCTAATCAGGAACCCCTCAACAGAACGGTGTGGCAAAATGAAGAAACCGGACTCTTTTAGAGATGGTCAGATCCATGATGAGTTATTCGGATTTACCCAAGTCATTTTAGGGTAATGCCTTGGAAACGGCGGCTTACATTCTAAACTTGGTGCCATCCAAATCGGTTCCTAAAACCCCAATGGAATTGTGGACCGGGTGCAAGCCCAGTCTAAGACATTTGCAAATTTGGTGTTGTCCGGCATACGTGCTAGACAAGGAAGCCGGTAAGTTGGATCCACGTTCGGAATTAAGGCTGTTTATAGGATACCCTGCGGGAACGAAAGGGTGTATGTTCTATAGTCCCAAGGATCAAAAGACCGTGATCAGTACACACTTTAAATTCTTGGAGGAAGACTATATGAACAATCAGAAACCTAAAAGTGAAATTACCTTAGAATAATTGAGAGGTCGAACCTCGATACCAAGTATACAAGATGATGTACCACACGTCACATCTTCACAACCAGAACCCCGTCGTAGTGGGAGGATTGCTAGGCAACCCGAGAGATTCATGGGGATAGGAGAATCTTCGGATTTGGTTCCCGGTGATGAATCAGACCCATGGACGTACGACGAGGCAATCTAAGACAAAGACGCGGAGTCGTGGTAAACGGCAATGGAAACCGAGATGGGTTCAATGGATCATAATCAAGCGTGGGAGTTGGTCGAACCACCCAATGGGGTAGAACCCATTGGATGCAAGTGGGTGTACAAGAGGAAAAGAGGACCGGACGGAAGGGTTGAGACCTTCAAAGCAAGGCTTGTGGCCAAAGGGTATACTCAGAAAGAAGGGATCGATTATGAGGAAACCTTTTCATCTGTAGCTATGCTTAAGTCCATCCGTATTCTCTTGTCGATCGCTGCGCACCTAGATTACGAGATCTGGCAAATGGATGTCAAGACGGTTTTCCTTAACGGAAGTCTTGACGGGATAGATATCTATATGCAACAGCCCAAAGATTTCATTGAAAAAGGCCAAGAGAATCTCGTATGCAAGCTCAAGAGATCCATTTATGGACTTAAGCAAGCATCGCGTACTTGGAACCAGTGTTTTGATCAAGTGATTAAGTCTTATGGGTTTGATCAAAGCGAGTTCGAAAGTTGTGTGTATAAGAAGCGTGACGGAACTGTGGTGGTATTCTTAGTATTATACGTAGACGATATTCTGCTCATTGGAAATAATGTAAAAGTATTGTCAGACGTAAAGGTATGGCTGTCAAAACAATTTGATATGAAGGACTTAGGGGAAGCTGGTCACATCCTTGGGATCAAGATCACTCACGATCGCAAGAAGAGGATGTTGGGCTTATCGCAAGCTTCATACATTGACACTGTTTTGAAGCGTTTCAGCATGCAAGATTCCAAGAAAGGTTTTTTACCTTTTAGGCACATAATCCATCTATCGAAAGAAATGAGCCCTAAGATACAAGCGGAGATAGATGACATGAAAGGTGTTCCGTACGCTTCGGCCGTAGGAAGCCTTATGTATGCAATGTTGTGTACAAGACCGGATATCTGCTTTGCCGTGGGCATGGTGGCAAGATATCAAAGTAATCCCGGGAAATACCATTGGACTGCCGTAAAGTTCATCTTGAGGTATCTGAAAAGAACTCGTGAGCGGATGCTGATTTACCAGTCAGATAGTCTTGTTCCTGTGGGATACACGGACTCGGATTTCCAATCAGACATAGACCCAAGAAAGTCAACCTCGGGTAATGTGTTTTGCATGGGAGGAGGAGCCATTTCATGGAGAAGCGTTAAGCAGATATGCATCGCCGATTCGACCATGGAAGCCGAGTATGTAGCTGCTTGTGAAGCAGCGAAAGAGGCAGTTTGGCTCAAGAACTTCTTAGTGGACTTGGATGTTGTTCCGAATTTGCCCGACAAGATAACTGTCTTTTGTGACAATACCGGAGCAGTTGCAAATTCAAAGGAACCGAGAGCCCACAAGGCCAGCAAACACATAGAAAGAAAATACCATCTTATACGAGAAATCGTTAAGAGAGGAGATATAGAGGTGGCAAAGATAGCGTCGGGTGACAACCTAGCGGATCCATTCACAAAGGGTCTGCCTCATAGTACATTCGAGAGACATGTGGATGGAATGGGAGTCAAGACTATTGCCAATCTGTTTTAAGTATAAGTGGGAGGAATTATTAGGTTAGTGTAGGTTGACATGAGATGTCACGTAGAGCTACTACACTAAGACATGCGTGATGTATACTAAAAGCAAACTTCAAGTATAAGTGGGAGATTGTTGGAGTTATACGTGAAAGTATGCTTTTACTTTGTATAACTCGTGTATCAAACACTTGTTTATGAGAATAATTCTTTTACCACATTTGCTTTAGTTATGATTGAATGTTGAATATCTATTGCAAACTGTTCAATATATGGTACTAGTTGCATTGTAGTTAATGTGGTGATACCCGATCACGGAAGACAACATTAACAGTTTTCTTGTAACTAAACGTACATTTTTACGACCTAGGTGGAATTGAACAATCCGTCGTGAAAGGTCGATGTGTAAGTCTCAGATTGGTCTGTCTTGACTTAGAGATTGCACTAGCACATTTAGTATGTGTTGAAGAGGACCTACAGCGAGGATAAATTCTTCTGTTCTGAAATGTGAAGAATTAGACCTCAGTGGTTGTTTATTTCTTAATCTTCGCCACTTAAATAGGACCGTGTGTGCTTAATGGTTACTGCTTTGATTCATGTTGGGTGAGAATCATTGTGACTTTGAACTTTGTGCTTTGTGCAGTAATATTAATCATACGACGGTTGCTAAGATTTAATACGGAGAAACGCGTGCGAGTACGGCTCGTGTGATTAGTCCCCTTGGTGGGCTCAGAAGTTTTATCGTACCAAATCTTGCAAGTGAAGAATCAGTTTCTTCGGTACGGATAATAATGTTGAGCTGTCTTTACTCCAAGGTGAAATATATTAATTAATTTAGAGCTATTCAGAAGCTTAATTAATTAATGGACTTGATAATCTTAAACGCGGAAAATAATAACCGGAAGCCCATATTATCGTAATATGGATTAAGATGGATAGTGCAATATTAATTTATTAGTGGTAATAATTAATATTAATGAATTGAATTATATTGGGGCTCAATATTGAAATTCAGAAGTCCATTAGGAGGTCCAATCTTAATTCTCCTTAAAGGCCCCTCAAGTAGCCCATTAAGTAGCCTAATAATGATAAGGTGATTAAAATAAAAAGAAAATATATTGCTGATTTTTTCATGTATATTTCGAAAATTATATAGTTAGGAGAGAAAAGATTTTGTTGATTTTCTTGGAAAGATATTATGGAAGATATGTATTCTTGGAATACAAGAATATCTCATATATTCAAGAAGATCCAAATCTTGGATTCTTTTCCTATGAAATTTTCGAAATTTACCCCTTAATATGGAGGGTGGGATTTTTGTGGAATATTTTATTATGGAGAAAAGAATATATGAGATATATTCAAGATTTCTTAGAGTCTAAGAAAAGATTTCTCCAAGACCATATTTCACATAGTATTTTCGGCCCCTTCATGTTATAAATAGGGGATGATTATTTCATCCCAAGGACATAATTCCATGTGTTGGAAAAATCAAGAGCATAAATATTTTTCTTTTTCCTTAGTTATTTAAATTATTCGAAAGCATCTCCCACCGGTGATCGAATAAGGCGAAAGGGAAATACTTGAGAAGGTTTTTGGGTTGATAAAGCGCGTACGTGTTTGTCCCATTTTATTCAAAGGCCAAGTTCTACGAGAGGTACGTAAGTCACATATTTTCTTGTTTATTCCGCCATAGATTATATGTGAATTAATTCAACATGCACGATGTTAAATTGGTTGTTGGAATTATTATTTGAATTAATTAGGATTAATTCATGCTAGTAATAATTTTATTTAAATTCGTATTTAAATTTCATCCCGAATAGATTCTGGGCACCCCTATTTTCCCAACAACCCTTTGGGGTGCATTTATTGCAGGTATATGCAATTTAATTACACCTCTATAGTTAGTAAACACGTCTGGTAGATTGTTTGATAAATTTTGCAAGTTAATGATCTACTGAACTTCCAGTTCAGATTGACTAGTGCGTGGATCTAGATACTGAAGATCACTTACGTTCCACGTAAGTTTCCGATATTCATTCAATTTTGAATTTGGATCTCCCCCTAATGACGGGAAGTGATCTTCATTGAATGTGCAATCAGCAAATCGGATCGTTATTGATCCCCGGACAAAGGTTTTAGGTATTTCAGATGGATGGAGAGTCAAATCCAACGTAAATCCCTAGCTTCCTTTGTGGGCCCATAGAGGTACGCTTCGGTAATATTATCGAAACATACACCGCACATCCAAATATACGCAGATGGAAAATGTTTGGTTCTTTCCCACACATTAGCTGTAGGGGGGAATGATCATTATATGTAGTTGGACGGATTTGTATCAGATGTGATGCATGTAGGACTGCATGCCCCCAACATGAAGTGAGTAATTTAGAGTTCATAAGTAATGGTCTAGCGATAAGTTTGATACGTTTTATTAGCACTTCAGCAAGACCATTTTGGGTGTGGACGTAAGGGACCGAATGCTCCACTTTGATTCCCAGTAATCAGTAAAGGCTTTTGAAGTAAACTCAACAGCATTATCCATACGAATCAATTTTATTGGATAATCTGGGAACTGAGCTCGAAGCTCAATAGTTTTCGCAATAAGCTTCGCGAAAGCTTGATTGTGGGTAGACAACAAATAGACATATGTCCACCTAGTGGAGGCATAAATTAGGACCATAAAATACCGGAATGGTCCTGATGCTGGGTGAATCGGTCCACAAATATCTCTCTGAATCCGTTCAAGGAAAACCGGAGACTCAAGTCCCACCTTGGTGCGCGACGGGCGCACTATTAATTTACCCTTTGAACATGCATCACAGATAAATTCATCAACATGAGGGATTCTATTATTCGTATTATTATGACCAATGGTATTAGATAAAACCCTACGTATCATTATTTATCCCGGATGACCTAATCGTTGATGCCATAATTTAAAAGAGTTTGGGTCGTGAAATTTCATACTCATGGCTAGATGGAGATTAGACGGCCGGATGTAGGAATAGTACAATATGGAAGAGAAGGAAGAAAGTTTTTTAATAACTTATTTACGACTACCTCGAGTAATAGTCATCAAAAGGTATTCATTATTATTCTCAGTTTCAATTTCAATGTGATAGCCATTAGATCTTATGTCTTTAAAACTGAGAAGGGTACGCTTCAATTGTGGAAACAACAAAGCATTGTCAATTATGAGTTCGGTACCCATAGGGAGGATGATGGAGGCTCTTCCGGAGCCCACTATCATAATGTTATCATTGACTATCGTAGTTACACTCCCCTTTCTTTCTACCAAGTTATGAAAATACTTCATATCTCTTAAGATTGTATGTGTGGTGGCGCTATCTACCAAACATAAATCATAATTTGTATCCATCATGCCAGAGGAAAAGCTCAAACCTAATAGCTGATATGTTTACAAGCCATGTAAAAGAATAGCAATATCCAAATAAATTTAATGGATAGCATATATTAAAGTAAACATATCAATGCTAAATCGTAAATGTCATACCAAAGATGAAAATAAATTATCTGAAAGACAGGATCTCAATAAAAAGGTCTTAACCAAAACGTAAAGTTCTAAAATGATCAAATATTTCAATCACTCATTATCTCCATAGTCTTTGAGCTCTATGCCCATGAGATCATCATTGTCATGGTCAAATTCTGTTTCAGGTAGGCTGATATGGTGAGATTAGACTTTAGGGGCCTTCCCCTTGTCGTCTTTCTGCTGCTTTTGATAGGCCTCAACCAAATGCTTGGGAGTACGACACGTGCGAGACCAATGGCCTTGGGAGTTCGTTTACTTCCTCTCCCCCTTCCACGCTTGCGACCACTTGTACTTCCTTGAGCTATAGCATGTGATTCGGGTACTGCTTGTGAGCCAACCGGTCTCGAATTATGATTCTTCATATGGAGTTGGTTGGGCTTTTCTGCTACTAGAAGTGCAGAAATCAGCTCAGAGTGTACAATGTAATTATTGGCCCTATACTGCTGCTGGAGTACAAGGTTGCTAGCATGGAACATTGACATATCTTTTTGTATCAACTCGACCTCAGTTATAGCTTGCTTACATAGCTTTAATTGGGATACAATACGATGCAAGGCTGAGTTGTACTCCGTCACAGACTTAAAGTCTTGAAAATGGAGGTTCAGTCAATCGTATTGTGCCTGAGGGAGGAGTACATCATTTTGTTGTTGGAAATGGTCCTGCAGGGACTTCCACAATGCTCCGGGGTCCTTTTCAGTTAGTTATTTATTTTTCAGATCCTTATTCAGGTGATGCCTAAGAAAATTCAACACTTTCGCCTTCTGGGCGTTAGTGGGATTTTGAACCTTCAACAATGGCTCCGTTCAACTTAGTTGAGTCTAGATGGATCTCGACATCTAGAGCCCATGTCAGGTAATTACTACCATCAAGAGCTAGCTCAGCGAATTCTCTTTTGATAATATCAGACATTCTCACAACAATATTTAAAGTGACATGGTGAGTTTTGTGACCTTTTGTTGACAACGGAGAAATGAGAATTTATTTGATCACTTTCAAGCACATAGAAGCAAGAATTGGACGCCGTCTACCTAAAACATAATTTACGGTCCGACAAGTACTGGGCGCCGTCTACCCAAATAATATATGCGGACTATAAAATAAGGACTATGTGCAAAAGTAATAATGCATCCAAGAGTATTAATCATAAAAACATGCACATATAAAAATTAAGCACAAAGTAATAATTTATTGAGAACTAATTTTAAAATTAATTCCAAAAATTTTGAGCTTAATTATTATGCAAAGAATTATTACTTTAATTTTTAAGTATTTTCGGAACTTGATAAGTTAAATTGAGGGCTCAAATATACTAGAAAAAATAATACGAGGCCCAAAAAAAATGAGTCCAGTTAAAAGAAATGACCCAAAAATAAAATAAAATCCTGATTCCAACCCAAAAGAAGGGTTGCAGGCCCAATAATAAAAAAAAATTATTTTAGGGCGGCCCAATTCGCATTGGGCCTGTTTGGCCCAAAAAAATGCAGGGCTACGCGGAACAGAGCAAGGAGAAGGAGGCCACGACGGAGCTCCAGGGCGCGAGGCGTGCGCTGAACCGCCATGTGGCGACGCGGCCCACGGTCGCTGACGCCATGGCGGCAGAGCAGCGGAGGAGGGGGGCGCTCTCGCCGGTGGTGCGCGGCCTGGAAATTCACGGCGAAGGCACGACTTTCAGGGTTAGCCTTACACATGTGGTGGTGCTCGGCGTACTGGAGACCCGCGGCGGCTCATGCGCGGTGGTCTATGAGGCCCGCACGGCGTGCGCGCGATGCCCGTAGGCTCGCGGCGGCGATGCACGCGACGACCTAGTGGCTTCGCAGCGGCTTAACGGCTTGTGGTGGCGCTGTGCGCGATGGCCTGGTGGCTTCGTGGCGGCGGTGCTCGCGATGGCCTAGTGGCACGCACACGGGGCCTGGTGGCCCGCAGTGGCGGCGGCGGCCTTCGGCGGTGAGCGGTTAATTTATTATATTTTTTTCGATCCGATTAAAAATAATTATAAACAATAATACAAATGCAATGAATAATTTAAGTGCACGGTGAAATCATAGCACATATGGATCTAAAAATTGAAACGATAATTAATTATGAAAAATAAATTGAGATTCATACCGATTAGCTTCGGGCAGAGACTCATGCTGATAACGTGTTGTAAATCGTAAGCGTAAAACAGAGACACAAGTTTGTTTACCCAGTTCATCGATAACGACTACGTTTTGGGGCGTACCAAGTCAGGAGTTTCACTAATATTTCTATGTATGCGTATATACAATACTGAGTACATGGATCTATTTATAATAGAGAAACCATAATCTAAACCTAAAGCTTGTTTAGGTTATGAAGCCCATTAGTAATGTCCACATCAAATCTTCTGAATTTGGTATAATAAATGTACTGGATTTATAACATCTATATATCTATTTGTCAATCACCCCCCCCCCCCCCCTCTCAAAAACCTCTATTTTAAAATACTTCGATTTCATGCATTTATGCTATATGTGGTATTATATTTATCTTAATTTATAATTTCAACTATTTATGTTCTCTAATTTGAATCTATTTTTGAATCATTCCCCACTTTTCTAAAGTCTCTATTTTTGTATTAATTCGATTTATAACTTCTTCTTTTCTATTACGAAATGATTTTTTTTTTAATTACAATTGATTAATGAATTGTGTCTTATTATAGATAAATTACAATGGAATCGTCTATTAAATGGTCGTGTCTCTATATCATAATATAAGAAATGATCGATATTGGTCGTTCACTCTAAATATATTATCTATTTTTTTAGTTAATCTATTTTTTAAAATTATAGTCATAAATTTAATTAAAACTATAATCTATTAAAGATTACAAATTTAAATTAAGACAAAATAATTAATTAATTAAGAGAATAAACATAATTCTAACTGAATTAAATTTTTTAAAATTTTAATTTGTCAATCACCCCCACCTCTCCAAAATCTCTATTTTAAAATACTTTGATTTTATGCATTTGTGCTATATATGGTATTATATTTCTCTAATTTGAATCTATTTCTGAATCACTCCCCACTTTTCTAAAGTCTGTATTTTTGTATTAGTTCGATTTATAACTTCTTCTTTTCTATTACGAAATGATTTTTTTAGTTTTTTTTAATTACAATTGATTAATGAATTGTGTCTTATTTTAGATAAATTACAATGGAATCATCTATTAAATGGTTGTGTCTCTATATCATTATATAAGAAATGATCGATTTTGGTCGTTCACTCTAAATATATTATCTATTTTTTTTTAGTTAATCTATTCCTTAAAATTATAATCATAAATTTAATTAAAACAATAATCTATTAAAGATCACAAATTTAAATTAAGATAAAATAATTGATTAATTAAGAGGATAAATATAATTCTAACTTAATTAAATTTGTTAAAATTTTAATTTAAAACTAATAACATAATATTTATAAACCCACATAATACTACACAGGGTTCAAGAGCTAGTGTATATATATATATATATATATATATATATATAAATTTTATTAATATCCAAATGCATTTTGTGCAAGTTATTTCAACCCTAATCTCCGTGTGATGAGTAGCTAAAATGACTTGAGGATACTACTATATTTAATTAAAATTAAATAAATTAAACTGACATGCTCATCATTTGACAGTTTTTTTTTTTTTTTTTTTTGTCTATTTTCATTTTGAGGGAATTTACGAAATAAAATTGACAAAATATAGATTGAAACTGGTTTATACATAAATCACTTAAGGGTATAAATTAATACCCTTTAGTGAAAACAACTAATACCCTTCAATGATTCATATATAAACCAATTTCACTCTATACATACTCAATAAAATTTTAACACGTAAAAAACTTTCATAAAAAATTAGGGATCTATCAAAATAGAAAATGATAATTTAATTAAAATTCTTCTTAATGCATTGTGCCAATAAAAATATCATATTGCGTTGACACATAAATCGAGCTAATTTAAAAAAGTTAAAACATAATAAAAATTGTAAAGAATTTGGACTAGCTAGTATAGTACCACGAATTGCATGGACAACACCATTGTGGATGTATTGTATACTACATTTTTGTTGCTATTAATAATTGTATTCTACACATTTTCCAAAAGCTAAAGTTTGACTGATCATGATTGACAATTCAATTTCTTGATGAAAGTAATGAACACAAAATACTTTAATTTGTTCACGGCAAAAACAAAATAAGGTTCAAAACAATTATTCATACAAACAAATGAAATTAATTTGCAATAACATAATATAGTTTTTTATTTTTTTTTCAAAGAACGACATGTCGTTTTTAGTCAATCATTGATTTTCCTCAAATAAGGACATTCTGAGGTGTGCACGTTGTTGTGTCGTATATGGTGCTTAATGCCCGACTCGTCACGTCGGTATTAGAGAATTTAGCTTCTAGTGGGAAAAGGAAATTTTTTAACAGAAATAAAAAATGAGTGTTTGCAAACTCCACTAAAATAACTCTGAAAAGTAAAACATGTAAGAACACAACTTCTAGAACAAGTATTTTTACTACTTTTAATTGTATTCAAGCCAAAAGGTTTTCTTGTACAACCGAAACAACGGTTTCCAACACATGAACATTAAAAATACGACAAAACCTCGTGTAATATGGTTTCACGGTGAGACGGTGTCACAGTAAAATGGTTCATAAAAGTATACAAATTATCATTCATCACAAGTAAAGTGGTAATGTGTCATGTTCAATTTACATTTCATCACACTTTGATACGACTTTACACAATATCTACCCTAAAAATATTGAGAATCATTTTTAGGGGGTTTGGAGTAGAGCTGACAAAGTGGGTTGAGCCCGTTGGACCAATCCGCCTCGCCATATTTAAAATGAGGTTTGAGTTAAAAATTTCTTATCCCGTTTAGGAGCGGGCCTAAATGCGCTACCTCGTTTGGGCTGCGAGCTTTGGCAGGTTGGGGCGGGCCGGCCTCACTACAAAAAAGACGGAGATTAGCGACGGCAATTTTGCGACGGCCAGAATATCCGTCGCAAATACAGTGAATTTGCGACGGATTTATGTAAGTCGTCGCAAAAAATGTCAATTTGCGACGACTAAGGAAGTCCGTCGCAAATGATAGTAATTTGCGACGGATACGTCGTCGCAAACACTAGGGCCCACCGACTTCGTCTTGAACCGGCTACATTTGCGACGGAAAGGTCGTCGCAAATTTCAACTTTGAATTTGCGACGGTCCATTCCGTCGCAAAATATACCCGTTTAAAGGTGACCGTTCATGAAGCGACCCGTTTGACTGATTTGCGACGGACTTTGCCGTCACAATTTTTAACTTTGTATTTGCGACGGACCAAAGTCGTCGCAAATCTTACATTTATATTCGCGACCTTTCGGGAAACGGCCCATTGACTGATTTGCGACGGAATGTCTGTCGCAAATCCGAACCGTTTTACGCGTCTTATCGGGAAACGGTGCGTTGACTGATTTGCGACGGAAAAGCCGTCGCAAATCAGTAAAAAAACGGCGTCGTTTTGCTTTTGACGGGAAAAATTTGCGACGGACAGCCTTCCGTCGCAAATTTTTTTTCCACTTATATATACAGACCCGCCAAGTTGCAGACGGAGAAAGAGAGAGAAGAAGAAGAAGAAGAAGAAGAAGAAGAAGAAGAAGAAGAAGAAGAAGAGGAAGAGGAAGAGGAAGAGGAAGAGGAAGAGGAAGAGGAAGAGGAAGAGGAAGAGGAAGAGGAAGAGGAAGAGGAAGAGGAAGAGGAGGAGGAGGAGGAGGAGGAAAGGAAAAGGAAGGAGAAGTCGGGTGCCGTCGCTGTAGAGCCAATCCGTCCCCACCGAGTTCTCGTTTCGAAATCTTCTACAAATAAACCGTAAGTTTTCTTCATTTTTACCGTTTAAAATTTAATTTTAAAGCATGTTTAGAGAATTGATTTTAGATGAATTATTTGAATTATATTAGTAATGAATTGATTTTAGTTGATTTAGTTGATCGAATTTTAATTTAAAGCATTGTTTAAATTTTTTTAAGTTTAGAATTGAATTAGTTGAATTGTTTGAATTATATTAAAAATAAATTGATTTTAGTTGAATTAGTTGAATTATAATTTAATTAGTTGATCGAATTTTAATTTAAAGCATGTTTAATTTTTGTTAAGTTTAGAATTGAATTAGTTGAATTGTTTGAATTATATTAAAAATAAATTGATTTTAGTTGAATTATAATTTAATTAGTTGATCGAATTTTAATTTAAAGCATGTTTAATTTTTGTTAAGTTTAGAATTGAATTAGTTGAATTGTTTGAATTATATTAGAAATGAATTGATTTTAGTTGAATTAGTTGAATTATAATTTAATTAGTTGATCGAATTTTAATTTAAAGCATGTTTAATTTTTGTTAAGTTTAGAATTGAATTAGTTGAATTGTTTGAATTATATTAGAAATGAATTAATTTTAGTTGAATTATAATTTAATTAGTTGATCGAATTTTAATTTAAAGCATGTTTAATTTTTGTTAAGTTTAGAATTGAATTAGTTGAATTGTTTGAATTATATTAGAAATGAATTGATTTTAGTTGAATTATAATTTAATTAGTTGATCGAATTTTAAAGCATGTTTAGAAATAGTTGAATTTGTTAAGTTTAGAATTGATTTTAGTTGAATTGTTTGAATTTTAATTTAATTTTAAAGCATGTTTAGAAATAGTTGAATTTGTTAAGTTTAGAATTGATTTTAGTTGAATTAGATTAGTTGATCGAATTTTAATTTAATTTTAAAGCATGTTTAGAAATAGTTGAATTGTAGAGCCGAATTGATTTTTTTTCGAATTATGTTATAGATTTTTAAAGCATGTTTAATTTCATTGATTTTAATTTAATATTTCGAATTTTGTTATAGATGAGCGGACAAGGCAGTGGCAGTCAGGAGCCTCCGAGGGATGAGGAGGTTCGTCGAGGAGAGCGAGGAGGGAGGAGACGACGGGCCTCACTAAGACCCGTGGTTCCACCTATTTTCAGACCGAGGTCTCAATCAGAGACCTCTTCACAGCCTGGTGCGGGCTCCTCCTCCTCCTCACAGCAGACAGCATCCGATTGTTCAAGCACGGATGACTGTTCAGCCACATGGTTCAACGTAAGTTTTAATATTTTATACTAAATTTTTTTATTAATTAAAACCTAATTATTTTACTAACTTTGAAGTTTTAATTTTACAGTTGGATTCCTGGTCATGAGGCTACTAATCAGGTTTCCCGGTCCATCCTTGGATGTGGATTCAAGCCCACCGCTTACAGTTGGAGGCTAGTGTCTGATGCAAAGAAAAAGACATACTTCGAGGAGTTTAAGGTATTAATTTAATTTATTAATTCACCGTTTATTAATATCAAATATATAAACAGATATTTACATTTAAATTGTAATTGCAGAAAGAATGTGTCTGGGCACC
The DNA here is from genome assembly GCA_947034835.1 of Ballota nigra. Classification (NCBI taxonomy): domain Eukaryota; kingdom Viridiplantae; phylum Streptophyta; class Magnoliopsida; order Lamiales; family Lamiaceae; genus Ballota; species Ballota nigra. Next base: position 67,482,117 of record OX344729.1, on the reverse strand, counting down.
GGAGCACGATGACCAGATGTGGAAGAATTTCAAAAAATATGCGGCGGAAAGGTACAAAGACCTCCTTTTTAGAATGAGGGAGAAGTGGTACAAGAAGGGAGAGGCCACCGACCTGGGGACTGATAGTGAAAACCGGCCGATTTGGGACCAATTCCTCCGCTACTGGGATTCCGCTGAATTCAAAGAGAAGTCGGCGAAAAAACAAGGCGAATCGGCGTAGTGACCCTGATGGAGAAGAGATGGCGAGACATCGGGCCGGTTCTCGGTCCATTTATGAGCACGGGTTGAGATTTGTAAGTTTCGTCTTTAATTTTGTAGTTTTTGAATTTATATTATTTTTTTCCTAATTTTTTATGAGTGGTATTAATTTTTACTATCTTTTTTTCTAATTAGGCGGCGGAGCAAGGACGCGAGCCCTCTCATTTTGAGAGATTGCAGCTCGCCCTCCCACTCGTCGAGGAGACTGGGAAGTCTACCTACGGCCGTACCACCGAGATCCACGTAAGTATTATTTCAATACTAATAGTATTATTTTAATTTTTAAAATTAAAAGTATTATTTTATATTTTGTGTTCAATTTATTTAATTTTTTGTATAATTAATTTACAGAGAAAGATGCTCGAGGACCTTGCCTCCCAGCCTCAGCCTGAGGAAACGGCAGAGGGGTCGGGGTCGATGCTCCCCACACAGCCTTCTGTTGACGTTCAAAATGAATTGTACTTCAAGAACGTCAAGGCTAAAAAGGGGCGGTTCGCTGGATTGGGTGGCTTCGGAAAGAACTTTTTCCGACCTCGTGGCTCGGGCTCATCCTCCTCTCAGTCTTCCATCGACTCTCATCCCAGTGAGGTCGAGAGGCAGCTTGCCACGGTGGTGGAGCAGATGAACAACATGCAGAGGCAACAACGAGAGAAGGAAGAGTCTGAGAGGCAGTATACACTCCAAATGCAGCAGTATACAGCCGTCATGCAGGAGTGGTGGCGGTTGTTCACCTCTGATGTGCCACGAGAGCTCATGCCTGCGCCACCGATGCCGCCGATCCCGCCGACCCAGCCGTCGATGCCACCGATGCCCCCGATGCAGCCGATTGTTAACCTGGGCGGGGATGAGGAGGAAGAGGAAGCCGTATTTAATTCCGACGGGTAGAAAAATTTTAATTTTAATAAATGTGAAATACAATTTTTTTTTAGTTTGAATTGATGTTATTTTTATTTAATTTTTTGTGAAGTACTACAATTTATTTACTTTTAGTTCAAAATAAATAATTTTACCAAAATAATAATTGCGTACAAATGAACAAATTATAAAATTATGCAATTGTCGAAATAAATAATTTTACAAAATAAAAAAAATAGTTGGGCAAAATATTTTTATAAACAAATTAGATACGAAAAGAAATTAATTTGGTGAATTATGGAAAAAAAAAATGAATCAATTTGAATACATATACAATTAATTGCATACAAATGAACGAATTATAAATTTAAGCGGGAGTCGAAATAATAATTTTACCAAAATAATAAAAAATAAATGGCCCCAACATTTACAAAAACAAGTGAGAAACGAAAATGAATTAATTTGGTGAATTATGGAAAAACAACGAGTCAATTTGAATACATATACAATTAATTGCGTACAAATGAACGAATTATAAATTTAAGCGGGAGTCGAAATAAATAATTTTATCAAAATAATAAAAAATAAATGGCCCCAACATTTATTAAAACAAGTGAGAAACGAAAATGAATTAATTTGGTGAATTATGGAAAAAAATGAGTCAATTTGGATACATATACAATTAATTGCGTACAAATGAACGAATTATAAAATTATGCATTGTCGAAATAAATAATTTTACAAAATAAAAAAAATAGTTGGGCAAAATATTTTAATAAACAACTTAGATACGAAAAGAAATTAATTTGGTGAATTATGGAAAAAAAATAATCAATTTGAATACATATACAATTAATTGCATACAAATGAACGAATTATAAATTTAAGCGGGAGTCGAAATAAATAATTTTACAGAAATAATAAAAATTAAATGGCCCCAACATTTACAAAAACAAGTGAGAAACGAAAATGAATTAATTTGGTGAATTATAGAAAAAAAAACGAGTCAATTTGGATACATATACAATTAATTGCGTACAAATGAACGAATTATAAAATTATGTATTGTCGAAATAAATAATTTTACAAAATAAAAAAAAAAGAGTTGGGCAAAATATTTTTATAAACAACTTAGATACGAAAAGAAATTAATTTGATGAATTATAAAAAAAATGACTTAATTTGAATACATATACAATTAATTGCATAAAAATAAACGAAAGTAGCTTGTGCCCTAGTGGCGCGCGCCCCCTCCTCTTGCACAAGAGGTCCCGTGTTCGATTCCCCTTGGACGCAAAAATGGATTAATTGTTCAAGGCCTAATAAGACTAATATAGAAGGTGGGCCGCATATAACAAGCAATGGGCCGAGTGGCCCAGTGGTCCGCGCCCGCCACGCCCGCCCCGGGTGCCCGGGCTCGAACCACGCGAGCCACTTTTTTTTTTGTATAGGCTCGGTAATTTGCGACGGCCAAATTCCGTCGCAAATATTGAATTTTGCGACGGAAAACAACCCGTCGCAAATTATAACAGAAAAAAATAAAAAAAATATATAAAAACATTTGCGACGGAATATGACCGTCGCAAATATTTTTGACCCGATCGGGTCTAACCCGAAAGATTTGCGACAGACTACTGTCCGTCGCAAATTCTGTGCGACCCGGCCGGGTCTGACCCGCCATTTTTGCGACGGGCTTTTCCGTCGGTAATTTGCGACGGAGCTCCAAAATCCGTCGCAAAAATTAGCTACGGCTGTTTTAAAAACGGACACGTGTCCGTCGCAAAGCACTGTTTGCGACGGATATTCCGTCGCAAATTCCGTCGCAAAACAGTGTTTTTTTTTGTAGTGCCCATCTTAAAAAAAAGTATTTTTAAAAAATAAAATTTACATTTTTTGTATAGTGTAAACTATTATAGTATCATTTTTAGGACTATTTTGTAAAATTTATATTCATAGGTGATGAATTCAGATTGTAGGAATCCATTTTTATAAATTATTATAGTTAATATATTGTGAACTTCAACTTGTAGAAAATTAGTGTTCTGATTAAAGAATAATGAACTTTATTTGTAAAATAAAAATTTTTTTGATACTTTTATAGTGATAGTTCAAGATAAATTGTTTTATTACATTTGATTTTGATGAATTTTATGTATTATAACTTTTAAATTTTTTCAAAAAATAAAATTATATTAAAAAATAAAAAGTGAGTCGGTCCGCTAGAACCCGCGGTCCACCAATAAATGGGTTGGGTTGTGGGTTTTGCAACCAGTCAAATTTATGATCCGCCCCACATCGTCCCGTTAAAAGATGAACTTTTACGGATTTTAGCTCGTCCCACCGCGACCCGTTTTGACCGCTGTAGCTTGGAGTATGGTGGGTGAGTGAGTGTATATTGATAAAATGTTATGAGCTCAAATGTCCCATCATTTTCTTGATTGAGGCTTGTTGGCAGTGTTGGTTCTACAATTTTGATGTCTATTATAAATATAAAAATATATATATGCCCTTTCATATATTACATTATTATTGATAAGGATATAAATTTATTAAGTATACAAACAAAATGAAGTGTACAATAACAAAAAAATGTTAATATAAATATTTTCAATTCAAGAAAATGGAGGTAATAAATAGGTTTATTAAATTAAATGGTGATAATTAAAGAAAAAGAAAGAAAAAAAATGATCGATGGAAGGGGAAGAGTGATCAAGAAATTTAAAAATAATTAATAAAAATGAAAAATGAGTGGTTGAAGAGAAAAAAGTAGTTTCCGTACAATGGAAATAACTGTAAATTGATGACAGTACACTTGGTGCATACAAGATAAAAACAACGAATAAAGGGTGGGGTAGACTGTAGACATATAAGCAATGGGACAATCAACTCGTCTGAATAAAATTATTGAAAAATCCTGCAAAAATTTATATATAATATATTTTCATCGTCCACAAAAAATAATTTTGATCGCCTTATTTGTCCGTTTACAAAAAGTAGTCTTGGTTCCTAAAATGAAATTAATAAACTTTATTTATATTCTTTAACATAAACACATGGCTTACATATAGCCCCATTTTTAGCATATAATTGCACTCCATCACCCCACTTTCTCCACATTTCAAAAAGGCTCATTTTGTGGGATCACACCTTTTTTTGGCAGACCATCTTTCTGCTTTTTGCAGGAATACACTTTTTTTCTTTTTATATTTTTTTAACTTCAGTTCCCCCCAATTTTGAGCATTTAATTTCGGGATCTTGATTATTAGATCTTATTTTTCGGGCCCTAATTTCGAGCATTTAATATTTGGACCAATTTTTAATTTGCATAACAGCAGAAATAGTTTGCATAACGAAAATATTTTTGCATAACAACATAAATCTGTTGAACAATAATATTATTTTATTATTTCCAGGCCAACTTTCAAAATATTTTACATCATTACATAAAAATCATGTATATATCTTCATCATCTCCAACATTCCCAATCTTCTAAAATTACATATGTATAGTTCTAAATTTACATTTTAAAACTAAAGATTTGAAAGAAAAAAAAAAAAAGGTCTTCCTTTGTCTCTCATTCTTTCACTGCTCCATTCTTCAATAAAAATTTGCATAATCCAAAATAAAATTTGCATAACACAAAATATATTTTGCATAACATTGTATTGTCCTTCAACTTCATTTCATTTTAAAGCCTGAAACATCAAAATCCACAATCAGAATTACTTCCCCCCCTCCCCCCGCGCACACACACATAAATTAAGTTGTTTCAACTCTTCTCATATGTATACATACAAGCACAATCATAATTCATCAAAAATATATCCCAAATAAGAAATAACAAAATCATAACATATCAAACCAATCTCAGCAACCCCCAAACCTACCAGACCTAAGATAATTTTAACAAAAATCAATCTCACAATCAGTACAAGTCGGCACAAAAAGATAAATCCAACTGCCTTTTTTATTATTCAAATCAATTTCTTACGAATAATAAAAAGATTCTACCAACAAACAAAAACTTGTGTCAAATTATCTACTCCAACAAATCAAATTTCAGCCCACAAAAATAAAAAACAAAAATACAAATTCATGAAAACCCATCATAAAAAATACACAACACATAAAAAAAATCACCTGAGCCGTTGGAATCGCGTGCCTGGGCGTTAGACTTCGGTGGTGTTGAAAGAGAGTCGGAGAGTGCAGATTGAACATTGTTGAAGCAAATTCGGCATCGGAAAACTAGATCGGTTGTGTTGGCGGCCGTTGAAGAGTGTCGTGGTGGTAGTGGCATAGAAAACCTAGATTGGTGGTGGTGGCAATCGTCAAAGAGTGTTGTGGTTGTGGTTGTAGTGGTAGTGGTGGGCTTAATCGACGGTGGTGGCGTAGTGGTTAGATCGAACAAGGTGCTGGTCGTGGTGGCCGTCGAAGGGTTGCTAGCGGTGGCCATGGCCATTGAAAGGGTGTTGGAAGTGGTCATGGTCGTCGAAGGGTGGTACAGAGCCTGGTCATGGACGGATAATGCGTCGTGATGGCGTTGGGCCATGGAAGGTCGAGTGGCCATTGGGGAGGGAGGGAGGGAGGGAGGGGGGGGGGGGGGGGGGGGGAGGGGGGGGGGGTGAGGTTTTTAAGGTGATTGTTTTTTTAATTATATCTTAAAAAATGTGCATCTATGACATTATTTCTTAAATTTTTAAAATAATTTATTTTGTATTTGATTTGACAAAATATTCTTACTTTTTACTTATTAAGTCTATTTTTTAATAATTGTGAAAAAGATAATAAACCCATTTTTAGATATATAATAAAATAAGTAGGGGTCCTAGCTCGCATGAAAGAGGCGTAAAGCGGTGGCATCCCCCAAGGACCGTCTCTGTTTATTGCTTAAGCTAGATTTGCACCTCATAAAATGTAACAAGCTCAAACATCATGTAAGAAAAATAATTAAATGATTTAATTTTAAATCTTTATACAAGTTCGAACTTTTAGATAAATCGAAATTCTTTCATTACATCAAAGAGTGGGGAGGAGTTAAATGAATTAGTTCTAAACTTTTCTACAAATTCGAACTTTTACATGAGACATAATTCTTTCACATCCAATACAAATTATCAAATAGCAATAAGCCATCTAATAAAAAAAATTACTAATAATCATAGACAAAGTATTCTTTGCATTTCGTATGTTGTACATTACTAAGGCCCTAATATTATTATTTGTAAGAATTAATACCATTATTTGGTGCACAAGGTGTTGCCCTAATATTATTATTTGTAAGAATTAATACCATTACTTAGTGCACAAAGTGTACATAGTATTATTTTTTTCCGTGATTATATATACAGATAGATAATTCAATAATAAAGTGGCCGGTAACTATAAGTCATAAGTTCGACATTCCTACCTTCCCAAAATATATTGATGCCAAGTGACAACTAATTAATTTGGTCTAGTCACTAAAATGCATCAAATTAAATATAATTAATGACATATAGAAGCAATTTGTGAATCGCATTATGCTTTTATCAGATGAGATTGCAAACTACAAAACAAGTAACAATATACAGATTTATAAGGCAAATGGGGTTTAGAATAACCCAGTCGAATGGAATGCATAATTATTTTTATACTGTATTTTATTTAGTTTTATCGGATTTTGAAAATTACATTCTAGTTCAACACGATTCTAAATCAAATTGATGATCAAGACTGAATGAGTTAATTTGTATGCGTTTGCACTTATGAATTAATTTGTATGCGTTTGCACTTTGCAGAAATCGCATAGGAGTGGTTAAGGTTTCATATTTTATTTTAAAGCTAACACGCCTGTAAAATATGTTACGTACAATAATGGTATAGTTAAAAAGTTGAGCAAAAAATTGGAATGTTAAGCGGATCAAACTAAATAAAAAAAAATTGTATTAGGACAAATCATAAAAGTTTGCTCTCAAATATGTTACTATAAGGATATAAGGATAAGTATTTTTTGCTAGATATGTACTCGTGCTTATTTTTGAAAAAAAGTATATTACAAATCAATCTCGACTCAAGTATTACTATATTATTTGATTGGTTCTTGTAATAAAAGAAAATATTTACGTGGATAAATTCGAGTTTAATTTATTGCAATTTTTCATAATTCAAGTAATATTCTTTCCTTTTGGAACATTTCAAGCTAAAATTCATTTACTTCTCCCTCATATCATATGGTCCTTGCTGCTATTTCGTGCACACGTAGCTAAGAGGACAAAATATTGTCAGGGGTCTAAAATGTTTGTATATGCGTGGACCAATTGATGTAATATTGTTTGTAAATACATGACTAAATTGATTGATAGAAATAACTCAAGAAAAAAAAAAAAAAAAAAAACCATTATTTATGTTTTTGACAACATAGTTGAGCCGGACCACGATTTTCGTTGACTGGTGATTAAATTTTTTCTGAAGTTTTGGACGGTCAGTTTTGGTTTTGGATAAGTTCTGATCGATAAGATTGAGATTAGTGACCTTAATGCATATCACGTAGACGCAATAAAACATTAATAGGGATGTCGCCATGACATGAAATGACTCGAAATGTCAAACAAAATAATTTAGGAAAAAATTAGTATGAGACAACCTTACTATGAGATTATTCAGAAACTAACACAAATTAAAATTTATTATTTTTAAATATTATTTTTAAAATATTAATATATTATGTCTAATTTCTATTCCATCCCATTGTAATTAAGACGTTCTTATGTAAAACCTGCTCCATAATTTTGTGTGGAGAGTAAGTTGAAATTAGAGTTGAGAACGAAAGTGGGACATTTTATTGATAAATTAAGCTTGAAGCTTAGTTATGCATAGCTAATCTAACTTATATTATTACCAGAAAATTGCTCTTTAATCAGTGACAATAATTCTCTAATTTTAGTCTCTAACTTTAAGCTAAAAGTATTTAATGAATAAAAAATAGTATTTAATTGATGTTATAGTTAAAACTAAGGAAGTCAATGGGGCGGGGTGGGGATGAGATTATTCACCATCCCCCTTCCTGTGAAACAAACGGGAAAAAGTTTCCCCTCATCCCCACCTCGCCGGGGATTCCCGTCCCCACGGAGATCCCCCCCCCTCCCCTCCCCTCCCCTCCCCTCCCCCCACCTCATTGTTTTTTTTTATCTCATTTTAAAAATATAGAAAATATAAAATAATATCTAAATTAAAATTTTAGTCATGCACAACAATTAGTTTAAGTTTGTGCTAAAAGAACAACTAATTTAAGCAATCTGAAGAACCTTTAATTCTATATTTTTTAGTTAACATATATACTAAACTAAAATTATATAATTTGAAACTAACAACATAACATTAAATAACACATAGATGTAATTTTGAATAAATAGTCAATTGAGTAGTAAATTATAAAATACTTATTTACTTATAAATTTACATATTATATACATATAAATATATTAAAAAATCCGGGTCCCAACGGTGCGGGGATCCCCGCGGGGCGGGGAATACTATCCCTATCCCCGCCTACGGGGCAAAAAAATTCTCCATCCCCATTTATTTCGGGGATTCCTCGTCCAATTCGGGGTAGATCCCCGTGGGGATTGGGGATTCCGCGCCCCTTTGTCAAGCCTAGCTAAAACTTTTGTAGTGTATAGTAGTTAAAATAAGAAATCAAATTTATCTTCTAAAAGTTCATCCCTTATATATACACACACACACATATATATATATATATGTAGGTAAATTTATTAAATTAGTGTAAATTTGAAACAATGTTGTCGAAATAGGGATTATATTGGGGTGTTTACAAATATAAAGTTAAGAACCTTTGAGTAAAGCGATAAAAAAAAAAGCTTTAAAAAAGAGCAATCAAATAAAGTGTGGTGGGACCTACATGATCGCCTATGGTGGAGGCAATCAACACCGAAAAATTTCGACAGATTTAACAATTTTATTGATTTTTCCATAGATTCCCGCCTGTCTATAGTACCATAGAGTGGGGTCCGCTTGGTCGCTTATACCACAGGCGACCTAGGCCGATAATCTCGTCGTGCGTGCTTTGACCGCTTCAACCCTTGACCAGATATCTCCTGTCGATATATACCGTGCATATATTCTCCTTTCTCTCCTTAATTCGCATCTGCATCTTCTTCTCCCTTAGCAAAAATCAACACCCACAAATCCTTTACCCTTAGAAAAAAAACCCTACTCCTTCCTCCTCAACCAAAAGCACCACCATACTTCTCCTTCTCACTGGAAAAAAAATCCTACTTCTTATCCGGTAAAAAAAAAATCCCTCCAACCTACAAGAAAAAACATCAAAAACTTTTTCTTATATCTTGTGTATCCTCTCCAACAAAACAAAAGAAAATCAGTTTTTCTACCTTGGCCAAAAAAAAAAAAAAAACTATCGGCCAAAAAAAAAAAATCCACAAAAATGTAAGTATTATGATGTTTTTAAATTTATGTAGTTGATCCACACTCATTTTCAAAATTTATGTATACTATTTTTTGCAATTACATTAACTTTGCTATCTAGCTACCTGGGGAGTACAGACCCTACTAACAGGAGATGAATTCTTGAAATTTTGCAAAATATTCTTAGGGTGATATTGCATGCATAGTGTTGATATTAGCTCCATGTTGTACAAAATATTACAACGTATTCGGCAACATCAAAATTTACCATTTCTCCTAACACTAACTCCATTTGTTTCACTCTTGTCTAAACATGCAGGTTGATGACTTGGAAGTTACTAAGTCAGGCGGATGCAGTTTTTAGAGTGAGAAGATAAGAATGAACATGGGTTGTTACAAAGATCATGGAGCTTAGTGTTGGACGGTTCTACATCATGGGAAACCATGATTATCCCTTGTGTACATGCTGAATTCATTGCCTATAAATAGAGCAAGCATGGAACACAACAAGACAAGCCAAACGAGACTATCTTATCGCGTACATTAGAGTATTTAGGTTAGGTTCGGTTGTCTTCGCTTTAGAGAGTATCTTTTGGTGGTATGCATCATATACTCCACCTTGTGTTTAGATCTCAAGTTTAGATCTTTTTTTAGTGTTTGTATCACTACTCGTTATAGTGAAGTATTGTCATTAGGCACTCATAGACTATTTATAGTCTATGAAAAGTTTTGAGTTTCGTTTGCAATCTGTTTTTCAAGTCTTTCGCTGTGTATGCTGTCTTTTATGTTCCAACACTTTTGGCAACATTCTGGAAAAATACCCTCGCACTCGTTTCAATTGGCACCAGAGCCATAATTGGATATACTTAGTTAGATCATGTGTTGAGTGCGTAATATCAATTGCAACAGAATATCCACTTGCCCCGGTACTAAGACCTCCAGTTTTAGATAGAGAGAATTATGCTTATTGGAAACCTAAGATGCAGAGCATGCATTTGATAAATTTAATTACACTATTTCATATCAAAAGACATGGCAAGCGTTGATACGTGTTAGGAAGATGTGTTTGGAACTTGAGAGAGTTCATGTCAGTATTTGCCCAAGTACATGGGGTCCTTGTAGAAATACAATCCCGGGAGCATTGTAGAGTGGAGTCACAAGGATACGATTGAATGGAATGTGCACATGTTTGGGTATGTCTTTTGGGCATTCAAACCATGAATTGTCGTAAAATACTCCGTGTAGATGGTACTCACCTTTACACTAAGTATAAACACAAATTGTTAATTGCTAACACCCTTGATGTCAATCAGAAGATCATCTCAGTAGCATATGTCATTGTTGATGATGAAAGTTTTAAGTCTTGGGGATGGTTTCTTACTATGTTAGCTACACATGTTGTCCGTGATATGAATGTTATAGTGTAAGTGTCCTAGAGACAATCCTATTGTGAGGATATAATACTAAGATAATATTCAGTTTTTGTTTTAATATTATTGTTTATTTAAAATTAAATATATGATATTACACTTGTTTGAATATTATGTTTGGTTAGTTGCATTTATTTGTGTTCCCATGAGTCATTGTTGTCACTGAGATTGTGAGAACTTAGTTGACTTAAGCATGATTCTCAAATAACCCCGATCAAGGATAACCAAGAATGGTATATTGATGATGTAATTGAGATTGATGTGTGATTTGCATCATACTCTTGGAGAGTGCAGTAAGATCTCACTTACTACGAGATACTAGGTATCTCATGATGGATGCACAAATACCTTAGAGGGTATTAGTATACCCATTCGAGAAACCGTTTAATGTAATTCCATGATAAATGTCTACGGGTGTCTCGGTTAGTGGAAGCAATCCGATGCTACTTTGACTTGAGGTCAATATGCATGACATGTGTAGAGTGATGAACTTTGACCATGACAGACGCTTCCACCCTTCCATGGGTAGATATGGCTTGGATTGGGTTCATCACGAAATGCATGAGCATGATAGTTTAACCAAGAATAAGATTCATTCCTCAATGTAGATTTATAGAGAATACTCGTCTTCTCATCATAATTGGATCTAAGTCATCTGCCGATGCACGTCAACTTGGACTTTGTGGCCAAGTGTGACATAAGTGATCAATTAGTGATCAGAGATAATATGATTAAGTTATTTGAATAAATACTTCATCAAGTTCAAGACTTAATTGAGTATTCGTGAATGAAAGGACATTATCACAATAGCCATGTTTCAGTTACAGGTAGTTGCACGTTTCCTCCCAACGTACCTCATATATTGAGAATGTCTGATTTATTGTCCAGGGTTCAACTAAGACTGTTAGTTTGACTAATCGCTCGATATATGAGGGCCTATGGGTCACACAACAAGTAATTCCATTTACATATTAAAGTTGGTTGATTAAGTATTAAATTGGATTTAATATTTAGTTTATGGATAAGTAATAATATAATTCATCCGTCCCTTAGTAAACTTCCCACTTTTCTTTTCGAGTCGTCCCTCACTAAACTTCTCATTCCATAAATGGCAAAATAACACTTTACTACATATAAACTTTAACCTTCAAATTCACATAATATTACCAAAAGTTTCACTCATTTAATTCACTTTTCAACACTATTCATTACTTTATCTCAAAAGTCAACATGTGGCCCACCATATATTAATAAACAAATACATTTTCTTAAACCATTCAACAAAAAGAAATGTGAAGAAAGCTCGGGGACAGAGGGAGTATTAATTTGAAATTAATTATTATTACTATTAAATTGGATTTAATTAAATAGGAGTCCCAGAATGATATATGAAATATTATTGCAGGATTTTATATATAAGGAAATCAAATATATAAAACTTGATTTGTAAGATTGGGGATTTTATTTCCTAATGAAGATAGCTTAAGTTTTAAGTTGGGTCTTGCCTATATATATGAGACCTTAGAGATTAATTGAATACGGCTGAATATTTTCTCCATAAAATCTTAAGTTAGAATTTTTCTAGCAAATTCATCTCGGGGATTCAATGCTGGCAAATCTGTGCCGTCTGTGAACGAGAATTACGTGGATATCACAGTAGAGGAATTTGTATACGAAGAGCTCTAAGAATTCTATTTATATTTACTCGTATTTCAGTTATGCAATTACATGCTCGTTGTTGGCAAACGGTTTAATTCCATTGCACATGTTTTGCGTGTTTATGTGCCTCAATATTCCAACAATGGATGGGGTATGCCTTATTTCCGAGATAGACATAAGGGTATGTTGAAAGCAGTGAAGCGAGTTCCAGTATTTTGTAAACCAAGAGAAGTGCCCGTTATTGTTTAAGACATGTTACTTCAAATTTCAATTCTCAGTTCAAGAAATAGAAGGCGAAGGACTTGTTCTACGATGGGGGAAAAACACTGTCTGTAAGGCATTTTGAGATAAAGTTGAATAAAATTCGAGTTTTAAGTGAAGAAGACCATGAGTATCTAAGAAAAATCGATCCTAGCAAGTTGACATTTTGCCACGATGGAGGTCACCATTTCGGTGTTATAACAACTAACATCTCCGAATGAATCAACGGTGTTCTTAAGGGTGCACGATACCTCTCAATTTCAGCTATCAACAGTGCAACTTTCACACGGTCCAAAAATGCATTTTATGGAGCATGCAAAAGAAACAGAGAATTTAGTGGAGAGAATGTTGGGGAAGTTGGGGTGCCCGGATCTATTCGGGATGAAATTTAAATACGAATTTAAATTCAATCATTACTAACATGAATTAATCCTAATTAATATAAATAATAATTATCCAACAAAAAAATAATTCATGCATATGAATATAACCACGTAAAATCCTATAAAGGAATATCTTGGAGTTTTACGCGAATACGTACCTCTTGAAGTGACGTTCGAAGAGAAGAACGGGTCGAGCGAAATGATTCTATCAATCGAAAGACCTTCTCAAGTATTTTCCTTTTGCCTTATTCGTTCGCCGGTGGGAAGCGCTTAACGAACAATTTAATAATCTAAAGGAAGAGGAAAAATATTTATTGCTCTCGATTTTTCCAACTCATGGAACTTGTAAATTGGAGATGAAATAAGCATCTCTTATTTATAATTAGTGGTGGCCGATTTTTCTAGTGGAATAGGGGAAGGAAAAAATCTTTTCTTGATCTCCAAGAAATCTTGAATATATCTCATACATTCTTTTCTCCATAGTAAAATATTCCACAAAAATCTCACCTTCCTAATTAAATGATATTTTTGAAAATTATAGGGATGAATAACAAGATTTGGATCTTTTTAATTTATGAGATAATCTTGTATTCCAAGAATACATATCTTCCATAACATTTTTTTCAAGAAAATCAACAAAATCTTTTCTCTCTCCTATATCATAATTTTCAAATTTATCTAGGAAAAATCAACAATTATATTTTTCTTTTATTTTAATCATCTTATTATTATTAGGCTACTTGAGGGGCCTTTAGGAGAATTAAGATTTGACCTCCAGTTGACTTCTGAATTTTAATATTGAGCCCTAATATAATTCAGCCCATTAATATTAATTAATACCACTATCAAATTAGTATTGCACTACCCATCTTAATCCATATTACGATAATGTGGGCTCCCGGTTATTATTTTCCGGGTTTAAGATTATCTAGTCCATTAATTAATTGAGCTTCTGAATAACTCTAAATTAATTAATATCTTATGTCTTGGAGTAAAGACAACTCAACATTATTATCCGTACCGGAAAACTAATTTTCACTTGCAAGATTTGGTACGATAAAACTTATGAGCCCACCAAGGGGATGAATCACACAAGTCGTACTTGTACACGTTTTTCTGTATTAAATCTTAGCAACCGTCGTATGATTAATATTACTGTCCAAAACACAAGGTTCGAAGTCACAATGATTCTCACCTGACATGTATCAAAGAAACAACTATTAACCACACACGGTCCTATTTAAGTGACGAAGATTAAGAAATAAATAACCACTGAGGTCTAATTCTTCACCTTTCATAACAGAAGAATTTATCCTCGTTGTAGGTCCTCTTCAACACATATAAAATATGCTAGTGCAATCTCTTGGTCAAGACAGACCAATATAAGAACTACACATCGACCTTTCACGGTGGACTGTTCAATTCCACCTAGGTCGTGAATTTGTACGTTTAGTTACAAGGAACTGTCAATGTGATCTTCCGTGATCTGGTATCACCACATTAACTATAATGTAACACATGCTATATATTGAATGGTTTGCAATAAACATTTAACATTCATTCATTCATTCATTCATTCATTCATATTTAAAGCAATGGTGAAAAAAGATTTATTCTCATAAATAAGTGTTTAATACATATGTTATACAAAGTAAAAGCATACTTTCACGTATAACCCCAATAGAGAAACCAGAGGTGGTCTGATCGTGTTAGTGCCAAGTATGATGCAGTGAGAGGGGATGAATAATCGAGTGTATAATTTAATATGGATGGAGTTGCTTTCAATAGATTTAAAACCCATCTCATCTAAAAGTATGAACTTTTAGAAAAGTGTATAATCAATTCATTTGTATTGATTCCCTAATACAAGAGTATCACTCCTATGGACTTGAGATTATGCAATGAATTAATATTCACAAGTCAACGGACAACACAGATACATAATAATTAATAAAAGATTCATTATATATCGCAGTATTTAATCTCTGGCTCGGTACACCATTAATAAACATTTCCATTTTAATTATTTTTAACCTTATAAGTATCACTCCATTCTTCACATTCTACTCCACCTCTCTCTATCTCTCTGTCTCTCTATCTTTATGTCTCCCTCTATCACTATCATTCACTCCCCCTTCTCTCTCTCTCATGGGACAAAAGAAGCTTGTGTTTCAAAAGAAAACGCAAGGAAGATATCACTAAGAAGACAAATAACCTTTACCACATCACTAAGCGAAAGAAATTTTTTGTTGCAAATGAAGAACCTTGTGTCTCGCCAAGTTACTTACACGAAGCGCAAGGAAGATTTCACTAAGAAGGCAAACCAGCTCTCAATTTTGTGTGATACTGATGTTGCCCTCGTCATGTTTTCACCCTCTGACTACCTCCTACTTTTGCTAGCAATGAAAGGTTTATTATGGGGTGTGTGTGTTTTTACATTTAAATTTATATTGTTAAGTGGGGTTGATGGGTGGTTGTTTTCTCTATAACAAATTTTAGGGTTATCTAACAATATAAATATATTTATTTTTCTTAATTTTCAATTCATGAAATAAAGATTCATTAATAGTTTTCTATTATGTCGTATACATTTTATCTTTTCAGTAAATAAAATTGAGGGATGACGTGATTGTTCCTGCCAGCTTAATTATTTTATTCCTTTTGCACAAAATCTAAAAATTCATCTTGTTGTGTTTCAATAGGGTCGAGGACATCTTTCTCTGTTTTGTTGAAGGGACTGCTAAACTAAGAGGAGCAGGCAAAAGTAACTTATGATGTCCAGAAATCTAAGCGCGAGATAGTAAAAGGAGAAAATTAGAAGACCGAAAACGAGGACCGAGAGAGTGTAAACTTGAGAAGCTTTTCTTGTAAATCCATGACTGAGATGGGGAAACTTGAAGCTCTCAATCTCTCTCCCTCTAACTTTACTTTACTCTCTACGCAAAGATTCTCCAGGAGAGTAGTTTTGTAAGCTACCGTGATTAGCAAAGTTTTGTATGAAAATGGTTAATGATGAACTTATCATGTAACTATTTTTTAAAGTTTTAAAGTATCAAATATTTAATCAAGAATATTAAAAATTCCATAAGGAGTATCAATTTTCATCGTCCATCAAAGCTTCTCCAAGAATTTTCATTTTTGTTATTTTCCAATTTTTAAGCGTGTTTTGTCCATTTTTACAATTTGTTGTGAGTGGTTATTCTTATTGAAAATGTAGTAGTCAGGGGAAATTGTATAATGTCCCCTGTTGTTCACTATGCATAATAACTAGTGCAAAACCAGCGTATCACGTGGTATTGAAAAAATTGTGTTTATTAAAAGATTTTAGTTTGATAATAACAATATTAAATAAAATAATAATATCATTTAAATTGTATGGTGTTAACAATTTACCAGATACATTATTTTAAATTAATATCTCAAAAGTTCAGTGTTTTTTAAATATTCAAAGATAGACATTATACATTTGGAATGTGTAAATTTTTTATTTTTTTATTCTAAATGCTAAATAATTATGGTAAAATAATTTTTAAATGATTGCATTCCATGCGTATTAAAAATATACATTTAGATTTATATATCATAGGTGTATATATATATATTAATACTAATATATTGAAATATAAAATAAAAATATTAAATTAAAGAAAATTAAAATGATATAAAATAAAATATTGATACTCTCTAAAATTAATAATAGAAATTCCAATTGAATTAGGTCCAGTCGGTAAGGGTTCTTAGGTTAGACTATTTTAGTTGGGGGAGGTGATATTCAATTGCTTGGTAGGATGTATTAAAAATTATTTATTATAAAATATTACTAGTTATTCTTCCGTGCGATGCACGGATTGAAGAGCAACCACAACGGTGAGGAGTTATAGCAATTTTTTCATTGCCACCTCATTGTTGTTGTATAAATAGTCAAACTATGATAACCTATACAATGATTTAGAAAGTCATAACTTATTTTTTGAGACCACTATCCTCCCATATTATTTTTAATTGTTTTATTTTATCTAAAACTTTGTTTCCTTTTATTTGTTACTATATCAATATCGATACAAATTTAGCTATTTTTTAATAAAATATCACTAACAAAAAATAAGTATGTATAAATAAATCGACAATGTGAGTTCGGTTAAATATAATTTCATTTTGTTTTAAAATAAAATCTTCTGCTTAAATTAAAACTTTGAGAATGTACTTTAACATGTCAAAAAGTAATACTAATGTTATTCTAACCATGTAAAGAAAAGTTTGATTTTAAGTTCAAATTTTAAAGCTTTTGATTTGTTAAAACTAAATATTGTCTCGAACATATAACCATTATCAATACTTTGTACCATATATTAAAAAGTAAAAATAAAAACAACTATTGCAATTACGGAATATCGAAGTCCGTGCCTATGAACTGAGACTATTGGCTCATCTATTGTAAACTGGCAGTAAAATCGATAATGAGCGGTACATAATGTATAACAATTATTGTTAATGTTATGCCAGTGTTGTAAAAAATGTTTAGGCAACATTCTGGATAACATTACTGAATTTGCCATTTCTCCTAACACTAACACTTTTGTTCTATGTTGTGTTTGATGTTGTGTTCGCAGGTTGAAGACCTAGAATGTTCCAGGTCATGCGGCTGCGGTTATCAAGTGAGGAGATCAAATACAACATAGACGGTTATTGGAGTTAGTGGAGGATGTGTTTCTAGGTCTTTCCAAACTGACCTAGTAATTGTAACTCCCGGTGGATCCTACATCTATAAATACCTGAAGATAGATGAAGGAAAAACAAGGGAAAACAAGCCAGGAAGT
Organism: Ballota nigra; assembly: GCA_947034835.1. NCBI lineage: Eukaryota > Viridiplantae > Streptophyta > Magnoliopsida > Lamiales > Lamiaceae > Ballota > Ballota nigra. The sequence continues at coordinate 67,464,032 of OX344729.1, read as the reverse complement.
AGTAAACGAGAGCTACACTATCGAGTGTTCAAGTACATCTAGTGTAGAAGGGCAGTTACTATTATCTTTTGTGCTGATCGAGCGCTGTAACGCTCCTATCAGTATTGGGATCGAAAATAGACTAGATTAGGGTCTGAGTGTGATCTGTTTTTTAGTCATCGTAGATCTGTTTAGGCGGTGTGTTTACACCTTACCCTCACTTTGAGATCTTATGTTAGATCTTTGTTTGTATCACTACATGGGTATAGTGAAACTTTTCGCCATGAGGCATCATAGACTTTATTTAAGTCTATGAAAAATTTTGAATTCCGTTTACAAGGTGTTTAAGTCTTCCGCTGCTTAGAACTACATAGATCTGTTCATAACTGTTTGTAACCATCTTGTGTTGTCGTGCATGTTGTCAACATTTCAGTTAACACGACTTTGAAAAACACCACGCACACTTTCAATTGGCACCAAAGCCAAAAACTTAGTCTTTTAAGTTTAGATCCTATTGTCTTGAGTGTATTTTTATTGTAATGGAATATCCCCTTACTCCTACACTTAAGCCTCCTGTTTTAGATGGAACAAATTGTGCGTATTGGAAGCCTAAAATACGTATGTACATCAAGTCCATTGATGAACGCGCATCAACCTAGGATGTGGGTCCCGATACAAGACTGATGAATACGTGTATGGGGGGGATACACGTATACCAATTTTTCAACTTAAACCTTGCCGAGTCCCCTTTACTCAGAGTGATAAAGATCTGAGAGCTGATAATCTCCCCACTGACTACACTTAGTGCGGGTCAGTTGGCTGACTATCAATTCGAGTTCAGTGCGGAAATGCGTGAGCCCTGATAGTTTAAAGTCTTGTTTAGTTTACTTTCTGAAAACTGGATTACTCAATTCTGAAGTAGTGATTAGTATGGCAGTGCTCTTGTTTGATGATCAGGATGATTGATTCAGGTTGATAAAAACCAAATGCTATGAATGAACAAGTAATATGACAAGCAAGCACTTTACCAAAGCAGTAAGAACACAGGGAGTTTAACGTGGTTCAGAGACTCAAGCTCCTACGTCCACGGCCTGATTTAACAGGAAATCAACTCAAGGGATTCTTGTTTTTAACGTGCCAAGGTGCACCAAGATCAGCTACTCCTCACTGACTTATACAAACTCTTTACTAACTCACTAACAACTTACTACCAACAAACCTAACTTAGGGTTTTGGTTTCAGTTTGAATTCCAACTAGGTTGTGATTATCCTTACAAGACAAAGCTTTGCTAAGGATTGGATAATCACTCCAAGCTTAAGATATTGCTAGTATGCTATTTGGAATACAGAATATATCTCAGAAACAAAGAAACACTTGGGAAATTTAACTGGTTTCGAGTGCTTCTTCTAAAGCTAAATGCTTTGAATGCTTGAGAGTTTGAGTAATTTCTGGCTTGGAAATTTCCCGTAACCTTGAATGGGTTCAAGGCCTTCTGTATTTATAGGTGATTTGTAAAACTATCCGTTGGAAGAGATAACCTTCTGGTCATCTATGTAGAGTGGCTAAAATGGACATGTTGGTCCCACTAAGTAGATTGATTTGCGGAAGCTTTAAAGATTATGTCTTTCACAAGATCTTTTATAAGAGCACTAAACAAATGAATTAAGACAGAATTTATGAAAGCTGTAAATGGACCAGATTTATAGTGGTTCAGACAACAAGTCCTACGTCCACTCTCCCTTTGATCAAAAGGGGTCTCACTAACCAACCAACAAACCACTTACGTACTAGAATTGTGAAGTACCAGTTCCTTCTTACAATCACTTTAGATCTACCTTCGATCTAAAGTCTACAACCTTCAACCTTTTCTTAGAGATGAACAGGTTGAGATCCAACAACTCCTTTTAGAGTGTATACAAAATATAAGAGCAATAAGAGTGCTTAAGAGTGAATAAACAAGGCTTGGAATATGACTTCTTGCACGTGAGAATCTAGAGCCTTCCTTTGAAACTGCACTCTTGTATTTATAGAGGTGATTAGGTTTTAGCCATTGGAGAGCTAATCTAATCAGATCCTCTATTTAGGGAAGCTTTCAATCAATCAATTCCCTAATTTATTGATTGGGTTGGTGGGATCCTTGGATTGATTGACTTCAAAACTTTACAATCCTGATCTTGTTGACTTGATTTAAATTACCAACGGTCAAGTGCTTCCAATGCCTAACTCTGATTCTCTCCAGAGAAGGCAGGACCAGGTACCAGGCAACCTCAATGTCTTCTGGTCTGGATCTGGTCAAGAACTAGAATACTCAGTAGAATTAAGAGATGATTCTGAGCATCTTTTGGTTCACCAGACTCGTCTGGTCTGGACTCGTCTGGTCTGGGGAAGGTTATCTGCCTCTGGTCAGTCTAATCTGGTGAAGTCTTCTGGTGGAGTCTTCTGGAGAAGTCCTGTGGTGAAGTCCTCTGGAAGGTCTTCTGGTGACTCTTCTGGTGAAGTCTTCTGGTCTGGCAGTTCCCCTAGACTAAGTCCTATTCTAGTTCATCATCTGGCTAACAGGTCCAGATGGTCCTATTACATTTTCTGGTTTGTTTTAACTCATCAAAACTAACAACTTTTATCCTAACAATTTCCCCCTTTTTGATGGAGTTAAAACACAACCAGAATTGATTAAAAACAATAAACACTTAAGTATAAAAACAATAGAGGGATAAGACCTTAGAATAGATCTTATCAGGCAAACAAGAAGACAATAAGAGGTTGTCTTTTGAACAGAGAAGATATGACTTTTCATTAATAATAGAGGACAAAAGATTACATTTTACATATGTTTTTCAAAGTCCTAAACTATGCATATCTTCTGTTCTCCTTTGGCACCAGAAACCAGTCAAGGAACCTGTCTTGAATGGCCTTGAGTTCTGCAGAAGATGTTGGAGTGAAGTTTGCCAATACCTTGGTCTTGTACAGCTTCTTCAGTTCAGCCCAATCAACCTGGTCCCCTATCATGGGAGTGTTGAGGTAATAGAATTCAGGGGCAGTGACTTCTAGGTTGAATTCAATGGTGGAGTCCATCGGCTGCTTGTAGAGACCTGCATTATAAGCCTTCATCCAAGAATAGAAGGTTCTGTTGATAAGTGCATCATCCTCTGGTGGAGGCATTTGGATGTAGTGCTAGATGAACCACAGAGTCTTTGCCTCTCTCCATCTTTCAATCAGGGGCACAGACACTTTTGAGTCAAAAGATCCTTCTGTCCTAAGAGGCAATATCTCCATCACTTCCACATGAGCCTTTTGTCTCTGACTGGATCCACTAGCACCAGAAGAGATGCCAGCTTCTCTGGTCTTCTTGTTCTGCCTCCTAACATATCGGAGCCTCTGCTCTTCATCTATGTTCTTCCTTATTCTGGCTTGCCTCTCTTCAGGCGTCTCTTCCTTGAATCTCTTCTCTGCCTCTTCAACGACAGATTCAAGGAAGCTCTTCTTCACTTTCCTAATCTTCCTCTTGGCAGGTCCAGAAACGGCCATAGGATCCTGCTCTGTATCCGTGGACTCCTCTTCTGCCGCCAACTGCTTAGCCATGGTAAGAGATTTCAACTCTTCCTTCTTCTTCTTCTGCAATTCCCCCTGGGCTAATGTATTCTCCAGCAGGTCCAGGCGCGCCCCATGGCTAAAAAGAGTCTCCAGAGTGGTCTTCTCCAGATCAGTTAGGGGCTGGACCACCTGCCTTATAAGATCAGGCAAGGCAGTGTTGGAGGAAGAGTGAAGATCACGCAGCTGTTTGGCCTCCTCCAGATAGGCTTTGGACTCTGCCACCAAGCGCTCCTGCTTATCCAACATCTCCTGGAGGGAATCTTTGAGCTTTGCAGTCTGCAGCATCTGAGAAGCCATTTCCACCTTCAACACAGAGACTGGCCTCAGCTGCTCTAGCACATGCTCCTGGAGCTGTCTCTGGCTATGCATCACATCAAGCTTCACAAGTAGTCCATTTGCCTTAAAGATGCTTTGGCAGCGGCAAAAGTAGACTTGATCTGTTTTAAAAAGATCTTCCTCTCCTGCCGGATCTGGTGCTCTATCATAGCAGGGGCCATGTGTTGAATTGCCTTAGAAAAGCGCCCAATCTGCATGATATGCTCATTGAAAAAAGCCTTCATCTTTTGCAGTACGGCAGGAGTGACATTGAAGTCTTCCTCATCCGAGTAAAGCTTTGGAGGAAAGGAGAAGTGAGGGCCAAATTTGTAAGAGGGGCCCTCAGGAGTGATCATTACTCGTCTCTGGATGAGCAGGGTGCGAATTAACACCTTCGCTGCTTCTGGAGTCTCTAACTCAGCTGGGTTGTGGATGTTCATCTTCTTCTTGAGCTCTATCTCCCAGGCAGTGAATGTGGAGGGAGTCATCTCTTCTAGCAACAACATCAAGTCCTCCACATCTTCCAGTCTGGCCTTGCTCCAGACCTTGGCTTCAGTCGGATCCGCCAGCAGAGGTAAGTGCTCCAATAGGATGGGAAAATGCTCTCTTAGCCAGAGCTGAGCACTTACACTCATACTCTGCCTAATGGGACCCATGTCTGCAGATGAGAACATAAAGGGTTTGGGCCCAGAGGCAAAGGAGGATGGTGCTAAGACCTCCGGCTCCAGTGAAGCATCCTCACCTTCACTATTATCGCTGGTCAGGCAGGTGGGAGAGGGAGGGGGAGCAACAAATCCCAAAGCCATGGAAGAGGGGGGAATCTGGTCAGTGTGAGATTGGGGAGGGGTAGGAAGTTGAGAGGTAGAGGTTGTGGAGAGAGGCTGCTCTGCACCAGAAGAAGTAGTTGGAACTTCTGGTACAAAGGCTGGGATAAGATTTGGTGAGGAGGAGGGTGGAATGGGTTGATCTGCACCAGAGGTTGATGGCACCTCTGGTACAGGGGCTGGAGGAGAAGGATTTTTGGGGAGGGGGAGTTGTGAAGAAGGGGGGGAGGGAGTTTGTGTAGGGATGGTGGAGGGAGTGTATTGAGGTGTATCAGGTAGGGTCTGCTCTGGTGCAGAGATGGGAACACCAGGAGCAGAAGATGGGTTTTGGGGAGGGTTTTCTGGGGGAGATGTAGAGGGGGTTACAAGGTTTATGGGGTTAGAGGATGGGATAGGGAGGTTTACCTGCTCTGAAGCCGTGGCTTCCTCCATCAGATGAGAGGCCTCCTCAATGGCCTGCTCCAAGGCATCTCCCAGGTCAGATCCAGAGTCTGACTCCTGAAACATGGCTCTCCTGGCCTGAGACTTCTTCTTCTTAAGAGGCTCAACTGTTGGTGTATACTGTAAAGCAAACTTTTGTTGGGCTTTTATGGATATATTTGATTTCCTTATTATCTGAAATAAATGGTTTTTCACATTATTGCAATCTTATTAATTGCTTGTATTACTTGTATGTCTATTTATCTTATATTGTAGATAATGTGGTGGGTTTGTAGTCACACAGAAGATCACATTGTCAGTTCCTTATAAGATATAAACAGTATTCACAACTGAGATAGTTCTGGACATATTGTAGTATGAACTTGTTAGTGGCTTGTCTTGGCCATTAGTTCATACTAGTACGCTATGTCGTATTGAATGGATCACAGTTAAGACATGTTCTTCTATTCTGACTGTTATGAAGAACTAAAGGTCTTGGTGACTCTTGTAATTCTTAACCCTAATTGTGATATCTAGATATGTGGAGCGCTTGTTCACTACTTTGATTTACTATGGGTGAGAATCTTGTTAGATTCAACGCACTATGTATTTTGGGTAGTGACATCGTTTGCACAATGTCTATTTATTGACATTAAGGCACCGTGTCCTGGTGATCCAGGTTGATGACGTCCCCTTGAGGAAACTCATAAAGGATTGTCGTATTAAACCCTGCAGGTGGATTATATCCGTACGACAACAAGGTTGAGTGGTACTACTCAAGGAATAATAGATGTTAATTAATTGAAGCGGTCAGGAGCTTTAATAATTAATGGACGTGCGATATCTTTAACACGGGGAATTATAGAGTCTAATAGAAGCCCTGATTCGGTTCGGGATAGGATGGGAGTGCAACATTAATTCTCTAGTGGAATGAATTAATGTTCACGGGCCAAATAAATGTTCTGGGCTGAACATAAGAGTATTTGGGTCCGTGAGGAGCCCAAACCCTATACCTTCTAACAGATCCCTAGTCTGGCCCATGAAACTTAAGGAGTCTATATAAAGGCTTCAATTTCGTGTTTAAAACCCTAGCACTCTAAGATAAAACGTGCAACAGCCAAAATTCGTGAGTGGGGTTGAGAGGGAGACGAAATTGTGAGGCACTTTTCTCCACATTCGCTAGTTCGCCGTCCACCCGGTGTACGAACGAGGTTGGGAGACAGACTAGAAGATCATTAGTGGAATCAACGCCTTGGTCTTCAAGGGTAACAGATCTAAACTTGTTTTTAGATGCATGTTTAGGTCTTTAATTGTTTATACATGTTTGGTATCCCAACAACGATCTTGGGGACGGACCGCCTTCACCGGCGCGTTCCATCATCAACCTCTTCTTCGTCCTCCTCTTCTGATGGCTCATCCACCAGAAGTGTCTTCTTAGCCCTTCTGCTTGTTCTGAGCTTCTTTACAGAGGCTTTCTTGGCCTCTTCTGGCCTCTTCCGCTTGGCTGCTCCTGCCTTCTTGGCAGCTTCCTCACTATCACCCTTCTTCTTCAAAACATCTAGAAGGGGAATCTGGTCCTCCTCTGAGAAACCAGAGAAAGCTATGGTTGAAGAACCAGTAGCTCCAGCAGGCTTCTTCTTGCTCTTCTGCTGCTTCTGCCCCTTAGCAGGTGAGGCCACTGCTTGGAGAGGAGGGGCAGGGATGGCTTGCTCTCCATCAGAATCAGGATGGCCATGAAGAGGCCCATCCTTGGAGAAGAGGATCTTGGACTTGTGAAAGCCCTTGCACCATGACTCCTTCCATTTCTTCTCTGGGAAGATGGAGTCCAAGATAAGGGTAAGTGTTGGTCCCACTAGATTGATAAATTGCGGAAGCTTTAAATTAAATGTCTTAGACAACTTCTTTTTACAAGAGCAGACTATAATAAACAATAATTTAAGTGCAGAAAATATTAAATAAAACCAGATATATAGTAGTTCGGATTTGAATATCCTACGTCCACTCTCCCTTGATCAAAGGGGTCACACTATCCACCAAACAACCAACTTACTTACTGGAATTTTAGAAGTACCAGTTCCTTCTTACACTCTCTTTAGATCTAACTTCGATCTAAAGATCAACAACCTTCAACCTTATCTTGTAGATGAACAGGTTGAGGTCCAGCTACTCCTTAAGAGTGAATAAGTAATTAAGAACAATATAAGTGTGCTATGTGCGTGGATGAACAAGAGCTTTGAATGTGTCTTCGTGCGCGTATATGAATCTCTCCAGCCCTTTTTCTTGCGGATGCACTCTGTATTTATAGAGGTGATTAGGGAGTAGCCGTTGGAGAGTTAATCCAATCAGATCCTCTATTTAGGGAAGCTTCAATCAATCAATACCCTAATTGATTGATTGGGTTGGTGAGATCCTTGGATTGATTGACTTCAAGACTTTTCAATCCTGATCTTGTTGACTTGATTTGAATCACCAACGGTCAATAGCTTCCAATGCCAAACTCTGATTCTCTCCAGAGAAGGCAATACCAGACACCAGGCAACCTCGGTGTCTTCTGATCCAGATCTGGTTAACAACCAGAATACTCAGTAGAAACAGGGTATCAAACTGAGCATCTTTTGTTCCACCAGACTCGTCTGGTTCAGGGGAAAGTCCTCTGCCTCTGGTCAGTCTCATCTGGTGAGTCCTCTGATATGTCTTCTGGTGACTCTTCTGGTGACTCTTCTGGTGAGTCTTCTGGTATGTCTTCTGGTCTGGCAGTTCCCCTAGACTAGGTCCTAATCTAGATCATCATCTGGCTAACAGGTCCAGATGGTCCTATTACATCTTCTGGTTAGTTTTAACTTATCAAAACTATACAAGTTATATCCTAACAGTAAGCTTTGTGCCAAGAGAAACGTTGGCATTGAAGAAGTACTGCAACTCTCCTGGCAGACTAGGACACTCCTCCTTTTGCACCTTCAACTTGTTCTTCCTCAAAACTCCCCAGAAGAACTCGACCCAATTGCACTTGGCGCCGTAAAAAAAAGCCCTCATAACACAGAGCCTGCCTGTGAAGATGGCATCTGTGCTATGGCATTCGCACATTAATACCTTCACCACAATATCGAAAAGTACCTTGTACTTTTGCCTCAAGTGCTTATCTAAAAAGCCCTTGGTCAAATTCTGGCAAGAGTTTCTGGCAAAAAGCTTGAACGACTCCAACGCTTCTCCTTCCTTGTACTTCAAAGGGTCCACACCTTCAGAAGAAAGATTTCCAAAAAGCCTGCAAAAGTCATGCTTCGAGAAGACGACATCCTCCTTGTCAAGCTTGGAAGAGATATGGTCATCATGGATCTTCATCCTGACCAAAAATTGGGCAGCGTACCTGTTGGTCCCGGTACACGACTGAGGAATACGTGTATGGGGGGGGGGGGAATACACGTATACCAATTTTTCAACCTTAAAACTGACTGAGTCCCCTTTACTCAGAGTGGTAAAGAACTAGGAGCTGATAACACAACTACTGACTACACTTGGTGCGGGTCAGTTGGCTAACTATCAGTTCAAGTTCAGTGCGGAAATGTTTGAGCCCTGATAGTTTAAAGTCTTGTTTAGTTTGCTTTCTGAAAAACTTGTTTTACTCAATTCTGAATAGAGTTTAGTAGGGCAGTGCTCTTTTGAAGATCATCCTGATTGATTCAGGCTTGATAAACTTGAATGCAATGAATGAACAAGTAATATGGTAAGTATGCACAATATCAAAGCAGTAAGAACACAAGGAGTTTAACGTGGTTCAGAGACTCAAGCTCCTACGTCCACGGCCTGATTTAACAGGAAATCCACACAAGGGATTCTTGTTTTTAACGTGCCAAGGTGCACCAAGACCAGCTAACCTCACTGATCTATACAACTCCACTTACTAACACACTAACTGACTTACTCCCAACAAGCCTAACTTAGGGTTTTTGTTTCAGTTTGGATTCCAACTAAGTTGAGATTATCCTTACAAGGCAAAGCTATGCTAAGGATTGGATAATCTCTCTAAGCATAAGATAATGCTATTTAGCTCTTGGAATACAGAATAAATCTCGATTGCTAAGAAACACTTGGGAAATTTAGATGTTTTCGAGTGTTTCTCTTAAAGGCTGAATGCTTTGAATGCTTGAGAGTTTGAGTAATTTCTGGCTTGGAAATTTCCCGTAACCTTGAATGGGTTCAAGGCCTTCTGTATTTATAGGTGATTTGAAAAACTATCCGTTGGAGAGATAGCCTTCTAGTCATCTATGTAGAGTGGCTTCAAACGGACATATCTTCATGCAGCAGCCGTCCTTGCATGGATTTGGTATTTACATTAAATGCACATTAAATGCTTGCCCGTTGAATGTGCAGTCTGAATTCAGCCTTCATGTCAGGTTCTGTACGTGCGTGTCCTTCTCGGATTGGTCCACGTCATCAGGTTGGTGAGAATGTCAGAACTTATTCCTGAGCTTCAGGCTTATCTTATTAAGTTCATTTTGTCTTGAGCCCACCAGTCTTATCCTGACGCTGAAATTCCTTTTGCATTGCTTGGCTCTACTCCAAGTCTTCCCATAAACTTAGTGACATCCTGTTCCCTTCAGGATTGAGTTAGTAATGACCTCAGGGTCATACTCTTCATCACTGACACTTACTCAGCCAGCTTAGAGGACTGCCATAAGTTCAGGATGGTGCTCTTCGTCTTCAGGCTCTTAGTCTCGATTGACACCAGTGAGCTCTCCTCTCACTGAGTACCTGTGAAGTGTAAAATGACTAAGTACTAATCCTAATCAAGACTAGCCTGATAAAGACAGATTAAGGCAAACATCTTTTCAGGGGCTTTGAGATCTTAATCAAAACTGACAATGTCCCAACAATTTCCCCCTTTTTGATGATGCCAAAACACTGAAAAAGATCCTCAAAACATTTAGAGGAAATATGATAAACCTATCTATAAGATAAGACAGTGTTAGAGCAATTCTTGATAAAGTACATAATTTAAAACAAACAGCCAAAAAGACAATAAGTTTTTGTCTGTGGGCAGAAATAATAGACTTCATTGATTGATGTGGAAATGGTTACAATGAATCTAGTCTATTACAAAGAAAGCCTGTGAACACCTAGACTAATCTCATCTCAGGTTTGAGTCCATATCCTGCATAGACTCTTGCCTTCAGCTCGTCAAGTCTTCCAGGTTGGTTCACGTATCCTTTAGCTTTGGCTATCTTCAATACTTCCATCATGATGGCCTTTGTGTTATGCTTTTGACTTCCAGGAACCAAGGGAGGAGCTCGAATGGTGAACTCAGGAGCCTTCACTTGAACTTGAGTTGTATCAGCCTCCTCCAAGATCTTCTGGAATAGCTCAGGATGATTGTCCATCATGTAGTCAGTGAAGTGGGCATTAATATCATCAGTGTCGCCCCACTTCTTCACAACATACCACAATCTAACAAATTCATCCCTTGCATCAGTCCAAAACTCCTTCAATGCCTCTGAGACGAACTCATCGACAAAAGCTTCCCTTACTCCTGATTCAGGCCTACTGATTTGAAGAATTGTTGATTTCCTAACTGTTGGCTTCTTCCTGTACTTCCTAGGCTCAGGCTTCGCCTTCTTCCTTCTTAGCAAGCTGATCACTGCGTCATCCAGTTCTCGTTGTTGAAGCTCATTGATATCAGTCAGCTTCTCAACCTTCTTCTCCAAAATGCGCATCTTCTCTTTCTGAGCAATTTCAGCTCTGCGCATAGCCTCAGATTTCTCAGAGTGATCTCCCCATGCTTCAGCACATAGCTCCGCCACCATCTCCCCTGAGAAAGTGATTGGATCCTTCCTTGAACTAATGGGAGAAGATCTCTGAATAGGCTTAGGTTGTTGCTTGGAAGGTTCATCAGCCTTTGCCTTTGTTGCCTCCACCCTCAGCCTGGCAACAACTTCCTCTCCTTCCTTCTCCACTGCCGCTAACCTAGCTGACTTCCTCACCCTTAGTATATTCCCTTCAGGATTAGCTTCAGGGTCAGCTAGAACGGTCTCACCTTGGTTGACTGCCTCCGATGCCTCAGGGCGGGATCTTTTCTTCTTCTTTTCCCCCTTTTTGGCATCATCATTGGACTGGGATGGGAGTGACTCAGCTCCACTGTTGATAACAAAAGAGGCTAAAGATTGAACTTCCAATACGCCCTCCTTCAGCATCTCAACTCCCGTGGTAATCCCAGTGCCTGCGTAAGAAACCGAACTGATAGCAGCATTGATTTTCTTCTCAAAGACCTCCATAGAGAGTTGGAGTCTTTGTTCAGCCTTGGTGATCCTATCCTCCACCTTCAAGGACTCACCGCTGACTCTGCTGGTCTCAGTTAGTATCTTTGCCGACTCCTCAGTGGCCTTCGCCAAAATGTCTGCCACTGACTGAGAGGTGCGATCCAACTTCCCTGACTCCAGCTCCAGTTTGGACGCTGAGTCCTTCATGGCCTGAGTGACAATAGCTCCAGTCTGAACTGCAAGCCTGTCAACTGCCTGATTCAACTTCTCATCCCTGATTGCATCCCTCTCATCAAGTTTCTTGAGAGTGTTCCTAAGCATCTTCTTGGTGCGCTTCCTCTCATTCCTCACTGACTTGGCCGTGTCAGTCATCGTCCTCTTTAGCAAAATCAGCTCCCTGTTGGCAAGGGTGTTGTAGGCTGACTTTGTCCACCTGATGTGTTTTGCCAGGGCCTTGGAGTCTTCTTCTTTTTCAGCTCGTAGCCTCATTACTTCCTCCTGAAGTTCAGCTAGATTTTCTGTGGTTTTCTCCTGCTTGACCTCCACTATGCTTGTGAATTCAGCACGGCCGACCCCAGTTATTATCACATCTGCATCATCAACGGCCTCATCAGTGATTGGCTGCTTTCCCTTGTCAGCCCCTGCAGCATCAGTCCCTTCTTCAAGGTGCACTGAAGGCAGTTGTGAAGTAGTCATAGCCGCCTCCTCAGGCTCAGCTAAGCTATCTTGAACCTTAGGAGCAAGTCCCTCGAAACTGAGAGTCTCCTTGGATGCCTCAACATCTTCCTCTCTTGTCTCAGGGCAGGGAATCCCTTCATCGACAGATGTCTCATTGGCAGCTGAGATGTTCAAAACATCCTCAGCCACTGGTCCACCCTTGGCACCAGTGTCCCTTTCACCTTCCCCCTGAGCCTGAGGCTCAGAGATCATCTCATCAACTTCCTTTGCAGTCTCCTCCACTGCCTTCTCCATTTCTCCACCCTGAGCTTCATCATCATCCTCATCATCCTTCTCGTCACCAGACAGGATGTCAGCCTTGCTCTTGGACATCATATCAGCCACTAGCTGCTTCAGGTTGTCAAAGTTTAGGAGTTGAAGCCAGCTAGTCAGTCCAAAGAAGGAGCAAATCTTGGCTTCCTCAGTTTCCCAGTGCTCCCAGCCGCGAGCGTCCACTAGCAGATGTTGCTCCTGCATGTTTGATTGTTTGAAGTCCAACCAAACCTTGAGCTCGATCACATATGCCAGCAGCTCATTGTATTTGTATAGCCCAGGCCAGCACTTTCCTGCCCATTCAGTGGCATTCCCCCTGAGAGTGTTCTCCAGAATCCCTCCCGCCATGTGTTCATCTAATTCCTCCTCCTCCACTTCGAGGAATTCATCCTCTTCAGCTGAAATGGATTTGAGACAGTCTTTGGGATTGGGGTATGATGGAAAGTCTGCGGGGTTTGGAAGATTTATCTCGGCTGACTGATCAGGCTCATTCGTGGGTGAATTTGATGGCGCTGACTCAGTAGGATGATTTGGCTCTGTTTGGGGTGTTTCAGTGGGTTGAGAGGTAGGGTCAGGGTTGGAAGGTGTTTGTGTTTCAGGGTTTGGGGGTGTTTGAGTGGGTACTGTCTCAGGCTGCAACAACTCAGCCGTCTCGACAGATTTTCTCACTGCCTCCAAGTCAGAGGCTCCAGGCGAGCTTGACTTCTCCCTCTCACTCACCTCAGGCAGCTTCTTAGCAGGGGACTTTTTGGGTCCCTTCCTAAGCCTCTTCAGGGGCCTCTCTCCCTGAGCACCCTCCTTCCTGACGTCATCGTCAGTTCCCTCAGCCTCAGACCCGACCTTCTTGGGATCAGACTCAGTCTCTGATTTTGTGCTCTTCCCTGACAGCACGATTTTCACCCTCTTCTTCTTCTCAGCCGCGTCCACCTCAGGCTGCTCCACCTCCTCTACTTCCTTACTCCTCTCAAGGAGGTCATCTACCCGTTCAATAAGACTGGTTGCCACTCTCTTGGCCTTACCAGCTGGCTTTTTGGCCTGACCCTTTGCTTTCGCATTGGGATCAGTCAGCCCTAGCACCGAATAGGTATCACTCAGTGAGGAAAACATTACCTTCTTTGAGGATAGACTGTCCTCAAAATCGAAGGTATACCCATGGCAGGCATGAGCAATCAGGATGGACATCCTCGTTCCGAATAGCAAGATGGCACTGACGGATATGTGCTTCTTCTCCTCATCTCGCTTTAGTTTGTCCAGTCCGGCCTGATGGAGTTGATCAAGGAAGAACTGCTCCCAGTTCGCTTCCACTCCATCAACAATTGCTCCCATGAGTCTCAGCTTGGGCAGACTCAGTTGCTCGTGAGAGCCAGTTGCACCCATCACCATCTTGGACACCAAATCCACCAGAGCTCTGCACTCAGGCTTCAGCGTATTCTTGTTCTGACGAGCCTTGAACTCTAATGACCCAGACTTGGTCCATTTCCCAAGAAGTTCTCCCTCCGAGTTCTCCTTATACGTTCTTGGGTTGATGCCTGAGAATGGCAACTTGAAGACTTCCCTCACCGCCCTCCTGACGTCAATAGTGACCTCCTCAGAGTTGTAGAGAGGTTCGTCGTCGCTGTCCTTCTCTCCCGTCGGCTTAAGCGCAGTCACCTTCGTATAAATCTCCCCCTTCCGTAAGAACATATTCAAGTATGCTTCCACGACCGTTCTTGGGAGCACGGAAATGGGGCGGGTGGTGAAGTATGTTTCCAACCCAGCATCGGAAATCCACTTGAATACGGGTTTGATTTCCTCAACTGTAAGACAGATACCTTCCATGGAGATGACTTGCTCCATGTGTATTAGCTTGATCTCGACAATGTCCATGATCTTGTCGGTTGTCCAGTTGGAATCAAGGAATGCCATTGTTTTGAAAGAAGAGATTTTTCTTGAAAATTCTGTGTTTGAGCAAATGAAAACTCAGTGTGCAGATGTACGTTGTGTTTGCGTAAAAACCTCAAATGGCATTCTTGATTGATAAGACTAAGTCAGTTACTCAAACGTGGGGTTGAGATTAATCCCTGAATTCGAAAGGTTTTGAAATGAGGGGCCAGGATTAATCTCAGCTTCAATCAAAACCCCATGTCAGTCATATTCCGTATAAAACAGACACGTATATGAAAAAGTAACTGTAGCATTAAATGCTCCGTGCGCGTGGGTTTTAAATATGAAAAGGCGCGCTTTTATTGAGAACGGAATGCATTTAATAAAGATTTTCAGGATGAAAGACTCAGGGAGACGCTTGGAATTCACACGAGTCAGGATAGAACTCATACCTGTCAGGGAGACATTGTAGCACCCGGATACCTCGCTGAGTCGAGTCTGGCCTGAGTTCCCCCTAGAACCCTACACTGACTTCTCTCCCGGATCTAAGAGTCCTAACTCCACTGACAGTTCCATAAACCTTGCTTCAGCCAGAGGCTTAGTCAAGATGTCAGCTCTTTGCCTGTCAGTGTGAATCTTCTCCATCCTAATATCTTTCTTCTCCACATGATCTCGAATGAAGTGATGCCTAATATCCACATGCTTTCACCTTGTGTGAAACACTGGGTTCTGAGTAATTGCTATCGCACTATTGTTGTCACAATAGATTGGAACCTGATTAGCAAATACTTGGTAGTCCCTCAACTGTTGCCTCAACCACAAGATCTGAGCACAACAACTACCTGCAGCCATATACTCAGCCTCAGTTGTGGATGTCTCCATTGAATTCTGCTTCTTACTAAACCACGAGATCAACTTACTTCCCAAAAATTGACATGTCCCTGAAGTTGATTTCCTATCAATCCTACAACCTCCATAATCTGCATCTGAATAACCTGTCAGTTCTAAATTGTCATCTGAAGGATACCATAGTCCCATATTGGCTGTCCTTTTTAAATACTTAAGTATCCTCTTAGCAGCCTCCAAATGACTTCTCTTGGGATCAGACTGATACCTAGCACACACGCCAACTGCAAACGTAATGTCAGGCCTACTTGCAGTCAGGTACAACAAAGAGCCTATCAGCCCTCGATACTCAGTCTGATTTACTGAAGTCCCTTCAGTGTCAGGATCCATCTTCCAATTTGTGTTCATAGGGATCCTGGCTGGATTGCTGTTCTGAACACCAAACTTATGAATCAAGTCTCTTGTATACTTGGCCTGATTTATGAATATACCTTGATCAGTCTGCTTGACCTGCAATCCTAAGAAGAAGTTCATCTCTCCCATCATGGACATCTCAAATTTACCAGTCATCAACTTAGAGAATTTCTCACAGAGCTGATGATTTGGTGATCCAAATATTATGTCATCCACATAAATCTGGACCAAGAGAATGTCATCACCTTCAGTGATCCTGAACAATGTCCTATCCACAGTTCCCTTCTTGAACCCATGGTCTGTCAGGAATTGAGAGAGGGTATCATACCAAGCTCTTGGTGCTTGCTTAAGTCCATGAGTGCTTTCTTCAAATGGTATACTCTATCTCCAACCTCAAACCCGGGAGGTTGTTCAACATATACCTCTTCATTGAGTACACCATTCAGGAAGGCACTCTTGACATCCATTTGATACACCTTGAACTTCTTATATGTTGCATAGGCAAGGAATAACCTGATAGCTTCCAACCTAGCCACTGGAGCAAAGGTCTCATCATAGTCTATTCCTTCAGACTGACAATACCCTTTTGCAACCAGTCTAGCCTTGTTCCTTACCACAACACCATTTTCATCCTTCTTATTCTTAAAGACCCACTTGGTACCAATCAAACCTTGATGTCTAGGTCTATCTACCAGTTCCCAAACCTGATTCCTTGTGAACTGATTCAACTCCTCTTGCATGGCAATGATCATGTTCGAGTCAGTGAGAGCTTCTTCAATGTTCTGAGGCTCTTGTTCAGAGAGAAAGCAACAAAACAATGCACTCTCACCATGGAACCGTCTGGTCCTGACTCCCTCAGTTGGATCACCAATGATTTGATCAATGGGCTGATCCTCTAACCATGTTATTTTGCCAGGAGTGGTTCCTGAAGTACCTGCAATGTTAGTGTCTATAGGCTCATAAAATTCAGGAAATTGAACAGAAGGGGATGATCCTGAGTCAATTCCAAAGGGATTAATAAGTTCAATGTCAGGGACATTGATTCCCCCTTGATTAGGTGACTCAGGAGCCGTCTCAGCTGTAACAACATCTTCATAGATTGTGCTTACCTCAGGTTGAGCCTGTTCCTCAGTCTGAGGCTCAACAATCCCTGAAGTGCTGGGCTTAGGAGTGGCACCTGATTCCTCATCCTGATCGTCATCATCATCCCATCTTGGAATTGGCACAGTATTGATCTTAGGATCAGGTTGATTCTTCAAGCTCAGCCTTGTCACACTCCTTGTGACCTCCTCAGTGTCAGGATTCAACACCTTTGCCCTAGACTCATTAGCAGATTCATCAAAGACAACATGAGGTGATTCTTCCACAACAAGGGTCCTACAATTGTAAACCCTGAAGGCTTTACTAACTTCAAAATATCCTAAGAATATTCCTTCATCAGATTTGCTATCAAAGGCTTTCAATTGGGTCTTCCCATTGTTGAGGATGAAGCACTTACAACCAAATACATGAAAATAAGAAATACGAGGTTTCCTTTTGTTCCATGTCTCATATGGGGTTTGTGCATGTTGTTTGTTCAGCATGGATCTGTTCTGAGTGTAGCATGCAGTGTTGATTGCCTCAGCCCAGAATTTCTTAGGCAGTCCTGACTCAGCCAGCATGGTCCTTGCTGCTTCCTTCAGTGTCCTGTTCCTCCTCTCAGTGACACCATTCTGTTGTGGGGTTCTAGCTGCAGAAGTCTCATGAGCTATACCAAGTTCATTACAAAAGTCAGAAATATATGAATTTATAAATTCAGTGCCCTTGTCAGATCTGATCTTAGTAATGGACTGATTCTTCTCATTGCTGAGTCTCCTGAGCAACTCTGGAAGCTTCACCTGTGTTTCCTTCTTATTCAACAAGAAAATAACCCAAGTATATCTAGAATAATCATCAATAACCACAAGGGTATATTTTCTACCAGTCATACTCACAGGTGTTATGGGACCAAATAAATCCATGTGCAAGAGCTGAAGTATCCTGCCAGTGGAATAGGAAGCTTTCTCTTTGAATGATTCTCTGACCTGCTTCCCTTCCTGACAAGCTTTGCACACGTGATCTTTGCTAAAAACTTCATTAGGTAGACCATCAACAAGTGATTGTTTAGAAATTTTGTTAAGAATCTTGAAGTTCAGGTGGCTTAATCTTTTATGCCATAACCAACTGAGCTCTAGTGAGCTTTTAGCAACAAAACAAGTATTAGGAATAGTGCTGCTCCAATCAGCGAGATAAACATTACCTTTCCTTATACCTGAAAGAAGCACTTGTGTTGATTTGTCCTTGACTGGACATATATTCGATGAAAACTCAACACTGAAACCTTTGTCACAGAATTGACTTACTGACGACAGGTTATGCTTCAGTCCTTCCACAAAGGACACATTTTCCACTCTGACTGTACCTATAATCAGAACACCAAAACCTTTAGTAACACCTTTTGAGTTATCACCAAAGGTTACCTGTGGACCATCTTTAACTTGATACTCTTGGAGAAGACTCTTCATTCCAGTCATATGCCTTGAGCAACCACTGTCTAGGTACCAAACAGCTTTGATTGAGTCTCATCTCCTCTTGTTGTGATCCACAGCCGCCTGCAAGCAATTCAGGCTTTAGGTACCCATTGGGTGTTGGGTCCTATCGTGTCAGCTGTACCCTTCGGGATCCAGACTTACTTAACAACCCTGATTGCCTCAGAATGGTAAATCTGTCTCCCTGAAACATCAACATACACAACTTTCTTCTTCTTTGCCTGAGAGGAAGATGGTGTATGAGTGCTAGACTTAGGCTTCACAGGAGCCTGAGTGGGTGCCTTTTGGGCTGGCTTCCTGTTCTTCCTAGGTCTGGGTGCAGCAGGTCTTGGGCCTTGTTCTTGATAAGGACCCTGATTTGTATTCCCCCCAGGCAAGTGAGGGAATGGAAAATAGTTAAAGGCCTCAGGATGCCAAAACCACGGAGGTGTCATCATATTTGGCCTTCCCTGTTGATATTTGATTAGGCGTGAAATTGTTATGTTTTGGTGCCCGATTTGCCCATGTTTTGAGTGTTTTCGATTAGTGTTTGGAGTCAAATGAGTATCATTTTTATAAAATCATTAATTTGTCTCTTTGGTTTTCATAGATGGATAGAGGGCGAAAAGAGGAGTTCGTAGGACTTTGAATCGGCCAAAACGGACTCCCGGTTGAGGAGATATGAAGATTTTACTAACAAGTGACGGATGCTGAAAAGTGATCGACCACAACGGCTCGAGCGCCCCGCTCGAGCACAAGAACTGCACGACCACTTTAGCTCGAGCGACCCGCTCGAGCTGGTCTGCTCGAGCGCCTCCAAGGCATTTTTTCCAGATTTCGTTTTTTGGCCCATGAGAGCCCGTTTCGACCCGGTGCCTATATATACCTCTTCCAAACTCGTTTTAAACGACCACCGGATCCCGAACTTTAGAAATCACTTTTAGACTTAGTTTTTAGAGAGAGGAAGAGGAGAAGAACGAGCAAGCTTTACTTTTGCGTTGTTGAGGTTTTTCGTACGAATTCTTAGTTTAATTTCGTTTCTCAGTTTCTTTTCCTTAGCTTGATTACTCTAAACGTTCTAAACTTTGTTTTTATCAATTCAAATTCAGTTCTTAGTATTTATTTCTTTAAACCCTAGTTCATGTTTCATCTTTTCTTCGTTCAATTTACCATGTTTATGTTCGTTGTTTCTTCTATTGCTTTTATGTTTGTTAACATCATGTCTAGCTAAAACCCTTGTATGCTTAGGTTAGGATGAACTCGTAGAAGTAGGATGTGGGTACGTAATTAGGGTAATTCGTGACATTAGTTTTAATTCTCTTAATTAATGAATTCTTATAATTAATCTTAACTTTACCTTTGAATTTCGTATGAAGGTGTTAGAGAGAGGACGACCGCATCACTCAATAACGATTAGTAGTCTTAACGAGAGGGTTTAGAAAGGGTTAATTCATCTACCGGTTTAGCGAAGGAGGACGACCGCATCACCTTAGTTAAATTAGGGTCTCATTAATTAAGCGCTATCTATTAACTTGTTAGTGGATTAGTGAAGTCGATTGCTAGGATAAAGTATTAGGGTTAGAAATCTTGAGGTTTCATTCTACGATCTTTTACTTAGGTTAATTCTTGTTTGTCACGATTACTTTGATTATGTACCTGCTCTGTTAGTATACGTAGGGATTCCTATCCTGAGCATCACCATCTCATACTTGCATACACACCTTAGAGACTTAGTTTAATTTTCCTTTTGCATTCGTAGAGTAATTTAGTTTAGACTTAATTCTTTTAATTTTCAATCGCCAAACATACACTCATATTAACTACGACGCGTAGATCTTCAGGGATCTATTCGCATACACACTTTCCCTTGGGTTCGATAATACTTGGTCCCTATACTTGCCACTACTACAGTGAACCCGTACTCTTGCGGGGAAGCTACTAGTAAAAGGTAGTATATTCGCTTCAAGTCAATAGCGCCGTTGACGGGGATGGCGTTGTATGTCTTTTGAATAGGACTTGTCGATAGCTTAGTAGTTAGTAGTGAGCGCTTTATTTTCTGTTTTATTTTTATTTTTATTCATTCGGCAGTTGTGTTTTGATTCTTCTGCTAGTGTGTCGGGTATATGAAAACACGCTCACAAGGCGATACGGGCGAAGAAAGAATTCTGTCAGACCCTGAGACGATAGCCAGAAGGAACCGAGCTTTCTTGAGAAGAATGACTACTGCTGGAGACAAAGACAACATGAATCTGGATGGAGATGGGGACTTAGACAAAATAGCTGCAGAGTATACTGTTTTAGTGGAGCAGGCGGTTGGAGTTGAGAGCAGTAACCAACAAAAACCCATAGGAGAAGCTCAGAACCAACTCCCAAACCCGCAAAACTCAATCAACTCTACACATACACAACCCCAAAACCAGAACCAAAACCAGATTATCCACCAAAACCCACAGCAACCATTTAACAACCCTGCTTACCCACCAAATAATCACCCTTACCCTTACCCTTATCCACCATACCCGTATCCTCATTACCCATACCCACCACCACCTGCTTACAACCAACCACCAGTTTATCAACCACCACCTGTCCAGCAAGTACCCATACCACCAGTTCTTCCTCAACACATTCCGCAGAATGGAGAGAATATGGCTATTCGGGGGAGGTTTGCAGCGCAGCCGCAGAGGTACTACGATGAGGTGGCGTTACCTCCTGTTGAGGCGAACAACTTCTCGATTTCCCCGGGAATTCTAAAGCTGCTTACAGAGAACCAGTTCAAGGGGGTGATCGGGAAAGAGAATCCTCACACACATTTAAGAAGTTTTCTAATGATAGCCTCCACCTTCAATTACAATGGCATGTCTGAAGATGCCAAGAGGCTTCGGCTGTTCCCATTCTCATTGACGGGAATAGCCAAGGAGTGGTACGATAATACGCTCCCGCGGGGAGGTATTATCACTTGGGCTGAGCTCGAGCGTCTGTTCCTCGAGCGATTCTACCCTCCATCTAGGACGATCAAGGCTAGAATTGAGATCTCGTCCTTTCGCCAGAAGTCTGGAGAGGACCTACGTCAAGCGTGGGAGAGATACTCAAACATGCTGATAGAGTGCACGCAGCACGGGTACAACGAGGGAGACATTATGGCATTCTTCTATAGTGGTGCCAACAAGGCGGGGCAAGACCATTTAGACGCCTGTGCAGGCGGAGCATTCCTGAACCAAGGCATAAAGAGGTGTAGGGAGATCGTGGACAACATTGTCACGAATGCCGGTGCTTGGGGAGTGGATGCAGATTTTCAGAGGGTGCATCAAGTTGAAGAGGGAGAAGGAACGAGAAGGCTATTGATGGCCATGATGGAGAAAATCAACAACCTCGAGTTGGGGAAGAGTTTGGTTGGAGAGCATGCAGTAGAGAATGAGAGAGTAGACCAACTAAGTGGACAGCAAGAGGTAGCCAATTACATGGGAGGTCCGTATTACAATCAGAATGGCTACCAAGGTGGAAATCAGTATGGAAGGCCTCCTTATGGCCAACCATTTGCACCTCCAGGGCCACAGCCGCCTCAAAATCAATGGAGGAACACACAAGGAGTTCAAGGAGGCCAGCAGCCTCCTCAAAACACATGGAGGAAGAATGAGAACTTTTCTTATACTAACCCAAAAGCTGGTGTTACAGTTCCTTCAGGTGTTGATCCAGGATCGAAGCCTCCGGGTGGAGAAGGTGGTGCCTCAACTGAGGAGATGTTGAGAGCCATCCTACAGAAGGTGGAGGAAGGAAGTAAGAGGTTGTCATCCTTGGAGTACGATGTGAAGGAGTTGCATAAAAAGGGTGATCAACGTGATCAAGAGCTCCAGAAGATGAACGTTGAGTGGAATAGGACTCAACAAGAGAACAATCGAAGATTCACTTCAATAGAGTTTCAGATTGGGCAGATGGCAAAGTCATTGAATAGAGAGCCTGGCAAATACCCTTCAATGCCTGAGGGTAATCATAAAGAGCATTGTAAGGCTATCCAGCTTAGAAGTGGGACTAATTATGAAGGTCCCGAGATACCTGCTGATTCTGAGACGCTCAAGGAGAAAGATGAGATAGAAGGGAAAGAGGTTGAGAAGGATAGAGATGAAATTGAGGAGATGGAAGTTGAGAAAGGAGTTGAGGGTGAAGGCATTCAGAGAAGTAAAGATATAGATGAGTTCCAGAAGGACAAAGGCATTGAGGAGGTTGAGAGAGTTCCTAAGTGGAAAAAGGCAAAGGAAGCAAGGGATAAAGTGAAAGAAACAGAAAGAGATGAATGGGGGGTACCCAAATCTGTGATACCCGTCCCGTATCCACAACGCTTTATGAAGAAAATGCTTGATGAGAAATTCGCTAAGTTCCTTGATGTTTTTAAACAATTGCATATTAATATTCCTTTTTATGATGCTTTGGAACATATGCCGAATTATGTCAAGTTCCTGAAGGACTTGATTGCGAAAAGACGGCGAGTGGATGAGCCGAAGTTGGTGCAGTTGAACCACGAAGTGAGTGCACTAGTGCACAAGGCGCTGCCCCCAAAGCTGAAGGATCCCGGGAGTTTCACGATCCTATGTGATATCGGGAATGGAGTTAAGAAGGGAGCGTTGTGCGACCTTGGAGCGAGCATCAATCTTATGCCCTTGTCGCTTTTCAAGAAGTTGGAAGGTGGTGAACTTCAGCCGACCATGATGACGCTTCAACTAGCCGATCGGTCTATTACTCGACCTCAAGGTGTAGTTGAAGACGTCCTTGTTAAAGTTGGAGGTCACATTTTTCCAGCAGATTTTGTAGTGCTCGACATGGAGGAAGATGAGCACATTCCTTTGATTTTGGGAAGACCGTTCTTAGCAACGGCCGGGACGGTGCTAGACGTGGCAAATGGGAAGATTACATTGAAGGTTGATGGTCAAGAAGTGAAGATTTCCCTATATGAAGCCATGAAGCACCCGAAGGAGGATGAGAGTTTGTATTGCATGGATGTCATTGATCCTAGTATTGAAGACACACCTTCTCTCCCTAATCCCTCTCATATTCATGAATTTTATAATCCTTCACCTGTTGAGTTAACCCATGAGCATTATGATCTGACTTATTTTGATAGGGATGAAGAGACGAAGTTGAAGGATGAAGAAGTGAAGAAAGTGGACGTGGTCCAGTTAGAAGGGAAAGGAGGAGTTAAGAAGAAGAAGTCTAAATTCAAGAACTTGTTTGGTAAGACTCCTCCAGATAAAGGAAAGAAGGAGTTGAGACCCATAACACTTGGGAATGAGAAGAGAGCAAAAGGGCTCATGATGGTGGGGCATCAAGGAAAGGAGTTCAAACACCACTCTTATGAGAGTGGGGGAGGTAAATTTGAGTATGATGTCCCATAAGCTCCTTTGAGCTTGGTCCGGCATGAGGACCTTAAAAATAGCGCTGAATGGGAGGCAACCCATTATTTTTTTTAATTATTTGCTTTGTTTTTAGTTATTAGGGAGTTATTTTGAGTAGTATGTTTAACCTCGTATTTGAGTGAGTATTTTGTAGGCTTGTCTCGAAGGAGTGCCAGATAAGTAAAGATTGAAGGAACCAACTTGAGACAAGGGAGTGTGCAAAGCTATTGAGAGAAATTGAATTATTTGGTTGAGGTAACCCACAACCCCAAACTTAGACCTCTTCGCAAGGTCGAAGTTTGGGGGGGGGTGGAGTATTTATGTGTTTTATGACATTGCACCGGAGCACCCCTTATTTTTTAGTTGAGTTTGATTGATTATTGGTTTGTTGAGATACTCCTTGGGCTGATTTTGATTTGTTTTGTTACTCAATATTTTATGCCTATCAACCATCTTATGCTTGTTGATTGCTATCTTTGAGTATGATTTGATGAGTAGGGTGAATTGTGAGGTTGAGTTAGGAGTTTTATTGTGTGAGTGTTTGAGTTAGAGTTGATTTGAGAGAGAACTAGTATGCTTGCAAGTTTTCTTTTTGAGTATTTGTGTGATGAGAATGAGAATTCACTAGGACTAGCATGGATGTGAAAGCCGTGAGCTTTTGAGCCTTATGAGATTTTGATGCATTAATTAATCTCTTCGTTTGTGAGTGGAACGTCACCTTAGAGGATGCTAGAACTTGTGTGTGCTCTTGCTTCTTGATTGTGTCTAGTTTGATATGCCGAATGTGATCTTAGGCCATCTTTGTTTTTATTGAGTCACTTAGCCAAAATTTTTCCTTACCATTGATATTTGTCCCTTGTTAGCCCCGTTGAGCCTTAAGCTTATTTTATTTGCTAGCACATTTAAACACTGTTCCAAGTTCCTAAGCCTTTTTGTCCAATTTGAGTGGAGAATAGGAAAGTGTGAATGTTGAAGGGATTGAGTTGAGTTGAAAAAATGAATTATGATGGTTGAGTGGTGATAAAATAAGGGTGTGAATGAGATTTGAGTTGTGGGAAAGAAAAAAATTGAGAATGAGCAAAAGAAAAATTGAGCTCATGTGTTTGTGCGAGAAAGAAAAGAAAAAAAAAGTGAAGTGATTGAAAAAAGAAGTGAAAGAGTTAGAAAAAAAAATTGAAGTGTTGAGAGTATGGAATTGAAAGGGTGTTGATTGAACATGTATTAAGCATTTTGTTCCTAATCTCGAAGTGCCAAAGTTTGATTTTCTATTCTCCATTCACTTGAGTCACTTACCCAAATTTTTATCCCACCCGTCCAAAGAGCCTACATTACAACCTTGAGAAAAGTCCTTTTTGATTCGGCATTGATTTCTAGAGTATGGTCGGAGTTGAGAGCACTTACAAGCCTATGGCTGCCGATATGAGTGATTGATTGTTTGAGTGAGTCCCTTAATCATTGATATACACTTGTGAGGGAGTGAAACACATCGTTGAGTGCACATCCATGTTTGATCTTGGTGGTTCTTGTTGTTGTTGCATGAGTATGATGAAGGAAGGTGAGTGAGTATACATGTGATTGATCTTTAAAGCTCGAGTGCATTTACTAGCATGATTTGATTCTTTGACTCATTCCTAACAATTTCACTTGACTTATTATTTCGTTGCTTGAGGACAAGCAATATGGTAAGTTTGGGGGGGTTGATTAGGCGTGAAATTGTTATGTTTTGGTGCCCGATTTGCCCATGTTTTGAGTGTTTTCGATTAGTGTTTGGAGTCAAATGAGTATCATTTTTATAAAATCATTAATTTGTCTCTTTGGTTTTCATAGATGGATAGAGGGCGAAAAGAGGAGTTCGTAGGACTTTGAATCGGCCAAAACGGACTCCCGGTTGAGGAGATATGAAGATTTTACGAACAAGTGACGGATGCTGAAAAGTGCTCGACCACATAGGCTCGAGCGCCCCGCTCGAGCACAAGAACTGCATGACCACTTTAGCTCGAGCGACCCGCTCGAGCTGGTCTACTCGAGCGCCTCCAAGGCATTTTTCCATATTTCGTTTTTTGGCCCATGAGAGCCCGTTTCGACCCGGTGCCTATATATACCTCTTCCAAACTCGTTTTAAATGACCACCGGATCCCGAACTTTAGAAATCACTTTTAGACTTAGTTTTTAGAGAGAGGAAGAGGAGAAGAACGAGCAAGCTTTACTTTTGCGTTGTTGAGGTTTTTCGTACGAATTCTTAGTTTAATTTCGTTTCTCAGTTTCTTTTCCTTAGATTGATTACTCTAAACGTTCTAAACTTTGTTTTTATCAATTCAAATTCAGTTCTTAGTATTTATTTCTTTAAACCCTAGTTCATGTTTCATCTTTTCTTCGTTCAATTTACCATGTTTATGTTCGTTGTTTCTTCTATTGCTTTTATGTTTGTTAACGTCATGTCTAGCTAAAACCCTTGTATGCTTAGGTTAGGATGAACTCGTAGAAGTAGGATGTGGGTACGTAATTAGGGTAATTCGTGACATTAGTTTTAATTCTCTTAATTAATGAATTCTTATAATTAATCTTAACTTTACCTTTGAATTTCGTATGAAAGTGTTAGAGAGAGGACGACCGCATCACTCAATAATGATTAGTAGTCTTAACGAGAGGGTTTAGAAAGGGTTAATTCATCTACCGGTTTAGCGAAGGAGGACGACCGCATCACCTTAGTTAAATTAGGGTCTCATTAATTAAGCACAATCTAGTAATTCGTTAGTAGATTCGTGAAGTCGGGTGTTAGGGTAAAGTATTAGGGTTTAGAATCTTGAGCTTTCACCTTGCATTCTTAGACTTAGGTTAATTCTTGTGTGTCACAGTTATTTTGATTATGTACCTGCTCCGTTAGTATACGTAGGGATTCCTATCCTGAGCATCACCATCTCATACTTGCATACACACCTTAGATACTTAGTTTAATTTTCCTTTTGCATTCGTAGAGTAATTTAGTTTAGACTTAATTCTTTTAATTTTCAATCCCCAAACATACACTCATATTAACTACGACACGTAGATCTTCAGGGATCTATTCGCATACACACTTTCCCTTGGGTTCGATAATACTTGGTCCCTATACTTGCCACTACTACAGTGAACCCGTACTCTTGCGGGGAAGCTACTAGTAAAAGCTAGTATATTCGCTTCAAGTCAGTATTGCCAAGCATGATGGTACCCTCGCTGACCAGTCTGAGGGCTCTTGGCCTGAGTCTTCCTCTGCTTTCGCTGAGGTTTTCCCTGGCCTGAGCTCTCAGGGGCTTCCTTAGGTTGCTTCGCCTTTCCCTTGGGTTTTGGCTTAGCTACCTTAGGAGCAACCCTGACTGTGTCAACGGTTTCCTTGCCCTTATCAGTTTAACGGGCCTGGAGCACAACCTTAGGTGGACTCTGTCCTGTCTGAACAAATACCCTCTCAGTGTTGCTCCCTGAAGCAACATGAGACTGACCTTGTGAGGATTTCTCAGGAACATATCCAAGTCCCTTTTTCTTGTTCCCAAGCATCTGGTTGCTATTTATTTCCTCTCTAGCCACTGAGGATTTATTCATTGCTGCAACCTTTTTCTTGAGAGAGTCCTCACTCTTTTTCAGGATTTCATGTCTGGTAAAGAGGTCATCAAACTTACTCTTAAGTACTTTTAGTTCTTCCTTCCTGACCAGCTCTTCCTCAGCCAGTTCTTTCAGAATCTTCTCTCTTGGAAGACGCTCAGCATTGATTAAATCAATCTCCTGAGTTAGTCTCACAATTTGAGCTGATTCTTTAAGATCAGACTGAGTGAGTTGTTCGTTCAGGTTGTGAACCTCAGTACTCAATTTCTTGTTCTCCTCTACCAAGAAGACATTAGTTTCATGCAGTCTGGAGAAATCAACCATCAATTGATCAAGGCAGATCTGAAGGTTCATTTCTCTAACTGACTCTGAGCTAAGCTCAGGATTTTGACCAGTGTAAGAAGCACAAATAGAATTTGATGTTACCTCAGGCTCATCCCTAGCCATCAGACAGACATCATCGTACTCGTCATCTGAGAAGAGTTCAGGTGACCTCTCAGCAGGACCGTCAGAGTCTGTTGCATCTTCAGCGAACATTGCTCTCCGATCAGCAGATCTTAGATCCCTAGTGGCTCTCCTTTCCTCTCTCTCCCTCGCACTCAGCTCCGGGCAGTCGTACTGATAGTGACCAATTTTGTTACAGTTGTAACATGCTACCTGCTCACTTACTCTTTCTTTTCTTGGTTCAGGGTTCCTCCTTGAGTCAGGTTCCCTGGTTCTTGGTGAGCTTTCAGCCTTGGTTGGATATCTATCATCACGAGTACGTCTCTGTTCGTCTCTTCTTTCAGGCTTTGGTTCAGAATATCTTCTTTCATCACCATGTTCTCTTCACTGGTCAGTGTTCCTTCGCTCCTCATATCTCCTTGAGCTTTGGTGGGTTCCTTCAGGTTTCCTGTCACGTGAGTCCTGATAAAACTTTTTATAACGACCAAACCTGGAATTGAGCTTGTCAAATCGTCTGGCCATCAGGCTGTACTCCTCAGCGAGTTCTTCCCTGCTCATCTCCATCAGTGACTTTGATGAAGAATTTGATGAGGGCTCAACAAGTTCAGACCTGGCCTTGAACGCCACACTTTTCTCAGGAGTTTTCTCCTTTACTTCCTCTTCTGACTGAACTTTCTTCTTTCTTTTGTTAAGATCGAATTCAAGCGCCTTGAGCTCTGAAAAAAGTAAAGCAGAAGTTATGTTACTCATATCCTGAGTGTTCTTAAGCATAATTACACTGTTATCCCATCTCTCAGGAAGAGCATTCAGGATCTTTGAAGCAACATCTCTTATTGGGACATCCTTGTCCAACATCACCAACTCATTCATCAACTTGATGAATCGAGACTCCATTTGATCTATGCTCTCGTCAGGCAGCATCTCGAACGCTTCGAATTTCTGAATGGCAATATTTCTCTTGTTCTCCTTTATCTTTTCTGACCCCTCGCACATCCTGGTCAGCTCATCCCAAACCTCATTTGTCGTCTTTAAGTTCATCAGTCTGGCTGACTCCTCAAAGGGCACCGTATGCAAGATGATGTTTCTGGCAACATTGTCAAGCCCCACCATCTTGATTTCATTGTTGGTCATGTCTTTCCTTTCTTTAGGAACCTGCACGCCAATCGCAAGATCCTCGTATCTCAGTCCTCTGACGTTAGGAATAGTGATCTTGATCGGTCCTTCCCTGAGTACACGCGGCATCTGGTCATGGATGGCATCTAGATGTGCCTCTAATCTGAACTTCCAATAGACAAAGTTAGACACAGAGAATTCAGGTAACGAAGCTTCAAGTCTCCTAAAAGTCATGATGATGCAAGTTTTATGAAAAGAAAACTCAGATCTGTTCAGTGACCACCAACAGTTTCTCCTATGAAACTATTAGTATTCAAAGTCAGTGGTCTTTCGAACCACCGCTCTGATACCACTTGTTGGTCCCGGTACAAGACTGAGGAATACGTGTATGGGGGGGGGGAATACAGGTATACCAATTTTTCAACCTTAAAACTGACTGAGTCCCCTTTACTCAGAGTGGTAAAGAACTAGGAGCTGATAACACACCTACTGACTACACTTGGTGCGGGTCAGTTGGCTAACTATCAGTTCAAGTTCAGTGTGGAAATGTTTGAGCCCTGATAGTTTAAAGTCTTGTTTAGTTTGCTTTCTGAAAAACTTGTTTTACTCAATTCTGAATAGAGTTTAGTAGGGCAGTGCTCTTTTGAAGATCAGCCTGATTGATTCAGGCTTGATAAACTTGAATGCAATGAATGAACAAGTAATATGGTAAGTATGCACAATATCAAAGCAGTAAGAACACAAGGAGTTTAACGTGGTTCAGAGACTCAAGCTCCTACGTCCACGGCCTGATTTAACAGGAAATCCACACAAGGGATTCTTGTTTTTAACGTGCCAAGGTGCACCAAGACCAGCTAACCTCACTGATCTATACAACTCCACTTACTAACACACTAACTGACTTACTCCCAACAAGTCTAACTTAGGGTTTTGGTTTCAGTTTGGATTCCAACTAAGTTGAGATTATCCTTACAAGGCAAAGCTATGCTAAGGATTGGATAATCTCTCTAAGCATAAGATAATGCTATTTAGCTCTTGGAATACAGAATAACTCTCGATTGCTAAGAAACACTTGGGAAATTTAGATGTTTTCGAGTGTTTCTCTTAAAGGCTGAATGCTTTGAATGCTTGAGAGTTTGAGTAATTTCTGGCTTGGAAATTTCCCGTAACCTTGAATGGGTTCAAGGCCTTCTGTATTTATAGGTGATTTGAAAAACTATCCGTTGGAGAGATAGCCTTCTAGTCATCTATGTAGAGTGGCTTCAAACAGACATATCTTCATGCAGCAGCCGTCCTTGCATGGATTTGGTATTTGCATTAAATGCTTGCCCGTTGAATGTGCAGTCTGAATTCAACCTTCATGTCAGGTTCCGTACGTGCGTGTCCTTCTCGGATTGGTCCACGTCATCAGGTTGGTGAGAATGTCAGAACTTATTCCTGTGCTTCAGGCTTGTCTTATTAAGTTCATTTTGTCTTGAGCCCACCAGTCTTATCCTGACGCTGAAATTCCTTTTGCATTGCTTGGCTCTACTCCAAGTCTTCCCATAAACTCAGTGACATCCTGTTCCCTTCAGGATTGAGTTAGTAATGACCTCAGGGTCGTACTCTTCATCACTGACACTTACTCAGCCAGCTTAGAGGACTGCCATAAGTTCAGGATGGTGCTCTTCGTCTTCAGGCTCTTAGTCTCGATTGACACCAGTGAGCTCTCATCTCACTGAGTACCTGTGAAGTATAAAATGACTAAGTACTAATCCTAATCAAGACTAGCATGATAAAGACAGATTAAGGCAAACATCTTTTCAGGGGCTTTGGAATCTTAATCAAAACTGACAATGTCCCAACAGTACCCATCCAAAGTGCGCAAATCCTTGGGTACTTTGGAGATCAACTCCTCCAACCCAGAGTTCCTCAACAATTCCAGAATCTCGAGCGCCGCTGGGTTCTTGGTGGAATAGAAGTCCACCACCATTTCTGACTTCAGTTTCTTGCAAACGTGCTCCGGATCGAAGTTGCATTTGGGTGCCATATCTGTAAGAGAGAGAGAGAGAGAGAACTTGCAGAGAGAGGTTAGGGATTTGAGAGTAATGAAACGTGAAATGACAGATTGAAGAAAAGTTTGATTTAAATAGGGCAAGACGCGTGGCTTGATCAATTAATAAAATGTGAACGCGTGTAAATGTAAAATTTAATCTAGGGAACAAAATCAATTTTTTGAATTGATTGACATATTGCACTGTGTTAAATCTGACGGCCATGATTAAAAGGCAAGTTACAGATTTTATCTAGTGCGTGGGCATGGTCATTGGGACTGGGATCGAGGGGGTTTTGTGGCAGTCAAGAGAAAAAGTGAAATGATTGCCTAGTCTTAAATACACCCTGAAGTTGAAACGTTTTGAGTGTATTTACTAATTTTGAAAGTGTGTCCCAATGATCAGAGGCCAGAGAAGTAAATACATACCTTTCACCTGGTATTGTAACCAGATGATACCACGGTTAGTCTGGTGTTACATCTCATCTGATGGAAACTCATCTGGTTCTGGTCAGATTTGACTCTGGAATCTATCTCTGTACCTCATCTGGAGATGTAACTTCCCTGGTATATCTAACCTGAAGGCATGATAGTTTGAAAAACATAAAATTATGTGACAAAATGAAACAAAGGATACTTCTATGATGTTCCCCCTAAACCAAATCTGTCTCTGGATCCAAAAGTCCTAACTCAAAAGCTAACTCTCTGAATCTGGCTTCAGCTAAAGGCTTAGTCAGAATATCTACTCTCTGCTTCTCTGTTGCAATCTTTTCCATCCATATATCTCCCTTCTCAACATGGTCTCTTATAAAGTGATGCCTTATATAAACATGTTTGCATCTGGTATGAAGAACTGGATTCTGGGTGATTGCTATTGCACTATTGCTATCACAGAAGATTGGAATATCCTTAGCTCTAATCTGGTAGTCCCTTAATTGTTGACTAATCCAGAGTAGTTGTGAACAACAGCTGCCTGCAGCCATATACTCTGCTTCTGTTGTTGATGTAGCAACTGAAGTCTGCTTCTTAGAGAACCAAGATATACCAACTTATTTCCCCAAAACTGGCATGTTCCACTTGTAGACTTCCTATCAATTTTGCACCCACCATAATCTGAATCTGAATAACCACTTAACTCTAAAGTGTAATATGCAGGATACCATAACCCTAAATTCACTGTCCCTTTAAGATACTTCAATATCTTCCTAGCTGCCTCCAAATGACTTCTCTTAGGATTAGCTTGAAATCTGGCACACACACCAACAACAAAGGTTATATCTGGTCTGCTTGCAGTCAAGTACAGAAGAGAACCAATAAGTGCTCTATACTGAGTCTGGTCAACAGTCTCTCCAGACTCATCTGAATCCATGTTGAAATTTGTCATCATAGGGATCTTGGCTGCTTTGCTAGATCCTATTCCAAATTTCTCTAACATGTTTCTGATGTACTTAGCCTGATTGATGAAAATTCCCTTCTCTGTTTGCTTTACCTGCAGACCTAAGAAATAATTCATTTCACCCATCATAGACATCTCAAACTGGCTCTGCATGAGTTTACCGAACTTCTCACACAGCTTCTTGTTAGGGGATCCAAATATAATGTCATCAATATATATTTGGACCAGAAGGATGTCCTTTCCTTCTTCTTTCCTAAACAAGGTCCTATCAATCTTACCATTAGTAAAACCATTGTCCAGAAGAAATTGAGAAAGAGTGTCATACCATGCTCTGGGTGCCTGCTTTAGCCCATAAAGAGCTTTCTTAAACTTAAACACCTTGTCACCTTGTTCAAAACCAGGAGGTTGTTCCACATACACTTCCTCAATGAGAATCTCATTAAGAAAGGCAGATTTCACATCCATCAGGTATACTTTGAACTTCATGTGAGCAGCATATGCTAAGAAAAATCTGATGGCTTCTAGTCTGGCAACAGGAGCAAATGTCTCATCATAGTCTATTCCTTCAGACTGGGAGTAGCCTTGAGCCACTAGCCTTGCCTTGTTCCTAGTAATGACATCATTCTCATCTTTCTTATTCTTGAAAACCCACTTAGTTCCTATCACCTTTTGATGTCTAGGTCTGCCTACCAGCTCCCAAACATCCTGTCTGGTGAATTGATTCAACGCCTCTTGCATAGCAACAATCCAATTTGAATCTTTCAGTGCCTCCTTGATGTTCTTAGGCTCAATCAAGGACACATAGCAACTGAATAAGGCAGCTAAGTTTAGCTTTCTCCTAGTCTGGACACCCTTAGCTGGATCTCCAATTATCAGGTCATTGGGGTGATCAACCAGGGTCCTCCTTCCCGTGGCCTTACCTGATTGACCATCAGCTGCAGTACCTTGGTGATTATCACCAACTGCAGGTGAGCTTCCCCCTACAGGAGTTCCAACCTCTTCTGGTTCTGCTCCTTGTGAAGGCTTCTGCTTCAGAGAGCCAGAAGATGGGTCATCATCTGAATCTGAATCTGAGTCTGAATCAAGAATAGGTGGATTGACCTTGATTACTCTGGGGGTAGTCTGATTCTAAGTCTCATCAGAAGACTATAATTCCACCTTGCACTCAACAGCAGATTCATAAAAAACAACATGGGGTGTTTCCTCCACACAAAGTGAATTCTTATTAAAAACTCTGAATGCGTTACTAGTGGTGGAATATCCTAAAAATATTCCATCTGCTACTTTAGCATCAAAAAATTTTAATTTTGATTTCCCATTGTCATGGATGAAACACTTGCAACCAAAAATGTGAAAATATGAAACAGATGGGGTTTTACCTTTCCATACCTCATATGGAGTTTTATTATATCTCTGGGTAATTAGGCATTTGTTCTGTGTATAATAGGCTGTGTTGATAGCTTTTGCCCAAAACCTTTGTGGTGTGTTGTACTCTGCTAGAAGAGTCCTTGCAGCTTCCTTAAGGGTTTTATTTCTCCTTTCTGCTACTCCATTCTGTTGGGGTGTTCTGGCAGCAGATGTCTCATGAAAAATCCCATGCCATTTGCAGTACTCTGCAATTTGTGAATTCAGAAACTCTGTCCCTTTGTCACTTCTGATCCTGACTATGCTCTGGTTCTGCTCATTCTGAACCTGCTTGAAGAATTCTGGCAGCTTAGTGGTAGTTTCATTTTTCTTAAACAAGAGCACTACCCAAGTGTATCTTGAAAAGTCGTCTACTATCACCAGGGTGTACTTCCTTCCACTGAAACTAAGAGGAGAAACGGTCCAAACCGGTCCATGTGAAGTAGTTGAAGTACTCTGGTTGTGGTTGTGCTCTGAACATCCTTAAAGGAGGTCTTGGGTTGTTTACCCTTCTGGCATGAACCACAAACCTGATCCTTCTTAAACACTTCATTAGGAAGACCTCGAATAAGACCTTTTCTGACAATCTTGTTCAGTGTTTTGAAGTTAAGATGGCTCAATCTCTTGTGCCATAACCAGCTGTCTTCTGCAGATCCCTTTGCAACCAGGCAAGCATTTCTTGGACAACTGCTAAAATCTGCAAGATAAATGTTACCCTTCCTCGAGCCTATAAGCAAAACATCATCATAATCAGAAGAAAAGACCGTGCATGAATCACTAGAAAACTTCACTGAGTATCCCCTGTCACAAAATTGGGATACAAAAAGCAGATTATGCTTGAGTCCTTCAACATAGTAGACTTCATCTACAAATACGACATTAAAAGTCAACTTTCCAACACCTCTGGTGACTCCATAGTTGTTATCACCAAACATCACTCTTGGCCCATTCATTGGCTTGAAATCCCGGAGATGATCTTTCTGGAATGTCATGTGCTTGGAACATCCACTATCAATGTACCACACATATTTGCTTGAAAGACCTTTCTCCAATGGGCTCTTATCCTCCTGCAAAGAAATCAATTAGGTCCCCTACTAGAGCTATGTCCTGATTGGTTAGTTGCAGGTTTTGTAGGAATCCAAAGAGAAAGATCATCCCTTGCTGGATGGGGAGATCTTATCTTCCTTCCAAATCTATCTACCAGCACATGTCCTCTTACAATGACATATTGAGCTACTGGTCTGATCAGAACACCTTTCCTATAAACAGGTCTGGTGTATCTTTTCTCAAATCTGGCCTTTGGAATGGCCTGCCTTAAAGACATGGTCTTAAAGGTCTGGTTGTATGGGTACATCCTAGAAGAACCATCTCTGGTGTCATAGCTACCCAGATCAGTTGGTTTTCTATAGATGGGTCTGGAAGACCTCCTCTGGTTCTGAAAATTGGATCTATTCTAATGATAAGATTCCTTCTGAGTATTCCTGTTCTGGAATCTTCTTTGAGCATAACCCCTTTGAGATCCCTGAATCTGATTGTGGTTCTCTGGTTCAGTATATCTCCTTTGATATCTCCTATTCTGATTAGGTTTCCTCCTAGAGTTTCCCTTTTGAGGTCCCCTAATTTGCTTAGGTTCCACTCTTTTAGGTTTCCTCTGAGGTCTCCTAATCTGGTTAGGCATCTGAACAGAACCATCAATCGTCATAGGTTCTCCTATCTGGCATTTGTGCTCTAAGATTTCCTCTTCCAGTTCAGTGAACTCATTGGGAACTTCATCCAAATGGTCAGCAGAGTAATCATTAATCCGATTGGGATTTTTAACTACTCTGTAACCTTTTCCATTAGGATCTTTTTAATCCCAGATTTCTACCAATTCACCAGATCTTTCAGACAACTTGCCTTTATTGCATAAAAAATTAGTAGATCTGGTTGTAATTCCAGAATATCCTAAACCACTCTTGTCATGCACTCTTTGAGAAGATCCTTGTATCAGGGATACAACAGTTGGAACTTCTCTGGTCTTGGATACTTCCATGATAGGTTGCTCAACCTTCTTACCCTTGATAAGGTATTGGTATTTGGCCTTGAGCTCATTGAACTCTTTTTCTTGAGAGTTCTTCTCTTTCATGAGTTGGTCTACCAGAGTATCTCTTTCTTTGACCTTTTCTTGAAGTTCAGAGACTTCTTTAGAATGGTCTTTCATGAGTTCTCTGGAAGATTTGTGCTCATTATATAGAGACTGAACTTCAGCTCTTAGCCTACCATTTTCTTTTTCAAGTTTTTGGCAAAGTTGGACACAATTTTGGAGATCTGATAGCATTTGCTGCATATCAGACTCTCTGGAAGCACCAGATGAATGAGATGATTCAGTATATTTGGAATTTGATAAGCATAAGGTGGGTTCATTTACCTCAGTGATGTCTGCCATAAGGCATATATCATCATCAGACCCAAAATTAGAAGAAGAAGAACTAGAACTACTATCCTCCTCCTCTGCTTCTTCCAGTAGTGCTCTCTTGTCTAAATATCTCCTATCTCTCTTGAGTCTTTTCTCTTCCCTTTCCCTAGGAGTCAATTGAGGACAATCATAGCTGTAGTGACCAGGCTTGTTGCAGGTGTAACAGGTGCTGTCTCCTCTGGGACTGGGACTTGGATCTCTCCTCCTCTAGTTGTATTCTGTTCTGGCAGGACTGCTCTCTCTCCTCTGGTAGTCAAATCTGCCAGAACTGCCATCCCTCCTCTGGTAATTTGATCTCCCATAGCTGCTTTCTCTTCTTCTCTGTGGAGTTCTGTATCTGGTCTCCCTAGAATCTTCAGATGTTCTTTCCTTTTCTGCAGCTTAGAAAGAAGTCTTCCTACCTCTGGTAGATTCCTTCCAATGCTTTTTGTACCTGCCATATTTAGAACTCATCTTATTGAGTTTATGGGTTAGAAGTGTTACCTGCTCCTTGAGACTCAAGTCATCTGCAGTAGACTCCTTTGGCTTATCATCTATCTTGATAGTTGAGGAAAATGCAACTCCTTTCTGTCCAGAAGAGGAAACCTCTTCTGTTTGATCCGCCTCTTGAAGATCATACTCATAAGCTTTGAGATCAGACAACAGGAGATGGTGATCCAGAGTGTTGAGATCTTTACTATCTTTAATCACAGTCACTTTGATTCTCCACCTGCTGGTTAGTGAACGCAAAATTTTACTATTAATTTTCTTCTCTGAATAAGTCTTACCTAAGGCACTAGCCTTGTTCAGGAGATTTGTAAGGCGCATATCCAGCTGGTCAATGGTCTCATCTGGTTTCATTTTAAATGTGTCAAACGAGTGTTGAATAGCTTGGAGTTTGTTGTCCTTAATCTTCTCTGTTCCTTCACAGAGCAAGGCGAGTTTATCCCACATCTCCTTGGCAGTGGCACAGGTTCTGACTTTTTCTATCACCTCCTTTGTTAGTGTGTTGATAATTTCAGTCCTTGCCACCTGATCCAGATTATATAACTTCCTTTCATCATTGTCAAACTCATCTTTCTTCTTGAGGATCCTCTGCTTGGGAACTCTGTCCTCAGCAGCTTTTTGGGCAGTTTCACTTGTTTCTTCTCTGGACTCTGACCTGTCACTATCAATAGGAGTCCAGTAAAATTGAATTGGGCCACTCTCTACCACATCTAACATGCGGTGATGGATAGCTCCAAGATGATTACTCATCATGAAGCTCCAGTAGCTGTAATCCTCAAAGGAGAATTCTGGTAACTTGCGGCTCTTATATGAAGATTTTGAAGACATTTTTACTCAATAAAAAATTCAACAAGAAATTTGATCAAGCACAACAAAGAGCAATGGATCTGCCCGGTGACCACCAAAAAGCTTTACAAAGCAGTGGTCTTTGGACACACTGCTTTGATACCACTTGTTGGTCCCACTAAGTAGATTGATTTACGGAAACTTTAAAGATTATGTCTTTCACAAGATCTTTTATAAGAGCACTAAACAAATGAATTAAGGCAGAATTTATGAATGCTATAAATGGACCAGATTTATAGTGGTTCGGACAACAAATCCTACGTCCACTCTCCCTTTGATCAAAAGGGGTCTCACTAACCAACCAACAAACCACTTATGTACTGGAATTGTGAAGTACCAGTTCCTTCTTACAATCACTTTAGATCTACCTTCGATCTAAAGTCTACAGCCTTCAACCTTTTCTTAGAGATGAACAGGTTGAGATCCAACAACTCCTTTTAGAGTGTATACAAAATATGAGAGCAATAAGAGTGCTTAAGAGTGAATAAACAAGGTTTGGAATATGACTTCTTGCGCGTGAGAATCTAGAGTCTTTCTTTGAAACTGCACTCTTGTATTTATAGAGGTGATTAGGTTTTAGCCGTTGGAGAGCTAATCTAATCAGATCCTCTATTTAGGGAAGCTTTCAATCAATCAATTCCCTAATTGATTGATTGGGTTGGTGGGATCTTTGGATTGATTGACTTCAAAACTTCCCAATCCTGATCTTGTTGACTTGATTTAAATTACCAACGGTTAAGTGCTTCCAATGCCTAACTGTGATTCTCTCCAGAGAAGGCAGGACCAGGTACCAGGCAACCTCAATGTCTTCTGGTCTGGATCTGGTCAAGAACTAGAATACTCAGTAGAATTAAGAGATGATTCTGAGCATCTTTTGGTTCACCAGAATCGTCTGGTTCGGACTCGTCTGGTCTGGGGCTGGTTCTCTGCCTCTGGTCAGTCTAATCTGGTGAAATCTTCTGGTGAAGTCTTCTGGAGAAGTCCTCTGGTGAAGTCCTCTGGAAGGTCTTCTGGTGACTCTTCTGGTGAAGTCTTCTGGTCTGGCAGTTCCCCTAGACTAAGTCATATTCTAGTTCATCATCTGGCTAACAGGTCCAGATGGTCTTATTACATTTTCTGGTTTGTTTTAACTCATCAAAACTAACAACTTTTATCCTAACATGACATATTTCCCATGCAGCAGCCGTCCTTGCATGAATTTGGTAGCTTACATTTAATGCACCATTTAATGCTTGCCCGTTGAATATGCAGTTTGAAGTCAGTCTTCGTGTCAGGTTCCGTACGTGCGTGTCCTTCCCGGATTGGTCCACGTCATCAAGTTGATGAGAATGTCAGGACTTATTCCTAGGCTTCAGGCTTGTCTTATTAAGTTCTTTTTGTCTCGAGCACAACGGTCTTGTCCTGACGCTGACATTCCTTTTACATTGCTTGGCTCTACTCCAAGTCTTTCCCATAAACTCAGTATCATCCTGTTCCCTTTAGGACTGAGTTAGTAATGACCTCAGGGTCATACTCTTCATCACTGACACTTACTCAGCCAGCTTAGAAGACTGCCATAAGTTCAGGATGGTGTTCTTCATCTTCAGGCTCTTAGTCTTGATTGTCATTAGTGAGTTCTCCTCTCACTGAGTACCTGTAAAGTGTAAAATGTCTAAGTACAAAATCTAACTAAGACTAGCCTGACAAAGACAAACAAAGGCAACTCATCTTTTCCCGGGCTTTGGGATCTTAATCAAAACTGATAATGTCCCAACAATTTCCCCCTTTTTGATGATGCCAAAACACTGAAAAGATCCTCAAAAAATTTAGAGGAGATATAAAATCCTATCTATAAGATAAGTCAGTGTTAGAGCAGTTCTTGATAAAGTACAGAATTTAATTAACAGCCAAAAAGACAATGAGTTTTCGTATGTGGGCAAATGCAATAGATTTCATTGAACGATATGGAAATGGTTACAATGAATCTAATCTATTACAAGGAAAGGATGTGAATCACTAGACTAATCTCATCTCAGGCTCGAGTCCATAACCAGCGTAGACTCTAACCTTCAATTCGTCAACTCTCTTAACCTGATTCACATAACCTTCAGTTTTTGCAATCTTCAACACTTCAGTCATTATGGCCTTAGTATCATGCTTTCCAGTCCCACGTACAAGAGGGGGTGGTCGTGCAACGAACTCAGGAGCTTTCACTTGGACTTGAGATACTTCAGCCTCCTCCAAGATCTTTTGGATCAGCTCAGGATGATTGTCCATCATGTAGTCAGTGAAGTGGGCATTGATGTCTTCAGAGTCACCCCACTTCTTCACCACGTACCATAACTTAACAAATTCATCCCTCGCATCAGCCCAGAACTCCTTTAATGCCTCTGAGATGAACTCATCGACATAAGCTTCCCTCTGACCTGATTCCGGCCTTCTGACCTGCAGTATTATTGATTTTCTAGCTGTTAGCCTCTTCCTATACTTCCTAGGCTCAGGCTTCGCCTTCTTTCTCCTAAGCAAACTGATTACTGCATCGTCAAGTTCTCGCTGTTGCATGTCAGTCAGATCAGTCAGCTTCTCCACCTTTCTCTCCAAAATGTGCATCTTCTCCTTTTGATCTATATCAGCCCTGCGCTTAGCCTCGGACTTCTCAGGAGGAGTTCCCCATGCCTCAGTGCACAGCTCCACCACTGTCTCCGCAGAAAAAGTGATGGGATTTTTCCTTGTGTGAACTTGGGGTGACTTCTGAGTTGCCTCAGCAGGTTTGGAAAGTTGGAGTTCTTTAGAAGGTTCATCAGCCTTCCTTGCCTTCTTAGCAGCCCCAGCCCTTAGCTTCGCAGCTACTACTTCATCTTCTGCCTCTGCTGCTGCCAGCCTGGCTGATTTCCTCACTCTGAGAACATTCCCCATAGGGTTTGTCTCTGGATTAGCATCAACCATTTCACCTCGATTGACTGCCTCAGATGCCTCAAGGCGGGATCTTTTCTTCTAATCCCCCCCCTTTTGGCATCATCACTGGCCTGGGATGGGAGTGCTCCAGCTCCACTGTTGATTACAAAGGAGGTTAATGATTGGACTTCCAGAACGCCTTCTTTCAGCATCTCAACTCCCGTTGCAATCCCGGTCCCTGCGTAAGAAACTGAACTGATAGCAGCTTTCAACTTGTTCTCAAAGATCTCCATGTTGAGTTGAAGACTTTGTTCAGCCTTAGTGATCCTCTCCCCCACTTTGAAGGACTCACCGCTGACTCTGCTAGCCTCAGCCAGTATCTTAGTCGACTCGTCAGTGGTCTTAGCCAAAACCTCAGCAACAGTTTGAGAAGTCTGAGCTAACTTCCCTGACTCCAGCTCCAGCTTGGACGCTGAGTCATTCATGGCTTGAGTAAAGAGAGCTCCAGCCTGAATTGCAAGCCTCTCTACCGCCTGATTTAGCTTTTCTTCTTTGAGCTCATCCCTCTTCTCAAGCTGTCGTAGAGTCTGCCTCAGCATCTTCTTCGTTCTTCTCCTCTCACTCCTCACTGACTTTGCCGTATCAGTCATTGTTCTCTTCAACAGTATCAACTCCCTGTTGGCAAGGGTATTGTACGCTGACTTGGTCCACTTGATGTGCTTTGACAGGGCCTTGGCGTCTTCCTCTTTCTCAGCGCGTAGCCTCATTACTTCCTCCTGAAGTTCAGCTAGGTTCTCAATAGTCTTCTCTTTCTTAACTTCGACAATACTGGTAAATTCTGTGCGTCCGACCCTAGTAATGAGCACATCTTCATCTCCATCGGCATCGTCAGTGGTCGTATGCTTTCCCTTGTCAGCCCCTACATCCTCAGTCCCCTCTCCAGGGTGTACTGAAGGCAGTTGTGGAGTGGTCATAGCCGCCTGCTCTGGCTCAGCTAAGCCAGCTCGAACTTCGGGAACTTGTCCCTCAGAACTAGGAGTCTCCTTAGATGCCTCAACATCATCCTCCTTTGTCTCAGAGCAGGGAATCCCTTCATTGATTGATGTGTCATTGGCAGCTGAGATGTTCTCAACATCCTCAGCCGTTGGTCCACCCTTGGCACCAATGTCTTTCGCACCTTCCCCCTGAGTCTCAGACTCAGGGATCATAAGATCCACTTCCTCCGATGTCTCATCCACCATCTTCTCCATTGCTCCACCCTGAGCATCATCATCCTCCTCATCATTATTCTCACCATCAGACCTGATGTCAGCTTGCATCCTCGACATCATCTCTAGCACCAGCTGCTTCAGGTTGTCAAAATTTAAGAGCTGCAACCAGCTGGTGAGCCCAAAGTACGTGCACAACCTCGCTTCCTCAGATTCCCAGTGCTTCCAGCCTCGAGCATCCACCAGCATGTGTTGCTCCTGCATATTGGACTGCTTGAAGTCCAACCATACCTTTAGCTCCACAACATTTGCAAGGAGCTCTTTGTACATGTTCAGACTGGGCCAGTACTTAGCTGCCCACTCAGTGGCATTCCCCCTTAGGTTGTTCTCCAGAATGTTACCAACCAAGTTGTCATCCAACTCCTCCTCCTCTTGCAACTCCAAGAAGTCATCCTCCTGATCTCCGGCTTGTGAGGATTTGGGGTAATCTTTGGGGTTTGGTTAAGAAGGGAAGTCTTCAGGGTTGGGAAGATTTGGCTCAGAGGGCTCAGAAGGCTGGTCAGGCTCAAGTATGGGTGAGGATGTTGGTGCTGACTCAGATGGGTTAGGAGGGTTGTCAGGTGGGGGTGTTTGTGGCTGTTGGGGTGTGGGGTTAGGGATGGTTTGGGGAGTAGGTTCAGGATGTTTGGACGATTGGATAGGGTTGATCTCAGGCTGCAACATCTCAGCCGTCTCGATCGTTGATCTCACCACCTCCAAGTCAGAGGCTCGGGGAGAGCTTGACTCATCCCTCTCACTTACCTCAGGCAGGCCCTTGGCTAAGGACTTCTTGGGTCCCTTCCGCAATCTCTTCAGTGGCCTCTTACCCTGCTCCTTCTCCACTCTGACGTCATCGTCAGTTCCCTCAGCCTCTGAGTCGGCCCTCTTGGGATTTGACTCAGTCCCTTGTTTGGTGTCCTTTCCTGTCAGCACCACCTTTACCTTCCTCTTCTCCACCTCCTTCACTGCAGCCTGTGCCTCAGTGCGCTCAGAAGTGATCTCCTCCTCCACTTCTTTGCTCTTTTCAAAGAGCTCATCCACCCTTTCCATGAGGCTGGTTGCCACTTTCTTGGCCTTCCCAGCTGGTTTCTTAGCCTGACCCTTTGCCTTAGCATTGGGATCAGTAAGCCCTAGCTCGGAGTAGGTGTTACTCAGTGAAGTGAACATCACCCTCTTAGAAGAGAGATTGTCCTCCATGTCGAAGGTGTACCCCGGGCAGGCATGAGCGATCAGTATGCATAGCCTCATTCCGAACGGGAGGATGACACTCACTGAGATGTGCTGTCTGTCATCATCCCTCTTAACTTTGTCCATTGCAGCCTAATAGATTTGATCTAGGAAGTACTGCTCCCAATTCGCCTCCACTCCATCGACAATGGCTCTCATTATCCTTAGCTTGGATAGGCTCAATTGCTCATGTGAGCCTGTGGATCCCATAATGATCTTGGACACTAAGTCCACAAGGGCCCTGTACTCAGACTTCAAGGTACCCTTATTTTGACACGCTCTGAACTCAGCTGAGCCCGTCTTCGTCCACTTCCCCAAGAGTTCTCCCTCAGAGTTCTCTTTGTACACCCTGGGGTTGATGCCTGAGGATGGCAATGCGTAGACCTCCTTGATGGCCTTTCTCAGGTTGATGTACTTCACCTCCGTGCTGTAGAAAGGTTCTCCATCCTCATCAGTTTCATCAGTTGGCTTTAGAGCCGTCACTTTGGTGAAAAGTTCCCCCTTGCTCAGGAACATGTTGAAATATGCTTCCACCACCACCTTCGAAAGCACAGAGACTGGGTGCAAAGAGAAATATTTCTCCAATCCTGCCTTGGAGATCCAGTTGAAAACGGGTTTGATCTCCTCGACATTGAGACAGATACCTTCCATGGAGATGACTTGCTCCATGTGTACTAGCTTATTGTTAACAAAATCCTCAAGCTTGTCGGTTGTCCAGTTGGAGTTAAGAAATGCCATTGATTTTGAAAGAAAGGTTTTTCGAAAATCTGTGAGTGTTTGAGCAAGAGGATACTCAGTGTGCAGAAGTGCTTTGTGTTTGCGTAAAAACCTCAAATGGCATCCTTGATTGATTAGAACAAGTCAGTTACTCAAACGTGGGGTTAAGATTACTTCCTGAATTTGAAAGGTTTCGAAATGAAGGGCCAGGATTAATCTCAGCATCAATCAATTACCCATGTTAGTCATATTCCGTATAAAATGGACATGTATATGAAAAAGTAACTGAAGCATTAAATGCTCTGCTGTGCGTGGGTTTAAATATAAAAAGACGCAATTTTAATGAAAATGGAATGCATTTAATAAAGATTTTCAGGACGAAGGACTCAGAGAGACGCTTGAAGTTCACACAGGTCAGGATAGAACTCATGCCTGTCAGGGAGACATTGTAGCACCCTAATACCTCACTGAGTCGAGTCTGGCCTGAGTTCCCCCTAAACCCTATACTGACTGCTCTCATGGATCTAACAGTCCTAACTCCACTGACAGTTCCATAAACCTTGCTTCAGCCAAAGGCTTGGTCAAGATGTCAGCTCTCTGCCTGTCAGTGTGAATTTTCTCCATCCTAATATCTTTTTTCTCCACATGATCTCGAATGAAGTGATGCCTAATATCTACATGCTTGCACCTTGTGTGAAGCACTGGGTTCTGAGTAATTGATATAGCACTATTGTTGTCACAATAAATTAGAACCTCATTAGCAAACACTTGGTAGTCCCTCAATTGTTGCCTCGACCATAAAATCTTAGCACAACAACTACCTGCAGCTATATACTTAGCCTCAGTTGTGGATGTCGCCACTGAATTCTGCTTCTTACTAAACCACGAGATCAACTTACTACCCAAAAACTGACATGTCCCTGAGGTTGATTTCCTATCAATCCTACAACCTCCATAATCTGCATCTGAATAACCTGTCAGTTCTAAGTTTTCATCTGAAGGATACCATAGTCCCATATTGACTGTCCTTTTTAAATACTTAAGTATCCTCTTAGCAGCCTCCAAATGACTCCTTTTGGGATCAGATTGACACCTAGCACACACACCAACTACAAACTTAATGCCAGGCCTACTTGCAGTCAGGTACAACAAAGAACCTATCAGTCCTTGATACTCAGTCTGATTTACTGAAGTCCCTTCAGTGTCAGGATCCATCTTCCAATTTGTGTTC
This sequence comes from Ballota nigra, assembly GCA_947034835.1. Lineage (NCBI taxonomy): Eukaryota > Viridiplantae > Streptophyta > Magnoliopsida > Lamiales > Lamiaceae > Ballota > Ballota nigra. The sequence continues at coordinate 67,419,557 of OX344729.1, read as the reverse complement.
ATAGGGATCCTGGCTGGATTACTGTTCTGAACACCAAACTTTTGAATCAAGTCTCTTGTATATTTGGTCTGATTAATGAAGATACCTTGATCAGTCTGCTTGACATGTAATCCTAGAAACAAGTTCATCTCTCCCATCATTGACATCTCAAATTTACCAGTCATCAACTTGGAGAATTTCTCACAGAGCTTATGATTTGGTGATCCAAATATTATGTCATCCACATAAATTTGGACCAAGAGAATGTCATCACCTTCAGTGATCCTGAACAATGTCCTATCCACAGTTCCCTTCTTGAACCCATGGTCTGTCAGGAATTGAGAGAGGGTATCATACCAAGCTCTTAGTGCTTGCTTAAGTCCGTAGAGTGCTTTCTTCAAATGGTATACTCTATCTCCGACCTCAAACCGGGGAGGTTGTTCAACATATACCTCTTCATTGAGTACACCATTCAGGAAGGCACTCTTGACATCCATTTTATACACCTTAAACTTCTTGTATGTTGCATAAGCAAGGAACAATCTGATAGCTTCCAACCTAGCCACTGGAGCAAAAGTCTCATCATAGTCTATTCCTTTAGACTGACAATACCCCTTTGCAACCAGTCTAGCCTTGTTCATTACTACCACGCCATTCTCATCCTTCTTGTTCTTGAAGACCCACTTGGTACCAATTACACCTTGGTGCCTAGGTCTATCTACCAGTTCCCAAAACTGATTCCTTGTGAACTGATTTAACTCCTCTTGCATGGCTATGATCCAGTTCGAGTTAGTGAGAGCTTCTTCAATATTCTGAGGCTCTTGCTCAAAGAGAAAGCAACAGAACAGTGTGCTCTCACCATGAAACCGTATGGTCCTGACTCCCTCAGTTGGATCACCAATGACTTGATCAATGAGATGATCCTCTAGCCATGTTCTCTTGCCTGGAGTTGTTCCTGAAGTACCTGCAATGTTAGTGTCTACAGGCTCATAAAATTCATGAGATTGAACAGAAGGGGATGATCCTGAGTCTATACCAAAGGGATTAACAAATTCAATGCCAGGGACATTGATTCCCCCTTGATGAGGTGACTCAGGAACCGTCTCAGCTGCGACCGCATATTCATAGACGGTACTTACCTCAGGTTGAGCATGTTCCTCAGTCTGAGGCTCAACTGTCCCTGATGTGCTGGGCTTAGGAGTGGCTCTTGAGTAATCTTCCTGATCATCATCATCATCCCAGCTTGGAATTGGCACAGTTTTGACCTTTGGATCAGGTTGATTCTTTAAGCTCAGCCTTGTCACTCTCCTTGTGACCTTCTCAGTGCCAGGATTCAACGTTTTTATCCTAGACTCATTGGCAGATTCATCAAACACAACATGTGGTGATTCTTCCACAACCAGGGTCCTACAATTGTAAACCCTGAATGCTTTACTAACTTCAGAATATCATAAGAATATTCCTTCATCAGATTTGCTATCAAAGGCTTTCAATTGGGTTTTCCCATTGTTGAGGATGAAGCACTTACAACCAAATACATGAAAGTAAGAGATACGAGGCTTCCTCTTATTCCATGTCTCATATGGTGTCTGTGCATATTGTTTATTCAGCATGGATATGTTCTGAGTGTAGCATGCAGTGTTGATTGCCTCAGCCCAGAATTTCTTGGGCAATCCTGACTCAGCCAGCATGGTCCTGGCAGCTTCCTTCAGAGTCTTGTTCCTCCTTTCAGTGACACCAATATGTTGTGGGGTTCTAGCTGCAGAAGTCTCATGAGCTATACCAAGTTCATTACAAAAGTCAGAAATATATGAATTTATAAATTCAGTGCCCTTGTTAGATCTGATCTTAGTAATGAACTGATTCTTCTCATTGCTGAGCCTTCAGAGCAACTCAGGAAGCTTCACCTGTGTTTCCTTCTTATTCAATAAGAAAATAACCACAAGGGTATATTTCTTACCATTCATACTCACAAGTGTTATGGGACCAAATAAATCCATGTGCAAGAGCTGAAGAATCCTGTCAGTGGAGAAGGTAGCTTTTTCCTTGAATGATACTCTGACCTGCTTCCCCTCCTGACAAGCTTTACACATATGATCTTTGCTAAAAACTTCATTAGGTAGACCTTCAACAAATGATTGTCTAGAAATTTTGTTAAGAATCTTGAAGTTCAGGTGGCTTAATCGTTTATACCATAACCAACTGAGCTCTAGAGAGCTTTTAGGAACAAAACAAGTATTAGGAATAGTGTTGCTCCAATCAGCGAGATAAACGTTACCTTTCCTGATACCTGATAGAAGCACTTGTGTTGATTTGTCCTTGACTGAACATATATTCGATGAGAACTCAACACTGAAACCCTTGTCACAGAACTGACTTACTGACAATTGGTTATTCTTCAGTCCTTCCACAAAGGACACATTTTCCACTCTGATTGTACCTATAATCAAGACACCAAAACCTTTAGTAATACTTTTTGAGTTATCACCAAAGGTTACCTGTGGACCATCTTTAGCTTGAAATTCTTGGAGAAGACTCTTCATCCCAGTCATATGCCTTGAGCATCCGCTGTCTAGGTACCAAACAGCTTTGTTTGATTCTCCTCTCCTCTTGTTGTGATCCACAGCCGCCTGCAAGCAAATTAGGCTTTAGGTACCCATTGGGTGTTGGGTCCTATTGTGTCAGTTGTACCCTTCGGGATCCAGACTTGCTTAACTACCCTGATTGCCTCAGAGTGGTAAATTTGTCTCCCTGAAACATCTACATACATAACTTTCTTCTTCTTTGCCTGAGAGGAAGAAGGTGTATGAGTGTTAGACTTAGGTTTCACAGGAGCCTGAGTGGGTGCCTTTTGGGCTTGCTTCCTGTTCTTCCTAGGTCTGGGTGCAGCAGGTCTTGGGCCTTGTTCTTGATAATGACCCTGTGTTCTATTCCCCCTAGGCAAGTGAGGGAAGGGAAAACAGTTAAAGGCCTCAGGATGCCAAAACCATGGGGGTGTCATCATGTTTGGCCTTCCCTGTTGGTATTGCCAAGCATGATGGTACCCTCGCTGACCAGTCTGAGGGCTCTTGGCCTGAGTCTTCCTCTGCTTTCGCTGAGGCTTTCTCTGGCCTGAGCTCTCAGGGACCTCATTTGGTTTCTTTGCCCTTCCCTTAGGTTTTGGCTTAGCAACCTTGGGGGAAACCCTGTGTGAGTCAACAGTTTCCTTGCCCTTATCAATTTGATAGGCCTGAAGTACAACCTTAGGTGCACTCTGGCCTGCCTGAACAAATACCCTCCCAGTGTTGCTCCCTAAAGCAACATGAGACTGACCTTGTGAGGAATTCTTTGGAACATAACCAAGTCCCTTTTTCTCGTTCCCAAGCATCTGGCTGCTATTTATTTCCTCTCTAGCCACTGAGGATTTATTCATTGCTGCAACCTTTTGCTTGAGTGAGTCCTCACTCTTTTTCAGGATTTCATGTTTGGCAAAGAGGTCATCAAACTTGCTCTTGAGTACTTTCAGTTCTTCCTTCCTGACCAACTCTTCATCAGCCAGTTCCTTCAGAATCTTCTCTCTTGGGAGACGTTCATCATTGATTAGATCAATCTCCTAAGTTAGTCTCACAATCTGAGCAGATTCTTTAAGATCGGACTAAGTGAGCTGATCATTCAGGCTCTGGACCTCAGTACTCAATTACTTGTTCTCCTCTACCAAGAAGACATTAGTTTCCTGCAATCTGGAGAAATCAACCATCAATTAATCCATGCAGATCTGAAGGTTCATTTCTCTGACTAACTCTGAGCTAAGCTCAGGATTTTGACCAGTGTAGGAACCACATACAGAGTTAGATGTTACCTCAGGTTCCTCCCTTGCCATAAGGCAAACATCATCGTACTCATCGTCAGAAAAGAGTTCAGGCGACCTCTCCTCAGGACCATCCGAGTCAGTTGCATCCTCAGTGAGCATGGCTCTCCAGTCAACAAGTCTCTGGTCTCTCTTGGCCCTCCTGTCCTCTCTTTCCCTTGCACTCAGCTTCGGATAATCATACTGATAGTGCCCGCTCTTGTTACAATTGTAACATGTTGCTTTCTCATCTCCTCTTTCTTTCCTGGGTTCAGGGTTCCTCCTTGAGTCAGGTTCCCTTTATCTTGATGAGCTTTCAGTCTTTCCTGAGTGCTTGTCATCATGAGCACGTCTCTGTTTATCTCTTCGATCGGGCTTTGGATCTGAATATCTTCTTTCATCGCCACGATCTCTTCTCTGGTCAGTGTTTCTCCTTTCCTCATATCTTCTCGAGCTTTGGTGTGTTCCTTCAGGTTTCCTGTCATGTGAGTCCTGATAAAATTTCTTATAACGACCAAACCTGGAATTAAGCTTCTCAAAGCGTCTGGCCATCAGGCTGTACTCCTCAGCAAGCTCTTCCTTGCTCATCTTCATCAGTGATTTTGATGAAGACTCAACAGGTTCAGACCTGGCCTTGAACGCCACACTTTTCTAAGGAGTTTTCTCTTTCTCTTCCTCTTCCTGTTGAACTTCTTTCTCTTGTTGAGATCATATTCCAGTGCTTTGAGCTCTGAAAAAAGTAAAGCAGAAGTTATGTTACTCATATCCTGAGTGTTCTTAAGCATGATTACACTGTTGTCCCATCTCTCAGGAAGGGCATTCAGAATCTTTGAAGCAATATCTCTCTTAGGGACATCTTTGTCCAGCATCACCAACTCATTTATCAACTTGATGAATCTTGACTCCATCTGATCGATAGTCTCGTCAGGTAGCATCTCGAATGCTTCAAACTTCTGAATGGCAATATTTCTCTTGTTCTCCTTTATCTTTTCTAACCCCTCACACATCCTGGTCAGCTCATCCCAAACCTCCTTTGCCATCTTTAAGTTCGTCAGCCTTGCTGACTCCTCGAAAGGTACCGTATGCAAAATTATGTTCCTGGCCACATTGTCCAGTCCCACCATCTTGATTTCATCATTGGTCATATCTTTCCTTTCCTTAGGAACCTGTACACCAATCTCAAGATGTTCATACCCCAGTCCTCTGACATTAGAAATAGTGATCTTGATAGGTCCTTCCTTGATGACACGCGTCATCTGGTCATGGATGGCATCAAGATGTGCCTCTAGTCTGAACTTCCAATAGATAAAGTTAGATTCAGAGAATTCAGGTAATGAAGCTTCAAGTCTCCTCGAAGTCATGATGATGCAAGTTTTATGAAAAGCAAACTCAGATCTGTTCAGTGACCACCAACAGTTTCTCCTCTGAAACTATTAGTATTCAAAGTCAGTGGTCTTTTGAACCACTGCTCTGATACCACTTGTTGGTCCCGATACAAGACTGATGAATACGTGTATGGGGGGGGGGAATACATGTATACCAATTTTTCAACTTAAACCTTGCTGAGTTCCCTTTACTCAGAGTGATAAAGAACTGAGAGCTGATAATCTCCCCACTGACTACACTTAGTGCCGGTCAGTTGGCTGACTATCAATTCGAGTTTAGTGCGGAAATGCGTGAGCCCTGATAGTTTAAAGTCTTGTTTAGTTTGCTTTCTGAAAACTGGATTACTCAATTCTGAAGTAGTGATTAGTAGGGCAGTGCTCTTGTTTGATGATCAGGCTGATTGATTCAGCTTGATAAAAATAAAATGCTATAAATGAACAAGTAATATGACAAGCAAGCACTTTACCAAAGCAGTAAGAACACAGGTAGTTTAACATGGTTCAGAGACTCAAGCTCCTACGTCCACGGCCGGATTTAATAGGAAATCCACTCAAGGGATTCTTGTTTTTAACGTGCCAAGGTGCACCAAGATCAGCTACTCCTCACTGACCTATACAAACTCCTTACTAACTCACTAACAACTTACTACCAACAAACCTAACTTAGGGTTTTGGTTTCAGTTTGAATTCCAACTAGGTTGTGATTATCCTTACAAGACAAAGCTTTGCTAAGGATTGGATAATCACTCTAAGCTTAAGATATTGCTATTACGCTCTTTGGAATATAGAATAACTCTCAGAAACTAAGAAACACTTGGGAAATTTAACTGGTTTCGAGTGCTTCTTCTAAAGGCTGAATGCTTTGAATGCTTGAGAGTTTGAGTAATTTCTGTCATGGAAATTTCCCGTAACCTTGAATGGGTTCAAGGCCTTCTGTATTTATAGGTGATTTGAAAACTATCCGTTGGAAGAGATAGCCTTCTGGTCATCTATGTAGAGTGGCTCAAACGGACATATTTTCCATGCAGCAGCCGTCCTTGCATGAATTTGGTAGCTTGCATTTAATGCACCATTTAATGCTTTATTGGGATATATTTTAGTTTTGATGATTTTCCAAAACAACATGTAATAGGTTTGAAAGCAGTCAGAATAATATCTTTTGTTTCAGGTCAGGCTAGGTTAGCTCTTAGTAGAATAGGCTGTCAGTTGAGAATATCTCAGTTGAGGGAACACTCAGTTGAGGGGGAACTCAGCAAGGGGGAACTCAGCAACTCAGCCTGAGGATATCAAGATAACACTCAGAAGAACTGACTGAAGCCATGGTGTAACCTGAATCAGAAGAGAAGCCTGAAGGATGTCCCACTGAGTGTAAACCAGGCTGATCTAAGCTAAGTCAGGTGGACCACTCAGTGAAGAGCATGATCAGGAGGATCAGTGCTGCACCAAGTAGGCCCTGAAGGTGTCAGGCTGCTGTGGTCAGGGAAGTTTGTCATTCAGCCTTATGACAAACTTCTTGGAATGATCTTCAAACAGTCTCTGAAGGACAACTACACTGAAGACTTTCAGTCCACTGAAGATCATCAGTCAGTGAAGGAGGAAGCTACCTAAACTCAGTGGGTCTTGGTCAACCCACTGAGTCAAAGATCCGTGAATCCAGGCCACGTGGACCAATCAGCACAAGGCAGCAACTCTGACACTGACAAAGGCCGCATTCCAAGAAAAGTGGTTGAAACCATTAATTGTATGGATTCAAATGTAATTTCCTCCAACGGTTACATTTGAATCCACACTATAAATACAAGCTCATAGTTGTGTGTTAAGTGTGTGTGAAGAAAGAAAAAATCAACACGTACAAGCTATAAGAGTGTGTGAGTTGTTAGGGAGTGTTAGGATATAGATTAGATGTTTTGAAGATGTTAAAACAAGAACTTGTAATAGGACTAGCTGAACCTATTAGTCAGCTACAGATTAATCTAGAATAGGTCTTTGGTTAAGGGGGAAGAAATCTGTGCAGACCAGATGAGGTGACCAGATCAGAAGACCAGACCAGACCAGACCAGAGGAGTCTGTCCAGAGGAGTCTGCCAGATGAGTCTGCCAGAGGAGTCTGCCAGATGAGTCTGTCAGAGGAGTCTGACTAGAGGAGTTTGCCAGAAGACCTCTCCCAGATGAGGACCAGAGAAGAAGTGTTACCTGACCAGACCAGACCAGACCAGATGAGACCAGACCAGACGAGATCTGACCAGATGAGGGAGACGGATTAGTTCACCTACTTAGAGGCTGCGTGTAATCTGGAGACAAGGAGATTTTGGAGATCATGATGGAGAGAAAGTAATCTGGATAGTCAACTGATGGAGGATTTGATTGATTGATTGAAAGTCAACTAATCAATCATATAATCAATCTTTGATTGATTATATTCCTCCAATTATGGTTGTTTGAATTGCTAGCTTCCAACGGCTAGTTAATTCCTACAACTATATATAGGAGTGTTGTGATGAGTTCAAGAGATAAGAGTCGCGCGAGAGCACACAATAAGAACACATGAACTCTTCCAAACACTCACCTTGTTCATTAACGTTTATACACTCTTTAGGAGTTTCAGTTGGATCTTATAATTAACCTGTTCATTTTAGAAAGGTTGTTGTAAGTTGTTGTACGAAGGAGTTGGTACTTCCAAATTCCAGTGGTTCGTGAGTTAGTTGGTTGGAGAGAGAGAAAGTCCCCTTTGGAGAAAGAGAGAGTGGACGTAGGATCGTTATATCCGAACCACTATAAATTCCGGTGTTATTTACTTTTCTGCAATTTAGATTTCTGCATTTTTATTTTAGTACTTAATTTAAAAGGGTTTTCTTAAAAATAAACTCAAAATGCTTTCCGCTGAATAACCTTTTTGGGACCAACAATTGGTATCAAAGCGGTGTGTCCTACAGACCACTGCTTTGAAGAGTCTTTGGTGGTCACCAGGGCAGATCTATTTTTTTTTTTAAAATCCAAATATTTGTTGTGCTAACAATTTCTTGCAGAAATGGGTTCGAAGAAAAGCAGTAAAAGAAACACTAGGAGTTACTCTAAAAGGAGCTTCGCAGATGAGGAAGAAGAGGTATCCACTTCTGGTTCATCATCCAATTATGAACCAGACGAAGAGATATGTCTTGTGACAGATGAGGTATGCAATCGAACTCCCTCTTCTTCTTCTTATTCTTCTTTTTCTGAACAATCAGAGGAGTCTTATACGCAAACTCTGCTATTAGATCTCCAAAAATCTATGCAACTTTGTCAAAAATTGGAAGATGAGAACTCAAAGCTAAAAGCAGAAAATCAGAAGCTTTCACAATGTTTAGGCAACTCAGCTAATCTACCAGCTGAACAAAATCATACACTAGTTGAAGAGTCTTCTGACTTGACAACCAGGTGTATTGAACAAGTTAAGATGATAGAAAGGTTGGTTGTTGAAAACATTGAGAAAGACAATGAATATACTCTGCTGAAAGCTAAGTTTGATGAACTCTTCCATCAAAACAAAATTGTAAAAGATAGTGAGGACAAGCTCAAGCTGAGACTGGAGCAGCTGACTATATCAAACAATGTTGTGTCACACATAGCTGCCTCATCTCAAAGAGAGCATGATAAAACAGGCCTTGGTTATTCCAAACCTGAATCCTCACATGTTCAGAAAGAAGAACAACCTAGAAATTTTATTGATAAGGGCAAGAGGCCAGCTGACCAGACAACCCCTAATGGGCAGATGAGTACTGAAACTCAAAAACCCAAAAGGCAGAGGAGGAATTTTAAGAAGGGTTATACCCAGAATAAAAGACCTCAGCCAGGCCAGCAGAGTAGAAGACAGTCTGGATCTTCTCAAAAGAGGCAGAACCAGATGACTCCTACTCACCTGCAGAAGACTTTCAAGTCATCTGCCAGACCAGCTGGAACTTTTGATGGTTCTAGTAAGACTTATCCTTATCAACAAAATTTCAAGACTATTGCATTAAGACAAGTTATTCCTTCTACTGGACAAGCTCATAAGAGAAGAAGAGCCTCTAGAAGAAATAACCATGTCGAAGCTTCTTATGTTCAGTGTGGTTTTGTGGATATATATGGAAGAAAGATAAGATCACCTGATTCAAAAAGGGATGATCTATTCTTGTGGCTTCCTAAAAATTGTGCTAACCCCCCTGGACCCAGAAGGGTACCAAAAAGTTGATTGCCTGCAGATACACAAGTAGACCAGCTGATGTTTTGCCCCAATATCAGCTGAGCATACTTTGAGGGGGAAGATCAGTTGACCCAGCCTGCTAGATTCTTTATCTTGTTATTTCAGATTTTTCTTGTCTTGTTTTATTTAAGTTCTTCCAGTTTTAACATCATCAAAAAGGGGGAAATTGTTAGGATATAGATTAGATGTTTTGAAGTTGTTAAAACAAGAACTTGTAATAGGACTAGCTGAACCTGTTAGTCAGCTACAGATTAATCTAGAATGGGTCTTTGGTTAAGGGGGAAGAAATCTGTGCAAACCAGATGAGGTGACCAGATGAGGTGACCAGATCAAAAGACCAGACCAGACCAGAGGAGTCTGACCAGAGGAGTCTGCCAGATGAATCTGCCAGAGGAGTCTGCCAGAGGAGTCTGACCAGAGGAGTCTGCCAGATGAGTCTGTCAGAGGAGTCTGACCAGAGGAGTTTTCCAGAAGACCTCTCCCAGATGAGGACCAGAGAAGAAGTGTTACCTGACCAGACCAGATGAGACCAGACCAGACGAGATCTGACCAGATGAGGGAGACGGATTAGTTCACCTACTTAGAGGCTGCGTGTAATCTGGAGACAAGGAGATTTTGGAGATCATGATGGAGAGAAAGTAATCTGGATAGTCAACTGATGGAGGATTTGATTGATTGATTGAAAGTCAACTAATCAATCATATAATCAATCTTTGATTGATTACATTCCTCCAATTATGGTTGTTTGAATTGCTAGCTTCCAACGGCTAGTTAATTCCTACAACTATATATAGGAGTGATGTGATGAGTTCAAGAGATAAGAGTCGCGCGAGAGCACACAACAAGAACACACGAACTCTTCCAAACACTCACCTTGTTCATTAACGTTTATACACTCTTTAGGAGTTTCAGTTGGATCTTATAATTAACCTGTTCATTTTAGAAAGGTTGTTGTAAGTTATTGTACGAAGGAGCTGGTACTTCCAAATTCCAGTGGTTCGTGAGTTAGTTGGTTGGAGAGAGAGAAAGTCCCCTTTGGAGAAAGGGAGAGTGGACGTAGGATCGTTATATCCGAACCACTATAAATTCCGGTGTTATTTACTTTTCTGCAATTTAGATTTCTGCATTTTTATTTTAGTACTTAATTTAAAAGGGTTTTCTTAAAAATAAACTCAAAACGCTTTCCGCTGAATAACTTTTTTGGGACCAACAGGGAGTCATAAGGAAGTGTTGCTCACACCCACGACACTGACCTTTAGGGTTATCACTTATATTCATTGAGTGTCAAGCTTGTAACTCTTAGCTTAGAAATGTTTTCCTAATCTTAGCTTTAAGGCTAACACATTGTAAAGGAAAACCTCACCTAGTTGGAGAAAACCAAACCAAACTAAACCCTTTCAGATGAATGTTAGGTTTGTAGTGAGGTGAGGAGAGGCAGCCCAGGGAGTGGTATAAGTCCTGTTGTAAGTGCACCTTGGCACGTTAAAAACAAGAATCCCAGTAGTGGATTTCCTGTTAAATCAGGCCCGTGGATGTAAGAGCTTGAGTCTCTGAACCACGTTAAACTGAGCGTTTGTTTCATTAAAGTATTTACCAAAGTATTGTGAAAGTCAGCTCTCTGAGCTTTGTTATAAGAAAACTTTGATCAAGCAATCAGGTCAGGTAGATTCCTCTCACTGACCAGATCAGGCAACGCGCTCGAGAGTTCAGTCTCTTGAGTCACTGTGTTGCTAAGAGCATGAGCCTTCAAGTCTCACTGACTCGGTAGCTCAGCCTCTTAGCAACGCAGTGACTTGAGTGTTTCCTCACTGAACTCTTTCATAGCGCAACACAAGGTTTAAAAAAAATTTACTCCTGAATTCCCATTTTGCTATTCAAAAACGGGACCATCAATTGGTATCAGAGCAGGTTGTTCACATGACCACTGATCCAGTTTTGTTAAGAAAAATGGTCTACCGAACAGATCTTAAATGTTTTAAACTATGGGAATTTCTGCATATTTCAAACTATTACTTGTGTTCTGACATTATTCTTGTAATAGAAAATTATTTGGTTAGAAGTTTTGGAATCATCAAAAAGGGGGAAATTGTTGGGATATATTTTAGTTTTGATGATTTTCCAAAACAACATGTAATAGGTTTGAAAGCAGTCAGGATAATATCTTTTGTTTCAGGTCAGGCTAGGTTAGCTCTTAGTAGAATAGGCTGTCAGTTGAGAAGAACTCAGTTGAGGGAACACTCAATTGAGGGGGAACTCAGCAACTCGGCATGAGGATATCAAGATAACACTCAGAAGAACTGACTGAAGCCATGGTGTAACCTAAATCAGAAGAGAAGTCTGAAGGATGTCCCATTGAGTGTAAACCAGGCTGATCTAAGCTAAGTCAGGTGGACCACTCAGTGAAGAGCATGATCAGGAGGATCAGTGCTGCACCAAGTAGGCCCTGAAGGTGTCAGGTTGCTGTGGTCAGGGAAGTTTGTCATTCAGCCTTATGACAAACTTCTTGGAATGATCTTCAAACAGCCTCTGAAGGACAACTACACTGAAGACTTTCAGTCCACTGAAGATCATCAGTCAGTGAAGGAGAAAGCTACCTAAAGTCAGTGGGTCTTGGTCAACCCACTGAGTCAAAGATCCGTGAATCCAGGCCACATGGACCAATCAGCACGAGGCAGCAACTCTGACACTGACAAAGGCCGCATTCCAAGAAAAGTGGTTGAAACCATTAATTGTATGGATTCAAATGTAATTTCCTCCAACGGTTACATTTGAATCCACACTATAAATACAAGCTTATAGCTGCGTGTTAAGTGTGTGTGAAGAAAGAAAAAATCAACACCTACAAGCTATAAGAGTGTGTGAGTTGTTAGGGAGTCATAAGGAAGTGTTGCTCACACCTACGACACTGACCTTTAGGGTTATCACTTATATTCATTGAGTGTCAAGCTTGTAACTCTTAGCTTAGAGAGGTTTTTCTAATCTTAGCTTTAAGGCTAACACATTGTAAAGGAAAACCTCACCTAGTTGGAGAAAACCAAACCAAACTAAACCCTTTCAGATGAATATTAGGTTCGTAGTGAGGTGAGGAGAGGCAGCCCAGGGAGTGGCGTGAGTCCAGTTGTAAGTGCACCTTGGCACGTTAAAAACAAGAATCCCAGTAGTGGATTTCCTATTAAATCAGGTCCATGGATGTAAGAGCTTGAGTCTCTGAACCACGTTAAACTGAGCGTTTGTTTCATTAAAGTATTTACCAAAGTATTGTGAAAGTCAGCTCTCTGAACTTTGTTATAAGAAAACTTTGATCAAGCAATCAGGTCAGGGAGATTCCTCTCACTGACCAGATCAGGCAACGCGCTCGAGAGTTCAGTCTCTCGAGTCACTGTGTTGCTAAGAGCATGAGCCTTCAAGTCTCACTGACTCGGTAGCTCAGCCTCTTAGCAATGCAGTGACTTGAGTGTTTCCTCACTGAACTCTTTCAGAGCGCAACGCAAGGTTTAAAAAAAAATTTGCTCCTGAATTCCCATTTTGCTATTCGAAAACGGGACCATCATGCTTGCCCATTGAATATGCAGTCTGAAGTCAGTCTTTGTGTCAGGTTCCGTACATGCGTGTCCTTCCCGGATTGGTCCACGTCATCAGGTTGGTGAGAATGTCAGAACTTATTCCTAGGCTCAGGCTTGTCTTATTATGTTTTTTTATCTCGAGCACAACGGTCTTATCCTGACACTGATATTCCTTTTGCATTGCTTGGCTCTACTCCAAGTCTTTCCCATAAACTCAGTATCATCCTGTTCCCTTCAGGACTGAGTTAGTAATGACCTCAGGGTCATACTCTTCATCACTGACACTTACTCAGCCAGCTTAGAAGACTGCCATAAGTTCAGGATGGTGCTCTTCGTCTTCAGGCTCTTAGTCTTGATTGTCATCAGTGAGTTCTCCTCTCACTGAGTACCTGTAAAGTGTAAAATGACTAAGTACAAAATCTAACAAAGACTAGCCTGACAAAGACAAACAAAGGGAACTCATCTTTTTAGGGGCTTTGGGATCTTAATCAAAACTGACAATGTCCCAACAGAGGACACCAGCTGATGAGGACAATGAGGCCCAGATCAAGAGAGAACTAGCCTGGACAAATGAAGAAATTCAATTGGCTAGTTACAACTCGAAGGCCTTGAATGGTATTTTCACAACAACTGATGTTTCCATGTTCAAACTAATCTCAACTTGCATTTCTGCAAATGATGCTTGGAAAAGATTGCAAGAACATTGTGAAGGACCATATAGTGTTTGAAGGACCAAACTTTGAATGCTTGGGACGAAGTTTGAGAACACGAGGATGAAAGAAGATGAAACAATCTCATCCTACAATGAAAGGGTCAGTGAGATTGCAAATAAAGCTCATGCTCTTGGAGATCCTATCTCCAATACCAGGTTAGTACACAAACTTCTTAAAACTGTTCCTAAAAGATTTGATTCTAAGATATGTGTTATTGAGGAAGCTAAAGATACTGATACAATGTCTCAAAATGAACTTGTAAGTATCCTAAAAGCCTATGAAATGAATATAACACAAGCTGAAAATTCAAAAGAGGTTAAAAAGGTTGTTATGTTCAAAGGTAGTACTTCTTCCAATTCTGAAAAGACTTCTTATATTACTGAAATTGAATCTGATAATGATGCTGATGTTGTTAGTTTGTGTCTTGACAATCCAGACAACATTGCTCTATTATCTAAGTAATTCAATAAGTTTCTTAAGAAGAAAATGAACAATGTTAAAGGTATTGCTCAACCTAAAGTTCAGATCAATAACTCACCTTAAGTTTCTGAAAGAAGAACAAGTTTCAATCAAACTAAACCTCTAAATAGGAATAGCAAATTTAGCTATGATCCTGAATACAGAAAGAATATGAAATGTGATGCATGTTCTGGTTTTGGTCATTATGCTAATGAATGTGCTAATACTTTATTGAAAAAGAAGTATAGTTTGATTGTTACTTTGAGTGATAATTCTGGTGATGAAAATGATTCTGATAAAGAAGAAGAATGTGTTTTTTCTACTAGGATAGAGTATGATGATAATTTTGATGATCATCTGGATGATTATGACTCTTATGTTGACGAAAATGACATGTCATTTCAGACAACATTGAGTGAAAATGGTCCAGATGTAAATTGTTTTAATGGTTTACTTGATGAGACAGGTAATACAGTTGAAATTCACAAGGATTGTGAATCTGGAAGACAGAAGCTGAGTAAGGAACTTGAATCCAAAAATTAGATTCTAGAGTCATTGACTTTGGAAAATTCTGATTTAAGGAATTCTCTTATAAAGCTGGAACTGATCTTGACTAAAAACGACGTGGAACTGTGTAAACTTAAGGAGGATTTGAAAATATCAACTTTGAGTTTCAAAAAATTCTCACAAGGAAAATGGAGTTGGATGATGTTATGACTTTTAGACAAACAAACAAAGCTGGACTTGGCTTTGTTGGTGACACTTCTGAACCTTATCATTCTGATAAGCATGTGAAATTTGTTAAAGCAAAACATGAAACTGTTAATTCTGATGATTCTGAAAAGCATGTTATGAAGAATGATAAAGTCTATATATGTCATTACTGTTCTGAAATAGGTCATATTAAGCCATATTGTGCAAAGTTAAAAATTTATAAAGGAATGTTACCCAAAGTGTTACAACATTCTGAGAGACATACTGATAAATCTTGGACTTCTAAAACTAAAATATCATGTAATGTTGTGTATACTTCTCCGAAAGCATGTGTACCAAGTTTATGGTATTTTGATTCAGGTTGCTCAAGACATATGACTATGAGAATTATGATGGTGGTAATGAAACTTATGGTGGTTGTTCTAAAGGAAAAATCATAGGAAAATGAACTTTTAATGTGAATAGTTTTCCAAAGTTATCAATTGTGTTACATATTGATGGTCTTCTTGCAAACTTGATTAGTATTAGTCAGTTATGTGATGATAACTTGCATGTTAAATTTGACAAGAATGCATGTAATGTTTTTAACCAAAACAATGAATGTTTGATGACTGGAAACAAATCTGCTGATAATTGCTACTTGATTGGTTCAAACAATGTTTGTAATAGCATGAAAACTGATGAAATCTTATGGCATCAAAAATTAGGACATGCTAATTACAGAAACATTCAAAAACTGATTAAACATGATGTTGTAGTTGGTTTGCCTAAATTACAGTTTAATGATGTGAAAGTCTGTGGACCATGCTAAAAAATTAAGCAATCAAGAGTGCCACACAAAGTGTTATCTTCATGTACCACAACAAGATGTTTAGAACTGCTACATATGGATTTAATGGGTCCTATGGAAACAGAAAGTATAGGTGGTAAGAGATACTCTTAAGTTGTTGTAGATGATTTTTCTAGATTTACATGGGTTGAATTCTTGAAAGAAAAATCAGATGCTTTTTCTGCATTCAAAATTATTTACGAAAGATTTAAAACTGTTTATAACTTGAAAGTAAGCAAGATAAGATCATATCATGGTAGAGAATTTGAGAATAGCTCATTCACTGAATTTTGTGAAAACAAAGGTATTTTCAAGAGTTTTCCTCTCCCAAAACTCCACAGCAAAATGACATTATTGAAAGAAAGAATAGAACTCTTCAAGAGATGTCTAGAGTTATGTTAATTTCTAAAAATCTTTCAAAAAGATTCTGGGAAGAAGCCTTGAATACTGCATGTCATATTGCAAATAGAGTGTTCATTAGATCTGAAACTTCTAAAACACCATATGAAATCCTGAACAACAGAAAACCTAGTCTGAAGTACTATCATATTTTTGGGTGTGTTTGTTACATACTTAATGATAGAGATCAATTGCACAAATTTGACTCTAAGAGTGACAAAGGATTTTTCTTAGGTTACTCTAGGAATAGCAAAGCTTACAGAATATACAATCTAAGGACTGATACTGTTCTAGAATCCAATAATGTGGTATTTGATGATACTTCTAGTATTGCAGGTACAAATTATGAGGATAATGTTGCTAATCTCATTGAAACTCCAAAAGTTTCTGACCTGGAAAAGGATACTGCCCAAAATGAGATGTCATCTGGGACAACACTGTCTGAAAAATCTGAAAAGATTGTTAAGTCAGAAAATATTTTAGAAATAGGAAGAACACCTTCTTCTAGGATTCTAAAGAGTCATCCAATGAATCAGATAATTGGAGAACATTACACTGGAGTGCAAACCAGAAGGAGTTTTGAAACTGACCCCAAGGATGTGGTAAGGTCTATTTGCATGCCCTCTATATGCAATCAGGTAAACTTTGAATGTTATCATTCATTAATTGAGCCAACAAATGTAGCAGAAGCTATTAAAGATGTAAATTGGATAAATGCAATGCATGAAGAGCTAAACCAGTTTGAAAGAAACGAAGTTTGGAGTCTAGTTCCTAGACCTAGTCATACTAATGTCATAGGAACAAAATGGATTTTCAAAAATAAGACTGATGAAGCTGGTAATATAATTAGAAACAAAGCTAGGCTAGTAGCTCAAGGTTATACTCGAATAGAAGGAATAGACTTTGATGAAACTTTTGCTCCTATAGCAAGAATTGAGTCTATTAGACTGTTATTAGCCATTGCATGCTTTGTTGATATTAAGCTACACCAAATGGATGTTAAAGCTGCCTTCTTAAATGGAATTCTTAAGGATGAAGCTTATGTAGAACAACCAAAAGGCTTTGAAATACCTGAATATCCTAATCATGTTTATAAATTGAATAAGGCTTTGTATGGTCTCAAACAAGCACCTAGAGCTTGGTATGGGAGACTAAGGGCTTGTTTGTTTTAGGCTTACGAAGTCCGGATGGGGGATGGGCCTCCCCCCGTCCCGGCCATTTTTTGGATTTGCACATCCCATCCCCCATCCAAATACACATCCACCCCTATTATACACCTACACCCCTATTTTCACATAACTCAATATCTATCAAATCAACTCTAACTTTTCACATTAAATATATATTTTATTAATTTCTATCTTATACTTTATAATATACCATCAATTAAATTAGTATAATATTTATTTTAAATTGTTTACAAAAAAATCAATGAAAGTATATTAATATTAAATATCCGTGAAATTAATTGTTATTTACATTAATTATGCCTACCATATAAATAAATACATATTATAAAAAAATTGTATTGAATATATATCCATTAAAACATTGGTTATTTATTTTATTTTATAATTTATTATTAGACACAAAATTTGAAAATTAATAAAAATAATATTATGAATCTTAAAAAAAAAGAATAAAAATGATATTCTAAGACGACAAACAAGTTATAATTGACATTTTCGTCGGATAATTTCTTGTAATTTTAACCACGTTAATATCATATTATTAATTCAATTATTTTTTTAATTCAAATAAAATAATATAATATAATTATATAATTATACATAATAATATTAATTATTTTATATTACAATTCAACACAATCATTCAATCATTACCTCTTTATTTAATAATAATATAATAATACATCATCATTATTGATTTGACATAAAGCCCCATCCACCCCTACTCCATCCAACCCAAAACAAACAAAGGTTTACTATTCACAGGATTTCCCCCATCCACTTTTTTTCCCCATCCGGATTTCCCCCATCCACCTCAAGACGAAAACAAACGTGACCTAACTGATTTCCAGATTCAATTTGGTTTTGTTAGAGGAGAAGCTGATAGGACTTTGTTTATTAAACATTCAAATTATTATCTCTTAATTGCTCAAATTTATGTGGATGATATTGTATTTGGTTCAACAAGTGAACATATGCTGAAAAAAATTGTGCATGAGATGACTTCAACATTTGAAATGTCTATGGTTGGTGATCTAAATTACTTTCTTGGATTGCAAATTAAACAAAGTAAAGATGGTATATTTTTCTCTCAAAGTAACTATGCTAAGAGTCTGGTTAAAAGATTTGGTTTAGAAAATGCTAAAATCATGAAAACACCAATGGGTTCTACACAAAAACTGAGTAAAGACAGTGAAGGGCAGAATGTTGACCCAACCTTGTACAGATCAATGATAGGAAGTTTGTTATATCTTACTTCTAGTAGACCTGACATCATGTTTAGTATTTGTTTATGTGTAAGATAACAGACAAATCCTAAAGAGTCTCATTTAAATTCTGTATAAAGAATTATAAAATATGTGGTTGGAACTAGTGAAATTGGTATAATATACTCAAAAGATACTAAATGTGCTTTAGTTGGATATAGTGATGCTGATTGGGCAGGAGATGCAGATGATAGGAAGAGCACAAGTGGTGGATGTTTCTTCATGGGGAACAATCTGATCTCATGGCATAGCAAGAAGCAGAACTGTGTTTCACAATCAACTGTTGAATCATAATATGTTGTTGCAGGAAGTTGTTGTACACAACTTCTATGGTTAAGAAAAATGTTTTATGATTATGGCATTGATAGTGATGTTCTGACTGTTTATTGTGATAATACTAGTGCCATAAATATCTCTAAAAATCATGTGCAACACTCATTAACTAAGCACATTAGTATAAGACACCATTTCATAAGAGACCTTGTAGAGAAAAAAGTTGTGAAATTGAAGTATGTTTCCACTGAAAAGCAATTAGCTAATATATTTACTAAAGCCATTATTATAAGAGATTTTCTTCCCTTAGGAAATCTATTGGTTTATGTAATATTTGAATTTGTTTTAATAGTATGTTGTGCAAAATGCTGACAACATTTTAAACAACATCAGTATCAGTCATGTTTTTATTTCTATGTGTCAAACCTATTTTGTCTATTAAGTGAATTTCGTGTAGAAAGTTTTTTTCATTTGGACCTTGAAAATTATTTTCTGGACACACATCTCTTGTATGTTTTAAGATTGAAAATCACAATAGATGCTTAATTACTAAGTAACTATGGGACACGGAGCTCGCTACTACGATGATCTATTTTCAAAAGGTAATTAAATATGCATCGATATTGGGTTAATTACTGAGTAACTATGGGACACGGATCTCACTACTAAGATGATCTCTTTTCAAAAGGTAATTAATTCAATATGGTCATAATCCATTGTGTAGTAGGGCACAACCCACGTTCTTCTCTCACTCAACATAACCATCAGACATCTCTCTCCATTACCCACGATTCCCCTTCATCTTGATGTGATTCAATTAACTACTTTTCACTCTATAAATATCAAATTGATTTGTGTGTTTAACATACAATAAGCTGAAATTAATTGAGTGATTAAGCACAGAGTTAATTAGGAAGGTATTTTCGGTTCAAATATTATTGCATATGTGTTTATTTCGGCTTCGTTCTTGCTTATGTGATTGGAATTTAATGTTATTTTAATTGGGTGCATTATATTCCTGTAGGTATAATGTCTAACACTCAAACCTTTTCGAATTCACAAAGCTCAAGCAAACCAAACTCTCCAAACACATCCACAACCTCCGAAAATCCTCTCAACCTACTTGCTTCAATGGCTACTGGAAATGAAACTCTCAATGTCGACCAAAGTGTTGTGTCATCTACGCCAACACAACAGCCCATTTCTCTCTCCATCGTTCACCCTGAATCCACAACCACGGAGGAGATCGAGTGAATTGTACGTGATGTTGGTAGCGCGCCTGTGCCTCCCACTATCACGATTGGGTCTGTACCAGTTGACTTATCTAAGTATATGCCAGAATTAAGTGGTGAGCCTTCAAACCCTTCATCTATGTTGATGATCTTTGCTAATCACAAGGATTAGTGGTTGTTTTTAATCGGTAACTAGATCACCAAACAATTACGTGTGATTGATCACTAACATAATTAGTGAATACAAAAATTTGGATTGGAGTAAAATTAACACGTATATTGATTACATATTTAATTCGCATATAAGAGAATCGAGCTGCTTTGGATGTATAATCGAAGTTTGGACGGGTATATGAATTTGTGCTTATTTTATTAGCTGAAAAAATCTAAGTATTTATACAAGTTTGCCTAGCAGGAGGTGTACATGACCTTTGACCTTCCTAGTGTACATGTGTGACACTTGGGCTTTGACTATTTTGACCTTACCTAAACTAAATTCTATCCTTCTACACTGGACTTGCTCGCATTCAGGAGTTGTTCGTCCTGTTGGACTTGTCCTTGAGGAGTCTTTAGTTTGATTTTGATGGTCTTTATTCTTGATAATTTGTATATCTTGATACTTTGACTGGATCTGTTCTTCCTTGAGCAGGATTTTCTCGCCGGACCTCATTCTGAATAATATGGCTTTTGCATTCCAGGTTGCTCGCTTTGTTAGATCTGTTTGCCTGACAATTCCAGCCTGATATGGCTTTAACTTAACCGACCTTTAAGATGCATGATTTGGGATAATCCTGTTCGCCTTAGTTGTATTTCTGCTCGCCTTTCAACAATTGCCCCCTTGCCAATCATATTGTCGTTATATAGCAAAGCGAACAACTTATGAGTTGGCAACTAATCAGAGTTATAAAGGCGAGCTGATTCTACTTGGAGCGTACTACTTCAGACGGGCGAACATTCATGGTCGAGCAGACTTAGGCAGACTACTGTTGGGGTCCCAAAGTCTGGGTGCAACTCGAGGTGTGACGTGGGCAAAATGATTGCTCCCTTCCACGCGCACACGAAATCGAGGCGACGCACCCCCAATTTTGTCGGAGAGAATTTGCATGCATCTGGTAATTGTAATTTAGTCCCCGTACTTTCAATTTTGTTCACCTGGGACCCCATTTTTCCTTTTGCTATAAAAGGAAAAATTTCCCAAATTCTTAGTTTTCACTGTTCATTTTCAGCGCGAAATTGCTCCTTTCCTCTTTCAAAATTCCGGTTACTGTGTTCTTCCTTTCCGTCAGTGACTTTCTTCCACTCCCAGCATTTAAGGTATAACTTCTAATGTTTTCTTCTTCTTCTTTTCTTTTTATCATTATCACGAATTTGAAAAACGTAAAAAAACCTAACTCCGCCGTCTGAAAATTTTGGAATCGTCGTCATCCCTTGCTTGCCACTGGAATCCACCATAAACGCCTCCCAAAGCTTTACCATTCCCATTCTAATTTAAAATCCCCTGTTCTAAATGTCCTTTCATTCTGAAACTGGTTCATATCCTCCTCGTAACCCTAGAAAATAGCCAATCGAAGAGTTTCCTGCATCAATAGTTAACTTAGAATCCGACCCCGACACGGCCTCAGTAGTTCGCTCAGTGAATTCGGGAGCTCTCTCATCTGGGGAAAGAGAGGAGCGAGCAAATCCTGCTTGCCTAGTTGAAGAGGAAACCAGTTCCGACCTCCACGAGGACGAGGAGGAAATTGAGGTGCAACAACCTGCCAAACCTGACGAACTAACTTGGGGATATTTGAAAAGTATCCAATTTCCTATGCCAGACCCAATTGAACATCAAGTCCCGGTCGTTGTTGCTCGCCGAGTTAACTGGGATGAATATGAAAGGGAATACTTCAACCACTTTGAGATTCCCGCTCATGGAAAGCGAAAACTCTGGGTGACTGAATATGTAACAAGCTGTATTGTGTCCGTTGTCACGGAGGAGGAGCTACCCGGAATTAGGAGGGATTACAAGATTCCCTATGACATACACATGTACGCTCCTCTAAAGGACGATAGGGTTGATCGCCCACCGCGCGGGCTCACGGCGATCAACCTGGCAAAATTAAATGCTGGTGTCACATTGCCATTGCATCCCCTGGTCGGCAGGTTCCTGGAGCGAACAAACCTAGCCATAACCCAACTAACTCCAGTTTGATGGATGAATCTCATGTCGCTAATGGTTATGTTCGCCCTGGAGGGGTATCCAAATAAATTGTCCGCCGATGAAGTGAGCTATCTTATGACGATCATGGCCCGTACTGGAGAAAATGCGGGCTGGTACTACCTCAAAGCGCGGCCGAGTTTGAGGCTTGTGGAGGAAATTCCCGGAAAGATGTGGGGGTGACTGGCGTGCTTCTGCTCGCCCTTATGGCGGTCCCGAGCGAATTGACACCCCGACGGAGTTTAGGAACCTAAAACGTGAGTCTTATCTCTTCTTTTTATTTGAAGTGATAAGACTAATTTTAATTTTTTTTTCATTTTGTGTTTTAGGTCCCAAGAATCTCAAATGGTGGAGTGCTAAAGACAGCATCAACGACCAATTCTTATTTACCGTCAGCCTGATCGCTCTTCGTCGCCGAACAGATCGCAGCATCAATCACCTCTTCCTTGAGTCCACACTAAGGGTTGCTCACTTCACAACTTACCCCCATCATCTTGAGGCTCAAGCTCAAGTTCCTGAGGGTAAAATCCTTTAAAATTGGCGAGCAAAACTGCTCTTCTTATTTTTCCTAATTTATAACTGGCGAGCAAAGATTGACCTAATATTTATTCATTTTTCTTGTAGATTAGCTCGTCACCATTGCCATTCATCCTTCCTATTACCTTCCCGACCAACACGTATGGAAGATGCCAACCAAGCACGGACGGAAGAAGGGAGACCCTTTGGCGAAAATGATCGCCTTAGCTGTCAAAGCGGGGAAAGATGATCCCCGACAGGCTGGCGGATCCAGCCCAGCAAAAATGCCTGCCCCAGTAAGTAGTCCGCCGGTGGCTGCAACTCCTAAGTCGAAGAGATTGCTTCGAGGAGGTGGTACACCCATCTCGGACACGGATAGGGCGGCTAAAAAAGCCAAAGTCGGCCAAGGAAGTGGAGCAGCTTCTGCTCGCCCTACAGAAGTTGAAGGTGAGCGGACTCCGTTGCTGGAGTTACACCCAGAGCAACATGTGATCGCCGCCACTCCCGAAAAATAATAGGGACCCTATGACCCGACTTATCTTTGTTGGTACAAAGGCCGCTTTGATTCGTAAGTTTCTCTTCGCTCTAGGTTCTTCATTTATTTATTTGTTATTTATAACACTTTGATTTATTTTCGTACAGTTATGACCCCGACAACTATCTGGGGCGATCAAACATGGTGCATCAATACTCCTGCTCGAAAGTGCCTGCCAACTATCGCGAGATCCCTGATCCTTTTGTCTGACGCGCCTCTGAAACAGTCCCACGCTTCTGGACTAGAGAATTGAATGAGATCGTCAAGATACAAATACCTCGTGATAATGGTCGTTTGTGTCTCATGGAGGTGAGCAGGTCCCTGGTCGCCATGCAAAAGCTGGTCGACCAGGTCGACGATTTGGAAAGGAATGCTCGTCATCACGCGGCTACTGTAAACCGTATTGCCAAGGAGAGGGATGATGCAAAGGCTGAGGCGAAGAAAATGGTGGTCAACCTTGAGAATAAGGTTAAGGCCCATCAAACGAGCGAGCAGCGTGCTCTCGATCTGCACGTCAAGGTCTCTGAGGAGTTGAAGATCAAAATGGTCGAGATCGAACAGATTCAAGCAGAACTTGCTCGTGTTCAAAAGCAGAAAGAGGTCGCTAAGAAGTATGCGACAAAAGCAACTGCTAAGGTTGTCGACCTCGAGATCCAGCTAGCCAACTCCAACACTCCAGAAGAGCTAATTCTAAAAATGGAGGTGGGCTCAATCATTGGCTTTGTGACGGGCTATGCCGAGAGCATTAGAATTGCTAATGAGTTCAAAGTCCAGTCTGTTGTTGAGGAGATTGGCAAAGAGCTCACTAACTTTATTGAATCCAATCCCCCAGCCCCTGACACAACCTTCCAAATTGGTGATCTACTCGATTATGTGGTTAAGCTTGACTTCATTACTTCTGGGGTCATAATTACGAGTCCTCCGGAGGATGGTGAGGAGGATGAGCCTGCAGAGGGCGAGCAGACCCAGCTGGTCGATAAAAGTGAGAAAGCTCTTCAAGAGCGAGCTGACGCTGAAGGCTAATTGCCAAACTCACTCAAGAGGTCCCTGTTGATCATTCACTAGTTGGGACACCTCTTAAAGATCCCAAGGATGATGACATTCCTCCTCCCGTCGGACAGAACTCTTATATAATAGGACTAGTTAGGTCTTTTAATTCTTGTAGTTGTTCGCTCCCTTGTGGAGTTTATTTTGTAACTTTTGGGGCGATCATGCCTAGTTATTAATGAAATCATGTTTTGCTCGATTTATTCTTTACATTAATTATTCTTCGCATTTATATTTATGCTTAACAATCTTAATATAGTTGGGCTTTGTTCCTTAAGAACTTTTGCCTTAGAAATTTGAGGGCTTTAGCCTTAGGCTATGTTCATTTAAAAACGAACAGTCTTTGATGGGCCTAATTGTATAACCAATTTATGCCTTGAGCTTGAATCTCCTTTAAACGAACAACTTCTAATTGAACTTGCTCCAAAAATTACAAGTATAAATGACGACCTAACTTATAAAATATAACAAACTAAGTTGAAGTTGTTCGACCTATACAATTTGTCAAACAACCAACTTATCAAAAATCATAATTTACCTCCAAAGTCAAAGTAGCTCGACTACTATACATTTTGTCAAGCTATCCTTGGACTTTTAAGAGAAATTAAACTATACAAGAGGAAAACAGTATTTGATCGCAAACAACCTGACCAATCCTATTTTGCTCGACCACCCATACTTGGTCTAATTATTGAAAATATTAGGCAAGTTTTTGGTTCTTACCCGTACACATGCCGTTTTAGCTCGCCCAAGTAGCTTAGTAGCTCACCCAGCCAAATGTCACTTTCTCTTCTCATAGGCAAAGTAGCTCACCTATTGAAAATATTTCTTCAAATTAGTTGCATTCCAAGAATATTGGGCCGAGTTGCCATCTAAGTCTTCAATGTCATATTCACCATTGGGTAACCTGTCCGTTACCCTGTACGGGTCTTCCCAAGTCGGGCCAAATATGCCTGGAGGTGGGGCGAGCTTTTTCCTCAGAACGAGGTCGCCGACCTCAAACTTTCTTATTTTGACTTGAGAATTATAGTAGCGTTCTGCCCTTTGTTTATATGTTGTATCTTTTAGCTCAGCAGTAATTCTTTTTTCTTCGAGCAAGTCTAGCTCGACTGATAAGGCAGAACTGTTCGCCGATTCATCAAAGTTGAGCGTTCTTAGGGTTTTGGTCTTTAGCTCAATTGGGATAACTGCTTCAGTCCCAAATGCTAATGCAAAAGGTGTTTCTCCGGTGCTTGACCTGGGAGAAACTCTGTATGCCCATAGTACATCTGGTAATTCTGTAGACCATTTTCCTTTGCTTTCTGTTAGCCGTATTTTAAGAATATGCTTGATTATCTTATTAACGGCTTCTACCTGACCATTTGATTGTGGATGATAAGGGGTTGAATAGTGCTTTCTGATCCCCCACTTTGTGCAGAAGTCTCGAAGCTTTTTTCCATCAAACTGAGGACCATTGTTTGTTACAAGTATTTGAGGAACTCCGAACCGACAAACAATGTTCTTCCATATAAAGTCAATCATCTATTCTTGGGTAACTTTAACTAGAGCTTCTGCTTCTGCCTATTTGGTATAGTAATCCACGGCCACAACAGCAAGTTGTACATTTCCTTTTTCTCGCGGGAAGGGTCCAATAATATCTATTCCCCATCATGTAAACGGCCAAGAACTGAAAACCGAAACGAGTTCTTGAGCAGGGGTACGTATACTTGGAGCAAATATTTAACATCGGTGACAAGCTCTGTCCATCTGGATTACATCTTTTCGTAAGGTTAGCCAGTAATAGCCATGCCTTACAGTTTTGTAGGCTAAAGCTTGCCCCCCAGCATGATTTCCACAGGCTCCGGAATGTATATCCTCCAAAGTAGTCATTCCTTGCCCGGATCTAGCAAAGCAGCCAAGATTCCTATGATGACAAATTTTAACATGGATCCAGATGAGTCTGAAGAGAGTGTGGACCAGACTCAGTACAGAGCACTTATTAGTTCTCTTCTGTACCTGACTGCAAGCAGACCAGACATTACTTTTGCTGTAGGAGTGTGTGCCAGATTTCAAGCTAATCCAAAGAAGAGTCATTTGGAAGCAGCTAGGAAGATTTTGAAATATCTTAAGGGAACAGTGAACTTAGGATTATGGTATCCTGCAGATGACAACTTAGAGTTGAGTGGTTATTCAGATTCAGACTATGGTGGATGCAGAATAGATAGGAAGTCTACAAGTGGAACATGCCAATTTTTAGGGAATAAATTGGTATCTTGGTTTTCTAAGAAGCAGACTTCAGTTGCTACATCAACAACAGAAGCAGAGTACATGGCTGTAGGGAGCTGTTGTTCACAACTACTCTGGATTAGTCAACAGCTTAGGGACTACCAGATTAGAGCTAAGGATATTCCTATTTTCTGTGATAGCAATAGTGCAATTACCATCACCCAGAATCAAGTTCTTCATACCAGGTGTAAACATGTTGATATAATGCATCATTTTATCAGAGATCATGTTGAGAAGGGAGGTATAAGGATGGAAAAGATTGCAACAGAGAAGCAGAGAGCAGATATATTAACTAAGCCTTGGGCTGAGACCAGATTCAGAGAGTTAGCTTTTGAGTTGGGTTTATTGGATCCAGAGACAGATTTGTTTTAGGGGGAACATCAGAGAAGTATCCTTTATTTAAATCTTACTGCATATTCTTTGATTTTTAAAACTAACATACCTGCAGATTAGACATATCAGAGAAGTTATGTCTCCAGGTGAGGTATGCACCAGGTGACACTTGTCCCAGATGAGGTGCGTGCTAAGTCAGATTCAAGAATTGTCCAAAGTTTTATCTGACCAGAACCAGATGAGTTCCATCAGATGAGATGTAACACCAGACTGGCTGTGGTATCATCTGGTTACAATATCAGGTAACAGGTATGTCTTTACTTCTCTGGCCTCTGATCATTAGGATACACTTTTCAAATTAGTAAATGCACTCAAAACGTTTCAACTTCAGAGTGTATTTATGACTAGGGTATAGGGCCTAGGCAATCATTTCATTTTTTTTCTTGACTGCCACAAAACCCCTTTATGCCCCGTCCCAATGACCACGCCAACGCACCAGATTAAATCTGTATCTCGCCTTTCATCGTGGCCATCAGATTTACTCGATGTGCAATATGTCAATCAATTCAATAATTGATTTTGTTCCCTAAATTAAAATTGCTATTACACGCGTTCACACTTCATTTATTAATCAAGCCACGCGTATTGCCCTATTTAAATCAAATTTCTTTTCAATTTGTCTTTTCACGTTTCCATATTTTCAAAGCCCTAACTCTCTCTCTGCAAGTTTCTTTTCCTCTCTAAAATTTTCTCTCACAGATATGGCTCCCCCGTGCAACTTTGATCATGCCCTGATGATGAAGAAACTAAAAACGGAGATGGTGGTTGACTTCTACACCACCAAGAACTCGTCTGCACTGGCTATTCTGGAACTATTGAGGAGATCTGGAGTGGAAAGGCTGATTTCCACAGTCCCCAGGGATTTTCGAACTCTGGATGGTTATGCGGCCCAGTTTCTGGTCCGTATGAAGATTAATGAAGACCACATTTCATCAAAAATTGACAAGGAGGATTTGGTGTTTTCCAAGCATGACTTCTGTGCGCTGTTTGGAAACATTTCGGCAGAAGGGGTGGATCCTTTAACCTACAAGGAGGACGATATTATGGGTTCTTTCAAGTTGTTTGCTCGTTCATCTTGCCAGAACATCACGAAGGGATTTTTAGACAAGCATCTGAGGCAAAAATTCAAGGTACTTTTTGACATTGTGGTGAAGGTGCTGATGTGTGAGAATCACAGCACGGATGCTATTTTCAACGGCAGGATGTGTGTGATGCGTGCCCTGTTTGATGGCGTTCAATGCAATTGGGCAGAGTTCTTTTGGGGGGTTTTGAGAAAGAACAAGGTGAAGGTGAACAAGGAGGCTTGTCCTTCCAAGCCAGGGGAGATGCAGTTCTATTTCACTGCAAATGTTTCGTTGGGAATGAAACTTACTTTGATTTTGGATTCATTGCTTCTGGAGAAGAAATGGAAGGAATCCTGGTGCAGAGGATTCCATAAGTCCAAGATACTTTTCTCCAAGGATGGTCCTCTTCATGGCCATCCTGATTCTGATGAAGAAGAAGCCATCCCTGCCCCTCCTCTCCAAGCAGTACCCTCACCTGCAAAGGGGCAGAAGCAGCAGAGGAAGCAGCCGAGTTCGAAGCAGGTTGTTGGAGCAACTAGATCCTCTACAGTTGTCTTCTCTGGTTCCTCGGAGGAGGACCAGATTCCCCTTTTGAATATTCTGAAGAAAAAGGGTGAAGTAGCTGAGGCTACCAAGAAGGCTGGAGCAGCCAAGAGGAAGCGGCCAGAGGAGGCCAGGAAAGGCTCTGCTAAGAAGCTTAGGACTAGCAGGAAGGCCAAGAAAACCCTTCTGGTGGATGAGCCATCAGAGGAAGAAGAGGAAGAAGAGGTTGAACCTCTCAAGAAGAAATCCAAGGCCAAGAGAGCCATGTTTCAAGATTCAGACTCTGGTTCTGATCTTGGAGAGGCCTTGGAGAAGGCAATTGATGAAGCTTCTCAGATGGTGGAGGATGCTCCAGAGCATGTTGTACCTGCTGATGTTGACTCAGCAGAGGTAAACCCTTCCAACCCATTTTTTTCCCCCCTCTGATCCTATTAATCTTGTTACCCCCACTACTTTCCCACCAGATACCCAAACTCAACCCTTATCCTCTGCTCCTGGTGTTCCTTTATCCACACCAGAGCAGACTTTACCAAATACCCCCGTATATACTCCCTCAACCATTCCTACCCAAACACCTTCTCCCCCAAATTCCCAAACACATCTTCCCACAAACCCCTCTCCCCCAGCTTCTGTACCAGAGGTGCCATCAACCTCTTCTGGTGCAGAAATTCCCCTTCCAAACACTTCCACTTCACAAACTCCCATCCCACCTTCTGTACCAGAGATCCCATCTTCATCTGGTGCAGAGCAACCCATCCCCTCCACTTCTACCTCACAAAATCCTACCCCTCCACAAACCCATATAGACCAGGCCCCAACCATTTCTATGGCTCTGGGATTCGTTGCCCCTCCCCCTTCTCCCACCTGTTTAACAAGCGATGATAGTGAAGATGAGGAAGCTTCACTTGAGCCTGCTAACTTAGCACCTTCCTCCTCTGCCTCTGGGCCCAAACCCTTCACTTTCTCATCTGCAGAAATGGGTCCCATTAGGCAGAGTATGAGTGTAAGTGCTCAGCTCTGGCTAAGAGAGCATTTCCCAGTTCTTCTGGAGCACTTACCCCTTTTGGCAGAGTTGACTGATGCCAAAGTCTGGAGCAAGGCAAGACTGGAGGATGTGGAGGACCTTATGATGCTGCTGGAAGAGATGTCCCCCTCCACATTCACTGCCTGGGAGATAGAGCTCAAGCAGAAGCTTAATATTCAAAATCCAGCAGAGCTAGAGACACCAGAGGCTGCGAAGGTGTTGATTCGCACCCTGCTCATCCAGAGGGGAGTCATGATCTCCCCTGAGGGCCCCTAGTACAAGTTTGGACCCCACTTCACTTTTCCTCCGGAGCTCTACTCTGATGAGGAAGATTTTGACTTGACTCCTACTGTGCTCCAGAAGATGAAGACTTTCTTCAACGAGCAGATCATGCAGATTGGGCATTTTTCCAAAGCAATTCAACATATGGCCCCTGCTATGATAGAGCACCAGATCAGGCAGGAGAGAAGGATCTTTCTGAAGCAGATCAAGTCTACTCTGGCTGAGGTTAAAGCTTCTTTCAAGGCCAATGGCCTCTTTGTCAAGCTGGATGTTATGCACAGCCAGAAGCAGCTCCAGGAGCACGTTGCGGAGCAGATGAGGCCAGTCTCTATGCTGAAGGTTGAGATGGCCAGCCAGATGATCCAGACTGCCAAGCCGAAGGACTCCCTCCAGGAGATGTTGGAGAAGCAGGAGAGGCTTGTTGCTGAATCTAAAGCCTACCTGGAGGAGGCAAAGCAGCTGCGTGATCTTCACTCTTCCTCCAACACTGCCTTGCCTGATCTCATTAGGCAGGTCGTGGAGCCCCTTATTGATGCAGTTAAAAAGGGGGAAGAGAAGGCCAGAACTGATCTGGCGAAGACCACCAATGAAACTCTATTCAGCCATGGAGCGCGCCTGGATCTGCTAGAGAACACTTTGGCCCAAGCAGAGCTGCAGAAGAAGAAGAAAGAGGAGCTCAAATCTCTTACTATGGCTAAGCAGCTTGCTGCAGAAGAAGAGTCAGAAGCAGAACAGGACCCTATCTCTATCTCTGGACCTGCTAAGAAAAAGATCAGAAAAGTCAAGAAAAGCTTCCTAGAAGAAGTTGTGGAGGAAGCAGAAAAGAGATATAAGGAAGAGACTCCAGATGAGAAGCAAGCCAGGATTAGAAAGAACATAGATGAAGAGCAGAGGCTCAGATATGTTAGAAGGCAGAACAAGAAAGCCAGAGAAGCTGGTGTTCCTTCTGGTGCCAGTGGTTCAAGCCAGAAGAAGAAGGCTCTTGTTGAAGTGATAAACATCTTGCCTCTCAAGACAGAAGGGTCCTTTGACTCAACTGTGCTTGTGCCTCTGATAGAAAACTGGAGAGAAGCCAAGACTCTCTGGTTCATTCAACACTATATCCAGAGGCCACCACCAGAGGATGAGGCACTTATCAACAGAACCTTCCATTCATGGATGAAGAGTTTTGATGCAGAGCTCTACAAGCAGCTGATGGATTCAACAATAGAGTTCAACCTGGAGGTCACAGCCCCTGAGTTTCATTATCTCAACACTCCCATGATAGGGGACCAGGTTGATTGGCTTGAGTTGAAGAAATTGTTCAAGACTAAGGTGTTGGTGAATTTCACCCCAACATCCTCTGCAGAGCTGAAGGCCAGTCAAGACAGATTCTTTGACTGGTTCCTGGTGCCCAAGGATAATAGAAGATATGCTTAGAATAGGACCTTGAACTTCAATGTATCCTGTAATCATTTTGTCCTTATTATTAATGAAAGTATCATATCTTCTCTGTTCAAAAGACAACCTCTTGTTATCTTAATTGTTTGCCTGATAAGATCTATTCTAAGGTCTTATCTTTTATTGTTTTCATGCTTAAGTCTTATGTTTTGATCAGTTCTGGTAGTGTTTTAACTTCATCAAAAAGGGGGAAATAGTTAGGATAAAAGTTGTATAGTTTTGATGAGTTAAAACAAACCAAAAGATGTAATAGGACCATCTGGACCTGTTAGCCAGATGATGGTTTAGATTAGGACTTAGTCTAGGGGGAACTGCCAGACCAGAAGACTTCACCAGAAGAGTCACCAGAAGACCCCACCAGAGGACTTCACCAGAGGACTCCACCAGAAGACTTCACCAGATGAGATCTGACCAGAGGTAGAGGACCTTCCCCAGACCAGACGAGTCCGGACCAGACGACTCTGGTAGAACAAAAGATGCTCAGTTTGATCCCCTGTTTCTACTGAGTATTCTGGTTGTTGACCAGATAAGGACCAGAAGATACCGAGGTTGCCTGGTATCTGGTCTTGCCTTCTCTGGAGAGAATCAGAGTTAGGCAGAGGAAGTTATTGACCGTTGGTGATTCAAATCAAGTTAACAAGATCAGGATTGGAAAGTATTTGAAGATAATCAATCCAAGGATCCCACCAACCCAATCAATCAATTAGGGAATTGATTGATTGAGGCTTCCTTAAATAGAGGATCTGATTGGATTAGCCCTCCAACGGCTAGCCCTAATCCCCTCTATAAATACAAGAGTGCAGTTCAAGAAAAAGCTCTAGAGAGACACTATACGCGCATAAGTCCATCTAAGCTTTTAATAATCACTCTTAGCACTCTTATTATTCATAACATATATCTACTCTTAAGGAGTTGTTGAAACCTCAACCTGTTCATCTACCAGATAAGGTTGAAGGCTGTTGATCTTTAGATTGACGTTAAATCTAAAGAGTTTGTAAGAAGAAACTGGTACTTCCCAATTCCAGTGAGTAAGTAAGTGAGTTGGTTGACAGTGAGACCTCTTGGATAAAAGGGAGAGTGGACGTAGGATATTCAGATCCGAACCACTATATATTTGGTGTTATTTACTGCTTTCATTACTTATTCTCTTATTTGTTTTTGTACTCTTGTAAAAGAATTTGTTAAGACATTTAACTTAAGCTTCCGCAATTAATCTAACTAGTGGGACCAACAAGGTAAATTTGAGTATGATGTCCCATAAGCTCCTTTGAGCTCGGTCCGGCATGAGGACCTTAAAAATAGCACTGCGTGGGGGGCAACCCACTTTTATTTGCTTTTAGTGTCTTATTATGTTATTAGGGTGTTGTTGAATCGTAAGTTTTAACCTCGTACTTGAGAATTTTATTTTGTAGGCTTGTCTCGAGAGAGTAGAGGAATCATGGAGCTATCTAAAAGAGAGGAACTCAAGCAAGGGAGTGTGCAGCAGTGTTGAGAGAAACTGAATTGTTTGGTTGAGGTAACCCACAACCCCAAACTGAATTTTTATGTTTCTTGTAACATTGCACCGGAGCACCCCTTTCTTATCTTTGAGTGTGTTTGGTTATTTAGTACCTTGAGACGCTCCTTGGGGTGATTTTGATTTGATTCGCTATTGCATATTTCATGCCTATCAATCATCTTATGCTTGTTGATTGCTATCTTTGAGTATGATTTGATGAGTAGGGTGATTTGTGGATTTGAGTTAGGGATTTTTTTTTTTTGTGAGTGGTTGAGCTAGAGTTGATTTGAGAAAGAACTTGTATGCTTGTGAATTTTTCTTTTGAGTACCTGTGTGATGAGAGTGAGAATTCACTATGACTAGCATGGATGTGAAAGCTGTGAGAATTGAGCCTTATGAGATTTTGATGCATGAATTAATCTCTTCGTTTGTGAGTGGATCGTCACCTTAGAGGATGCTAGAACTTGTGTGTGCTCTTGCTTCTTGATTGTGTCTAGTTTGATATGTCGAATGTGATCTTAGGCCATCTTTGTTTTGAATGAGTCACTTAGCCAAAAAAATTCCCTTACCATTGACATTTGTCCTTTGTTAGCCCCTTTTAGCCTAGAGCCTATTTCATTGGCTAGCACATATGAACACTATTTCAATTTCTAAGCCTTTTTGTCCAAATTTGAGTGGAGAATAGGAAAAGTGTGAATGTGAAGGGATTGAATTGAGTTGAAAAAGGAAAATGTTGTTTGTTGAGTGAGTATGAAAAGAAGGTGTGATGAAGTTTTGAGTTGTGGGAAAAAGAGAAAAAAATTGAGAATGAGCAAAAGAAAAAATGAGCTCATGTGTTTGTGCGAAAAAGAAAAAAAGTGAAGTGATTGAAAAAAGTGAAAGAGTGAGAAAGAAAAAAAATTGAAGTGTTGAGAGAATTGGAATTGAAAGTGTGTTGATTGAATATGTTTGAAGTAGTCTGTTCCTAATCTCGAAGTACCGAAGTTTGATTTTCGATTCTCCATTCACTTGAGTCACTTACCCATATTGATTCCCACCTGTCCAAAGAGCCTACATTACAACCTTGAGAAAGTCCTTTTTGATTCGGCATTGATTTCTAGAGTATGGTCGGAGTTAAGAGTGCTTACAAGCCTATGGCTGCCAATATGTGTGATTGATTGATTGAGTGTTAGGATATAGATTAGATGTTTTGAAGATGTTAAAACAAGAACTTGTAATAGGACTAGCTGAACCTGTTAGTCAGCTACAGATTAGTCTTGGTCTAGAATAGGTCTTTGGTTAAGGGGGAAGAAATCTGTGCAGACCAGAGGAGGTGACCAGAGGAGGTGACCAGATGAGGTGACCAGATGAGAGGTGACCAGAGGAGTCTGCCAGAGAAGGTCTACCAGATGAGGTCGACCAGAGAAGGTCTACCACATGAGGTCTACCAGAGAAGGTGACCAGAGAAGGTACCAGAGAGAGTCTGCCAGATGAGGTATGCCAGAAGACCTCTCCCAGAAGAGGACCAGAGCTGAAGTGTTACCTGACCAGATGAGACCAGACCAGAAGACCCCAGACCAGACCAGACCAGATGAGGGAGACGGATTAGTTCACCCTCCCTGTAGCTTCGTAGTAATCTGTAGACAAGAAGACTTTGGAGATCCTTGATGGAGAAGGAGGCAATCTGGAGAGTCAACTGATGGAGGATCTGATTGATTGATTGCTTGATTGAAAGTCAACTAATCAATCATATAATCAATCTTTGATTGATTATATCCCTCCAATTATGGTTGTTTGAATTGCTAGCTCTCCAACGGCTAGTTAATTCACAACTATAAATATGAGTGCTTGGATTAGTTTGAGATACAAGAGTCGCGCGAGAGCACACAAAGACACACGAACTCTCCACTCACTCACCTTGTTTATTCAAATTTTATATCTACTCTTTTAGGAGTTCTAGTTGGAGCTTTACTCAACCTATTCATCTATATAGAAAGGTTGTTGTAAGCAAGTTGTACGAAGGAGCTGGTACTTCGCAATTCCAGTGGTTCGTGAGTACGTTGGTGAGAGAGAAAGTCCCCTTTGGAGAAAGGGAGAGTGGACGTAGGATCGTTATATCCGAACCACTATAAATTCCGGTGTTATTTACTTTTCTGCAATTTAGATTTCTGCAATTTCTTTTAGCATTTCTTTAGAGGGTTTTCATTAAAAATAAACTTAAAAACGCTTTTCGCTGGATATTTTTGGGACCAACATTGAGTGAGTCCCTTTATCATTGATATACACTTGTGAGGGAGTGAAACACATCGTTGAGTGCACATCCATGTTTGATTTTGGTGATTCTCGCTGTTGTTGCATGAGTATGATGAGGGAAGGTGAGTGAGTATACTTGTGATTGATCTTTGAAGCTCGAGTTCATTTGCTTGCATGATTTGATTCTTTGACTCATTCCTAACAATTTCACTTTACTTGTTATTTCGTTGCTTGAGGACAAGCAACATGGTAAGTTTTGGGGGGTTGATTAGGCGTGAAATTGTCATGATTCTTCACTCGAAATGCCCTAATTCTGGACAATTTTGTCGAGTATTTGGAGTCAATTGAGCATTATTTCTATACATTGATGAATTTGTCTCTTTAATGCTTGTAGGTGAATCGAGGGCGAAGAACGGAGTTCGTAGGACTTTGAATCGACACAAACGGATGCCTGGATGAGAAGATATCAAATGAATACGATTGGTGTTAGTGTTGAAGAAGAAAAGTATTAATTGGAGCAATTTTGGGAGTCATTCGAGTGAACCACTCGAGTACTAGCGCTCGAGCACGTTGCTCGAGCGCCCAAAACATACAGAAAATTTCGAGCGTTCGAGCAGCTCGAGCGCCACCGCTCGAGCGTGTTGCTCGAGCGCCCCAAAACATACAGAAGATTTTCACTGCTCGAGCGCCTGCGTCATTCGAGCTCCATGCTCGAGCGGGTCTGCTCGAGCACCTTCATGTTTGGCGTTTTAAAAGTTGTTTTTCGGCCCATGAGTTCACGATTCAGCCAGTTGCTTATTTATACTCGTCTCAAGCTCGTTTTTGGGGGATACCACATATCACTTGATAGATTTTGACTATAGAGTTCGTTTTTGGAGAGGAAGGAGAGAAGCAAGCTTTACGTTTACGTTTTGTTGAGGTTTTTGTACGAATTCTTAGTTTCTTTTCGTTTCTTAGTTTCTTTTCAGTAATTCGACTACGTTAAACACTTCATACTTCGTTTTTATTAATTAAATTTCAAATTCTTAGCACATATTTCTTTAAACCCTAGTTTATGTTTGATATCTTCTTCGTCTTAATTATCATGTTCATGTTTGTTACTTATTCAGTTGTTCTTGTTTACGTAAAACCCATGTCTAGCTAAAACCCTTGCATGCTTGGGGTAGGATGAACTCGTAGAAGTAGGTGGTGGGTACGTAATTAGGATAACTTGTGACATTAGGTTTTAATTCTCTTGATTAATGAATTCTTAAAATTAATCTTAACTTTACTTTTGAATTTCGTTCGAAAAGTGTTAGAGAGAGGACGACCGTATCACTCTTTAACAACGAGTAGACTTAACTAGAGGGTTTAGAAAGGGTTAATTCATTTATCAGTTTAGCGAAGGAGGACGACCGCATCACCTTAGTTAAATTAAGGTCTCATTAATTAAGCACAATCTATTAACTTGTTAGTGGATTAGTGAAGTCGAGTGTTAGGGTAAAGTATTAGGGTTTAGAATCTTGAGCTTTCACCTTGCATTCTTTTACTTAGGTTATTTCTTGCGCGTCAAAGTTATTTTGATTATGTACCTGCTCCGTTAGTATACGTAGGGATTCCTATCCTGAGCATCACCATCTCTCATTTGAAAATAACCCTTCGATTCTTAGTTTAATTTTTCTTTTTGCATTCCTAGGATAATTTTAGTTTTAATTAATCTTTCCAAAAAAATCCAAAAACATTTCACTCATATTAACTACGACGCGTAGATCTTCAGGGATCTATTTGCATACACTTCATCCCTTGGGTACGATAATACTTGATCCCTATACTTGCCCATACTACAATGAACCCGTACTCTTGCGGGGAAGCTACTAGTAGAAAGCTAGTATATTCGCATCAAGTCAATTACCAACGGTCAAATGCTTCCATTGCACAACTCTGATTCTTCCAGAGTAGGCTGAACCAGACATCAGATGACCTCGATGTCCTCTGGTCCAGAGCTGGTTAAGAACCAGAATACTCAGTAGAATCTAGAGATGATTCTGAGCATCTTTTGGTTCACCAGACTCGTCTGGTTTGGGGAAGGTCTTCTGCCTCTGGTCTTGATCTTCTCTGGAGAAGTCTTCTGGTAGAGTCCTCTGGTGAAGTCTTCTGGTGGAGTCCTCTGATGGAGTCCTCTGGTGAAGTCTTCTGGTGACTCTTCTGGTCTGGCAGTTTCCCCTAGACTAAGTCCTAATATAGTTCCTCATCTGGCTAACAGATCCAGATGGTCCTATTACATATTCTGGTTTGTTTAACTCATCAAAACTAACAACATTTATCCTAACACTAATCAATCTAGAACTCAGCAGAGGTACTATCAGTTGAGGTCTTCTCAAATGAAGCAATCTCAACTGAAAACACCCAGGCATGAGCACTCCTCAAGGAATGACTCATATAGAAAACATATTCCTTTGGTGCCTAAAGGAAAAGGTTCTCAATACCTTTATCAACAAAGACTGAGACCAGGTGCACCCAAGCCTAAGAAGAAGAATGTTGAGAAGGTTCATGTTCCTTCAAAGGCTGACACCCATAGGCAGTTTACTCCTAAGGCACCAAGGAAGGTAACTATCTATGTAGATGTTTATGGAAGACAAATTAGCCACTCTAAAATAATTAGAACAGTGAGGCAGATTTGGATTCCGAAAGGCACAGCTAACCTGGTAGGACCCAACACAAAATGGGTACCTAAAGCTTGATCTTTACTGCAGGGCTCAATGGATCTCAACAAAGGAGAAGCTTTTAAATCTTCAGTCTGGTACTTGGACAGTGGATGTTCCAGGTATATGACTGGCAATAAAAGTCTTCTGAGAGAATTTGTTAAGAAAGAAGGTCCACAGGTCACTTTTGGTGACAATTCACAAGGAGCCACCAAGGGTTATGGTACTTAAATTATTGGCTCAGTAAGAGTTAACAATGTATCCTATGTCAGTGGACTTAAGCATAACTTATTGTCCATAAGTCAGTTTTGTGATAAAGGATACAGTGTTGAATTTTCATGTAAACTGTGTTTTGTCAAGAATATATCCTCACAACAGGTACTACTAAATGTGTCAAGAAAGGGAAATGTCTATCTTGCAGATTGGAAGTCTTGTACACCAAATGCATGCCTTATTGCAAAGAGCTCAACTGACACAAATTGGCTATGGCATAAGAGACTAAGTCATCTGAACTTCAAGGTGATGAACAAGATAGCAAGACATGCACTGATAGAAGGAATGCCAGATGAAGTATACAACAAAGATCATATTTGCAAAGCCTGTCAAGAGGGAAAGCATCCTTCAAAAGCAAAGTAGTAACCTCTACTGACATAGTACTTCAACTGTTGCATATGGATCTCTTTGGTCCAGTAACACCTATAAGTATCAATGGGAGAAAATATACACTAGTTGTTGTTGATGATTTCTCCAGGTACACATGGGTGGTATTTCTTGCAAGCAAGAAGGAAACTCAAGTCAGGCTACCAGAACTACTGAAGAAAGTTAGCAATGAAAAGAGCTTGAACATTGTAAAAATAAGGTCGGATAAGGGTACTGAATTCATTAACTCTATAATATCTGAATTTTTCAATGAGTTAGGTATTGCCCATGAGACCTCAGCAGCAAGAACTCCTCAACAAAATGGAGTAGCTGAAAGAAGAAATAGGACTCTTAAGGAGGCAGCAAGAACAATGCTTGCAGAAGCTCAAGTCCCTAAAAGGTTTTGGGCTGAAGCTATTAATACTGCCTGCCACACTTAGAATAGATCCATGGTAACCAAAAATTAAGGAAAAACTCCATATGAGCTATGGAATAGCAGAAACCCATAGGTATCTTACTTTCACATTTTTGGTTGCAAGTGTTTCATTCTCAACAATGGGAAAACTCAACTGAAGGCTTTTGACAGCAAAGCTGATGAAGGAATCTTCTTAGGATATTCCCAAATCAGTAGAGCTTTCAGAGTCTACAATTGTAGAACTCTTGTTGTGGAAGAAACACCCCATGTGGTATTTGATGAATCTACTTTTGAGTCTAGGAGAAAGGAGACTGGGGAAGTGATAAGCAAAAGACTAACTAGACTGAGTATCAAGTCGAAAGGCTATCCTGAGAACAGTGTTGATGCATACATCCCAACCTGGGATAACCTCAATGACCAACAGTTCAATCAGGACACTCAGACCAAGACCACTCCTGACAACTCAACTGAAAGGTCTCCTGATCAGTCAACTGAACTGATGAACACCATCCCTGTTCAAGAGGTAAGTGACGTCGATGAAGATATGGTCACAGTTGAGACATCTAATGAGCCCATCATTCAAGGGGGAACCAATGTCACTATCATTGAAAATTGACATACCTTGAATGATGACTCAGGACTTCAACCCTCTGTTTTATTTCCTGAATTTGAATTCATTCCTGTATCTAGTAACTCAAATTTAGAAGAGTTAACCTCTACTAAAGGGCATCAGTCTAGGATAACATGGCTCTCATATCACCCTATTGAGCAAATCCTAGGTGATCCTTCCTCGGGAGTCAAAACTAGAAGTTTTCATGGAGAAAGTGCCTTGTTTTGTTGTTTCTTATCTAACCAGGAACCAGGTTCAATTGAAGAAGCACTTCAAGATTCAAACTGGATCATTGCTATGCAAGAAGAGCTCAACCAATTCACAAGGAATCAAGTATGGGAGTTGGTGGACAGACCATATCATTGCAATGTGATTGGAACCAAATGGGTGTTCAAGAATAAGAAGGATGAAAATGATTTCATAATCAGAAACAAAGCCAGGCTAGTAGCAAAGGGCTATTCTCAAGTTGAAGGTTTTGACTATGATGAAACATTTGCCCCGGTGGCCAGATTGGAGGCTATGAGGTTATTCCTTGCATATGCTGCTCACAAGAAATTCAAGGTGTATCAAATGGATGTCAAGAGTGCTTTCTTAAATGGAGTACTCAATGAGGAAGTGTATGTGGAGCAGCCCCCAGGTTTTGAAGAAAGTCACAAAGTATATAGACTGAGAAAGGCTCTATATGGACTGAAACAGGCTCCAAGAGCTTGGTATGATGCTTTATCTCAGTTCTTACTGGATCATGGCTTTATCAAATGAAGAGTAGATAGAACTCTCTTCAGGATCACAAAAGGAGAGGACACTCTATTGGTGCAAATCTATGTGGATGATATCATTTTTGGTTCTCCAAACCGAGTCCTCTGTGAAAAGTTCTCTTAACTGATGAAAGGAAAGTTTGAGATGTCAATGATGGGAGAAATGAATTTCTTCCTTGGACTTCAAGTCAAACAGTGTTGGTCCCAAAAATATTATTTGCAGAAAGCGTTTTACTCTTAATTTTAAGAAAAATCCTTTTTAAAGTGCTAAAATTAATTATGCAGAAATTGAAATAAAAATAGCAAATAAAAGAGACACGAGGATTTTATAGTGGTTCGGATATAACAATCCTACGTCCACTCTCCCTTTCACCAAAGGGGTCTCACTCACCAACCAACTTACTTACTACTGGAATTGGGAAATACCAGGTCCTTCGTACAACTTACAACAACCTTTCAATGTGGTGAATAGGTTGAGTAATATTCCAACTAGAACTCCTAAAAGAGTAGATAAAATACTTGTATGAACAAGGTGAGTGTATGGTGTGTTCGTGTGTTTCTCTATTTTTTGTGCTCTCTTTCCCGTCTTTCTTGTGTTGAACTCATCACCATGCACTCATATTTATAGGTGTCAAGTAACTAGCCGTTGGAAGCTAGAAATTCAAACATCTACAAATAAAGGAATATAATCAATCATCTTGATTGATTATATGATTGATTGGTTGACTCTTTCTTTGATTGATTCTTCTTTGATCTACAACCAATCTTCCTTACTATCAGTTGACTTTCCTTTCTTGATTCTTGATTCTTCTTATCTTTGGATCACAAGATCTTCTTGGTATGCCTCTTATGGTAGAGAAGTCTGGTAGAGCTCATCTGGTAGAACTCATCTGGTAGAGCTCATCTTGTCTACCTCATCTGGTCCTCTGGTCCTCTACCTCCTCTGGTCCTCTGGTCCTCTACCTCATCTGGTCTTCTACCTCATCTGGTCATCTACCTCATCTGGTCCTCTACCTCATCTGGTCCTCTAGTCCTCTACCTCATCTGGTCATCTAGTCCTCTACCTCATCTTGTCCCAACATCATCTTGTCTCGGCCTCATCTTGTCCCGACCTCATCTTGTCCAAGACTCCTCTTGTCCAAGTCTCATCTTATCCAAGACTCCTCTTGTCCAAGACTCCACTTGTCCAAGTCTCCTCTTGTCCAAGACTCCTCTTGTCCAAGACTCATCTTGTCCAAGACTCCTCTTGTCCAAGTCTCATCTTGTCCAAGACTCCTCTTGTGCAAGACTCCTCTTGTCCAAGTCTCATCTTGTCCAAGACTCCTCTTGTCCAAGTCTCATCTTGTCCAAGACTCCTCTTGTGCAAGACTCCTCTTGTCCAAGTCTCATCTTATCCAGGACTCCTCTTGTCCAAGATTACTCTTGTCCAAGACTCATCTTGTCCAAGACTCTTCTTGTCCAAGACTCATCTTGTCCAAGACTCCTCTTGTCCAAGACTCATCTTGTCCAAGACTCCTCTTGTCCAAGACTCATCTTGTCCACGACTCCTCTTGTCCAAGACTCATCTTGTCCAAGACTCATCTTGTCCAAGACTCCTCTTGTGCAAGACTCCTCTTGTCCAAGACTCATCTTGTCCAAGACTCCTCTTGTCCAAGACTTCTCTTGTCCAAGATTCATCTTGTCCAAGACTCATCTTGTCCAAGACTCCTCTTGTCCAAGACTTCTCTCGTCCAAGACTCATCTTATTCAAGACTCATCTTGTCTGGGTCTCCTCTTGTCTGGGACTCCTCTTCTCCGGGACTCTTCTTGTCTGGGACTCCTCTTGTCTTGTCTAATTCCCTTCCCCCTTAGCCTAAGACCTATTCTAGCCCTAGACTAGTTACCAGTTCTTATTTTAACATTTTCAAAACATCTAATCTATATCCCAACAATTTCCCCCTTTTTGATGATGTTAAAATGAAAGAACTGAATTTAAACAAGATAAGAGAAAATTGAAATCTTAAGATAAGAAGTCTAATCAAGCAGGGTCAACTGATCTTCCCCCTCAAAATATGCTCAGCTGATATTTGGGGCATAATATCAGCTGGTCTTCTTGTGTATCTGCAGGCAATCAAGTTTTTGGTACCCTTTTGGGTCCAGGGGGGTTAGCACAACATTTAGGAAGCCACAAGAATAGATCATCCCTTTTTTAATAAGGTGATCTTTTCTTTCTTCCATACATATCCACAAAAACACACTGAACATAAGAAGCTTCGACATGGTTATTTCTTCTAGAGGCTCTTCTTCTCTTATGAGCTTATCCAGTAGAAGGAATAACTTGTCTTAATGCAACAGTCTTGAAATTTTGTTGATAATGATAAGTCTTACTAGAACCATCAAAAGTTCCAGCTGGTCTGGCAGATGACTTAAAAGTCTCTGCAGCTAAGTAGGAGTCAGCTGGGACTGCTTCTTTTGAGAAGGTCCAGGCTGTTTTCTACTCTGCTGACCTTGCTGAGGTCTTTTAAAATTCCTCATCTTCCTTTTGAGTTTTTGAGATTTAGAACTCATCTGCCCGTTAGGTTGAGTTGCCTGGTCAGCTGACCTCTTACCCTTATCAATAAAATTACTAGACTTTTCTTCTTTCTGAATATGTGAGGATTCAAGTTTGGAATAACCAAGACCTGTCTTATCATGCTTTCTTTGAGATGAGGCAGCTATGTGTGACACAGCATTATTTGCGGTAGTCAGCTGATCCAGTCTCAGCTTAAGCTTGTCCTCACTATCTTTTACAATTTGGTTTTGATGGAAGAGTTCATCGAACTTAGCTTTCAGTAGAGTATATTCATTATATTTCTCAATGTTTTCAACAAGCAGCTTTTCTATCAGCTTAGTTTGTTCATCACATCTGGTTTTCAAGTCAGTGGACTCCTCTACCAGTGTTTGAACCTGTTCAGCTGGTAGATCAGTTGGGTTGCCTAAACATTGTGAAAGCTTCTGATTTTCTGCTTTCAGCTTTGTGTTCTTATCTTCCAACTTTTGACAAAGTTGTACAGATTTTTGGAGATCTAATAGCAAATTTTGCGTATAAGACTCCTCTGATTGTTCAGAAAAAAGAAGAATAAGAAGAAGAAGAGGAAGTTCGATTACATACCTCATCTGTCACAAGACATATCTCTTTACTTGGTCCAAAATTTGATGATGAACCAGAAGTGGATACCTCTTCTTCCTCGGCTGTGAAGCTTCTTTTGGAGTGACTCCTAGTGTATCTTTTACTACTTTTCTTCGAACACATTTCTGCAAGAAATTATTAGCACAAAAAAATATTTGGGTTTTTCAAAAAATTGGACCTGTCCTGGTGACCACTAAAAGCTTTTCAAAGCAGTGGTCTAGGACACACTGCTCTGATACCACTTGTTGGTCCCAAAAATATTATTTGCGGAAAGCGTTTTACTCTTAATTTTAAGAAAAATCCTTTTTAAATGTCTAAAATTAATTATGCAGAAATTGAAATAAAAATAGCAAATAAAAGAGACATGAGGATTTTATAGTGGTTCGGATATAACGATCCTACGTCCACTCTCCCTTTCACCAAAGGGGTCTCACTCACCAACCAACTTACTTACTACTGGAATTGGGAAGTATCAGCTCCTTCGTACAACTTACAACAACCTTTCAATGTGGTGAATAGGTTGAGTAATATTCCAACTAGAACTCCTAAAAGAGTAGATAAAATACTTGTATGAACAAGGTGAGTGTATGGTGTGTTCGTGTGTTTCTCTATTTTTTTGTGCTCTCTTGCCCGTCTTTCTTGTGTTGAACTCATCACCATGCACTCCTATTTATAGGTGTCAAATAACTAGCCGTTGGAAGCTAGAAATTCAAACATCTACAAATAAAGGAATATAATCAATCATCTTGATTGATTATATGATTGATTGGTTGACTCTTTCTTTGATTGATTCTTCTTTGATCTACAACCAATCTTCCTTGCTATCAGTTGACTTCCCTTTCTTGATTCTTGATTCTTCTTATCTTTGGATCACAGGATCTTCTTGGTACGCCTCTTCTGGTAGAGAAGTCTGGTAGAGCTCATCTAGTAGAACTCATCTGGTAGAGCTCATCTGGTAGAACTCATCTGGTAGAGCTCGTCTGGTAGAGCTCATCTTGTCTACCTCATCTGGTCCTCTGGTCCTCTGGTCCTCTACCTCCTCTGGTCCTCTGGTCCTCTACCTCATCTAGTCTTCTACCTCATCTGGTGATCTACCTCATCTGGTCCTCTACCTCATCTAGTCCTCTAGTCCTCTACCTCATTTGGTCATCTAGTCCTCTACCTCATCTT
Source organism: Ballota nigra (assembly GCA_947034835.1). Classification (NCBI taxonomy): domain Eukaryota; kingdom Viridiplantae; phylum Streptophyta; class Magnoliopsida; order Lamiales; family Lamiaceae; genus Ballota; species Ballota nigra. Next base: position 67,375,058 of record OX344729.1, on the reverse strand, counting down.
GTCCCAACATCATCTTGTCCCGGCCTCATCTTGTCCCGACCTTATCTTGTCCAAGACTCCTCTTGTCCAAGTCTCATCTTATCCAAGACTTCTCTTGTCCAAGACTCCACTTGTCCAAGTCTCCTCTTGTCCAAGCCTCATCTTGTCCAAGACTCCTCTTGTCCAAGTCTCATCTTGTCCAAGATTCCTCTTGTGCAAGACTCCTCTTGTCCAAGTCTCATCTTGTCCAAGACTCCTCTTGTGCAAGACTCCTCTTGTCCAAGTCTCATCTTGTCCAAGACTTCTCTTGTGCAAGACTCCTCTTGTCCAAGTCTCATCTTATCCAAGACTCCTCTTGTCCAAGACTCCTCTTGTCCAAGACTCTTCTTGTCCAAGACTCATCTTGTCCAAGACTCCTCTTGTCCAAGACTCATCTTGTCCACGACTCCTCTTGTCCAAGACTCATCTTGTCCAAGACTCCTCTTGTCCAAGACTCATCTTGTCCAAGACTCCTCTTGTCCAAGACTCATCTTGTCCAAGACTTCTCTTGTCCAAGATTCATCTTGTCCAAGACTCATCTTGTCCAAGACTCCTTTTGTCCAAGACTTCTCTTGTCCAAGACTCATCTTGTCTGGGTCTCCTCTTGTCTGGGACTCCTCTTCTCCGGGACTCTTCTTGTCTGGGACTCCTCTTGTCTTGTCTAATTCCCTTTCCCCTTAGCCTAAGACCTATTCTAGTCCTAGACTAGTTACCAGTTCTTATTTTAACATCTTCAAAACATCTAATCTATATCCCAACAAATAGTCCACTGAAGGAATCTTTATCAATCAAGTCAAATATACAAGGGAGCTGATCAACAAATTTGGATGTCAAAACAATAAGGTTGCAAGAGTTCCACTCAACAACAACACAAAGATGGAACCTGGTGAAGATGGTGAATCAGTAGACCAAACTCACTGCAGAGCAATCATTGGATCTCTATTGTATCTCACTACAAGCAGGTCTGATATCACATTTGTTGTTGGAATATGTGCTAGATATCAAGCAAATCCTAAGAAAAGTCATCTAGAAGCTGCTAAAAGAATTCTCAAATATCTAAAGGGTACTGTGAATATGGGATTATGGTATCCCTCAGATGACAATTTGGAACTCACAGGATACTCAGATGCAGACTATGGAGGTTGAAGAATTGACAGGAAATCAACCTCTGGCACTTGTCAATTCTTGGGAAGTAAGCAAATATCTTGGTTTTCCAAGAAATAAAACTCAGTAGCCACAAGCACTACTGAAGCTGAATATATGGCAGTTGGAAGTTGTTGTGCTCAAATCCTATGGCTAAGACAACAACTAAGAGATTACATGAAGTCCCTATTTTCTGTGGCAACAATAGTGCCATTGCAATTTCAGAAAATCCAGTTCTCCACACAAGATGCAAACATGTGGATATAAGGCATCATTTCATTAGAGGTCATGTGGAGAAGAAGGATGTCAAAATGCTCAAGATCCATACTGACAAATAAAAGGCAGATATATTTACTAAACCTTTGGCATAAGCAAGGTTTCAAGAACTGTCAGTAGAGCTTGGACTTCTGGATCTAGGGGAGTAAGAAAGAAGTCTTATCAAAATTTCAGAAGAGATGATTTCAAATCAGTAGAGGTGTGACTTTAGTAGAGTCAAAGATCTCAGAAGAGCTACAAATCTCAGAGGAAGTTCAACATCAGTCGAGGTCGATCATATCCTAACTTATGTTATTTCTTAGTATTAATTGGATAATTCATTTTCCAAAAATGTTAATGAGTACCTTCTGCGAAATTAAATCTTTTTACACTGTTTTGAAAAGATTTTGATAAATGGAGCATTTAATGCGCATTGTATAAGTCAGTAACACTTTTTCAGTTTCTTATCTCACGCGCCTTAAAAGCCGGATGATGTGACCTTCCGGCTACCAACCCTTTTAATCCTCGCCTTCCATTTTAGGCGGTTCTTTTTCAACCTTCTAGATATCTCAAAAAGTCCCCACAACCTTTTTAACTACCCACGATCTTATCTGAATCAACCCCAGTCGTTGATTAATCTTTCGATCTCACCGTTCATTCCAGATATAAAAAGCCCCCATATCAGACTTTGAAACCTTTTCAAAATCTCTCAAGCCCAAAATTCACTGTTAGGATAAAAATTATTAGTTTTGATGAGTTAAAACAAACCAGAAGATGTAATAGGACCATCTGGACCTGTTAGCCAGATGATGATCTAGATTAGGACTTAGTCTAGGGGGAACTGCCAGACCAGAAGACTTCACCAGAAGAGTCACCAGAAGACCACACCAGAGGACTCCATCAGAAGACTTCACCAGATGAGACAGACCAGAGGCAGAGGACCTTCCCCAGACCAGACGAGTCTGGTGGAACAAAAGATGTTCAGTTTGATCCCCTGATTCTACTGAATATTCTGGCTGTTCACCAGATTAGGACCAGAAGACACCGAGGTTGCCTGGTGTCTGGACTTGCCTTCTCTAGAGAGAATCAGAGTTAGGCAGAGGAAGCTATTGACCGTTGGTGATTCAAATCAAGTCAACATGATCAGGATTGGAAAGTATTTGAAGATAATCAATCCAAGGATCCCACCAACCCAATCAATCAATTAGGGAATTGATTGATTGAGGCTTCCTTATATAGAGGATCTGATTGGATTAGCCCTCCAACGGCTAGCCCTAATCCCCTCTATATATACAAGAGTGCAGTTCAAGAAAAAGCTCTAGAGACTCTACACGAGCATAAGTGATCCAAGCTTTTGATATTCATACCAAGCACTCTTACTGTTCATAATATTTATCTACTCTAAAGGAGTTATTGAAACCACAACCTGTTCATCTATTAGACAAGGTTGTTGGCTGGTTGATCTTTAGATTGAAGTTAAATCTAAAGAGGTTGTAAGAAGGAACTGGTACTTCCCAATTCCAGTAAGTAAGTTTGTGAGTTGGTTGTTAGTGAGACCCCTTGGTTATAAGGGAGAGTGGACGTAGGATATTCAATCCGAACCACTATACATCTTGTGTTCTTTATCGTTTTATTTTACTTATTGTTTGTTGATTATTGTTCTCTTGTAAAAGACTTTTAAAGACATTTAACTTAAGCTTCCGTAATTAATCTAACTAGTGGGACCAACAAGTGGTATCAGAGCAGTGTGTCCAACGACCACTGCTTTGAAAAGCTTTTGGTGGTCACCGGGCAGATCCATTGCTCTTTAGTGCTTTTGTTCAAGTTCTTGTTATTTTCCTTAATTATATCAAAATGTCTGCAAAATCTTCTTACAAGAGCCGTAAGCTCCCAGAATTCTCTTTTGAGGATTACAGCCACTGGAGTTTCATGATGAGCAATCATCTTGGAGCTATTCACCACCGCATGTTAGATGTGGTTGAAAGTGGCCCCATTCAATTTTACTGGACTCCTATTGATAGTGGCAGGTCCGAGTCCAGGGAAGAAACTAGTGAAGCTGCCCAAAAAGCTGCAGAGGATAGAGTCCCCAGGCAACGAATTCTCAAAAAGAGAGATGAGCTTGATAATGATGAAAGAAAGCTCTACAACTTGGACCAGGTGGCAAGAACAGAGATCATCAACACACTTACCAAAGAGGTGATTGAAAAGGTCAGAACGTGTGCCACTGCCAAGGAGATGTGGGACAAACTGGCGTTACTCTGTGAGGGAACAGAGAAGATCAAAGATAACAAACTCCAAGTTGTTCAACACTCGTTTGATACCTTCAAGATGAAACCAGACGAGACCATTGACCAGCTGGACATGCGTCTCACAAACCTCCTGAACAAGGCTAGTGCCTTAGGTAAGACCTATTCTGAAAAAGAAATTAATAGTAAAATCTTGCGTTCACTAACAAGCAGGTGGAGAATTAAAGTCACTGTGATCAAGGACAACAAGGATCTCAATACTCTGGATCATCATCTTCTGTTGTCTGATCTCAAAGCATATGAGTATGATCTTCAAGAGGAGGATCAAACAGAAGAGGTTTCCTCTTCTGGCCAGAAAGGTGTTGCATTCTCTTCAACTATCAAGCCTGATGTCAAACCAAAGGAGTCTACTGCAGATGACTTGAGCCTCAAGGAGAAGGTAGCACTTCTAACCCGTAAATTAGATAAAATGAGCTCAAAATATGGCAGGTACAAAAGGCATTGGAAGGAATCTTCCAGAGACAGAAAGAGTTCTTTCAAGCCTGCAGAGAAGGAGAAGACATCTGGAGACTCAAGGGAGACCAGATTCAGAACTCCAGAGAGGAGGAGAGATGACAACCCTGGCAACTCTGGGAGATCAGATTATCAGAGGAGGGATGGTAGCTCGGGCAGACCTGACTACCAGAGGAGAGAGAGTAGTCCTGCCAGATCAGACTACAACCAGAGAAGGAGAGAGCCAAGTCCTAGTCCCAGAGGAGACAACGCCTGCTACACATGCAACAAGACTGGTCACTATAGTTATGATTGTCCTCAACTCACTCCTAGGGAAAGAGAAGAGAAAAGAATCAAGAGAGATAGGAGATATGCAGATAAGAGAGCATTGCTGGCAGAAGCAGAGGAGGAGGATACTAGTTCCAGTTCTTCTTCTTCTGACTTTGGATCAGATGATGATGTGTGTCTTATGGCAGACATCACTGAGGTAAATGAAACTACTCTAGTTTTATCAAATTCCAAATGTACTTAATCCTCTAATTCATCTGGTAACTCCAGAGAGTCTGATATGCAACAAATGCTATCAGATCTCCAAAATTGTGTACAACTTTGTCAAAAACTTGAGAAAGAGAATGGTAAGCTCAGAGCTGAAGTTCAATATCTCTCTCATGAGCATAAATCCACCAGAGAACTCATGAAAGATCATTCCAAAGAAGTCTCTGAACTTCAGGATAAGATCACAGAAAGAGATACTCTGGTAGATCAACTCATGAAAGAAAAGAACTCTCAAGAAGATGAGATCACTGAACTCAGAGCCAAATACCAGACTCTTATCAAGGGAAAACAAGTTGCTCACAACATAGAGGAGATACCTATGCCCAGAGAAGCTCCTAAGATACCATCTGTTGTATCTATCATATCAGAGTCTTCTCAGCGCATTTGTGATAAGAGTGGTTTAGGATATTCTGGAATTTCCTCTAAAACTCATAAATACTTTTATAATAAAGACAAGTCTGTAAGAGCTGGTAAATTTGTAGAAATCTGGGATGATAAAGACTTAACTGGTAATGGTTACAAGGTGGTTCACAATCCTGACTGGAAAAGGAATCACTCTGTTAATCACATTACATATGGTCCAGAAGAGTTGACTGTTCTGGAAGAGAAGATGCTAGAGAATAAGTGTCAAAAAGGGGAACCATTAAAGATTGATGGTTCTGTGAACAATGAGTCCCAAGGAGTAGAAATTACTCAAATTGGAGGACCCCAGAGAAATCCTCAAAGGGAACCTAAACAGATTAGGGGACCTCAAAGGAAACACTCAAGAAAGGGGAATACCAATCAGAGTAATAACTACCAGAGAAGGAACAGTGTTCAACAGCACCAGGTACCCCAGAGACAATTTTCTCAGAGGAATCAATTCCAGAATAGGTATACTCAAAGGAACTATAATCACCAGAGCAAGTCTAATTATCAGAACCAGAGGAGGTCTTCTAGACCCATCTATAGAAAACTAACTGATCTGGGTAGTTATGACACCAGAGATGGTTCTTCTAGGATGTACCCTTACAACCAGACCTTTAAGACCATGTCTTTGAGGCAGGCCATTCCAAAGGCCAGATTTGAGAAAAGGTACACCAGACCTGTTTATAGGAAAGGTGTCCTTATCAGACCAGTAGCTCAATATGTCATTGTAAGAGGACATGTGCTGGTAGATAGATTTGGAAGGAAGATAAGATCTCCTCATCCATCAAGGGATGATCTTTATCTATGGATTCCTACAAAACCTGCAACTAACCAATCAGGACCCAGCACTAGTAGGGGACCTAATTGATTTCTCTGCAGGTAGATAAGAGTCCATTGGAGAAAGGATTTTCAAGCAACCATGTCTGGTACATTGATAGTGGATGTTCCAAGCACATGATCTTCCAGAAGGATAATCTCCAAGATTTCAAGCCATTGAATGGACCAAGAGTGATGTTTGGTGACAACAACTATGGAGTCACCAGAGGAGTTGGAAAGTTGACCTTTAATGGAGTTTTTGTAGATGAAGTCTACTATGTAGAAGGACTCAAGCATAATCTGCTTTCAGTATCCCAATTCTGTGACAAGGGATACTCAGTGAAGTTTTCTAGTGATTCATGCACTGTTTTCTCTTCTGATTATAATGATATTTTGCTAATAGGCTTGAGGAAGGGTAACATTTATCTTGCAGATTGTTGGTCCCGGTACAAGACTGAGGAATACGTGTATGGGGGGGGAATACACGTATACCAATTTTTCAACCTTAAAACTGACTGAGTCCCCTTTGCTCAGAGTGGTAAAGAACTAGGAGCTGATAATATACCTACTGACTACACTTGGTGCGGGTCAGTTGGCTAACTATCAGTTCAAGTTCAGTGCGGAAATGTTTGAGCTCTGAAAGTTTAAAGTCTTGTTTAGTTTGCTTTCTGAAAACCTTGTTTAACTCAATTCTGAATAGTGTTTAGTAGGGCAGTGCTCTTTTGAAGATCAGCCTGATTGATTCAGACCTGATAAACTTTGAATGCAATGAATGAACAAGTAATATGGCAAATATGCACAATATCAAAGCAGTAAGAACACAAGGAGTTTAACGTGGTTCAGAGTCTCAATTTCCTACGTCCACGGCCTGACTTAACAGGAAATCCACTCAAGGGATTCTTGTTTTTAACGTGCCAAGGTGCACCAAGACCAGCTAACCTCACTGATCTATACAAACTCCACTTACTAACACACTAACTGACTTACTCCCAACAAGCCTATCTTAGGGTTTTGGTTTCAGTTTGGATTCCAACTAAGTTGAGATTATCCTTACAAGACGAAGCTATGCTAAGGATTGGATAATCTCTCTAAGCTTAAGATAATTCTATTTAGCTCTTGGAATACAGAATAACTCTCAGTTGCTAAGAAACACTTGGGAAATTTGAATGTTTTCGAGTGCTTCTCTTAAAGACTGAATGCTTTGATTGCTTGAGAGTTTGAGTAATTTCTGGCTTGGAAATTTCCCGTAACCTTGAATGGGTTCAAGGTCTTCTGTATTTATAGGAGATTTGGAAAACTATCCGTTGGAGAGATAGCCTTCTAGTCATCTATGTAGAGTGGCTTCAAACGGACATATCTTCATGCAGCAGCCGCCCTTGCATGGATTTGGTATTTGCATTAAATGCACATTAAATGCTTGCCCGTTGAATATGCAGTCTGAATTCAGTCTTCATGTCAGGTTCCGTACGTGCGTGTCCTCCTCGGATTGGTCCACATCATCAGGTTGGTGAGAATGTCAGAACTTATTCCTGAGCTTCAGGCTTGTCTTATTAAGTTCATTTTGTCTTGAGCTCACCGGTCTTGTCCTGACGCTGAAATTCCTTTTGCATTGCTTGGCTCTACTCCAAGTCTTCCCATTAACTCAGTGACATCTTGTTCCCTTCAGGACTGAGTTAGTAGTGACCTCAGGGTCATACTCTTCATCACTGACACTTACTCAGCCAGCTTAGAGGACTGCCATAAGTTCAGGATGGTGCTCTTCGTCTTCAGGCTCTGAGTCTTGATTGTCTCCAGTGAGTTCTCCTCTCACTGAGTACCTGTAAAGTGTAAAATGACTAAGTACTAACCCTAACCAAGACTAGCCTGACAAAGACAGATTAAGGCAAACATCTTTTCAGGGGCTTTGGGATCTTAATCAAAACTGACAATGTCCCAACAATTTCCCCATTTTTTATGATGCCAAAACACTGAAAAGATCCTCAAAACACTTAGAGGAAACAAGATAAACCTATCTATAAGATAAGACAGTGTTAGAGCAATTCTTGATAAAGTACAGAATTTAAACAATAAGCCAAAAAGACAATGAGTTTTTGTCTGTGGGAAAAAGTAATAGATTTCATTGATTGATGTGGAAATGATTACAATGAATCTAATCTATTACAAAGAAGCCTGTGAACACCTAGACTAATCTCATTTCAGGCTTGAGTCCATATCCTGCATAAACTCTTGCCTTCAGCTCGTCAAGCCTTCCAGGTTGGTTCACGTACCCTTCAGCTCTGGCTATCTTCAAGACTTCCATCATTATGGCCTTTGTATCATGCTTTCGAGTTCCAGGAACCAAGGGAGGAGCTCGAATGGTGAACTCAGGAGCCTTCACTTGAACTTGAGCTGCCTCAGCCTCCTCCAAGATCTTCTGGAATAGCTCAGGATGATTGTCCATCATGTAGTCAGTGAAGTGGGCATCGATATCGTCAGTGTCGCCCCACTTCTTCACAACAAACCATAGCCTGACAAATTCATCCCTTGCATCAGTCCAAAACTCCTTCAATGTTTCTGAGACGAACTCATCAACAAAAGTTTCCCTTGCTCCTGATTCTGGCCTACTGACTTGAAGAATTGTTGATTTCCTAACTGTTGGCTTCTTCCTGTACTTCCTTGGCTCAGGCTTCGCCTTCTTCCTCCTTAGCAAGCTGATCACTGCATCATCTAGTTCTCGTTGTTGAAGCTCATTGATGTCAGTCAGCTTCTCAACCTTCTTCTCCAAGATGCGCATCTTCTCCTTCTGAGCGATTTCAGCTCTGCGCATAGCCTCAGATTTTTCAGATTGATCTCCCCACGCTTCAGCACATAGCTCCGCAACCAACTCACCTGAATAAGTGATTGGATTCTTCCTTGAGCTCATGGGAGACGATCTCTGAATTGACTCAGGTTGTTGCTTGGAAGGTTCATTAGCCTTTGCCTTTGTTGCCTCCTCCCTCAGCTTGGCAACAATTTGTTCTCCTTCCTTCTCCACCGCCGCTAACCTAGCTGACTTCCTCACCCTTATAATGTTCCCTTCAGGATTGGCTTCAGGATCAGCTAGAACGGTCTCTCCTTGGTTAACTGCCTCAGATGCCTCAGGGCGGGATCTTTTCTTCTTCTTTTCCCCCTTTTTGGCATCATCATTGGCCTCAGATGGGAATGCGTCAGATCCACTGTTGATTACGAAGGAGGCTAGGGAATGGACATCGTTAATTCCCTCCTTCAATAATTCAACTCCCATTAAAATTCCAGTCCCTGCAAAAGAAACGGAACTGATGGCAGCATTGACTTTCTTCTCAAAGACCTCCATAGAGAGTTGGAGACTTTGTTCAGCCTTGGTGATCCTTTCCTCCACCTTCAAGGACTCACCGCTGACTCTGCTGGCCTCAGTTAGTATCTTTGCAGACTCCTCAGTGGCCTTTGTCAAAACGTCCGCCACTAACTGAGAAGTGCGATCCAGCTTCCCTGACTCCAGCTCCAAGTTGGACGCTGAGTCCTTCAAGGCCTGAGTGACAACGGCTCCAGTCTGAGCTGCAAGCCTGTCCACTGCCTGATTCATCTTTTCGTCCCTGATCGCATCCCTCTCTTCAAGCTTTCTGAGAGTGTTCCTAAGTATCTGCTTGGTGCGCTTCCTCTCATTCCTCACTGACCTGGCCGTGTCAGTCATCGTTTTCTTTAACAAGATCAGCTCCCTGTTAGCAAGGGTGTTGTAAGCTGACTTTGTCCACCTGATGTGCTTCGCCAGGGCCTTGGAGTGTTCTTCCTTCTCAGCTCGTAGCTTCATCACTTCCTCCTGAAGTTCAGCTAGATTTTCTGTGGTTTTCTCCTGTTTGACCTCCACTATGCTGGTGAATTCAGCACGTCCGACCCCGGTTATGATCACATCCTCATCATCAACGGCCGCCTCAGTGATTGGCTGCTTTCCTTTGTCAGCCCCTGCGTCATCAGTCCCTTCTTCAAGGTGCACTGAAGGCAGTTGTGAAGTAGTCATAGCCACCTCCTCAGGCTCAGCTAAGCTAACTTGAACTTTGGATCAGATGATGATGTGTGTCTTATGGCAGACATCACTGAGGTAAATGAAACTACTCTAGTTTTATCAAATTCCAAATGTACTGAATCCTCTAATTCATCTGGTAACTCCAGAGAGTCTGATATGCAACAAATGCTATCAGATCTCCAAAATTGTGTACAACTTTGTCAAAATCTTGAGAAAGAGAATGGTAGGCTCAGAGCTGAAGTTCAATCTCTCTCTCATGAGCATAAATCCACCAGAGAACTCATGAAAGATCATTCCAAAGAAGTCTCTGAACTTCAGGATAAGATCACAGAAAGAGATACTCTGGTAGATCAACTCATGAAAGAAAAAAACTCTCAAGAAGATGAGATCACTGAACTCAGAGCCAAATACCAGACTCTTATCAAGGGAAAACAAGTTGCTCACAACATAGAGGAGATACCTATGCCCAGAGAAGCTCCTAAGATACCATCTGTTGTATCTATCATATCAGAGTCTTCTCAGCGCATTTGTGATAAGAGTGGTTTAGGATATTCTGGAATTTCCTCTAAAACTCATAAATACTTTTATAATAAAGACAAGTCTGTAAGAGCTGGTAAATTTGTAGAAATCTGGGATGATAAAGACTTAACTGGTAATGGTTACAAGGTGGTTCACAATCCTGACTGGAAAAGGAATCACTCTGTTAATCACATTACATATGGTCCAGAAGAGTTGACTGTTCTGGAAGAGAAGATGCTAGAGAATAAGTGTCAAAAAGGGGAACCATTAAAGATTGATGGTTCTGTGAACAATGAGTCCCAAGGAGTAGAAATTACTCAAATTGGAGGACCCCAGAGAAATCCTCAAAGGGAACCTAAACAGATTAGGGGACCTCAAAGGAAACACTCAAGAAAGGGGAATACCAATCAGAGTAATAACTACCAGAGAAGGAACAGTGTTCAACAGCACCAGGTACCCCAGAGACAATTTTCTCAGAGGAATCAATTCCAGAATAGGTATACTCAAAGGAACTATAATCACCAGAGCAAGTCTAATTATCAGAACCAGAGGAGGTCTTCTAGACGCATCTATAGAAAACTAACTGATCTGGGTAGTTATGACACCAGAGATGGTTCTTCTAGGATGTACCCTTACAACCAGACCTTTAAGACCATGCCTTTGAGGCAGGCCATTCCAAAGGCCAGATTTGAGAAAAGGTACACCAGACCTGTTTATAGGAAAGGTGTCCTTATCAGACCAGTAGCTCAATATGTCATTGTAAGAGGACATGTGCTGGTAGATAGATTTGGAAGGAAGATAAGATCTCCTCATCCATCAAGGGATGATCTTTATCTATGGATTCCTACAAAACCTGCAACTAACCAATCAGGACCCAGCACTAGTAGGGGACCTAATTGATTTCTCTACATGTAGATAAGAGTCCATTGGAGAAAGGATTTTCAAGCAACCATGTCTGGTACATTGATAGTGGATGTTCCAAGCACATGACCTTCCAGAAGGATAATCTCCAAGATTTCAAGCCATTGAATGGACCAAGAGTGATGTTTGGTGACAACAACTATGGAGTCACCAGAGGAGTTGGAAAGTTGACCTTTAATGGAGTTTCTGTAGATGAAGTCTACTATGTAGAAGGACTCAAGCATAATCTGCTTTCAGTATCCCAATTCTGTGACAAGGGATACTCAGTGAAGTTTTCTAGTGATTCATGCATTGTTTTCTCTTCTGATTATAATGATATTTTGCTAATAGGCTTGAGGAAGGGTAACATTTATCTTGCAGATTTTAACAGTTGCCCAAGAAATGCTTGCCTAGTTGCAAAAGGATCTGCAGAGAATAGCTGGATTTGGCACAAGAGATTGTGTCATCTTAACTTCAAAACACTGAATAAGATTGCCAGAAAAGGTCTCATTCGAGGTCTTCATAATGAAGTGTTTAAGAAAAATCAGGTTTGTGGTTCATGCCAGAAGGGTAAACAACCCAAGACTTCCTTTAAGGATGTCCAGAGCACAACCACAACCAGAGTACTTCAACTACTTCACATGGACCTGTTTGGACCTATTTCTCCTCTTAGTTTCAGTGGAAGGAAGTACACCTTAGTAATAGTAGATGACTTTTCAAGATACACTTGGGTAGTGTTCTTGTTTAAGAAAAATGAAACTATGGCTAAGCTGCCAGAGTTCTTCAAGCAGATTCAGAATGAGCAGAACCAGAGCATAGTCAGGATCAGAAGTGACAAAGGAACAGAGTTTTTGAATTCACACATTGCAGATTACTGCAAGGACCATGGGATTTTTCATGAGACATCTGCTGCCAGAACACCTCAACAAAATGGAGTAGCAGAAAGGAGGAATAGGACCCTTGATGGTCCCGTTTTTCGAAGGGCAAAATGGGAATTCAGGAGCACAAATTTTTTTTTTTTTAAACCTTTGCGTCGCACCCTGACTGAGTTTAGTGACGAAATGCTCAAGTCACTGCGTTGCTGAGAGTCAGAGCTATCAAGTCAGAGATGAGACTTGAAAGCTCAGGCTCTCAACAAGGCAGTGACTCGAGAGACTGAACTCTCGAGTGCCTTGCCTGATTTAGTCAGTGAGATGGAATCTCCCTGACCTGAATGCTTAGCTAAAGTTCCTTTTTAAACAATGCTCTCAGTGAGCAGATTTTCACAATACTTTAGAAGAAAAGATATTCCAAATAATAACACTTGGTTTAACGTGGTTCGGAGACTCAAGCTCTTACATCCACGGCCTGATTTAACAGGAAATCCACTCCTTTGGATTCTTGTTTTTAACGTGCCAAGGTGCACTTACAACTGGACTCACGCCCCTCCACGGAGCTGCCTCTCCTTACAAAAAAACTTACTCCCAACAAACCTGACTAGAGGGTTTTGGTTTCGGTTAGGGTTTTCTCCAACTAGGTAAGGTTTTCCCTTTACAATGTGTTAGCCAATAGCTAAGATAGGGAAAACCTCTCTAAGCCTAGAGTTACAAGCTGAGCACTCTTATGTATATCTTTGTGAACTCTCAGTGTATAGATATGAGTAGAACCTCCTTATATCTCCCATGCACGTATGCTACTACTCACACTCTCAGCTCGTAGGTGTTTGTTTTTCTTACAAGATACAACAATACAACTCTCAAACAAAACACAACACACTCTAACAACAAGCTATGAGCTTGTATTTATAATGGGGATTCAAATGTATCCGTTGGAGGGAAGATACATTTGAATCCAACATTAAATGGTTTCAACCACTTTTCTTGGAATGCGGCCTTTGTCAGTGTCAGAGTTGCTGCCTCGTGCTGATTGGTCCACGTGGCCTGGATTCACGGATCTTTGACTCAGTGGGTTGACCAAGACCCACTGACTTTAGGTGGCTTCCTCCTTCACTGACATGATGATCTTCAGTTGGACTGACTCGTCCTCAGTGTAGTTGTCCTTCAGGGACTGTTTGAAGATCACTCCAAGAAGTTTGTCATAAGGCTGGATGACAAACTTCCCTGACCACAGTAGCCTGACTCCTTCAGGCCTACTTGGTGCAGCACTGATCCTCCTGATCAGGCTCTTCACTGAGTGGTCCATCAGACTTGGCTTAGATCAGCCTGACTTGCACTCAGTGGGACATCCTTCAGGCTTCTCCATTGGTTCAGGTTGACGGCATGTCTTCAGTCAGCTCTTCTGGTTGTCATCTTGATATCTTCAGGCTGTGTTGAGAAGTTCCCCATCGCTGAGTTCCCCCTCAACTGAGCAACCTATTCTTCTGAGAGCTAACCTAGCCTGACCTGATCTAAAGGATACTATCCTGACTGCTTTCATACCTATTACATGTCGTTTTGGAAAATCATCAAAACTAAACATATCCCAACAACCCTCAAAGAAGCTGCAAGAACACTTCTGGCAGAATACAACACTCCACAGAGATTTTGGGCAGAGGCCATTAACACAGCTTGCTACACTCAGAACAGATGTCTGATTGCCCAGAGACATAATAAGACCCCATATGAGGTATGGAAAGGTAAAACCTCATATGTTTCATATTTTCATGTTTTTGGATGTAAGTGTTTCATCCACGACAATGGGAAATCTAAATTAAGAACCTTTGATGCTAAAGTGGCTGATGGAATATTTTTAGGATATTCCAGCACCAGTAAAGCTTTTAGAGTTTTTAATAAGAATTCACTTTGTGTGGAGGAAATACCTCATGTTGTTTTTTATGAATCTGCTTTTGAGTGCAAGGTGGATTCCAAGTCTTTGGAAGAAACCCAGAATCAGACTACCCCCAGAGTTATCAAGGTCAATCCACCTATTCTTGATTCAGATTCAGATTCAGATGATGACCCATCTCCTGGTTCTCTGAAGCAGCAGCCTTCACAAGGAGCAGAACCAGAAGAGGTTGGAACTCCTGTAGGGGGAAGCTCTTCTGCAGGTGGTGATAATCACCAAGGTACTGCAGAAGATGATCAACCAGGCAAGACCACGGGAAGGAGGACCCTGGTTAATCACCCCAATGACCTAATCCTTGGAGATCCAACTAAGGGTGTCCAGACTAGGAGGACTCTTAACTTAGCTGCCTTATTCAGTTGCTATGTGTCCTTGATTGAGCCCAAGAACATCAAGGAGGCACTGAAAGATTCAAATTGGATTGTTGCTATGCAGGAGGAGTTGAATCAATTCACCAGACAGGATGTTTGGGAGCTGGTAGACAGACCAAGACATCAAAAGGTGATAGGCACTAAGTGGGTTTTCAAAAATAAGAAAGATGAGAATGATGTCATTACTAGGAACAAGGCAAGGCTAGTGGCTCAGGGCTATTCTCAGTCTGAAGGAATAGACTATGATGAGATATTTGCTCCTGTTGCCAGACTAGAAGCCATCAGATTGTTCTTAGCATATGCTGCTCACATGAAGTTCAAAGTATACCAGATGGATGTGAAATCTGTCTTTCTTAATGGGATTCTCATTGAGGAAGTGTATGTGGAACAACCCCCTGGTTTTGAACAAGGTGACAAGGTGTTTAAGCTTAAGAAAGCTCTTTATGGGCTGAAGCAGGCACCCAGAGCATGGTATGACACTCTATCTCAATTTCTTCTGGACAATGGTTTTACTAAGGGTAAGATTGATAGGACCTTGTTTAGGAAAGAAGAAGGAAAGGACATCCTTCTGGTCCAAATATATGTTGATGACATTATATTTGGATCCCCTAACAAGAAGCTGTGTGAGAAGTTTGGTGAGCTCATGCAGGGACAGTTTGAGATGTCCATGATGGGAGAAATGAATTACTTTTTGGGTTTGCAGGTTAAGCAATCAGAGAAGGGAATTTTTATTAATCAAGCAAAGTACACCAGAAACATGTTAGAGAAATTTGGAGTAGGATCTAGCAAAGCAGCCAAGATACCTATGATGACAAATTTCAACATGGATCCAGATGAGTCTGGAGAGAGTGTGGATCAGACTCAGTACATAGCACTTATTGGTTCTCTCTTGTACCTGACTGCAAGCAGACCAGATATTACCTTTGCCGTAGGTGTTTGTGCCAGATTTCAGGCTAACCCCAAGAAGACTCACTTGGAAGCAGCTAGGAAGATATTGAAGTATCTTAAGGGAACAGTGAATTTAGGTTTGTGGTATCCTGCAGATGATAACTTAGAATTGAGTGGTTATTCAGATTCAGACTATGGTGGATGCAGAATAGATAGGAAATCTATAAGTGGAACATGCCAATTTTTAGGGAATAAATTGGTATCCTGGTTTTCCAAGAAGCAGACTTCAGTTGCTACATCAACAACAGAAGCAGAATACATGGCTGCAGGGAGGAGTTGTTCTCAACTTCTCTGGATAAGTCAACAGCTTAGAGATTACCAGATTAGAGCTAAGGATATTCCTATATTCTGTGATAGTAATAGTGCAATTGCAATCACCCAGAATCCAGTTCTTCATACCAGGTGCAAACATGTTGATATAAGACATCATTTTATCAGAGATCATGTTGAGAAGGGAGATATAAGGATGGAAAAGATTGCAACAGAGAAGCAGAGAGCAGATATCTTAACCAAGCCTTTGGCTGAGACCAGATTCAGAGAGTTAGCTTTTGAGTTAGGTTTGTTGGATCCAGAGACAGATTTGTTTTAGGGAGAACGACAGAGAAGTATCCTTTGTTTTATTACTTTACTTCATACATTTATTTTCTTAAACTAACATACCTGCAGATTAGACATATCAGAGAAGGTATATCTCCAGATGAGGTATACACCAGGTGACACTTGTCCCAGATGAAGTGCTGAGTCAGACTCCATTATATCCAGAGTCTTCTCTGACCAGAACCGGATGAGTTCCATCAGAGGAGATGTAGCACCAGACTGGTTGTGGTATCATCTGGTTACAATATCAGGTGACAGGTATGTCTTTACTTCTCTGGTCTCTGATCATTGGGATACACCTTTCAAATTAGTAAGTACACTCAAAACGTTTCAACTTCGGAGTGTATTTAAGACTAGGGTATAGGGCCTAGGCAATCATTTCGTTTTTTCTCTTGACTGCCACAAAACCCCTTTATGCCCAGTCCCAATGATTATGCCAACGCACCAGATTAAATCTGTGTCTTGTCTTTCATCGTGGCCATCGGATTTAATCACTGTGCAAAATGTCAATCAATGCTAAATTGATTTTGTTTCCTCGATTAAATTTTGAAATTACACGCGTTCACACTTCATTTAATAATCTAGCCACGCGTATTACCCTATTTAAATCAAATTTCCTGTCAATCTGTCCTTTCACGTTTCCATACCTTCAAACCCTAACCTCTCTCTGCAAAGCATTTCTTTCTCTCTCTCTCTTTCACAGTAATGGCCCCTCCGTGCAATTTTGACCATGTCCTGATGATGAAAAAGCTAAAGACGGAGATGGTGGTAGACTTTTATACCACCAAGAACCCAGTTGTGCTGTCGATTCTGGAGATGCTCCAGAGTGCAGGGGTGGAGAAGTTGATCTCCACTGTTCCTAAGGATTTTTGTACTCTTGACGGATATGCGGCCCAGTTGTTGGTTCGTATGAAGATTCATGAGGATTACGTTTCTTCAAAGATTGATGAAGATGATTTGGTGTTTTCTAAGCACGATTTCTGCGCTCTTTTAGAGAATATTTCTGCTGAGGGAGTGGATCCTTTGACGTACAAGGAAGATGATATCGTTGGATCCTTCAAGATTTTTGCTCGTTCTTCCTGCCAGAATATCACAAAGGGCTTTTTGGACAAGCATTTAAGGCAGAAGTACAAGGTGTTGTTCGATATTGTGGTAAAGGTGCTTATGTGTGAGAATCACAGCACAGATGCCATTTTCAATGGTAGGATGTGTGTGATGAGGGCTTTATATGATGGTGTTCAGTGTAATTGGGCGGAGTTCTTCTGGGATGTGTTGAGGAAGAACAGATTGAAGGAGTCCTTCCAAGCCAGGGGAGTTGCAGTTCTTTTTCACTGCAAATGTCTCTTTAGGGACTAAGTTAACTCTTATTCTGGATTCTCTCCTTCCAGAGAAGAAGTGGAAATCATCTTGGTGCCATAGTTATCACAAATCCAAGATCCTCTTCTCTAAGGATGGCCCTCTTCATGGCCATGCCGACTCTGATGGAGAGCAGGCTATCCCTGCCCCTCCTATTCAATCTATTCCCTCACCTCCAAAGGGGCAGAGAAAGCAGCAGAAGCAGAAGACCCATAAGAAAGCTTCTGAAGCAACAGGTTCTTCAACCGTTGCCTTTCTGGTTCCTCAGAGGAGGACCAGATTCCCCTTCTTGATGTGCTTAAGAAGAAGGGTGATGATGATAAAGCTGTTAAGAAGGCTGGAGCAGCCAAGAGGAAGCGGCCAGAGGAGGCCAGGAGAGGCTCTGCTAAGAAGTCAAAGGCTAGCAGGAAGGCCAAGAAAACCCTTCTGGTGGATGAGCCATCAGAGGAAGAAGAAGAAGAAGAGGTTGAGCCTCTTGTGAGGAAATCCAAGGCCAAGAGAGCCCTTCTTCAAGATCCTGACTCTGGATCTGATCTTGGAGAGGCCTTGGAAAAGGCTATTGAGGATGCTTCCCAGATGATGGAGGATGCTCCAGAGTCTGCTGTACCTGCTGGTGTTGACCCAGCAGAGGTAAATCCTTCCCTTCCATCTTCTTCCCCCATTAATCTTGTCTCCCCTTCTACCTCTCCCCCAGATAATATTCCCCAAACCCCATCTGCCTCTGGTAACCCTATTGTTCCACCAGAGCAGACCCTTCCAGATACCCCAGTATATACTCCCTCTACCATTCCTACCCAAACACCTTCTCCCCCACATTTCCAAACACATCTTCCCACACACCCCTCTCCCCCACCTTCTGTACCAGAGGTACCCTCAACCTCTTCTGGTGCAGAAATCCCCCCTCCAAACACTTCCACATCTCAAATCCCACATACACCTTCTGTACCAAATATTCCATCATCTTCTGGTGCAGAGCAATCCATTCCTTACACCTCTACTTCACAAAATCCTAACCCTCCCCAAACCCATACAGACCAGGACCCAACCATTTCTATGGCTCTGGGATTCGTTGGCCCTCCCCCGTCTCCTACCTGTTTAACCAGTGATGATAGTGAAGATGAGGAAGCTTCACTTGAGCCTGCTGACTTAGCACCTTCCTCCTCTGCCTCTGGGCCCAAACCCTTCACTTTCTCATCTGCAGAAATGGGTCCCATTAGGCAGAGTATGAGTGTAAGTGCTCAGCTCTGGCTAAGAGAGCATTTCCCAGTTCCTCTGGAGCACTTACCACTTCTGGCAGAGCTTACTGATGCCAAGGTCTGGAGCAAGGCCAGACTTGAAGATGTGGAGGACCTAATGTTGTTGCTTGAGGAAATGGGTCCCTCCAACTTCACTGCTTGGGAGATTGAGCTAAAGCAGAGGATGAATATTCAGAACCCAGCAGAGCTGGAGACCCCTGGTGCAGCTAAAGTCTTGATTCGCACCCTGCTCATCCAGAGAGGAGTAATGCTCACTCCAGAGGGCCCCACTTACAAGTTTGGTCCTCATTTTGTCTTCCCTCCAGAGCTATATTCAGATGAGGAAGACTTTGAGATGTCTCCTGCCGTGCTCCAGAAGATGAAAGCTTTCTTCAATGAGCAAATCATGCAGATTGGGCGCTTTTCAAAAGCTATTCAACATATGGCCCCTGCTATGATAGAGCACCAGATCAGGCATGAGAGGAGAATCTTCCTGAAGCAGTTAAAGTCTTCTCTGGCAGAGGTAAAAGCTTCCTTCAAGGCTAATGGCTTATTTGTCAAGCTGGATGTCATGCACAGCCAGAAGTAGCTACAGGAGCACGTGCTGGAGCAGTTGAGACCTGTCTCTGTGCTTAAAGTGGAGATGGCCAGCCAGATGATTCAAACTGCCAAGCTGAAAGACTCCCTCCAGGAGATGTTGGAGAAGCAAGAGAGACTTGTTGCAGAGTCTAAAGCTTACCTGGAGGAGGCCAAGCAGCTGCGTGATCTTCACTCTTCCTCCAACACTACCTTGCCTGATCTTATAAGGCAGGTAGTGGAGCCCCTCCTTGATGAAGTTAAAAAGGGGGAAGAAAAGGCTAGAACTGATCTGGCAAAGACCACAAATGAAACTCTCTTCAGCCATAGAGCTCGTCTGGACCTGTTGGAGAACACTCTGGCCCAGGCTGAGTTACAGAAGAAGAAGAAGGAAGAGCTCAAATCTCTTTCCATGGCTAAGCAGCTTGCTGCAGAAGAGGAGTCAGAAGCAGAGCAGGATCCAATTTCCATCTCTGGACCTGCAAAGAGGAAGATAAGGAAAGTGAAGAAGAGCTTCCTTGAATCTGTGGTTGAAGAAGCAGAGAAGAGATTCAAGGAAGAGTCGCCTGAAGAGAGGCAAGCAAGGATAAGGAAAAACATAGATGAAGAGCAGAGGCTCAGATATGTTAGGAGGCAAAATAAGAAGAACAGAGAAGCTGGTGTTTCTTCTGGTGCCAGTGGTTCAAGCCAGAAGAGAAAAGGGCCTGTTGAAGTCATGAACATCCTCCCTCTCAGGACAGAAGGGTCCTTTGACTCAACTGTTCCTGTGCCTTTGATAGAAAAATGGAGAGAAGCCAAGATTCTCTGGTTCATTCAACATTACATCCAGAGACCTCCACCAGAGGATGATGCTCTCATCAACAGGACTTTCCATTCTTGGATGCAGGCATATGATGCAGATTTGTACAAGCAGTTGATGGATTCAACCATTGAATTCAACCTGGAAGTCACTGCTCCTGAGTTCCATTTTCTCAACACTCCAATGGCAGGAGACCAGGTTGATTGGGCTGAGCTGAAGAAATTGTACAAGACCAAGGTGTTGGTGAACTTCACTCCAACATCTTCTGCAGAGTTGAAGGCCGTCCAGGATAGGTTTCTGGATTGGTTTCTGGTGCCTAAAGACAACAGAAGATATGCATAGAATAGGACCTGATCTTCAATGTAATTTGTAATCATATTTGTCCTTATTATCAATGAAATTCATATCTTCTCTGTTCAAAAGACAACCTCTTGTTGTCTTAATTGTTTACCTGATAAGATCTATTCTAAGGTCTTATCCTTTAATGTTTTCTTGCTTAAGTTTATTATTTTGATCAGTTCTGGTAGTGTTTTAACTCCATCAAAAAGGGGGAAATTGTTAGGATAAAAATTGTTAGTTTTGATGAGTTAAAATAAACCAGAAGATGTAATAGGACCATCTGGACCTGTTAGCCAGATGATGATCTAGATTAGGACTTAGTCTAGGGGGAACTGCCAGACCAGAAGACTTCACCAGAAGAGTCACCAGAAGACCCCACCAGAGGACTCCATCAGAAGACTTCACCAGATGAGACAGACCAGAGGCAGAGGACCTTCCCCAGACCAGACGAGTTCGGACCAGACGAGTCTGGTGGAACAAAAGATGCTCAGTTTGATCCCCTGATTCTACTGAATATTCTGGCTGTTCACCAGATTAGGACCAGAAGACACCGAGGTTGCCTGGTGTCTGGACTTGCCTTCTCTGGAGAGAATCAGAGTTAGGCAGAGGAAGTTATTGACCGTTGGTGATTCAAATCAAGTCAACATGATCAGGATTGGAAAGTATTTGAAGATAATCAATCCAAGGATCCCACCAACCCAATCAATCAATTAGGGAATTGATTGATTGAGGCTTCCTTATATAGAGGATCTGATTGGATTAGCCCTCCAACGGCTAGCCCTAATCCCCTCTATATATACAAGAGTGCAGTTCAAGAAAAAGCTCTAGAGACTCTACACGCGCATAAGTGATCCAAGCTTTTGATATTCATACCAAGCACTCTTACTGTTCATAATATTTATCTACTCTAAAGGAGTTATTGAAACCACAACATGTTCATCTATTAGACAAGGTTGTTGGTTGGTTGATCTTTAGATTGAAGTTAAATCTAAAGAGGTTGTAAGAAGGAACTGGTACTTCCCAATTCCAGTAAGTAAGTTTGTGAGTTGGTTGTTAGTGAGACCCCTTGGTTATAAGGGAGAGTAGACGTAGGATATTCAATCCGAACCACTATACATCTTGTGTTCTTTATCGTTTTATTTTACTTATTGTTTGTTGATTATTGTTCTCTTGTAAAAGACTTTGAAAGACATTTAACTTAAGCTTCCGCAATTAATCTAACTAGTGGGACCAACATTCACTATCCTTCTCTAAAAACTCTCTGTGAAATTCTTCAAAGCTCTTCAAGACTCAAACACCTTAATGGCAAAAATCAATCTCAAACACCTTACTAACAAAGATAACTTCTGGTACGAACCCAATATTCTATTCAATAACCCAGAAATCCAATCTAGGCCTGAGTTCAGGCACATCAAGGAGGCTTTGGAGATGGTCAAAGCCGCTGGTCTAGAGAAATTTCTAACAGTTCATCCTGAGAACTGTTTTGATAGGCAAGTGTTGGAATTCTTTTTTAGTGTCAACAACACCGACACTAAGATTAAGTCTTGCTTATTCCTAAAAAGAAAGAAGAAAGTTGTTCAGGATGGAGAGGAGCTTCTGGTATTTCAAAAAGAGAGGAAAGAGATCGATCTAGAAGGAGAAGATCTAAAGGAGCTATTTGATCTTCCATCAAAAGGCCCTAATCTGGATACTTGTATCGTGGATAAGGAGGAGGATTGAGTATACACAATTATGCAGAAGAGGGTAAAATATCACCCTACAATGAATCGAAGTGTACTTCTCCCAGTATATAATGTACTGTGCGAGATTGTTGGGAAATGCATACTTGCAAATCAAGGGAGCTCAGAACAAGTCAGCAAGCCGAAGCTGAGATTGATGAAGGCGATAGTGGAGAGCAAGGAAAAAGAATACAACTGGCAACAGTTCTTTCTTCGTGCATTGAAAAATGAACGCACGAAATTCCAACCAGAGAAGACACCACAACTGGCTAGCAAGCTCAACTATGCCACCAAAATTTCTTACCTGATTGAAAATGTGGATGTTGGAGTTGATTGGAAGGAAGACAGAAAATGGAGCAATTTAAAATCACTCTTTAAATCTGGAAAGGCCTTGGAAGGAAAGAAACTGAGTGAGAGTGAGGAGAGCCCAGGGGAGGAGGAAGACATGGAGGAGATGAACCCGTCTGAAGGGAAGAAAACTAAACTGAGGAGACTAGTCAAGATGAGTAACAAGATGGCGAAACACAAGGAGGAGGTCGCTGAAAAGGTCTAAAAAAGAAATGAGAAGAGAGCTGCTGAGAAGGAGAAGGAAACAGCTAAACCCACTAAGAAAGCCAGAAAATCAACCTCTATTGATGACTCTTCATCAGGTAACCCTAAATCTTCTCCCAACGTTATCTCTGCTGATACCGATTCTGATGCCCCTACCCCTACCCCCATTAGAATCAAAATCAAAACCAAACCCCGTACTCCTCTAAAAACCAAGCGTATCTCCAAAATATCTCAAACCCCCACTGAAGGCTCTCAACAGCCTGAAAGTGGATCCACAAAAGACACCTCTTCTGAAACCTCTACTGAAACAAGCTCTAAACCCACTGAACCAACCCCCACTGAACAAACATCCACTGAACCATCCCCCACTGAACAAACCTCTTATGAGCCAACCCCCTCTGAACCTAACCCCTCTGAACAACAAACTTCCACTCTCGAAACCATACCAGAAGAACCATCTGAACCCAGTTCCCCCACCCATTTTTTGCCATCTGATGATGAAGAAGGGTACTCCTTCATGGATACTCTTAAGGATGAATTGGCCTACTCCTTGGAGACGAAGTATCATAAGCTGGATGAATATCCTACCCTGAAAGCTATGTTCTTAAAGGTCAGGCTACTTGTCCAACTCAAGGATAGGAGACTGGCGGAGATTTTGTTGGCCGTAGGAGGAGGTAAGGCTGAGGACTGGAAGAAGGAGGAGTAAGAAGTGTTAGAATTTACTGGTCTCACCAAAACCAGGCTGCTATGTGATGAGAAGATATTCTAAAGCCTGGTGATGGACAAGATTAACGAGGCCAAATCTTCATCAAATAAAACGGTGGATGAAAATGTGGAGGAGGCTGAGAATGAAAGGAAGGAGGAGGGGGAGAGGTCAGAAATGGAGAAAGGTACTTCACCAGTGCAAGGTGGTGGTGAAGTAGCCAATGATGTATCTGAGGCAAGGGATACTGAGGCTCAAAATTTGCCAAAGAGCAGTTCAGTAGAGGTGTCTACTGAAACTACTCCACAACAGCCCTCAGTGGTGCCTTTAGAGTCAGCTGAGGTGACTGGATCTGAAGGAGTTGAAAAGGAGAGCGAAAAAGAAAAAGAGGTGGAAATCACTGATGTTGTGAGTGGAGAGATTAGAGCAATCGTCCCTGTAAAGAGCGAATTGGCTGAAAAGAATAAAGTTGAAAATGTCAGTGAGAGTGAGAGTGAGAAGAGGGAGGATGAGGGAGTCCATACGGAGATAGATGAGCAGACTGGGTTAGGAGGTTAGTTTGAGGGGGAACATGCTAACCCTTCATTATGTGCAGGAAATCCAACCCCTGAGGTACCCAAGGCTACTCTTAGTCTAAGTCCTCTGAAGCAAGCCATCAGCCATGTTGAGGATGTGAGACTTCCATCCATTGAAGCTCAGGTGAGAGATCTGCAGGAGATTGTACAAAAAGATGTAGATGAAACAGTTATTCTCTCAGACCATATTGATGAGCTTATGGAGTCCACTACCTCGTCCCTCCAGAATCTAAATCTCAAAGTTGAGGATTCCCAACAGATGGTCATAGATGTGGTGGAAGGACAAAGTGTTCTGGTAATTGAAGCCCTCAAGAAGATGGAGAAGAAGGAGGAAGAAGCAAGGGCCAAATTCTTAGAAGACTCAGTGGAGAATGTGTCCACCAACCTAAAGTCCTCAGTAGAGGCTTTCTCAACTGATCTTATGGAGAAGGTTGAAGCTTTGTGGAACAAAAAGGTGACTGAATTAAAGGCCAAGCATGAGGAAATGTAGGCCAGCTTGAAGGAGGTTCTGAAGCAGGCGGCAGAAGACTTCCCCACCCAAGAGAAGATGGACGTTATCATCAGTGCAAAACTTGACCAATTTGTCAAGTTTGGTCAAACTGCTGGAGCAACACTTGAAAGATTGGAAGAAGAGGTGGATCACTGCTCAACCCAACTGAGGGCAGTTGAACATGATCAGATGAAGCTGAATATCACTATTGTTGAGTTCATGATTAATGTCGAAAAGGGGGAAAAGTTAGTGTCTGGGAAGCAAATGAAGTTGGATCCGAAAAACAAAATGGAGTTAATCCTTGAGACTGGTGACTTTGCTAGAAGTCAGCAGATCAAGCATACTATGAAGAAGGTGAACAAGGAGGCTCAACAATTGGCTGATGAGAGAAACCAAAGGGTGAAAGGAAAAGAAGTTTAGGAACAGAGGGACTTGTCCAAATTCAAAGAGGCTGCTAAAAAAGACAAGAGAGAAAGAGTTGCTCTAAGGGGAGAGACAACCAAGAGGAAGGCCACTGATGCGCTCTCAGCTGGGGTGGCAAAGAGACAAGGTCTTCTCAAAGGTTGGCTGCAAAGTCGACTGAAGATTCAGTTGAAATCGTCCCAGTACTGAATCCAGAGCCCATCTCCTCTGAAGTTCCCAAGTCTGCTCTAACCAGAGTCACTGAGCTAACTGAGCTAATTAAAGAAGCAGGAGGGATGAACGAAAGAGCTCAGAAGCTAACAGCTCAACAGCAGGAAATGAGGGACAGGGCTGTTGGAAGAATTGAATCCGTTGCTGAACTGGCAGAGAGGAAAAAGAAGGAGATGTTGGCAACCTTCGACAAGACCACCTCTAAGAAGTTCAAGAATGGTTATCAGAAGTGGACAGCCAAAATGAAGAAAGAGAAGATGGTGTCTTCAAAGGCTAAATTCCCTCATCATGATACTTGGGTTCCCAAAAAGCTCAATGATACTTGGGAGACAGCCAAGAGGGAATTTGTCTACTCCTATTATGTTAGTGGAGAACTTGAAAAAGAAAATGCTCAAGACTTGTTCAATGATTAGCTTTTCGAGTCTTATCCAAAGCTCTACCTTGATATCAATGAAGCCTGGAATGACAAGTTTCCAGACCATGCTCTCCTGAACCCATCATCTACTGGCCCCCAACTGATGCAACTGGTAAAGTAGATAGAGAAAGAATCACTGAAGAATGGGTTTCTCTGTGTGAGTATTTGGGTCTCAAGGGACATTCAAAGGAAACCATGGAAAGAAAGAATGAGCTGAAGATTAGAGTATTCAAGCAATATGGTCTGGAGCCAATTTTTGAGTCCATCTAATCTGGTTAAAGTATTTCTGGGCATTTGTTTATAACTCCCAGCTGTTCTTTTATTTTTGAAATTATTTTAGTAGACTTCATTGTAATTGTACCTGCACTTGATCCAATATGAATGCAAACTCTACTGATTTTACAGCCCAAGATAATATCTCATTATCATTTAGGCTTTTGTACTTGAATGCATTTACTTACAAAATTTTCTGAAAATTTATGCCAACTGAATGAGTTCAACTGAAAGGAAATATGTAAGAGATAGGTTTCGGCATAATCAAAAAGGGGGAAATTGTTGGGAAATTGTATAGACTTGTGTTTTGATTAAGATTCCAAAAGGTTCCTCCTAAGTCATTTGTAAGTAAAGTATTCAGTATAGTTAGAATAGAATTAACCAGTTCAAATGTTAAGGAACTGAAGTGCATTTACTAATTCAAATAGTGTATCTAAGAGTTGAAGAAGTCCGCTGAAGAAGAAGTGAAGTGAAGAAGACTAAGTTATGAATGTTTTCTAAGTGCGTTCTTACTTAGCCTATACCATCACTAGAGGATCAAGGTCCACTGATGACGACTAACAACGCACATTCAATGCTAAACACATTAAAAGATGTTAGTTAATCTGGTTGGAACAAGACAAATCGAATATCAGTAAAGCTTGCAATAAATGAAGGAATAAGAAGGTTCTCTCAGTTGAGTTTCACCTTAAAACCAGACAGAATTCTGAGCAAGTAAACTGTGTGGTCCAATAAGAAGATGACACGTAGGTGTACTCTACTGACAGTCGACCTGTCATAGACTGACAAGTACCAAAAGTCTTGCTTTAGCTTTCTCCCGAGAGCTGGTAAACAGGCAAGGTCTTTCAGCTGTTTCTTGACAAGACCTAAAGCTTAAATAGAGTCATTTGAACCAATCAGATACAAGAGACTTACTTGAGAAGATTCAACTCCAACGGGAAGATTTTCAGAAAGGTCTATAAATACAGAAGGTCGTGCCCATTTCTACGTAAGGGAAACTTAACAAGAACAAGCATTCTCTACACTCATAACTTACTACGAAGCACTCGAAATCACCCTTGTTTCTCAAGTGTTTCATATTTGTAGAGAGCATACCAAACCTTCTGTAACTGAGCTTATAGTTATATCCAAACCTTAGAAAGAGATAATCCATCCTTAAGCCCTGAGCTAACTTGTAAGGATTATCTCCCAAACAGTTGGAACCAAACTCTGCTCAAAACGCTACCCCAAAGTTAGGTTGTGAGTTAGAGTTAAGAGGTGTTAGTAAGTTGATTGTTGATATCAATCTGAAAGCTGGTTGTTTTGGGAACTAGGACCTGGAAGTATCCTAGTGATCAAATATCCTTGGCACTATAACACAAGGAATTCCAAGTGAAAGGAATTCTCCTGTTTAATCAGGACAGTGGACGTAGGAGATTCATCTCTGAACCACTTTACATCTTGTGCATTTACTTTATGCTACTTCTCTAAGTGTGTGTCACTCAAACAAGTTTTATCTAGCAAAACGAGGTTTTCATAAGGGCTCACTAATCCGCATCTGAAAGCTAATTAGATAGTAGTTCAACTGAAAGTCTTGAGCTTTCAGTGGAGCTGATATCTCTGTAAGCTTTCATAAGTAAATCTCAGCAGACCTCAAAGTCCACTGAAGATCTACTGTCTCGAGTTAATCTGATAAGTTTTAAAGAAAGAAGTTTGATTGTAACATCAGGTGTATTCCCCCCCCCCCCATACACCTGTGTAACTCGTTTCGGGACCAACAAAAATTATCATATCATTATTGATTAAAACTATATTATTCATTAATCAAATTTTTGCATAGCAACTAAAAATTAAGTGTCTTAATATATATATATATATATATATATATATATAATTACATTTATTTTGAAATGGAGTGAAAATTAAACATAATTATTTACAAATCATCTCACAATTATTATTGATTACAACTTTATTACAAAATTATGCACAATTATTATCAAATTATACCAATTAGCAAAAGGGGACAAATAAGGTCGGGAAAAGTAGGATGTCGGTCTTGGTCGCCTCTGACAAGAGTGACCAAGACCATTTTTGTTGATCGCTCCTTCCAAAGGCGATCAACATTATATTAGTAATACCCACACAATTTACCCTGTTTGCGCAACCCTATTTGAAAATTGGTCTAAATAAATAAATATAACATATATGTATATGTGTCTCTCTTTTGGGTTAGGATCTCCTCCTGTATAAGAGGGTCTTGTGCAGATCCTGACCCTTGGATCACTGTCTTGCACAAATCCTCTTTTAGAATATATATTTTTTCAAAGGGCATGCCTTGTGGGCTCACACTTGAAGTGAAATATAGAATTTGTATCTTGCATACATTGAGGGTGTGTTTAGTTGGGGGGTGTGGAGGTGAGAAATAGGAATGAAATAAAATTTATGTGTTTGATTAGAAATTTTGATCCCATGAATAGTGAATTGAAATATAAAAAGTAAAGGATGATAGTATTAGATTCATTCCTTAACATTTTAAGGTAAATGAAAGTGATTCCCCCTATAATTCATGTGTAATTTTTTTTTTTTTAGTCATCGTAAATTTATTATTAGTAGTAGTATTATATAATATTTAAACATTATTAATTCATAGAGTGTTTTTTAATACACAAAATATATTAGGGTAATTTTTATTATTAAATATTTTATCAAACCAAACATCATATATGATAATGATAGTCATTCATCTCCACCAACCAAATAAGTTAATAATATTGATTATATCTATTATCATCCCTTACTGATTATAAGAATAATGCTACTTGTGAAAACTCGTGTGACTATTCTCCCAACTTTATATATCAACTATTTTTTATCGATAAAATTTTAACTCGATTCCATGACCTTTCGGTCATAGGTAGTGTAGTGTTTCTAGAATTCTCAATTAATAAGTTATTTTTGCTTAAAATAAATTTAACTTCAAATTCCTCGTGCTCCACATATAGCGATTAACAAAACAAAAATTGTACCTAAAATCTTTTTAATTAAACCATAAGAACTCTTCTCCAAACATTTGGGTTTTTGGTTACTAAGAACTTTTTCTAGCTCAGTTTTATATTCAAATTTGGACTATAAAAAACTCGTCCATATTATTTTTAGGCCACCGTTATTTGCATTAGCCTCTTTGGTAAAGACACTGTTCGGATTAATATATTACACATTTTAAAAAAAAAATTGACTTTTTTTTTAAATAAACATAAAATTCAAAATATTGCGCATTTCATTTTGTTTAGAAAAATGTTCGAAATATTGAAACAATTTTGAAAATAATTTCCAAACAACAAATAGTATATTCATCTGAGTAGTGTTTTTAACAAAGAAGCTATTGCAAATAATGTGAGCCTATTTTTATTCAAATTAGACTATGTTTTAAGGCCACGGTTACTTGCACTACCTTTTTGTTAAATACATTACCTCGATTTTTTTATTTTTTTTCGAAAATTTGTAAAATTCAAAAAAGATTTGCTACATTTGTTTTTATTTTCACTATGTTCGAATTTTTTTTAAAAAAGGTGAAAAATTTTGATTTTTTTTTTTTTTTTTTCCGAACACCGGATGTATTCATAGTGTATTTAAGTGCAAATAACCTGTGCATGTTTAAAATGTCGGCCCAGCCCAATATGTTGCCATTACAGCAATGATGTGTAAAGTGCGCAATTTAGACGATGAAATCTAGGGTTCCAAATGGCCCTCTTTTGTTCATCCCTTTCCGTGCCCTAATCTCCAAAGAAATTACGCAATTCAGAAGCCCTTCACATCGAAAACCTCAATATCGAAATCCCCTAATTTCGGATTTTTTAAATTTTCAATTTCTGCTCCAGCTAAAATTCCTATTAAGAAAGGTGAATGTCGTTCGAGTTTGAGCTCTCCAGTTGAATTAGACGATGTCCCTCCCTCCAATGTAATAATCTTCATCAAAGGTACACATTTTTATCGGTGGTAAAATATTGAGATTCGCCCCTTTGTTCAATTACAGATGAATTTTAGGTTTTGCAGAAATTTTTTGGCCAATTCACTTTAATCTGTAGTAGGATGATATGGGATTTTTTGTCCTTTATTTATAATTTTACGAATATTACAAACTATTTAAAAAAAAAAAAAATTATACTACGTTTACCTTATTTTTGAATAAAATTAATGATACGATTACATGTTTGAAAAGTAGATATAAAATTTGTGTTGTGTTGAAATACTAACCAGGTATGGAGTTAGCACAATGATTTCGGGTAAATTGATCAATCAAAAGTCCTTTAAGCATGAAGATTTTGATGTTATAATGTGGTAATTATAGTCTAGAGGACTCTAAACAGTATGCAATATATTGAGTTGCATAACTTAAAATTTTGCTATGGAATCCAAAATAGTTTTATATCTCAAAATAATTGCACTCATTAATATTGCATTCCTATGCGCTCCAGTTCAAACTGCTCGGTTTACTATGATCGTGGTCAGGCTTCTATACTGGCATTGTTTTGTATTATAATGCAGTACTTCGTAGTCTAATCCTTACATATTCATATTGAGTTTTATATATTGCAATAAAATGAGAATAAATCACATTCTCATGCACGGTTTATCTTTAATCGTCCTTTATAGTATTGCTTCATGGATTGACCAAGTGTACCGATTTGCATACGCAGGGTTGGCAAATTCAACCGTGGAAGGGGGGATAAAGACGGCTTTTTCGCAATTTGGTGAAGTCACTCGAGGTGCAACTAGGTCTAGGCATTTCTTTTAAGTGTCTACATTGTGCGCATTGCTGTCTTTACACTCTTTAAAATGATTCAATTTCACATATGTTTGCAGTAAAAGTCGTAACTGATAAGAAAAGTAAGCAGTCTCTAGGATTTGGTTATGTTTGGTTTACGAGAGAAGAGCATGCCCAAGATGCTATCAGTACGATGAATGGACAGGTAAACAAACCCATTCTTCATTCAGCAAGTTTGAATCCCAAATTTAGCTACTTGTGAAAGAAGAAATTATTTTCTAACCAGTAACCACAACTAAGTTGAATCCTTTTATAGCCAAGAAATAAATTGAAAATTATGCACTTCAATATAAATGACACTCGTACTATAATAATAGACAAAACTCTTATGAACCTGGTTCACATATCTAAGACCCGTGAACTCCATTGATCCTACCTAGTAAACTCTTAATGGATCTGATATACAATTTTTTTGTCAAACTTGGCCAAAAATGACTAGGAGTTCATGTGAACCAAGTTCACATAATAATATTTGATGATACACTTTTTTGTTTAAAATTATGTGCTTTAGAATACACATATTTTCAGTACATGAGCACATGGTATGGTATGGGTATGAGGTAAAGATATCCAAACATATTGTCTTAAGCTAGAAAGGTATTATATTTTAGTTGTTGCTATAAAACAAAAAAAACAAAAAAAAAAAAAAGAATTTTTTTCTTTCACAAATCACAAATGCCTAAGAAAGGATTTGCTTCAAGTTTTCTTGAATTGGTTACATTTTGGCTTGTGTCCAGTTCTTTGAGGGCAGATTTATTCACGTGACCCTTGCAAAGCCCGGATCTTGCAAAACTCGTCCGAAACCTTACAAGTTCTAGAGAGCGTGCTGATGATAGATTCTGATTTCTTACCAAAGGAGTGACGAAACATCAACAGACAACTAAAGAAGTTTGGTCTAACTCAAGTGGAAACAATTCGGTATAATCTCATAACTGTTGTATTCGGTGATCGTTTTAGACGTATTAGCCCGTATCTGTTTCAGCTCATAAGCTAAGTTATCGTTCCTTTCAGGTTATACACGATTCTTATCGGAGAGAAATGTACAGATTGAGAAGCTCCATTGTACAATATCTGGGTTTGGAATGAAAATTTGTAAAGAAACCCTTCAACGTTAAATTGTAGCCATTTCCTGAATTTATATTCTGGTATGCATGCATTTACATTATTACTTAATAGTAACACTTCGTGTTATATATATGAGATCGGAAGTCCTAACTTAACCCACATTGTGATCAACATTTAAGGATTGACTTCCACTTATATAATCATTCAGGTATTTACAAATTCTTGTGGATTCGATGTGGGATCGTAATAATCGACCCCCTTAGAGTCGGATGTCCACGGACGGGGCGGGTGGCAACCCGTACCAAGGCCTACTTCTCGAGTGACAACCTACCTTATAAGATATCATCCACAATTTCTCGTGGATCCAATGTGGGATCGTAACACTTCGGCGCACCAGATGATTTGTGTAACATGTGCAATTTTGACTAAAAAAATTTAAACCAAACAATTTTCTTTTTAAAGTTTTGTGAATCATAGAAATAAATGGTCGAAAAGTATAAGCTAATGTGATAGAAAGTATCATTTTGTATGGTGAAAAATATTAGTTGAAAATTGAAAAGATACTAATATTTTTCCTATGAATTAATACTCTTTTAATATTTTTCTTCGTATGAATTAATGTGTTTTCCTATGAAAATTGAATTTAATTTTATACGGGCATTGTGTATATAAGTTTTTGGCAAATATTTCATTACTACAAGAAATTTCTCAATAATACGTATTATGTCGATCATGTGAATTTGAGGGAGGTTCCATGCATTCACAATAGGATGATTAAAATCGTAAATATATACTAGCATCAAAAACATATTTTCATGAGACCATTGACCTGGGCCGAAGCGGAAAATTGGAGATGGGAACTGGGCAAGAGTTTTGGGTAAATATATAATGATGCAAGCAGAAGAAAAAGATGGAGATATTGTGACACTTTGACACCTTTTAGTGGACTTCCCCTTGGTTGTTGTTTGCCAAAAATGAGAGAGAGTTTATACGGATTTATGTGGTTTGATTTAGGCAAAAATACCAAATAAATATTTCATAAGAATAATAAATATCATGATTGATATTTAATGGGAATGATTAGCTATGAATGCAACGAGGAAGATGTAAAATGAAAAACAGTAAATGTAAGAGAGTTTGCTAGGGATTTTTTCTTGAACTTAATGATTTTTTCTGCATATATTCAATGTGTCCTTAATGACAGTACTAGTGTCCTTATTAGCTTATTTTCTTATTCTGAACGGTCTTGTCTGCTTTTTTCTATGATCGTTCAATAATGAGTCAGTTGGTGTCTTTAGTGATGAGCTCTCTCATACCTATTGTATGATCATACAAAGTCGGATGTGTTTACTAACAAGCTGAGTGTATGAAGGACGGTGGATGAGCATACATGGGGAGAGGTGGTCGGTCATCTCGAGGTTTGGTGGACCTCCATATTTGGGTGTATTTTTTAATATGTTGGGTGTATAAGGAAAAATTCATTAGATGATCATACAAGATAATGAAAATGTTCGGTATATTTGTCTAGGTGATAAATATGATCACAATAATGGTATTTTTGTTGGGAGGAGATTGGTGTGACTGATTTACTTGAAAAGCGAAGATATTTTACTAAACACGATCTATGAGTTGGATGAGGACTACCTTGCAAGATTTGCTATGGTTTTGTGGCAGCAATGGAAGTGTTGTAATAATTCTAGGACATCTAGATTGTTGGTAGTCCTTATGTTTGAGTCAAGTCTTTAGATTTCTTTCTTCTTTTCTTTTTTTTATAAACTTATGATTCAAACACATATTTTCTCGGTTATAGGTAGTGAAGAGATCGAACTTATTTGCTGTTGTATCTTTTTTTAATTTTTTTTCTTTCAAATTAATGTTTTATTAATTCACAAAAATCTAACACAGTTGTCATTTAGTGGACCCAATTTCCATATTCCAAAATTCTAGTCATGTTTTATTTTATATTTTTCTTCCGAATGAATCAATGTGAAAATTCTAGTCATGCTTAAACGATGTGAAGCAAAAATTCCAAGTTGGTATTAGGAATTATGGATTTCATTATTTTTATATGTGAAGAATTTCGGTTCGATATCTATAGTACTCACATTATTCAAAATCAAATTTTAATTTTTTTGATGATCCCTAACCAAAAATAAATATTAATTAAAAAACTTGATTCGATTTGTTTAGTTAATTCTAAATTGGATTGTGTATACTTATCCGCCGTAGCACTCATGGAGATGTCAATTTTGACTATTGTCACATTTGTAATATAATAAAATTATAAAATAAGAGTGTATTTGACAAAATCTATTGATAAATATAAAATGACTTATTTCCAAATAAAGGGGGTTACGTTTTTAATACTGTTGTAAATTTAGAATATTTATTATTCCAAATCTAGAAGATTTGATGTGGACATTACTAATGGACTAATGACCTAATGGACTTCACATCTTAAACTAGAGTTTTATTCTTATAAATAGACTATTGTACTCATAATTATAATCACTCATACACAAGAATATTAATGAAACTTCTGGCTTGGCTCGCCCCCAGACGTAGTCGATCCCGACGAATTGGGTGAACAAATCCCGTCTTTTATTTTACGCACTTATTTACAACACGTTATCAGAACGAGACTCTGCCCGAGATTAAACGGTACGCCCCAAAATTAATTCTCTACAAATCATATGAATTAATCCCCGTACCGAATTATTTGATCTATGCGTTACATGATTTATATGCTCTAGAATTATTAATTTGATTTGTTTATGTTCTTGTAATTAATTGAATCAAATCGTGTTTCGAATTGGATTAATTTCAAATTGAGAATCGAACAAGCAATGGCCGCCGCCCGAAGACGAACGGCCGTCGCCGCGCATGCGTCGCGGCCCAGCAGCCGCCGCCAGCGCGGCGCTCCCCGTGCACCGTCCGCCGCCGTCCACGCAGCGCTACCCGTGCACGGCGTTGAGGCAGTGCAAGCCCTCCGCACGTGGTGCCATTTTTCCCGAAATTTTGTGAAACCCTAATCTAATTTCGATTTCGTTTTAAAATAACACAAAATTCTAATTAATTTATTTTAAAATCCTGAAAATATTTCGTTAAATTTCATTAATATACATGAAATATTTAGCCTCATGAATATGCATGTTTATTAAGTCGTAAATTTTCCTTAAAATTATTTTCATGTGATTATCGCTCATAATAAATTATTTTGCATGTATCTTTGATTTAATTATCTTACGTGCATTATTTTTCTCGCACATAGTTTATTTCTTTATAGTCCGCATATTATGCCCGGGTAGGCGGCACCCGGTACTTGTCGGACCGTAATTTATGTTTTGGGTAGACGGCAGTCAATTCTTGTTTCTATGTGCTCTAGAATAATCAAATATATCCTTGTTTCTCTGTTGTCAATAAATTTGGTCACATCTCTTACCATGTCACTTTAATAATTGTAGTGTATCATGTCTGATATTACCAAAAGAGAATTTGCTGAGCTTGCTCTTGATGGTAGTAACTACCTGACATGAGCGCTAGATGTCGAGATACATCTAGCCTCAACCAACATAAGCGGTGCGATTGTCGATGATTCAAAATCAACTGACGCCCAGAAGGCGAAAGCTCTGATTTTTCTCAGACATCATCTTAATAAGGACCTGAAAAATGAATATCTCATTGAGAGAGACCCCGGAACGTTGTGGAAGTCCCTGAAGGACCGTTTCCAATAACAAAATGACATACTCCTCCCCCAGGCTCAATACGATTGGTTGAACCTCCGTTTTCAAGACTTTAAGTCTGTAACGGAGTACAACTCAACCCTACATCGTATTGTATCTCAGTTAAAGTTATGCAAGCAAACTGTAACTGAGGACGACTTAATCCAGAAGACTTTGTCGACTTTCCACGCCAGCAACCTTGTACTTCAGCAGTAGTATAGGGCTAAGAACTACACTGTACAGTCTTAGCTAATTTCTGCACTTCTAGTGGCAGAAAAGCACAACCAACTCCTTATGCAGAATTATAACTCGAGACCAGTTGGCTCAAAAGTTGTGCCCGAAGCACATGCTACAGCTCAAGGTAGTACAAGTGGTCGCAAGTGTGGAAGGGGGAGAGGAAGTAAACGAACTCGTAGCAAAGGCCGAGGTCGTAGTAAGTCTGGTGGTCCAGGTACCTTGAATAACAATCAAGCTCAGGCTCGTGAAAGGCTGCACCTAACACGAATCCCGCTACTCAAAAATCTGACAATCAAGATAAGGTTGAGCAGTCCTGCTACAGATGCGGATGCAAGGGTCATTGGTCTCGCACGTATCGCACTCCCAAACACTTGGTTGAGGCTTACCAAAAACAGCAGAAGGACGATAAGGGGAAGGCTCCTAGAGTTAAATCTCACCATGCCAGCCTACCTGAAGCAGACCCTGACCAAGACAACATCGATCATATGGGCATTGAGCTTAAGGACTTTGGAGATGATGAGTGATTTGCATATTTGATTAATTCTAGTACTTTATTTTTTAATAAGACAATTTTATGTTTTGGATCCTTTTTTTTGGATACTTTATTTTATTTTATGGATGATCCTATTGTTTAGCTTTGGTGTGTTTGCCTTAATAGATGTCCATTACATTTATTTTGATATTGTTGTTCTCATTTATGGCTTGTGAACATATCAGTTATTAGGTTTGGACAATTTCCTCTTGCATGATGGACGCACATAGTGATTTATGTTTGGTAAATAGCGCCACCACACATACAATCCTAAAAGATAGGAAGTATTTTCATAACTTGATAGAACGTAAGGGGAGTATAACTACAATAGCCAATGATAGTACGTTAATAGTGGGCTCCAGAAGAGCTTTCATTGTCCTCCCCATGGGTACCGAACTCATAATCGAAAGTGCTTTATTGTTTCCATAATCTAAGCGTACCCTACTCAGTTTTAGAGATATTAGGATAAACGGATATCACATTGAAACTGAAACTGAGAACAATAACGAATACCTTTTGATGACTATTACTCGAGGTAACCGTAAACAAGTTATAGAAAAACTTTCTTCCTTCTCCTCCGGATTGTACTATTCCTACATCCGGCCGTCTAGTTCCCATCTACCTATGAGTATGAAATTCTATGATCCAAATTCTTTTAAATTGTGGCATCAGCAGTTAGGTCATCTAGGACAAACTATGATATTTAGGATTCTATCTAACTCAACTGGTCATAATATTTCGAATAATAGAATCCCTCCTATTGATGAATTTATTTGTGATGCATGTTCTAAGGGTAAGTTGATAGTACGTCCGTCGCGCACTAAGATTGGACTAGAGTCTCCGGTTTTCCTTGAGCGAATTTAAGGAGACATTTGCGGACTGATTCACCCAGCATCAGGACCATTTCGTTATTTCATGGTCCTTATTGATCCCTCCACTAGGTGGACATATGCCTGTTTGTTGTTCACCCGCAATCAAGCATTTGCGAAACTCATTGCGAAAACTATCGAGCTTAGAGCTCAATTCCCGGATTATCCAATCAAGTCGATTCGCATGGATAATGCTGCTGAGTTCAGCTTAAAGGCCTTTATATATTACTTGTATGGCCCTGGGAATTAAAGTGGAGCATTCGGTCCCCTACGTCCATACCCAAAATGGTCTTGCTGAGGCACTAATAAAACGTATCAAACTTATCGCGAGACCATTGCTTATGAACTCCAAACTACCCACTTCATGCTGGGGGCATGCAGTCCTACATGCATCACACTTAATACAAATCCGTCCAACTGCATATAATGATCATTCCCCCCTACAGTTAGTGCGTGGGAAAGAACCTAACATTTCCCATCTGCGTATTTTCGGATGTGCGGTATATGTTCTGATAACATTACCAAAGCGGACGTTTATGGGCCCACAAAGGAAACTCAGTATTTACATCGAATTTGACTCTCCATCCATCGTGAAATACCTCGAGCCTTTATCTGGGGATCAATTAACGGCCTGGTTCGCTGATTGTACATTCGATGAAGATTACTTCCCAGCATTAGGGGGAGATCCGAATTCAAAATTGAATGAATGCCGGGAGCTTACGTGAAACGTAAGTAATCTTTAGTATCTAGATCCGCACACTAATCAATCTGAACTAGAAGTTCAGAAGATCATTAACTTGCAAAATTTAGCAAATAATCTGCCAAACGCGTTCACTGACCATAGAGGTGTAACTAAATCGCATATACCTGCAGTAAATGCTCCCCAAAGGGTTGAGGTCCCAAGCAAAACGAGTACTCATGCCCCCACATGCCAAAAGCGTAAGGGACCCTCAAGAGATAGTAATACACCTAAATGAAAGGCTAGCAAATCTGGTCATCTCTAGAAGAGATTCGTCTAGATAACATCAAGTCTCTTGGAGACGAGTGTCCTAGTGATGAAGCACGTGCACAAAATATTCAAGGCACT
Source organism: Ballota nigra (assembly GCA_947034835.1). NCBI lineage: Eukaryota > Viridiplantae > Streptophyta > Magnoliopsida > Lamiales > Lamiaceae > Ballota > Ballota nigra. The sequence continues at coordinate 67,336,969 of OX344729.1, read as the reverse complement.
AGGACCGTGGAACGACCAGACCCAAATACAATGGGAAATGAGAAAGGTCCGGTTGACGTAAACGTCGAAGTCTATGTGAATTTCACAGATACGGGAGAAACATATAATAGATATATAACTGTCGTCGATGACACATTTGTAGTGTCAATTGCTCTTCCATTATAAATGATCTAGATCTAGAACCCAAAACAATCGCTGAGTGCCGGAAGCGCTCCGATTGGGTTAAATGGAAAGAGGCAATTGAAGCTGAGCTCGCATCGCTTAACAAAAGACAAGTATTTGGCTCTTTCATTTGTACACCCACGCGCGCTATCCCTGTAGAATATAAATGGGTATTTGTACGAAAACGAAATGAGAACAATACTGTGGAGAGGTATAAAGCGAGGCTTGTAACTCAAGGGTTTTTGCAGAGACCCGGGATTGATTTCGATCAAACCTATTCTCCCGTCATTGACTCAATAACGTTCCACTACTTGATATCTCTAGCAGTTAAAATGACTCTCCAAATGAGATTAATGGACGTAGTAACCGCGTACTTATACGGATTACTTGATGCCGATATTTATATGAAAATCCCCGATGGATTTGACATTCCTCAGATGAGGGATGGTGAAAATTGCAGTATGTATAGCATAAAACTGCAGAAGTCATTGTATGGCCTGAAGCAATCGGGCCTCATATGGTACAACCGACTCAGTGAATTCCTTCAGAAGAAGGGATACACATTCGACAAAGCTTTCCCATGCGTATTCACGAAGAAATAACAAAGAAATCACAAAATGATTTTTGCATCATATTCGTCTATGTTGATGACCTGAACATAATCGGAACATGCAAAGAGATTGAAGAAGCCAGTTCAATCTTGAAAGCCGAATTTGAAATGAAAGCCTTGGGTAAAACCAAGTACTGTCTCGGCCTGCAGATCAAGCATCTCCCAGAAGGAATTCTTATACATCAGTCGACCTACGTGAAGAAGGTATTGGAAAGATTTCACATGGATAAATCTCATCCACTTAGCACCCCTATGGTTGTTCGATCCCTCGAAGTGGATAAGGACCCATTTAGACCAAAAGAAGATTCAGAAGAAATTTTGGGGCCAGAAGTTCCTTATCTTAGTGTTGTCGGAGCATTGCTCTATCTCGCAAATTGCACTCGGCCGGACATTGCATTTGCTGTCAATCTGCTTGCGAGATATAGTACTTCTCCTACAAGGAGACATTGGAATGGTAAGGGACCCAAGATCTTGGATTGTTTTACCGTAAAAACCAAGACAAAACCTTAGTAGGTTATGCGGATGCTAGCTATTTGTCTGATCCACACAATGCCATATCCCAGATTGGTTACGTTTTTCTCGGTGGTGGTACCGCGATCTCTTGGAGATCGGTTAAACAAACCATGATTACCACGTCTTCAAACCACTCAGAGATAATAGCTTTGTTTGAAGCTGTACGAGAATGTGTTTGATTAAGGTCCTTGGTAAAACACAGGGCCGCTCCTTTTTTTAGGCCGAAGAGTCGATCGACTCGGGCCCGTCAAATTTGTAATTTTTTAGGGGCCCCAAATTATTTTTATATAATATATATATATATATATATATATAATATAGATATATAAATTCTCAAGACTATTACGTACTATGCCAATTGTCCTTGCGGTTGATGTTTCCGCCTGTCGGCTCAGAGGTCCTATGTTCGAACGAGGATGGGAGCTTATATTTTTGTTAAATTTTAGATTCACATCTAATGGGCTTCTTCCATGAAAAGGCCCATGTCCACCCCTATTAACTCTCCACCGCCATACACTACTAATATATATATATGCTTGTTATCAATTCCTCTATTAATTAACATCAGCCATCGGTGGGCGGAAGTCAAAGAAAGAAAGAAAACCCCAAATTTCAGTACTCCACAGGTAATTTATATTAATGAATTATGGTTTATCTTTTTTTTTTCTTTTAATAGTATATTTGTATAATTAAAAAAATTATATTAAAATACTTAGTGATCAATAAGTAATAACAATTATGTAATTTAAATTTGATATATTTATCTATGTATGTGTAAAAATATTATTTCTTATGTTCAATAGTAATTAGTTATTGATGATTTGTTTCTTTAATTTTTAATTATTTATTCAACATCATGCCGCCTAAATATATGTCTGGATATCAAAAGAGGGAAAAAAATCAAGGATAGACGATTTAATTCAAAGTCAAGCGGGTGATATTGGTAAATATTTTAGTTCTAATAAACAAGGTGTCGAAGAGAAAAACAATGAAGTTGAGGATCTATTGGATGAAGGAATAGGTGAAAAGTTGAAAGAAGAAAAATTGAATGGGGATGATAATGAACTTGGTTTTGAAGAAACAACTTAAACTTGTGATATGCTTGCATCAAATGATGATAATGAAGAAGTGATTGAACATGAGAAAGACGGTGTCTTTGTTCAATATGAGAATGTAAATCAAGAGACGAATCTTGATGATCCAGGAAAGTGGAATAATATTGCTCAGAAAGTTAGAGATTGTTTAGTGGAAAGAGGCCCCAGGAGAGATTCTTGTAGGTTGTTCCTGTAGGATCAAGCGCTTACCACTAGACTAAAAGCCCGGACTTGTAGTGAGGTGCTACTTTATTTCCTTTAACCCTATCTAGCAGCAGCGCCACAGATCGAATAGCCTCCGCCGGACTTGGCGCACCGGGCCTTTATCGCACCCGACGTGGCTGGGAGATGCTGGACTCCGCGCCCAACAATCCCCCCCCCCCCAGCATCTGCCAGCCCTCTTGGCCAACAAATGCCTTCCACTGGGATTCGAACCCGTGACCTGTGCTCTGATACCAATTGTAGGATCAAGCGCTTGTCACTAGACTAAAAGTCCGGACTTGTAGTGGGGTGCTACTTTATTTCCTTTAACCCTATCTAGCAGCAGCGCCACAGATCGAATAGCCTCCGCCGGACTTGGCGCACCGGGCCTTTATCGCACCCGACGTGGCTGGGAGATGCTGGACTCCGCGCCCAACAGTTCCCAAAAAATAATGTCAAAAGACATTTCGATGCATCATATTATAAAAGGATTTTGTCAAACGGAGAGAAAATAGATAGAAGGTGGCTATTATACTCAATTTCTTTGGACAAGATTTTTTGTTTTTGTTGTAAGTTGTTCAAGAAAAAAACAAAGCCGGAGTTCAATTTGCTAGCTAGTGAAGGCTACAATGATTGGCACAATTTAAGTCGTTGTCTGAGAGGTCATGAAGCTAGTTTGGAACACATGGAATGTATGAGTGCTTGGCTTGAATTGGAAAGAAGGTTAACAAAAGGTAAGACAGTTGATGCAAGCATACAAATTCAACTCAACAAAGAAAAAGAGCATTGGAAACAAGTATTGCAACGGATAATTGTTATTGTGCAAAGATTGGCAAAAAATAACTTAGCATTTCGGGGAAGTGTTGAAAAGCTTCATGTAGAAAATAATGGTATTTTCTTGCAAATGATTGAAATGATTGCGGAGTTTGATCCAATAATGAAAGAGCATATTCGGCGTATTCAGGATCGTGAGACTTATGTTACGTATCTCGGAAGTAGAATTCAAAATGAATTGATACAAGTGTTGGGAGATGAAGTAAGAAAAAATATAATTGCGAAAGTGAAATGTGCAAAATATTTTTCTGTCATCCTAGATTGCACTTCGGATGTTAGTCACAAAGAGCAAATGTCTCTCATTATACGTTGTTTAGATGATACACAAAGTTCTGCAAGAATTGAAGAATATTGGGTGAATTTTTTAGAAGTAGATGATACTTCGGGATTATGACTTTTTACACATCTTCAAAATACTTTGATCACTCTTGGACTTAATATTGATGATATAAGAGGTCAAGGCTATGAGAATGGATCTAATATGAAAGGAAAATACAAAGGTGTACAAAGCAGATTACTTGAAGTAAATCCTAGAGCATTTTATACTCCTTGTGGTTGTCATAGTCTTAATTTGACGTTGTGTGATATGGCGAATTCTTGCCCTAGAGCTATGACTTTTTTTGGAGCGATTCAACGCATCTATACATTATTCTCTTCTTCAACCAAACGCTGGAAGATATTTAAAAATCACGTGACGGGTTTAACAGTTAAACCATTGTCGCAAACGCGGTGGGAGAGTCATGTTGAAAGTGTAAAGGCTATCAAGGAGCAAATTATGCAAATCAAAGATGTTTTACTTGACTTGATAAATGACACTGAAGATCCGAAGACAAGAAGTGAGGCTGAATCCTTGGTATTATATGAATTTGAGAATTTTGAATTCTTGCTTGGTGTATTAATTTGGTAAAAGTTGTTACATGCCATCAATGCTGTGAGTAAATTTCTTCAATCTGAAAATATGGATATTGATGTTGCTATCAAACTCTTGTAAGGATTCATTGTATTTCTTGAAGACTATAGGAAAAATGGTTTTGATAAAGCTATGAGTGAAGCTAAAGAAATGGCTAATCAGATGGGCATTGAAGCTATATTTCGAGAGAAACGTATTATTCGGAGAAAGAAACAATTTGATGAGAGAGATAGTGAAGAAGTAACAAAGTCAGCCGAGGAATCTTTTAAAGTTAATTACTTTTTGTTTATACTTGATAAAGCTCGTACTTCTGTTGATACTCGATTTGAACAGTTTAAAAAGTATGAAGAGACTTTTGGGTTTTTGCTCAATTTGGAGAGGTTACGAAATATTGATGATGAAAGCTTGGTGAAGTCTTGCAAGAATCTTCTGCAATTGAAGTGATGAATTATTTGAAGGAGATGGATGGTTGTTTTCCCAATGCTTATATTGCTTATAAGATATTGTTGACAATACCAGTTACAGTAGCAAGTGCAGAAAGAAGCTTCTCAAAGCTAAAGCTCATCAAGACTTTTCTCTGCTCAACAATGTCTCAAGATAGATTGAATGGATTAGCTATGTTATCAATTGAGAAAGGCTTGACTGAACAAATTGATTATACAGATGTAATTAATGTTTTTTCCTCTAAAATTGTTAGGCGGGTTGTATTTAAGTAGCTAGCTACTTCGAAAATATTCATCATATTAATTTAAGCACTGCCGTTTTTTATTTTAGTATTGTACAATATTTAATTTCATGTCATTTAAAATTTTATATTGTATAAGCTAGTATAACTGTATAATTTAGGGGCCCAATTTTAAAATCGACTCAGGCTCCGCAATTCTTAGGATCGGCCCTGGTAAAATACATTGGTGACTCGTGTGGTATCACTAAAGGCGATACACCTCCCACCGTTATATTTGAAGACACCGCCGCCTTGCATCGCACAAATGAGTAATGGGTACGTCAAGGGAAACCTGACGGAACTTATTTCACCTAAGTTTTTCTACCCATACGAACTCCAGAAGAGTGATGTAATTACCATTCAAAAGGTGCAATCTAGTAACAATCTAGCAGATCTATTTACTAAGTCCTTACCTACGTCTACTTTTGAAAAGTACGTTCGTGGTATTGGGATGCAAAGACTCAAAGTGTTGTTGTCTTCAGGGGGAGCGGTAACTCCGAAATGAATCTAGAAGATTTAATCTAGAAGATCGATTACATTCCTCCCTAACTTATTATTTGGCCGATACCTAGCACGTGGAGTTTTTATGACAAGACATTTATATTACTCCCCCCGTCCCGCTATCCTGTTCCCATTTTGCCATTTTCGTCCGTCCCACTATTCTGTTCCCATACCTTATTTGGAAAGTAAATACTCATTTTATATTCATACACTTTATTCACATTTACACAATTGCCACCCACTTAACCTCATATTACACTCCCTCCACTAACTACACTTAACTCATTCATCTACCCACCACTATAACCCTACCCTATCTCATTCACTCTCGTCACTTCATCCGCCACTCTCACCATCTCTCTCATCTCTCTCTCTCTTGAAACCCTATTTTTCATTGTTCGTATGTTATCATTTCCGGCGATTGAGACGCTGGAAATGGACGATTCTATGCGCGATAATGAGTCTCCATTATCGTGTACCCCTCTAAATGAGACGATGGTACCGAAAACAGAGAATTTCATCCACGACTTTTCGAGTGCTCTACCACTTACTGCTCTACCACCGAGTTCGTCGGTTTCGGCTAAGGGACCGAATTCACCAACGTCGGAGGCTTGGGCGCCGGAATCATTGGATTTGGAGGCCTGGGTACCGGATTCCTTAGATTCGGAGGCCTGGGTACCGAAATCGATGGATTCGGAGGCCTGGGTACCCAATTCGTTGGATTCGGAGGCTTATGCCTCGAAATCGATGGATTTGGAGGCATGGGTATCGGATTCGAAGGATTTGGAGGCTTGGGTACCGGATTCAGAGGGTTGGTTGCCAGAATCTGAGGTTCCACCACCGGATTCCATGGCAACAGACTCATGGGTACAAGAAACTTTGCCTTGGGAAGGATGGGTACCTGGTTCGTCCGCTTTGGATGACACCCAATTTCCTCCTATTTCTGAATTTACTGAGGAACAACAACTATGGTACTTGGGATTTCTTGCTACTCAGTGTCCACTTGTGCTGAGGGAGGTCCATTCTCTTCCTTTTTTGAGTTATTATAAATCTGTTGTTATGGTGTTTTTTAACATTTGATTCCTTGGTACTCAGTATCTTTTGCATTTGATGGTTGATACTCAGTATCTTGCTACTAAGTTATTAAAAATCCATTTCTTGCTACTCAGTATCTTGTGCATGTGATGATTTTGATGGTTGATTTATACTGAAAGTATCTTGTGCATGTGATGAATTTGATGGTTTCTTTAAACTGAGAGCATCTTGTGCATGTGATGGATGTGTTGGTTGTTTAATGCATTGTTGCTCAATGATGAATCTGTTGTTTGTGATGAATCTGTTGATTGTGATGAATCTGTTGCTCAATGATGATCTGTTGTTGATTAATTCCTTGTTGCTCAGTGATGAATCTGAGAGCAATTCAATGTCACCACAAGGCAAGGTGATTCCTTGCCTTGTTGGAGACTTGAATCTGTTGCCTTGTTGTATGTGCTCAGTGATGAATATGTATGGTCAGTGATGAATCTGAGAGCAATTCAATGTCACCACAAGGCAAGGTAATTCCTTGCCTTGATGGAGACTTGAATCTGTTGCCTTGTTGTATGTGCTCAGTGATGAATCTGTTGCCTTATTGGAGACTTGAATCTGAGAGCAATTCAATGTCACCACAAGGCAAGGTAATTCCTTGCCTTGTTGGAGACTTGAATCTGTTGCCTTGTTGTATGTGCTCAGTGATGAATCTGTTGCCTTGTTGGAGACTTGAATCTGAGAGCAATTCAATGTCACCACAAGGCAAGGTAATTCCTTGCCTTGTTGGAGACTTGAATTTGTTGCCTTGTTGGAGACTTGAATCTGTTGCCTTGTTGTATGTGCTCAGTGATGAATTTGTTGCCTTATTGTATGTGCTCAGTGATGAATCTGTTGCCTTGTTGGAGACTTGAATCTGAGAGCAATTCAATGTCACCACAAGACAAGGTAATTCCTTGCCTTGTTGGAGACTTGAATCTGTTAGTTGTGTTGTGCTTAGTAATTCAATGTCACCAAAAGGCCTGCTTATATTAATAACTTGCATACAAAAGGTAGTTTGCATTGTGCCAAATAGGGATATCATCACCTAAATATAAGTTGCATACATATGGATTTGAAATGCACAAAAGATGATCTGCATATTACCTTTTCTATAGCTGCAACAAAAGGTAATATGCACAAAAACTTAAATCCTTGCCTTACTTCTTCACATGAACAGTTATAGACTAACCATTAGTTCTCCAATGTCTTCAACATCCCCAGCTTGTACCAAGTGATCAATACACTCTGTAACCAATATTAAGTCAACCGAGAGGTTTGTTGGGAGTCTGTTCTGCCTTGCCAAAGTTTCCTTTTTCATATGACTCAATCTGAAGTTGTTATGACCTCTTTGTTTCATCATTTCCACCATGCATGATTGCAGGCTTAGGAAAACCTTGTTAAGTGTTGAATGTGTCAGTTTTTCAAATGAATTGTACACTGCATTAAGCAATTCATCCACATTCTTTGCTGTTGTCTCTTCCTGCAATGATTGTAAAACCCTAAACCATCCTAAGTCTAACACATTAGTATCAGGAGAGTTAGGTGGTTGAAAAACAAGATGGATATTGAAACCATCTGAAGTGGCAGCCTGTTGGAATTCAATATCTTTATCCCCAATATGTGGTCTTGCATTGTCTTGTTGAATCATGATGTCTTTACTTGCACAACTTGACCACTTAGCTTTAATTGCAGGTATGACCTACAAAAATGTCACCAATATGACAATAAATTGTCTTATTTAGGAGACTTATTTGAGAATAAAATAATGTCACCAATAGGACAATGATTTGTCTTATTTAGGAGACTTTTTTTAAAAACTCAGTGATGACTATACAATCTGAGAGTGCATAACATACAAATATAAAGTTTTGGTATTACCTGATTGATCAACAAATCTTTGGTCACTTCTTTTGTAACAGATTCCATAGATTTTGTTTCCATTGTGCCAACTGATCTATTCTTGCTCTTTCTCTTGGCTGGAACCTTCTTAATGAAAGGGAAAATGCCTATTTTCCCATAAAAAATAAGGCCCCCATTTGGTGCATACATAGGTCTAGAAACTGCTCAAAGAAACATTACCTTGGTAATGAATCTTTTACTCTTACATGCTCTATATGGTTCTATTTCATCTTTGCCTAAGTACACCTTCTCAGTTGTTTTACTGAGGTAAAACCATTTTTCATCTATGTGAATGATTTGTTCCATGCTCTTGAACTTTACAACATCCTGCATGTTGTCAAAATACAATGCATTAAGACAGAATTTCAACCTGGTTATCTTGTTGGCTTCAGTTAGAATTGGTTTGATTGCATTGCTATGATGCCTTATCATCTTCTGTTTGATCCATCTTCCAACTGTACTCTTTCCCACATCAAGACCAGTATCAACTCTTCTTATTGTTCCTCTTAGTTTCAAGGGTACACTTTCCAACCTTGCATAATCCAAAGTTTTTTTTTATTCTTGCTCATATCTCTACATGCCTTCTTACTATGAACTGCGATGGGTTTACCTTCAATGATTTGTTGTTTGACCCTTCTCCAAATAGTACTGATGCATTTTCTTGTTACACCATATTTTGCAGCAGCTTCCTTGATCTTTCCCTTTGCAGGAGTGCCATTTTTGCAGCTTTCAAGAATAAACAAGGCAATGATGTTCCTTGTATCATTGGTTAAGTCAGGCTTTGAAGGCATTTTGTTGGAATATTTATAGCAGTAGAATTTTCTGTAACATTAAAGACCGATTCTACAATTAATGTGTTGGAGTATTTATAGTTGTAAAGGTTGGGGGGAAATTTGTTTTTTTGTAATGGGGGGGGGGGGGGGGGGGGGGAGGAAGCTGAATGTTGGAATTGGGGGGAAATGACAAAAAAATTCCCACCAATTCTATTTTTACTGTTTTGTCAGCGCTAAAAAGCATGTACCCACCTTTTTTTTTTTAATACAATGCACTTTATTTGACAGCCAATTAGTCTTTTTAATTACTTTGTTTACTTTTTCTTAATACTCATATATTCTCCCCTCTTCATCACATCACCTGTACTATATCTATATTTTAACACCCACCTTAAAGGTTGTGCCCAAAAGTAGCGGGTACAGAATAGTGGGACGGAGGGAGTATGTCGTAATGTCCAAGGGAAAGTGTTGTAAATCTAGAAGATTTGATGTGAACATTGCTAATGGACCAATGACCTAATGAGCTTCATATATTAGACTAGTGTTTTATTCTTATAAATAGACAATTGTACTCATAATTGTAATCACTCATACACAAGAATATTAGTGAAACTCCTGGTTTGACTCATCCCCAAATATAGTCGTTCCTGACGAACTGGGTGAACAAATCCCATCTTTTATTTTACGAACTTATTTACAACAAATACAAACAAATGAACCAGTAGCAAATTAAAATAAAAGTTTATGAAATGTCAAAACGAAATGACGTACTATGTCTGCAATACCGACATTGTCTAGAGAATGACAAGAGATATTAGATAGATTAAAATTATTAATACTACTAGTTTATTAATATATACGGTTTAAAAAATTATTTAATTTGACTTTATTGTAAAAGCAAATTATATAAACTTTTAAATATTATCACTTGTTTTACTAAATAATACCCTTAATTTTTTAGTTTAAATTGCTCGAAACTACGAAAAAACAACTTCATTTTTAAAAACTAATCATTTAAAAAAAACTCTTATTTACACTTTATATTACTATATTTTACATTACACTCTTTAAGCAATAAACTAAGCTCCCTCTAATAAAGTAGGAATAACCAATATGCTCTCATCTTTTACACCTTTTAATACCAAAACAATGTTTTTATTAAGATTTCCACTATTTTATGCGAGCAATTTAAAAAAGAACGAAGTTAATATTAATTGTTAGCAATGATTTAGTTGTTTTCCCTTTAACAACCTTATTAAAAGAATAACACTATTTCCATGAATATATTTTTATAGAGTAGTTTTTGTGTAAAATTTATCGATATTAATATCATTTTACACTTAAAATATTATAGTATTAATGAATATAGGTAATGGTATAAAACTCAAATCACAAAATTGATTCGCCATATAAATAAACAACGTCATAAAATTCAACCCAGATGAACTGCTCGCGTTAAATTTATGCCTTTGTTATGGAGGTCATATTCAATCTCACACGTGGTCCAGCATATGTGTGGATCTTAAATTTATCATGATCCGTTATTTCTCAAAATATTAATATATATATATATATATATATATATATATATATATATATCATGATTTCGTTGAATGAAATATATATTTAAACAATTGAATTATATATTTATTAGTATTAATTAAGGAAAGTATCCCAAATAGTCATATAATTTGTTTGAGCCGCATAAATTTTTATTTTATTAATTTTGGTCATTTTAGTATCAATATTAATTCTTCTTTGGAAAATTTTAATTTTGATTAGAAAATTGCCATATTTTTTTTTAAATATTGACCACGTTAACAATCGTCACTACTGTCTCACATCCAGAAAGGAAAAAAATCAATTAATTAAATGTTTCAATTACACCTTCTCCATCCTATAAAAAAAAAAAACACATACCCCATGAATTGCGACTTCAAAATCGTGAATTTCATCCATTCTCGTTACTAATTTCAAGCGATTTGCGGTGAGTTATGAATACAACCAAATACTATTCTTTTATTTTTGTCTCGTCATTATATTACTCCCTCCGTCCCACCATTTCTTTCACACCTGCCTTACATGAACGTCCCAACATTTCTTTCACACAAAAAAAAAAAAAGGAAATAATTTCCACTCTCATAAAAGTCAATAAAGTGTAGAATTATCATTATTTTATTCAATTCCACACTCACATACATTTTTTTTTCTTAAAAAATGTGTCCATCACAAGTGTGTAAGAATTCCTAGGAAAGAGGCATTTTCCATAATTTTTTGCCAAAATTTAAATTTTTTAATGAATAAAGGTAAAATTAGGGCAAAGTATAAGTAAAAATGGTTTATATATAAACCACTGAAGGATATCAGTTGTTCTCACTAAATAGTATTAATTGTTTTTCACTAAAGAGTATTAACCGTTTTCACTTAAGAGTCTTACTTGTTCAGTGTAAACAAACTAAAACTTTTAGGTGAAAATAACTAATACTCTTTAGTGCAAACAACTAATACCGTTTAATAATTTATACATGAACCAATTTCACTTTATACATGCTTTAAAATTAGTACCAAAAATGGACCAAAATTATAAAAGAAAAAGTCGGATAAATTTCCCTATTAATTAATATACTACAAATAACAAAAGTGCCACTCATCAGCTAATCAAATCTCGCACCTACCCATTCTCTCTTCCCCCTCTCTTTCAGCAAGCACGCGCACAGCAAAAGCCAACGGGAGGGGGAATCGATCGCGCAGCGATGGATACGGTGGCGCTGTTGTCCATGGCAGTCGGCGGCGTCTACCGGAACGCCAGCCTGGGGGCGGAGATAGAATTCGGCACGTTTTTGTGGTACATGTACGCCGGATTATCATGCTTCTTGGTGCTGTTCGCCGGGATAATGTCGGGCCTGACATTGGGCCTCATGTCGTTGGGCCAAGTTGACCTCGAGATCCTCCGCCGTAGCGGCTCCCCCACCGAGAAGAAGCAGGCTGGTGAGCCCTCCTTTTGTTGGAACACATGATTTGATCTTCTTCTGTTGTTGATCTTCTTCAGAATGGTGTTTGTGTTGCTATAATTGGATAAGGATTGAAATTTTCTAGTTCAGTTCTACTCTGTGTTGTTTATAATTGGATAAGGTTGATTGATGTTTTGTTTTTCCTTTCTAGGTTTACTAATTTCTCATATTATACCGTGTGAAATTGTGTGTGTTTTTAATTAAATTCCGATCACCATTACTCTTAATATAGTTCGTTACTTTAAACAATACAACTGAATGGTTTTGATTGCATTCCTGAGACCTAGGGGTTAAGAACTGATATTTTTTCTTTAAATCAACTAGAATTGTAAATTTGGCAGTATTTCTTATTATTGTCCATTTGTTCTTGTTATTAGTGTTATCCTTGCTATTGCTAGAAATATTGAAAGTTGATCAGACTCAGATTGCGAATTAGTTTTCCCATATGAATTAATGTCTGAAGTAGGAAAAGTAAACCTTTCAGACCGGTTGTGAATGCGAAGAATTGTTCTTTTCCTTTATTACTATTGATGTCACTTATACTGATATTGCTGTATTATTTTCCAAAACTAGTATCTTTACTCTGGATTGAAGTAGCATCATAATTATCAAATACAGATGAGAACTCAAAATAGGGAACTTCTCTATCATAATAGGGAAGTTCTTTCTATTTATTTTGGCAATAATTAAAACCTTTGATGAAAAGTATTTCTCCCTTCCCCTTTAATTTTGATGATGTTTTCTACAGCTGCAATACTTCCAGTGGTTCAGAAGCAGCATCAGCTTCTTGTGACGTTGCTTTTATGTAATGCTGGTGCAATGGAGGTTATGAGCTTTTCATGCTAATATAAGTTTATCAAGTACTGTAAATGGTGTAAATGTCCACCCTCAAAGGAGTAACTAAAGCTGGGCTTGAAATAAGTGTTGCTTTTGTTTTGTCCTTTCCTCTGCTCGAGTAATGGAATAGACCACTTCTATTTTAACCTCGCATCATCACCATTCGTCTTGTCATCCTTAATGACCTTTGTATAAATGTCACAATGATATTCCTGTCTCACCTCTCCTTTTCTTTAGAGAAACAAAAACCAAACAAATAGGGTGAAGTGGTGAACTGCCAGTAGTGTGGTCAAACTATGTCCCAGAGAGAGTATTTTGTAGTTTAAATAATTTAGAAAATTTTAATTTCAATATCTTTTTGTGTTATGTATTTCATTGTTTATGCATATTGCAGGCACTTCCGCTATACCTGGATAAGATTTTCAATCAATATCTTGCCATTATACTGTCTGTGACTTTTGTTCTATTTTTTGGGGAGGTACGTACTGAATAATTTGGGCGAAGCCTTGGTCCTTACATATCTATGGCTAGTTTCATTCTTGTGATCCCCATACTCATGATTTTGTATTGTCAGGTTATTCCTCAAGCCATATGCACCAGATATGGACTTGCTGTAGGAGCAAATTTTGTTTGGCTCGTTCGAATTCTGATGATTATATCTTACCCTATTTCTTACCCAATTGGAAAGGTATTTGTACATTACAAAGTGAACATTTTTACAAGATTGCTCAGGGTTCAATTAATAAAATACTTAAAAAAAAAAAAATATAGGTTCATGTTCAAGCATAAAAACAATAAGAAGTTATTTTCAAATCTTTGTCATTAAATGATAATGTTACTGGGAAGGCACATCGCAACATATATGGCTTTGTCAATGTTGAGTTTCGTAATTAAGATGCATAAGAGACCCTATCCCAGGCGCCAATCTATGCCTTTTAAAACAAACTTACAGCTACGTGAATGTTCTACTGAAGAAACATGATCGTCCTCATCACTTGTATCAATCAGTAGGGGAAATAGAGCATAATATAATATAGAGACTAGAGAAGTTCAAGTTTTTACACTATGTTGTAGTGTTCGATATAGAGAAAGAAAGTGTAATTATCATAGTCATTGAGGTTGTCCCTCAATTCCCTTTCTTGTCTGAGTCTCCAGATTCTACAACTTCTACTTCTCAGTATTTCAATTTAAGTCATGGCATTTTTTTCCTTTTCTGGAGTTGAACTATTACATTAGAGCATCACTTGACTGTTCTGCACTCCATAGAGATGAACTTTTACACTTTTTTGTTTTTTATGAATTCAGATGCTGGATTGTGTACTGGGACATAGTGAGCCACTGTTTAGACGAGCTCAGTTGAAAGTTCTCGTCTCTATTCACGGCATGGAGGTATTATAATATTTTTCAATAAAAACTCATTATTTCTGTTTCCTTTTTCTGACTTTTTTTTTTCAAACACTTTATTTTGGTGATCCTCACAACTTGCTTATCAGATGATAACATTTTGATTCTACTCAAATCATTAATATGGTAAAACTGCTAATTGTCATCAGTTGGCCACATTGAAATCCCCCCTGAACATTGTTAAGCTGCCATTTTGTCTGTAGGCTGGCAAAGGCGGTGAACTTACACACGATGAGACAACAATTATTAGTGGGGCGCTAGATTTGACAGAAAAGGTACACTTGAAACTTGATTTACTTATTCATTTCTGCATTCACTTTCGTTTTCTACTGGGATAACTGGTGTAATTAAAGCTGAATATTCCAGTTTTTTAATTAGAACTTCTAGTTCCTTTGACTTAAAAGGAGGGATGATCAACACATATATTATTGTGCTTTTTTTGAAAGCTTTAAAGTTTCTAGTTGCAATATCTTCTCTGTTAAATTACACCTACAAATCATAATCTAGTTTATGAGCTGTAATTGAATACAGCTTCTGTATTATATTGAAATTTATAATTTAATATTATAGCAGCGTCGTGATTATTTCAATTTCTTCACTTCTTTTTCCTGCAACTGCTAACAGACTGCTGAGGAGGCCATGACGCCAATTGAGTCGACTTTTTCCTTGGATGTGAATTCAAAGTTAGACTGGTAAGAATAGCTCGCCAGGTGACAGTTTACTTGCTATTTTTTCTTTTTCTTTTTCTTTTTTTTTTTGGAAACAGGTTTCCTTGCTGTTGTTAACTAAGAGAGCATTTAAATACTGGGTAATCACTTATTGTGTAGTTGAGCATTAATACATAGTAACTTATGATGGATCCAGAAACTCCTGTCTTTAAGTGGACAGTTGCTGGAGGCTATTGCACTACCTCAATTACTACTTTCTTTATTTATTCAATTGAAGAAAAGATGATGCATGAGAATTTAAGGCCTGAACCACAATGAGAAAACGTCTTACAGATCCATTATATGTCACTGGTATCTAGTTGCTTAGAATTTTGTATTAACTGGTTTATATTTCATAATTATTCATGTAAGTTCTCCTTTCAGGGAAGCAATGGGTAAGATCCTGGCTCGTGGTCATAGTCGTGTTCCTGTGTATTCTGGGAACTCAAAGAATATTATTGGACTGCTACTGGTTAAGCTTCGGAACTTGTACATTTATTTATCATGAATAGAAAAGGTAACCTTTGAAATATTTACTAATAGGTTTGAAACATCTTATAAATAGGTAAAGAGTCTTCTCACTGTGAGAGCAGAAACAGAGACCCCAGTTAGTTCTGTTTCTATTCGGAGAATTCCACGGTATGGGTATATTGAATTTCTGACATGCTTATGGATCACATTTTCATCTATGAAGATTTGAATTTTACTTAAAGAGTGTGTTTCCAGTGTTCCCTCAGATATGCCCTTGTATGACATACTCAACGAATTCCAGAAAGGTAGCAGTCATATGGCAGCTGTGGTGAGGTCAAAACGAGGTTACAAAAAACCTCCACCAATTGTTGAGAAGCTTGAGGAGAATGAATCTACAAATGAGATTTCAGACATAACTACTCCATTGCTACCAAAAAAAGTAGAGAAGGCGGAGAATGTGGTTGTTGACATCGAGAGAGTGTCAAGGCCCCCCTCTAAAATTAACCTAATAAATAGTGTTGCAGTTGCAGAAGGATTGCTCCCTCCATCAGATGACTCTGAATATGGTGAAGTTATTGGTATCATCACCTTGGAAGATGTATTTGAAGAACTTTTGCAGGTAAGTTTAACTCGGGATTAGCTTCGCCACCACTATGAGGGTGTTTGGATGAGCTTCTTAAAACAACTCAAAAAATGTTTAGGAGCTTATAAGCTCTAGAAGTGTTTGATAAAAAAAGATGTTTACAGCTTATAAGATTTTAAAATAAGAATTATTACAATCTAATCCATGGTCTTTAAGCCAAAATACAAACAAGTGTAAAAGAAAAATCACATTACAAACAAGTCCATCACAATATAATGAATTACTGTATAGTATAACAAAATTGTTCTAAAGTATAACAAACTTTTGGACCTATTTATAATGTACTTTTACTTGTACACTTATTTGTATTTTGGAGGAAAAAAGTAGACTAGAGTGTAATTGCCCCTTTAAAATAAATTCTTTACATCTTATAAGCTAAAAAAAATAGTGCCAACAGCCCAAATTATTTTCGAAAAATCTTGTAAGCTATACTAAAGTAGTAGATTTTTTTTATATATATAAAAAATTAGTTTTAAGAAAAAAAAATTAAGGTTGTCTGGCGTCCAGTGGTGATGGTGGTCACCGAGGTCTGATGGCAGTTGGTGATCCATCAATGTCCAAAATTTAAATATAATTAAAAAATTATTTCTCTCAAATTATCAAAGAATATAAGTTTTATTAGCTAAAACACTTTAGCTACTTATAAGCTCCTTAAAAATTACATCTTATAATCTTTCTAAAAAAATTACATCTTATAATCTCTTAAACAACTTATTAGATGTTTAAAACAAGCTTAACCAAATGAGCCCAAAATTATGTATTGCGGTTTGATGGTAGTTTATTACCTTTTTATTGTCAATGCAGGAGGAAATAGTTGATGAAACAGATGAATTTGTTGATGTACACAGAAGGTACTCGATGTTTAAAGCTTTTAGCCACATTGTACTCGGTGATTACATTTGAAAATTACATAACACTCTTGATGCAGGATACGGGTCGTAGCAGCTGCAGCTGCTTCATCACTTGCTCGTGCCCCGTCAAGTCGGAGGTTGCCTAGTAACCAGAAAGGAGCTGTACGTAAACTATTCTGATCACCACAAGCACTTGTAGATCACCACAAACTAACATGTATTTTATCTAGGGAGTCTTCTCAGTGCATGCAAATAGTTAAAAAAAAAAAAGTCATAATGTATTTTTATCTATTAGATAAAAATAATAACAATACAGTATAAGACATGCTCTGCATATGTGCTACTTGATGAATGTGGTTGTAAAATTTCTTCAGGCATACAAACCCCGGAATAGTCAGGTTGAATACTTTACTGTTTAACACTAGAATAACACATCGTATTTTACATTGTATTGCAAGGAGAAAATAAGATGCTTCATATAGAAAGGCATTGTGTAATTATGGGGATAATCAATTGGAGAAAAGGGTTATAAGTTAAAATGCGAAATGCATATGTTGCTTCTAGTAATTTATTCACAGTTGAGACCTTCAGCATTGGCATTTCTAGGTCATATGTCAATTTTTCGTTAACACCTTTATTTTACAATGTGGAATAAACCAAATGCATTTGAAGTAGTTTTTAGTTGTTCCACGACTATTGATGCTGCTCGAAATTCTTATAGAAACTTTCTTACGTTTACTCAGGGAGGCCAAAATCATCCCGGACAAACCTCCAAGAAACCAGGAGAGGATGACTCTGCTGTAAAGATTGCAAAGAAAAGTTGGTGAGCTGCTTTCTACAAATAATAAATGAAGATTTGCAATTTGGACCTCATGCTATCCAAAGAGGTATTCTAAATTTGGCGAAGAATACAGCTTAAATTATAGTGCAATAGTATTGACGTCTTTCTGATAGTATATATTGTTATTTGTGAGTTGCCACGAAATTTTGCCATATGTTGAAATAGAATAAGATGTCGTGAAGCAGTATGTTGATATTTTTAGGTTTTGGAATAATTTCTTGCATTGAGAAGCTCATGCTAGATCAGTCAAGGCACCAAAACCTGTGCTTTTGTTTGGTTATTAAACCAACTGTATATTCTTATATTTGTTATTGTACAACCTAGTGGAAGCATTTGAGCTTTTTCTGATGTTCGTCTTTATTATAATTACTATTTGATCAAGCATCATTAGCTGTAGTACATTTATATCATTGCGCATTGCAGAAACAGCTAGTTTATTTTACTACATTAAATGATTAGCATGATAGTCTTTTAGGCAATTCTCCGAATGAAAATATTTGAGGAAATCTTTCGATTAGTTACTGAACTAAAACCAGATCAGCTTTTGGCTGGGATTGATAGATATATAATAGTCCAACAAAAAAGTACTATATTCTGCTACCTTAGTTATAATGTACATAACTATGCATGTATGTGCAAAAACATTCTTGCATTCCTATCTTGCACAGATTTCCAGTTGATTTTACACACTAGCTATCTATTTGTAGCTGCATATCATCTCCAACCACCACAAAATCAATTCCAAACCTGTTTTGGCATTTGTTTGCTCCCATAGAATTGTCGATAGATTACCAGATGATGTTCGATTAATAGATACTCTGTACCGTACGCCACTCCTCCTTTCAGTCCTCAAAGCTTAGTCCTTCGACCTTCCATCTTATAAGAGTCACAGAGCACCTCCACACGATGTAAAGACGCGTTCTTTGCTCTTGAATGTACTTAGAACACTTTTGCAATGACCGAAACTTCTGTCGAATCAATCCCATGACAATGAACACTGAATCTTGATTTCTGGGTGTTTTTTTTTTGGTGGGAAGTGTAGGAAAGATGGTTACAGTGTGATTCTTGGTTTGAAGAATTGGTGGAGATGTGATGAATGTGAGGAGGTGAATATATAGAGATTAGAAAAGAATGGTTGATGAATGGGAAAATGTTGTGGTGGTTAACAGATGTTGGGATGTGATTGGATGGGAGTGTGATGTTGGTGGGTCCCATTGTTGGGAAAAAGATGAGATATGCAGAGTCATCAGTTTGTCTCCCTGCCAAACTCCATGGAAAAGGACTTAACTCCATTTGATCAACTTATTCTTATTTGTTTGTCTCAACCTGTACTGGGAAATTGATGCTACAAAAGCCCTGAATTTCAGGGAGGGAATTGGAATCCACCCCCCCCCCCCTTTCTCTCTCTCACACACAGAGGTTGAGATAGTACTATGCTGTAATGGCATTCGCATTGAATGCTTTTGTCCATCTGTTGTTGTCTACTCACTCCCTTTCAATAACTTTATAAGGAAAATTTTGAATTGAAGGGCGATTATTGCATAAATTAGTACTTTGCCTGAATTTTTATTTGATATATTTCATAATAGGATCAGTGGTCAAAACTGTGGTGTTAGTTGTTACTTTTCCACAGTTCAATTGAGTTAATCGATAAGGATTCATTTTATTAAGTAGCACAATTTCTAACTTAAATATATTTTTAATTTAATTAATTAACTGAACTTGGATTTGTTTGTAAAGAAATGATCATTTGCTTGCAGAACCACACACGAACGCATTTGCTACTTAAGACTCTGTTGTGTGGATGTACGTAATATCTTTTTTCACTTTTGCCCCCAAACACTTTATTCTAGTACAATTTTGTCTTTTACATTATTAGTTTTCTATTTTTATTTTCTTTAAACTCTCTACACGGGTAAAATATTTACTTTTCTTGCAATCTGCATTACAGATTATATATCTTTTCCTTTTTTTCTCAAGAATTTGCAATAAAGTAGATATGTGATTGGACGACGTGCGAGATTTGAAATTAATAGAAGAAGAAAAAAGGTTAATGCATTGCAGTACCAAATTTTCTTTCATTTTAGTACATTTGTGTTCATATATTAACATATTTTTCAATATCTATGTGTTTCTCTAAGGATTTTTTTTTTTAAGGACAGGTATATGTCCGTACAATAGTACACATTTGTTGTTACATAAGACATGTTTAGCGTTATAGTAACACAATTGGGAGAGGACTTTTATATTTTAGCACGAACACATATCTTTCCATATATAATCACATTTGTGTTTATATAGTAACCTATTTTTCAATATTTTATATGTGTCACTGTACGGAAAAATATTTATTTCTATAAAAATAAATATTTGTGCAAAATCAGTATATTTTCTGACATTGACACACAATTTTTTTTACAATAAGTGGGCTAAGCCACTTGGTTATGCTATAGTATATAAATGTTTTTATGCAAATATTAAACATTTAAGCTGCATAAAAAATTCCCTATTGAGCACCATATCATTACTCGTTTTATATTTATATACATTGAAGCATAGTAATACAAACTCTATAATGTACAATTTCCTCCTCGTATCTCTAATCATTAATTCTCCGGAATCTCCTCTCCCCAAATCTCTTCCCATACAAGGATCTACATTAATCACCACTGAACTGTTTATTGACTTTCTTACACCAAAGTGATGCAAGAATTATGGGTTTTAGGGTTTAATTGAGTTGTGGGGACAGTTTGTACCCTCACAGTACACAACGATCACATGCACTAACCCTATCTCTTAATCTACACCAAAATAACACTTCTACATCACCCAAGTCTTTTAGCGCCGATCATTTCTACAGTCTTTTGATCAAATTTTAATTATATTATCATTCAAAACTTAAGCCCCACTTCATTTTCTTTTCTTGGACATAGTCTTTTTCTCTTTGTTTCAAGATTAGATGAAGATTGTCCCTCTACTTTCTTGAGACCCACACTAGTTTCTCTTCCAATTCGGTTCCCAAATATGTTATCAAGTGTAAATCCTTGTGATTCGGGTCGGATTTAATGACACTCTATTGTTAGAAATTTACTACACACATATTATACACTACACACCTATTTTCACTCTACTTTATATAATCACACCACACATCTCTTATTCATTCATGTTTGCTCCTACTTTTCTTCCATCTATTTATTATATCTCCTACTTTTTATTACACATTCATTATCTCTCCTACTTTTTCTTATCATCTCTCCTACTTTTCTCTCATCAAATTATTATTTCACTAACTAACAATAATAAAGTATTACATCAATTTTGATTTGACATAAAACTTCATCTAACTTTATTTCTTCATTCATCCCTAATCAAATACAAGTTTACTATTAATTGAATCCTCCTTTTTTTTTTTCATCTTTATCTTCATCTCCATTCCATCCAATATCTTGTATCGCTCCCACGCTCCCGTCCCCACGTCCATGCAACATAGGTGATGGCACTTTAGAGGTCCACAACATAAACTATGATCATTTTAACTAGGCTGCATCTTAACAAATGTACATTTAGTCTGAAGTAATACTTTTGTGCAGTTATAAGGTATAATTATACACCATTATTACTTTTTAGTAAAATAATTATATTAAAAAAACTGTTAATACTAAAAAATTAATATTTTTATAAGTAAAATAATGAATAACATTTGAAAATATGTTTGAGTTCCATGATCTACCTGGTGTAAAATGATTTTTTATTTTTAATTTAGACATTTGCTAGCTCATATGTTGATTTTCTTCTTTTAATATAGTACTCCCTCCGTCCCAAGGGAATTTGCACCCCTTGGTTGCACGCGAATTAAAAAAAGTAATAAAGTAGTGGCATATGGGTAAATATGTATATATTTATGTGAGTGTGCACGCAAATCGATGTTTCCTTTTTAGGTAGTGTGCAAATTCGTTTGGGACACCCCAATAAGGAAAGTGTGCAAATTCGTTTGGAACGGAGGGAGTATATCTTATGTATTTAATTTTTGCCTTCTTAAGGTACCCATCAGTCGTCTTTCACTTGACTTGATCATGCTCTTGATTATGACAATATATGTGTATGTCTATTAAATTGTTGCTAACAAATATACATGTACTTGTCAATTTAGCATCTTACATCAAGATTTGAGTTCAAAACTACACTAGACTAGGGGCCTTACTACAAACTGTTGGTGAAATTTGAATATAATTAATTTAATTAGACATCTCTTTGTCAAATCAAATATCAATTTCAATTGCCAAAAAATGTGTCCCATTGCCATGAAAAGAGTGGCACAGGGCTTTTTCACAGTAAGAAAAAACTTGAAGTTAAAGCAAAAGAATCAAAGATAAGATCATGATCAAAGTGGACCTTATCATTAAATTTATTCATAGTTTGTATATCCAGCTAATATAAGCTCAAAAATCTCATTGTTCATTATAATAACTTATGTGCCTCAAGTTTTTTTTCTTTTTTGCAACTTTTTCCTTGGACACAAATAGGGACTAGAAAAAGCAAATGGTTACTTTCCAATGACAAAAACACAAGTGGTGATTATAATTAGCCTGTTTTGATAACATTAATGGGACATGTGTTTGTTTTGTATATACCATTGGAATTTTGTGCAAACCCCACCCCTAATGAAGAGATTTATTTGAGTGGCAAAATCCAAGAGTGGTGGGGGTCAGATTAGATATTGGGAAAGTACAATTATGTTCAAAAAGCAGTTTTATCTTCAACTTAAGATGTGACTAACTCAAACACCTCCATCACAATATCCCTAGCATCTTTGTGTAACAACTAGCAAGTAGGGATTATTGAAAGGCAGCCACTAGGGTATGTTTGTTTGGGGGTTGGCTAGCTATGTCGATTTTGGTTTGCGAACTTCCTTTTAGTAGGATTTTGACCCGAATTACAATTCCATACAAACAGACCCTTAACGAGAGATCGAGATGGCGGTGGAAGAATGGAGGGGTGGACATGTAATCGAATTGAGTCGAATCCAACTTTTATTAGTTTTTATTATCAGTTAATTTGTTTATATATTATCGAACTAAGTTTATGTGACTTGGACTTAATAAAATTAAATACTAAATTAACCATTCATCATTAATAATTATTACAAATAATTTTATGAATCCTAAGAATGTATAATGCATGAAAGAATTCACCTTATTAAATTCAATTTTTCTTTTTTGGAGAAGACTCAATGATGAACAATTTTAACATGAATATAATTGTTTTTTTTTTCCGAGAATCAAAATGCTCTGATACCATTAAAAAATCTTGTCTCCTCTAAAAATTTAAACTTGTAGAATCAGTGACAAATGTACATAAAAGTGAAGGTATGCAAGTGATGCCCTCATTTTCGAGATCAAAATACTGTATTGTATAGAAGGGTCTTGTGCAGATTCTAACCCTTAAAATCACACATGCGCGCACACACAATTTTACAAGTGTGTTTGATCCAAGGGTTAGGATGTGCACATCACCCTTATTTGTATAGGATCCTAACCTTCATTTATGCCTAATACCTATTACATATAATATTTAATGTAATTTGTAGTTTGACTTTTGTGTTATAACAAAATATGGAAAATATCAAATTAAGTAAAGAATTTTTTGTTCGTAATTTTCAATACTCTATATTTTGCTTAGAGCGTGTCACTCGTAACCAAGTTGCGGCATGCAAAATAAATTGGTATTAATAATTTTTATTATACAACATTACTATTAAATAAATATTATTTAATAAAGTAATCAATACCGTAAAAAATGTAAACAAATTTCACGGTCAAAGCAGTTCATAGTATACTTTGTCTTTTGTTATGTTAATCTTTTTTCTAGAATTTACTTTACATTTTGAATTATATGATTTTTTTTTCAATATTTCCATTGTTGTACTGTACTATGTTGAGTGATGTGAAATTAATGTATTTATATTTTTTTTCCCTAACAATATACTAAAATCTACAATTATATATGTATAAGAATAGTGATGTTTAATTATTATAGTAAGTAATACATGCAATAATTATAAATTACGTATCGAACTATTAATTTTAGGTTCAAAAGCTATGTCCTTAGCCTACCAACGAACATATTCACGAGCTGCATATCAAATCATTGTCAAGTTGAATTATTTAATCTAATTGTTTAAATCACGAGGGGTTGAGATTTGCTACTATTGAACACACTGGTTGCATTTGCATATGATGAGAAATTGGAAGCTGCTGTGAAGTTGCCATGTTGCATTATTATAATTAGAGGAAAAAAATTCTAGCTATATTTAAGAAGTAAATACTTTTTAAAAGAAAAAAAAAATCATATTTAATTTGGAGTTGTTGGAAATTTTGGTTATACCATTGTCGTCATGATTTAATTGGAAATATGTTAATTTCCCCAATGACATGCATTTCAGAGCAGGTTTACCTCATGTATAGGAGAGTCCTACACAGATTTTGACCCTTGGATCACACACACCCGCGCATATATGTGGGTGTGTGAAATTTCTCAATTTCTTACAAATGAGCCTACTGAGGAAATTCAAGAATAGTCCAAAAAAAGACAGCGGCATGTGCAACTTAAATAAGATGTGACTAACTATATGTTAGGATGTGACCAACTAAAACACCTCCATCACAATATATGGCTTTAAGTTGCACGCCTTTGAAAGGGAGACACGAACTGGGGGGTAGGGTGTGAACTGTGAACTGTGAACTGAGAAGAGATCATTGTTTGCTGTTGCACTTGCACATGATAATAACAATAAGGAAAATAGCTTGGTACCACTTTAAATAGTAGGAGAAACACTTGTTTGTTTTGGTTATATATGCTTTGAGGGTTTCTACTTCAATTTTAGTGCAAAAGTATTAGGTATATGTTTATTCCAATTATCATTTGTTTTCAAACTATTGTTGAAGCATATGTTTTGGAAACTATTGTCATTATAATAACTCCTGATCACTTTCCTCTATATGCATGCTTATGCACAGTGATATATTGTTTGATAATAAAGTTTAGATATTTAATATTTGCATCAAAGTAATATTTATCATTAAAAATCTCTCTCTCTATATATATATATATTAAGACAGAGTATAGAGTAAAAATGGTTTATACATGAATCATTTAAGGGTATTAGTCGTTTTCACTGAACAATATTAATTGTTTTCACTGAACAATATTAATTGTTTTCACTGAAGAGTACTAGTTGTTCGATAAAAATAAACTAAGACTCTTCCGTGAAAACAACTACTCCCTCCGTCCCAAACTCATATTCCCATTTACTGTTTGCACGAGTTTTAAGAAAATAGTTGTTTATAGTATTTAAAGTAATAAAGTAGATGCTTTTAGTTATTAGTGTATGGAGAATATAATATTTAAAAGTAATGTTACTTTTTTGACAAAAGTAGATATAACAAATGAATATGAGACATACCTTTTTGACAATATAGCAAACGAGTTTGGGACGGAGGGAGTAATACTCCTTAGTGAAAACAACTAATACCCTTACATGATTTATATACGAACCAATTTCACTCTATACATACTCATATATTAAAACTTACAAAGAATATGGGTTTGCGTTTTATGGGTCGAAAAACGATTACACAATGCTCCTTTTCAGACACTGGCTTTTCGAAAATAGGTTAGCATTTCAATCTTTCTCCCTAAAAAAAATTTGAAACTCATATTTAAGTAATACAACCTCCAAACTTCGAAAAAAGAAATTTGAATTAAAAAATAGTATTGATTTAAAAAAAAAAAAATCAAAATCATGTACTCCTCCGTCCACCAAAACTGTGTCCCATTAATTGACATGAGTTTTAAGAAAAAGTAGATAAAATAAAGATAAAATATGAATAAAATAATTATTTATGAGTGTAAAATTAAAGTGATTGTTGACAAATAAAAAAAATATACACTTTTGATTGACAAACAAATAAGAAAAGTGGACACACTTTTGGTGGGCGGAGGAAGTATATATTTTGGAATTTCAATTATTTTTCGAAATTGGAGGGTGTATTTACTAAAAATGAGTTTCAATTTAAAAAAAAAATCTTAAATCGGAATTTTTATTGAAATTCTAACATATTATCGAAAAATCAGGGCCGAAAATGTAGGATTGCGAAAAAAAAAACGTGAAACAATACTTATGCTATAACACTAGTTTTATACTCCCTCTGTCCCAAATTTAACTTAAATTTACTAAAATTACACATTCATTCGCTCAATCGATATTTTCATAAATGACAATATAACAATATTATTTTTTACAATTATATATTCCCTACACTGGTATACTTACAACTCATGTTATTACTTTATACATACTAATTCAAATTTATTAATTAAGTTCAATTTAATTTTTAGGGTGACAAATAGTAAAGTAAAAGTTAAGTTGGGAACGGAAGGAGTATCATTTTTTTCACCCAAACTATGTGCATAACAAACATCAACATTATACTCAACATTTAATTAAAGCCTAGATTTTAAAAATAAGAAAAAATACATGTGTGTATTCTTGGAGTATTTCACCATCTTTGCAATGTAGACCAAATAGGGACGAGATAGTTGAGATGGTTATTGTTTGCTCGGTTTTAGGTGGAGATATAGAGGTTCACAAATTCTTTTTTTGAACAAATCATCGTTCTAGGTTTAAAATGGGGGTGTATTAACTAATATAATTAGGAGGGAAACTGAAAAGGATACTAATGCCATTTTGTGTGTTTGCTTTAAAAAAGAAAGCCAGCGGTGGTGTATTTACTAAAATGTGCGATGGAAATTACCTGAGCCAATTTTAAGTTGTTGGACCCAGTTAATATTGAGCTGATCTATGGAACCTCGTTATTTAAGGCCAAGGTTATATTCGGTCCTATCTTTTATTAATACAACCCCACAAAAAAATGTACGGAAATTTTTTTCGAAAATTTTGATAATTTTCGGAAAAAAATTCCGAAATTGTAAACATAAAACACTGAACATATGAATTTTCGGATTTTTTTTTTCTCTGTAAATTGTTACATTTTTGAGAAAAAACTTCCGAACATTTTTTTTGGAGGGTTGTATTCACAAATCATGGGACTATATTTAACCTGGCTTTATTTAAGCCATAAGGCCCAATAATAGTATTTGGTAAGGCTAAGGTTAAGTACAGTCTTATTTGTTGTTAATACACACCACTTAAAAAGTGTTCGCATAAAAAATTCAAAAACTTGACAATTATCGCAATTTTTTTCCGGAAATGTGTATTTTTTTATTTATTAAAAAAAAAATAATCCTAAAATTGTCAAAGTTTTAGAATTTTTTATTTTTCCATTTTGTTTGGAGCATATTAATAAAAGAAATAATTGTATTTAATCTGGCCCATTTGGATATTGTCAAGTGTTTGGCCCGTCTCTATGTTATTGGGCTTATCTAAAGCCCTACAAAAGATATAAAATTTGTGAATTTGAGTTTATGTAAACTTCATGAATAGAAAATGTATAGGAATGAAAATAATATGAAATCAAAGTCATACCTCTTAAATAAACAAATAATGATAAATTTTTTCAATTTTGGTAATCAAAGTTATAGTAGAATCATTTCAAACACATATTGTGACTTTAATTATTATTTATTACCTTGTAAGGTCTCAACTCTCAACCAATATATACTATCACTTTTCTACATATAAATGTCATTGTTTAAAAAATTAAATATTTTTTAGATATTGACATATATAGTATGCATAACTGTAACACTCGAAAAAAGTGAGACCTACCCTCATGAATTACATCAAACTGCCCAATTTGCAAGAAAGAAAATTATTTTGTAATAATATTAAGATGAAGAAAATATAGAAATAAAGTAAATTAAATATTATACTACTCATTTTTCTTTTTAAAAGATTCCACAATAAATATCACACCTAAAAATTGAAAATAAAACACTTACAATATCAATTTTATTTCAAAATATTGTACTCTTCATTAATTGGTTAATAAAATCAATAAAATAATTTTTTTTAAAGCGTGCACTCCCTCCTATGAAATTTATTAGGGGATATAGGGAGTATTACAATTTATTACTCTACATGTGCACCAAAAGTGTATTAATTCTGTTTTGTTACAATAATTTTATATTCTTTGTTATTATTAACTTTACACTTGCACACATAATTAACTCACACTTCTCAACATTTTAAAATACACTTATTTTATTTATTTTATTACATATTCTTAAAATCAGTAAAAAAAAAACAAAAGAGCTTTTTTTTTTTTTTTTGGATAGAGTGAGTATTAATATTAAGAGGAAGAAAATATAGAAATTAAGTAAATTAAATATTGAAAAGGAAAAAGAAAATCATTACTAGAAGTGTGGAAAGCGAACATTGAAGAATTTATTAGGTATGGTTGAACAATTCATCAATAAACTAATCACCAGCTACCCAGTTTAGTTTACCTCAAATCTCAATTTCGAGAGAGAGAGAGAGAGAGAGAGAGAGGATGTCGTGTTTGGCATCTTGCTGTGTGTCTTTGACATGTGGCCTCTGCACATCGGTGGCCTCCACCATCACTAACCGCTCTGCAAGGCTCGGTTACTGCGGTCTCTTTGGCGTTTCCCTCGTTCTTTCATGGATTCTCAGAGAAGTTGCTACGCCCCTTCTCAAACAATTCTCCTGTAAGTCGTTCAAACGCACATAACAATTTTATTTTATTTTTGAAATACTTTCTTATTGAGTTTGGATTTTGTGTAAGATTTGTGGGCTTTTCATGTGTTTTTCGGTGTGTAAGGGCTTTTGCTGTATCTTTCAATTCAATGATTCTGGTTTATCTTCATGGAATTTATAGGAAGAAGTTTGAACATTTCGGGGTTGGGATAGTGAAATTCTTTAGCTTTTATATGCTATTGCCCTAATTCTTAAGAAGGGAAACTGATTATATTCGTACACTTAATGAAGAATATAGTGCCCAAAAAATTATTTGTATTGTGTTTTCAGGTATTGAATTCACTCTAGATTGCAGTAAAAGGCCATGGCATACAGAATGAATACCTTGTATTTCATCTAGTTTTACTTCATTTGTGAATTTAATCATTAAGATAATGATGTTTTCTTACTATAGTTTGGAACTCTGTCATATTGGTTTCTAGGGATAAATACATCGGACGGCCTTTCAAAGGAATGGTTTCAAATACAAGCGGTTCTTCGTGTCAGCATGGGGAATTTCTTGTTCTTTGGAATTCTGGCTCTCATAATGATTGGGGTAAAGGATCAAAACGATAGGCGGGATGCGCTCCATCATGGTGGATGGATTGCTAAGATGGTTGTTTGGGCTTTGCTCGTCGTTCTCATGTTTTTCCTTCCCAATGGCGTCATAAATATATATGGTTAGTCTTGTTCGGGGAATATGTTCTGGAAATGTGTTTTACATTCCGCTAGATCACTATATTCTATATCAAACTGTGACTTACAGTCTTAGTGGTTTTGTGATACGTAAATTAATGTATTTATATATATTATATATCTCGATTTATCTTGACAAACTCCTTCTATGTGTAGGAGTGCTTTCGAAGTTTGGGGCTGGTTTATTCCTACTGGTCCAAGTTCTAATATTGTTAGATGCCACACATTCGTGGAATGATTCATGGGTTGCTAAAGACGAGCGGAAATGGTAGGCTCCAAGTAATATTTCTCTTTTATTCCTTACATTAGTTAAGCTTCTGATTACATTATCTGTGCTATTTGCAGGTATCTTGCTTTACTTGCCGTTTCTGTAGCATGCTATCTTGCAGCATTTACATTTACGGGGCTCCTATTCATATGGTTCAATCCATCTGGGCAGGACTGCGGTCTTAATGTCTTTTTTCTCGTGACAACCCTCATTCTTGGTTTTGTTTTCGCTGTTATTGCATTACATCCTCAGGTAAAAAGAGATATGTTTCGTCAATTTCATAAAAAGTGCTTATATAAAAAGGGGAACTTCTACATTTCTGTGTAATTGGTTGTTTATTATTTGAATAATAAATGCCTTGCTTGAAAGCAAATATTTTGATATGTTCATCTCGAGTAGACTGCACGAAGATGAGCATAGTTGACTCTGATTCTTGTCTGTCTCAATGATGCCTGGGTTTTTCTTCGTACCTACAAAATTATTAGAGTATTATAATCAAGTAAGCATGATATAGTGGTTTTCATATCCCAGGTTATGATGTGTTAGATAGAACATATGTTGGAATAAAATGAATGTATTGTTGTGTTTTCGGAGAGAAAATGGTGGGAGAAGGTATTTTGGCCAAATAACAACCAAACGTTTGCATAATTAGGGCACTAGGATATCGAAAACTGGTATATTTTTAAGAACTTCACATAACACTTTCCTTTTCAATCTTGTGGCCTCAAAATCCACCCAACAATCTTAGCATGAGTATTAGAGTTGAATATTTCTTTTGAAATTTCATTTCAAGATTATTTAGGAACTAGTAAAGCTTCGTAACTGACAGCTGGTGATTTCTACAGGTTAACGGCAGCCTCTTGCCTGCTTCCGTGATATCTGTTTACTGTGCTTATGTGTGTTATACCGGACTCTCTAGTGAACCTCGAGGTTACGTTTGCAATGGTCTCCACAACAAGTCGAAAGTTGTAACAACGAGCACCCTTGTGCTCGGGATGCTTACAACAGTTCTATCAGTTCTATATTCTGCGCTTCGTGCTGGATCATCGACCACTTTCTTGTCTCCTCCATCTTCCCCTAGAGCAGGTATTGAACTTTCTTGATTTTATATGTTCTTTTCATAAGTGGCTCTTTCCTGCATTTGGACAATTATCTTACAGTAAATTACGGAAAAAAACCTCTCGAGGTTTGCCCAAATTACCTAACAAACCCGCCCCTTGATTTGGATAATTACCAAACGAGCTCCGTCGGTTGGGAAAATTACCAAAACATGTTTGTCCAAATTATCAAATGAGCCTTGAATATTTATTTACCCAAAGTCTGTTTTGTAATTTGGACTAACCTCGTAATTTATCCATTAGTTTATGAGTTGGTCTTATGTAAAATACTTTTACCATTATAATTGGCTCACTCACTTTATAGTGGAACAACTAATACTTTTGAATGAAACAAGAGGAAATCTTGTATGATATTGTATGAGTCTCATACAAACGTGATACTTTTGCTTGTTTTTGTAATATACACATTTCAAAAGTATCACAAAATCCTACAGAAATATCATGTCTCATGCATGAGACTGTCCAATACAAGTTTTTGTGAAACAGCTAGTACTCACAAACTAAAAATAAACACAAAATGCAACGTTTACATAAGACTTTGTCTTATTATATTGAGTTATGGAGCCTAGTTGTTATCGGGTCAAAATCCTGGGATCAGGTCAAGATTGTTTTATTACCACTGCAGGTGACCGGAAGTCTCTTCTTGAGTCGGACGAGCTTGAATCTGGCAAAGGGAAGAGTGAAGCAGAAGCACGACCCGTTTCTTACTCGTACATGTTCTTCCATCTGATATTTGCTCTAGCTAGCATGTACTCTGCCATGCTTCTGTCGGGATGGACGAGCAATTCTGAGAATGCGGACCTCATAGATGTCGGCTGGACGTCGGTCTGGGTCCGGATAGGCACGGAGTGGGTCACTGCCGGACTCTATATTTGGTCTCTCATCGCTCCTTTGCTCTTACCTGATCGTGAATTCTATTAAATCATAAGAGTGTTAAATAGAAAGCAGTTGTATGTACATGACGTAAAGTTGTGGGCAACTTATCTAATACTAGTTGATGTATAGTTCTATGTATTATTATACCTTTATTTGGTTTGGAAGTCATAATAAATAGGGTGTTACTTTACCACATACTCCCAGAGCACGTTTTTCACTTTTTTTTTTTTTTCGATCGGTCCCAACAATAAATTTCTGACAAAATAATATCCGGTACACATTATTCATAACTCTCAAATTCACCTAATACTACTAAAAAATATCACTCGTTACATTCACTTTTCAATACTATTTATTATTTTACTTTAAAAGTTAATTTGTGGTCCACCCTATATCAATAAACTTATGTTTAAATAAAATAACAAAATGTTACACGTTAATTTTTCAGTCTTGATTGATTTTTCACAATTATTAAGAAAATTATTGAAAAAGTTACATATGGACTTTTTTTCCGAGTTTGGGTTCACGTGATAATTACACGAGATGCAACTATTGTGCATAAAAAAATATCACTATATTTGAGATGAAGAATATACAAAGTAAATTTTTTAAATGAATATTACTGTTTAAATGATGTTTAAAAAAAAAAAAAATCATAACTATTGCATGCTATGATTGTTTTAACAATGAGACCATTCACAAATAAAAACAATATTCATTCTTTTAAAATACTAAAATATTATTTTTTGAATTTTATTTCATCTCATCATGTTACGATCTCGTGCGAAACATACTCATTCATTATACCCCTAGTAGTTGAAATCAAACTAATCCATTATTTAAATATTTAAGAAATAATTTTTGCACAAAACCCTAGTAAGTGAAAATCAAACTTTAATTAAAAAGAAAAGGAAAAACAAACTAATCCATCATCGAATATTAATCTCAAATTGGCTCATTTATGGGAATGTGCAATTATTTGGAATTTAATGTTAAAGGAATACAACCTTCAAGCCCTCGTATTTTTGTTAATATACAATTATTTGAAATTTAATGTTAGAGAAATACAACCTTCAAGTCCTCATAGATATAATTCACATTAAGAGAAAGTGCAATAAAACAATCACAAAAATTAATTCTAGCTCTTAATTTGCATAGAATTTCCAACTATTTGAATCAAACCAATCGTAACGTACGCACCACCCCGCCGCCGCTAACATGCGCACCTCCCCCTCCCACCCCTTCTCCACCTGAAAAACCTCTCCCCACCGCCCCCTCCCCACCCTTTTATACTAACATGCACCATCACCACCTCTTCTCCATCATCCCCCCCATGGCCCCTCCTTCCTCCCTCAGAAAACCCCCCACCCCCAAAACCCCCTCCTCAAATTCCCCAAACTACCCTCCCGTCTGCCGCCACTCCCCCTCCGCCACCCTCGACCTTCTCATCTTCATCCTCGTCGTCTTCTCCGGCGCGTTCCTAATCTTTTCCTCCTTCAATTACGTCTTCCAATCCCTCTCCCTAATCCTCCCCCCTTTCTCCACCATCGTCTCACTTTTCCATTACCATTTGACCTCCAATCCCCAATCCCAGATAATCTTCTTCTCCCTCCTCGTAATTTCCTTTGTGGGGTTTTTGGTGTCGTTTGAGATCTGCTGCGGGCAGAGATCGAGGAGGTGTGAGAGAAAAGAGTGCAAAGGGCTGAAGAAAGCGCTGGAGTTCGATTTGAAACTGCAGGGCGAGGATTTATTGCGGAACGGCGATGAAAATAAGGCCGTTAAGGATGTGAATGAGTTGCCGTGGAAAGGCGGGAGCGTGGATAACCCGGATTACGAGTGTTTGAGGTCGGAGCTGAGGAAGATGGCTCCGCCCAACGGCCGGGCCGTGCTGCTATTTCACGACGAATGTGGCTGCCCCGTCGCCAAAATCGAAGTGTGGGGGCCCAAACGCGGCCGCCGCCACAAGAAGTGAGTGAGTCTTGAATATTGGTAGCAATGATGATGCATTTTATGTTTGGTTGTGTTATGATAGTTGGGCTAGTTGAATGTGAAATTGTACGCTTCTTGTGTTTTAATGAAGTTTGAATGCAATTTCTACTGGATGTTATATGGAATTAAGCCTAATTTGGGGATATTGAAGTGCTAATAGGTTTGTTAGTCTGTGTTTCTTGTTGCTTTAAAGATTAAGATGAAAGAACTATGTAAAACGTATCGAAGTTACATTTTGTATGAGGTGGAAGTTATATAGGATTCGGCTTGGTTGGATAACGAACTATAATGGTGGATTTGTTAGTTTGTGCTTAATTTTCCCTCATTCTTGCCTAGAGATTTCGAGGAAAGGAATTTGTGACGCTTGTTGAAGCTGCTCGTAGGTTCTTCTACAATCTACATATGATGGGATAGCGAACTAAGTAGATGGCTAGCATGTCGTTTGTTTATTGGTATTGATAAGTTCTTAGATATTACAATGCACAATGCCAAAAGTACTTCTTATATGCTCTCATAATGTTAAGGCACATTTTCTGCAGTGTGGAGTTGGTCTTTAGTTTGTTGATTTTTCGTAATCTTCATAACTTTTCTTCTCACTACTCCCTAGTCATCGGATGCTAGTCATTCCAAAATTATGTAATTTTGGGTTAAATCTTCTGCCGAGTTTTTGTAATGGAATAATGGTTTTGTGGTCAACTGGCTGTTTTCCTATTATATGAATTGAGTAGGGGTCTCAAACATAGGTAGTATGATCCACGAGGGATATCTTTGACTGTCGAATATATGACATGGGAGTTACTGTATACAAGGCCACGCCTCGTTCACTTGCATTTATACATCTAGGCATTCTATAATTATGAAGCGAATAGAAGTTTATTTGAAGTTCACTTAACAAGTTAGTTTCTTGCATTTAGGAAATGGTTGTCTAAACAAACTCTATATACTTTCAAGTCTAATAATCAACTAGACTTCAACCTACTTCAAAAGGAGCCTAGTTTTGTAATAATGCCATGGTGTCTCATGTTCTTATAGTTCAAGAATGTCTGGTCGGAGAAGAGCTAAAAGTTTGCCTATACAGGTAGTTTGAAATCAGAGCCTTGTTTCTGGATCAATTTGAGTCATTTGACTATTTAAAAAACCCAAAAACGTGTTGATTTCTGCTCCGTTCAGCTAGTGCATTTTATTATAGCTGAATTCTTGCAATGCTTCTTTTCTGATGCTGTTTTTCAGGAATCCGGCTCTTAGCAGTGGAGGTGAACGAAGATGACTACAGATGATTTTTCACGTCAACTGTTTCGTCTTTCGCCATGTTGCAAGAGATAGCCTTAGAAGAAATTCCTTTCTTTTTCAATATTGCTACTCCCTACTCCATTGTTCGTCATTATTTAGAAACTTCCGAATTACCCTTGTTGGGGAAGTTTGTATCTTTCTGTATACCAAATTTAATGGAAATAACTAGACAAATAGAGAATACAATTATTGTAAGATTTCCTTGTTTATGTTCACTACAGCACGGTTGTGATTTTCTGTTATGAATGACACATAACACAATCCAACCATGGTTAAATCACATGTCATTCATTTAAATAGTGTAACGTAAGATCTTAATTATTGTGTAACACGAAATTCATATGCTACATAAGTTGGTTTGATATCATATGATGCAAGATTTTGTGAGTTCGATGTGAACTAAGATTTCTTCAGCAAGCTTGTTTTTTTTAAAGCTCGGAAATATTCTAATTCTACTTGGGTTATTCCGGGTCGATTATTACTATATATTAGTATGATTTTTGGTCTTGTATATGTTTCAGAAACTATACGGACAAAATTTTGTAATAACACGGTTCATAGAATTGTGATTCGCGGACTCAATTGATCCTAATGAATTCAGTAGACAAGATTTTGTTGAGGCTCATTTTGTAAAGGAGTCCAGCATGTGATAGGTATTTAAATGAACCAGATCTACTTCAACTAAAAGTTAGTAAAAAACTGCAAAATAAATAATTATTATGTTTTATTAAAAAAGGAAACCTTACGGTCAAAAAGAAATCTTACCCAGAGTCATGGTGCCCCCAACCGATTTGGGCAATTTGATCTAAACTCTTTAATTTTTAATTAATATTTTATAATTGTTTGGTTACCTGGAAGAAAATAAACTTAAAAAAAAATAAAAAAAAACCACAACGGACAATATCATTACATATATTCTCTTTCATCGTCTCTACGTTCTCTCCCAAAATTTCTATATTCTTTTCAATTTAATTAACTAGAAAAAACTTCTCGATCTTTATTAGGGATGATGTGGTTGATTTTGAATTTTATTTTTTTGTCAAAACAAAAAATTAGCTGAATATGTAAGGAGGTGTGATAGATAATTAAAGTGGAACTGTGATATGAATCCCCAACATCAGACCCGAATTGAGAAATATGATCTTCAGAAGTTGAACTGAACATATGATCATCAAAAGTTGGACTAACAGGAGTGTAAGTACGAGGCGCGGTACTAGGATCAACATCACCAACTGGTACTTGAGAATTCTAAGGGGGGAAATGCTCAAAAGCTCGTGTCATTCCCTTGTATGTAGTGTTACAACCAACGTTGTGCCGGATTTTTTTAAGTGACACATACATAACAAACTCTTGATCCTTGTACTTATTTTTTTAAGTGTGCAATATCACTGTCGGTATTTAACTTCCACTTTATAATGTTGTCCTTGTATTCACAAAGGACTTGTACCTGATAGCCTCATTCATGCATGCCCACTTTCCACTACACAATGTATACTTTCCAACAAACCATCATATGTAATTGGTGGGTACACCGAGACTAGAATGTGAGATATTTCTCCATTTGTATAATCCACAACCATCCCAATAACCTCCGTGATAAACCATAAAAAATCTTGAACCCTCGTCCATCTACAATTAGAAAAAGATTTAATTAAATATCCATCCCGCGAACCCTAATCGTAATTAAAAATATTTAGTTGTAACACATACGTTTTAATATTGAAATCTAATAGTGAAATTTATCATTTATAACAAACTTATCAAATTTATTATTTAAATATGATCTTAGTGTCCAGTTGACTGATACCACTACTGAGCCATAATTGTAATGAAGACACTAATATTGAAATATAATAATAATATTAATCATGTAATAAAATTATTTGACTGGAAAATTTAAAAAAAATTATAAGTAATTGTTGATGACCTTATATCAATTTGATGGATTAATGGTTGTTTAGGCTATAAGAAATATCATCAAACAAGACTTAAAATGTTGGATTTATGTAAGAAAAGATTAAGAAATGAATTTGCAAGAGTTTTGGTATGTTTTTTTTTAAAAAAAAAATGAACTTATTGTTTCCTTCTCAAGAGGACATATTTATAGATATACAAGCAAGTAGGAGGTGCCAACCTCTAAGCTATCCTAATTTAGATGTTTGACAAGTGTTTAGACACTTGTTTAACTCTAAGCTACTGTATTTCATGCAAATGACAAGTGTTATGACACTTGTTTGCTCCTAATACAATGACTAATTAGTGAGATTCTTGGCTGTTCTTAGAGGTGCTTAATTGCTCGCTTGCATGTCTTTGTTTTTTGGTACTTAGACCTTTCTTCTTAGCTGCTCGCTCATCGTTTTCTATTCTTTGACCAGCTGCTCGCCTGAATGTTCTGACATCTTTGACCAACTGCTCGTCTTTTCACAGAATACATACTTCATACACAACTGTTCGCCTCTTGTTGTTTTTGCCTTAATCATCATTATCATTACCACTATTATTTTTTAATGTCAATCTCATGCTCTGTTGTTCGCCTATCAACAATTGTCCCCTAGCTTGACCCTTTTGTTAGGATGAAAATCAACTAACTGAGGTCAGGCTACAGGTGTTGGACGTTTTCTTGTGATAGAGGTGAGTAACAGAGATTTAATTTCATTGGGCGGGAATATTTGGCGAGCAACGGGGTTGTTGTTTCGTATCCGGCGATTGGGTTTCTGAGGTTCTCGGAATCCGTAACGTCATGGGCGGTGGTGACGCCAGTCGCCGCTCACACGCGCCCATAATTTTTTCGTAAATAACATTTTTGCCCCCATTTTCTCCCTCATAAATATCTCAATTTACTCTTCATTTTTTTCCGACTTCTTTTTGCATTTCCGCCATTAACGAGCCCTTTCAAGCTTCTTCTCTTTGTGTTCTTCGTGCTCTTTTCTTGGATTTTCATAAATTTTTCTACATTTTCAGGGTATTACATTGATTTCTCCTTTTTACTTTTTTTTTTCAATTTTCCATTTTTTATTTCTGTCAATTGCCGCCGTGTCTCCGCCGCTTTGTCTCTCAAAACGCCGCCGCATTTCTCCCTTTGCCAATCTCAGAATCTCCGCTCCGTTCATTTGTTCTTTCTTTTTATATATTTATTTTTTTAAAATGGCTTCTCCATCTTCGAGTGCCACGATTTCTGATACATACCCTGGGTGAAATCCTGGAAAAAGGCCAATGGAAGAAGATCCAATTGTATCTCCAAGGAGATTTGCTCGCCAGGCTCTTTTAAATAACCCTCGCACTTTATTGAGGGACGAGGAAATGGGATCTGAGGCGAGCTCAGTTGTTCGCTCAGTCGACGCTTATGCTGTGGGATAACTCTGGCGAAGAAGTTGTCGAACAACCGGTTACTCGCCCTCGTGCTGAAGAAGATACCTCTTCCGACCTTAGGGAAGACTCTGAAGAGGTGGCCACCAAAATCGAGGAGATGGGTGCTCCTGAAGCGGTTAAAGTTGGTGACAGTCAAAACGAGCAAGATACTCCCAAGGTGACTTGAGAGTTCTTGAAAGAAATCAACTTCCCAATGCCTGAAGTCAATCCGGAGTCCATGATTCCGGAAGGCGTTGTTCGCGAGCAGGACTGGGAGGAGTATGCTGCTTGCTACTCAAATGCCTTTCCCCTCCATTCCAGAGAGATCATGGATGCTCAAGTAAATAGGTATGTGGCGAGCAGGATTTCTAGTTTGATCACCGAGGATGACTTGGCGAGCATCCGCACCACATACAAAATCCCATTTGTTGGTCCCACAAATATTATTAGCTGAAAGCGTTTTATAATTAATTTTAAGAAAACTTTCTTTTAAAGTGCTAAAATAAATTATGCAGAAATTGAAAATAAAAACAGTAAATAAAAGAGACACGGAAATTTTTATAGTGGTTCGGATATAATGATCCTACATCCACTCTCCCTTTCACCAGAGAGGTCCCACTCACCAACCAACTTACTTACTACTGGAATTGGGAAGTACCAATTCCTTCGTACAGTGGCTTACAACAACCATTCTATGTGATGAATAGGTTGAATAAAAATTTCAACTAAAACTCCTAAAAGAGTGTATATACTTGTATGAACAATGTGAGTGTATGGTGTGTTAGAGTGTTTCTCTATCTTTTATGCTCTCTTGCCCGTCTTGTGTCTCTACGAACTCATCAAACACTCCTATTTATAGTTGTCAAATAACTAGCCGTTGGAAGCTAGAAATTCAAACATCTATAAATTAAGTAATATAATCAATCATGTTGATTAATTATATGATTGATTGGTTGACTCCTTCTTTGATTGATTCTTCTTGATCTTCAACGAATCTTCCTTGATATCAGTTGACTTCCCTTTGTCTGTTTGACTCTTCTTATCTTTGGATCACAAGATCTTTCTTGTCTTTGTCTTTTGGCGGACTAGTCTTCTGGGTAGAGAATTCTGGTAGACTAGTCTGGTCCAGACCTCATCTGGTCCTCTACCTCATCTTGTCCGGAACTCATCTTGCCCGAACCTCATCTTGTCTCGACCTTATCTTGTCTGGAGCTCATCTTGTTCGGGACTCATCTTGTCTGAACCTCATCTTGTCTTGTCTAATTCCCTTCCCCCTTAACCTAAGACCTATTCTAGTCCTAGACTAGTTTGCAGCTGACTAACACGTTCAGTTGGTCCTATTACAAGTTCTTGTTTTAACATCTTCAAAACACCTAATCTATATCCCAACAATTTCCCTCTTTTTGATGATGTTAAAACTAAAAGAACTGAGATAAAAAAAGACAAGAGAAAATTAAAATCTTAAGATGAGAAGTCTAAGCAAGCAGGGTCAACTGATCTTTCCCCTCTAAATACGCTCAGCTGATATTTGGGGCAAAATATTAGCTGGTCTTCTTGTGTATCTGTAGGCAATCAAGTTTTTGGTACCCTTCTGGGTCCAGGGGGGTTAGCACAATATTTAGGAAGCCACAAGAATAGATCATTCCTTTTTTAATTAGACGATCTTATCTTTCTTCCATACATATATATAAAAACACACTGAACACAAGAGGCTTCAATATGGTTATTTCTTCTAGAGGCTCTTATTCGCTTATGAGCTTGTCCAGTAGAAGGAATAACTTATCTTAACGCAACAGTCTTGAAATTCTGTTGATAAGGATAAGTCTTGCTAGAACCATCAAAAGTTTCAGCTGGTTTGGCAGATGACTTAAAAGTCTTCTGCAATTGAGTAGGAGTCAGCTGGGACTGCTTCTTTTGAGAAGGTCAAGGCTATTTTCTCCTCTGTTGGCCTTGCTGAGATCTTTTAAAATTCCTCCTCTATCTTTTGGGTTTTTGAGTTTTAGAACTCATCTGCCCGTTAGGTTGAGTTGCTTGGTCAGCTAACCTCTTACCCTTATCAATAAAATTACTAGACTTTTATTCTTTCTGAACATGAGAGGATTCAGGTTTGGAATAACCAAGTCCTGTCTTGTCATGCTTTTTTTTAGATGAGGCAGTTATGTGTGACACAACATTATTTGCTGTAGTCAGCTGCTCTAGTATCAGTTTGAGCTTGTCCTCACTTTCTTTTACAATTTTGTTTTGATGGAAGAGTTCCTCAAACTTAGCTTTCAGCAGGGTATATTCATTATCTTTCTCAATGTTTTTAACAAGAAGCCTTTCTATCAGCTTTCTATCTGGTTTTTAAGTCAGTGGACTCTTCTACTAGTGTTTGAACCTGTTCGGCTGGCAGATCAGCTGATTTGTCAAAATATTTTGAAAGCTTTTGATTTTCTGCTTTCAGCTTTGTGTTCTTTTCTTCCAGTACTTGACAAAGTTGTACAAATTTTTGGAGATCTAATAGCAATTTTTGCATATAAGACTCCTCTGATTGTTCAGAAAAAGAAGAATAAGAAGAAGAAGAAGAAGAAGAAGAAGAAGAAGAAGAAGAAGAAGAAGAAGAAGAAGAAGAAGAAGAGGGAGTTCGATTACATACCTCATTTGTCACAAGACATATCTCTTGTTTGGTCCAAAATTTGATGATGAACCAGAAGTGGTTACCTCTTCTTCCTCGGCTGTGAAGCTTCTTTTGGAGTAACTCCTAGTGTATCTTTTACTACTTTTCTTAGAACCCATTTCTGCAGGAAATTGTTAGGAAAAAAATTGAGTTTTAAAAAAAATTGGATCTATCCTGGTGGCCACAAAAAGCTTTTCAAAGCAGTGGTCTAGGACACATTGCTCTGATACCACTTGTTGGTCCAAAACATATTATTAGCGAAAAGTGTTTTATAATTAATTTTAAGAAAAATCCTCTTTTAAAGTGCTAAAATAAATTATGCAGAATTGAAAATAAAAACAGTAAATAAAAGAGACACGAGAATTTTTATAGTGGTTCGGATATAATGATCCTACGTCCACTCTCCCTTTCACCAAAGGGGTCCCACTCACCAACCAACTTACTTACTACTGGAATTGAGAAGTATCAGCTCCTTCATACGGTGGCTTACAATAACCCTTCTATGTGATGAATATGTTGAGTAAAAATTCCAGCTAAAACTCCTAAAAGAGTGTATATACTTGTATGAACAAGGTGAGTGTATGGTGTGTTTGAGTGTTTATCTTTTGTGCTCTCTTGCCCGTCTTGTGTCTCTACGAACTCATCAAACACTTCTATTTATAGTTGTCAAATAACTAGCCGTTGGAAGCTAGAAATTCAAACATCTATAAATTAAAGAATATAATCAATCATCTTGATTAATTATATGATTGATTGGTTGACTCCTTCTTGATTGATTCTTCTTGATCTTCAACCAATCTTCCTTGATATCAGTTGGTTTCCCTTTGTTTGCTTGACTCTTCTTATCTTTGGATCACAAGATCTTCCTGTCTTTATCTTTTGGCGGACTAGTCTTCTGGTCTTCTGGGTAGAGAAGTCTGGTAGACTAGTCTGGTCCAGACCTCATCTGGTCCTCTACCTCATCTTATCCTGAGCTCATCTTGTCCGGAGCTCATCTTATCTGGAACTCATCTTTTCTCGACCTCATCTTGTCCAGGACTCGTCTTATCCGAACCTCATCTTGTTTTGTCTAATTCCCTTCCCCCTTAACCTAAGACCTATTCTAGTCCTAGACTAGTCTGCAGCTAACTAACAAGTTTAGTTGCTCCTATTACAAGTTCTTGTTTTAACATCTTCAAAACATCTAATCTATATTCCAACAATATTTGATATCTTTCTCTACGCTCCGAAGAAAAGGGAAACAACTGATCGCCCTCCTCTTGGATGCACAACGATCAACTTGGATGTGCTCAACACTGGCTTCCCTCTACCATTACATCCCGTGGTTGGTCGCTTCTTGGAGGATACCAACTTGGCGATCTCTCAAACTAATCTTAATGGTTGGAGTAATTTGCTCGCTCTTATGACCCTCTTTGGCCTTGAGGGTTATAAAAACAAGATTAGCACCATAAAGATTCACTATGCCATGACAATTTCAGCCCACAAAGAAGATGGCGAAGGGTGGTATTATATAAAGGCTAGGAGTGGGATAAAGTTGATTGAAGGAATCCTCAACAAGGTCAAAAGCAGGCATAACCAATTTTTCTATATTGGTGGAGACTGGCGAGCAACTGAGCGATTTGCCGGCGGGCAAGCGCACATTTATTCGCCTGAATGTTTTGGCAATATTAAGCGTAAGTTCCACTTTTTCTTACTATAAATCAAGTGGGACTAATTTTCATTTTTCCTTCTTTGTTGTTTTGCAGGTTCACGAATATTGAAGTGGGGTCATCCTGAGCTAAGTAAAGCATTTTTGTATACGTTGGCTGTCATCTCTCTTCGCAACGCTGGGGATCGTGATCTCCTTCATCTCTCAAAGCCCCATTGCCGCAAGTTAACTCTTTTGACCACTAGTCCTCATCACATTGAGGCTCAAGCGACCATCCCTGAAAGTAAAATCTCTTAACTTTTGGTTATTGCAGTGTTGCTCGCTCCTCCCTTATTAATTGTGTTTGTTTTTGCTCTTTTTTTTAGATCAACGAGTTACAGTTGCCATTCCTCCAATTTCTCGAGCTCGTTTCTTACTTTCTGATAGAGTTAGAAAGATGGCTTCTCACGACCCATCTAGGAAGAAGTATGATCCTCCTACTACCTTGATCCTGTTGAGGTCCGGACAACCCACTGGTCCCGGAGCCACTACTCCTCGCCCCAAGACTACAGCTGCTCACCCAGCCGCTCAGCCCTCTTCTTTGCCACAAAAACAGAAAGAACCAAGTCGAGAAGGGAAAATAAAACTCACCACGGACGGTGTCCCTGTGAATAGGAATGATGATAGGTCCAAACGTTCCAAAGGCCAAGCGTCCACCAGCAGGAAGGAGCCTGCTATTATTTCTCCGCAATCTACCTCTTTGGAGGTAGTGAGCGAACAACAAGTCATCGTCAATTTGATGGCAACCAAGAAGAACAGGGGTTCGTCTTCCGATCCTTCCTACTTGGGTTATGACCCATCCAAGATAAGGGAGTAAGTTGCTCGACTATTCGCTCATTTGATCTTTCTATTAATTCTTTCTTTGACTATCTATATTCGTTTATAGGTATAAACCGGAGGAGTATCCTTATCGCGCCAAAGTGTTGCACCAATTGAGTTGTGTAAAGACTGCGCCCCATACCAAGATATCCCCGACTCTTAAGTTCACCGGCGACCGAGTACGTTCCCCGATGCTGGACTAAACTGGGAGAGAACATCATCCAAGGCCAGAGTATGAGCGATAATGCTCGGCTCATGAGCTACAATGCCAACCACCAAGTGATTATGAGCCAAAAGCTACTAGACCAGATGGTGGAGCTAGAAAGGACAAACCAGAGCCTCGGTCACAAGATTAATCGCTTCGAGGCTGACCATGCTGCCGCCTTGAAGAGAAAGGATGATGAGCTCGCCAAGGAAAGGGATGAGCATGCCAAAGCCAAGGCTGACTTGGAACAGAAGTTGCAGGATGCATTGGAGGGTAAGCAGTTAGCGCTCAACCAGTCAGAAAAAATGATGCTGGACCTCTCCAATGCAGATGCTCGAGTAAAGACCATGAAGATGGAGCGAACAGGGTTGGTTGGGCGAGTGGAGTCTATAAAGGCTCACGTTGTTCGCTTGGAAGCAAAAAAATAGTACTTGGTGGAGTATGATGCATATGCTCGGGACGTGGCGGACAACACAAACGTTAGGTACATCTGCGCATTTGCTGATTGCATAAGATCCGTCAAGTTCACCACCAATCACGGGAAGGATATTATGGAATCAGTGAAGAAGGACTTCACTGATTATGTCAAGGAAAACCCTCCTGCCGCCGACTT
Source organism: Ballota nigra (assembly GCA_947034835.1). Taxonomy (NCBI): domain Eukaryota; kingdom Viridiplantae; phylum Streptophyta; class Magnoliopsida; order Lamiales; family Lamiaceae; genus Ballota; species Ballota nigra. The sequence continues at coordinate 67,292,633 of OX344729.1, read as the reverse complement.
CATCGTTCCTGTGGCCGATCTTGAGGAGATGGAGGTGTCTATGGACATCTTTGGGGATGATGTACAAGTTGTTGCCCCCAGATGTTCTGGTATGGAAGCGAGCAAAGATGTCGAAGTCTTTGATGGTTTGGGCTCCCTTCCTCTGACTCCCCTTGATCCTCAACCTGGTGAGGCAAGCACCTCATTGATCCCTGGCGAGTAAGTGAGCACTGAAGCCGCCAACCCCTGAAGTTCAAGCAACTGATGCTCCTCCAGCTCCTCAACTCTGAAGACCTTTTTCTTTTTAATATTTATAGTAGGGTTTTTGGGCTTTTCCTTGTATTATTTAACTATCTCTACTGTAAACTCCTTCTATCAATGAAATGAACTTTTCTTTTTATAATTCGTACAACATCTATATTACTCAACTGATCGCCTCTTGGTTTATATTTATATCTTCATAACATTTGCTTAAGTATCCCCTTTATTTTTCTAAGGTTAAGTACTTGGCATAAAAATTTGATGGGTCCTTTTGGTTCTCTAGGAACTTGACCTCTTAAGCATATGGGCCTTTGGTCTCATGGACTTGGCCTAAACAATAACATCTTTTGAACATACCTGATCACCACATACCTATCCAACATAACTGGTCGTTATATGGGTGAACTTGTAGATTTTAACTTTTGACATGTACATTTAACCTAATATGACATACTCAACTAATATTGCACAAATGTTCGCCAGATACATAGAACTTTTACATAGTACAAAAAAAATTAAAATTTTACAAAAATTTACATCTCTAAATTTACAAACTTGCAACTCTACTGGTAATATTTCTTCAGCAAGATTGCATTCCAGGAGTCTTGGGCCGAGTTGCCTTCCATGTCTTCAAGATCGTAAGTACCATTATACCACTTATTTGTTACCCTGAACGGGTCCTCCCAAGTCGGTCCAAATACTTCTGGAAGAGGAGCTAGCACTTTACGAAGTACTAAGTCTCCAATTTTGAAATCTCTTATCTTCATTTGGGAATTGTAATATTTTGCTACCATTTTCTTATAGATTGTATTTCTTATTTCTACTGACATTCTTTTTTTTCGAGTAGATCTATTTCCGCTGCTAATACCGAGCTGTTCGCCTCCTCGTCAAACATAGTTGTTCGCTCCGTTGGTATTTTCAATTCAACGGGTATTATTGCATTAGTGTCAAATGCCATGGTAAATAGTGTTTCTCCGGTGCTTGTTTTATATGAAACCCTATAAGCCCCTAGCACTCCAGGTAGCTCTTCAAACCATTTTCCTTGTTTGCCAGTCAAGCGAATCTTCAGTATGTGTGTTGGGACAATGTCAGTTTTGATTAAAATCCCAAAGACCCTAAAAAGACGAGTTGCCTAAGTGTTGTAATAGTCAGACTAGTCGTGGTTAGATTTGTACGTTAGAATATTTTACATTCACAGGTACACAATGAGTTCATCAGGCTGTGGTACATCGTGAAGAAGTGGGGTGACTCTGATGACATTGATGCTCACTTCATCGATTTCATGTCCGACAACCACCCTAAACTCTTGAAAGGAATCTTGGAGGAGGTTGACACTGCAAGAGTTCAAATCAAGGCCCCTGAGTTCCTTACTCACCCACCTCCACTTCAACCTAATGGGAAGATCTATGACTCAAAGGCTATCATGGCTGAAGTCTTCAAGATTGCCAAGGCTGAGGGGTACCTGAATCAACTAGATAGGCTTGATGAGCTGAAGGACAGAGTCTACAATGGCTATGGACTTCGACCTGAGATGAGAAAGATCTAGTTGTACACTGACTTTAGTAATAGATAGGATTCATTGTACTCATGCTCATATTTATCAATGAAATCTATTACTTTGTCCACAGACAAAAACTCATTGTCTTTTTGGCTGTTATTTATTTTCTGTACTTATCAAGAATTGCTCTAACACTGATCCTGTCTTATAGATTAGGACTTATTTCCTCTAAGTGTTTTGAAGATCTTTTCAGTGTTTTGACATCATCAAAAAGAGGGAAATTGTTGGGACAATGTAAGTTTTGATTAAAATCCCAAAGACCCTGAAAAGATGAGTTGCCTAAGTGTTGTAATGGTCAGGCTAGTCTTGGTTAGGTTTGTAAGTTAGAATATTTTACATTCAAAGCTACACAATGAGAGGAGTACTCATTGTTGGCAATCAAGACTGAAGCCTGAAGACACAAGAGCACCATCCTGAGCTTATGGCATTTCTTCTAAGTTAACTGAGTAAGTGTCAGGATGAAGAGCATGATCCTGAGATCATTGCTAACTCAGTCTGAAGGGAACATGAAGGCACTGAGTATTTGGGAAAAGACTTGGAGTAGGATCCAAGCAAGTCAAAAGGAATGTCAGCGCCGGAAAACGTACGTAGATGAGGACAAACCTGAACTCAGTAAAGACAAGACTGAACTGAAGAATGAGTTCTGACATTCTCACCTACCTGATGACGTGGACCAATCAGAGAGCGCCAAGTTATGTACGGACACTGACTTGACCATGACATCCCTACAAAATTCAACGGGCATACATTTAATGCAATTACAAAATACATGCAAGGACGGCTGCTGTATGAAGATTGTATCTATTGAAATATCCTACAAGAAAGACAACCTAGAAGGCTATCTCCTCCAACGGATAGTTTTAAAAGTTGCCTATAAATACAGAAGACCTTGGACCCAATCAAGATTACGGGAAATTTTGAAGGCAGAAATTACTCAAACTCTCAGCGTTCAAAGCATTCGTGACATTCAAAGAAGCATTCGAAAAACCTAGAATTTCCCAAGTGTTTCTTGAGAAGAGAGTTATTCTATATTCCACTGAGCGTAGCATACATATCTTAAGCTTAGAGTGATTATCAAATCCTTAGCATAGCTTTGCCTTGTAAGGATAATCACAAATAGTTGGAATCCAAACTGAAACCAAAACCCTCTTAGTTAGGTTTGTTGGTTGAGGTTAGTTAGTTGGTTAGAAGGAAGAAGGGTCGGTGAGACTGATCTTGGTGCACCTTGGCACGTTAAAAACAAGCCAATCCATTAGTGGATTCTCCTGTTAAATCAGGACCGTGGACGTAGGAACTTGAGTCTCTGAACCACGTTATCTCTCTGAGTTTTTACTGCTTTGATTATTGCTTTATATTGTTATATTGTTATATTGCTAAGTCATTCATTGCATATTTTGTCAGTGCCTAATCAATTAGCCTGACTCATTAACTCAGTGCACAACCCTTCTAACCACGGTTTTTGAAGAGAAAAATAAGTTTTCTAAAAGAAAACATAAAACAAGTCTATAAACTTTCAGGGCACACACATTCCGTACTGAACATAAGTAGATATTTTGCCAATTGACCGCCTAGTAGGTTTGTTATCTACACTGTGTTCATTATCATTCTGAGTAAGGGGACTCAGTGAGGTTTAAGTTCAGAAAAATTTATATACGTGTATTCCCCCCATACACGTACCACTCAGACTTGTACCGGGACTAACAAGACCAACAAGTGGTATTAGAGCGGTGGTTCAAAAGACCACTAACTTTGAATACTAATAGTTTCAGAGGAGAAACTGTTGGTGGTCACTGAACAGATCTGTGTTTGCCTTTTTCATTTGAAAACTTGCATCATCATGACTTTGAGGAGACTTGAAGCTTCATTACCTGAATTCTCTGTGTCTAACTTTGTCTATTGGAAGTTCAAACTTGAGGCACATCTAGATGTCATCCATGACCAAATGCCGCGAGTCATCAGTGAAGGACCGATTAAGATCACTATCCCAAATGTCAGAGGACTGGGTTATGATCATCTCGACATTGGCGTACAGGTTCCCAAGGAGAGAGCCAACATGACCAATGATGAGATCAAGATGGTGGGACTGGACAATGTGGCTAGGAACATCATTCTTCACACGGTGCCTTTCGAGGAGTCAGAGAGGCTGATGAACCTAAAAACGGCAAATGAGGTCTGGGATGAGCTGACCAGTATGTGCGAAGGCTTAGAAAAGATAAAGGGGAACAAGAGAAATATTGTCATTCGGAAGTTTGAAGAATTCGAGATGCTGCCTGGCGAAACTATTGATCAGTTGGAGTCAAGATTCATCAAGATGATGAATGAGTTGGTGATGTTGGGAAAGGAAGTTCCCAAAAGAGAAGTTGCTTCGAAAATCCTGAATGGTCTTCCTAAGAGATGGGATAACAGTGTCATTATGTTGAAAAACACTCAGGATATGAGTAATAACTTCAACTTTACTTTTTTAAGAGCTCAAAGCGTTGGAGTACGATCTGAACCAGAGAAAGAAGAAAGTACAGCCTGAAAGAAAGAGAAAACACCTGAGAAAAGTGTGGTATTTAAAGCCAAGTCAGAACTTGTCGAGTCTTTATCAAACTCACTGATGGAGATGAGCAAAGAAGAGCTCGCTGAGGAATATAGCGTGATGGCCAGACGCTTTGAAAAGCTAAATTTCAGGTTTGGTCGTTATATAAAATATTATCAGGATACTTGTGACAGAAAACCTGAAGGAAGCCACCAAAGTCCCTGGAGAAATAAAGAAAGGAGGAATACTGACCAGAGATGCGATCGCGGTGATGAAAGAAGACACTCAGACCCAAAGCCCGATCATAGAGATGTTGAACAGAGACGTGCTCGTGATGAAAAGCACCCAACCAAGAATGACTCATCAAGAACCAGGGAACCTGACTCAAGAAGGAACCCTGACCAAAGAAAAGATCGAGGAGATGAGCAAGTAACATGCTACAATTGTAACAAGAGTGGGCACTATCAATATGACTGCCCTGAGCTGAGTGCACGGGAGAGAGAGGGCAGGAGGGCCAAGAGAGACCAGAGGTATGCTGATAGGAGAGCCATGCTCGCTGAGGACACTACTGACTTGGATGGTCCTGAGGAGAGGTCGCCTGAACTCTTTTTCTACGATGAGTACGATGATCTGTGCCTTATGGTAAGGGAGGAGCCCGAGGTAACATCTAATTCTTTGTGTGGTTCACATAGTGGTCGAAATCCTGAGCTAAGCTCAGAGTCAGTCAGAGAAATGAACCTTCAGTTCTGATTGGATCAATTGATGGTTGATTTCTCCAGATTGCAGGAAACTAATGTCTTTTTGGCTGAGGAGAATCAGAAACTGAGTACAGAAGTTCAAAACCTGAATGATCAGTTAACTCAGTCAGATCTTAAGGAGTCAGCTCAAATTGTGAGACTAACTCAGAAAATTGACATGATCAATGTTGAGCGTCTCCCAAGAGAGAAGATTCTGAAAGAACATGCTAATGAGGGACTGGTCAGGAAGGAAGATGTTAGGATATAGATTAGATGTTTTGAAGATGTTAAAACAAGAACTTGTAATAGGACTAGATGAACCTGTTAGTCAGCTACAGATTAGTCTTGGTCTAGAATAGGTCTTTGGTTAAGGGGAAGAAATCTGTGCAGACCAGAGAAGGTGACCAGAGAAGGTGACCAGAGAAGGTGACCAGATGAGGTGACCAGATGAGAGGTGACCAGATGAGATGTCCAGAGCAGAGGAGTCACCAGAGCAGAAGTGTCGCCAGAGCAGATGAGGTCCAGAGGAGTCTGACCAGATGAGCTTGGACCAGAGGAGTCTGCCAGAGGAGTCTGACCAGATGAACTTGGACCAGAGGAGTCTGACCAGAGGAGTCACCAGAAGACCCCACCAGAGGAGTCACCAGAAGACCCCACCAGAGGACTTCACCAGAGGACTCCCCAGAAGACCTCTGCCAGATGAGCCAGAATAGAAGACCCCAGACCAGACCAGACGAGAGACGGATTAGTTCACCTACCAGAAGCATCTTAGTAATCTGGAGACAAGGAGATTTTTGAGATCATTGATGGAGAAGAAGGCAATCTGGAAGTCAACTGATGGAGGATCTGATTGTTTGATTGATTGATTGAAGTCAACTAATCAATCATATAATCAATCTTTGATTGATTATATTCCTCCAATTATGGTTGTTTGAATTGCTAGTTCCCAACGACTAGTTAATTCCTACAACTATAAATAGGAGTGCTTGGATTAGTTCAAAATAGAAGAGTCGCGCGAGAGCACACCAAGAACACACGAACTCTTCCAATCACTCACCTTTGTCCTTTCTAGTTTATATACACTCTATTAGGAGTTTAGTTGGATTATTACTCAACCTGTTCATCTTGTTAGATAAGGTTGTTGTAAGTTGTACGAAGGAGCTGGTACTTCGCAAATTCCAGTAAGTAAGTAAGTTGGTTGGAGAGAGAGTAGGTCCCCTTTGAAGAAAGGGAGAGTGGACGTAGGACCTGTTGTCCGAACCACTATAAATCCTTGTGTTCTTTATTTTCTGCACTTTAAAATTTCTGCATATTTCATTCTAGCACTATTTATTATAAACGGGTTTTTCTTAAAAAAATTAAGTATAAAATGTTTCCGCTGGATAACCTTTTTGGGACCAACAAGTGGTATCAGAGCAGTGTGTCCTACAGACCACTGTTTTGAAATTATCTCGGTGGTCACCAGGGCAGATCCATATTTTTTTAAAAAACCCAAATATTTGTTGTGCTAACAAATTTTGCAGAAATGGGCTCAAAGAGATGCAGTAGAAGAGACTCCAGGAGGTACTCCAAAAGAAGCTTAGCAGAGGAGGAAGATGAGGTATCCACTTCAGGTTCATCATCTAATTTTGGACCAGACGAAGAGGTTTGTCTTATGATAGACGAGGTATGCAATCGAACTCCCTCTTCTTCTTCTTATTCTTCGTTTTCTGAACAATCAGAGGAGTCTGATATGCAGAAAATGCTATTAGATCTCCAAACTTCGATACAACTTTGTCAAAAGTTGGAAGAAGAGAACACAAAGTTGAAAGTAGAAAATCAGAAGCTTTCACAATGTTTTAGCAACCCAACTGATCTACCAGCTGAACAAGTTCAAACTCTGGTAGAAGAGTCCACTGACTTGAAAACCAGATGTGATGAACAAACTAAGCTAATAGAAAAGTTGCTTGCTGAAAACATTGAGAAAGATAATGAACATACTCTGCTGAAAGCTAAGTTCGATGAACTCTTCCATCAAAACAAAATTGTAAAAGATAGTGAGGTCAAGCTCAAGCTGAGACTGGAGCAGCTGACTATAGCAAACAATGCTGTGTCACATATAGCTGCCTCATCTCAAAGAGAGCATGATAAAACAGGCCTTGGTTATTCCAAACCTGAATCCTCACATGTTCAGAAAGAAGAACAAACTAGTAATTTTATTGATAAGGGTAAAAGGCCAGCTGACCAGGCAACTCGGCCTAATGGGCAGATGAGTCCTAAAACTCAAAAACCCAAAAGGCAGAGGAGGAATTTTAAGAAGGGCTATACCCAGAATAAAAGATCTCAGCCAGGCCAGCAGAGTAGAAGAAAGTCTGGATCTTCTCAAAAGAGGCAGAACCAGATGACTCCTACTCACCTGCAGAGGACTTTCAAGTCACCTGCCAGATCACCTGGAACCTTTGATGGTTCTAGTAAAACTTATCCTTATCAAAAGAATTTCAAGTCTGTTGCTCTAAGACAAGTTATTCCTTCTACTGGACAAGCTCATAAGAGAAGAAGAGCCTCTAGAAGAAATAACCATGTCGAAGCTTCTTATGTTCAGTGTGTTTTTGTTGATATGTATGGAAGAAAGATAAGATCACCTGATTCAAAAAGGGATGATCTATTCTTGTGGCTTCCTAAATGTTGTGCTAACCCCCCTGGACCCAGTAGGGTACCAAAAAGTTGATTGCCTGCAGATACACAAGAAGACCAGCTGATGTTTTGCCCCAATATCAGCTGAGCATACTTTGAGGGGGAAGATCAGTTGACCCAGCCTGCTAGAATCTCTATTTAGATGTTTCAATATTTTCTTGTCTTGTTTTATTTAAAGTTCTTCCAGTTTTAACATCATCAAAAAGGGGGAAATTGTTAGGATATAGATTAGATGTTTTGAAGATGTTAAAACAAGAACTTGTAATAGGACTAGATGAACCTGTTAGTCAGCTACAGATTAGTCTTGGTCTAGAATAGGTCTTTGGTTAAGGGGGAAGAAATCTGTGCAGACCAGAGAAGGTGACCAGAGAAGGTACCAGAGAAGGTGACCAGAGAAGGTGACCAGATGAGGTGACCAGATGAGAGGTGACCAGATGAGATGTCCAGAGCAGAGGAGTCACCAGAGCAGAAGTGTCGCCAGAGCAGATGAGGTCCAGAGGAGTCTGACCAGATGAGCTTGGACCAGATGAGTCTGCCAGAGGAGTCTGACCAGATGAACTTGGACCAGAGGAGTCTGACCAGAGGAGTCACCAGAAGACCCCACCAGAGGAGTCACCAGAAGACCCCACCAGAGGACTTCACCAGAGGACTCCCCAGAAGACCTCTGCCAGATGAGACCAGACCAGAAGACCCCAGACCAGACCAGACGAGAGACGGATTAGTTCACCTACCAGAAGCATCTTAGTAATCTGGAGACAAGGAGATTTTTGAGATCATTGATGGAGAAGAAGGCAATCTGGAAGTCAACTGATGGAGGATCTGATTGTTTGATTGATTGATTGAAGTCAACTAATCAATCATATAATCAATCTTTGATTGATTATATTCCTCCAATTATGGTTGTTTGAATTGCTAGTTCCCAACGGCTAGTTAATTCCTACAACTATAAATAGGAGTGCTTGGATTAGTTCAAAATAGAAGAGTCGCGCGAGAGCACACCAAGAACACACGAACTCTTCCAATCACTCACCTTTGTCCTTTCTAGTTTATATACACTCTATTAGGAGTTTAGTTGGATTATTACTCAACCTGTTCATCTTGTTAGATAAGGTTGTAAGTTGTACGAAGAAGCTGGTACTTCGCAAATTCCAGTAAGTAAGTAAGTTGGTTGGAGAGAGAGTAAGTCCCCTTTGAAGAAAGGGAGAGTGGACGTAGGACCTGTTGTCCGAACCACTATAAATCCTTGTGTTCTTTATTTTCTGCACTTTAAAATTTCTGCATATTTCATTCTAGCACTATTTATTATAAACGGGTTTTTCTTAAAAAAATTAAGTATAAAACGTTTCCGCTGGATAACCTTTTTGGGACCAACAGAAGAGCTGAAAGTACTCAAGAGTAAGTGTTGGTCCCGGTACAAGACTGAGGAATACGTGTATGGGGGGGAATACACGTATACCAATTTTTCAAACTTAAAACTGACTGAGTCCCCTTTACTCAGAGTTGTAAAGAACTAGGAGCTGATAATATACCTACTGACTACACTTGGTGCGGGTCAGTTGGCTATCAGTTCAAGTTCAGTGCGGAAATGTTTGAGCCCTGAAAGTTTAAAGTCTTGTTTAGTTTGCTTTCTGAAAAACTTGTTTTACACAAATCTGAAAAGTGTTTAGTAGGGCAGTGCTCTTTTGAAGATCAGTCTGATTGATTCAGACCTGATAAACTTGAATGCAATGAATGAACAAGTAATATAGCAAGTATGCACAATATCAAAGCAGTAAGAACACAAGGAGTTTAACGTGGTTCAGAGACTCAAGCTCCTATGTCCACGGCCTGACTTAACAGGAAATCCACTCCAGGGATTCCTGTTTTTAACGTGCCAAGGTGCACCAAGACCAGCTAACCTCACTGATCTATACAACTCCACTTACTAACACTCTAACTGACTTACTCCCAACAAGCCTAACTTAGGGTTTTGGTTTCAGTTTGGATTCCAACTAGATTGAGATTATCCTTACAAGGCAAAGCTATGCTAAGGATTGGATAATCTCTCTAAGCTTAAGATAATTCTAATTAGCTCTTGGAATACAGAATAACTCTCAATTGCTGAGAAACACTTGGGAAATTTAGAAGGTTTCGAGTGCTTCTCTTAAGGGTTGAATGCTTTGAATGCTTGAGAGTTTGAGTAATTTCTGGCTTGGAAATTTCCAGTAACCTTGAATGGGTTCAAGGTCTTCTGTATTTATAGGTGATTTGAATAACTATCCGTTGGAGAGATAGCCTTCTAGTCATCTATGTAGAGTGGCTTCAAACGGACATATCTTCATGCAGCAGCCGTCCTTGCATGGATTTGGTAGTTGCATTAAATGCACATTAAATGCTTGCCCGTTGAATATGCAGTCTGAATTCAGTCTTCATGTCAGGTTCCGTACGCGCGTGTCCTTCTCGGATTGGTCCACGTCATCAGGTTGGTGAGAATGTCAGAACTTATTCCTGAGCTTCAGGCTTGTCTTATTAAGTTCATTTTGTCTTGAGCCTACCGGTCTTGTCCTGACGCTGAAATTCCTTTTGCATTGCTTGGCTCTACTCCAAGTCTTCCCATTAACTCAGTGACATCCTGTTCCCTTCAGGACTGAGTTAGTAATGACCTCAGGGTCATACTCTTCATCACTGACACTTACTCAGCCAGCTTAGAGGACTGCCATAAGTTCAGGATGGTGCTCTTCGTCTTCAGGCTCTGAGTCTTGATTGTCTCCAGTGAGTTCTCCTCTCACTGAGTACCTGTGAAGTGTAAAATGACTAAGTACTAATCCTAACCAAGACTAGCCTGACACAGACAGATTAAGGCAATCATCTTTTCAGGGGCTTTGGGATCTTAATCAAAACTGATAATGTCCCAACAATTTCCCCCTTTTTGATGATGCCAAAACACTGAAAAGATCCTCAAAACACTTAGAGGAAACAAGATAGACCTATCTATAAGATAAGACAGTGTTAGAGCAATTTTTGATAAAGTACAGAATTTTAAACAACAGCCAAAAAGACAATGAGTTTTTGTCTGTGGGCAAAAGTAATAGATTTCATTGATTGATGTGGAAATGATTACAATGAATCTAATCTATTACAAAGAAGCCTGTGAACACCTAGACTAATCTCATTTCAGGCTTGAGTCCATATCCTGCATAAACTCTTGCCTTCAGCTCGTCAAGTCTTCCAGGTTGATTCACGTACCCTTCAGCTTTGGCTATCTTTAATACTTCCATCATAATGGCCTTTGTATCATGCTTTTGAGTTCCAGGAACCAAGGGAGGAGCTCGAATGGTGAACTCAGGAGCCTTCACTTGAACTTGAGGTGCCTCAGTCTCCTCCAAGATCTTCTGGAATAGCTCAGGATGATTGTCCATCATGTAGTCAGTGAAGTGGGCATTGATATCGTCAGTGTCGCCCCACTTCTTCACAACAAACCACAATCTAACAAATTCATCCCTTGCATCAGTCCAAAACTCCTTCAATGTCTCTGAGACGAACTCATCAACAAAAGCTTCCCTTGCTCCTGATTCTGGCCTTCTGACTTGAAGAATTGTTGATTTCCTTACTGTTGGCTTCTTCCTGTACTTCCTGGGCTCAGGCTTCGCCTTCTTCCTCCTTAGCAAGCTGATCACTGCATCATCCAGTTCTCGTTGTTGAAGCTCAGTGATATCAGTCAGCTTCTCAACCTTCTTCTCCAAGATGCGCATCTTCTCCTTCTGAGCAATTTCAGCTCTGCGCATAGCCTCCGATTTTTCAGATTGATCTCCCCATGCTTCAGCACATAACTCCGCAACCAACTCACCTGAGTAAGTGATGGGATTCTTCCTTGAGCTCATGGGAGACGATCTCTGAACTGGCTCAGGTTGTTGCTTGGAAGGTTCATCAGCCTTTGCCTTTGTTGCCTCTTCTCTCAGCTTGGCAACAATTTCCCGTCCTTCCTTTTCCACCGCCGCTAACCTAGCTGACTTCCTCACCCTTAAAATGTTTCCTTCAGGATTGGCTTCAGGGTCAGCTAGAACGGTTTCACCTTGATTGACTGCCTCCGATGCCTCAGGGCGGGATCTTTTCTTCTTCTTTTCCCCCTTTTTGGCATCATCATTGGCCTGGGATGGGAGTGACCCAGCTCCACTGTTGATGACAAAAGAGGCTAAGGATTGAACTTCCAATACGCCCTCCTTCAGCATCTCAACTCCCGTGGCAATCCCAGTGCCTGCAAAAGAAACTGAACTGATAGCAGCATTGACTTTCTTCTCAAAGACCTCCATAGAGAGTTGGAGTCTTTGTTCAGCCTTGGTGATCCTTTCCTCCACCTTCAAGGACTCACCGCTGACTCTGCTAGCCTCAGTTAGTATCTTTGCCGATTCCTCAGTGGCCTTTGCCAAAGTGTCTGCCACAGACTGAGAGGTGCGATCCAATCTCCCTGACTCCAGCTCCAGTTTGGACGCTGAGTCCTTCATGGCCTGAGTGACAATAGCTCCAGTCTGAACTGCAAGCCTGTCCACTGCCTGATTCATCTTCTCGTCCCTGATCGCATCCCTCTCCTCAAGCTTTCTGAGAGTGTTCCTAAGCATTTTCTTGGTGCGCTTCCTCTCATTCTTCACTGACTTGGCCGTGTCAGTCATCGTTTTCTTTAACAAAATCAGCTCCCTGTTAGCAAGGGTATTGTAAGCTGACTTTGTCCACCTGATGTGCTTTGCCAGGGCCTTGGAGTCTTCTTCCTTCTCAGCTCGTAGCTTCATTACTTCCTCCTGAAGTTCAGCTAGATTTTCTGTGGTTTTCTCCTGCTTGACCTCCACTATGCTTGTGAATTCAGCACGGCCGACCCCAGTTATTATCACATCTTCATCATCAACGGCCTCATCAGTGATTGGCTGCTTTCCCTTGTCAGCCCCTGCAGCATCAGTCCCTTCTTCAAGGTGCACTGAAGGCAGTTGTGAAGTAGTCATAGCCGCCTCCTCAGGCTCAGCTAAGATAACTTGAACCTTAGGAGCAAGTCCCTCGGAACTGAGAGTCTCCTTGAATGCCTCAACATCTTCATCTCTTGTCTCAGGGCAGGGAATCCCTTCATTGACAGATGTCTCATTGGCAGCTGAGATGTTCACAACATCCTCAGCCACTGGTCCACCCTTGGCACCAGTGTTCTTATCACCTTCCCCCTGAGCCTGAGGCTCAGAGTTCATCTCATCAACTTCCTGTGCAGTTTCCTCCACTTAGAGATGTTAAACGGGCTAGCCCTAACCCTATAGGGCCGGCCCTAATGGGCTTCGGGCTAAACGGGTTAGGGCCTTATCCGGTTCACTCTTAACGGGCCTTTAATAATTAAGACCTAACCCTAACCCTAGCGGGCCTCGGGCTAAACGGGCCACAAACGGGTTATGTCTAAAAAAATTAAATTCAACACAAAATTTAAAATAGTGGCAATAAAGTGTTAATGAATTTAAAAATTGTTCATAAATTAATTAAAATTATATAAAAATAATTCAACGTAATTATAAAAATTCAAACATCAATACTTAAAAAGTACAAAACACCAACACGTAATAGTTCAAACATCAACACGACTAATTTTTTATTTATTGCAGTATTATAATTACAAAAAATTCACTCAATCATACTTGTAATAATTCAGCTCACTACCATGCATATCATACAAAAAAAAAAAATTTAATCGGAATGATACTAATAAATTTAATATCCAAGAAACAAAAGAATATACAATATTAGCAGCAAATTAACTAAAAAGTTCATCTAATTGGGCACTTGTGTATCTAAGTACTACTAGTACATGGATGGAAGAACCTAAAAAATGAACTAAAAATAAAATAACACTAAAATGGATGGATTAAATTTCTCGTACATCATCTTTTACTGAAGTTAGGGCTAGATGATCAATTGAAAAAATGTGAGTATATATATATTAATAGTTTAATTGTAATAAATAATTAATACACTTATTATATAATATAAATAATTAATATATATATATATATATATATAACCCGGGCTGGCGGGCTAGCCCAGTTAACCGGCGGGCTAGCCCTATTAGCCCGCGGGCTAATAGGGCCGGGCCAAAAAAGCCCTGATTTAAACGGGCCCCTTAAACCATAGCCCTAACCCTGCATTTTTAGGGTTAAACGGGCCGGCCCTATTAGCCCGGCCCGGATTAACATCTCTACCTCCACTGCCTTCTCCAGGTCTCCACCCTGAGCTCCTTCATCATCCTCATCACCATCCTTCTCGTCATCAGATAGGAGGTCAACCTTGCTCTTGGACATCATTTCAGCCACTAGCTGCTTCAGGTTGTCAAAGTTCAAGAGTTGAAGCCAGCTAGTAAGTCCAAAGAACGAGCAAATCTTGGCCTCTTCCGCCTCCCAGTGCTCCCAGCCATGTGCATCCACCAGCATATGTTGCTCCTGCATGTTTGATTGTTTGAAGTCCAACCAAACCTTGAGCTCAATCACATACGCCAGTAGCTCAGTGTACTTGTATAGCCCAGGCCAGCACTTTCCTGCCCATTCTGTGGCGTTCCCCCTGAGCGTGTTCTCCAGAATCCCTCCTGCCATGTGTTCATCTAACTCCTCCTCCTCCAATTCAAGGAACTCATCCTCCTCAGCTGAAATGGATTTGGGACAGTCTTTGGGATTGGGGTATGAGGGAAAATCTGAGGGGTTTGGAAGGTTCGGCTCGGCTGACTGGCCAGGCTTATTTATGTGTGAAGTTGAAGGCGCTGACTCAGTAGGACGGTTTGGCTCTGAGGTTTGGGGGGGGTTTGGGAGTTTGAGGTGTGGGGTCAGGGATGGAAGGTGTTTGGGTTTTAGAGTGTGGGGGTGATTGAGTGGGTGCTGTCTCAGGCTGCAACGACTCAGCCGTCTCGACAGTCTTTCTCACTTCCTCCAAGTCAGAGGCTCCAGGAGAGCTTGACTTCTCCCTCTCACTCACCTCAGGTAGCTTCTTAGCAGGGGATTTTCTTATTCCCTTCCTAAGCCTCTTCAGGGGCCTCTCTCCCTGAGCACCCTCCTTTCTGACGTCATTGTCAGTTCCCTCAGCCTCAGACCCGGCCTTCTTGGGATCAGACTCAGTCCCAGATTTCGTGCTCTTCCCTGACAGCACTATCTTCACCCTCTTCTTCTTCTCAGCCGCAACCTCCTCATCCTCCTTACTCCTCTCAAGGAGCTCATCTACCCGTTCAATGAGACTGGTTACCACTCTCTTGGCCTTACCAGCTGGCTTTTTGGCCTGACCCTTTGCTTTCGCATTAGGATCAATCAGCCCTAGCACTGAATAGGTATCACTCAGTGAGGAAAACATTACCTTCTTTGAGGAGAGACTGTCCTCAAAGTCGAAGGTATACCCATGGCAAGCATGAGCAATCAGGATGGACATCCTCGTTCCGAATGGCAAGATGGCACTGACGGATATGTGCAACTTCTCCTCATCTCGCTTAAGCTTGTCCAATCCTGCCTGATGGAGTTGATCGAGGAAGAACTGCTCCCAGTTCGCTTCCACTCCATCAGCAATTGCTCCCATGAGTCTCAGCTTGGGCAGACTCAACTGCTCGTGAGAGCCAGTTGCTCCCATCACTATCTTGGACACCAAGTCCACCAGCGCTCTGTACTCAGGCTTCAGAGTATTCTTGTTCTGACGAGCCTTGAACTCCGATAACCCTGACTTGGTCCATTTCGCAAGAAGCTCTCCCTCTGAGTTCTCCTTGTAGGTTCTTGGGTTAATGCCTGTGAAAGACAACTTAAAGACTTCCCTCACCGCCTGCCTGAAGTTGATAGCGACCACCTCTGTGTTGTAAAGAGGTTCGCCGTCGCCGTCCTTCTCTCCCGTCGGCTTCAGTGCAGTTACCTTCGTGAAAACTTCCCCTTTCCGTAAGAACATATTTAAATAGACTTCCACCACTGTTCTTGGGAGCAAGGAAATGGGGCGGGTGGTGAAGTATGTTTCCAACCCGGCATCGGAAATCCATTTAAATACGGGTTTGATTTCCTCAACCGTAAGACAGATACCTTCCATGGAGATGACTTGCTCCATGTGTACCAGTTTTTTTTCGACAACATCTACGATCTTGTCGGTTGTCCAGTTGGAATCGAGAAATGCCATTGTTTTGAAAAGAAGAGATTTTTCGAAAGAATTATCTGTGTTTGAGCAAGAGAAAACTCAGTGTGCAGATTGTGCGTTGTGTTTGCATAAAAACCTCAAATGGCACTCTTGATTGATAAGACTAAGTCAGTTACTCAAACGTGGGGTTGAGATTGATCCCTGAATTCGAAAGGTTTTGAAATGAGGGCCAGGATTAATCTCAGCTTCAATTAAACCCCATGCCAGTCATATTCCGTATGAAACGGACACGTATATGAAAAAGTAACTGTAGCATTAAATGCTCCATGCGCGTGGGTTTAAATATGAAAAGGCGCGCGTTTAATGAGAACAGAATGCATTTAATAAAGATTTTCAGGACGAAGGAATCAGGGAGACGCTTGAAATTCACAAGAGTCAGGTTAGAACTTATACCTGTCAGGGAGACATTGTAGCACCCTGATACCTCGCTGAGTCGAGTCTGGCCTGAGTTCCCCCTAGAACCCTACACTGACTGCTCTCCCGGATCTAAGAGTCCTAACTCCACTGACAGTTCCATAAACCTCGATTCAGCCAAAGGCTTAGTCAAGATGTCAGCTTTTTGCCTGTCAGTGTGAATCTTCTCCATCCTAATATCTTTCTTCTCCACATGATCTCGAATGAAGTGGTGTCTAATATCCACATGCTTGCACCTTGTGTGAAGCACTGGGTTCTGAGTAATTGCTATAACACTATTGTTATCACAATAGATTGGAACCTGATTAGCAAACACTTGGTAGTCCCTCAACTGTTGCCTCAACCATAAAATCTGAGCACAACAACTACCTGCAGCCATATACTCAGCCTCAGTCGTGGATGTAGCCACTGAATTCTGCTTCTTACTAAACCAAGAGATCAACTTACTTCCCAAAAACTGACATGTCCCTGAGGTTGATTTCCTATCAATCCTACAACCTCCATAATCTGCATCTGAATAACCTGTCAGTTCTAAGTTGTCATCTGAAGGATACCATAGTCCCATATTGACTGTCCTTTTCAAATACTTAAGTATCCTCTTAGCAGCCTCCAAATGACTTCTCTTGGGATCAGACTGATACCTAGCACACACACCAACTGCAAACGTAATGTCAGGCCTACTTGCAGTTAGGTACAATAAAGAACCTATCAGCCCACGATACTCAGTCTGATTTACTGAAGTCCCTTCAGTGTCAGGATCCATCTTCCAATTTGTGTTCATAGGGATCCTTGCTGGATTGCTGTTCTGAACACCAAACTTATGAATCAAGTCTCTTGTATACTTGGCCTAATTAATGAATATACCTTGATCAGTCTGCTTGACCTGCAATCCTAAGAAGAAGTTCATATCTCCCATCATGGACATCTCAAATTTACCAGTCATCAACTTAGAGAGTTTCTCACAGAGCTGATGATTTGGTGATCCAAATATTATGTCATCCACATAAATCTGGACCAAGAGAATGTCATCACCTTCAGTGATCCTGAACAATGTCCTATCCACAGTTCCCTTCTTGAACCCATGGTCTGTCAGGAATTGAGAGAGGGTATCATACCAAGCTCTTGGTGCTTGCTTAAGTCCATAGAGTGCTTTCTTCAAATGGTATACTCTATCTCCAACCTCAAACCCGGGAGGTTGTTCAACATATACCTCTTCATTGAGTACACCATTCAGGAAGGCACTTTTGACATCCATTTGATACACCTTAAACTTCTTGTATGTTGCATATGTAAGGAACAACCTGATAGCTTCCAACCTAGCCACTGGAGCAAAAGTCTCATCATAGTCTATTCCTTCAGACTGACAATACCCTTTTGCAACCAGTCTAGCCTTGTTCCTTTCCACAACACCATTCTCATCCTTCTTGTTCTTAAAGACCCACTTGGTACCAATTACGCCTTGATGCCTAGGTCTATCTACCAGTTCCCAAACCTGATTCCTTGTGAACTGATTCAACTCCTCTTGCATGGCAATGATCCAGTTCGAGTCAGTGAGAGCTTCTTTAATGTTCTGAGGCTCTTGCTCAGAGAGAAAGCAACAGAACAATGCACTCTCACCATGGAACCGTCTGGTCCTGACTCCCTCAGTTGGATCACCAATGATTTGATCAATGGGATGATCTTCTAGCCATGTTCTCTTACCAGGAGTTGTTCCTGAAGTACCTGCAATGTTAGTGTCTACAGGCTCATAAAATTCAGGAAATTGAACAGAAGGGGATGATCCTGAGTCTATGCCAAAGGGATTAATAAGTTCAATGTCAGGAACATTGATTCCCCCTTGATGAGGTGACTCAGGAACCGTCTCAGCTGCAACAACATCTTCATAGACGGTGCTTACCTCAGGTTGAGCCTGTTCCTCAGTCTGAGGCTCAACAATCCCTGATGTGCTGGGCTTAGGAGTGGCACCTGATTCATCATCCTGATCGTCATCATCATCCCATCTCGGAATTGGCACAGTCTTGTTCTTGGGATCAGGTTGATTCTTCAAGCTCAGCCTTGTCACACTCCTTGTGACCTCCTCAGTGTCAGGATTCAACACCTTTGCCCTAGACTCATTAGCAGATTCATCAAAGACAACATGAGGTGATTCTTCCACAACAAGGGTCCTACAATTGTAAACCCTGAAGGCTTTACTAACTTCAGAATATCCTAAGAATATTCCTTCATCAGATTTGCTATCAAAGGCCTTCAACTGGGTCTTCGCATTGTTGAGGATGAAGCACTTACAACCAAATACATGAAAATAAGAAATACGAGGTTTTCTTTTGTTCCATGTCTCATATGGGGTCTGAGCATGTTGTTTGTTCAGCATGGATCTGTTCTGAGTGTAGCATGCAGTGTTGATTGCCTCAGCCCAGAATTTCTTGGGCAATCCTGACTCAGCCAGCATGGTCCTTGCAGCCTCCTTCAGTGTCCTGTTCCTTCTTTCAGCGACACCATTCTGTTGTGGGGTTCTAGCTGCAGAAGTCTCATGAGCTATACCAAGTTCATTACAGAAGTCAGAAATATATGAATTTATAAATTCAGTGCCCTTGTCAGATCTGATCTTAGTAATGGACTGATTCTTCTCATTGCTGAGTCTCCTGAGCAACTCTGGAAGCTTCACCTGTGTTTCCTTCTTATTTAACAAGAAAATGACCCAAGTATATCTAGAATAATCATCAATAACCACAAGGGTATACTTTCTACCATTCATACTCAAAGGTGTTATGGGACCAAATAAATCCATGTGCAAGAGCTGAATTATCCTGTCAGTGGAATAAGAGGCTTTCTCTTTGAATAACGCTCTGACCTGCTTCCCTTCCTGACAGGCTTTGCACACGTGATCTTTGCTAAAAACTTCATTAGGTAGACCATCAACAAGTGACTGTCTAGAAATTTTGTTAAGAATCTTGAAGTTCAGGTGGCTTAATCTTTTATGCCATAACCAACTGAGCTCTAGAGAGCTTTTAGCAACAAGACAAGTATTAGGAATAGTGCTGCTCCAATCAGCGAGATAAACATTACCATTCCTTATACCTGATAGAAGCACCTGTGTTGATTTGTCCTTGACTGAACATGTATTCGATGAAAACTCAACACTGAACCCTTTGTCACAGAATTGGCTTACTGACAGCAGGTTATGCTTCAGTCCTTCCACAAAGGACACATTTTCCACTCTGACTGTACCTATAATTAGAACACCAAATCCTTTAGTAACACCTTTTGAGTTATCACCAAAGGTTACCTGTGGACCATCTTTAGCTTGATACTCTTGGAGAAGATTCTTCATTCCAGTCATGTGCCTTGAGCAACCACTGTCTAGGTACCAAACAGCTTTGATTGAGTCTCCTCTCCTCTTGTTGTGATCCACAGCCGCCTGCAAGCAAATCAGGCTTTAGGTACCCATTGGGTGTTGGGTCCTATTGTGTCAGCTGTACCCTTCGGGATCCAGACTTGCTTCACAACCCTGATTGCCTCAGAGTGGTAAATCTGTCTCCCTAAAATATCGACATACACAACTTTCTTCTTCTTTGCCTTAGAGGAAGATGGTGTATGAGTGTTAGACTTAGGCTTCACAGGAGCCTGAGTGGATGCCTTTTGGGCTGGCTTCCTGTTCTTCCTAGGTCTGGGTGCAGCAGGTCTTGGGCCTTGTTCTTGATAAGGACCCTGATTTCTATTCCCCCTAGGCAAGTGAGGGAATGGAAAGCAGTTAAAGGCCTCAGGATGCCAAAACCACGGGGGTGTCATCATATTTGGCCTTCCCTGTTGGTATTGCCAAGCATGATGGTACCCTCGCTGACCAGTCTGAGGGCTCTTGGCCTGAGTCTTCCTCTGCTTTCGCTGAGGTTTTCCCTGGCCTGAGCTCTCAGGGGCTTCCGTAGGTTGCTTTGCCTTTCCCTTGGGTTTTGGCTTAGCTACCTTAGGAGCAACCCTGACTGTGTCAACGGTTTCCTTGCCCTTATCAGTTTGACGGGCCTGGAGCACAACCTTAGGTGCACTCTGGCCTGTCTGAACAAATACCCTCTCAGTGTTGCTCCCTGAAGCAACATGAGACTGACCTTGTGAGGATTTCTCAGGAATATATCCAAGTCCCTTTTTCTTGTTCCCAAGTATCTGGTTGCTATTTATTTCCTCTCTAGCCACTGAGGATTTATTCATTGCTGCAACCTTTTTCTTGAGAGGGTTCTCACTCTTTTTCAGGATTTCATGTCTGGTAAAGAGGTCATTAAACTTACTCTTAAGTACTTTCAGTTCTTCCTTCCTGACCAGCTTTTCCTCAGCCAGTTCCTTCAGAATCTTCTCTCTTGGAAGACGCTCAGCATTGATTAAATCAATCTCCTGAGTTAGTCTCACAATTTGAGCTAATTCTTTAAGATCAGACTGAGTAAGTTGTTCATTCAGGTTTTGAACTTCAGTACTCAATTTCTTGTTCTCCTCTACCAAGAAGACATTAGCTTCCTGCAGTCTGGAGAAATCAACCATCAATTGATCAAGACAGATCTGAAGGTTCATTTCTCTAACTGACTCTGAGCTAAGCTCAGGATTTTGACCAGTGTAAGAAGCACAAACAGAATTTGATGTTACCTCAGGCTCATCCCTAGCCATCAGACAGACATCATCGTACTCGTCATCTGAGAAGAGTTCAGGTGACCTTTCAGCAGGACCGTCAGAATCTGTTGCATCTTCAGTGACCATCGCTCTCCGATCAGCAGATCTTAGGTCCCTAGTGGCTCTCCTTTCCTCTCTCTCCCTTGCACTCAGCTACGGGCAGTCGTACTGATAGTGACCAATCTTGTTACAGTTGTAACATGCTACCTGCTCACTTACTCTTTCTTTTCTTGGTTCAGGGTTCCTCCTTGAGTCAGGTTCCCTGGTTCTTGGTGAGCTTTCAGCCTTGGTTGGATATCTATCATCACGAGTACGTCTCTGTTCGTCTCTTCTTTCAGTCTTTGGTTCAGAATATCTCCTTTCATCACCACGTTCTCTCCTCTGGTCAGTATTCATTCGCTCCTCATATCTCCTTGAGCTTTGGTGGGTTCCTTCAGGTTTCCTGTCACGTGAGTCCTGATAAAACTTTTTATAACGACCAAACCTGGAATTGAGCTTGTCAAATCGTCTGGCCATCAGGCTGTACTCCTCAGCGAGTTCTTCCCTGCTCATCTCCATCAGTGACTTTGATGAAGAGTTTGATGAGGGCTCAACAGGTTCAGACCTGGCCTTGAACGCTACACTTTTCTCAGGAGTTTTCTCCTTCACTTCCTCTTCTGACTGAACTTTCTTCTTTCTTTTGTTAAGATCGAATTCAAGCGCTTTGAGCTCTGAAAAAAGTAAAGCAGAAGTTATGTTACTCATATCCTGAGTGTTCTTAAGCATAATTACACTGTTGTCCCATCTCTCAGGAAGGGCATTCAGGATCTTTGAAGCAACATCTCTCCTTGGGACATCCTTGTCCAGCATCACCAACTCATTCATCAACTTGATGAATCTAGACTCCATTTGATCTATGCTCTCGTCAGGCAGCATCTCGAACGCCTCGAATTTCTGAATGGCAATGTTTCTCTTGTTCTCCTTGATCTTTTCAGATCCCTCACACATCCTTGTCAGCTCATCCCAGACCTCCTTTGCCGTCTTTAAGTTCATCAGCCTAGCTGACTCCTCGAAGGGCACCGTGTGCAAGATGATATTTCTGGCGACGTTGTCAAGTCCCACCATCTTGATTTCATTGTTGGTCATGTCTTTCCTTTCTTTAGGAACCTGCACGCCAATCGCAAGATCCTCATATCCCAGTCCTCTGACGTTAGGAATAGTGATCTTGATCGGTCCCTCCCTGAGTACACGCGGTATCTGGTCATGGATGGCATCTAGATGTGCTTCTAATCTGAACTTCCAATAGACAAAGTTAGACACAGAGAATTCAGGTAACGAAGCTTCAAGTCTCCTCGAAGTCATGATGATGCAAGTTTTATGAAAAGCAAACTCAGATCTGTTCAGTGACCACCAACAGTTTCTCCTCTAAAACTATTAGTATTCAAAGTCAGTGGTCTTTCGAACCACTGCTCTGATACCACTTGTTGGTCCCGGTACAAGACTGAGGAATACGTGTATGGGGGGGGGGGAATACACGTATACCAATTTTTCAAACTTAAAACTGACTGAGTCCCCTTTACTCAGAGTGGTAAAGAACTAGGAGCTGATAATATACCTACTGACTACACTTGGTGCGGGTCAGTTGGCTAACTATCAGTTCAAGTTCAGTGCGGAAATGTTTGAGCCCTGAAAGTTTAAAGTCTTGTTTAGTTTGTTTTCTGAAAAACTTGTTTTACACAAATCTGAAAAGTGTTTAGTAGGGCAGTGCTCTTTTGAAGATCAGTCTGATTGATTCAGACCTGATAAACTTGAATGCAATGAATGAACAAGTAATATAGCAAGTATGCACAATATCAAAGCAGTAAGAACACAAGGAGTTTAACGTGGTTCAGAGACTCAAGCTCCTACGTCCACGACCTGACTTAACAGGAAATCCACTCAAGGGATTCTTGTTTTTAACGTGCCAAGGTGCACCAAGACCAGCTAACCTCACTGATCTATACAACTCCACTTACTAACACTCTAACTGACTTACTCCCAACAAGCCTAACTTAGGGTTTTGGTTTCAGTTTGGATTCCAACTAGATTGAGATTATCCTTACAAGGCAAAGCTATGCTAAGGATTGGATAATCTCTCTAAGCTTAAGATAATTCTAATTAGCTCTTGGAATACAGAATAACTCTCAATTGCTGAGAAACACTTGGGAAATTTAGAAGGTTTCGAGTACTTCTCTTAAGGGTTGAATGCTTTGAATGCTTGAGAGTTTGAGTAATTTCTGGCTTGGAAATTTCCCGTAACCTTGAATGGGTTCAAGGTCTTCTGTATTTATAGGTGATTTGAATAACTATCCGTTGGAGAGATAGCCTTCTAGTCATCTATGTAGAGTGGCTTCAAACGGACATATCTTCATGCAGCAGCCGTCCTTGCATGGATTTGGTAGTTGCATTAAATGCACATTAAATACTTGCCCGTTGAATATGCAGTCTGAATTCAGTCTTCATGCCAGGTTCCGTACGTGTGTGTCCTTCTCGGATTGGTCCACGTCATCAGGTTGGTGAGAATGTCAGAACTTATTCCTGAGCTTCAGGCTTGTCTTATTAAGTTCATTTTGTCTTGAGCCCACCGGTCTTGTCCTGACGCTGAAATTCCTTTTGCATTGCTTGGCTCTACTCCAAGTCTTCCCATTAACTCAGTGATATCCTGTTCCCTTCAGGACTGAGTTAGTAATGACCCCAGGGTCATACTCTTCATCACTGACACTTACTCAGCCAGCTTAGAGGACTGCCATAAGTTCAGGATGGTGCTCTTCGTCTTCAGGCTCTGAGTCTTGATTGTCTCCAGTGAGTTCTCCTCTCACTGAGTACCTGTGAAGTGTAAAATGACTAAGTACTAATCCTAACCAAGACTAGCCTGACACAGACAGATTAAGGCAATCATCTTTTCAGGGGCTTTGGGATCTTAATCAAAACTGATAATGTCCCAACAGTAAGTTTGATGACCTCTTTGCCAGACATAAAATCCTGAAAAAGAGTGAGGAATCTCTTAAGCAGAAGGTTGCAACAATGAATAAATCCCCAGTGGCTAGAGAGGAAATAAATAGCAGCCAGATGCTTAGGAATGAGAAAATGGGGCTTGGATATGTTCCAAAGAAATCCTCACAAGGTCAATCTCGTGTTGCTTTAGGGAGCAACACTGAGAGGGTGTTTGTTCAGGCAGGCCAGAATACCAAGAAGGTTGTATTCAAGGCCCGTCAAACTGATAAGGGCAAAGAAACTGTTGATACAGTCAGGGTTGCCCCCAAGGTTGTGAAGCCAAAACCAAAGGGAAAGGCTAAGCAACCAAGGGAGATCCCCGAGAGCTCAGGCCAGAAGAAACCTCAGCGTAAGCAAAGGAAGATTCAGGCCAAGAGACCTCAGACTGATCAACGAGGGTATCATCATGCATGTCAATACCAACAGGGAAGGCCAAACATGATGACTCCCCCATGGTTTTGGCATCCTGAGGTCTTTAACTGTTTTCCATTCCCTCACTTGCCTAGGGGGACCAGAAAACATGGCTCTTATCAAGAACAAGCCCCGAGACCAATTGCACCAAGGCTTAGGAAGAACAGGAAGCCAGCCAAGAAGGCACCCACTCAGGCCCCTGTGACTCCTAAGCCTGACACTCATACACCATGTTGGTCCCACTAGTCAGTTTTAGAAAGAATGCGGAAGCTTAATTTAAAACTCTTTTGCAAGATCTTTTTACTAGAGTACAAGTATAAATAAAGAGCAAATAAATGCAATAAAGATTATACGATATATAGTGGTTCGGATGTTAAAATCCTACGTCCACTCTCCCTTTTCTAACCAACCAACTAACCAACTTACTGACTTTCTGGAATTGAGAATTACCAGATCCTTCTTACAGCCTTTAGATCTAACTTCGATCTAAAGTCTAACTTACTCCAACCTTGTCTAACAAGATGAACATGTTGAGTATTCCAACTAACTCCTTAAGAGTAGATATGAATAAGAATAATAAAAGTGCTTAATGCTTAGTGAGTATAGAGGTTTGGATATGAGCTTCGTGCGCGTGTCTTGATTAGGCGTGAAATTGTCATGATTCGTCACTCGAAATACCCTAATTCTGGCCCATTTTGTCGAGTATTTGGAGTCAATTGAGCATTATTTCTATACATTAATGAATTTGTCTCTTTAATGCTCGTAGGTGAATCGAGGGCGAAGAACGAAGTTCGTAGGACTTTGAATCGACTCAAACGGATGCCCAGATGAGAAGATATCGAAGGAATACGATTGGTGTTAGTGTTGAAGAAGAAAAGTGCAAGTTGGAGAAATTTTGGGAGCATTCAAGTAAACCACTCGAGCACTTGCGCTCGAGCACGTTGCTCGAGCGCCCAAAACATACAGAAAATTTCATGCGCTCGAGCAGCTCGAGCACCCCAAAACATGCAGAAGATTTTCAGCGCTCGAGCAGCTCGAGCGCCACCGCTCGAGCACTTGTGTCATTCGAGCTATATGCTCGAGCGCGACCCCTCGAGCAGGCCTGCTCGAGCACCTTCATGTTTGGCGTTTTTAAAGGCATTTTTCGGCCCATAAGTTCACGATTCGGCCCGTTGCATATATATATTCGTCTCAGGCACATTTTTTAGGGAGACCACACATCACTTGATAGATTTAGACTTTTAGAGTTCGTTTTTGGAGAGGAAGGAGAGGAAGGAGAGAAGCAAGCTTTACGTTTATGTTTTGAGGTTTTCGTTACGAATTCATACTACAATCTTACTTTTTAGTTTCGTTTCTTTATATTTTTATTCTTGAACACGTTGAGACTTCTTTTCTTGAGTTAATTTCAGTTTATCCTTTTATTTCGTTAAACCCTAGTTTATGTTTGATCTCTTCTTCGTCTTAATTATCATGTTCATGTTAGTTACTTATTCAATTGCTATTATTTGCGTAAAACCTATGTCTAGCTAAAACCCTTGCATGCTTGGGGTAGGATGAACTCGTAGAAGTAGGTTGTGGGTACGTAATTAGGGTAACTTGTGACGTTAAGTTTTAATTCTCTTGATTAATGAATTCTTAAAATTAATCTTAACTTTACATTTGAATTTCGTTCGAAAAGTGTTAGAGAGAGGACGCCCGTATCACTCTTTAACAACGAGTAGACTTAACTAGAGGGTTTAGAAAGGGTTAATTCATCTACCAGTTTAGCGAAGGAGGACGACCGCATCACCTTAGTTAAATTAGGGCCTCATTAATTAAGCACAATCTATTAACTTGTTAGTGGATTAGTGAAGTCGAGTGTTAGGGTAAAGTATTAGGGTTTAGAATCTTGAGCTTTCACCTTGCATTCTTTTACTTAGGTTATTTCTTCCGCGTCACAGTTATTTGATTATGCACATGCTCCGTTAGTATACGTAGGGATTCCTATCCTGAGCATCACCATCTCTTATTTGAAAAAAACCCTTCGATTCTTAGTTTAATTTTTCTTTTTGCATTCTTAGGATAATTTTAGTCTTTTAATTAATCTTTCAAAAATAAAAACCAAAAACATTACACTCATATTAGCTACGACGCGTAGATCTTCAGGGATCTGTTTGCATACACTCCATCTCGTGGGTTCGATAATACTTGGTCATTATACTTACTCATACTACAGTGAACCCGTCCGCTTGCGGGGAAACAACTAGTAGAAGTTAGTATTTTCACTTCAAGTCAATGGCGTCGTTGCCGGGGATGGCGTTGTATGCATTTTGAATAGGACTTGTCGATAGCTTAGTAGTTAGTATTGAGTGATTTTCTTTTCTATTTTTACTTATTTCGTACATATTCGGCAGTTGCATTTTGACCCTTCTGCTAGTGTGTCAGGTATATGAAAACACGCTCACAAGGCAATACGAGCGAAGAGAGAATACCGTTGGACCCTGAGACGATAGCTAGAAGGAACCGAGCTTTCTTGAGGAGAATGAATACTGCCTGAGGAGGGAAAGAACCCATGGACATCACTAATGAGTTGGACGATGTCGAGAATGAGTTCAATCAGGCATTGAATCGGGTTGACGTCACTGATGGCAATACCAGTAAGAATCAGGATCAGCTAGGAGAAAGCCAGAGCCAAAACCCGGGTACTCAGAACCAAAATAGTCCAGCTCATAACATTGTCCATAATCCTCATAACAACCCTGCTTACCCACATCCTAACTTACCACAAAACAACTTGCCTAACCCACCTTACCCATACCCACCTTATCCTTATCCACCATACCCGTATCCTCCACCTTCAGTTTACAATTAACCACCTGTTTACCAACCACCACCACCCCAACAAGTACCCGTACCAGCTGCTAATCCTCAACACGTTCCTCAGAACGTAGATCAGAATATGGCTATTCAAGGGAGGTTTGCAGCGCAGCCACAACGGTACTATGATGGAGTGGTATTGCCTCCTGTTGAGGCAAATAACTTCTCAATTTCCTCAGGAATTCTAAAGCTGCTTACAGAGAACCAATTCAAGGGGGTGATCGTGAAGGAGAATCGTCATACTCACCTGAGGAGTTTCCTAATGATAGCCTCCACTTTCAATTACAATGGCATGTCTGAAGATGCCAAGAGGCTTAGGTTCTTCCCATTCTCATTGACGGGAATAGCTAAAGAGTGGTACGATAATACGCTTCCACGGGAAGGTATTACCACTTGGGCCGAGCTCGAGCATCTGTTCCTCGAGCGATTCTACCCTCCATCCAGAACGATCAAAGCAAGGATTGAGATCTCTTCCTTCCGCCAGAAGCAAGGAGAGGACCTACGTCAAGCGTGGGAGAGATACTCAAACATGTTGATAGAGTGCCCGCAGCACGGGTACAATGAGGGAGATGTGATGGCATTCTTCTACAGTGGTGCCAACAAGGCTGGGCAAGACCATCTAGACGCCTGTGCTAGTGGATCATTTCTAAATTAAGGAATAGAGAGGTGTAGAGAGATCGTAGATAATATAGTCACGAATGCCGGGGCTTGGAGTGTGGATGCAGACTTCCAGAGAGTGCATCAGGTTGAAGAGGGTGAAGGAACGAGAAGGCTGTTGATGGCCATGATGGAAAAGATTAACAACCTCGAGTTGGGGAAGAATTTGGTTGGAGAGCATGCAGCAGAGAATGAGAGAGTAGACCAGCCAAGTGGACAGCAAGAGGTAGCCAATTACATGGGAGGTCCGTATTACAATCAGAATGGCTACCAAGGTGGAAATCAGTATAGAAGGCCTTCTTATGGCCAACCATTTGTACCTCCAGGTCCTCAGCCACCTCAAAATCAATGGAGGAACACTCAAGGCTATCAAGGAGGCTAGCAGTCTCCTCAGAACCAATGGAGAAAGAACGAGAATTTCTCATATGCTAACGCGAAGGTGGGTTTGACAGTTCCTCCGGGTGTTGACCCGGGTTCTAAACCTCCTGGTGGAGAAGGCGGTGCATCAACCGAGGAGATGTTGAGAGCAATTCTACAGAAGGTGGAGGAAGGAAGTAAGAGGTTGTCACCCTTGGAGTACGATGTGAAAGAGTTGCATAAAAAGGGTGATCAACGTGATCAAGAGCTCCAGAAGATGAACGTTGAGTGGAATAGAACTTGTTAGGATATAGATTAGATGTTTTGAAGATGTTAAAACAAGAACTTGTAATAGGACTAGCTGAACCTGTTAGTCAGCTACAGATTAGTCTTGGTCTAGAATAGGTCTTTGGTTAAGGGGGAAGAAATCTGGGTAGACCAGAGAAGGTACCAGATGAGGTGACCAGAGAAGGTACCAGATGAGGTGACCAGAGAAGGTACCAGATGAGATGTCCAGAGCAGAAGAGTCACCAGAGCAGAAGAGTCGCCAGAGCAGATGAGGTCCAGAGGTGTCTGACCAGATGAGCTTGGACCAGAGGAGTCCGCCAGAGGAGCTTGGACCAGAGGAGTCTGACCAGTGGAGCCTGACCAGAAGACCTCTCCCAGATGAGGTTCCGAGCAGAAGTGTTCCCTGACCAGATGAGACCAGACCAGAAGACCCCAGACCAGACCAGACCAGACCAGACGAGAGACGGATTAGTTCACCTACCAGAAGCATCTTAGTAATCTGGAGACAAGGAGATTTTTTAGATCATTGATGGAGAAGAAAGCAATCTGGAGAGTCAACTGATGGAGGATTTGATTGATTGCTTGATTGAAAGTCAACTAATCAATCATATAATCAATCTTTGATTGATTATATTCCTCCAATTATGGTTGTTTGAATTGCTAGTTCTCAACGGCTAGTTTATTCCACAACTATAAATAGGAGTGCTTGGATTAGTTCAATATACAAGAGTCGCGCGAGAGCACATCAAGAACACACGAACTCTTCCAATCACTCACCTTGTTTATACAAGTTTATATACACTCTATTAGGAGTTTAGTTGGATTATTACTCAACCTGTTCATCTTGTTAGACAAGGTTGTTGTAAGTTGTAAGAAGGAGCTGGTACTTCGGAAATTCCAGTAAGTAAGTACGTAAGTTGGAGAGTGAGAAAGACCCCTTTGAAGAAAGGGAGAGTGGACGTAGGACAAGTTGGTCCGAACCACTATAAATCTGGTGTTCTCTACCTTTATGCTTTTTAGATTTCTGCATTTATATTTTAGCAATATCTTTTAAAAGGGTTTTCATTAAAATAAACTTAAAAACGCTTTCCGCTGGATAACCTTTTTGGGACCAACAAGTGGTATCAGAGCAGTGTGTCCTACAGACCACTGTTTTGAAATTATCTCGGTGGTCACCAGGGCAGATCCATATCTTTTTTGAAAAACCCAAATATTTGTTGTGCTAACAAATTTTGCAGAAATGGGCTCAAAGAGATGCAGTAGAAGAGACACCAGGAGGTACTCCAAAAGAAGTTTAGCAGATGAGGAAGAAGAGGTATCCACTTCTGGTTCATCATCTAATTTTGGACCAGACGAAGAGGTTTGTCTTATGACAGACGAGGTATGCAATCGAACTCCCTCTTCTTCTTCTTATTCTTCGTTTTCTGGACAATCAGAGGAGTCTGATATGCAGAAGATGCTATTAGATCTCCAAACTTCTATACAACTTTGTCAAAAGTTGGAAGATGAGAACTCAAAGTTGAAAGCAGAAAATCAGAAGCTTTCACAATGTCTAGGCAACTCAGCTGATCTACCAGCTGAACAAAATCATACACTGGTCGAAGAGTCTTCTGACTTGACAACCATGTGTAATGAACAAGTAAAGCTGATAGAAAGGTTGGTTGTTGAAAACATTGAGAAAGACAATGAATACAATATGCTTAAAGCTAAGTTCGATGAACTCTTCCATCAAAACAAAATTGTAAAAGATAGTGAGGACAAGCTCAAGCTTAGACTGGAGCAGCTGACTATAGCAAACAATGCTGTGTCACATATAGCTGCCTCATCTCAAAGAGAGTATGATAAAACAGGCCTTGGTTATACCAAACCTGAATCCTCACATGTTCAGAAAGAAGAACAGCCTAGAAATTTTATTGATAAAGGTAAAAGGCCAGCTGACCAGGCAACTCAGCCTAATGGGCAGATGAGTCCTAAAACTCAAAAACCCAAAAGGCAGAGGAGGAATTTTAAGAAGGGCTATACCCAGAATAAAAGACCTCAGCCAGGCCAGCAGAGTAGAAGACAATCTGGATCTTCTCAAAAGAGGCAGAACCAGATGACTCCTACTCACCTACAGAAGACTTTCAAGTCATCTGCCAGACCAGCTGGAACCTTTGATGGTTCTAGTAAGACTTATCCTTATCAAAAGAATTTCAAGTCTGTTGCTTTAAGACAAGTTATTCCTTCTACTGGACAAGCTAATAAGAGAAGAAGAACCTCTAGAAGAAATAACCATGTCGAAGCTTCTTATGTTCAGTGTGTTTTTGTGGATATATATGGAAGAAAGATAAGATCACCTGATTCAAAAAGGGATGATCTATTCTTGTGGCTTCCTAAAAATTGTGCTAACCCCCCTGGACCCAGTAGGGTACCAAAAAGTTGATTGCCTGCAGATACACAAGAAGACCAGCTGATGTTTTGCCCCAACATCAGCTGAGCATACTTTGAGGGGGAAGATCAGTTGACCCAGCCTGCTAGAATCTCTATTAGTTATTTCAATATTTTCTTGTCTTGTTGTATTTAAAGTTCTGCCAGTTTTAACATCATCAAAAAGGGGGAAATTGTTAGGATATAGATTAGATGTTTTGAAGATGTTAAAACAAGAACTTGTAATAGGACTAGCTGAACCTGTTAGTCAGCTACAGATTAGTCTTGGTCTAGAATAGGTCTTTGGTTAAGGGGGAAGAAATCTGGGTAGACCAGAGAAGGTACCAGATGAGGTGACCAGAGAAGGTACCAGATGAGGTGACCAGAGAAGGTACCAGATGAGGTGACCAGAGAAGGTACCAGAGAAGGTACCAGATGAGGTGACCAGAGAAGGTACCAGAGAAGGTACCAGATGAGGTGACCAGAGAAGGTACCAGATGAGGTGACCAGAGAAGGTACCAGATGAGATGTCCAGAGCAGAAGAGTCACCAGAGCAGAAGAGTCGCCAGAGCAGATGAGGTCCAGAGGTGTCTGACCAGATGAGCTTGGACCAGAGGAGTCCGCCAGAGGAGCTTGGACCAGAGGAGTCTGACCAGTGGAGCCTGACCAGAAGACCTCTCCCAGATGAGGTTCCGAGCAGAAGTGTTCCCTGACCAGATGAGACCAGACCAGAAGACCCCAGACCAGACCAGACCAGACCAGACGAGAGACGGATTAGTTCACCTACCAGAAGCATCTTAGTAATCTGGAGACAAGGAGATTTTTTAGATCATTGATGGAGAAGAAAGCAATCTGGAGAGTCAACTGATGGAGGATTTGATTGATTGCTTGATTGAAAGTCAACTAATCAATCATATAATCAATCTTTGATTGATTATATTCCTCCAATTATGGTTGTTTGAATTGCTAGTTCCCAACGGCTAGTTTATTCCACAACTATAAATAGGAGTGCTTGGATTAGTTCAATATACAAGAGTCGCGCGAGAGCACACCAAGAACACACGAACTCTTCCAATCACTCACCTTGTTTATACAAGTTTATATACACTCTATTAGGAGTTTAGTTGGATTATTACTCAACCTGTTCATCTTGTTAGACAAGGTTGTTGTAAGTTGTAAGAAGGAGCTGGTACTTCGGAAATTCCAGTAAGTAAGTACGTAAGTTGGAGAGTGAGAAAGACCCCTTTGAAGAAAGGGAGAGTGGACGTAGGACAAGTTGGTCCGAACCACTATAAATCCGGTGTTCTCTACCTTTATGCTTTTTAGATTTCTGCATTTATATTTTAGCAATATCTTTTAAAAGGGTTTTCATTAAAATAAACTTAAAAACGCTTTCCGCTGGATAACCTTTTTGGGACCAACAAGTGGTATCAGAGCAGTGTGTCCTACAGACCACTGTTTTGAAATTATCTCGGTGGTCACCAGGGCAGATCCATATCTTTTTTGAAAAACCCAAATATTTGTTGTGCTAACAAATTTTGCAGAAATGGGCTCAAAGAGATGCAGTAGAAGAGACACCAGGAGGTACTCCAAAAGAAGCTTAGCAGATGAGGAAGAAGAGGTATCCACTTCTGGTTCATCATCTAATTTTGGACCAGACGAAGAGGTTTGTCTTATGACAGACGAGGTATGCAATCGAACTCCCTCTTCTTCTTCTTATTCTTCGTTTTCTGGACAATCAGAGGAGTCTGATATGCAGAAGATGCTATTAGATCTCCAAACTTCTATACAACTTTGTCAAAAGTTGGAAGATGAGAACTCAAAGTTGAAAGCAGAAAATCAGAAGCTTTCACAATGTCTAGGCAACTCAGCTGAACTACCAGCTGAACAAAATCATACACTGGTCGAAGAGTCTTCTGACTTGACAACCATGTGTAATGAACAAGTAAAGCTGATAGAAAGGTTGGTTGTTGAAAACATTGAGAAAGACAATGAATACAATATGCTTAAAGCTAAGTTCGATGAACTCTTCCATCAAAACAAAATTGTAAAAGATAGTGAGGACAAGCTCAAGCTTAGACTGGAGCAGCTGATTATAGCAAACAATGCTGTGTCACATATTGCTGCCTCATCTCAAAGAGAGTATGATAAAACAGGCCTTGGTTATACCAAACCTGAATCCTCACATGTTCAGAAAGAAGAACAGCCTAGAAATTTTATTGATAAAGGTAAAAGGCCAGCTGACCAGGCAACTCAGCCTAATGGGCAGATGAGTCCTAAAACTCAAAAACCCAAAAGGCAGAGGAGGAATTTTAAGAAGGGCTATACCCAGAATAAAAGACCTCAGCCAGGCCAGCAGAGTAGAAGACAATCTGGATCTTCTCAAAAGAGGCAGAACCAGATGACTCCTACTCACCTACAGAAGACTTTCAAGTCATCTGCCAGACCAGCTGGAACCTTTGATGGTTCTAGTAAGACTTATCCTTATCAAAAGAATTTCAAGTCTGTTGCTTTAAGACAAGTTATTCCTTCTACTGGACAAGCTAATAAGAGAAGAAGAACCTCTTGAAGAAATAACCATGTCGAAGCTTCTTATGTTCAGTGTGTTTTTGTGGATATATATGGAAGAAAGATAAGATCACCTGATTCAAAAAGGGATGATCTATTCTTGTGGCTTCCTAAAAATTGTGCTAACCCCCCTGGACCCAGTAAGGTACCAAAAAGTTGATTACCTGCAGATACACAAGAAGACCAGCTGATGTTTTGCCCCAACATCAGCTGAGCATACTTTGAGGGGGAAGATCAGTTGACCCAGCCTGCTAGAATCTCTATTAGTTATTTCAATATTTTCTTGTCTTGTTGTATTTAAAGTTCTGCCAGTTTTAACATCATCAAAAAGGGGGAAATTGTTAGGATATCGATTAGATGTTTTGAAGATGTTAAAACAAGAACTTGTAATAGGACTAGCTGAACCTGTTAGTCAGCTACAGATTAGTCTTGGTCTAGAATAGGTCTTTGGTTAAGGGGGAAGAAATCTGGGTAGACCAGAGAAGGTACCAGATGAGGTGACCAGAGAAGGTACCAGATGAGGTGACCAGAGAAGGTACCAGATGAGGTGACCAGAGAAGGTACCAGAGAAGGTACCAGATGAGGTGACCAGAGAAGGTACCAGAGAAGGTACCAGATGAGGTGACCAGAGAAGGTACCAGATGAGGTGACCAGAGATGGTACCAGATGAGATGTCCAGAGCAGAAGAGTCACCAGAGCAGAAGAGTCGCCAGAGCAGATGAGGTCCAGAGGTGTTTGACCAGATGAGCTTGGACCAGAGGAGTCCGCCAGAGGAGCTTGGACCAGAGGAGTCTGACCAGTGGAGCCTGACCAGAAGACCTCTCCCAGATGAGGTTCCGAGCAGAAGTGTTCCCTGACCAGATGAGACCAGACCAGAAGACCCCAGACCAGACCAGACCAGATGAGAGACGGATTAGTTCACCTACCAGAAGCATCTTAGTAATCTGGAGACAAGGAGATTTTTTAGATCATTGATGGAGAAGAAAGCAATCTGGAGAGTCAACTGATGGAGGATTTGATTGATTGCTTGATTGAAAGTCAACTAATCAATCATATAATCAATCTTTGATTGATTATATTCCTCCAATTATGGTTGTTTGAATTGCTAGTTCCCAACGGCTAGTTTATTCCACAACTATAAATAGGAGTGCTTGGATTAGTTCAATATACAAGAGTCGCGCGAGAGCACACCAAGAACACACGAACTCTTCCAATCACTCACCTTGTTTATACAAGTTTATATACACTCTATTAGGAGTTTAGTTGGATTATTACTCAACCTGTTCATCTTGTTAGACAAGGTTGTTGTAAGTTGTAAGAAGGAGCTGGTACTTCGGAAATTCCAGTAAGTAAGTACGTAAGTTGGAGAGTGAGAAAGACCCCTTAGAAGAAAGGGAGAGTGGATGTAGGACAAGTTGGTCCGAACCACTATAAATCCGGTGTTCTCTACCTTTATGCTTTTTAGATTTCTGCATTTATATTTTAGCAATATCTTTTAAAAGGGTTTTCATTAAAATAAACTTAAAAACGCTTTCCGCTGGATAACCTTTTTGGGACCAACAAGTGGTATCAGAGCAGTGTGTCCTACAGACCACTGTTTTGAAATTATCTCGGTGGTCACCAGGGCAGATCCATATCTTTTTTGAAAAACCCAAATATTTGTTGTGCTAACAAATTTTGCAGAAATGGGCTCAAAGAGATGCAGTAGAAGAGACACCAGGAGGTACTCCAAAAGAAGCTTAGCAGATGAGGAAGAAGAGGTATCCACTTCTGGTTCATCATCTAATTTTGGACCAGACGAAGAGGTTTGTCTTATGACAGACGAGGTATGCAATCGAACTCCCTCTTCTTCTTCTTATTCTTCGTTTTCTGGACAATCAGAGGAGTCTGATATGCAGAAGATGCTATTAGATCTCCAAACTTCTATACAACTTTGTCAAAAGTTGGAAGATGAGAACTCAAAGTTGAAAGCAGAAAATCAGAAGCTTTCACAATGTCTAGGCAACTCAGCTGATCTACCAGCTGAACAAAATCATACACTGGTCGAAGAGTCTTCTGACTTGACAACCATGTGTAATGAACAAGTAAAGCTGATAGAAAGGTTGGTTGTTGAAAACATTGAGAAAGACAATGAATACAATATGCTTAAAGCTAAGTTCGATGAACTCTTCCATCAAAACAAAATTGTAAAAGATAGTGAGGACAAGCTCAAGCTTAGACTGGAGCAGCTGACTATAGCAAACAATGCTGTGTCACATATAGCTGCCTAATCTCAAAGAGAGTATGATAAAACAGGCCTTGGTTATACCAAACCTGAATCCTCACATGTTCAGAAAGAAGAACAGCCTAGAAATTTTATTGATAAAGGTAAAAGGCCAGCTGACCAGGCAACTCAGCCTAATGGGCAGATGAGTCCTAAAACTCAAAAACCCAAAAGGCAGAGGAGGAATTTTAAGAAGGGCTATACCCAGAATAAAAGACCTCAGCCAGGCCAGCAGAGTAGAAGACAATCTGGATCTTCTCAAAAGAGGCAGAACCAGATGACTCCTACTCACCTACAGAAGACTTTCAAGTCATCTGCCAGACCAGCTGGAACCTTTGATGGTTCTAGTAAGACTTATCCTTATCAAAAGAATTTCAAGTCTGTTGCTTTAAGACAAGTTATTCCTTCTACTGGACAAGCTAATAAGAGAAGAAGAACCTCTAGAAGAAATAACCATGTCGAAGCTTCTTATGTTCAGTGTGTTTTTGTGGATATATATGGAAGAAAGATAAGATCACCTGATTCAAAAAGGGATGATCTATTCTTGTGGCTTCCTAAAAATTGTGCTAACCCCCCTGGACCCAGTAGGGTACCAAAAAGTTGATTGCCTGCAGATACACAAGAAGACCAGCTGATGTTTTCCCCCAACATCAGCTGAGCATACTTTGAGGGGGAAGATCAGTTGACCCAGCCTGCTAGAATCTCTATTAGTTATTTCAATATTTTCTTGTCTTGTTGTATTTAAAGTTCTGCCAGTTTTAACATCATCAAAAAGGGGGAAATTGTTAGGATATAGATTAGATGTTTTGAAGATGTTAAAACAAGAACTTGTAATAGGACTAGCTGAACCTGTTAGTCAGCTACAGATTAGTCTTGGTCTAGAATAGGTCTTTGGTTAAGGGGGAAGAAATCTGGGTAGACCAGAGAAGGTACCAGATGAGGTGACCAGAGAAGGTACCAGATGAGGTGACCAGAGAAGGTACCAGAGAAGGTACCAGATGAGGTGACCAGAGAAGGTACCAGAGAAGGTACCAGATGAGGTGACCAGAGAAGGTACCAGAGAAGGTACCAGATGAGGTGACCAGAGAAGGTACCAGATGAGGTGACCAGAGAAGGTACCAGATGAGATGTCCAGAGCAGAAGAGTCACCAGAGCAGAAGAGTCGCCAGAGCAGATGAGGTCCAGAGGTGTCTGACCAGATGAGCTTGGACCAGAGGAGTCCGCCAGAGGAGCTTGGACCAGAGGAGTCTGACCAGTGGAGCCTGACCAGAAGACCTCTCCCAGATGAGGTTCCGAGCAGAAGTGTTCCCTGACCAGATGAGACCAGACCAGAAGACCCCAGACCAGACCAGACCAGACCAGACGAGAGACGGATTAGTTCACCTACCAGAAGCATCTTAGTAATCTGGAGACAAGGAGATTTTTTAGATCATTGATGGAGAAGAAAGCAATCTGGAGAGTCAACTGATGGAGGATTTGATTGATTGCTTGATTGAAAGTCAACTAATCAATCATATAATCAATCTTTGATTGATTATATTCCTCCAATTATGGTTGTTTGAATTGCTAGTTCCCAACGGCTAGTTTATTCCACAACTATAAATAGGAGTGCTTGGATTAGTTCAATATACAAGAGTCGCGCGAGAGCACACCAAGAACACACGAACTCTTCCAATCACTCACCTTATTTATACAAGTTTATATACACTCTATTAGGAGTTTAGTTGGATTATTACTCAACCTGTTCATCTTGTTAGACAAGGTTGTTGTAAGTTGTAAGAAGGAGCTGGTACTTCGGAAATTCCAGTAAGTAAGTACGTAAGTTGGAGAGTGAGAAAGACCCCTTTGAAGAAAGGGAGAGTGGACGTAGGACAAGTTGGTCCGAACCACTATAAATCCGGTGTTCTCTACCTTTATGCTTTTTAGATTTCTGCATTTATATTTTAGCAATATCTTTTAAAAGGGTTTTCATTAAAATAAACTTAAAAACGCTTTCCGCTGGATAACCTTTTTGGGACCAACAGAACTCAACAAGAGAACAATCGAAGGTTCACTTCCATAGAATTTCAGATGGGGCAGATAGCAAAGTCATTGAATAGAGAACCTGGAAAATACCCTTCAATGCCTGAGGGTAATCCCAAGGAGCATTGTAAGGCTATCCAGCTTAGAAGTGGAACCAACTATGATGGTCCCCAGATACCTGCTGATTCTGAGACGCCCCAAGGAGATGTTGAGATAGAGGGGAAAGAACATAAGAAAGATGAAGATGAGATTGATGAGGTGAGAGTTGAGGGTGAAGGCATCCAGAAGGGAGAAAGTGAGCAGATTGAGAGAGTTCCGAAGTGGAAAAAGGCAAAGGAAACAAGGGAGCGTGTGAAAGAGACCGAGCGTGATGAATGGGGGGTACCCAAATCTGTGATACCCGTCCCATATCCACAACGCTTCATGAAAAAGAAGCTTGATGAGAAATTCGCTAAATTCCTTGATGTGTTTAAACAATTACATATTAATATTCCTTTTTATGATGCTTTGGAACAGATGCCCAACTATGCAAAGTTTCTGAAGGACTTGATCGCGAAAAGAAGGAGAGTGGATGAGCCGAAGTTGGTGCAGTTGAACCATGAGGTGAGTGCGTTAGTGCACAAGGTGCTTCCTCCAAAGCTGAAGGATCCCGGGAGCTTTACCATTCTTTGTGATATCGGGAACGGGATCAAGAAGGGAGCGTTGTGCGACCTCGGAGCGAGCATAAATTTGATGCCTCTTTCGTTGTTCAAGAAGTTAGAGGTGGGTGAACTCCAACCCACAATGATGACGCTCCAGCTTGCTGATAGGTCCATCACGAGACCTCAAGGTGTAGTGGAAGACATCCTCGTGAGAGTTGGAGATCATACTTTTCCAGCCGACTTTGTTGTCCTAGAGATGGAGGAAGATGAGCACGTGCCCCTAATCTTAGGAAGACCGTTCTTAGCGACGACGGGGATGGTGCTAGACGTGGCAAATGGGAAGATTACGTTGAAGGTTGATGATCAAGAAGTGAAGATTTCCCTATATGAAGCAATGAAGTACCCTAAGGAGGATGAGAGTTTGTATTGCATGGATGCCATTGATCCTAGTGTTGAAGACACATCTCCTATACCTAATCCTTCTCATATTCATGAATTTTATAATCCTTCACTTGATGATTTAACCAATGTGCATTATGATCGTGATTATTTTGATAGGGATAAAGTGAAGAAGTTGAAGGATGAAGAGGTGAAAAGTGTGGACGTGATCCAATTAGAGGGTAAAGGAGGAGTTAAGACGGAGAAGTTAAAAGTCAAGAAGTGGGTACCTCCGTGGAAAGTGAGTGAGAGGGAGTTGAGACCCATAACACTTGGGGATGAGAAGGAAGGAAAAAGGTTCATGATCGTAGGGCATCAAGGAAAGGAATGCAAATACCACTCTTATGAGAGTAAGGGAGGTATTTTTGAGTATGATGTCCCATAAGCTCCTTTGAGCTCGGTCCGGCATGAGGACCTTAAAAATAGCGCTGAATGGGAGGCAACCCATTTTTATTTACTTTTATTTGTTTTTAGTGTCTTATTATGTTATTAGGGTGTTGTTGAATCGTAAGTTTTAACCTCGTACTTGAGAGTTATTTTGTAGGCTTGTCTCGAAGGAGTGCCAAATACGTGGAGATTGAGGAAACTCAAGCAAGGGAATGTGCTACGTTTGAGAGAAACCGAATTGTTTGGTTGAGGTAACCCACAACCCCAAACTTAGACCTCTTCGCAAGGTCGAAGTTTGGGGGGGTGGAGTTTTTTTATGTTTCTCGTTACAATGCACCGGAGAACCCCTTTCTTATCTTTGAGTGTGTTTGGTTATTTGGTGCCCTGATATGCTCCTTGGGGTGATTTTGATCTGAGTCGCTATTGCATATTTCATGCCTATCAATCATCTTATGTTTGTTGATTGCTATCTTTGAGTATAATTTGATGAGAAGAGTTGAGTTGTGAGAGTGAGTTAGGAATTCTATTGTGTGAGTAGTTGAGCTAGAGTTGATTTGAGAAGGAACTTGCATGCTTGTGAATTTTTCTTTTGAGTACTTGTGTGATGAGAGTGAGAATTCACTAGAACTAGCATGGATGTGAAAGCCGTGACATTTGAGCCTTATGAGATTTTGATGCATGAATTAATCTCTTCGTTTGTGAGTGGATCGTCACCTTAGAGGATGCTAGAACTTGTGTGTGCTCTTGCTTCTTGATTGTGTCTAGTTTGATATGCCGAATGTGATCTTAGGCCATCTTTGTTTTGATTGAGTCACTTAGCCTAAATTTTCCTTACCATGGATATTTGTCCCTTGTTAGCCCCTTTGAGCCTTAAGCCTAATTCATTTGCTAGCACATTTAAACACTATTCCAAGTTCCTAAGCCTTTTTGTCCCAATTTGAGTGGAGAATAGGAAAGTGTGAATGTGAAGGGAGTGAATTGAGTTGAAAAAGGAAAATGTTGTTTGTTGAGTGAGTATGAGAAGAAGGTGTGATGAAGTTATGAGATGTGGGAAAAAGAAAAAAATTGAGAATGAGCAAAGGAAAAAATGAGCTCATGTGTTTGTGCGAAAAAGAAAAAAAGTGAAGTGATTGAAAAAAGTGAAAGAGTGAGAAAGAAAAAAAAAATTGAAGTGTTGAGAGAATTGGAATTGAAAGTGTGTTGATTGAATATGTTTGAAGTAGTCTGTTCCTAATCTCGAAGTACCGAAGTCTGATTTTCTATTCTCCATTCACTTGAGTCACTTTACCATATTGATTCCCACCTGTCCAAAAAGCCTACATTACAACCTTGAGAAAAGTCATTTTGATTCGAAATTGATTTCTAGATGTTGGTCCCACTAGTTAGATTAATTGCGGAAGCTTAAATTAAATGTCTTTCAAAGTCTTTTACAAGAGAACAATAATCAACAAACAATAAGTAAAATAAAGCGATAAAGAACACAAGATGTATAGTGGTTCGGATAGAATATCCTACGTCCACTCTCCCTTATATCCAAGGGGTCTCACTAACAACCAACCAACTCACTTACTTACTGGAATTTGGAAGTACCAGTTCCTTCTTACAGCCTCCTTAGATTTACCCTCAATCTAAAGATCAAACAGCCTACAACCTTGTCTGATAGATGAACAGGTTGAGGTTTCAATAACTCCTTAAGAGTAGATAAATATTATGAACAGCAAGAGTGCTTGGAAAGAATCTCAAAAGCTTAGATGGACTTATGCGCGTATATGGTCTCTCTAGAGCTTTTTCTTGAACTGCACTCTTGTATATATAGAGGGGATTAGGGCTAGCCGTTGGAGGGCTAATCCAATCAGATCCTCTATATAAGGAAGCTTCAATCAATCAATTCCCTAATTGATTGATTGGGTTGGTGGGATCCTTGGATTGATTATCTTCAAATACTTTCCAATCCTGATCTTGTTGACTTGATTTGAATCACCAACGGTCAGTAGCTTCCTCTGCCTAACTCTGATTCTCTCCAGAGAAGGCAAGACCAGGTACCAGGCAACCTCGGTGTCTTCTGGTCCTCATCTGGTCAACAACCAGAATACTCAGTAGAATCAGGGGATCAAACTGAGCATCTTTTGTTCTACCAGATTCGTCTGGTCTGGACTCGTCTGGTCTGGGGAAGATCTTCTGCCTCTGGTCAGATCTCATCTGGTGAAGTCTTCTGGTGGAGTCCTCTGGTGAAGTCCTCTGGTGGGGTCTTCTGGTGACTCTTCTGGTGAAGTCTTCTAGTCTGACAGTTCCCCCTAGACTAAGTCCTAATCTATATCATCATCTGGCTAACAGGTCCAGATGGTCCTATTACATCTTCTGGTTTGTTTTAACTCATCAAAACTAACAACTTTTATCCTAACAATTTCCCCCTTTTTGATGGAGTTAAAACACTACCAGAACTGATCAAAAATAAACTTAAGCAAGAAAACAATAAAGGATAAGACCTTAGAATAGATTTTATCAGGCAAACAAATAAGACAACAAGAGGTTGTCTTTTGAACAGAGAAGATATGAGATTTTCATTGATAAAAAGGACAAAGATGATTACAGATTACAAAGCAATTCTGGTCCTATTCTAAGCATATCTTCTGTTGTCCTTGGGCACCAGGAACCAGTCGAAGAATCTATCTTGAATGGCCTTCAACTCTGTAGAAGATGTTGGGGTGAAGTTTGCCAACACCTTGGTCTTGTACAGTCTCTTCAGCTCAGCCCAATCAACCTGGTCTCCTGCCATTGGAGTGTTG
This sequence comes from Ballota nigra, assembly GCA_947034835.1. NCBI lineage: Eukaryota > Viridiplantae > Streptophyta > Magnoliopsida > Lamiales > Lamiaceae > Ballota > Ballota nigra. Next base: position 67,250,600 of record OX344729.1, on the reverse strand, counting down.
AGAAAATGGAATTCAGGAGCAGTGACTTCCAGGTTGAATTCAATAGTTGAATCCATCAACTGCTTGTACAAATCTGCATCATATGCCTGCATCCAAGAATGGAAAGTCCTGTTGATGAGAGCATCATCCTCTGGTGGAGGTCTCTGGATATAATGTTGAATGAACCAGAGAGTCTTGGCTTCTCTCCATTTTTCTATCAAAGGCACTGGAACAGTTGAGTCAAAGGACCCTTCTGTCCTGAGAGGGAGGATGTTCATAACTTCAACATGCCCTTTTCTCTTCTGGCTGGATCCACTAGCACCAGGAGTGATACCAGCTTCTCTGATCTTCTTATTTTGCCTTCTAACATATCGGAGCCTCTGCTCTTCATCTATGTTTTTCCTTATCCTTGCTTGCCTCTCTTCAGGCGACTCTTCCTTGAATCTCTTCTCTGCTTCTTCAACCACAGATTCAAGGAAGCTCTTCTTCACTTTCCTTATCTTCCTCTTTGCAGGTCCAGACATGGAGATTGGATCCTGCTCTGCTTCTGACTCCTCTTCTGCAGCAAGCTGCTTAGCCATGGAAAGAGATTTGAGCTCTTCCTTCTTCTTCTTCTGCAACTCAGCCTGGGCCAATGTATTCTCCAGCAGGTCAAGACGAGCTCCATGGCTGAAGAGAGTTTCATTTGTGGTCTTCGCCAGATCAGTTCTGGCCTTCTCTTCCCCCTTTTTAACTTCATCAAGGAGGGGCTCCACCACCTGCCTTATAAGATCAGGCAAGGCAGTGTTGGAGGAAGAGTGAAGATCATGCAGCTGCTTGGCCTCCTCCAGGTAAGCTTTAGACTCTGCAACAAGTCTTTCTTGCTTCTCCAACATCTCCTGGAGGGAGTCTTTCAGCTTGGCAGTTTGAATCATCTGGCTGGCCATCTCCACTTTGAGCACAGAGACAGGTCTCATCTTCTCTAGCACGTGCTCCTGTAGCTGCTTCTGGCTGTGCATGACATCCAGCTTGACAAATAAGCCATTAGCCTTGAAAGAAGCTTTTACCTCTGCCAGCGTAGACTTTATCTGCTTCAGGAAGATTCTCCTCTCATGCCTGATCTGGTGCTCTATCATAGCAGGAGCCATATGTTGAATTGCTTTGGAAAAGCGCCCTATCTGCATGATCTGCTCGTTGAAGAAAGCTTTCATCTTCTGGAGCACAACAGGAGACATTTCAAAGTCTTCCTCATCTGAATATAGCTCTGGAGGGAAGACAAAATGAGGACCAAACTTATAAGTGGGGCCCTCTGGAGTGAGCATTACTCCTCTATGGATGAGCAAGGTGCGAATCAAGACTTTAGCTGCACCAGGAGTCTCCAGCTCTGCTGGGTTCTGAATATTCATCCTCTGCTTTAGCTCAATCTCCCAAGCAGTGAAGTTGGAGGGACCCATTTCCTCAAGCAAAAGCATTAGGTCCTCCACATCTTCAAGTCTGGCCTTGCTCCAGACCTTGGCATCAGTAAGCTCTGCCAGGAGTGGTAAGTGCTCCAGAAGAACTGGGAAATGCTCTCTTAGCCAGAGCTGAGCACTTACACTCATACTCTGCCTAATGGGACCCATTTCTGTAGATGAGAAAGTGAAGGGTTGGGCCCAGAGGCAGAGGAGGAAGGTGCTAAGTCAGCAGGCTCAAGTGAAGCTTCCTCATCTTCACTATCATCGCTGGTTAAACAGGTAGGAGAAGGGGGAGGGACAGGGAAACCCAGAGCCGTAGAAAGGGTTGGGTCCTGGTCTGTATGGGTTTGGGGAGGATTGGGATTTTGTGAAGTAGAGGTGGAAGGGAAGGGTTGCTCTGCACCAGAAGAAGATGGAAAATCTGGTACAGAAGATGTAGGAGGTATCTGGGAGGTGGAAGTGTTTGGAGGGGGGATTTCTGCATCAGAAGAGGTTGAGGGTTCCTCTGGTGCAGAAGGTGGGGGAGAGGGGTTTGTGGGAAGATGTGTTTGGGAATATGTGGGAGAAGGTGTTTGAGTAGGAATGGTTGAGGTAGTATATACTGGGGTATCTGGGATAATCTGCTCTGGTGGAACAATAGGGTTACCAGAGGCAGATGGGGTTTGGGGAATATTATCTGGGGGAGAGGTAGAGGGGGAGACAAGATTAATAGGGATAGAAGATGGAATGGAAGGGTTTACCTCTGCTGGGTCAACACCAGCAGGTACAGTAGACTCTGGAGCATCCTCCATCATCTGGGAAGCATCCTCAATTGCCTTTTCCAAGGCCTCTCCAAGATCAGATCCAGAGTCAGGATCTTGAAGAAGGGCTCTCTTGGCCTTGGATTTCCTCACAAGAGGCTCAACCTCTTCTTCCTCTGAAGGCTCATCCACCAGAAGGGTTTTATTTGCCTTTCTGCTAGTCCTACGCTTCTTAGCAGAACCTCTCCTGGCCTCGTCTGGCTGCTTCCTCTTGGCTGCTCCAGCCTTCTTAACAGCTTTATCATCATTACCCTTCTTCTTAAGCACTTCAAGAAGGGGAATCTGGTCCTCCTCTGAGGAACCAGAAAATGCAATGGTTGAAGAACCAGTTGCTTCAGCAGCTTTCTTATGGGTCTTCTGCTTGTGCTGCTGCTTCTGCTGCTTCTGCCCCTTAGCAGGTGAGGGAATGGCTTGAAGGGGAGGTGCAGGGATGGCTTGCTCACCATCAGAATCAGGATGGCCATGAAGAGAACCATCCTTGGAGAACATAATCTTGGACTTATGAAAGCCCTTACACCAGGATTGTCTCCATTTCTTCTCTGGAAGGATCGAATCCAGAATTAGGGTGAGTTTTGTGCCCAATGATACATTAGCATTGAACACAAATTGTTGCTCTCCTGGCTACTGGGGGCATTCTTCCTTCTGGATTTTCACCTTGTTCTTCCTCAGCACTCCCCAGAAGAACTCAGCCCAGTTACATTGAACACCATCCAGAATGGCCCTCATAACACAGAGCCTGCCAATGAAGATGGCATCTGTGCTATGGCTCTCACACATGAGAATCTTTACCACAATGTCAAATAACACCTTATACTTCTGCCTAAGATGCTTGTCCAAGAAGCCCTTAGTAATATTCTGGCATGAATTTCTGGTAAACATCTTGAAGGATTCCAACGCCTCTCCTTCTTTGTACTTCAGTGGGTCCACACCTTCCGCAGAAAGGTTAGCAAAAAGACCACAGAAGTCTGCCTTCGAGAAAACAACATCCTCTGAATTAATCTTGGATGAAATATGGTCTTCATAGATCTTCATCCGGATAAGAAACTGAACAGCATATCCATCCAAGGTACGCAGATCCTTGGGAACCTTTGAGATCAACTCCTCCAGCCCAGAACGTCGGAGAAGCTCCAAAATCTCCAAAGCGGCCGGATTCTTAGTGGAATAAAAGTCCACCACCATTTCTGTCTTGAGTTTCTTGCAGACATAGTCTGGATCGAAATTGCACTTGGGTGCCATTACTGTGAAAGAGAGAGAGAGAGAGAGAAAGAAATTCTTTGCAGAGAGAAGTTAGGGTTTGAAAGTATGGAAACGTGAAAGGACATATTGAAAGAAAGTTTGATTTAAATAGGGTATTACGCGTGGCTTGATTAATAAATGAAGTGTGAACGCATGTAATTTCAAAATCAATTTTAGCATTGATTGACATTTTGCACAGTGATTAAATCCGATGGCCACGATGAAAGGCAAGGTACATATTTAATCTGGTGCGTTGGCATAGTCATTGGGAGTGGGCATAAAGGGGTTTTGTGGCAGTCAAGAGAAAAAGCGAAATGATTGCCTAGGCCCTATACCCTAGTCTTAAATACACTCCGAAGTTGAAACGTTTTGAGTGTACTTACTAATTTGAAAGGTGTATCCCAATGATCAGAGGCCAGAGAAGTAAAGACATACCTGTCACCTGATATTGTAACCAGATGATACCACAGCCAGTCTGGTGCTACATCTCCTCTGATGGAGCGCATCTGGTCCTGGTCAGAAAAGACTTTGGACATAACTCTGACTCAGCACCTCATCTGGGATAAGTGTCACCTGGTGGATACCTCATCTGGAGATATAACTTCTCTGAAATGTCTAATCTGCAGGTATGTTAGTTTAAAAAAAATATATGAGATAGAGAAATTGAAACAAAGGATACTTCTCTGTTGTTCCCCCTAAAACAAATCTGTCTCTGGATCTAACAAACCTAACTCAAAAGCTAACTCTCTGAATCTGGTCTCAGCCAAAGGCTTGGTTAAGATATCTGCTCTCTGCTTCTCTGTTGCAATCTTTTCTATCCTTATATCTCCCTTCTCAACATGATCTCTGATAAAATGATGTCTTATATCAACATGTTTACATCTGGTATGAAGAACTGGATTCTGGGTGATTGCAATTGCACTATTACTATCACAGAATATAGGAATATCCTTAGCTCTAATCTGGTAATCCCTAAGCTGTTGACTAATCCAGAGTAGTTGTGAACAACAGCTTCTTGCAGCCATGTACTCTACTTCTGTTGTTGATGTAGCAACTGAAGTCTGCTTTTTAGAAAACCAGGATACCAATTTATTCCCTAAAAATTGGCATGTACCACTTGTAGATTTCCTATCTATTCTGCATCCACCATAGTCTGAATCTGAATAACCACTCAATTCTAAGTTATCATCTGCAGGATACCATAATCCTAAATTCACAGTTCCCTTAAGATATTTCAATATCTTCCTAGCTGCTTCCAAGTGACTCTTCTTGGGGTTAGCTTGAAATCTGGCACAAACTCCTACAACAAAAGTAATATCTGGTCTGCTTGCAGTCAGGTACAAAAGAGAACCAATAAGTGCTCTGTACTGAGTCTGGTCCACACTCTCTCCAGACTCATCTGGATCCATGTTGAAATTTGTCATCATAGGGATATTGGCTGCTTTGCTAGAACCTATTCCAAATTTCTCTAACATGTTTCTGGTGTACTTAGCTTGATTAATAAAAATTCCCTTCTCTGATTGCTTAACCTGCAGACCCAAAAAGTAATTCATTTCTCCCATCATAGACATCTCAAACTGTCCCTGCATGAGCTCACCAAACTTCTCACACAGCTTCTTGTTAGGGGATCCAAATATGATGTCATCAACATATATTTGGACCAGAAGGATGTCCTTTCCTTCTTCTTTCCTAAACAAGGTCCTATCAATCTTACCCTTAGTAAAACCATTGTCCAGAAGAAATTGAGATAGAGTGTCATACCATGCTCTAGGTGCCTACTTCAGCCCATAAAGAGCTTTCTTAAGCTTAAACACCTTGTCACCTTGTTCAAAACCAGGAGGTTGTTCCACATACACTTCCTCAATGAGAATCCCATTAAGAAAGGCAGATTTAACATCCATCTGGTATACTTTGAACTTCATGTGAGCAGCATATGCTAAGAACAATCTGATGGCTTCTAGTCTGGCAATAGGGGCAAATGTCTCATCATAGTCTATTCCTTCAGACTGAGAATAGCCCTGGGCCACTAGCCTTGCCTTGTTCCTAGTAATGACATCATTCTCATCTTTCTTATTCTTGAAAACCCACTTAGTGCCTATCACCTTTTGATGTCTTGGTCTGTCTACTAGCTCCCAAACATCCTGTCTGGTGAATTGATTCAACTCCTCCTGTATTGCAACAATCCAATTTGAATCTTTCAGTGCCTCCTTGATGTTCTTGGGCTCAATCAAGGACACATAGCAACTGAATAAGGCAGCTAAGTTAAGAGTTCTCCTAGTCTGGACACCCTTAGTTGGATCTCCAAGGATTAGGTCATTAGGGTGATCAACCAGGGTCCTCCTTCCCGTGGTCTGGCCTGGTTGATCATCTTCTGCAGTACCTTGGTGATTATCACCACCTGCAGAAGAGCTTCTCCCTACAGAAGTTCCAACCTCTTCTGGTTCTGCTCCTTGTGAAGGCTTTTGCTTCAGAGAACCAGGAGATGGGTCATCATCTGAATCTGAATCTGAATCAAGAATAGGTGGATTGACCTTGATAACTCTGGGTGTAGTCTGATTCTGGGTCTCATCAGAAGACTTAAAGTCCACCTTGCACTCAAAAGCAGATTCATCAAAAACAACATAAGGTGTTTCCTCCACACAAAGTGAATTCTTATTAAAAACTCTAAAAGCCTTACTGGTGCTGGAATATCCTAAAAATATTCCATCAGCCACTTTAGCATCAAAGGTTCTTAATTTAGATTTCCCATTGTCATGGATGAAACACTTACATCCAAAAATATGAAAGTATGAAACAGATGGGGTTTTACCTTTCCATACCTCATATGGGGTCTTATTATGTCTCTGGGCAATCAGGCACCTGTTCTGAGTGTAGCAAGCTGTATTAATGGCCTCTGCCCAAAATCTCTGTGGAGTGTTGTATTCTGCCAGAAGTGTTCTTGCAGCTTCTTTAAGAGTCCTATTCCTCCTTTCTGCTACTCCATTTTGTTGGGGTGTTCTGGCAGCAGATGTCTCATGAAAAATCCCATGATCCTTGCAGTAATCTGCAATGTGTGAATTCAAAAACTCTGTCCCTTTATCACTTCTGATTCTGACTATGCTCTGGTTCTGCTCATTCTGAATCTGATTGAAGAATTCTGGCAGCTTAGTCATAGTTTCATTTTCTTAAACAAGAACACTACCCAAGTGTATCTTGAAAAGTCATCTACTATCACTAAGGTGTACTTCCTTCCACTGAAACTAAGAGGAGAAACAGGTCCAAACAGGTCCATGTGAAGTAGTTGAAGTACTCTGGTTGTGGTTGTGCTCTGGACATCCTTGAAGGAAGTCTTGGGTTGTTTACCCTTCTGGCATGAACCACAAACCTGATTCTTCTTGAACACTTCATTAGGAAGACCTCGAATGATACTTTTTCTGGCAATCTTATTCAGTGTTTTGAAGTTAAGATGACACAATCTCTTGTGCCAAATCCAGCTGTTCTCTGCAGATCCTTTTGCAACCAGGCAAGCATTTCTTGGGCAACTGCTAAAATCTGCAAGATAAATGTTACCCTTCCTCAAGCCTATTAGCAAGATATCATTATAATCAGAAGAGAAAACAGTGCATGAATCACTAGAAAACTTCACTGAGTATCCCTTGTCACAGAATTGGGATACTGAAAGCAGATTATGCTTGAGTCCTTCTACATAGTAGACTTCATCTACATATATTCCATTGAAGGTCAACTTTCCAACTCCTCTGGTGACTCCATAGTTGTTGTCACCAAACATCACTCTTGGTCCATTCAATGGCTTGAAATCTTTGAGATTATCCTTCTGGAAGGTCATGTGCTTGGAACATCCACTATCAATGTACCAGACATGGTTGCTTGAAAATCCTTTCTCCAATGGACTCTTATCTACCTGCAGAGAAATCAATTAGGTCCCCTACTAGTGCTGGGTCCTGATTGGTTAGTTGCAGGTTTTGTAGGAATCCATAGATAAAGATCATCCCTTGATGGATGAGGAGATCTTATCTTTCTTCCAAATCTATCTACCAGCACATGTCCTCTGACAATGACATATTGAGCTACTGGTCTGATAAGGACACCTTTCCTATAAACAGGTCTGGTGTACCTTTTCTCAAATCTGGCCTTTGGAATGGCCTGCCTCAAAGACATGGTCTTAAAGGTCTGGTTGTAAGGGTACATCCTAGAAGAACCATCTCTGGTGTCATAACTACCCAGATCAGTTGGTTTTCTATAGATGGGTCTGGAAGACCTCCTCTGGTTCTGATAATTAGACTGTCTCTGGTGGTTATAGTTCCTTTGAGTATACCTATTCTGGAATTGATTCCTCTGAGAAAATTATCTCTGGGGTACCTGGTGCTGTTGAACATTGTTCCTTCTCTGGTAGTTATTACTTTGATTGGTATTCCCCTTTCTTGAGTGTTTCCTTTGAGGATTTCTCTAGGGTCCTCCAATTTGAGTAATTTCTACTCCTTGGGACTCATTGTTCACAGAACCATCAATCTTTAATGGTTCCCCTTTTTGACACTTATTCTCTAGCATCTTCTCTTCCAGAACAGTCAACTCTTCTGGACCATATGTTATGTGATTAACAGAGTGATTCTTTTTCCAGTCAGGATTGTGAACCACCTTGTAACCATTACCAGTTAAGTCTTTATCATCCCAGATTTCTACCAATTTACCAGCTCTTACAGACTTTTCTTTATTATAAAAGTATTTATGAGTTTTAGAGGTAATTCCAGAATATCCTAAACCACTCTTATCACAAATGCGCTGAGAAGACTCTGATATGATAGATATAACAGATGGTATCTTAGGAGCTTCTCTGGGCATAGGTATCTCCTTTATGTTGTGAGCAACTTGTTTTCCCTTGATAAGAGTCTGGTATTTGGCTCTGAGTTCAGTGATCTCATCTTCTTGAGAGTTCTTTTCTTTCATGAGTTGATCTACCAGAGTATCTCTTTCTGTGATCTTATCCTGAAGTTCAGAGACTTCTTTGGAATGATCTTTGATGGGTTCTCTGGTGGATTTATGCTCATGAGAGAGAGATTGCACTTCAGCTCTGAGCCTACCATTTTCTTTCTCAAGTTTTTGACAGAGTTGGACACAATTTTGGAGATCTGATAGCATTTGTTGCATATCAGACTCTCTGGAGTTACCAGATGAATTAGAGGATTCAGTACATTTGGAATTTGATAAAACTAGAGTAGTTTCATTTACCTCAGTGATGTCTGCCATAAGACACACATCATCATCTGATCCAAAGTCAGATGAAGAAGAACTGGAACTAGTATCCTCCTCCTCTGCTTCTGCCAGTAATGCTCTCTTGTCTGCATATCTCCTATCTCTCTTGATCCTTTTCTCTTGTCTTTCCCTAGGAGTGAGTTAAGGACAATCATAACTATAGTGACCAGTCTTGTAGCATGTGTAGCAGGCATTGTCTCCTCTGGGACTAGGACTTGGCTCTCTCCTCCTCTGGTTGTAGTCTGATCTAGCAGGGCTACTCTCTCTCCTCTGATAGTCAGATCTGCCAGAGCTACCATCCCTCCTCTGATAATCTGATCTCCCGGAGTTGCCAGGGTTGTCATCTCTCCTCCTTTCTGGAGTTCTGAATCTGGTCTCCCTTGAGTCTCCAGATGTCTTCTCCTTCTCTGTAGGCTTGAAGGAACTCTTTCTGTCTCTGGAAGATTCCTTCCAATGCCTTTTGTACCTGCCATATTTTGAACTCATTTTATCTAATTTACGAGTTAGAAGTGCTACCTGCTCCTTGAGGCTCAAGTCATCTGCTGTAGACTCCTTTGGCTTGACATCAGGCTTGATGGTTGAAGAGAATGCAACACCTTTCTGACCAGAAGAGGAAACCTCTTCTGTTTGATCCTTCTCTTGAAGATCATATTCATAGGCTTTGAGATCAGACAAAAGGAGATGATGATCCAGAGTATTGAGATCCTTGTTGTCCTTGATCACAGTGACTTTAATTCTCCACCTGCTTGTTAGTGAACGCAAGATTTTACTATTTATTTCTTTTTCAGAGTAGGTCTTACCTAAGGCACTAGCCTTGTTCAGGAGATTTGTGAGACGCATGTCCAGCTGGTCAATGGTCTCGTCTGGTTTCATCTTGAAGGTATCAAATGAGTGTTGAACAACTTGGAGTTTATTGTCTTTGATCTTCTCTGTTCCCTCACACAGTAATGCCAGTTTGTCCCACATCTCCTTGGCGGTGGCACACGTTCTGACCTTTTCAATCACCTCTTTGGTAAGTGTGTTGATGATCTCTGTTCTTGCCACCTGGTCCAGGTTGTAGAGCTTTCTTTCATCATTATCAAGCTCATCTCTCTTTTTAAGAATTCTCTGCCTGGGGACTCTATCCTCTGCAGTTTTCTGGGCAGCTTCACTAGTTTCTTCTCTGGACTCTGACCTGCCACTATCAATAGGAGTCCAGTAAAATTTGATGGGGCCACTTTCAACCACATCTAACATGCGGTGGTGAATAGCTCCAAGATGATTGCTCATCATGAAGCTCCAGTGGCTGTAATCCTCAAAAGAGAATCATGGGAGCTTACGGCTCTTGTAAGAAGATTTTGCAGACATTTTGATAAGAAATTAAGGGAAATAACAAGAACTTGAACAAAAGCACTAAAGAGCAATGGATCTGCCCGGTGACCACCAAAAGCTTTTCAAAGTAGTGGTCGTTGGACACACTGCCCTGATACCACTTGTTGGTCCCACTAGTTAGATTAATTGCGGAAGCTTAAATTAAATGTCTTTCAAAGTCTTTTACAAGAGAACAATAATCAACAAACAATAAGTAAAATAAAGCGATAAAGAACACAAGATGTATAGTGGTTCGGATAGAATATCCTACGTCCAGTCTCCCTTATATCCAAGGGGTCTCACTAACAACCAACCAACTCACTTACTTACTGGAATTTGGAAGTACCAGTTCCTTCTTACAGCCTCCTTAGATTTACCCTCAATCTAAAGATCAAACAACCTACAACCTTGTCTGATAGATGAAAAGGTTGAGGTTTCAATAACTCCTTAAGAGTAGATAAATATTATGAACAGTAAGAGTGCTTGGAATGAATCTCAAAAGCTTAGATGGACTTATGCGCGTATATGGTCTCTCTAGATCTTTTTCTTGAACTGCACTCTTGTATATATAGAGGGGATTAGGGCTAGCCGTTGGAGGGCTAATCCAATCAGATCCTCTATATAAGGAAGCTTCAATCAATCAATTCCCTAATTGATTGATTGGGTTGGTGGGATCCTTGGATTGATTATCTTCAAATACTTTCCAATCCTGATCTTGTTGACTTGATTTGAATCACCAACGGTCAGTAGCTTCCTCTGCCTAACTTTGATTCTCTCCAGAGAAGGCAAGACCAGGCACCAGGCAACCTCGGTGTCTTCTGGTCCTCATCTGGTCAACAACCAGAATACTCAGTAGAATCAGGGGATCAAACTGAGCATCTTTTGTTCTACCAGATTTGTCTGGTCTGGACTCGTCTGGTCTGGGGAAGATCTTCTGTCTCTGGTCAGATCTCATCTGGTGAAGTCTTCTGGTGGAGTCCTCTGGTGAAGTCCTCTGGTGGGGTCTTCTGGCGACTCTTCTGGTGAAGTCTTCTGGTCTGGCAGTTCCCCCTAGACTAAGTCCTAATCTATATCATCATCTGGCTAACAGGTCCAGATGGTCCTATTACATCTTCTAGTTTGTTTTAACTCATCAAAACTAATAACTTTTATCCTAACACTAGAGTATGGTCGGAGTTAAGAGCGCTTACAAGCCTATGGCTGCCAATATGTGTGATTGATTATTTGAGTGAGTCCCTTGATCATTGATATACACTTGTGAGGGAGTGAAACACATTGTTGAGTGCACATCCATGTTTGATCTTGGTGTTTCTTGTTATTGTTGCATAAGTATGATGAAGGAAAGTGAGTGAGTATACGTGTGATTGATCTTTGAAGCTCGAGTTCATTTGCTTGCATGATTTGAATCTTTGACTCATTCTTAACAATTTCACTTGACTTGTTATTTTGTTGCTTGAGGACAAGAAACATGGTAAGTTTGGGGGGGTTGATTAGGCGTGAAATTGTCATGATTCGTCACTCGAAATACCCTAATTCTGGCCGATTTTGTCGAGTATTTGGAGTCAATTGAGCATTATTTCTATACATTGATGAATTTGTCTCTTTAATGCTCGTAGGTGAATCGAGGGCGAAGAACGGAGTTTGTAGGACTTTGAATCGACTCAAACGGATGCCCGAATGAGAAGATATCGAAGGAATACGATTGGTGTTAGTGTTGAAGAAGAAAAGTGCTAGTTGGAGAAATTTTGGGAGCATTCGAGTAAACCACTCGAGCACTAGCGCTCGAGCACGCCCAAAACATATAGAAAATTTCATGTGCTCGAGCAGCTCGAGCGCCACCGCTCGAGCACTTGTGTCATTCGAGCTATATGCTCGAGCGCGACCGCTCGAGCACCTTCATGTTTGGCGTTTTCAAAGGCATTTTTCGGCCCATAAGTTCATGATTCGGCCTGTTGCATATATATATTCATCTCAGGCACGTTTTTTAGGAAGACCACACATCACTTGATAGATTTAGACTTTTAGAGTTCGTTTTTGGAGAGGAAGGAGAGAAGCAAGCTTTACGTTTATATTTTGAGGTTTTCGTTACGAATTCATACTACGATCTTACTTTTTAGTTTCGTTTCTTTATATTTTTGTTCTTGAACACGTTGAGATTTCTTTTCTTGAGTTAATTTCAGTTTATCCTTTTATTTCGTTAAACCCTAGTTTATGTTTGATCTCTTCTTCGTCTTAATTATCATGTTCATGTTAGTTACTTATTCAATTGCTATTATTTGCGTAAAACCTATGTCTAGCTAAAACCCTTGCATGCTTGGGGTAGGATGAACTCGTAGAAGTAGGTTGTGGGTACGTAATTAGGGTAACTTGTGACGTTAGGTTTTAATTCTCTTGATTAATAAATTCTTAAAATTAATCTTAACTTTACTTTTGAATTTCGTTCGAAAAGTGTTAGAGAGAGGACGACCGTATCACTCTTTAACAACGAGTAGACTTAACTAGAGGGTTTAGAAATGGTTAATTCATCTACCAGTTTAGCGAAGGAGGACGACCGCATCACCTTAGTTAAATTAGGGCCTCATTAATTAAGCACAATCTATGAACTTGTTAGTGGATTAGTGAAGTCGAGTGTTAGGATAAAGTATTAGGGTTTAGAATCTTGAGCTTTCACCTTGCATTCTTTTACTTAGGTTATTTCTTGTGCGTCACAGTTATTTGATTATGTACCTGCTCCGTTAGTATACGTAGGGATTCCTATCCTGAGCATCACCATCTTTTACTTGAACACAATCCTTAGTTAATTCGTCTTCTTTAGTATTTTAGTTTAACTAGTTTATTTTAGTTTCATCTAATCTTTCCAAAAATTCCAAAAACATTTCACTCATATTAACTACGACGCGTAGATCTTCAGGGATCTATTTGCATACACTTCATCCCTTGGGTTCGATAATACTTGGTCATTATACTTACTCATACTACAGTGAACCCGTCCGCTTGCGGGGAAGCGACTAGTAGAAGTTAGTATTTTCGCTTCAAGTCATGTCTAGAGCCTTTCTTCAATGATGCACTCTTCTATTTATAGAGGTGATTAGGGTTTAGCCGTTGGGGTGCTAATCTAATCCGATCTCTATTTATGGAAGCTTCAATCAATCAATTCCCTAATTGATTGATTGGGTTGTTGAGATCCTTGGATTGATTATCTTCAAATACTTTCCAATCTGATCATGTTTGACTTCATTTAAATTACCAACGGTCAAATGCTCAAATGCTTCCATTGCACAACTCTGATTCTTCCAGAGTAGGCTGAACCAGACACCAGATGACGTTGATGTCCTCTGGTCCAGAGCCGGTTAAGAACTAGAATACCCAGTAGAATCTAGAGATGATTCTGAGCATCTTTTGGTTCACCAGATTCATCTGGTCTGGACTCATCTGGTCTGGGGAAGGTCTTCTGCCTCTGATCTTGATCTTCTCTGGTGAAGTCTTCTGGTGGAGTCCTCTGAAGGAGTCCTCTGGTGAAGTCTTCTGGTGACTCTTCCGGTGAAGTCTTCTGGTCTGGCAGTTCCCCCTAAACTAAGTCCTAATCTATTTCCTCATCTGGCTAACAGGTCCAGATGGTCCTATTACATCTTCTGGTTTGTTTAACTCATCAAAACTAACAACATTTATCCTAACAATTTCCCCCTTTTTGATGAAGTTAAAATACTAACCAGAACTGATCAACAACAGAATAAACAATAAAAACAAATAAGATAAGTCCTTAGAATAGATCTTATCAGGCAAACAAGGAGACAACAAGAAGTTGACTTAAGACAGAAGAGATATGACATTTCATTAATAAATCAGGACATAAGAGTTTACAATTACAATGCAAGTCCTATCTAGGCATATCTCCTATTTTCCTTTGGCACTAGAAACCAATCCAGGAATCTGTCTTGAACAGCCTTAAGCTCTGCTGAGTTTGCCGGAGTGAAATTCACCAACACCTTGGTCTTGTATAACTTCTTCAACTCTGCCCAATCAATTTGGTCCCCATTCATGGGAGTGTTGAGATAATGGAACTCTGGGGCAGTGACTTCCAGATTGAACTCAATGGTTGAATCCATCAGCTTCTTGTATAGATCAGAGTCGTAGGCTTTCATCCATGAGTTGAAGGTCATGTTCATCAAAGCTTTATCTTCTGGAGGAGGCCTATGGATGTAGTGCTTGATGAACCAGAGAGTTTTGGCTTCTTTCCACCTCTCAATCAGAGGAACAGGCACAGTAGAGTCAAAAGACCCTTCTGTCCTGAGAGGTAGAATATCCATAACCTCCACAGGAGTCTTCTTCCTCTGGCTGGAAGAACTTCCACTAGCAGCAGGGGTGAGACCTGCTTCTCTTGCCTTCTTATTCTGCTTCCTAACATATCTGAGCCTCTGCTCTTCATCTATGTTCTTTCTAACTCTGGCAAGTCTCTCCTCTGGAGTTTCTTCTTTAAATCTCTTCTCAGCCTCCTCTACAACTTGCTCCAGGAAACTCTTCTTCACTCTCCTGATCTTTCTCTTAGCAGGACCAGGGATAGACACAGGGTCCTGTTCAGTGTCCAAAGTATCCTCTTCTGCTGTGAGCTGCTTGGCCAAAGCCAAAGACTTCAATTCTTCTTTCTTCTTCTTCTGCAGCTCAGCTTGTGCAAGAGTGTTCTCCAATAGGTCCAGACGGCTAGCATGATTGAAGAGGGTCTCGTTTGTGCTCTTTGCCAGATCAGTTCTGGCCTTCTCTTCCCCCTTTTTGACTTCATCAATTAAGGGCTGCACCACTTGCCGTATCAGATCAGGCAATTTAGTGGAGGATGAAGAGTGAAGATCCTTCAGCTTCTTGGCTTCGTCCAGATATGCTTGAGCCTCAGCGACCAATCGCTCCTGCTTTGCTATCATCTCCTGAAGAGAGTCCTTCAACTTGGCATTCTCTATCATCTGAGAAGCCATCTCCACCTTGAGCACAGAGACTGGACGCATCTGGTCCAAAACATGTTGTTGGAGCTTCCTCTGGCTATCAACGACATCCAGCTTGAGGAAGAGACAATCAGATTTAAACGAAGCTTTAGCAGAAGAAAATGTTGCCTTGATCTGCTTCAGAAACTTCCTCCTTTCATCCTTAATCTGATGCTCTATCATTGTAGACGCCAGATGCTGCATAGCTTTGCTGAATCTGCCAATCTGTTGGCTCTGCTCATTGAAGAATACCTTCATTTTCTGGAGCACAGCAGGAGTGACATCAAAATCCTCTGCATCAGAATATAACTCTGGAGGAAAGGTGAAGTGAGGGCCAAAAGAGAACGAGGGGCCTTCTGGAGTAAACATGACTCCTCTCTGGATCAGACGAGTCCTCACCACCACCTTCGCTACTTCTGGAGATTCAAACTCTGCAGGGTTCTGAAGGTTGAGCTTCTTCTTATTCTCTATCTCCTAGGCAGTGAAGCCAGCTCTGGTCATCTCCTCTAATAGCATGACCAAATCCTCCACATCTTCTAGTCTGGCCTTGCTCCAGACTTTGGCATCAGTAAGATCAGCCAAAAGGGGTAAGTGCTCCAACAGAATAGGGAATTGCTCTCTTAGCCAGAGCTGAGCACTTACACTCATGCTCTGCCTGATGGGACCCATATCAAAATCGTTGAAAGTGAAGGGTTTGGGCCCAGAGGCAGAGGAGGATGAGGCTATGTTTCTCGGCTCCAGTGAAACATCCTTATCTTCACTATCTTCGCTAAGTGAGATTGTGGGAGAGGCAAGTGGACCAGCGAATCCCAAGGACATTGATGGGGAGAGATTCTGGTCAGGTTGTGATGGTGGAGGGATATGTATTTGAGGTTGGGAGGTGGAAGGTTGTTCTGTACCAGAAGAGGTAATTGGGACCTCTGGTACAGAGGCTATATGTGGGGGTGAAGGATCTCTGGGTAGAGGTGTTTAAGATGGATGGGGAGAGGGTGTTTGAGTGGGAAGGGTAGAGGATGTATATGGGGGAGTGTTTGGGATAGTCTGCTCTGGTAGGGGAGAATGTGAACCAGAGACAGAGGGCTGGGGTTGTGTATGGGTTTCTGGGGGAGAGAGGGATGGTGAAACTAGATTAACATGATTGGGAGAGGAAGGGTTTACCTCAGCTGAGTCAACATCAGTTGGAATAACAAACTCTGGGGCTGCTCCATCCTCCATTAGCTGAGATGCCTCCTCTATAGCCTGCTCCAGGGTATCTCCCAGATCTGAACCAGAATGTGGATCCTCTTGCAAAATAGCCATCTTGGCTCTTGGCTTCTTCTTCAGAGGAACATCCTCCTCTGACTCCTCCTCTGATGGCTCATCCACCAGAAGTGTTTTCTTCCCTCTTGTAGCCCTTTTGGAAGTTCTGGGCTTCTTTGCAGAAGGCTTGCTTGCAACACTCTTCATCCTGTCTGGTCCTCTTCTTAGCAGAACCACCCTTCTTGGCAGCTTCTTCACCATCACCCTTCTACTTCTTCAAAGCAGCTGTAAGGGGTATCTGGTCATCCTCTGATGAGCCAGAGATAACCAGGTTGGAAGAAGCAGGAGCTGCATCCTTCTTCTTCACAGATTTCTTCTTCCCTTTAGCAGGGGAAGGCACGACTTGGATAGGCTGGGCAGGGATGGCTCCTTCACCATCAGAATCGGCATGGCCATGAAGAGGCCCATTCTTGCTAAACAAAACCTTGGACTTGTGGAAGCCCTTACACCTGGAAGCCTTCCACACATTATCTGGAAGAATAGAGTCCAGAATCAAGGTCAACTTCGTCCCCAATGACACATTTACATTAAAGACAAACTGCATCTCCCCTGGCTTGCTGGGGCATTCCTCCCTTTGAATCTTAGCCTTGTTCTTCCTCAACACATCCCAGAAGAACTCAGCCCAATTGTGTTGGTCCCACTAGATTGATAAATTGCAGAAGCTTAAGTTAAATGTCTTAGGCAACTTCTTTTTGCAAGAGCACACTATGAAAAATAGGAATTTAAATGCAGAAAATATTAAATAAGACCGGATATATAGTGGTTCGGATCTGAATATCCTACGTCCACTCTCCCTTGATCAAAGGGGTCTCACTATCCAACCAACAGCCAACTTACTTACTGGAATTGTGAAGTACCAGTTCCTTCTTACAAACTCTTTAGATTTAACTCCAATCTAAAGATCAATAACCTTCAACCTTATCTTGTAGATGGACAGGTTGAGGTTCAACAACTCCTTAAGAGTAGATATATAATGTGAACAATAAGAGTGCTAAGAGTGATTATCAAAAGCTTGGATTGTGACTTATGCGCGTAGGGTCTCTCTAGAGCTTTTTCTTGTGAATGCACTCTTGTATTTATAGAGGAGATTAGGGTTAGCCGTTGGAGAGCTAATCCAATCAGATCCTCTATTTAAGGAAGCCTCAATCAATCAATTCCCTAATTGATTGATTGGGTTGGTGGGATCCTTGGATTGATTATCTTCAAATACTTTCCAATCCTGATCTTGTTGACTTGATTGAATCACCAACGGTCAAATGCTTCCTCTGCCTAACTCTGATTTTCTCCAGAGAAGGCAAGACCACACACCAGGCAACCCCAGTGTCTTCTGGTCCTGATCTGGTGAACAACCAGAATACTCAGTAGAAACAGGGAATCAAACTGAGCATCTTTTGTTCTACCAGACTCGTCTGGTCTGGGGAAGGTCCTCTGCCTCTGGTCAGATCTCATCTGGTGAAGTCTTCTGGTGGAGTCCTCTGGTGAAGTCCTCTGGTGGGGTCTTTTGGTGACTCTTCTGGTGAAGTCTTCTGGTCTGGCAGTTCCCCCTAGACTAAGTCCTAATCTAGATCATCATCTGGCTAACAGGTCCAGATGGTCCTATTACATCTTCTGGTTTGTTTTAACTCATCAAAACTATACAATATTTATCCTAACAATTTCCCCCTTTTTGATGAAGTTAAAACACTACCAGAACTGATCAAAACATAAGACTTAAGCAAGAAATCAATAAAGGATAAGACCTTAGAATAGATCTTATATGGCAAACAATTAAGAAAATAAGAGGTTGTCTTTTGAACAAAGAAGATATGATATTTTCATTAATAAAAAGGACAAGATGATTACAAGTTACATTTAAGTTCAGAGTCCTATTCTATGCATATCTCTTGTTTTCGTTGGGCACAAGAAACCAGTCAAGGAACCTATCCTGGACGGCCTTCAACTCTGCAGAAGATGTTGGAGTGAAGTTGACCAACACCTTTGTCTTGTACAATCTCTTCAGCTCAGCCCAGTCAACCTGGTCTCCTACCATGGGTGTGTTGAGATAAGTGAATTCAGGAGCAGTCACCTCCAGGTTAAACTCAATGGTAGAGTCCATCAGTTGCTTGTACAAATCTGCATCATAAGCTTGCATCCAGGAGTAAAAGGTTCTGTTGATCAGCTCATCATCCTCTGGTGCTGGCCTCTGGATATAATGTTGGATGAACCAGAGAGTCTTTGCCTCCTTCCATTTCTCAATCAAGGGCACATGCACAGTAGAGTAAAACGACCCTTCTGTCCTGAGAGGCAGAATGTTCATCACCTCAATAGGAGCTTTCCTCCTCTGACTGGAACCACCTGCACCAGAAGGAACACCAGCTTCTCTGCTCTTCTTATTTTGCCACCTAACATATCTGAGCCTCTGCTCTTCATCTATGTTCTTCCTGATCCTTGCCTACTTCTCCTCTGGAGTCTCTTCCTTATATCTCTTCTGTGCTTCTTCAACAACAGTCTCAAGGAAGCTTTTCTTGACTTTCCTGATCTTCCTCTTAGCAGGACCTGGAATGGTAGCAGAATCCTGCTCTGCTTCAGACTCCTCTTCTGCAGCAAGCTGCTTAGCCATGGTAAGTGATTTGAACTCCTCTTTCTTCTTCTTCTGCAGCTCAGCCTGGGCCAATGTGTTCTCCAGCAGGTCCAGACGAGCACCATGGATAAAGAGTGTCTCATTGGTGGTCTTCACCAGATCAGTTCTGGCCTTCTCTCCCCCCTTTTTACCTGCCTTATAAGATCAGGCAAGGCAGTGTTGGAGGAAGAGTGAAGATCACGCAGCTGCTTTGCCTCCTCCAGGTAGGCTTTTGATTCAGCAACAAGCCTTTCCTGCTTCTCTAACATCTCCTGGAGGGAGTCCTTCATCTTAGCAGTCTGGATCATCTGGTTGGCTATCTCAACCTTCAGCACAGAGACTGGCCTCATCTGCTCCAGCACGTGCTCCTGGAGCTGCTTCTGGTTGTGCATAACATCCAGCTTGACAAAGAGGCCATTAGCCTTGAATGAGGCCTTGACTTCAGCCAGAGTAGACTTGATTTGCTTCAGGAAAATCCTTCTCTCCTGCCGGATCTGGTGCTCTATCATAGCAGGGGCCATATGTTGAATTACTTTAGAGAAGCGCCCTATCTGCATGATCTGTTCATTAAAGAACGTCTTCATCTTCTGGAGCACGACAGGAGACATATCAAAGTCTTCCTCGTCTGAATACAACTCTGGAGGGAAGACAAAGTGAGGCCCAAACTTGTAAGAAGGGCCCTCAGGAGTGAGCATTACCCCTCTCTGGATGAGCAGGGTGCGAATCAGGATCTTGGCTGCACCAGGGGTCTCCAGCTCAGCTGGGTTCTGAATATTCATCTTCTGCTTCAGCTTAATCTCCCAAGCAGTGAAGTTGGAGGAACCCATTTCCTTAAGCAACAACATAAGGTCCTCCACATCTTCAAGTCTGGCCTTGCTCCAGACTTTGGCATCAGTCAACTCTGCCAGAAGTGGTAAGTGCTCCAGAAGAACTGGGAAATGCTTTCTTAGCCAGAGCTGAGCACTTACACTCATACTCTGCCTAATGGGACCCATTTCTGCAGATGAGAAAGTGAAGGGTTTGGGCCCAGAGGCAGAGGAGGAATGTGCTAAGTTAGCAGGCTCAAGTGAAACTTCCTCATCTTCACTATCATCGCTTGTTAAACAGGTGGGAGAAAGGGGAGGGGCAGGGAATCCCAGAGCCATAGAAATGGTTGGGTCCTGGTCTGTATGGGATTGGGGAGGGGAAGGATTTTGAGAGGTGGAGGTGGAAGGAATGGGTTGCTCTGCACCAGAAGTTGAAGGGATCTCTGGTACAGAGGGTGGGATTGGAATTTGTGTAGAGGAGGTGTTAGGAAGGGGAATATCTGCACCAGAAGAGGTTGATGGCACCTCTGGTACAGAAGCTGGGGGAGAGGGATTTGTATTTAGAGGTATTTGGGAAGGTGGGGGAGAAGGTGTTTGAGAGATGGCTGAAGTAGTGTATATTGGTGTGTCTGGTAAGATCTGCTCTGGTGATGATATAGGGGCACCAGGAGCAGAAGATATGGGATGTGTTTGGGTGTCTGGTGGAGAAGTAGTGGGGGTAACAAGGTTAACATGAGCAGGGGGGGAATAGAGGATGGGCTGGAAGGGTTTACCTCTGCTGAGTCATCATCAGCAGACACAACATGCTCTGGAAGCCTCATCAATTGCCTTCTCCAAGGCCTCTACAAGATCAGAGCCAGAGTCTGACTCTTGAAGAATGGCTCTCTTGGCCTTGGATTTCTTCTTAAGAGGCTCAACCTCTTCTTCCTCTGATGGCTCATCCACCAGAAGAGTTTTCTTGGCCTTTCTGCTAGTTCCGTGCTTCTTAGCAGAGCCTCTCTTGGCCTCCTCTGGCCTCTTCCTCTTGGCTGCTCCAGCTTTCTTAGCAGCCTCAGCAATTTCACCCTTCTTCAGGATATTAAGAAGGGGAATCTGGTCCTCCTCCGAGGAACCAGAGAAGACAACTATTGAGGAACCAGTTGCTCCAGCAGCTTGCTTCGAACTCTGCTGCTTCTGCCCCTTAGCAGGTGAGGGAATGGCTTGAATAGGAGGGGCAGGGATGGCTTGCTCACCATCAGAATCAGGATGGCCATGAAGGGGACCATCCTTAGAGAACATAATTTTGGATTTATGGAAGCCCTTACACCAGGACTGTCTCCACTTCTTATCAGGAAGGATTGAGTCCAAAATTAAGGTAAGATTTGTACCCAAAGATACATTAGCATTGAACACAAACTGTTGCTCTCCTGGCAACTGGGGGCATTCTTCTTTCTGGACCTTTACCTTGTTCTTCCTCAGCACTCCCCAGAAAAACTCAGCCCAGTTACATTGGGCACCATCCAGAATGGCCCTCATAACACAGAGCCTGCCAGTGAAGATGGCATCTGTGCTATGGCTCTCGCACATGAGAATCTTCACCACTATGTCAAATAAAACCTTGTACTTCTGCCTAAGATACTTGTCCAAGAAGTCCTTAGTAATGTTCTGGCATGATTTTCTAGCAAACATCTTGAAGGAATCCAATGCCTCTCCTTCTTTATATTTCAATGGATCCACACCCTCCGCAAAAAAGGTTACCAAAAAGACTAAAGAAGTCTGCCTTCGAGAAAACGACATCCTCCGAATCAATCTTGGAAGAGATATGGTCTTCATGGATCTTCATCTGGATAAGGAACTGAGCAGCATATCCATTGTTGGTCCCACTAGATAGATTAATTGCGGAAGCCTTTAGCCAAAATGTCTTTTAGAGAAAATCTTTTCTAAGAGCACAAATAATAAACAACAGGTATTAAAGAAAGCAATAAATAACACCGTATATATAGTGGTTCGGATCTGAATATCCTACGTCCACTCTCCCTTGATCAAAGGGGTCTCACTATCCAACCAACAAACTCACTAACCACTGGAATTTCCGAAGTACCAGCACCTTCTTACAATCTCTTTAGATCTAACTTCGATCTAAAGACAAACTTACTCCAACCTTATCTAACAAGATGAACAGGTTGAGTATATAAACTCCTTACGAGTTGGATGAGTAATTAAGAACAAAGTGAGTGCAAATGCGTAGTGATCAAAAGCTTAGAATGCTATGTGCGCGTGTAGAGTCTCTAGAGCTTTTTCTTGAACTGCACTCTTGTATATATAGAGGGGATTAGGGTTAGCCGTTGGAGGGCTAATCCAATCAGATCCTCTATATAAGGAAGCCTCAATCAATCAATTCCCTAATTGATTGATTGGGTTGGTGGGATCCTTGGATTGATTATCTTCAAATACTTTCCAATCCTGATCTTGTTGACTTGATTTGAATCACCAACGGTCAATAGCTTCCTCTGCCTAACTCTGATTCTCTCCAGAGAAGGCAGGACCAGACACCAGGCAACCTCGGTGTCTTCTGGTCCTTATCTGGTGAACAACCAGAATACTCAGTAGAATAAGAGGATCAAACTGAGCATCTTTTGTTCCACCAGACTCGTCTGGTTCGGACTCGTCTGGTCTGGGGAAGGTCCTCTGCCTCTGGTCTGATCTCATCTGGTGAAGTCTTCTGGTGGAGTCCTCTGGTGAAGTCCTCTGGTGGGGTCTTCTGGTGACTCTTCTGGTGAAGTCTTCTGGTCTGGCAGTTCCCCCTAGACTAAGTCCTAATCTAGATCATCATCTGGCTAACAGGTCCAGATGGTCCTATTACATCTTCTGGTTTGTTTTAACTCATCAAAACTAACAATTTTTATCCTAACAATTTCCCCCTTTTTGATGGAGTTAAAACACTACCAGAACTGATCAAAAGTAAACTTAAGCAAGAAAACAGTAAAGGGATGAGAACTTAGAATAGATCTCATCAGGCAAATAATAAGACAACAAGGAGTTGTCTTTAGAACAAAGAAGATATGTATTTTTCCATTAATAATCAGAGGACAAAATAATTACAGATTACATTGAAGTTCATAGTCCTACTCTAGACATATCTTCTGTTCTCTTTAGGGACAAGAAACCAGTCAAGGAACCTATCCTGGACGGCCTTCAACTCTGCAGAAGATGTTGGGGTGAAATTCACCAACACCTTGGTCTTGTAAAGCTTCTTCAGTTCTGCCCAATCCACCTGGTTCCCATTCATGGGAGTGTTAAGATAAGTAAATTCAGGAGCAGTCACCTCCAGGTTGAACTCAATGGTTGAATCCATCAGCTGCTTGTACAAGTCTGCATCATAGGCTTGCATCCAAGAATGGAAGGTTCTGTTGATCAGCTCATCATCTTCTGGTGCTGGCCTCTGGATATAATGCTGAATGAACCAGAGGGTTTTGGCTTCTCTCCATCTCTCAATCAGAGGATACGGCACAGTAGAGTCAAAGGACCCTTCTGTCCTGAGTGGCAAGATGTTCATAACTTCCACATGAGCTTTCCTCTTCTGACCTGAGCCACCTGCACCAGAAGGAATACCAGCTTCTCTGGCCTTCTTGTTCTGCCTCTTAACATATCTGAGCCTCTGCTCTTCATCTATGTTCTTCCTGATTCTGGCTTGCCTCTCTTCTGGAGTCTCTTCCTTGTATCTCTTCTCTGCTTCTTCAACAACAGATTCAAGGAAACTCTTCTTTACTTTTCTAATCTTCCTCTTAGCAGGACCAGGAATGGTAGAAGGATCCTGCTCAGCTTCAGATGACTCTTCTTCTGCAGCAAGTTGTTTAGCCATAGAAAGGGATTTCAACTCTTCTTTCTTCTTTTTCTGCAACTCAGCCTGTGCCAATGTGTTCTCCAGCAGGTCCAGACGAGCTCCATGGCTAAACAGAGTCTCATTGGTGGTCTTCGCCAGATCAGTTCTGGCCTTCTCTTCCCCCTTTTTAACTTCATCAAGGAGGGGCTCCACTACCTGCCTTATAAGATCAGGCAAGGCAGTGTTGGAGGAAGAGTGAAGATCACGAAGCTGCTTGGCTTCCTCCAGATAAGCCTTAGACTCTGCAACAAGTCTCTCTTGCTTCTCCAACATCTCCTGGAGGGAGTCTTTCAGCTTTGCAGTCTGAATCATCTGGCTGGCCATCTCCACCTTGAGAACAGAGACTGGCCTCAACAGCTCCAGCACGTGCTCCTGGAGCTGCTTCTGGCTGTGCATGACATCTAACTTGACAAACAAGCCATTAGCCTTGAATGAAGCTTTTACCTCTGCCAGAGAGGACTTGATCTGCTTCAGGAAGATTCTCCTCTCATGCCTAATCTGATGCTCAATCATAGCAGGGGCCATATGTTGGATTGCTTTGGAAAACCGCCCAATCTGTATAATTTGCTCATTGAAGAAGGCCTTCATCTTCTGGAGCACAGCAGGAGACATCTCAAAGTCTTCCTCATCAGAGTACAACTCTGGAGGGAATGAGAAATGCGGACCAAAATTATAGGAGAAGCCCTCTGGAGTGAGCATGACACCTTTCTGGATAAGGAGAGTCTTGATGAGGATCTTGGCCGTCTCTGGTGTCTCCAACTCTGCTGGGTTTTGAATATTTAGCTTCTTCTTCAGCTCAATCTCCCACACAGTGAAGGTAGAGGGAGACATCTCCTCTAGCAGAAGCATGAGATCTTCAACATCCTGGAGTCTAGCCATACTCCAAACCTTGGCATCAGTCAAATCTGCCAGGAGGGGTGAGTGCTCCAACAAAATTGGAAACTGCTCTCTTAGCCAGAGCTGAGCACTCACACTCATACTCTGCCTAATGGGACCCATATCATCAGAAGAGAATATAAAGGGTTTGGGCCCAGAGGCAGAGGAGGAAGGTGCTAAGTGAGCAGGCTCAAGTGAAGCTTCCTCATCTTCACTATCATCGCTTGTTAAACAGGTTGGGGAGGGGGGAGGGGCAGGGAATCCCAGAGCCATAGCAATGGTTGGGTCCTGATCTGTATGGGTTTGGGGAGGGTTGGGGTTTTGTGAAGTAGAGGTGGTAGGAAGGGGTTGTTCTGCACCAGAAGAGGAAGGAATATCTGGTACAGAGTGTGTAGGAGGGATCTGGGAGGTGGAAGAGTTTGAAGGGGGGACTTCTGCACCAGAGGAGGTTGAGGGTACCTCTGGTACAGAAGGTGGGAGAGAGGGGTTAGTGGGAAGATGTGTTTGGGAGTGTGGGGAAGAAGGTGTATGAGCAGGAATGGTAGAGGGTGTAAAGACAGAGGTTTCTGGGATAGTCTGCTCTGGTGGAAGAGTGGGGTTACCAGAGGCAGATGGGGTTTGGGGAATGTTATCTGGGGGAGAGGTAGAAGGGGAAACAAGATTAATGGGAAAAGAAGATGGAATGGAGGGATTTACCTCTGCTGGGTCAACACCAGCAGGTATAGCCGTCTCTGGAGCATCCTCCATCATCTGGGAGGCCTCATCAATAGCCTTCTCCAAGGCCTCTCCAAGATCAGATCCAGAATCAGGATCTTGAAGAAGGGCTCTCTTGGCCTTGAATTTCCTCACAAGAGGCACTTCCTCTTCTTCCTCTTCTTCTTCTGATGGCTCATCCACCAGAAGAGTTTTCTTGGCCTTCTTGCTAATCTTAGACTTTTTAGCAGAGCCTCTCCTGGCCTCCTCTGGCCGCTTCCTCTTGGCTGCTCCAGCCTTCTTAACAGCTTTATCTTCACCCTTCTTCATAAGCACATCAAGAAGGGGAATCTGGTCCTCCTCTGAGGAACCAGAAAAGGCAACGGTTGAAGAACCAGTTGCTTCAGCAGCTTTCTTCTGTGTCTTCTGCTGCTGCTGCTTTCTCTGCCCCTTAGGAGGTGAGGGAATAGATTGAATAGGAGGGGCAGGGATGGCTTGCTCTCCATCAGAGTCGGCATGGCCGTGGAGAGGACCATCCTTGGAGAAGAGGATCTTGGACTTGTGATAATTGTGGCACCAAGATGACCTCCACCTCTTCTCTGGAAGGAGAGAATCCAGAATAAGTGTTAACTTAGTCCCCAAAGAGACATTTGCAGTGAAACAGAACTGCAACTCCCCTGGCTTGGAAGGACAAGGCTCCTTCTTCACCTTCAGCTTATTCTTCCTCAACACATCCCAGAAGAACTCCGCCCAATTACATTGCACACCATCATATAAAGCCCTCATCACACACATCCTACCATTGAAAATGGCATCTGTGCTGTGATTCTCACACATAAGTACTTTTACCACGATATCGAACAACACCTTGAACTTCTGCCTTAAATGCTTATCCACAAAGCCCTTTGTGATGTTCTGGCAGGAAGAACGAGCAAAAATCTTGAATGATCCAACGATATCATCCTCCTTGTACGTCAACTGATCCACTCCCACCGCAGAAATGTTCTCGAACAAAGTGCAGAAATCGTGCTTAGAAAACACCAAATCATCTTCACCAATCTTTGAAGAGATGTAATCCTCATGAATCTTCATGCGAACCAGAAACTGGGCCGCATAACCGTCAAGGGTGCGAAAATCCTTGGGAACGGTGGAGATCAACTTCTCCACCCCTGCATTCTGGAACATCTCCAGAACCGACAGCACAACTGGATTCTTGGTGGTATAAAAATCCACCACCATCTCCGTCTTAAGCTTTTTCATCATCAGGACATGATCGAAGTTGCACGGAGGAGCCATTACTGTGAAAGAGAGAGAGAGAGAGAGAAAATGCTTTGCAGAGAGAGGTTAGGTTTTGAAAGTATAGAAACGTGAAAGGACAGATTGAAAACAAAATTGATTTAAATAGAGTAATACGCGTGGCTTGAAAATTAAATGAAGTGTGAACGCGTGTTATTTCAAATTCAATTTAGGAAACAAAATCAATTTTAGCATTGATTGACATTTTGCACAGTGATTAAATCTGATGGCCACGATGAAAGGCAAGATACAAATTTAATCTGGTGCGTTGGCATAGTCATTGGGACTGGGCATAAAGGGGTTTTGTGGCAGTCAAGAGAAAAAGCAAAATGATTGCCTAGGCCCTATACCCTAGTCTTAAATACAATCCGAAGTTGAAAGGTTTTGAGTGTACTTACTAATTTGAAAAGTGTATCCCAATGATCAGAGGCCATAGAAGTAAATACATACCTGTCACCTGATATTGTAACCAGATGAAACCACAGCTACATCTCCTCTGATGGAGCTCATCTGGTTCTGGTCAGAGAAGATTTTGGACAAATGACTCAGCACCTCATCTGGGACAAGTGTCACCTGGTGCATACTTCATCTGTTGCCTTCTCTGATATATCTAATCTGCAGGTATGTTATCTCAAGAAAATAAATATATGAAGAAAAGTAATGAAACAAGGATACTTCTCTGATGTTCCCCCTAAAACAAATCTGTCTCTGGATCCAACAAACCTAACTCAAAAGCTAACTCTCTGAATCTGGCCTCAGCCAAAGGCTTGGTTAAAATATCTGCTCTCTGCTTCTCTGTGGCAATCTTTTCCATCCTTATATCTCCCTTCTCAACATGATCTCTGATAAAATGATGCCTTATATCAACATGTTTACACCTGGTATGAAGAACTGGATTCTGGGTGATGGCTATGGCACTATTACTATCACAGAAAATAGGAATATCCTTAGCTCTAATCTGGTAGTCCCTAAGCTGTTGACTAATCCAAAGTAGTTGAGAACAACAGCTCCCTGCAACCATGTACTCTGCTTCTGTTGTTGATGTAGCAACTGAAGTCTGCTTCTTGGAAAACCAGGATACCAATTTATTCCCTAAAAATTGGCATGTTCCACTTGTAGATTTCCTATCTATTCTGCACCCACCATAGTCTGAATCCGAATAACCACTCAATTCTAAGTTGTCATCTGCAGGATACCATAATCCTAAATTCACAGTTCCCTTGAGATATTTCAAAATCTTCCTTGCTGCTTCCAAGTGACTTCTCTTGGGATTAGCTTGAAATCTGGAACAAACTCCAACAGCAAAGGTAATATCTGGTCTGCTTGCAGTCAGATACAAAAGAGAACCAATAAGTGCTCTGTACTGAGTCTGGTCCACACTCTCTCCAGACTCATCAGGATCCATGTTGAAATTTGTCATCATAGGGATCTTGGCTGCCTTGCTAGATCCTATTCCAAATTTCTCTAACATGTTTCTGGTGTACTTAGCTTGATTAATAAAAATTCCCTTCTCTGATTGCTTAACCTGCAAACCCAAAAAGTAATTCAATTCTCCCATCATGGACATCTCAAACTGTCCCTGCATGAGCTCACCAAACTTCTCACACAGCTTCTTGTTAGGGGATCCAGATATGATGTCATCAACATATATTTGGACCAGAAGGATGTCCTTTCCTTCTTCTTTCCTAAACAAGGTCCTATCAATCTTACCTTTAGTAAAACCATTATCCAGAAGAAAATGAGATAGAGTGTCATACCATGCTCTGGGTGCCTGCTTCAGCCCATAAAGAGCTTTCTTAAGCTTGAACACCTTGTCACCTTGTTCAAAACCAGGAGGTTGTTCCACATACACTTCCTCAATGAGAATCCCATTAAGAAAGGCAGATTTCACATCCATCTGGTATACTTTGAACTTCATGTGAGCAGCATATGCTAAGAACAATCTGATAGCTTCTAGTCTGGCAACAGGAGCAAATGTCTCATCATAGTCTATTCCTTCAGACTGAGAATAGCCCTGGGCCACTAGCCTTGCCTTGTTCCTAGTAATGACATCATTCTCATCTTTCTTATTTTTGAAAACCCACTTAGTGCCTATCACCTTTTGATGTCTTGGTCTGTCTACCAGCTCCCAAACATCCTGTCTGGTGAATTGATTCAATTCCTCCTGCATAGCAACAATCCAATTTGAATCTTTCAGTGCCTTCTTGATGTTCTTGGGCTCAATCAAGGACACATAGCAACTGAATAAGGCAGCTAAGTTAATAGTTCTCCTAGTCTGGACACCCTTAGTTGGATCTCCTAAGATCAGGTCATTGGGGTGATCAACCAGGGTCCTCCTACCCGTGGTCTTACCTGGATGATCATCTTCTGTAGTACCTTGGTGATTATCACCACCTGTAGAAGAGCTTCCCCCTACAGGAGTTCCAACCTCTTCTGGTTCTGCTCCTTGTGAAGGCTGCTGCTTCAGAGAACCAGGAGATGGGTCATCATCTGAATCTGAATCTGAATCAAGAACAGGTGGATTGACTTTGATAACTCTGGGTGTAGTCTGATTCTGGGTCTCATCAGAAGACTTAGCATCCACCTTGAACTCAAAAGTAGATTCATAAAAAACAACATGAGGTGTTTCCTCCACACAAAGTGAATTCTTATTAAAAATTCTAAAAGCTTTACTGGTGCTGGAATAACCCCAAAATATTCCATCAGCCACTTTAGCATCAAAGGTTCTTAATTTAGATTTCCCATTGTCATGGATGAAACACTTACATCCAAAAACATGAAAATATGAAACAGATGGGGTTTTACCTTTCCATACCTCATATGGGGTCTTATTATGTCTCTGGGCAATCAGGCACCTGTTCTGAGTGTAGCAAGCTGTATTGATGGCCTCTGCCCAAAATCTCTGTGAAGTGCTGTATTCTGCCAGAAGTGTTCTTGCAGCTTCTTTGAGAGTCTTATTCCTCCTTTCTGCAACTCCATTTTGTTGAGGTGTTCTGGCAGCAGATGTCTCATGAAAAATCCCATGATCCTTGCAGTAATCTGCAATGTGTGAATTCAAAAACTCTGTTCCTTTGTCACTTCTGATCCTGACTATGCTCTGGTTCTGCTCATTCTGAATCTGCTTATAGAACTCTGGCAGCTTAGTCATAGTTTCATTTTTCTTAAACAAGAACACTACCCAAGTGTATCTTGAAAAGTCATCTACTATTACTAAGGTGTACTTCCTTCCACTGAAACTAAGAGGAGAAACAGGTCCAAACAGGTCCATGTGAAGTAGTTGAAGTACTCTGGTCGTG
The DNA here is from genome assembly GCA_947034835.1 of Ballota nigra. NCBI lineage: Eukaryota > Viridiplantae > Streptophyta > Magnoliopsida > Lamiales > Lamiaceae > Ballota > Ballota nigra. Next base: position 67,220,855 of record OX344729.1, on the reverse strand, counting down.
GTTGTGCTCTGGACATCCTTAAAGGAAGTCTTGGGTTGTTTACCCTTGATCCTTCTTAAACACTTCATTAGGAAGACCTCGAATGAGACCTTTTCTGGCAATCTTGTTCAATGTTTTGAAGTTAAGATGACACAATCTCTTGTGCCAAATCCAACTGTTCTCTGCAGATCCTTTAGCAACCAGGCAAGCATTCCTTGGGCAACTGCTAAAATCTGCAAGGTAAATGTTACCCTTCCTCAAGCCTATTAGCAAGATATCATTATAATCAGAAGAGAAAACAGTGCATGAATCACTAGAAAACTTCACTGAGTATCCCTTGTCACAGAATTGGGATACTGAAAGCAGATTATGCTTGAGTCCTTCTACGTAGTAGACTTCATCTACAGATACTCCATTGAAGGTCAACTTTCCAACTCCTCTGGTGACTCCATAGTTGTTGTCACCAAACATCACTCTTGGTCCATTTAATGGCTTGAAATCTTGGAGATTATCCTTCTGGAAGGTCATGTGCTTGGAACATCCACTATCAATGTACCAGACATGGTTGCTTGAAAATCCTTTCTCCAATGGACTCTTGTCTACCTGCAGAGAGATCAATTAGGTCCCCTACTAGTGCTGGGTCCTGATTGGTTAGTTGCAGGTTTTGTAGGAATCCATAGATAAAGATCATCCCTTGATGGATGAGGAGATCTTATCTTCCTTCCAAATCTATCTACCAGCACATGTCCTCTGACAATGACATATTGAGCTACTGGTCTGATAAGGACACCTTTCTTATAAACAGGTCTGGTGTACCTTTTCTCAAATCTGGCCTTTGGAATAGCCTGCCTCAAAGACATGGTCTTAAAGGTCTGGTTATAAGGGTACATCCTAGAAGAACCATCTCTGGTGTCATAACTACCCAGATCAGTTGGTTTTCTATAGATGGGTCTGGAAGACCTCCTCTGGTTCTGATAATTAGACTTGCTCTGGTGATTATAGTTCCTTTGAGTATACCTATTCTGGAATTGATTCCTCTGAGAAAATTGTCTCTGGGGTACCTGGTTCTGTTGAACATTGTTCCTTCTCTGGTAGTTGTTACTCTGATTGGTATTCCCCTTCCTTGAGTGTTTCCTTTGAGGTCCCCTAATCTGTTTAGGTTCCCTTTGAGGATTTCTCTGGGGTCCTCCAATTTGAGTAATTTCTACTCCTTGGGACTCATTGTTCACAGAACCATCAATCTTTAATGGTTCCCCTTTTTTACACTTATTCTCTAGCATCTTCTCTTCCAGAACAGTCAACTCTTCTGGACCATTTGTTATGTGATTAACAGAGTGATTTCTTTTCCAATCAGGATTGTGAACCACCTTGTAACCATTACCAGTTAAGTCTTTATCATTCCAGATTTCTACCAATTTACCAGCTCTTACAGACTTGTCTTTATTATAGAGGTATTTATGGGTTTTAGTGGTAATTCCAGAATATCCTAAACCACTCTTATCACAAATGCGCTGAGAAGACTCTGATATGATAGATACAACAGATGGTATCTTGGGAGCTTCTCTGGGCATAGGTATCTCCTCTATGTTGTGAGCAACTTGTTTTCCCTTGATAAGAGTCTGGTATTTGGCTCTGAGTTCATTGATCTCATCTTCTTGAGAGGTCCTTTCTTTCATGAGTTGATCTACCAGAGTATCTCTTTCTGTGATCTTATCCTGAAGTTCAGAGACTTCTTTGGAATGATCTTTCATGAGTTCTCTGGTGGATTTGTGCTCATGAGAGAGTGATTGAACTTCAACTCTGAGCCTACCATTCTCTTTCTCAAGTTTTTGACAAAGTTGGACACAATTTTGGAGATCTGATAGCATTTGTTGCATATCAGACTCTCTGGAGTTACCAGATGAATTAGAGGATTCAGTACATTTGGAATTAGATAAAAATAGAGTAGTTTCATTTACCTCAGTGATGTCTGCCATGAGACACACATCATCATCTGATCCAAAGTCAGAAGAAGAAGAACTGGAACTAGTATCCTCCTCCTCTACTTCTGCCAGCAATGCTCTCTTATATGCATATCTCCTATCTCTCTTGATTCGTTTCTCTTCTCTTTCCCTAGGAGTAAGCTGAGGACAATCATAACTGTAGTGACCAGTCTTGTTACATGTATAGCAGGCATTGTCTCCTCTGGGACTAGGACTTGGCTCTCTCCTCCTCTGGTTGTAGTCTGATCTGGCTGGACTACTCTCTCTCCTCTGGTAGTCAGGTCTGCCAGAGCTACCATCCCTCCTCTGATAATCTGATCTCCCAGAGTTGCCAGGGTTGTCATCTCTCCTCCTCTCTGGAGTTCTGAATCTGGTCTCCCTTGAGTCTCCAAATGTCTTCTCCTTCTCTGCAGGCTTGAAAGAACTCTTCCTGTCTCTGGTAGACTCCTTCCAATGTCTTTTGTACCTGCCATATTTTGAACTCATTTTGTCTAATTTACGAGTTAGAAGTGCTACCTGCTCCTTATGGCTCAAGTCATCTGCAGTAGACTCCTTTGGCTTGACATCAGGCTTGAGAGTTGAAGAGAATGCAACTCCTTTCTGGCCAGAAGAGGAAACCTCTTCTGTTTGAGCCTCCTCTTGAAGATCATATTCGTAAGCTTTGAGATCAGACAACAGAAGATGGTGATCTAGAGTGTTGAGATCCTTGTTGTCCTTGATCACAGTGACTTTAATTCTCCACCTGCTTGTTAGTGAACGCAAGATTTTGCTATTAATTTCTTTTTCAGAGTAGGTCTTACCTAAGGCACTAGCCTTGTTTAGGAGATTTGTGAGGCGCATGTCCAGCTGATCTATGGTCTCGTCTAGTTTCATTTTAAACGTATCAAACGAGTGTTGAACAACCTGGAGCTTGTTATCTTTAATCTTCTCTGTTCCCTCGCAGAGAAGTGCAAGTTTGTCCCACATCTCCTTTGCAGTGACACAGGTTCTGACCTTCTCTATTACCTCCTTGGTGAGAGTGTTGATAATCTCGGTTCTTGCCACCTGGTCCAGGTTATGTAGCTTTCTCTCATCGTTGTCAAGTTCTTCTTTCTTTTTGAGGATTCGTTGTCTGGGAACTCTATCCTCTGCAGCGTCGCTAGTTTCTTCTCTGGACTCTGACCTGCCACTATCAATAGGAGTCCAGTAAAATTTAATGGGGCCACTCTCTACCACATCTAACATGCGGTGGTGGATAGCTCCCAGATGATTACTCATCATGAAGCTCCAGTGGCTATAGTCCTCAAATGAGAACTCTGGCAATTTGCGACTCTTATAAGAAGATTTTGCAGACATTTTAAATAAAATTTGGGAAATAACAAGAACTTTAACAAAAGCACTAAGGAGCAATGGATCTGCCCGGTGACCACCAAAAGCTTTACAAAGCAGTGGTCGTTGGACACACTGCTCTGATACTACTTGTTGGTCCCACTAGATAGATTAATTGCGGAAGCCTTTAGCCAAAATGTCTTTTAGAGAAAATCTTTTCTAAGAGCACAAATAATAAACAACAGGTATTAAAGAAAGCAATAAATAACACCGTATATATAGTGGTTCGGATCTGAATATCCTACGTCCACTCTCCTTTGATCAAAGGGGTCTCACTATCCAACCAACAAACTCACTAACCACTGGAATTTCCGAAGTACCAGCACCTTCTTACAATCTCTTTAGATCTAACTTCGATCTAAAGACAAACTTACTCCAACCTTATCTAACAAGATGAACAGGTTGAGTATATAAACTCCTTACGAGTTGGATGAGTAATTAAGAACAAAGTGAGTGCAAATGCGTAGTGATCAAAAGCTTAGAATGCTATGTGCGCGTGTAGAGTCTCTAGAGCTTTTTCTTGAACTGCACTCTTGTATATATAGAGGGGATTAGGGTTAGCCGTTGGAGGGCTAATCCAATCAGATCCTCTATATAAGGAAGCCTCAATCAATCAATTCCCTAATTGATTGATTGGGTTGGTGGGATCCTTGGATTGATTATCTTCAAATACTTTCCAATCCTGATCTTGTTGACTTGATTTGAATCACCAACGGTCAATAGCTTCCTCTACCTAACTCTGATTCTCTCCAGAGAAGGCAGGACCAGACACCAGGCAACCTCGGTGTCTTCTGGTCCTTATCTGGTGAACAACCAGAATACTCAGTAGAATAAGAGGATCAAACTGAGCATCTTTTGTTCCACCAGACTCGTCTGGTCCGGACTCGTCTGGTCTGGGGAAGGTCCTCTGCCTCTGGTCTGATCTCATCTGGTGAAGTCTTCTGGTGGAGTCCTCTGGTGAAGTCCTCTGGTGGGGTCTTCTGGTGACTCTTCTGGTGAAGTCTTCTGGTCTGGCAGTTCCCCCTAGACTAAGTCCTAATCTAGATCATCATCTGGCTAACAGGTCCAGATGGTCCTATTACATCTTCTGGTTTGTTTTAACTCATCAAAACTAATAATTTTTATCCTAACATCCATCCAAGGTGCGCAGATCCTTGGGAACCTTTGAAATCAACTCCTCCAGCCCAGAACGTCGGAGAAGCTCTAAAATCTCCAGTGCGGCTGGATTCTTGGTGGAATTTGTTGGTCCCACTCGAAAGATTAATTGCGGAAGCTTATGTAATAATGTCTTTCCAAAATCTTTTATAAGAGAGTAATGAACAATAAACAATAATTAAAATAAAGCGATAAATAACACAAGATATATAGTGGTTCGGATTAAATATCCTACGTCCACTCTCCCTTATCACCAAGGGGTCTCACTAACAACCAACTCACAAACTTACTCACTGGAATTTCCGAAGTACCAGCACCTTCTTACAAACTCTTTAGATCTAACTTCGATCTAAAGATAGACTTACTCCAACCTTGTCTAACAAGATGAACAGGTTGAGTATATAAACTCCTTACGAGTAGATGAGTAATTAAGAACAAAAGTGAGTGCAATATGCGTAGTGATCAAAAGCTTAGTATGGCTATATGCGCGTGAATGATTCTGGAGCTTTTTCTTGATCTGCACTCAAGTATATATAGAGGGGATTAGGGGCATAGCCGTTGGGAGGCTAATCCAATCAGATCCTCTATATATGGAAGCTTCAATCAATCAATTCCCTAATTGATTGATTGGGTTGGTGAGATCTTGATTGATTATCCTCAAATACTTTCCAATCCTGATCTTGATTTGACTTGATTAATTACCAACGGATCAAAGCTTCCAATTGCCTAACTCTGATACTCTCCAGAGAAGGCAGGACCAGACACCAGGCAACCTCGGTGTCTTCTGGTCCTTATCTGGTGAACAACCAGAATACTCAGTAGAATAAGGGGATCAAACTGAGCATCTTTTGTTCCACCAGACTCATCTGGTCCGGACTCGTCTGGTCTGGGGAAGGTCCTCTGCCTCTGGTCTGATCTCCTCTGGTGAAGTCCTCTGGTGGAGTCCTCTGGTGAAGTCCTCTGGAGGGGTCTTCTGGTGACTCTTCTGGTGAGGTCTTCTGGTCTGGCAGTTCCCCCTAGACTAAGTCCTAATCTAGATCATCATCTGGCTAACAGGTCCAGATGGTCCTATTACATCTTCTGGTTTGTTTTAACTCATCAAAACTAACAAATTTTTATCCTAACAATTTCCCCCTTTTTGATGGAGTTAAAACACTACCAGAACTGATCAAAAGTAAAACTTAAGCAAGAAAACAATAAAGGGATGAGACCTTAGAATAGATCTCATCAGGCAAATAATAAGACAACAAGGAGTTGTCTTTAGAACAGAGAAGATATGTATTTTTCATTAATAATCAGAGGACAAAATAATTACAGATTACATTGAAGTTCATTGTCCTATTCTAGGCATATCTTCTGTTCTCTTTAGGGACAAGAAACCAGTCAAGGAACCTATCCTGGACGGCCTTCAACTCTGCAGAAGATGTTGGGGTGAAATTCACCAACACCTTGGTCTTGTAAAGCTTCTTCAGTTCTGCCCAATCCACCTGGTTCCCAATCTTGGGAGTGTTAAGATAAGTAAATTCAGGAGCAGTCACCTCCAGGTTGAACTCAATGGTTGAATCCATCAGCTGCTTGTACAAGTCTGCATCATAGGCTTGCATCCAAGAATGGAAGGTTCTGTTGATCAGCTCATCATCTTCTGGTGCTGGCCTCTGGATATAATGCTGAATGAACCAGAGGGTCTTGGCTTCTCTCCATCTCTCAATCAGAGGATACGGCACAGTAGAGTCAAAAGACCCTTCTGTCCTTAGTGGCAAGATGTTCATAACTTCCACAGGAGCTTTCCTCTTCTGACCTGAGCCACCTGCACCAGAAGGAATACCAGCTTCTCTGGCCTTCTTGTTCTGTCTCCTAACATATCTGAGCCTCTGCTCCTCATCTATGTTCTTCCTGATTCTGGTTTGCCTCTCCTCTGGAGTCTCTTCCTTGTATCTCTTCTCTGCTTCTTCGACAACAGATTCAAGGAAACTCTTCTTAACTTTTCTAATCTTCCTCTTAGCAGGACCAGGAATGGTAGAAGGATCCTGCTCAGCTTCAGATGACTCTTCTTCTGCAGCAAGTTGTTTAGCCATAGATAGAGATTTCAACTCTTCTTTCTTCTTCTTCTGCAACTCAGCCTGGGCCAAAGTGTTCTCCAGCAGGTCCAGACGAGCTCCATGGCTAAAAAGCGTCTCATTTGTGGTCTTCGCCAGATCAGTTCTGGCCTTCTCTTCCCCCTTTTTAACTTCATCAAGGAGGGGCTCCACTACCTGCCTTATGAGATCAGGCAAGGCAGTGTTGGAGGAAGAGTGAAGATCACGAAGCTGCTTGGCCTCCTCCAGGTAAGCCTTAGACTCTGCAACTAGTCTTTCTTGCTTCTCCAACATCTCCTGGAGGGAGTTCTTCAGCCTAGCAGTTTGAATCATCTGGCTGGCCATTTCCACTTTGAGCACAGAGACTGGCCTCATCTGCTCCATCACGTGCTCCTGGAGCTGCTTCTGGCTGTGCATTACATCTAATTTGACAAACAAGCCATTAGCCTTGAATGAAGCTTTAACTTCTGCCAGAGAGGATTTGATCTGCTTCAGGAAGATTTTCCTCTCTTGCTTAATCTGATGCTCTATCATAGCAGGGGCCATATGTTGGATTGCTTTGGAAAAACGCCCTATCTGCATAATCTGCTCGTTGAAGAAAGCCTTCATCTTCTGGAGCACAGCAGGAGACATCTCAAAGTCCTCCTCGTCTGAATAAAGCTCTGGAGGGAAGACAAAGTGAGGACCAAACTTGTAAGTTGGGCCCTCTGGAGTGAGCATGACTCCACTTTGGATGAGCAGGGTGCGAATTAAGACTTTGGCTGCACCAGGAGTCTCCAGCTCTGCTGGGTTCTGAATGTTCATCTTCTGCTTCAGCTCAATCTCCAAAGCAGTGAAGTTGGAGGCACCCATTTCCTCAAGCAATAGCACTAGGTCCTCCACATCTTCAAGTCTGGCCTTGCTCCAGACCTTGGCATCAGTAAGCTCTGCCAGAAGTGGTAAGTGCTCCAGAAGAACTGGAAAATGCTCTCTTAGCTAGAGCTGAGCACTTACACTCATACTCTGCCTAATGGGACCCATTTCTGCAGAGGAGAAAGTGAAGGGTTTGGGCCCAGAGGCAGAGGAGGAAGGGGTTAAGTCAACAGGCTCAAGTGAAGCTTCCTCATCTTCACTATCATCGCTGGTTAAACAGGTTGGGGAGGGAGGAGGGGCAGGGAATCCCAGAGCCATAGAAATGGTTGGGTCCTGGTCTGTATGGGTTTGGGGAGGGTTTGGATTTTGTGAAGTAGAGATGGTAGGGATTGGTTGCTCTGCACCAGAGGAGGAAGGAATATCTGGTACAGAATGTGTAGGAGGGATTTGGGAGGAGGAAGTGTTTGAAGGGGGGACTTCTGCACCAGAGGAGGTTGAGGGTACCTCTGGTCCAGAAGGTGGGGGAGAGGAGTAAGTGGGGATATGTGTTTGGGAAAGTGGGGGAGAAGGTGTTTGTGTAGGAATGGTAGAGGGAGTATAGACAGGTGTATCTGGGATAGTCTGCTCTGGTGGAAGAATGGGGTTACCAGAGGCAGATGGGGTTTGGGGAATGTTATCTGGGGGAGAGGTAGAAGGGGAAACAAGATTTATGGGGGAGGAAGAGGGAAAGGAAGGGTTTACCTCTGCTGGGTCAACACCAGCAGGCATAACAGGCTCTGGAGCATCCTCCATCATCTGGGTGGCATCCTCAATGGCCTTCTCCAAGGCCTCTCCAAGATCAGATCCAGAGTCTGAATCTTGAAGAAGGGCTCTCTTAGCCTTGGATTTCCTCACAAGAGGCACTTCATCTTCTTCCTCTTCCTCTTCTGATGGCTCATCCACCAGAAGGGTTTTCTTTGCCTTTCTGCTAGTCCTACGCTTCTTAGCAGAACCTCTCCTGGCCTCGTCTGGCTGCTTCCTCTTGGCTGCTCCAGCCTTCTTTACAGCTTTATCATCATCACCCTTCTTCTTAAGCACATCAAGAAGGGGAATCTGGTCCTCCTCTGAGGAACCAGAAAAGGCAACGGTTGATGAACCAGTTGCTTCAGCAGCTTTCTTCTGTGTCTTCTGCTGCTGCTGCTGCTTTCTCTGCCCCTTAGGAGGAGAGTGAATAGATTGAATAGGAGGGGCAGGGATGGCTTGCTCACCATCAGAATCAGGATGGCCATGAAGGAAACCATCCTTGGAGAACATAATCTTGGACTTATGAAAGCCCTTACACCAGGATTGTCTCCATTTCTTCTCTGGAAGAATCGAATCCAGAATTAGGGTGAGTTTTGTGCCCAATGAAACATTAGCATTGAACACAAATTGTTGCTCTCCTGGCAACTGGGGGCATTCTTCCTTCTGAATTTTCACCTTGTTCTTCCTCAGCACCCCCCAGAAGAACTCAGCCCAGTTACATTGAACACCATCCAGAATGGCCCTCATAACACAGAGCCTGCCAACGAAGATGGCATCTGTGCTATGGCTCTCACACATGAGAATCTTCACCACAATGTCAAATAGCACCTTATACTTCTGCCTAAGATGCTTGTCCAAGAAGCCCTTAGTGATATTCTGGCATGAATTTCTGGCAAACATCTTGAAGGATTCCAACGCCTCTCCTTCTCTGTACTTCAGTGGGTCCACACCTTCCGCAGAAAGGTTACCAAAAAGACCACAGAAGTCTGCCTTAGAGAAAACAAGATCCTCTGAATCAATCTTGGAAGAAATATAGTCTTCATGGATCTTCATCCGGATAAGAAACTGTGCAGCATATCCATCCAAGGTACGCAGATCCTTGGGAACCTTTGAGATCAACTCCTCCAGCCCAGAACGTCGGAGAAGTTCCAAAATCTCCAAAGCGGCCGGATTCTTAGTGGAATAGAAGTCCACCACCATTTCTGACTTGAGCTTCTTGCAGATATAGTCTGGATCGAAATTGCACTTGGGTGCCATAACTGTGAAATAGAGAGAGAGAGAGAAAATGCTTTGCAGATAGAGGTTAGGGTTTGAATAGTATAGAAACGTGAAAGGACAGATTGAAAACAAAATTGATTTAAATAGAGTAGTACGCGTGGCTTGAAAATTAAATGAAGTGTGAACGCGTGTTGTTTCAAATTCAATTTAGGAAACAAAATCAATTTTGGCATTGATTGACATTTTGCACAGTGATTAAATCCGATGGCCATGATGAGAGGCGAAATACAGATTTAATCTGGTGCTTTGGCATAGTCATTGGGACTGGGCATAAAGGGGTTTTGTGGCAGTCAAGAGAAAAAGCGAAATGATTGCCTAGGCCCTATACCCTAGTCTTAAATACACTCCGAAGTTGAAAGGTTTTGAGTGTACTTATTAATTTGAAAAATGTATCCCAATGATCAGAGGCCAGAGTAGAAAAGACATACCTCTCACCTGATATTGTAACCAGATGATACCACAACTAGTCTGGTGATACTTCTCCTCTGATGGAACTTATCTGGTCCTGGTCAATAAAGACTTTGGACATATCTCTGACTCAGCACCTCATCTGGGATTAGTGTCACCTGGTGTATACCTCTTCTGAAAGTATACCCTCTCTGATATATCTAATCTGCAGGTATGTTAGCATAAGGAAAATTTATGAAGAAAATTAATAAAATAAGGATACTTCTCTGATATTCCCCCTTAAATCAAATCTGTCTCTGGATCCAACAAACCTAACTCAAAGGCTAACTCTCTGAATCTGGTCTCAGCCAAAGGCTTGGTTAATATATCTGCTCTCTGCCTCTCTGTTGCAATCTTTTCCATCCTTATGTCTCCCTTCTCAACATGATCTCTGATAAAATGATGCCTTATATCAACATGTTTGCATCTGGTATGAAGAACTGGATTCTGGGTGATTGCAATGGCACTATTACTGTCACAGAAAATAGGAATATCCTTAGCTCTAATCTGGTAATCCCTAAGCTGTTGACTAATCCAGAGAAGTTGAGAACAACAACTCCCTGCAGCCATGTACTCTGCTTCTGTTGTTGATGTAGCAACTGAAGTCTGCTTCTTGGAAAACCAGGATACCAATTTGTTCCCTAAAAATTGGCATGTACCACTTGTAGATTTCCTATCTATTCTGCACCCACCATAGTCTGAATCTGAAAAACCACTTAATTCTAAATTGTCATCTGCAGGATACCATAATCCTAAATTCACAGTTCCCTTGAGATATTTCAATATTTTCTTAGCTGCTTCCAAGTGACTCTTCTTGGGGTTAGCTTGAAATCTGGCACAAACTCCTACAGCAAAAGTAATATCTGGTCTGCTTGCAGTCAAATACAAAAGAGAACCAATAAGTGCTCTGTACTGAGTCTGGTCCACACTCTCTCCAGACTCATCTGGATCCATGTTGAAATTTGTCATCATAGGGATCTTGGCTGCCTTGCTAGATCCTATTCCAAATTTCTCTAACATGTTTCTGGTGTACTTAGCTTGATTAATAAAAATTCCCTTCTCTGATTGCTTAACCTGCAAACCCAAAAAATAATTCAATTCTCCCATCATGGACATCTCAAACTGTCCCGGCATGAGCTCACCAAACTTCTCACACAGCTTCTTGTTAGGGGATCCAAATATGATGTCATCAACATATATTTGGACCAGAAGGATGTCCTTTCCTTCTTCTTTCCTAAACAAGGTCCTATCAATTTTACCTTTAGTAAAACCATTGTCCAGAAGAAATTGAGAAAGAGTGTCATACCATGCTCTGGGTGCCTGCTTCAGCCCATAAAGAGCTTTCTTAAGCTTAAACACCTTGTCACCTTGTTCAAAACCAGGAGGTTGTTCAACATACACTTCCTCAATGAGAATCCCATTAAGAAAGGCAGATTTCACATCCATCTGGTATACTTTGAACTTCATGTGAGCAGCATATGCTAAGAACAATTTGATGGCTTCTAGTCTGGCAACGGGATCAAAAGTCTCATCATAGTCTATTCCTTCAGACTGAGAATAGCCCTGGGCCACTAGCCTTGCCTTGTTCCTAGTAATGACATCATTCTCATCTTTCTTATTTTTGAAAACCCACTTAGTGCCTATCACCTTTTGATGACTTGGTCTGTCTACCAGCTCCCAAACATCCTGTCTGGTGAATTGATTCAATTCCTCCTGCATAGCCACAATCCAATTTGAATCTTTCAGTGCCTCCTTGATGTTCTTGGGCTCAATCAAGGACACATAGCAACTGAATAAGGCAGCTAAGTTAATAGTTCTCCTAGTCTGGACACCCTTAGTTGGATCTCCTAAGATCAGGTCATTGGGGTGATCAACCAGGGTCCTCCTTCCCGTGGTCTTGCCTGGGTGATCATCTTCTGCAGTACCTTGGTGATTATCACCACATGCAGAAGAGCTTCCCCCTACAGGAGTTCCAACCTCTTCTGGTTCTGCTCCTTGTGAAGGCTGCTGCTTCAGAGAACCAGGAGATGGGTCCTCATCTGAATCTGAATCTGAATCAAGAATAGGTGGATTGACCTTGATAACTCTGGGTGTAGTCTGATTCTGGGTCTCATCAGGAGACTTAGAATCCACCTTGTACTCAAAAGTAGATTCATCAAAAACAACATGAGGTGTTTCCTCCACACAAAGTGAATTCTTAATAAAAACTCTAAAAGCTTTACTGGTGCTGGAATATCCCAAAAATATTCCATCAGCCACTTTAGCATCAAAGGTTCTTAATTTAGATTTCCCATTGTCATGGATGAAACACTTACATCCAAAAACATGAAAATATGAAACAGATGGGGTTTTACCTTTCCATACCTCATATGGGGTCTTATTGTGTCTCTGGGCAATCAGGCACCTGTTCTGAGTGTAACAAGCTGTATTGATGGCCTCTGCCCAAAATCTCTGTGGAGTGTTGTACTCTGCCAGAAGTGTTCTTGCAGCTTCTTTGAGAGTCCTATTCCTCCTTTCTGCAACTCCATTTTGTTGAGGTGTTCTGGCAGCAGATGTCTCATGAAAAATCCCATGATCCTTGCAGTAATCTGCAATATGTGAATTCAAAAACTCTGTTCCTTTGTCACTTCTGATCCTGACAATGCTTTGGTTCTGCTCATTCTGAATCTGCTTGAAGAACTCTGGCAGCTTAGTTATAGTTTCATTTTTCTTAAACAAGAACACTACCCAAGTGTATCTTGAAAAGTCATCTACTATTACTAAGGTGTACTTCCTACCACTGAAACTAAGAGGAGAAACAGGTCCATGTGAAGTAGTTGAAGTACTCTGGTTGTGGTTGTGCTCTGGACATCCTTAAAGGAAGTCTTGGGTTGTTTACCCTTCTGGCATGAACCACAAACCTGATCCTTCTTAAACACTTCATTTGGAAGACCTCGAATGAGACCCTTTCTGGCAATCTTGTTCAATGTTTTGAAGTTAAGATGACACAATCTCTTGTGCCAAATCCAACTGTTCTCTGCAGATCCTTTAGCAACCAGGCAAGCATTCCTTGGGCAACTGCTAAAATCTGCAAGATAAATGTTACCCTTCCTCAAGCCTATTAGCAAGATATCATTATAATCAGAAGAGAAAACAGTGCATGAATCACTAGAAAACTTCACTGAGTATCCCTTGTCACAGAATTGGGATACTGAAAGCAGATTATGCTTGAGTCCTTCTACGTAGTAGACTTCATCTACAGATACTCCATTGAAGGTCAACTTTCCAACTCCTCTGGTGACTCCATAGTTGTTGTCACCAAACATCACTCTTGGTCCATTCAATGGCTTGAAATCTTGGAGATTATCCTTCTGGAATGTCATGTGCTTGGAACATCCACTATCAATGTACCAGACATGGTTGCTTGAAAATCCTTTCTCCAATGGACTCTTATTTACCTGCAGAGAGATCAATTAGGTCCCCTACTAGTGCTGGGTCCTGATTGGTTAGTTGCAGGTTTTGTAGGAATCCATAGATAAAGATCATCTCTTGATGGATGAGGAGATCTTATCTTCCTTCCAAATCTATCTACCAGTACATGTCCTCTTACTATGATATATTGAGCTACTGGTCTGATAAGGACACCTTTCCTATAAATAGGTCTGGTGTACCTTTTCTCAAATCTGGCCTTTGGAATGGCCTGCCTCAAAGACATGGTCTTAAAGGTCTGGTTATAAGGGTACATCCTAGAAGAACCATCTCTGGTGTCATAACTTCCCAGATCAGTTGGTTTTCTATAGATGGGTCTGGAAGACCTCCTCTGGTTCTGATAATTAGACTTGTTCTGGTGATTATAGTTCCTTTGAGTATACCTATTCTGGAATTGATTCCTCTGAGAAAATTGTCTCTGGGGTACCTGGTTCTGCTGAACATTGTTCCTTCTCTGGTAGTTGTTACTTTGATTGGTATTCCCCTTTCTTGAGTGTTTCCTTTGAGGATTTCTCTGGGGTCCTCCAATTTGAGTAATTCCTACTCCTTGGGACTCATTGTTCACAGAACCATCAATCTTTAATGATTCCCCTTTTTGACACTTATTCTCTAACATCTTCTCTTCCAGAACAGTTAACTCTTCTGGACCATTTGTTATTTGATTAACAGAGTGATTCCTTTTCCAATCAGGATTGTGAACCACCTTGTAACCATTACCAGTTAAGTCTTTATCATTCCAGATTTCTACCACTTTACCAGCTCTTACAGACTTGTCTTTGTTATAAAAGTACTTGTGAGTTTTAGTGGTAACTCCAGAATATCCTAAACCACTCTTATCACAAATGCGCTGAGAAGACTCTGATATGATAGATACAATAGATGGTATCTTAGGAGCTTCTCTGGGCACAGGTATCTCCTCTATGTTGTGGACAACTTGTTTTCCCTTGATAAGAGTTTGGTATTTGGCTCTGAGTTCAGTGATCTCATCCTCTTGAGAATTCCTTTCTTTCATGAGTTGATCTACCAGAGTATCTCTTTCTGTGATCTTATCCTGAAGTTCAGAGACTTCTTTGGAATGATCTTTCATGAGTTCTCTGGTGGATTTGTGCTCATGAGAGAGAGATTGAACTTCAGCTCTGAGCCTACCATTCTCTTTCTCAAGTTTTTGACAGAGTTGGACACAATTTTGGAGATCTGATAGCATTTGTTGCATATCAGACTCTCTGGAGTTACCAGATGAATTAGAGGATTCAGTACATTTGGAATTAGATAAAACAAGAGTAGTTTCATTTACCTCAGTGATGTCTGCCATGAGACACACATCATCATCTGATCCAAAGTCAGAAGAAGAAGAACTGGAACTAGTATCCTCCTCCTCTGCTTCTGCCAGCAGTGCTCTCTTATCTGCATATCTCTTATCTCTCTTGATTCTTTTCTCTTCTCTTTCCCTAGGAGTAAGTTGAGGACAATCATAACTGTAGTGACCAGTCTTGTTGCATGTGTAGCAGGCATTGTCTCCTCTGGGACTAGGACTTGGCTCTCTCCTCCTCTGGTTGTAGTCTGATTTGGCAGGGCTACTTTCTCTCCTCTGGTAGTCAGGTCTGCCAGAGCTACCATCCCTCCTCTGATGACCTGATCTCCCAGAGCTGCCAGGGTTGTCATCTCTCCTCCTCTCTGGAGTTCTGAATCTGGTCTCCCTTGAGTCTCCAGATATCTTCTCCTTCTCTGTAGGCTTGAAAGAACTCTTCCTGTTTCTGGTAGACTCCTTCCAATGCCTTTTGTACCTGCCATATTTTGAACTCATTTTGTCTAATTTATGAGTTAGAAGTGCTACCTGCTCCTTGAGGCTCAAGTCATCTGCAGTAGACTCCTTTGGCTTGGCATCAGATTTGAGAGTTGAAGAGAATGCAACTCCTTTCTGGCCATAAGAGGAAACCTCTTCTGTTTGATCCTCCTCTTGAAGATCATATTCGTAAGCTTTGAGATCAGACAACAGAAGATGGTGATCCAGAGTGTTGAGATCCTTGTTGTCCTTGATCACAGTGACTTTAATTCTCCACCTGCTTGTTAGTGAACGTAATATTTTACTATTAATCTCTTTTTCAGAATAGATCTTACCTAAGGCACTAGCCTTGTTTAAGAGATTCGTGAGACGCATGTCCAGCTGGTTAATGGTCTCGTCTGGTTTCATCTTAAATGTGTCAAAAGAGTGTTGAACAGCTTGGAGCTTGTTATCTTTAATCTTCTCTGTTCCTTCACAGAGCAGAGCTAACTTGTCCCACATCTCTTTTGCAGTGGTGCACGTCCTGACCTTTTCAATTACTTCTTTAGTGAGAGTGTTGATAATCTCAGTCCTCGCCACCTGGTCCAGGTTATGTAGCTTTCTCTCATCGTTGTCAAGTTCGTCTTTCTTTTTTAGGATTCGTTGTCTGGGAACTCTATCCTCTGCAGCGTCGCTAGTTTCTTCTCTGGACTCAGACCTGCCACTATCAATAGGAGTCCAATAAAATTTAATGGGGCCACTTTCAACCACATCTAATATGCGGTGGTGAATAGCTCCAAGATGATTACTCATCATGAAGCTCCAGTGGCTATAATCCTCGAATGAGAATTCTGGCAGTTTGCGACTCTTATAAGAAGATTTCGAAGACATATTGATAAGAAATTTAGGGAAATAACAAGAACTTGAATAAAAGCACTAAAGAGCAATGGATCTGCCCGGTGACCACCAAAAGCTTTTCAAAGCAGTGGTCGTTGGACACATTGCTCTGATACCACTTGTTGGTCCAACTCGAAAGATTAATTGCGGAAGCTTATGTAATAATGTCTTTCCAAAATCTTTTATAAGAGAGTAATGAACAATAAATAATAATTAAAATAAAGCGATAAATAACACAAGATATATAGTGGTTCGGATTAAATATCCTACGTCCACTCTCCCTTATCACCAAGGGGTCTCACTAACAACCAACTCACAAACTTACTCACTGGAATTTCCGAAGTACCAGCACCTTCTTACAAACTCTTTAGATCTAACTTCGATCTAAAGATAGACTTACTCCAACCTTGTCTAACAAGATGAACAGGTTGAGTATATAAACTCCTTACGAGTAGATGAGTAATTAAGAACAAAAGTGAGTGCAATATGCGTAGTGATCAAAAGCTTAGTATGGCTATATGCGCGTGAATGATTCTGGAGCTTTTTCTTGATCTGCACTCAAGTATATATAGAGGGGATTAGGGACATAGCTGTTGGGAGGCTAATCCAATCAGATCCTCTATATATGGAAGCTTCAATCAATCAATTCCCTAATTGATTGATTGGGTTGGTGAGATCTTGATTGATTATCCTCAAATACTTTCCAATCCTGATCTTGATTTGACTTGATTAATTACCAACGGATCAAAGCTTCCAATTGCCTAACTCTGATACTCTCCAGAGAAGGCAGGACCAGACACCAGGCAACCTCGGTGTCTTCTGGTCCTTATCTGGTGAACAACCAGAATACTCAGTAGAATAAGGGGATCAAACTGAGCATCTTTTGTTCCACCAGACTCGTCTGGTCTGGGGAAGGTCCTCTGCCTCTGGTCTGATCTCCACTGGTGAAGTCCTCTGGTGGAGTCCTCTGGTGAAGTCCTCTGGAGGGGTCTTCTGGTGACTCTTCTGGTGTGGTCTTCTGGTCTGGCAGTTCCCCCTAGACTAAGTCCTAATCTAGATCATCATCTGGCTAACAGGTCCAGATGGTCCTATTACATCTTCTGGTTTGTTTTAACTCATCAAAACTAACAAATTTTTATCCTAACAGAATTGAAGTCCACCACCATTTCAGTTTTGAGCTTCTTGCAGACATGGTCTGGATCGAAATTGCACTTGGGTGCCAT
Organism: Ballota nigra; assembly: GCA_947034835.1. Lineage (NCBI taxonomy): Eukaryota > Viridiplantae > Streptophyta > Magnoliopsida > Lamiales > Lamiaceae > Ballota > Ballota nigra. Next base: position 67,203,586 of record OX344729.1, on the reverse strand, counting down.
TGCTGTGAGAGAGAGAGAGAGAGAGAGATCGAAAGACTTGCAGAGACAAAGTTAGGGCTTGAAAAGATATGAAACGTGAAAGGACAGATTGAATAGAATTTTGATTTAAATAGGGCAAGACGCGTGGCTTGATTAATAAATGAAGTGTGAACGCGTGTAATAGCAAATTTAATTTAGGGAACAAAATCAATTTTTAAAATTGATTGGCATATTGCACCTCAATTAAATCTGATGGCCACGATGAAGGGTGAGATACAGATTTAATCTGGTGCGTAGGCGTGGTCATTGGAACTGGGTATAAAGGGGTTTTGTGGCAGTCAAGAGAGAAAGCGAAATGATTGCCTAGGCCCTATACCCTAGTATTAAATACACTCCGAAGTTGAAACGTTTTGAGTGTACTTACTAATTTAAAAAGTGTATCCCAATGATCAGAGGCCAGGAAAGTAAAGACATACCTGTCACCTGATATTGTAACCAGCTGATACCACAGCTAGTCTGGTGTTACATCTCCTCTGATGGAACCTATCTGGTCCTGGTCAGAGAAGACTTTGGCCTTTTCTTGAATCTGACTCAGCACCTCATCTGGGACAATTGTCACCTGGTGCATACCTCGTCTGGAGATGTAACTTCTCTGATTTTTCTAATCTGCAGATGTTAGGATAAAAATTGTTAGTTTTGATGAGTTAAAACAAACCAGAAGATTGATTAGGCGTGAAATTGTTATGTTTTGGTGCCCGATTTGCCCATATTTTGAGTGTTTTTTATGAGAGTTTGGAGTCATTTGAGTATCATTTTTATAAACTGATGAAATTGTCTCTTTGGTTTTCATAGATGGATAGAGGGTGAAAAGAGGAGTTCGTAGGACTTCAAATCGACTCAAACGGATACCCGGATGAGAAGATATGGAAGAAATACGAGAAGTATTAGTTCGAGCGAGCAAAAGTGTCATTGAAGTACTCAAGATGAAGGAGCTCGAGTAAACACTACTCAGGCACTCGAGTAGTGCACTCGAGCCAGCTTCGGTCGAGTAGCCAATACTCAGGCACTCGAGTAGTGCACTCGAGCAGAAGCCGGTCGAGTAGCAAGTCCGCAGGCACTCGAGTAGACTACTCGAGCAAGGACCGGTCGAGTAGAGCTACTCGAGCTAAGGGGCTCGAGCACTTTTCACGTTCTGTACAAATTTGACACTCGAGCTTGCATTGCTCGAGTACTTTTACTCGAGCTCTACTTGAGCTCGACGGAATTTTGGCCCATGAGATCCTGTTTCGACCCGTTGCTTATATATACCTCTTCCAAACACGTTTTTAAGGATCCCCGAACTTTAGAAATCACTTTAGACTTAGTTTTTAGAGAGGAAGGAGAGGAGCAAGCTTTATTTACGTTTTGTTGAGGTTTTGCATACGAATTCTAAATTTCTTTTCGTTTATTAGTTCTTTTCGTTAGTTTGATTCTTTGAACGCTTGAAACTTAGTTTTAGTTAATTAAATTTCAGTTCTTAGTATTTATTTCTTTTAAACCCTAGTTCATGTTTCTTATTTTCTTCGTTCAATTCACTATGTTTATGTTCGTTGTTTCTTCTATTGCTTTTATGTTTGTTAAAGCCATGTCCGGCTAAAACCCTTGCATGCTTAGGGTAGGATGAACTCGTAGAAGTAGGTTGTGGGTACGTAATTAGAGTAACTTGTGACGTTAGGTTTTAATTCTCTTGGTTAATGAATTCTTAAAATTAATCTAGACTTCGCTCTTGAATTTCGTTCGAAAGGTGTTAGAGAGAGGACGATCGTATCACTCTTTAATAACGAGTAGACTTAACGAAAGAGTTTAGGAAAGGTTAATTCATCTACCGGTTTAGCGAAGGAGGACGACCGCATCACCTTAGTTAAATTAGGGTCTCATTACTTAAGCACAATCTAGTAACTCGTTAGTAGATTCGTGAAGTCGAGTGTTAGCGTAAAGTATTAGGGTTTAGAATCTTGAGCTTTCACCTTGCATTCTTAGACTTAGGTTAATTCTTGGGTGTCACAGTTATTTTGATTATGTACCTGCTCCGTTAGTATACGTAGGGATTCCTATCTTAAGCATCACCGTCTCATACTTGAAAACACACCTTTTGTTATTTCGTTTAATTTTCCTTTTGCATTCGTAGGATAATTTAGTTTAGTTTAATTAATCTTTCCAAAAATCCAAAAACAATACACTCATATTAACTACGACGCGTAGATCTTCAGGGATCTATTCGCATACACTCCATCCCTTGGGTTCGATAATACTTGGTCCATTATACTTGCTAATACTACAGTGAACCCGTCCGCTTGCGGGTGAGCGACTAGTAGAAGTTAGTAAAATCGCTTCAAGTCAATGGCGCCGTTGTCGGGGATGGCGTTGTATGTTTTTTTAATAGGACTTGTAGATAGCTTAGTAGTTAGTAGTGAGTGCTTTCTTATCTGTTTTATTTTTTATTTTCATTCATTAGGCAGTTGCGTTTTGATCCCTCTGCTAGTATTTCAGGTTTATGAAAACACGCTCACAAGGCAATACGAGCGAAGAGAGGTTACCTGCAGATCCTGAGACAATAGCAAGGAGAAACCGAGCCTTCTTGAGAAGGATGAACGCGGCCGACTTAGGGAAAGAACCAATGGACATCACTAATGAGTTGGAAGATGCCGAGAATGAGTTCAACCAGGGGTTGAACCGGGTTGACGGTACTGAGGGCAACACCAGTAAGAACCAAGATCCGTTAGGGGATAGTCAGAGCCAAAACCCGGGTGCACAAAATGTCATCAATCCAGCTCAGAATTTTGTCCATAATCCTCTGAATAACCTTGCTTACCCACAAAACCCAAATAACCCTTTCAACAACCCAGTATACCAACATTACCCTTACCCACCTTATCCTTACCCACCATACTCGTATCCTCCACCTCCAGTCTATAATCAACCACCTGTTTACCAACCACCACCCCAACAAGTACAAGTACCTGCTGCTAATCCTCAACACGTTCCTCAGAACGTAGATCACAATATGGTTATTCGAGGGAGGTTTGCAGTGCAGCCACAACGGTACTATGATGGAGTGGCATTGCCTCCTGTTGAGGTAAATAACTTCTCCATTTCCCCTGGAATCCTTAAGTTGCTTACCGAGAACCAGTTCAAGGGGGTGATCGGGAAGGAGAATCCTCATACACACTTGAAGAGCTTCCTCATGATAGCCTCCACTTTTAATTACAATGGCATGTCTGAAGATGCCAAAAGGCTTAGGCTGTTCTCATTCTCATTGACGGGAATAGCAAAGGAGTGGTACGATAATACGCTCCCGCGGGGAGGTATTACCACTTGGGCCGAGCTCGAGCGTCTGTTCCTCGAGCGATTCTACCCTCCATCTAGGGCGATCAAGGCTAGGATTGAGATCTCTTCCTTCTGGAAGAAGCAAGGAGAGGACCTACGTCAAGCGTGGGAGAGATACTCAAATATGCTGATAGAGTGCCCGCAACATGGGTACAATGAGGGAGATGTGATGGCATTCTTCTACAGTGGTGCCAACAAGGCGGGGCAAGGCCATTTAGACGCCTGTGCAGGAGGAGCATTCCTCAATCAAGGTATAGAGAGGTGTAGGGAGATCGTGGACAACATTGTCACGAATGCCGGTGCTTGGAGTGGAGATGCAGATTTTCAGAGAGTGCATCAGGTTGAAGAGGGAGAAGGAACGAGAAGGCTATTGATGGCCATGATGGAGAAGATCAACAACCTCGAGTTGGGGAAGAGTTTGGTTGGAGAGCATGCAGTAGAGAATGAGAGAGTAGACCAACCAAGTGGACAGCAAGAGGTAACTAATTACATGAGAGGCCCATATTACAATCAGAATGGCTACCAAGGTGGAAATCAGTATGGAAGGCCTTCTTATGGCCAACCATTTGTACCTTCAGGCCCTCAGCCACTTCAAAATCAATGGAGGAACACACAAGGAGTTCAAGGAGGCCAGCAGCCTCCTCAAAACACATGGAGGAAGAATGAGAACTTTTCTTATGCTAACCCAAAAGCTGGTGTTACTGTTCCTGCAGGTGTTGATCCGGGGTCAAAGCCTCCGGGTGGAGAAGGCGGTGCCTCAACCGAAGAGATGTTGAGAACGATCCTTCGGAAGGTTGAGGAAGGTAGCAAGAGATTGTCATCCTTGGAGTACGATGTGAAGGAGTTGCATAAGAAGGGTGATCATCGTGATCAAGAGCTCCAGAAGATGAATGTTGAGTGGACTAGAACTCAACAAGAGAACAATCGAAGGTTCACTTCTTTAGAGTTCCAGATGAGCCAGATTGCAAAGTCAGTGAATAGAATGCCGGAGGGGAACCCGAAAGAGCATTGCAAGGCGATCCAGCTTAGAAGTGGAACTAACTATGAAGGTCCTCAGATGCCTGCTGATTCTGAGACGCCCTAAGGGGAAGTTGAGACTGAGGAGAAGAAAGTTGAGAAAGGGGTTGAGGATGAAGGCATTAAGAAGAGTAAAGATATGGATGAGTCCCAGAAGGGCAAGGAAAGTGAGGAGGTTGAGAGAGTTCCTAAGTGGAAAAAGGCAAAGGAAGCAAGGGAGAAAGTGAAAGAAACAGAAAGAGATGAATGGGGGGTACCCAAATCTGTGATACCCGTCCCGTATCCACAGCGCTTCATGAAAAAGAAGCTTGATGAAAAATTTGCAAAATTTCTTGTGTTTTTAAACAACTTCACATTAACATTCCTTTTTATGATGCTTTGGAACAGATGCCGCATTATGCAAAGTTTCTGAAGGATTTGATCGCGAAAAGGCGGCGAGTGGATCAGCCGAAGTTGGTGCAGTTGAACCACGAGGTGAGTGCATTAGTGCACAAGGCGCTTCCTCCAAAGCTGAAGGATCCCGGGAGCTTCACGATCCTATGTGACATTGGGAACGGGATCAAGAAGGGAGCGTTGTGCGACCTTGGAGCGAGCATCAATCTTATGCCGTTGTCACTTTTCAAGAAGTTGGAAGGTGGTGAACTTCAACCCACGATGATGATGCTCCAACTTGCCGATCGGTCTATCACTCGACCTCAAGGTGTGGTTGAAGACGTCTTAGTGAGAGTTGGAGATCATATTTTTCTAGCCGACTTTGTAGTCCTAGAGATGGAGGAAGATGAGCACGTGCCCCTGATCTTGGGAAGACCGTTCTTAGCTACGGCGGGGATGGTGCTAGACGTGGCAAATGGGAAGATTACGTTGAAGGTTGATGATCAAGAAGTGAAGATCTCCCTATATGAAGCCATGAAGCACCCGAAGGAGGATGAGAGCTTGTATTGCATGGATGCAATGGATCCTCGTGTTGAAGACACACCTCCTATCCCTAATCCTTTTCATAATCATGATTTTGTTAGTCCTTCACTTGATTATTTAACCCATAAGCATTATGATCTTGATTCTTTTGATAGGGATAAAGTGAAAAAGTTGAAGGATGAAGAGGTGAAAAGAGTGGACGTGGTCCAGTTGGAGGGAAAAGAAGGAGTTAAGAAGAAGAAGTTCAAACTCAAGAAATTATTTAGTAAGACTCCTCCAGATAGAGGAAAGAAGGAGTTGAGACCCATAACACTTGGGGATAAGAAAAGAGCAAAAGAGCTCATGATGATGGGGCATCAAGGAAAGGAGTTCAAACATCACTCTTATGAGAGTAAGGGAGGTATTTTTGAGTATGATGTCCCATAAGCTCCTTTGAGCTCGGTCCGACATGAGGACCTTAAAAATAGCGCTGAATGGGAGGCAACCCATTATATTTATTTTTTACTATTTGCTTTGTTTTTAGTTATTAGGGAGTTATTGTGAGTCGTATGTTTAACCCCGTATTTGAGTGAGTTGCTTGTAGGCTTGTCTCTAAAGGAGTAAAGGTATCATGGAGTTATTCAGATTGAAAGGACCAACTCAAGCAAGGGAGTGTGCAAAGCTATTGAGAGAAACGGAATTATTTGGTTGAGGTAACCCACAACCCTAAACTTAGACCTCTAGCAAGGTCGAAGTTTGGGGGGTGGAGTTTTTTTATTTGTTTCTTGTTACATTGCACATGCATGCACGCCCTTATCTTTGAGTTGAGTGTGATTGATTATTGGTTTGTTGAGATACTCCTTGGGGTGATTTTGAGTTGACTCGCTATTGCAATATTTTATGCCTATCAATCATCTTATGCTTGTTGATTGCTATCTTTGCGTATGATTTGATGAGTAGAGTGAGTTGTAAGGGTGAGTTAGAAATTCTTTGAGTGAGTGTTTAGTGTTAGGGTAAAGTATTAGGGTTTAGAATCTTGAGCTTTCACCTTGCATTCTTAGACTTAGGTTAATTCTTGTGTATAACAGTTATTTTGATTATGTACCTGCTCCGTTAGTATACGTAGGGATTCCTATCTTAAGCATCACCATCTCTCACTAGAACACAACCCTTAATTAATTTGATTGCTTTAGTATTTTAGTTTACTTAGTTTATTTTAGTCTTTTAATTAATCTTTCCAAAAATCCAAAAACATTTCATTCATATTAACTACGACGCGTAGATCTTCAGGGATCTATTCGCATATACACTATCCCGTGGGTTCGATAATACTTGGCCATTATACTTACTCTTACTACAGTGAACCCGTCCGCTTGCGGGTGAGCGACTAGTAGAAGTTAGTAAAATCGCTTAAAGTCAAAGATGTAATAGGACCATCTGGACCTGTTAGCCAGATGATGATCTAGATTAGGACTTAGTCTAGGGGGAACTGCCAGACCAGAAGACTTCACCAGAAGAGTCACCAGAAGACCCTACCAGAGGACGTCACCAGAGGACTCCACCAGAAGACTTCACCAGATGAGATCTGACCAGAGGCAGAGGACCTTCCCCAGACCAGACGAGTCCGGACCAGACGAGTCTGGTGGAACAAAAGATGCTCAGTTTTGATCTCCGGTTTCTACTGAGTATTCTGGTTGTTCACCAGATTAGGACCAGAAGACACCGAGGTTGCCTGGTGTCTGGTCTTGCCTTCTCTGGAGAGAATCAAAGTTAGGCAGATGAATCATTTGACCGTTGGTGATTCAAATTAAGTCAACAAGATCAGGATTGGAAAGTTTTGAAGAAATCAATCCAAGGATCCCACCAACCCAATCAATCAATTAGGGAATTGATTGATTGAAGCTTCCTTAAATAGAGGATCTGATTGGATTAGCTCTCCAACGGCTAGCCCTAATCTCCTCTATAAATACAAGAGTGCAGTTCAAGAAAAAGCTCTAGAGAGACTACACACGCGCATAAGTTGATCCAAGCTTTTGATATTCATACCAAGCACTCTTATTGTTCATAATATTTATCTACTCTTAAGGAGTTATTGAAACCACAACCTGTTCATCCATCAGACAAGGTTGTTGGCTGTTTGATCTTTAGATTGAAGTCAAATCTAAAGAGGTTGTAAGAAGGAACTGGTACTTCCCAATTCCAGTGAGTAAGTAAGTGAGTTGGTTGTTAGTGAGACCCATTGGATATAAGGGAGAGTGGACGTAGGATATTCAAATCCGAACCACTATATATCTTGTGTTCTTTATTAGTTTCATTTACTTATTGTCCTATTGATTATTGTTCTCTTGTAAAAAGAATTTGAAAGACATTTAACTTAAGCTTCCGCAATCAATCTAACAAGTGGGACCAACAAGTGGTATCAGAGCAGTGTGTCCAACGACCACTGCTTTGAAAAGCTTTTGGTGGTCACCGGGCAGATCCATTGCTCTTTAGTGCTTTTGTTCAAGTTCTTGTTATTTCCCTTAATTTTATCAAAATGTCTGCAAAATCTTCTTACAAGAGCCGTAAGCTCCCAGAATTCTCTTTTGAGGATTACAGCCACTGGAGCTTCATGATGAGCAATCATCTTGGAGCTATTCACCACCGCATGCTAGATGTGATTGAAAGTGGCCCCATTCAATTTTACTGGACTCCTATTGATAGTGGCAGGTCAGAGTCCAGAGAAGAAATTAGTGAAGCTGCCCAGAAAACTGCAGAGGATAGAGTCCCCAGGCAAAGAATCCTCAAAAAGAAAGATGAGCTTGATAATGATGAAAGAAAGCTCTACAACTTGGACCAGGTGGCAAGAACAGAGATCATCAACACACTTACCAAAGAGGTGATTGAAAAGGTCAGAACGTGTGCCACTGCCAAGGAGATGTGGGACAAACTGGCACTACTCTGTGAGGGAACAGAGAAGATCAAAGACAACAAGCTCCAAGCTGTTCAACACTCGTTTGATACCTTCAAGATGAAACCAGACGAGACCATTGACCAGCTGGACATGCGTCTCACAAATCTCCTGAACAAGGCTAATGCCTTAGGTAAGACCTACTCTGAAAAGGAAATTAATAGTAAGATCTTGCGTTCACTAACCAGCAGGTGGAGAATTAAAGTCACTGTGATCAAGGACAACAAGGATCTCAATACTCTGGATCATCATCTTCTGTTGTCTGATCTCAAAGCCTATGAGTATGATCTTCAAGAGGAGGATCAAACAGAAGAGGTTTCCTCTTCTGGTCAGAAAGGTGTTGCATTCTCTTCAACCATCAAGCCTGATGTCAAGCCAAATGAGTCTACTGCAGATGACTTGAGCCTCAAGGAGCAGGTAGCACTCCTAACTCGTAAATTAGATAAAATGAGTTCAAAATATGGCAGGTACAAAAGGCATTAGAAGGAATCTACCAGAGACAGAAAGAGTTCCTTCAAGCCTGCAGAGAAGGAGAAGACATCTGGAGACTCATGGGAGACCAGATTCAAAACTCTAGAAAGGAGGAGAGATGACAACCCTGGCAACTCTGGGAGATCAGATTATCAGAGGAGGGATGGTAGCTCTGGCAGACCTGACTACCAAAGGAGAGAGAGTAGTCCAGCCAGATCAGACTATAATCAGAGGAGGAGAGAGCCAAGTCCTAGTCCCAGAGGAGACAATGCCTGCTACACATGCAACAAAACTGGTCACTACAGTTATGATTGTCCTCAACTCACTCCTAGGGAAAGAGAAGAGAAAAGGATCAAGAGAGATAGGAGATATGCAGATAAGAGAGCATTGCTGGAAAAAACAGAAGAGGAGGATACTAGTTCCAGTTCTTCTTCTTCTGATTTCGGATCAGATGATGATGTGTGTCTTATGGCAGACATCACTGAGGTAAATAAAACTACTCTAGTCTTATCAAATTCCAAATGTACTGAATCCTCTAATTCATCTGGTAACTCCAGAGAGTCTGATATGCAACAAATGCTATCAGATCTCCAAAATTGTGTCCAACTCTGTCAAAAACTTGAGAAAGAGAATGGTAGGCTCAGAGCTGAAGTTCAATCTATCTCTCATGAGCATAAATCCACCAGAGAACTCATGAAAGATCATTCCAAAGAAGTCTCTCAACTTCAGGATAAGATCACAGAAAGAGATACTCTGGTAGATCAACTCATGAAAGAAAAGAACTCTGGATAAGAGTGGTTTAGGATATTCTGGAATTACCACTAAAACTCATAAATACCTTTATAATAAAGACAAGTCTGTAAGAGCTGGTAAATTGGTAGAAATTTGGGATGATAAAGACTTAATTGGTAATGGTTACAAGGTGGTTCACAATCCTGACTGGAAAAGGAATCACTTTGTTAATCACATAACATATGGTCCAGAAGAGTTGACTGTCCTGGAAGAGAAGATGCTAGAGAATAAGTGTCAACAAGGGGAACCATTGGAGATTGATGGTTCTGTGAACAATGAGTCCCAAGGAGTAGAAATTACTCAAATTGGAGGACCCCAGAGAAATCCTCAAAGGGAACCTAACCAGATTAGGGAACCTCAAAGGAAACACTCAAGAAAGGGGAATACCAATCAGAGTAATAACTACCAGAGAAGGAACATTGTTCAACAGCACCAGGTACCCCAGAGACAATTCTCTCAGAGGAATCAATTCCAGAATAGGTATACTCAAAGGACATATAATCACCAGAACAGGTCTAATTCTCAGAACCAGAGGAGATCTTCCAGACCCATCTATAGAAAACCAACTGATCTGGGAAGTTATGACACCAGAGATGGTTATTCTAGGATGTACCCTTACAACCAGACCTTTAAGACCATGTCTTTGAGGGAGGCCATTCAAAAGGCCAGATTTGAGAAAAGGTACACCAGACCTGTTTATAGGAAAGGTGTCCTTATCAAACCAGTAGCTCAATATGTCATTATCAGAGGACATGTGCTGGTAGATAGATTTGGAAGGAAGATAAGATCTCCTCATCCAACAAGGGATGATCTTTATCTATGGATTCCTACAAAACCTGCAACTAACCAATCAGGACCCAGCACTAGTAGGGGACCTAATTGATTTCTCTGCAGGTAGATAAGAGTCCATTGGAGAAAGGATTTTCAAGCAACCATGTCTGGTACATTGATAGTGGATGTTCCAAGCACATGACCTTCCAGAAGGATAATCTCCAAGATTTCAAGCCTTTGAATGGACCAAGAGTGATGTTTGGTGACAACAACTATGGAGTCACCAGAGGAGTTGGAAAGTTGACCTTCAATGGAGTATCTGTAGATGAAGTCTATTATGTAGAAGGACTCAAGCATAATCTGCTTTCAGTATCCCAATTCTGTGACAAGGGATACTCAGTGAAGTTTTCTAGTTATTCATGCACTGTTTTCTCTTCTGATTATAATGATATCTTGCTAATAGGCTTGAGGAAGGGTAACATTTATCTTGCAGATTTTAGCAGTTGCCCAAGAAATGCTTACCTGGTTGCTAAAGGATCTGCAGAGAACAGCTGGATTTGGCACAAGAAATTGTGTCATCTTAACTTTAAAACACTGAATAAGATTGCCAGAAAAGGTCTCATTCGAGGTCTTCCTAATGAAGTGTTTAAGAAGAATCAGGTTTGTGGTTCATGCCAGAAGGGTAAACAACCCAAGACTTCCTTCAAGGATGTCCAGAGCACAACCACAACCAGAGTACTTCAACTACTTCACATGGACCTGTTTGGACCTGTTTCTCCTCTTAGTTTCAGTGGAAGGATGTACACCTTGGTGATAGTAGATGACTTTTCAAGATACACTTGGGTAGTATTCTTATTTAAGAAAAATGAAACTATCACTAAGCTGCCAGAGTTTTTCAAGCAGATTCAGAATGAGCAGAACCAGAGCATAGTCAGGATCAGAAGTGATAAATGAACAGAGTTTTTTAATTTACACATTGCAGATTACTGCAAGGACCATGGGATTTTTCATGAGACATCTGCTGCCAGAACACCCCAACAAAATGGAGTAGCAGAAAGGAGGAATAGGACTCTTAAAGAAGCTACAAGAACACTTCTGGCAGAATACAACACTCCACAGAGATTTTGGGCAGAGGCTATTAATACAGCTTGCTACACTCAGAACAGGTGCCTGATTGCCCAGAGACATAATAAGACTCCTTATGAGGTATGGAAAGGTAAAACCCCATCTGTTTCATATTTTCATGTTTTTGGATGTAAGTGTTTCATCCATGACAATGGGAAATCTAAATTAAGAACTTTTGATGCTAAAGTGGCTGATGGAATATTTTTAGGATATTCCAGCATCAGTAAAGCTTTCAGAGTTTTTAATAAGAATTCACTTTGTGTGGAGGAAACACCTCATGTTGTTTTTTATGAATTTACTTTTGAGTACAAGGTGGACTCTAAGTCTTCTGATGAGACCCAGAATCAGACTACTCCCAGAGTAATCAAGGTCAATCCACCTATTCTTGATTCAGATTCAGATTCAGATGATGACCCATCTCCTGGTTCTCTGAAGCAGAAGCCTTCACAAGGAGCAGAACCAGAAGATGTTGGTACTCCTGTAGGGGGAAGCTCTTCTGCAGACGGTGATACTCACCAAGGTACTGCAGAAGATGATCACCCAGGCAAGACCACGGGAAGGAGGACCCTGGTCGATCACCCCAATGACCTAATCTTAGGAGATCCAACTAAGGGTGTCCAGACTAGGAGAACTCTTAACTTAGCTGCCTTATTCAGTTGCTATGTGTCCTTGATTGAGCCCAAGAACATCAAGGAGGCACTGAAAGATTCAAATTGGATTGTTGCTATGCAGGAGGAGTTGAATCAATTCACCAGACAGGATGTTTGGGAGCTGGTAAACAGACCAAGACATCAAAATGTGATAGGCACTAAGTGGGTTTTCAAGAATAAGAAAGATGAGAATGATGTCATTACTAGGAACAAGGCAAGGCTAGTGGCCCAAGGCTATTCTCAGTCTGAAGGAATAGACTATGATGAGACATTTGCTCCTGTTGCCAGACTAGAAGCCATTAGATTGTTCTTAGCATATGCTGCTCACATGAAGTTCAAAGTATACCAGATGGATGTGAAATCTGCCTTTCTTAATGGGATTCTCATTGAGGAAGTGTATGTGGAACAACCTCCTGGTTTTGAACAAGGTGACAAAGTGTTTAAGCTTAAGAAAACTCTTTATGGGCTGAAGCAGGCACCCAGAGCATGGTATGTCACTCTACCTCAATTTCTTCTGGACAATGGTTTTACTAAGGGTAAGATTGATAGGACCTTGTTTAGGAAAGAAGAAGAAAAGAACATCCTTCTGGTCCAAATATATGTTGATGACATTATATTTGGATCCCCTAACAAGAAGCTGTGTGAGAAGTTTGGTGAGCTCATGCAGAGTCAGTTTGAGATGTCCATGATGGGAGAAATGAATTACTTTTTAGGTTTGCAGGTTAGGCAATCAGAGAAGGGAATTTTTATTAATCAGGCAAAGTACACCAGAAACATGTTAGAGAAATTTGGAGTAGGATCTAGCAAAGCAGCCAAGATCCCTATGATGACAAATTTCAACATGGATCCAGATGAGTCTGGAGAGAATGTGGACCAGACTCAGTACATAGCACTTATTGGTTCTCTTTTGTACCTGACTGCAAGCAGACCAGATATTATTTTTGCTGTAGGAGTTTGTGCCAGATTTCAAGCTAATCCCAAGAAGAGTCACTTGGAAGCAGCTAGGAAGATATTGAAATATCTTAAGGGAACGGTGAACCTAGGATTATGGTATCCTGCAGATGATAACTTAGAATTGAGTGGCTATTTAGATTCAGATTATGGTGGATGCAGAATAGATAGGAAATCTACAAGTGGAACATGCCAATTTTTAGGGAATAAATTGGTATCCTGGTTTTCTAAGAAGCAGACTTCAGTTGCTACATCAACAACAGAAGCAGAGTACATGGCTGCAGGGAGTTGTTGTTCACAACTTCTCTGGATTAGTCAACAGCATAGGGATTACCAGATTAGAGCTAAGGACATTCCTATTTTCTGTGATAGTAATAGTGCAATTGCCTTCACCCAGAATCCAGTTCTTCATACCAGGTGTAAACATGTTGATATAAGGCATCACTTTATCAGAGATCATGTTGAGAAGGGAGATATAAGGATGGAAAAGATTGCAACAGAGAAGCAGAGAGCAGATATATTAACTAAGCCTTTGGCTGAGACCAGATTCAGAGAGTTAGTTTTTGAGTTAGGATTGTTGGATCCAGAGACAGATTTGTTTTAGGGGGAACAACAGAGAAGTATCCTTTGTTTCATTACTTTATTTCGTATATTTTTTCTTGAACTAACATACCTGCAGATTAAACATATCAGAGAAGTTATATCTCCAGATGAGGTATCCACCAGGTGACACTTGTCCCAGATGAGGTGCTGAGTCAGATTAAAGATATGTCCAAAGTCTTTTCTGAACCGGACCAGATGAGTTCCATCAGAGGAGATGTAACACCAGACTTACTGTGGTATCATCTGGTTACAATATCAGGTGACAGGTATGTCTTTACTTCTCTGGCCTCTGTTCATTGGGATACACTTTTCAAATTAGTAAGTACACTTAAAATCTTTCAACTTCGGAGTGTATTTATAACTAGGGTATAGGGCCTAGGCAATCATTTCGCTTTTTCTCTTGACTGCCACAAAACCCCTTTATGCCCAGGCCCAATGACTATGCCAACGCACCAGATTAAATCTGTATCTCGCCTTTCATCGTGGCCATCAGATTTAATCACTGTGCAATATGTCAATCAATTCGAAAATTGATTTTGTTTCCTAAATTAAAATTGCTATTACACGCGTACACACTTCATTTATTAATCAAGCCATGCGTATTGCCCTATTTAAATCAATATTTCATTCAATCTGTCCTTTCACGTTTCATATTTGTTTTCAAGCCCTAACTTTCTCTCTGCAAGTCTTTCGTTCTCTCTATCTCTCTTTCTCTCTCATTCACAGCAATGGCGCCCAAGTGCAATTTCGATCCAGACCATGTATGCAAGAAACTCAAGACTGAAATGGTGGTGGACTTCTATTCTACCAAGAATCCGGCCGCTTTGGAGATTTTGGAGCTTCTCCGACATTCTGGGCTAGAGGAGTTGATCTCAAAGGTTCCCAAGGATCTGCGTACCTTGGATGGATATGCTGCTCAGTTCCTTATCCGGATGAAGATTCATGAAGACCATATTTCATCCAAGATTGATTCTGAAGATGTTGTTTTCTCGAAGGCAGACTTCAGTAGCCTTTTTGGTAACCTTTCAGCGGAAGGTGTTGACCCACTGAAGTACAAAGAAGGAGAGGCATTGGAATCCTTCAAAATGTTTGCCAGGAGTTCTTGCCAGAATATTACTAAGGGCTTCTTGGACAAGCATCTCAGGTAGAAGTATAAGGTTCTTTTCGACATAGTTGTGAAGATTCTCATGTGTGAGAGCCATAGCACAGATGCCATCTTCATTGGCAGGCTCTGTGTTATGAGGGCCATTCTGGATGGCGCCCAATGTAACTGGGCTGAGTTCTTCTGGGGGGTGCTGAAGAAGAACAAGGTGAAAGTCCAGAAGGAAGAATGCCCCCAGTTGCCAGGAGAGCAACAATTTGTGTTCAATGCTAATGTATCATTGGGCACAAAACTCACCCTAATTCTGGATTCGATCCTTCCAGAGAAGAAATGGAGACAATCCTGGTGCAAGGGCTTTCATAAGTCCAAGATTATGTTCTCCAAGGATGGTCCCCTTCATGGCCATCCTGATTCTGATGGTGAGCATGCCATCCCTGCCCCTCCTCTACAGGTTGTACCCTCACCTGCAAAGGGGCAGAAGCAGCAGCAGAAGCAGAAGACCCATAAGAAGTCTGCTGGAGCAACTGGTTCCTCAACCATTGCATTTTCTGGTTCCTCAGAGGAGGACCAGATTCCCCTTCTTGAAGTGCTTAAGAAGAAGGGTGATGATGATAAAGCTGTTAAGAAGGCTGGAGCAGCTAAGAGGAAGAGGCCTGAGGAGGCCAGGAAAGGCTCTGCTAAGAAGTCGAGGTCTAGCAGGAAGGCCAAGAAAACCCTTCTGGTGGATGAGCCATCAGAGGACGAAGAGGCTGAGCCTCTTGTGAAGAAATCCAAGGCCAAGAGAGCCATTCTTCAAGATCCTGACTCTGGATCTGATCTTGGAGAAGCCTTGGAGAAGGACATTGATGAGGCTTCCCAGATGATGGAAGATATCTCTGCTCCAGAGCATGTTATACCTGCTGATGTTGACTCAGCAGAGGTAAACCCTTCTATTCCATCTTCTACCCCTATTAATCTTGTCTCCCCCTCTACCTCTCCCCCAGATAATATTCCCCAAACCCCATCTGCTTCTGGTAACCCTATTTTCCCACCAGAGCAGACTCTCCCAGACACTCCCACTTTCACTACTTCAACCATCCCTCAAACACCTTCTCCCCCACCTTTCCATATACCTTTAAACACTTTTCCCTCTCCCCCAACTTTTGTACCAGATGTGCCCTCAACCTCGTCTGGTGCAGAAATCCCCCCTCCAAACACTTCCACCTAACAAATCCCCATCCCACCTTCTGTACCAGAGATCCCGCCTTCTTCTGGTGCAGAGCAACCCATCCCCTCCACCTCACAAAATCCTAACCCTCCCCAAACCCATACAGACCAGGACCCAACCATTTCTATGGCTCTGGGATTCCCTGCCCCTCCCCCTTCTCCCACCTGTTTAACCAGCGATGATAGTGAAGATGAGGAAGCTTCACTTGAGCCTGCTAACTTAGCACCTTCCTCCTCTGCCTCTGGGCCCAGACCTTTTATTTTCTCTTCTGATGAGATGGGTCCCATCAGGCAGAGTATGAGTGTGAGTGCTCAGCTCTGGCTAAGAGAGCAATTTCCAATTTTGTTGGAGCACTCACCCCTCCTGGCAGATCTGACGGATGCCAAGGTTTGGAGTATGGCCAGACTCCAAGATGTTGATGATCTTATGCTTCTGCTGGAGGAGATGTCTCCCTCTGTTTTCACTGCGTGGGAGATTGAGCTGAAGAAGAAGCTAAACTTACAAAACCCAGCAGAGTTGGAGACACCAGAGGCGGCCAAGATCCTCATCAGAACTCTCCTAATCCAGAGAGGAGTTATGCTCACTCCAGAGGGCTTCTCTTACAACTTTGGCCCTCATTTTTCATTCCCTCCAGAGCTATATTCAGACGAGGAGGACTTTGAGATATCTCCTGCTGTGCTCCAGAAGATGAAAGCATTCTTCAACGAGCAGATCATGCAGATAGGGCGCTTTTCAAAAGCTATTCAACAAAAGGCCCCTGCTATGATAGAGCATCAAATCAGGCAGGAGAGGAGGATCTTCCTGAAGCAAATCAAGTCTACACTGGCAGAAGTTAAGGCTTCTTTCAAGGCCAATGGCCTCTTTGTCAAACTGGATGTCATGCACAGCCAGAAGCAGGTCCAGGAGCACGTGCTGGAGCAGATGAGGCCAGTCTCTGTGCTTAAAGTTGAGATGGCCAGCCAGATGATCCAGACTGCCAAGCTGAAAGACTCCCTCCAGGAGATGTTGGAGAAGCAGGAAAGACTTGTTGCAGAATCGAGAGCCTACCTGGAGGAAGCCAAGCAGCTACGTGATCTTCACTCTTCCTCCAACACTGCCTTGCCTGATCTTATAAGGCAGGTAGTGGAGCCCCTCCTTGATGAAGTTAAAAAGGGGGAAGAGAAGGCCAGAACTGATCTGGCGAAGACCACAAATGAAACTCTCTTCAGCCATGGCGCTTGTCTGGACCTGCTGGAGAACACTTTGGCCCAGGCTGAGTTGCAGAAGAAGAAGAAAGAGGAGTTCAAATCCCTTTCCATGGCTAAGCAGCTTGCTGCAGAATAGAAGTCAGAAGCTGAGCAGGATCCAATCTCCATCTCTGGACCTGCAAAGAGGAAGATAAGGAGAGTCAAGAAAAGCTTCCTTGAGACTGTTGTTGAAGAAGCTCAAAAGAGATACAAGGAAGAGACTCCAGAGGAGAAGCAAGCAAGGATCAGGAAGAACATAGATGAAGAGCAGAGGCTCAGATATGATAGGAGGCAAAACAAGAAGAGCAGAGAAGCAGGTGCTTCTTCTGGTGCAAGTGGCTCGAGCCAGAGGAGGAAAGCTCCCATTGAAGTGATGAACATTCTGCCTCTCATGACAGAAGGGTCTTTTGACTCTACTGTGCCTGTACCCTTGATTGAGAAATGGAAGGAGGCAAAGACTCTCTGGTTCATCCAACACTATATCCAGAGGCCAGCACCAGAGGATGATGAGCTGATCAACAAAACCTTTCACACCTGGATGCAAGCTTATGATGCAGAGCTGTACAAACAATTGATGGACTCTACCATTGAGTTCAACCTGGAAGTGACTGCCCCTGAGTTCACTTATCTTAACACTCCCATGGCAGGAGACCAGGTTGATTGGGCTGAGCTGAAGAGACTGTACAAGACAAAGGTGTTGGTAAACTTCACTCCAACATCTTCTGCAGAGTTGAAGGCCGTCCAAGATAGGTTCCTTGATTGGTTCCTTGTGCCCAAGGAAAACATGAGATATGCATAGAATAGGACTACTAAACTTCAATGTAATTTGTAATCATCTTGTCCTTATTATCAATGAAAATATCATATCTTCTTTGTTCAAAAGACAACCTCTTGTTGTCTTAATTGTTTGCCTGATAAGATCTATTCTAAGGTCTTATCTTTTACTGTTTTCTTGCTTAAGTTGTGATCAGTTCTGGTAGTGTTTTAACTCCATCAAAAAGGGGGAAATTATTAGGATAAAAATTGTTAGTTTTGATGAGTTAAAACAAACCAGAAGATGTAATAGGACCATCTGGACCTGTTAGCCAGATGATGATCTAGATTAGGACTTAGTCTAGGGGGAACTACCAGACCAGAAGACTTCACCAGAAGAGTCACCAGAAGACCCCACCAGAGGACGTCACTAGAGGACTCCACCAGAAGACTTCACCAGATGAGATCTGACCAGAGGCAGAGGACCTTCCCCAGACCAGACGAGTCTGGACCAGACGAGTCTGGTGGAATAAAAGATGCTCAGTTTTGATCTCCGGTTTCTAATGAGTATTCTGGTTGTTCACCAGATTAGGACCAGAAGACACCGAGGTTGCCTGGTGTCTGGTCTTGCCTTCTCTGGAGAGTCAACAAGGTGACCGTTGGTGATTCAAATCAAGTCAACAAGATCAGGATTGGAAAGTTTTGAAGAAATCAATCCAAGGATCCCACCAACCCAATCAATCAATTAGGGAATTGATTGATTGAAGCTTCCTTAAATAGAGGATCTGATTGGATTAGCTCTCCAACGGCTAGCCCTAATCTCCTCTATAAATACAAGAGTGCAGTTCAAGAAAAAGCTCTAGAGAGACTACACACGCGCATAAGTTGATCTAAGCTTTTGATATTCATACCAAGCACTCTTATTGTTCATAATATTTATCTACTCTTAAGGAGTTATTGAAACCACAACCTGTTCATCCATCAGACAAGGTTGTTGGTTGTTTGATCTTTAGATTGAAGTCAAATCTAAAGAGGTTGTAAGAAGGAACTGGTACTTCCCAATTCCAGTGAGTAAGTAAGTGAGTTGGTTGTTAGTGAGACCCCTTGGATATAAGGGAGAGTGAACGTAGGATATTCAAATCCGAACCACTATATATCTTGTGTTCTTTATTGCTTTCATTTACTTATTGTCCTATTGATTATTGTTCTCTTGTAAAAAGAATTTGAAAGACATTTTACTTAAGCTTCCGCAATCAATCTAACAAGTGGGACCAACAGCAGACATGTTAGTTTTAAATAACAAAGAATATACAGTAAGGTATAAATAAAGGATACTTCTCTGATGTTCCCCCTAAAACAATTCTGTCTCTAGATCCAATAATCCTAACTCAAAGGCTAACTCTCTGAATCTGGTCTCAGCCAAAGGCTTAGTCAGAATATCTGCTCTCTGCTTCTATGTTGGAATTTTTTCCATCCTTATATCTCCCTTCTCAACATGATCTCTGATAAAATGATGCCTTATATCAACATGTTTACATCTGGTATGAAGAACTGGATTCTGGGTAATGGCAATTGCACTATTACTATCACAGAATATAGGAATATCCTTGGCTCTAATCTGGTAGTCCCTAAGTTGTTGACTAATCCAGAGTAGTTGTGAACAACAGCTCCCTGCAGCCATGTACTCTGCTTCTGTTGTTGATGTAGTAACTGAAGTTTGCTTCTTAGAAAACCAAGATACCAATTTATTCCCTAAAAATTGGCATGTTCCACTTGTAGATTTTCTATCTATTCTGCATCCACCATAGTCTGAATCTGAATAACCACTCAATTCTAAGTTATCATATGCAGGATACCATAATCCTAAGTTCACTGTTCCCTTAAGATATTTCAATATCTTCCTAGCTGCTTCCAAATGACTTTTCTTGGGATTAGCTTGAAATCTGGCACACACTCCTACAACAAAGGTAATGTCTGGTCTGCTTGCAGTCAGGTACAGAAGAGAACCAATAAGTGCTCTGTACTGAGTCTGGTCCACACTCTCTCCAGACTCATCTGGATCCATGTAGAAATTTGTCATCATAGGAATCTTGGCTGCTTTGCAAGATCCTACTCTAAATTTCTCTAACATGTTTCTGATGTACTTTGCCTAATTTATGAAAATTCCCTTCTCTGATTGCTTGACCTGCAAACCTAAAAAGTAATTCATTTCTCCCATCATGGACATTTCAAACTGACTCTGCATGAGATCACCAAACTTCTCACACAGCTTCTTGTTAGGGGATCCAAATATAATGTCATCAACATATATTTGGACCAGAAGGATGTCTTTTCCTTCTTCTTTCCTAAACAATGTCCTATCAATCTTACCCTTAGAAAAACCATTGTCCAGAAGAAATTGAGATAGAGTGTCATACCATGCTCTGGGTGCCTGCTTCAGCCCATAAAGAGCTTTCTTAAGCTTAAACAACTTGTCACCTTGTTCAAAACCAGGAGGTTGTTCCACATACACTTCCTCAATGAGAATCCCATTAAGAAAGGCAGATTTCACATCCATCTGGTATACTTTGAACTTCATGTGAGCAACATATGCTAAGAACAATCTGATGGCTTCTAGTCTGGCAACAGGAGCAAATGTCTCATCATAGTCTATTCCTTCAGACTGAAAATAGCCCTGAGCCACTAGCCTTGCCTTGTTCCTAGTAATGACATCATTCTCATCTTTCTTATTCTTGAAAACCCACTTAGTGCCTATCACCTTTTGATGTCTTGGTCTGTCTACCAGCTCCCAAACATCCTGTCTGGTGAATTGATTCAACTCCTCCTGCATTGCAACAATCCAATTTGAATCTTTCAGTGCTTCCTTGATATTCTTGGGCTCAATCAGGGACACATAGCAACTGAATAAGGCAGCTAAGTTAAGAGTTCTCCTAGTCTGGACACCCTTAGTTGGATCTCCAAGGATCAGGTCATTGGGGTGATCAACCAGGGTCCTCCTTCCCGTGGTCTTGCCTGGTTGATCATCTGCTGCAGTACCTTGGTGATTGTCACCAACTGCAGGAGAGCTTCCCTCAACAGGAGTTCCAACCTCTTCTAGTTCTGCTCCTTGTGAAGACTTCTGCTTCAGAGAACCAGGAGATGGGTCATCATCTGAATCTGAATCAAGAATAGGTGGATTGACCTTGATTACTCTGGGAGTAATCTGATTCTGGGTCTCACCAGAAGACTTTAAGTCCACCTTGTACTCAAAAGCAGATTCATCAAAAACAACATGAGGTATTTCCTCCACACAAAGTGAATTCTTATTAAAAACTCTAAAAGCCTTACTGGTGCTTGAATATCCTAAAAATATTCCATCAGCCACTTTGGCATCAAAAGTTCTTAATTTAGATTTCCCATTGTCATGGATGAAACACTTACATCCAAAAACATGAAAATATAAAACAGATGGGGTTTTACCTTTCCATACCTCATATGGAGTCTTATTATGTCTCTAGGCAATTAGGCATCTGTTCTGAGTGTAGCAAGCTGTATTAATGGCCTCTACCCAAAACCTTTGTGGAGTGTTGTACTCTGCCAGAAGAGTTCTAGCAGCCTCTTTAAGGGTTCTATTCCTCCTTTCTGCTACTCCATTTTGTTGGGGTGTTCTGGCAGCAGATGTCTCATGAAAAATCCCATGGTCCTTGCAGTAATCTGCAATGTGTGAATTTAAAAACTTTGTCCCTTTATCACTTCTGATTCTGACTATGCTCTGGTTCTACTCGTTCTGAATCTGCTTGAAGAATTCTGGCAGCTTAGTGATAGTTTCATTTTTCTTAAACAAGAACACTACCCAAGTGTATCTTGAAAAGTCATCTACTATCACCAAGGTGTATTTCCTTCCACTGAAACTAAGAGGAGAAACAGGTCCAAACAGGTCCATGTGAAGTAGTTGAAGTACTCTGGTTGTGGTTGTGCTCTGGACATCCTTAAAGGAAGTCTTGGGCTGTTTACCCTTCTGGCATGAACCACAAACCTGATTCTTCTTAAACACTTCATTAGGAAGACCTCGAATAAGACCTTTTCTGGCAATCTTGTTCAGTGTTTTGAAGTTAAGATGACACAATCTCTTGTGCCAAATCCAGCTGTTCTCTGCAGATCCTTTTGCAACCAGGCAAGCATTTCTTGGGCAACTGCTAAAATCTGCAAGATAAATGTTACCCTTCCTCAAGCCTATTAGCAAGATATCATTATAATCAGAAGAAAAGACAGTGCAAGAATCACTAGAGAACTTCACTGAGTATCCCCTATCACAGAATTGGGATACTGAAAGCAGATTATGCTTGAGTCCTTCAACATAGTAGACTTCATCTACAGATACACCATTAAAGGTCAACTTTCCAACTCCTCTGGTGACTCTATAGTTGTTGTCACCAAACATCACTCTTGGCCCATTCAATGGCTTGAAATCTTGGAGATTATCTTTCTGGAAGGTCATGAGCTTGGAACATCCACTATCAATGTACCAGACATGGTTGCTTGAAAGTCCTTTCTCCAATGGGCTCTTATCTACCTGCAGAGAAATCAATTAGGTCCCCTACTAGTGCTGGGTCCTGATTGGTTAGTTGCAGGTTTTGTAGGAATCCATAGATAAAGATCATCCCTTGTTGGATGAGGAGATCTTATCTTCCTTCCAAATCTATCTACCAGCACATGTCCTCTTACAATGACATATTGAGCTACTGGTCTGATAAGGACACATTTCCTATAAACAGGTCCGGTGTACCTTTTCTCAAATCTGGCCTTTGGAATGGCCTGCCTCAAAGACATGGTCTTAAAGGTCTGGTTGTAAGGGTACATCCTAGAAGAACCATCTCTAGTGTCATAACTTCCCAGATCAGTTGGTTTTCTATAGATGGGTCTGGAAGACCTCCTCTGGTTCTGAAGATTTGATCTATTCTGATGATAGGATTCCTTCTGAGGTTTCCTGTTCTGGAATCTTCTTGGAGCATTCCACCTTTGAGATCCCTGATTCTGATTGAGGTTCTCTGGTTCAGTAAACCTCCTCTGGTATCTCCTATTTTTATTAGATTTCCTCTTAGAGTCTCCTTTTTGAGGTCCCCTAATCTGCTTAGGTTCAACTCTTTTAGGATTCCTCTGAGGTTCTCTAATCAGATTAGGCATCTGAACAGAACCATCAATCTTCATAGGTTTTTTTTTCTGACTTGTATGCTCTAGAATTTTTCCTTCCAGAACATTCACCTCTTCTGGATTATGTTTTGAATTATCAGCAGGGGGGTCCCATTTCCAACCAGGTCAGTGAACCACCATGCGATCAGAAGGATCCTCTTCATTACGGAGTTCCACAAGTTCACCAGATCTTATAGACTTGTCTTTGGTAAAGCAATATTTATGAGATCTTTTAATAATTCCAGGATATCCTAAACCACTCTTATCATTTATGCATTGAGAAGATCCTGAAATAATAGATAGAACATCTGGTTTCAAGGAATCTTCTCTGGGCACAGGTAACTCAATAGTTTGCTCAACTTATTTTTCCTTGATAAGAGTCTGGTATTTGGCTCTAAGCTCATTGAGCTCATCCTCCTGAGAATTCTTTTCCTTCATGATTTGATCCACCAGAGTATCTATTTCTTTGATCTTATCCTGAAGTTCAGAGACTTCTTTGGAATGATCTTTCATGAGTTCCCTGGTGGATTTTTGTTCATGTGATAAGGATTGAACTTCAGTTCTGAGCCTACCATTCTCTTTCTCAAGTTTTTGACATAATTGAACACAATTTTGGAGATCTGATAGCATTTGCTGCATATCAGACTCTCTGGAGTTACCAGATGAATTAGAGGATTCAGTATATTTGGAATTTGATAAGACTAAAGTAGTTTCTTGTACCTTATTAATGTCTGCCATCAGACATACATCATCATCAGACCCGAAATCAGAAGAAGAAGAACTGGAACTAGTATCCTCCTCCTCTGCTTCTGCCAGCAATGCTCTCTTGTCTGCATATCTCCTATCTCTCTTGATCCTTTTCTCTTCTCTTTCCCTAGGAATAAGTTGAGGACAATCATAACTGTAGTGACCAGTCTTATTGCATGTGTAGCAGGCATTGTCTCCTCTGGGACTAGGACTTGGCTCTCTCCTCCTCTGGTTGTAGTCTGATCTGGCTGGACTACCCTCTCTCCTTTGGTAGTCAGGTCTGCCAGAGCTACCATCCCTCCTCTGATAATCTGATCTCCCAGAGCTGCCAGGGTTATCATCTCTCCTCCTTTCTGGAGTTCTGAATCTGGTCTCCCTTGAGTCTCCAGATGTCTTCTCATTTTCTGCAGGCTTGAAGGAACTCTTCCTGTCTCTGGTAGACTCCTTCCAATGCCTTTTGTACCTGCCATATTTTGAACTCATTTTATCCAATTTACGGGTTAGAAGTGCTACCTGCTCCTTGAGGCTCAAGTCATCTGCAGTAGACTCCTTTGGCTTGACATCAGGCTTGATAGTTGAAGAGAATGCAACTCCTTTTTTACCAGAAGAGGAAACCTCTTCTGTTTGATCCTCCTTTTGAAGATCATATTCATAAGCTTTGAGATCAGACAACAGAAGATGATGATCTAGAGTGTTGAGATCCTTGTTGTCCTTGATCACAGTGACTTTAATTCTCCACCTGCTGGTTAGTGAACGCAAGATTTTACTATTAATTTCCTTTTCAGAATAGGTCTTACCTAAGGCACTAGCCTTGTTCAGGAGGTTTGTGAGGCGCATATCCAGCTGGTCAATGGTCTCATCTGGTTTCATCTTGAAAGTGTCAAACGAGTGTTGAACAGCTTGGAGCTTGTTGTCTTTAATCTTCTCTGTTCCCTCACAGAGAAGTGCAAGTTTGTCCCACAACTCCTTGGCAGTGGCACACGTTATGACCTTTTCAATCACTTCTTTAGTAAGTGTGTTGATGATCTCGGTTCTTGCCACCTGGTCCAAGTTGTAGAGCTTTCTTTCATCGTTGTTAAGCTCATCTTTCTTTTTGAGAATTCTTTGCCTGGGGACTCTGTCCTCTACAGCTTTCTGGGCCGTTTCACTAGTTTCTTCCCTGGACTCTGACCTGCCACTATCAATAGGAGTCCAGTAAAATTTAATTGGGCCACTTTCTACCACATCTAACATGCGGTGGTGAATAGCTCCAAGATGATTGCTCATCATGAAATTCCAGTGGCTGTAATCCTCGAAAGAGAATTCTGGAAGCTTACGGCTCTTGTAAGAAGATTTTGCAGATATTTTGACAAAAAAAAAAGGATTTAACAAGAATTTGAACAAAAGCAATAAAGAGCAATGGATCTGCCCGGTGACCACCAAAAGCTTTTCAAAGTAGTGGTCGTTGGACACACTGCTCTGATACCACTTGTTGGTCCCACTAGATTGATAAATTGCGGAAGCTTAAGTTAAATGTCTTAGGCAACTTCTTTTTGCAAGAGCAGACTATGAAAAACAGGAATTTAAATGCAGAAAAATTAAATAAGACCGGATATATAGTGGTTCGGATCTGAATATCCTACGTCCACTCTCCCTTGATCAAAGGGGTCTCACTATCCAACCAACAGCCAACTTACTTACTGGAATTGTGAAGTACCAGTTCCTTCTTACAAACTCTTTAGATTTAACTCCAATCTAAAGATCAATAGCCTTCAACCTTATCTTGTAGATGAACAGGTTGAGGTTCAACAACTCCTAAAGAGTAGATATATAATGTGAACAATAAGAGTGCTAAGAGTGATTATCAAAAGCTTGGATTGTGACTTATGCGCGTAGGGTCTCTCTAGAGCTTTTTCTTGTGAATGCACTCTTGTATTTATAGAGGAGATTAGGGTTAGCCGTTGGAGAGCTAATCCAATCAGATCCTCTATTTAAGGAAGCCTCAATCAATCAATTCCCTAATTGATTGATTGGGTTGGTGGAATCCTTGGATTGATTATCTTCAAATACTTTCCAATCCTGATCTTGTTGACTTGATTGAATCACCAACGGTCAAATGCTTCCTCTGCCTAACTCTGATTTTCTCCAGAGAAGGCAAGACCAGACACCAGGAAACCTCAGTGTCTTTTGGTCCTGATCTGGTGAACAACCAGAATACTCAGTAGAAATAGGGAATCAAACTGAGCATCTTTTGTTCTACCAGACTCGTCTGGTCCAAACTCGTCTGGTCTGGGGAAGGTCCTCTGCCTCTGGTCAGATCTCATCTGGTGAAGTCTTCTGGTGGAGTCCTCTGGTGAAGTCCTCTGGTGGGGTCTTCTGGTGACTCTTCTGGTGAAGTCTTCTGGTCTGGCAGTTCCCCCTAGACTAAGTCCTAATCTAGATCATCATCTAGCTAACAGGTCCAGATGGTTCTATTACATCTTCTGGTTTGTTTTAACTCATTAAAACTATACAATATTTATCCTAACAAATTGCATTGCACTCCATCATAAATCGCCCTCATCACACACATACAACCATTAAAAATGGCATCTGTGCTGTGATTCTCACACATCAGTACCTTCACAACTATATCAAAAAGAGCCTTATACTTCTGCCGCAAATGCTTATCCAGAAAACCCCAAAGCTTGGCAAGAAGATCTAGCGAAGATCTTGAACGACTCAACTATTTCACCCTCCTTGTACCTCAAAGGATCAACTCCTTCCGAACAGATATTTCCAAATAACTTGCAGAAGTCGTGCTTCGAGAAGACCACTTCTTCTATATCGATCTTGGAAGAAATATGGTCATCATGGATCTTCATCCTTACTAGAAACTGGGCAACGTAGCCATCCAACGTTCGAAGACCTTTGGGGATTGTGGAGATCAACTCTTCAACTCCAGATTTCTGTAACATCTCCAGAATCGCCAATGCCGTGGGGTTGTGAGTGGAGTAGAAATCAACCACCATCTCCGTCTTAAACTTCTTGCAGACATGGTCTGGGTCAAAGTTGCATTTTGGTGCCATTTCTGTGAAATAGAGAAGAATAGAGAGAGAACTGTGTTTGCAGAGAGAGGTTAGGGTTTGAAAGTTATGAAAAAGTGAAGAGACATATTTAAAAATTTTGAGTTTATAAGAGAAATACACGCGTGCTTGAAATTAAACGAGGTGTAAACGCGTGTACATTCAAAATTAAATTGGGGGACAAAATTAATTTTTCAATTGATTGGCATATTGCACTTTAATTAAATCTGATGGCCCGGATTGAATTAGGCAAGTTACAGATTTAATTATGTGTGTGGCATGGTCATTGGGACTGGGTTCGAGGGGGTTTTGTGGCAGTCAAGAGAAAAAGCGAAATGATTGCCTAGGCCCTCGACCCTAGTTTTAAATACACTCTGAATATGAAACATTTTGGGTGTATTTAGTAATTTGAAATGTGTGTCCCAATGATCAGAGGCAGAGAAGCAAATATATACCTGTCATCTAGTATCGTAACCAGATGATACCTCAAGTAGTCTGATGCGACATCTCATCTATTGAAACTTATCTGGTCAAATGGTCTTCAGATTTCTCTGGAAACTGACAATGTACCTCATCTGGTACAACACTCATCTGGAGATGTAACTTCTCTGGTATATCTAATCTGTAGACAGGTTAGTATATCAAGTGACATTGAGTAAGATAATTAAAATCAAAGGATACTTCTATGATGTTCCCCCTAAACCAATTCTGTCTCTGGATCCAACAATCCTAACTCAAAGGCTAACTCTCTGAATCTGGTCTCATCCAAAGGCTTTGTGAGAATATCTGCTCTCTGCTTCTCTGTTGCAATCTTTTCCATCCTTATATCTCACTTCTCTACATGATCTCTAATAAAATGGTGCCTTATATCAACATGTTTGCATCTATTGTGAAGAACTGGATTCTGGGTGATGGCTATAGCACTGTTGCTATCACAAAATATTGGAATATCCTTAGCCCTAATCTGGAAGTCCCTAAGCTGCTGACTAATCCAGAGTAGTTGTGAACAACAGCTGCCTGCAACCATGTACTCTGCTTCTGTTGTTGATGTAGCAACTGAAGTCTGTTTCTTAGAAAACCAAGATACCAACTTGTAGACTTCCTATCTATTCTGCACTCACCATAATCTGAATCCGAATAACCAATTAACTCTAAGTTATCATCTGCAGGATACCATAAACCTAAATTAATTGTTCCATTAAGATATTTCAATATCTTCCTAGCTGCTTCCAGGTGACTCCTCTTAGGATTAGCTTGAAATCTGGCACACACACCAACAGCAAAAGTAATATCTGGTCTGCTTGCAGTCAGGTATAGAAGAGAACCAATAAGTGCCCTATACTGAGAAACCTGCAAACCTAAGAAATAATTCATTTCACCCATCATGGACATTTCAAACTGGCTCTGCATGAGATCTCCAAATTTCTCACACAGCTTATTGTTAGGGGATCCAAATATAATGTCATTAACATATATCTGGACCAGAAGGATGTCCTTTCCTTCGTCTTTCTTAAACAAGGTCCTATCAATATTACCTTTAGTAAAACCATTGTCCAGAAGAAATTGAGATAGAGTGTCACACCATGCTCTAGGTGCCTGCTTAAGCCCATAAAGAGCCTTCTTAAGCTTATACACCTTGTCACCTTGTTAAAAACCAGGAGGTTGTTCCACATACACTTCCTCAATGAGAATCCCATTAAGAAAGGCAGATTTCACATCCATCTGGTATACTTTGAACTTCATGTGAGCAACATATGCTAGAAACATCCTGATGGCTTCTAGTCTAGCAACAGGAGCAAATGTCTCATCATAGTCTATTCCTTCAGACTGAGAATAGCCCTGAGCCACTAGCCTTGCCTTATTTCTAGTAATGACATCATTCTCATCTTTCTTATTCTTGAAAACCCACTTAGTGCCTATCACCTTTTGATGTCTTGGTCTGTCTACCAGCTCCCAAACATCCTGTCTGGTGAATTGCTTCAACTCCTCCTGCATTGCAACAATCCAATTTGAATCTTTCAGTGCTTCCTTGATGTTCTTGGGCTCAATCAAGG
This sequence comes from Ballota nigra, assembly GCA_947034835.1. NCBI lineage: Eukaryota > Viridiplantae > Streptophyta > Magnoliopsida > Lamiales > Lamiaceae > Ballota > Ballota nigra. The sequence continues at coordinate 67,174,715 of OX344729.1, read as the reverse complement.
ACACATAGCAACTGAACAAGGCAGCTAAGTTAAGAGTTCTCCTAGTTTGGACACCCTTAGTTGGATCTCCTATAATCAACTCATTGGGGTGATCAACCAGGGTTTTCCTTCCCTTGGCCTTGCCTGATTGACCATCTACTGCAGTACCTTGGTGATTATCACCAACTGCAGGAGAGCTTCCCCCTACAGGAGTTCCAACCTCTTCTGGTTCTGCACCTTGTGGAGGCTTCTGCTCCAGAGAACCTGAAGATGGGTCACCATCTGAATCTGACTCTGAATCAAGAATAGGTGGATTGTCTTTGATGACTCTGGGAGTAGTCTGATTCTGTGTCTCTTCTGGAGACTGATTTCTTAAGTCCACCTTGCACTCAAGAGTAGATTAAAAAAAAAATAACATGAGGTGTTTCTTCCATACAAAGAGAATTCCTATTAAAGACTCTGTATGCTTTACTTGTGCTGGAATATCCTAAATATATTCCATCTGCCACTTTAACACAAAAGGTCTTTAACTTGGACTTCTCATTGTCATGAATGAAACACTTATATAAAAAAATATGAAAGAATGAAACAGATGGGGTTTTACCTTTCCATACCTCATATGGTGTCTTACTATGTCTCTGGGCAATGAGGCATCTGTTCTGGGTGAAACAGGTTGTGTTAATAGCTTCTGCCCATAATCTGTAAGGTGTGTTGTACTCTGCTAGAAGAGTCCTCGAAACTTCCTTGACGGTTTTGTTCCTCCTTTCTGCTACTCCATTCAGTTGGGGTGTTCTGGCAGCAGATGTCTCATGAAAAATTCCATTATCCTTGCAGTACTCTGCAATGTATGAATTCAAACACTCTGTCCCTTTGTCATTTCTAATCCTTACTATGCTCTAGTTCTGCTCATTTTGAATCTACTTGAAGAACTCTGGTAGCTTAGTGATAGTTTCATTTTTCTTAAACAAGAACACTACCCAAGTGTATCTTGAAAAATCATCTACTATCACCAAGGTGTACTTCCTTCCACTGAAACTAAGAGGAGAAACAGGTCCAAATAGGTCCATGTAAAGTAGTTGAAGTACTCTGGTTGTGGTTGTGCTCTGGACATCCTTGAAGGAAGTCTTGGGTTGTTTACCCTTCTGGCAGGAACCACAAACCTGATCCTTTTTAACACTTCATTGGGAACACCTCGAACTAGACCTTTTCTGGCAATCTTGTCAGTGCTTTGAAGTTCAGATGACTCAATCTCTTGTGCCAAAGCCAGCTGTTCTCTGCAGATCCTTTTGCAACCAGGCAAGTGTTTCCTCAAGCCAATAAGCAAGATATCATTATAATCAGAAGAAAAGACAATGCATGAATCACTAGAGAACTTCACTAAGTATCCCTTGTCACAAAATTGGGATACAGAAAGTAGATTATGCTTGAGTCCTTCGACATAGTAGACTTCATCTACATATACATCATTGATGATCAACTTTCCAACTCATCTGGTGACTCCATAATTGTTGTCACCAAACATCTCTCTTGGCCTATTCAGTGGCTTGAAATCCTAGAGCTGATCTTTCTCAATGTCATATGCTTGGAACATCCACTATCAATGTACCAGACACGGTTGCTTGAAAGTCCTTTATCCAATGGGCTCTTGTTCTCCTGCAGGGAAATTAATTAGGTCCCCTACTAGTGCTGAGTCCTGATTGGTTAGTCGCAGGTTTTGTAGGAATCCATAGATAAAGATCATCCCTTTCTGGATGAGGAGATCTTATCTTTATTCCAAATCTATCTACCAGTACATGTCCCCTGACAATGACAAATTGAGCTGCTGGTCTGATGAGAACACCTTTCCTATACACTGGTCTTGTGTATCCCACCTCAAGTCTAGCCCTTGGAATGGCCTGCCTCAAAGACATGGTCTTAAAGGTCTGGTTGTAAGGGTACATCCTAGAAGAACCATCTCTGGTGTCATAACTACCCAGATCAATTGGTTTTCTATAGATGGGTCTCTGGTTCTGATGAAAGTTAGACTTTTTCTGGTTATTATAGTTCCTCTGAGTGTATCTATTCTGGAATTGATTCTGTTGGGACATTGTCAGTTTTGATTAAGATCCCAAAGCCTCTGAAAAGATGTTTGCATTTATTTTGTCAGGCTAGTCTTGGTTAGGATTTGTACTTAGTCATTTTACACTTCACAGGTACTCAGTAAGAGGAGCACTTACTGATGACAATCAAGACTCAGAGCCTGAAGACAATTTCCCATCCTGAACTTATGGCAGTCTCCTAAGCTGGCTGAGTATGTCTCAGTGATGAAGAGTATGACCCTGAGGTCAGTACTACTCAGTCCTGAAGGGAACAGGATGAAACTGAGTTATTGGGAAGACTTGTAGTAGAGCCAAGCAATGCAAAAGGAATGTCAGCGTCAGGACAAGACTGGTGAGCACAAGATAAAATGAACTCAATAAGACAAGCCTGAAGCTCAGGAATAAGTTCTGACATTCTCACCAACCTGATGACGTGGACCAATCCGAGAAGGACACGCACGTACGGAACCTGACAAGAAGACTGAATTCAGACTGCATGTTCAACGGGCAAGCATTTAATGTGCATTTAATGCAACTACCAAATCCATGCAAGGACGGCTGCTGCATGAAGATATGTCCGTTTGAAGCCACTCTACATAGATGTCTTGAAGGCTATCTCTCCAACGGATAGTTTTTCAAATCACCTATAAATACAGAAGACCTTGAACCCATTCAAGGTTACGGGAAATTTCCAAGCCAGAAATTACTCAAGCTCTCAAGCACTCAAACCATTCAACTTAGAAGAAGCACTCGAAACTATCTAAATTTCCCAAGTATTTCTTAGTTACTGAGAGTCATTCTGTATTCCAAGAGCGAACTAGCATTATCTTAAGCTTAGAGAGATTATCCAATCCTTAGCATAGCCTTACCTTGTAAGGATAATCTCAACCTAGTTGGAATCAAACTGAAACCAAAACCCTAAGTTAGGTTTGTTGGGAGTAAGTCAGTTAGTGAGTTAGTAAGTGGAGTTTGTATAGATCAGTGAGGTTAGCTGGTCTTGGTGTACCTTGGCACGTTAAAAACAAGAATCCCTTGAGTGGATTTCCTGTTAAATCAGGCCGTGGACGTAGGAGCTTGAGTCTCTGAACCACGTTAAACTCCCTGTGTTCTTACTGCTTTGATATTGTGCATACCTGCTATATTACATATTCATTCATTGTATTCAGTTTATCAGGCTTGAATCAATCAGCCTGATCCTCTAAAAAGAGCACTGCCCTTACTAAACACTATTCAGAATTAAGTAAAACAAGTTTTTTAGAAAGCAAACTAAACAAGACTTTAAACTATCAGGGCTTACACATTTCCGCACTGAACTTGAACTGATAGTTAGCCAACTGACCCGCACCAAGTGTAGTCAGTAGGTGTGTTATCAGCTCCTAGTTCTTTATCACTCTGAGTGGAGGGGACTCAGTCAGGTTTTAAGTTTGAAAAATTGGTATACGTGTATTCCCCCCCCCATACACGTATTCCTCAGTCTTGTACCGGGACCAACAAGTGGTATCAGAGCAGTGGTTCAAAAGACCACTGACTTTGAATACTAATAGTTTCAAAGGAGAAACTGTTGGTGGTCACTGAACAGATCTGAGTTTGCTTTTCATAAAACTTGCATCATTATGACTTCGAGGAGACTTGAAGCTTCGTTACCTGAATTCTCTGTATCTAACTTTGTCTATTGGAAGTTCAGATTAGAAGCACATCTCGATGCCATCCATGACCAGATGCCACATGTTCTCAGGGAAGGACCGATCAAAATCACTGTCCCTAATACCAGAGGTAGAGGATATGATGATCTTGATATTGGTGTACCCATTCCTAAGGAAAGGAAGGATATGACCACTGATGAGATCAAGATGATGGGGCTGGACAATGTGGCCAGGAATATCATCTTGCACACGGTGCCTTTCGAGGAGTCAGCAAGGCTGATGAACTTAAAGACGGCAAAGGAGGTTTGGAATGAGCTGACCAGGATGTGCGAGGGGTCAGAAAAGATAAAGGAGAACAAGAGAAACATTGCCATTCAGAAGTTCGAAGCGTTCGAGATGCTGCCTGATGAAACAATCGATCAGATGGAGTCAAGATTCATCAAGTTGATGAATGAGTTGGTGATGTTGGACAAAGATGTCCCAAAGAGAGATGTTGCTTCAAAGATCCTGAATGCCCTTCCTGAGATATGGGATAACAGTGTAATTATGCTTAAGAATACTCAGGATATGAGCAACATAACTTCTGCTTTACTTTTTTCAGAGCTAAAGGCACTGGAATTTGATCTTAACAAAAGAAAGAAGAAAGTTCAGCCAGAAGAGGAAGAAAAGGAGAAAACTCCTGAGAAAAGCGTGGCGTTCAAGGCCAGGTCTGAACCTGTTGAGTCTACATCAAAGTCACTGATGGAGATGAGCAAGGAAGAGCTTCCTGAGGAGTATAGCCTGATGGCCAGACGCTTTGATAAGCTTAATTCCAGGTTTTGTCGTTATAAGAAATTTTATCAGGACTCACGTGACAGGAAACCTGAAGGAACCCACCAAAGCTCGAGGAGATATGAGGAAAGGAGAAACACTGACCAGAGGAGAGATCGTGGCAATGAAAGAAGATATTCAGATCCAAAGCCCGATCGTAGAGATGAACAGAGACATACTCATGATGACAAGCACTCAGGGAAGACGGAAAGCTCATCAAGACAGAGGGAACCTGACTCAAGGAGGAACCCTGAACCAAGGAGAGAAAGAGGAGATGAGCAACCAACATGTTACAACTGTAACCAGAGCGGGCACTATCAGTATGATTGTCCGAAGCTGAGTGCTAGGGAAAGAGAGGACAGGAGGGCCAAGAGAGACCAGAGATTTGCTGACCGGAGAGCCATGCTCGCTGAGGATGCAACTGACTCTGATGGTCCTGAGGAGAGGTCACCTGAACTCTTTTCTGATGATGAGTACGATGATGTCTGCCTTATGGCAAGGGAGGAACCTAAGGTAACATCTAACTCTGTATGTGGTTCTTACACTGGTCAAAATCCTGAGCTTAGCTCAGAGTCGGTTAGAGAAATGAATCTTCAGATCTGTTTGGATCAATTGATGGTTGATTTCTCCAGACTGCAGGAAACTAATGTCTTCTTGGTAGATGAGAACAATAAATTGAGTACTGAGGTTCAAAACCTGAATGAACAACTCACTCAGTCTGATCTTAAAGAATCAGCTCAAATTGTGAGACTAACTCAGGAGATTGATTTAATCAATGCTGAGCGTCTCCCAAAAGAGAAGATTCTGAAGGAATTGGCTGAGGAAGAGTTGGTCAGGAAGGAAGAACTGAAAGTACTTAAGAGTAAGTTTGATGACCTCTTTACCAGACATGAAATCCTGAAAAAGAGTGAGGACTCTCTCAAGAAAAAGGTTGCAGCAATGAATAAATCCTCAGTGGCTAGAGAGGAAATAAATAGCAGCCACATGCTTGGGAATGAGAAAAAGGGACTTGGATATGTTCCTAAGAAATCCTCACAAGGTCAGTCTCGTGTTGCTTCAGGGAGCAACACTGAGAGGGTATTTGTTCAGGCAGGCCAGAGTGCACCCAAGGTTGTACTCCAGGCCCGTCAAACAGATAAGGGCAAGGAAACTGTTGACACAGTCAGGGTTGCCCCCAAGGTAGCTAAGCCAAAACCCAAGGGAAAGGCAAAGCAACCTAAGGAGGCCCCTGAGAGCTCAGGCCAGGGAAAACCTCAGCGAAAGCAGAGGAAGACTCAGGCCAAGAGTTCTCAGACTGGTCAGCGAGGGTACCATCATGCGTGGCAATATCAACAGGGAAGGCCAAACATGATGACACCCCCGTGGTTTTGGCATCCTGAGGCCTTTAACTGTTTTTCATTCCCTCACTTGCCTGGGGGGAATAGAACACAGGGTCCTTATCAAGAACAAGGCCCAAGACCTGCTGCACCCAGACCTAGGAAGAACAGGAAGCCAGCCCAAAAGGCACCCACTCAGGCTCCTGTGAAGCCTAAGTCTAACACTCATACACCATCTTCCTCTCAGGCAAAGAAGAAGAAAGTTGTGTATGTTGATGTTTCAGGAAGACAGATTTACCACTCTAAGGAAATCAGGGTTGTTAAGCAAGTCTGGATCCCGGAGGGTACAGCTGACACTATAGGACCCAACACCCAATGGGTACCTAAAGCCTGATTTGCTTGCAGGCGGCTGTGGATCACAACAAGAGGAGAGGAGACTCAATCAAAGTTGTTTGGTACCTAGACAGTGGTTGCTCAAGGCACATGACTGGAATGAAGAGTCTTCTCCAAGAATATCAAGCTAAAGATGGTCCACAGGTAACCTTTGGTGATAACTCAAAAGGTGTTACTAAAGGCTTTGGTGTTTTAATAATAGGTACAGTCAGAGTGGAAAATGTGTCCTTTGTGGAAGGATTGAAGCATAACCTGTTGTCAGTAAGTCAATTCTGTGACAAAGGTTTCAGTGTTGAGTTCTCATCGAATATATGTTCAGTCAAGGACAAACCAACACAAGTGCTTCTATCAGGTATCAGGAAATGTAACGTTTATCTCACTGATTGGAGCAGCACTATTCCTAATACTTGTTTTGTTGCTAAAAGCTCTCTAGAGCTCAGTTGGTTATGGCATAAAAGATTAAGCCATCTGAACTTCAAGATTCTTAACAAAATTTCTAGACAGTCACTTGTTGAAGGTCTACCTAATGAAGTTTTTAGCAAAGATCTTATGTGCAAAGCTTGTCAGGAAGAGAAGCAGGTCAGAGCGTCATTCAAAGAGAAAGCTTCTTATTCCACTGACAGGATACTTCAGCTCTTGCACATGGATTTATTTGGTCCCATAACACCTGTGAGTATGAATGGTAGAAAATATACCCTTGTGGTTATTGATGATTATTCTAGATATACTTGGGTTATTTTCTTGTTAAATAAGAAGGAAACACAGGTGAAGCTTCCAGAGTTGCTCAGGAGACTCAGCAATGAGAAGAATCAGTCCATTACTAAGATCAGATCTGACAAGGGCACTGAATTTATAAATTCATATATTTCTGACTTTTGTAATGAACTTGGTATAGCTCATGAGACTTCTGCAGCTAGAACCCCACAATAGAATGGTGCTGCTGAAAGAAGGAACAAGTCACTGAAGGAAGCTACAAGGACCATGCTGGCTGAGTCAGGATTGCCCAAGAAGTTCTTGGCTGAGGCAATCAACACTGCGTGCTACACTCAGAACAGATCCATGCTGAACAAACAACATGCACAGACCCCATATGAGACATGGAACAAAAGGAAACCTCGTATTTCTTACTTTCATGTATTTGGCTGTAAGTGCTTCATCCTCAACAATGGGAAGACCCAATTGAAAGCTTTTGATAGCAAATCTGATGAAGGAATATTCTTAGGATATTCTGAAGTTAGTAAAGCCTTCAGGGTTTACAATTGTAGGACCCTTGTTGTGGAAGAATCACCTCATGTTGTTTTTTATGAATCTGCTAATGAGTCTAGGGTAAAAGTGTTGAATCCTGACACTGAGGAGGTCACAAGGAGTGTGACAAGGCTGAGCTTGAAGAATCAACCTGATCCCAAGGTCAAAACTGTGCCAATTCCCAGATGGGATGATGATGATGATCAGGATGATGAATCAAGTGCCACTCCTAAGCCCAGCACATCAGGGTTTGTTGAGCCTCAGACTGAGGAACAGGCTCAACCTGAGGTAAGTACCGTCTATGAAGATGTTGTTGCAGCTGGGACGGTTCCTGAGTCACCTCATCAAGGGGGAATCAGTGTCCCTGATATTGAGCTTGTTAATCCCTTTGGTATAGACTCAGGATCATCCCCTTCTGTTCAATTCCCTGAATTTTATGAGCTTGTAGACACTAATATTGCAGGTACTTCAGGAACAACTCCTGGCAAAAGAACATGGTTAGAGGATCATCCCATTGATCAAATCATTGGTGATCCAACTGAGGGAGTCAGGACCAGACGGTTCCATGGTGAGAGTGCATTGTTCTGTTGCTTTCTCTCTGAGCAAGAGCCTCAGAACATTGGAGAAGCTCTCACTGACTCGAACTGGATCATTGCCATGCAAGAGGAGTTGAATCAGTTCACAAGGAATCAGGTTTGGGAACTGGTGGATAGACCTAGGCATCAAGGTGTAATTGGTACCAAGTAGGTCTTCAAGAACAAGAAGGATGAGAATGGTGTTGTAGTAAGGAACAAGGCTAGACTGGTTGCAAAAGGGTATTGTCAATCTGAGGGAATAGACTATGATGAGACTTTTGCTCCAGTGGCTAGGTTGGAAGCTATCAGGTTGTTCCTTGCATATGCAATATATAAGAAGTTCAAGGTGTATCAAATGGATGTCAAGAGTGCCTTCCTGAATGGTGTACTCAATGAAGAGGTATATGTTGAACAACCTCCCGGGTTTGAGGTTGGAGATAGAGTATACCATTTGAAGAAAGCACTCTATGGACTTAAGCAAGCACCAAGAGCTTGGTATGATACCCTCTCTCAATTCCTGACAGACCATGGGTTCAAGAAGGGAACTGTGGATAGGACATTGTTCAGGATCACTGAAGGTGATGACATTCCCTTGGTCCAGATTTATGTGGATGACATAATATTTGGATCACCAAATCATCAACTCTGTGAGAAATTCTCTAAGTTGATGACTGGTAAATTTGAGATGTTAATGATGGGAGAGATGAACTTCTTCTTAGGATTGCAGGTCAAGCAGACTGATCAAGGTATCTTCATAAATCAGGCCAAGTATACAAGAGACTTGATTCAAAAGTTTGGTGTTCAGAACAGCAATCCAGCCAGGATCCCTATGAACACAAATTGGAAGATGGATCCTGACACTGAAGGAACTTCAGTAAATCAGACTGAGTATCGAGGGCTGATAGATTCTTTGTTGTACCTGACTGCAAGTAGGCCTGACATTACGTTTGCAGTTGGTGTGTGTGCTAGGTATCAGTCTGATCCCAAAAGGAGTCATTTGGAGGCTGCTAAGAGGATACTTAAGTATTTGAAAAGGACAGTCAATATGGGACTATGGTATCCTTCAGATGACAACTTAGAACTGACAGGTTATTCAGATGCAGATTATGGAGGTTGTAGGATTGATAGGAAATCAACCTCAGGGACATGTCAGTTTTTGGGGAGTAAGTTGATCTCGTGGTTTAGTAAGAAGCAGAATTCAGTGGCGACATCCACAACTGAGGCTGAGTATAAGGCTGCAGGTAGTTGTTGTGCTCAGATTTTATGGTTGAGGCAACAGTTGAGGGACTACCAAGTATTTGCTAATGAGGTTCCAATCTATTGTGACAACAATAGTGCAATAGCAATTACTCAGAACCCAGTGCTTCACACAAGGTGCAAACATGTGGATATTAGGCATCACTTCATTCGAGATCATGTGGAGAAGAAGGATATTAGGATGGAGAAGATTCACACTGACAGGCAAAGAGCTGACATCTTGACTAAGCTGAAGCAAGGTTTATGGAACTGACAGTGGAGTTAGGACTCTTAGATCCGGGAGAGCAGTCAGTATAGGGTTCTAGGGGGAACTCAGGCCAGACTCGACTCAGCGAGGTATCAGGGTGCTACAATGTCTCCCTGACAGGTATGAGTTCTATCCTGACTCCTGTGAATTCCAAGCGTCTCCCTGAGTCCTTCGTCCTGAAAATCTTTATTAAATGCATTTTGTTTTCATTAAAAGTGCGCCTTTTCATATTTAAACCACGCGCGATGGAGCATTTAATGCCTCAGTTACTTTTTCATATACGTTTCCGTTTTATATGAAATATGACTGATGTAGGTAATTGATTAAAAACTGAGATTAATCCTGGCCCTTCATTTCAAAACGTTTTGAATTCAGGGATTAATCTCAACCCCACATCTGAGTAACTGACTTAATCATATCAATCAAGAATGCCATTCGAGGTTTTTACGCAAACACAAAGCACATCTGCACACTGAGTTTTCTCTTGCTCAAGCAATCTCAGTATTTTCAAAAATCTCATTTCTTCAAAATCAAATGGCTCTTCTTGATTCTAACTGGACAATTGACAAGATCGAGGATGTTATCTCCATGGATGGCACCTGTCTTACAGTGGAGGAAATCAAACCCGTTTTCAAATGGATTTCCAAAGCTGGGTTGGAAACATATTTCACTACTCGCCCCATTTCCGTACTTCCAAGAACAGTGGTGGAAGCCTACCTCAATATGTTCTTGCGGAAGGATGAACTCTTCATGAAAGTGACCGCGCTCAAGCCAACGGGGGAGAAGGACGGCAACGGCGAACCTCTTTACAACTCAGAGGTGGTCACCATCGACATTCGGAGGGCGGTTAGAGAAGTTTTTGGACTGCCATCCTCAGGCATCAAAGGGGTCTACAAGGAGAACTCGGAGGGAGAACTTCTGGGTAAATGGACCAAGGAGGGGTCATCTGTATTCAGGGCTCGTCAGAATAAAAACACGCTGAAGCCTGAATACAGAGCGCTTGTGGACCTTGTGTCCAAGATGGTGATGGGATCCACGGGATCTCATGAGCAGCTGAGCCTACCTAAGTTGAGGCTGATGGGGGCCATTGTTGATGGAATTGAAGCCAATTGGGAGCAGTTCTTTTTGGACCAACTTCATCAGGCTGGTCTGGACAAGCTGAGAAGGGATGAGGAGAAGAAGCACATCTCCGTTGGTGCCATTCTGCCTTTCGGGACCAGGCTCTCAATCTTGATTGCTCATGCTTGCCATGGGTACACCTTCGACTATGAGGATAGCCTCTCATCGAAGAAGGTGATGTTTGCCTCACAGAGCGATACCTACTCAGTGTTAGGGCTGACTGATCCCAATGCTCAGGCAAAGGGTCAGGTCAAAAAGCCAGCTGGTAAGGCCAAGAAGGTGGCTACCAGTCTCATTGAAAGGGTAGATGACCTCTTTGAGAGGAGCAAGGAGGTGGAGGATGTGGCAGCTGAGAAGGGGGTGGATCAGCCTGCAGTGGAAGGGGTTGAGAAGAAGAAGAAGGTGCGTATAGTGCTGTCAGGGAAGAGCACTAGTTCTGGGACTGAGTCTGTTCCCAAGAGAGCCGATGCTGAGGCTGAGGGGACTGACGATGAAGTCAGGAAGGGGGATGATCAGGGTGAGAGGCCCCTGAAGCGACTTAGGAAGGGGGTTCGAAGGTCCCCTGCTAAGAAGTTGCCTTCACTGAGTGGGAGGGAGAAGTCAAGCTCTCCAGGAGCCTCTGACTTAGAGGAGGTGAGAAAATATGTCGAGACGGCTGAGTTGTTGCAGCCTGAGACAGTACCCCATAAATCACCCACACACCCTGAAACCCAAACACCCTCCAACCCTGACCCTACTCTCCAACCCACCCAATCACCCCAATCCTCAGAGCCAAACATCCCAACTGAGTCAGTGCCATCAAACTCACCCACGAATTAGCCTGACCAGTTATCTGAGCCAAACCTTCCCATTCCCACATATTTTCCCTCTTACCCCAACCCCAAGGATTGCCCCAAATCCTTCCAAATTGAAGAGGACGACTTCCTTGTCATTCAGGAGGAGGAGGAGTTGGATGAACACATGATGGGGGGAGTACTGGAGAATACCCTCAGGGGGAATGCCACTGAATGGGCATCTAAGTGCTGGCCCGGACTGAACAGATACAAAGAGCTACTGGCAATCCAACATGCAAGAGCAACATTTGCTGGTGGCTGCTCGTGGCTGGGAGCACTGGGAGACTGAGGAGGCCAGGTTGTGCTCCTACTTTGGACTGACTAGTTGGCTTCAACTTCTAAACTTCGAAAATCTGAAGGAACTAGTCAACAGCCTGATGTCCAAGAGCAAGGCTGACATCCTATCTAAGGATGAGGAGGACACGGAGGATGATGAAGATGCTCAGGATGGAGCAATGGAGAAGGCTGTGGAGGAGACAACAAGGGAGGTGGATAGCATGGACTCTGAGCCTCAGGCTCAGGGGGAAGGTGATCAGGACACTGGTGCCAAGGGTGGCCCAGTGGCTGAGGATGTTTTGAACATCTCAGCCGTCAATGAAACATCTGTCGATGAAGGGATTCCCTGCCCTGAGACAAGGGAGAAAGATGTTGAGGCGTCTAAGAAGACTCCCAGTTCCGAGGGACAAGTTCCTAAGGTTCGAGATGGCATGGCTGAGCCTGAGCAGGCGGCCTTGACCACTCAACAACTGCCTTCAGTGCACCCTGAAGAGGGGACTGAGGATGCAGGGGCTGACAAGGGAAAACAGCCACTCACTGATGAGGTCGTTGATGAAGATGACGATGTGTTGATAACTGGGGTCGGCCGTGCTGAATTCACAAGCATTGTGGAGGTCAAACAGGAGAAAACCACGGAAAATCTAGCCAAACTTCAGGAGGAAGTAATGAGGCTACGTGCTGAAAAGGAAGAAGACTCCAAGGCCCTGACAAAACACATCAGGTGGACAAAATCAGCCTACAACACCCTTGCCAACAGGGAGCTGATTTTGTTAAAGAGAATGATGACTGACACGGCCAAGTCAGTGAGAACTGAGAGGAAGCGCACTAAGAAGATGCTTAGGAGGACTTTCAAGCAACTTGAGGAGAGGGACGCGATCAGGGATGACAAGCTAAATCAGGCGGTTGACAGGCTTGCAGTTCAGACTGGAGCCCTTGTCACTCAGGCCATGTAGGACTCAGCGACCAAACTTGAGCTGGAGTCAGGGAAGTTGGATCGTACCTCTCAGATTGTTGCAGAAACTTTGGCGAAGGCCACTGAGGAGTCGGCAAAGATACTGACTGAAGCCAGCAGAATCAGCGTGAGTCCTTGAAGGTGGAGGAAAGGATCACCCAGGCTGAACAAAGACTCCAACTTTCTATGGAGGTCTTCGAGAAGAAAGTAAACGCTGCTATCAGTTCAGTCTCGTTTGCAGGGACAGGAATTTCGATGGGAGTTGAGTTACTGAAAGAGGGAATCAATGATGTCCATTCCCTAGCCTCTTTCGTAATCAACAGCGGATCTAACGCATTCCCATCAGGGGCCAATGATGATGCCAAAAAGGGGGAAAAGAAGAAAAGATCCCGCCCTGAGGCATCGGAGGTAGTCAACCAAGGCGAAACCGTTCAAACCAATCCTGAAGCCGATCCTGAAGGGAATGTGCTAAGGGTGAGAAAGTCAGCAAGGTTGGCGGCAGTGGAGAAAGAAGGAGAGGAAATTGTTGCCAGGCTGAGGGCGGAGGCAGCAAAGGCAAAGGCTGATGAACCTTCCAAGCAACCTGAGCCAGTTCAGAAGTCTTCTCCCATGAGCACAAGGAAGAACCCCATCACTTACTCTGGGGAGTTGGTGGCGGAGTTATGCGCTGAAGCATGGGGAGATCCTTCTGAGAAATCTGAGGCTGTGCGCAGAGCTGAAATTGCTCAAAAGGAGAAGATACGCATCTTGGAAAAGAAGGTTGAAAAGCTGACTAACATCACTGAGCTTCAACAAAAAGAACTGGATGATGCGGTGATCAGTCTGCTAAGGAGGAAGAAGGCGAAGCCTGAGCCTAGGAAGTACAGGAAGAGGCCAACAGTTAGGAAGTCATCAATTCTTCAAGTCAGTAGGCCAGTATCAGGAGTAAGGGAAGCTTATGTCGATGAGTTCGTCTCAGAGGCACTGAAGGAGTTGTGGACTGATGCAAAGGATGAGTTTGTGAAATTGTGGTATGTTGTGAAGAAGTGGGGCGACACTGACGATATCAATGCCCACTTCACTGACTACATGATGGACAATCATCCTGAGTTGTTCCAAAAGATCTTGGAGGAGGCTGATGCAGCTCAAGTCCAAGTGAAGGCTCCTGAATTCACCATTCGAGCTCCTCCCTTAATTCCTGGAACTCAGAAGCACAACACGAAGGCCATTATGATGGAAGTCTTGAAGATTGCCAAAGCTGAAGGATATGTTAACCAACCTAGAAGACTTGACGAGCTGAAGGCAAGAGTCTATGCTGGATATGGACTCGAACCTGAAATGAGATTAGTCTAGGAGTTTATTACCTCTTTGTAATAGATTAGATTCATTGTAACCACGTACATATCTTTCAATGAAATCTACTACTTTTGCCCACAGACAAAAACTCATTGTCTTTTTGGCTGTTGTTTAAATTCTGTACTTTATCAAGAATTGCTCTAACACTGTCTTATCTTATAGATAGGTCTTTATATTTCCTCTAAGTGTTTTGAGGATCTTTTCAGTGTTTTGGCATCATCAAAAAGGGGGAAATTGTTGGGACATTGTCAGTTTTGATTAAGATCCCAAAGCCTCTGAAAAGATGTTTGCATTTGTTTTGTCAGGCTAGTCTTGGTTAGGATTTGTACTTAGTCATTTTACACTTCATAGGTACTCAGTAAGAGGAGCACTTACTGATGACAATCAAGACTCAGAGCCTGAAGACAATTTACCATCCTGAACTTATGGCAGTCTCCTAAGCTGGCTGAGTAAGTCTCAGTGATGAAGAGTATGACCCTGAGGTCAGTACTACTCAGTCCTGAAGGGAACAGGATGAAACTGAGTTATTGGGAAGACTTGGAGTAGAGCCAAGCAATGCAAAAGGAATGTCAGCGTCAGGACAAGACCGGTGAGCACAAGACAAAATGAACTCAATAAGACAAGCCTGAAGCTCAGGAATAAGTTCTGACATTCTCACCAACCTGATGACGTGGACCAATCCGAGAAGGACACGCACGTACGGAACCTGACAAGAAGACTGAATTCAAACTGCATGTTCAACGGGCAAGCATTTAATGTGCATTTAATGCAACTACCAAATCCATGCAAGGACGGTTGTTGCATGAAGATATGTCCGTTTGAAGCCACTCTACATAGATGTCTTGAAGACTATCTCTCCAACGGATAGTTTTTCAAATCACCTATAAATACAGAAGTCCTTGAACCCATTCAAGGTTACGGGAAATTTCCAAGCCAGAAATTACTCAAGCTCTCAAGCACTCAAAGCATTCAGCTTAGAAGAAGCACTCGAAACTATCTAACTTTCCCAAGTATTTCTTAGTTACTGAGAGTCATTCTGTATTCCAAGAGCGAACTAGCATTATCTTAAGCTTAGAGAGATTATCCAATCCTTAGCATAGCCTTGCCTTGTAAGGATAATCTCAACCTAGTTGGGATCCAAACTGAAACCAAAACCCTAAGTTAGGTTTGTTGGGAGTAAGTCAGTTAGTGAGTTAGTAAGTGGAGTTTGTATAGATCAGTGAGGTTAGCTGGTCTTGGTGCACCTTGGCACGTTAAAAACAAGAATCCCTTGAGTGGATTTCCTGTTAAATCAGGCCGTGGACGTAGGAGCTTGAGTCTCTGAACCACGTTAAACTCCCTGTGTTCTTACTGCTTTGATATTGTGCATACCTGCTATATTACATATTCATTCATTGCATTCGGTTTATCAGGCTTGAATCAATCAGCCTGATCCTCTAAAAAGAGCACTGCCCTTACTAAACACTATTCAGAATTGAGTAAAACAAGTTTTTCAGAAAGCAAACTAAACAAGACTTTAAACTATCAGGGCTTACACATTTCCGCACTGAACTTGAACTGATAGTTAGCCAACTGACCCGCACCAAGTGTAGTCAGTATGTGTGTTATCAGCTCCTAGTTCTTTATCACTCTGAGTGGAGGGGGCTCAGTCAGGTTTTAAGTTTGAAAAATTGGTATACGTGTATTCCCCCCCCCCCCATACATGTATTCCTCAGTCTTGTACCTAGACCAACAGATTCCTCTGAGAGGACTTTCTCTGGGGTCCCTAATCTGCTTAGGTTCCACTCTTTGAGGATTCCTATGGGATCCTCCAATCTGATTAGGTTTTACTCTTTGAGGTTTATTGTGAGCAGAACCATCAATTTTCATTGGTTCCTCATTATGAAGTTTTGTCTCTAAGACTTTTTCCTCCAGAACAGTCAACTCTTCTGGACTATATTCTAAATGATTAGCAGAGTAGTTCCTTTTCCATCCAGGTCTGTGAACTACTTTGTAACCATTACCATTAGGATCTTTTTCATCCAAGATTTCTACCAATTCACCAGCTCTTACAGACTTGTCTTTATTATAATGATATTTATGAGATTTGGTAGTAATTCCAGAATATCCTAAACCACTCTTATAATTAATGCGCTGAGAAGACTCTGATATAATAGATACAATAGTTGGTATCATTGGAGCTTCTCTGGGCATAGGTACTTCTTCAATAGTATTTACAACTTGCTTTCCCTTGATAAGAGATTGGTATTTGTCTCTAAGTTCATTGAACTCATCTTCCTTAGAGTCTCTTTCTCTTATGAGTTGATCTACTAGAGTATCTCTTTCTGTGATCTTATCCTGAAGTTCAGAGACTTCTTTGGAATGATCTTTAATGAGTTCTTTGGTGGATTTTTGCTCATGAGATAAAGATTGAACTTCTTCTCTGAGCCTACCATTCTCCTTCTCAAGTTTCTGGCAAAGTTGTACACAGTTCTTGAGATCTGATAGCATTTGCTGTATATCAGACTCTCTGGAAGTACCAGATGAATGAGAGGATTCAGTATATTTGGAATTAGATAAGCAAAGGGTAGTTTCTTGTACCTCAGTGATGTCTGCCATGAGACATACATCATCATCAGATCCAAAATCAGAAGAAAAAGAACTTGAACTAGTATCCTTGTTGGTCCCACTAGTTAGATTAATTGTGGAAGCTTAAGTTAAAAGTCTTTCAAATTCTTTTTACAAGAGCACATAAACCAATAAGAGAATAAGTAAATGAAAGCAATAAAGAACACAAGATATATAGTGGTTCGGATTTGAATATCCTACGTCCACTCTCCCTTTTATCCAAGGGGTCTCACTATCAACCAACCAACTCACTTACTTACTCACTGGAATTGGGAAGTACCAGTTCCTTCTTACAACTCCTTTAGATCTAATCCCAATCTAAAGTAGGCTACCTTCAACTTTATCTTAGAGATGAACAGGTTAAGGTCTAATAACTCCTTGAGAGTGAATATGAATGAAAGAACAATAAGGGTGCTAAGAGTGAATATCAAAAGCTTGGAATGACTTATGCGCGTAGGGTGTCTCTAGAGCTTTTTCTTGAACTTCACTCTTGTATTTATAGAGGGGATTAGGAAATAGCCGTTGGAGAGCTAATCCAATCAGATCCTCTATTTAAGGAAGCTTCAATCAATCAATTCTCTAATTGATTGATTGGGTTGGTGGGATCCTTGGATTGATTATCTTCAAATACTTTCCAATCCTGATCTTGTTGACTTGATTTGAATCACCAACGGTCAAATACTTCCTCTGCCAAACTCTGATTCTCAACAGAGAAGGTAAGACCAGACACCAGGCAACCTCGGTGTCTTCTGGTCCTAATCTGGTTAACAACCAAAATACTCAGTAGAAACAGGGGATCAAACTAAGCATATTTTGTTCTACCAGACTCGTCTGGTCTGGGGAAGGTCCTCTGCCTCTGGTCAGATCTCATCTGGTGAAGTCTTCTGGTCTGGCAGTTCCCCTTAGACTAAATCCTAATCTAGATCATCATCTGGCTAACAGGTCCAGATGGTCCTATTACATCTTCTGGTTTGTTTTAACTCATCAAAACTATACAACTTTTATCCTAACAATTTCCCCCTTTTTGATGAAGTTAAAACACTACCAGAACTTATCAAAACATAAGACTTAAGCATGAAAATAATAAAGGATAAGACCTTAAAATAGATCTTATCAGGTAAACAATTAAGACAACAAGAGGTTGTCTTTTGAACAGAGAAGATATGATATTTTCATTGATAATAAGGACAAGATGATTACAAATTACATTGAAGTTCAGAGTCCTATTCTATGCATATCTC
The DNA here is from genome assembly GCA_947034835.1 of Ballota nigra. Lineage (NCBI taxonomy): Eukaryota > Viridiplantae > Streptophyta > Magnoliopsida > Lamiales > Lamiaceae > Ballota > Ballota nigra. The sequence goes on along the minus strand of OX344729.1, from coordinate 67,156,809 downwards.
CTGTTTTCCTTGGGCACAAGGAACCAGTCAAGGAACCTATCCTGGACGGCCTTCAACTCTGCAGAAGATGTTAGAGTGAAGTTCACCAACACCTTGGTCTTGTACAGTCTCTTCAGCTCAGCCCAATCAACCTGGTCTCCTACCATGGGAGTGATAAGATAAGTGAACTCAGGGGCAGTCACCTCCAGGTTGAACTCAATGGTAGAGTCCATCAATTGCTTGTACAACTCTACATCATAAGCTTGCATCCAGGAGTGGAAGGTTATGTTGATCAGCTCATCATCCTCTGGTGCTGGCCTCTGGATGTAATGTTGGATGAACCAGAGAGTCTTTGCCTCCTTCCATTTCTCAATCAAGGGCATAGGCACAGTAGAGTCAAAAGACCCTTATGTCCTGAGAGGCAGAATGTTCATCACTTCAATGGGAGCTTTCCTCCTCTGACTAGATCCACCTGCACCAGAAGGAGCACCAGTTTCTCTGCTCTTCTTATTTTACCTCCTAACATATCTGAGCCTCTACTCTTCATCTATGTTCTTCCTGATCCTTGCCTGTTTTTCCTCTGGAGTCTCTTCCTTGTATCTCTTCTGAGCTTCTTCAACAACAGTCTCCAGGAAGCTCTTCTTGACTCTCCTGATCTTCCTCTTTGCAGGTCCAGAGATAGAAATGGGATCCTGCTCAGCTTCTGATGAATCCTCTTCTGCAGCAAGCTGCTTAGCCAGGGTAAGTGATTTGAATTCTTCTTTCTTCTTCTTCTTCAGCTCTGCCTGGGTCAAGGTGTTCTCCAGTAGGTCCAGACGAGCTCCATAACTGAAAAGAGTTTCATTTGTGGTCTTCGCCAGATCAGTTCTGGCCTTCTCTTCCCCCTTTTTAACTTCATCAAGGAGGGGCTCCACTACCTGCCTTATAAGATCAGGCAAGGCAGTGTTGGAGGAAGAGTGAAGATCACGCAGCTGCTTTGCCTTCTCTAGGTAGGCTTTCGATTCTGCAACAAGCCTTTCCTGCTTCTCTAACATCTCCTGGAGGGAGTCCTTCCGCTTGGCAATCTGGATCATCTGGCTGGCCATCTCAACCTTCAGCACAGAGACTGGCCTCATTTGCTCCAGCACGTGCTCCTGGAGCTGCTTCTGGCTGTGCATGACATCCAGCTTGACAAAGAGGCCATTGGCCTTGAAAGAAGCTTTAACTTCAGCCAGAGTAGACTTGATCTGCTTCAGGAAAGTCCTCCTCTCCTGCCTGATCTGATGCTCTATCATAGCAGGGGCCATGTGTTGAATTGCTTTGGAAAAGCGCCCTATCTGCATGATCTGCTCGTTGAAGAAGGCTTTTATCTTTTGGAGCACGGCAGGAGACATCTCAAAGTCTTCCTCATCTGAATATAGCTCTGGAGGGAAGACAAAGTGAGGCCCAAACTTGTAAGTTGGGCCCTCAGGAGTGAGCATTACCCCTCTCTGGATGAGCAAGGTGCGAATCAAGATTTTAGCTGCACCAGGGGTCTCCAGCTCTGCTGGGTTCTGGATGTTCATCTTTTGCTTCAGCTCAATCTCCCAAGCAGTGAAGTTGGAGGGACCCATTTCCTCAAGCAAAAGCATCAGGTCCTCCACATCTTCAAGCCTGGCTTTGCTCCAGACCTTGGCATCAGTAAGCTCTGCCAGAAGTGGTAAGTGCTCCAGAAGAACTGGGAAATGCTCTCTTAGCCAGAGCTGAGCACTTACACTCATACTCTGCCTTATGGGACCCATTTCTGCAGATGAGAAAGTGAAGGGTTTGGGCCCAGAGGCAGGGGAGGAAGGTGCTAAGTTAGCAGGCTCAAGTGAAGCTTCCTCATCTTCACTATCATCGCTTGTTAGACAGGTGGGAGAAGGGGGAGGGGCAACGAATCCCAGAGCCATAGAAATGGTTGGGTCCTGGTCTGTATGGGTTTGGGAAGGGGTAGGATTTTGAGAGGTGGAAGTGGAAGGAATGGGTTGCTCTGCACCCGAAGAAGATGGGATCTCTGGTACAGAAGGTGGGATGGGAATTTGTGATGTGAAAGTGTTTGGGAGGGGAATATCTGCACCAGAAGAGGTTGATGGTACCTCTGGTACAGAAGCTGGGGGAGAGGGATATGTGTTTAAAGGTATTTGGGAAGGTGGGGGAGAAGGTGTTTGAGGGATGGCAGAAGTAGTGAATGTTGGGGTGTCTGGGAGAGTCTGCTCTGGTGAAGATAAAGGAACACCAGGAGCAGATGATATGGGTTGTGTTTGGGTGTCTGGTGGGGAAGTAGAAGGGGTAACAAGGTTAACATGAGTAGGGGGAATAGAGGATGGGTTGGAAGGGTTTACCTCTGCTGAGTCAACATCAGCAGGTACAACATGCTCTGGAGCATCCTCCATCATCTGAGAAGCTTCATCAATAGCCTTCTCCAAGGCCTCTCCAAGATCAGAGCCAGAGTCTGACACTTGAAGAATGGCTCTCTTGGCCTTGGATTTCTTCTTGAGGGGTTCAACCTCTTCTTCCTCTTCTTCCTCTGATGGCTCATCCACCAGAATAGTTTTCTTGGCCTTCCTGCTAGCTCTTTGCTTCTTAGCAGAGCCTCTCTTGGCCTCCTCTGGCCTTTTCCTCTTGGCTGCTCCAGCCTTCTTAGTAGCCTCAGCCACTTCACCCTTCTTCTTCAAGATACTTTGAAGGGGAATCTGGTCCTCCTCTGAGGAACCAGAGAAGACAACTGTTGAGGAACCAGTTGCTCCAGCAGCCTGCTTCGAACTCTGCTGCTTCTTCTGTTGCTTCTACCCCTTAGCAGGTGAGGGAATAGCTTGAAGGGGAGGGGCAGGGATGGCTTGCTCACCATCAGAATCAGGATGGCCATGAAAGGGACCATCCTTGGAGAACATAATCTTGGACTTATGAAAGCCCTTACACCAGGATTGTCTCCATTTCTTCTCTGGAATGATTGAGTCCAGAATTAGGGTGAGTTTTGTGCCCAATGATACATTAGCATTGAACACAAACTGTTGCTCTCCTGGCAACTGGGGGCATTCTTCCTTCTGGACCTTCACCTTGTTCTTCCGCAGCACTCCCCAGAAGAACTCAGCCCAGTTACATTAGGCACCATCCAGAATGGCCCTCATAACACAGAGCCTGCCAATGAAGATGGCATCTGTGTTATGGCTCTCGCACATGAGAATCTTCACCACAATGTCGAATAAGACCTTATACTTCTGCCTAAGATGCTTGTCCAAGAAGCCCTTAGTAATATTCTGGCATGAATTTCTGGCAAACATCTTGAAGGAGTCCAACGCCTCTCCTTCTTTGTACTTCAGTGGGTCCACACCTTCCGCAGAAAGGTTACCAAAAAGACTACAGAAGTCTGCCTTCGATAAAACAACATCCTCCGAATCAATCTTGGATGAAATATGGTCTTCATGGATCTTCATCCGGATAAGGAACTGAGCAGCATATCCATCCAAGGTACGCAGATCCTTGGGAACCTTTGAAATCAACTCCTCCAGCCCAGAACGTCGAAGAAGCTCCAAAATCTCCAAAGCGGCTGGATTCTTGGTGGAATAGAAGTCCACCACCATTTCAGTCTTGAGTTTCTTGCAGACATGGTCTGGATCGAAATTGCACTTGGGTGCCATTGCTGTGAAAGAGAGAGAGAGAGAGAGAGAGAGAGAGAGAGATCGAAAGACTTGCAGAGAGAAGGTTAGGGCTTGAAAAGATACGAAACGTGAAAGGACAGATTGAATGAAATTTTTATTTAAATAGGGCAAGACGCGTGGCTTGATTAATAAATGAAGTGTGAACGCGTGTGATAGCAAATTTAATTTAGGGAACAAAATCAATTTATGCATTGATTGACATAATTTGAAAGATGTATCCCAATGATCAGAGGCCAGAGAAGTAAAAGTATACCTGTCACCTGATATTGTAACCAGATGATACCACAGCTAGTCTGGTGTTACATCTTCTCTGATGGAACCCATCTGGTCCTGGTCAGAGAAGACATTGGGCATTTCTTGAATCTGACTCAGCACCTCATCTGGGACAAGTGTCACCTGGTGCATACCTCATCTGGAGATATAACTTCTCTGATATGTCTAATCTGCAGGTATGTTAGGTTTAAATAACAAAGAATATGCAGTAAGGTATAAATAAAGGATACTTCTCTGATGTTCCCCCTAAAACAAATCTGTCTCTGGATCCAACAAGCCCAACTCAAAAGCTAACTCTCTGAATCTGGTCTCAGCCAAAGGCTTAGTTAAGATATATGCTCTCTGCTTCTCTGTTGCAATCTTTTCCATCCTTATATCTCCCTTCTCAACATGATCTCTAATAAAATGATGCCTTATATCAACATGTTTACACCTGGTATGAAGAACTGGATTCTGGGTGATTGCTATGGCACTATTGCTATCACAGAAAATAGGAGTATCCTTGGCTCTAATCTGGTAGTCTCTAAGCTGTTGACTAATCCAGAGTAGTTGTGAACAACAGCTCCCTGCAGCCATGTACTCTGCTTCTGTTGTTGATGTAGCAACTGAAGTCTGCTTCTTAGAAAACCAGGATACCAATTTATTCCCTAAAAATCGGCATGTTCCACTTGTAGACTTTCTATCTATTCTGCATCCACCATAGTCTGAATTCGAATAACCACTTAATTCTAAGTTGTCATCTGCAGGATACCATAATCCTAAATTTACTGTTCCCTTAAGATACTTCAATATCTTCCTAGCTGCTTCCAAATGACTTTTCTTGGGATTAGCTTGAAACACACTCCTACAGCAAAAGTAATATCTGGTCTGCTTGCAGTCAGGTACAGAAGAGAACCAATAAGTGCTCTATACTGAGTCTGGTCCACACTCTCTCCAGACTCATCTGGATCCATGTTGAAGTTTGTCATCATAGGAATCTTGGCTGCTTTGCTAGATCCTACTCCAAATTTCTCTAACATGTTTCTGATGTACTTTGCCTGATTTATGAAGATTCCCTTCTCTGATTGCTTAACCTGCAAACCTAAAAAGTAATTCATTTCACCCATCATGGATATCTCAAACTGACTCTGCATGAGATCACCAAACTTCTCACACAGCTTCTTGTTAGGGGATCCAAATATAATGTCATCAACATATATTTGAACCAGAAGGATGTCCTTTCCTTCTTCTTTCCTAAACAAGGTCCTATCAATCTTACCCTTAGAAAAACCATTGTCCAGAAGAAATTGAGATAGAGTGTCATACCATGCTCTGGGTGCCTGCTTCAGCCCATAAAGAGCTTTCTTAAGCTTAAACACCTTGTCACCTTGTTCAAAACCAGGAGGTTGTTCCACATACACTTCCTCAATGAGAATCCCATTAAGAAAGGCAGATTTCACATCCATCTGGTATACTTTGAACTTCATGTGAGCAGCATATGCTAAGAACAATCTGATGGCTTCTAGTCTGGCAACAGGAGCAAATGTCTCATCATAGTCTATTCCTTCAGACTGAGAATAGCCCTGAGCCACTTGCCTTGCCTTGTTCCTAGTTATGACATCATTCTCATCTTTCTTATTCTTGAAAACCCACTTAGTGCCTATCACCTTTTGATGTCTTGGTCTGTCTACCAGCTCCCAAACATCCTGTCTGGTGAATTGATTCAACTCCTCCTGCATGGCAATAATCCAATTTGAATCTTTCAGTGCCTCCTTGATGTTCTTGGGCTCAATCAAGGACACATAGCAACTGAATAAGGCAGCTAAGTTAAGAGTTCTCCTAGTCTGGACACCCTTAGTTGGATCTCCTAAGATCAGGTCATTGGGGTGATCAATCAGGGTCCTCCTTCCCGTGGTCTTGCCTGGGTGATCATCTTCTGCAGTACCTTGGTGATTATCACCACCTGCAGAAGAGCTTCCCCCTACAGGAGTGTCAACCTCTTCTGGTTCTGCTCCTTGTGAAGGCTTCTGCTTCAGAGAACCAGGAGATGGGTCATCATCTGAATCTGAATCTGAATCAAGAATAGGTGGATTGACTTTGATTACTCTGGGTGTAGTCTGATTCTGGGTCTCTTCAGAAGAATTAGAGTCCACCTTGCACTCAAAAGCAGATTCATCAAAAACAACATGAGGTGTTTCCTCCACACATAGTGAATTCTTATTAAAAACTCTAAAAGCCTTACTGGTGCTGGAATATCCTAAAAATATTCCATCAGCCACTTTGGCATCAAAGGTTCTTAATTTAGATTTCCCATTGTCATGGATGAAACACTTACATCCAAAAACATGAAAATATGAAACAGATGGGGTTTTACCTTTCCATACCTGATATGGAATCTTATTATGTCTCTGGGCAATTAGGCATCTGTTCTGAGTGTAGCAAGCTGTATTAATGGCCTCTGCCCAAAACCTTTGTGGAGTGTTATACTCTGCCAGAAGTGTTCTTGCAGCTTCTTTAAGGGTTCTATTCCTTCTTTCTGCTACTCCATTTTGTTGGGGTGTTCTGGCAGCAGATGTCTCATGAAAAATCCCATGGTCCTTGCAGTAATCCGCAATGTGTGAATTCAAAAACTCTGTCCCTTTATCACTTCTGATTCTGACTATGCTCTGGTTCTGCTCATTCTGTATCTGCTTGAAGAATTCTGGCAGCTTAGTGATAGTTTCATTTTTCTTAAACAAGAACACTACCCAAGTGTATCTTGAAAAGTCATCTACTATCACCAAGGTGTACTTCCTTCCACTGAAACTAAGAGGAGAAATTGGTCCAAACAGGTCCATGTGAAGTAGTTGAAGTACTCTGGTTGTGGTTGTGCTCTGGACATCCTTAAAGGAAGTCTTGGGTTGTTTACCCTTCTGGCATGAACCACAAACCTGATTCTTCTTAAACACTTCATTAGGAAGACCTCGAAGTAGACCTTTTCTGGCAATCTTGTTCAGTGTTTTGAAGTTAAGATGACACAATCTCTTGTGCCAAATCCAGCTGTTCTCTGCAGATCCCTTTGCAACCAGGCAAGTATTTCTTGGGCAACTGCTAAAATCTGCAAGATAAATGTTACCCTTCCTCGAGCCTATTAGCAAAATATCATTATAATCAGAAGAAAAGACAGTGCATGAATCACTAGAGAACTTCACTGAGTATCCCCTGTCACAGAATTGGGATACTGAAAGCAGATTATGCTTGAGTCCTTCAACATAGTAGACTTCATCTATAGATACTCCATTGAAGGTCAACTTTCCAACTCCTCTGGTGACTCCATAGTTGTTGTCACCAAACATCACTCTTGGCCCATTTAATGGCTTGAAATCTTGGAGATTATCCTTCTGGAAGGTCATGTGCTTGGAACATCCACTATCAATGTACCAGACATGGTTGCTTGAAAGTCTTTTCTCCAATGGGCTCTTATCTACCTGCAGAGAAATCAATTAGGTCCCCTACTAGTGCTGGGTCCTGATTGGTTAGTTGCAGGTTTTGTAGGAATCCATAGATAAAGATCATCCCTTGTTGGATGAGGAGATCTTATCTTCCTTCCAAATCTATCTACCAGAACATGTCCTCTTACAATGACATATTGAGTTACTGGTCTGATAAGGACACCTTTCCTATAAATAGGTCTGGTGTACCTTTTCTCAAATCTGGCCTTTGGAATGGCCTGCCTCAAAGACATGGTCTTAAAGGTCTGGTTGTAAGGGTACATCCTAGGAGAACCATCTCTGGTGTCATAACTACCCAGATCAGTTGGTTTTCTATAGATGGGTCTCTGGTTCTGAAAGTTAGATCTCTTCTGGTGATGGAATTCCTTCTGAGGTTTCCTGTTCTAGAATCTTCTTGGAGCATTCCACCTTTGAGATCCCTGATTCTGATTGAGGTTCTCTGGTTCAGTAAACCTCCTCTGGTATCTCCTATTCTGATTAGATTTCCTCTTAGAGTCTCCTTTTTGAGGTCCCCTAATCTGCTTAGGTTCAACTCTTTTAGGATTCCTCTGAGGTTCTCTAATCAGATTAAGCATCTGAACAGAACCATCAATCTTCATAGGTTCTCTCTTCTGACTTGTATGCTCTAGAATTTTTCCTTCCAGAACATTCACCTCTTCTGGATTATGTTTTGAATTATCAGCAGGGGGGTCCCATTTCCAACCAGGTCTGTGAATCACCATGCGATCAGAAGGATCCTCTTCATTCCGGAGTTCCACAAGTTCATCAGATCTTATAGACTTGTCTTTGGTAAAGCAATATTTATGAGATCTTTTAATAATTCCAGGATATCCTAAACCACTCTTATCATTTATGCGTTGAGAAGATCCTGAAATAATAGATAGAACATCTGGTTTCAAGGAATCTTCTCTGGGCACAGGTAACTCAATAGTTTGCTCAACTTATTTTTCCTTGATAATAGTCTAGTATTTGGCTCTAAGCTCATTGAGCTCATCCTCCTGAGAATTCTTTTCCTTCATGATTTGATCTACCAGAGTATCTCTTTCTTTGATCTTATCCTGAAGTTCAGAGACTTCTTTGGAATGATCTTTCATGAGTTCTCTGGTGGATTTTTGTTCATGAGATAAGGATTGAACTTCAGTTCTGAGCCTACCATTCTCTTTCTCAAGTTTTTGACATAATTGAACACAATTTTGGAGATCTGATAGCATTTGCTGCATATCAGACTCTCTGGAGTTACCAGATGAATTAGAGGATTCAGTATATTTGGAATTTGATAAAACTAAGGTAGTTTCTTGTACCTCATTGATGTCTGCCATCAGATATACATCATCATCAGACCCGAAATCAGAAGAAGAAGAACTGGAACTAGTATCCTCCTCATCTGCTTCTGCCAGCAATGCTCTCTTGTCTGCGTATCTCCTATCTCTCTTGATCCTTTTCTCTTCTCTTTCCCTAGGAGTAAGTTGAGGACAATCATAACTGTAGTGACCAGTCTTGTTGCATGTGTAACATGCATTGTCTCCTCTGGGACTAGGACTTGGCTCTCTCCTCCTCTGGTTGTAGTCTGATCTGGCTGGACTACTTTCTCTCCTCTGGTAGTCAGATCTGTCAGAGCTACCATCCCTCCTCTGATAATCTGATCTCCCAGAGTTGCCAGGGTTGTCATCTCTCCTCCTTTCTGGAGTTCTGAATCTGGTCTCCCTTGAGTCTCCAGATGTCTTCTCCTTTTCTGCAGGCTTGAAGGAACTCTTCCTGTCTGGTAGACTCCTTCCAATGCCTCTTGTACCTGCCATATTTTGAACTCATTTTATCTAATTTACAGGTTAGAAGTGCTACCTGCTCCTTGAGGCTCAAGTCATCTGCAGTAGACTCCTTTGGCTTGACATCAGGCTTGATAGTTGAAGAGAATGCAACACCTTTCTGACCAGAAGAGGAAACCTCTTCTGTTTGATCCTCCTCTTGAAGATCATACTCATAAGCTTTGAGATCAGACAACAGAAGATGATGATCCAGAGTGTTGAGATCCTTGTTGTCCTTGATCACAGTGTTTAATTCTCCACCTTCTGGTTAGTGAACGCAAGATTTTACTATTAATTTTTTTTTCATAATAGGTCTTACCTAAGGCACTAGCCTTGTTCAGGAGGTTTGTGAGACGCATATCCAGCTGGTCAATGGTCTCATCTAGTTTCATCTTGAAAGTGTCAAACGAATGTTGAACAGCTTGGAGCTTGTTGTCTTTAATCTTCTCTGTTCCCTCACAGAGAAGTGCAAGTTTGTCCCACATCTCCTTTGCAGTGGCACAGGTTCTGACCTTCTCTATCACTTCCTTGGTGAGTGTGTTGATAATCTCGGTTCTTGCCACCTGGTCCAAGTTGTAGAGCTTTCTTTCATCGTTGTCAAGCTCATCTTTCTTTATGAGGATTCTTTGCCTGGGGACTCTATCCTCTACAGCTTTTTGGGCTGTTTCACTAGTTTCTTCCCTGGACTCTGACCTGCCACTATCAATAGGAGTCCAGTAAAATTGAATGGGGCCACTTTCTACCACATCTAACATGCGGTGGTGAATAGCTCCCATATGATTACTCATCATGAAGCTCCAGTGGCTATAATCCTCAAATGAGAATTCTGGCAACTTGCGACTCTTATAAGAAGATTTTGCAGACATTTTGACAAAAATAAGGATTTAACAAGAATTTGAACAAAAGCACTAAAGAGCAATGGATCTGCCCGGTGACCACCAAAAGCTTTTCAAAGCAGTGGTCGTTGGACACACTGCTCTGATACCACTTGTTGGTCCCACTAGTTAGATTAATTGCGGAAGCTTAAGTTAAAAGTCTTTCAAATTCTTTTTACAAGAGCACATAAACCAATAAGAGAATAAGTAAATGAAAGCAATAAAGAACACAAGATATATAGTGGTTCGGATTTGAATATCCTACGTCCACTCTCCCTTTTATCCAAGGGGTCTCACTATCAACCAACCAACTCACTTACTTACTCACTGGAATTGGGAAGTACCAGTTCCTTCTTACAACTCCTTTAGATCTAATCCCAATCTAAAGTAGGCTACCTTCAACCTTATCTTAGAGATGAACAGGTTAAGGTCTAATAACTCCTTGAGAGTGAATATGAATGAAAGAACAATAAGGGTACTAAGAGTGATTATCAAAAGCTTGGAATGACTTATGCGCATAGGGTGTCTCTAGAGCTTTTTCTTGAACTTCACTCTTGTATTTATAGAGAGGATTAGGAAATAGCCGTTGGAGAGCTAATCCAATCAGATCCTCTATTTAAGGAAGCTTCAATCAATCAATTCCCTAATTGATTGATTGGGTTGGTGGGATCCTTAGATTGATTATCTTCAAATACTTTCCAATCCTGATCTTGTTGACTTGATTTGAATCACCAACGGTCAAATGCTTCCTCTGCCAAACTCTGATTCTCAACAGAGAAGGCAAGACCAGACACCAGGCAACCTCGGTGTCTTCTGGTCCTAACCAGAATACTCAGTAGAAACAGGGGATCAAACTGAGCATCTTTTGTTCTACCAGACTCGTCTGGTCCGGACTAGTCTGGTCTGGGGAAGGTCCTCTGCCTCTGGTCAGATCTCATCTGGTGAAGTCTTCTGGTCTGGCAGTTCCCCCTAGACTAAGTCCTAATCTAGATCATCATCTGGCTAACAGGTCCAGATGGTCCTATTACATCTTCTGGTTTGTTTTAACTCATCAAAACTGTTGGTCCCACTCGATAGATTAATTGCGGAAGCTTATGTAATAATGTCTTTCCAAAATCTTTTATAAGAGAGCAATAAACAATATTTAAAATAAAGCGATAAAAGACACAAGATATATAGTGGTTCGGATAAATATCCTACGTCCACTCTCCCTTATCACCAAGGGGTCTCACTAACAACCAACTCACAAACTTACTCACTGGAATTTCTGAAGTACCAGCACCTTCTTACAAACTCTTTAGATCTAACTTCGATCTAAAGATAGACTCACTCCAACCTTATCTTAACAAGATGAATAGGTTGAGTGTATAAACTCCTTACGAGTAGATAAGTAATTAAGAACAAAGTGTGAGTGCAATATGCGTAGTGATCAAAAGCTTAGTGTGGCTATATGCGCGTGAATGATTCTAGAGCTTTTTCCAGATCTGCACTCAAGTATATATAGAGGGGATTAGGGACATAGCCGTTGGGAGGCTAATCCAATCAGATCCTCTATATATGGAAGCTTCAATCAATCAATTCCCTAATTGATTGATTGGGTTGGTGAGATCTTGATTTATTGTCTACATATCTTCTCAATCCAATCTTGTTTGACTTGATTAATCACCAACGGTCAATGCTTCCAATTGCCTAACTCTGATTCTCTCCAGAGAAGGCAGGACCAGACACCAGGCATCCTCGGTGTCTTCTGGTCCTTATCTGGTGAACAACCAGAATACTCAGTAGAATAAGGGGATCAAACTGAGCATCTTTTGTTCCACCAGACTCGTCTGGTCCGGACTCGTCTGGTCTGGGGAAGGTCCTCTGCCTCTGGTCTGATCTCCTCTGGTGAAGTCCTCTGGTGGAGTCCTCTGGTGAAGTCCTCTGGAGGGGTCTTCTGGTGACTCTTCTGGTGAGGTCTTCTGGTCTGGCAGTTCCCCCTAGACTAAGTCCTAATCTAGATCATCATCTGGCTAACAGGTCCAGATGGTCCTATTACATCTTCTGGTTTGTTTTAACTCATCAAAACTAAGAAATTTTTATCCTAACAAAAACTATACAACTTTTATCCTAACAATCCTCCTCCTCTGCTTCTGCCAGCAACGCTCTCTTGTCTGCATATCTCCTATCTCTCTTGAGTCTTTTCTCTTCTCTTTCTCTAGGAGTGAGTTGAGGACAATCATAGTTGTAGTGGCCTGGCTTGTTGCATGTGTAACATGTGTTGTCTCCTCTGGGACTGGCAATAGGATCTCTCCTCCTCTGGTTGTATTCTGATCTGGCTGGACTATTCTCTCTCCTCTGATAGTCTGATCTGCCAGAACTGCCATCTCTCCTCTAGTAACCTGATCTGCCAGAGTTGCCATCTCTCCTCTTCTATGGTGACTTGAATCTGGTCTCCCTTGAGTCTCCAGATGACTTCTCTTTGTCTGCAGACTTGAAGGAACTCTTTCTGTCTCTGGTAGATTCCTTCCAGTGTCTTTTGTACCTGCCATACTTGGAGCTCATTTTATCAAGTTTTTGAGTTAGAAGTGCTACCTGCTCCTTGAGGCTCATGTCATCTTCAGTAGACTCTTTTACTTTTTCTTCAGTCTTTATTGTTGAAGAGAAGGCAACTCCTTTCTAACCAGAAGAAGAAATCTCATCTGATTAATCTTCTTCTTGTAGGTCATACTCGTAGGCCTTCAGTTCAGATAAAAGAAGATGATGGTCCAGAGTATTGAGGTCCTTGTTGTCCTTGATCTTAATATTTACTATTTTAATTCTCCACCTGCTCGTTAGTGATCTTAATATTTACTATTAATTTCCTTTTCAGAGTAGGTTTTACCTAAGGCACTATCCTTGTTAAGGAGGTTGGTGAGACGCATGTCCAGCTGGTCAATCGTCTCATCTGGCTTCATCTTAAATGTGTCAAATGAGTGTTGAACCACCTGGAGCTTGTTATCCTTGATCTTCTCTGTTCCTTCGCAGAGTAGAGCTAGCTTGTCCCACATCTCCTTGGTCATGGCACAGGTTCTTACCTTCTCGATTACTTCTTTGGTGAGTGTTGGGCGCGGAGTCCAGCATCTCCCAGCCGAGTCGGGCGCGATAAAGGCCCGGTGCACCAAGTCCGGCGGAGGCTATTCGACTCGTGGCGCTGCAGCTAGATAGGGTTAAAGGAAATAAAGTAGCACCTCACTACAAGTTCGGGCTTTTAGTCTAGTGGCAAGCGCTTGATCCTACAGTGAGAGTGTTGATAATTTCAGTCCTAGCCACCTGGTCCAGGTTGTACAACTTTCTCTCATCGTTGTTTAGCTCATCTATTTTCTTGAGGATCTTTTGCATGGGAACTCTGTCCTCAGCATTTTTTTGTGCAGCTTCACTGGTTTCTTCCCTAGACTCTGACCTACCATCATCAATGGGAGTCCAGTAAAATTTTATTGGGCCATTCTCAACCACATCAAGCATGCAGTGATGAATAGCTCCAAGATGATTGCTCATCATGAAACTCCAGTGGCTATAATTCTCAAAAGAGAATTCTGGCAACTTGCGGCTCTTGTAAGAAGATTTTGAAGACATTTTGAATGAACTTCAAATAATTTTAGCAAAAAAATATTAAAAAGAGCAATGGATCTGCCCGGTGACCAACAAAAGCTTTTCAAAGTAGTGGTCTAGGACACACTGCTCTAATACCACTTGTTGGTCCCACTAGTCAGTTTTAGAAAGAATGCGGAAGTTTAATTTAAAACTCTTTTGCAAGATCTTTTTACTAGAGTACAAGTATAAATAAAGAGTAAATAAATGCAATAAAGAACACACGATATATAGTGGTTTGGATGTTAAAATCCTACGTCCACTCTCCCTTTTATCAAGGGTCCTTACTAACCAACCCACCAACTTACTGACTTTCTGGAATTGAGAAGTACCAGATCCTTCTTACAGCCTTTAGATCTAACTTCGATCTAAAGTCTAACTTACTCCAACCTTGTCTAACAAGATGAACAGGTTGAGTATTCCAACTAACTCCTTAAGAGTATATATGAATAAGAACAATAAGAGTGCTTAATGCTTAGTGAGTATAGAGGCTTGGATATGAGCTTCGTGCGCGTGTCTAGAGCCTTTCTTAAATGATGCACTCTTGTATTTATAGAGGTGATTAGGGTTTAGCCATTGGGGAGCTAATCTAATCAGATCTCTATTTATAGAAGCTTCAATCAATCAATTCCCTAATTGATTGATTGGGTTGGTGAGATCCTTGGATTGATTATCTTCAAATACTTTCCAATCTGAACATGTTTAACTTCATTTGAATTACCAACGGTCAAATGCTTCCATTGCACAACTCTGATTCTTCTAGAGTAGGCTGAACCAGACACCAGATGCCCTTGATATCCTCTGGTCCAGAGCCAGTTAAGAACCAGAATACTCAGTAGAATCTAGAGATAATTCTGAGCATCTTTTGGTTCACCAGACTCGTCTGGTCTGGACTCGTCTGGTCTGGGGAAGGTCTTCTACCTCTGATCTTGATCTTCTCTGGTAAAGTCTTCTGGTGGAGTCCTCTAGTGAAGTCTTCTAGTGGAGTCCTTCGATGGAGTCCTTTGGTGAAGTCTTCTGGTGAAGTCTTCTGGTCTGGCAGTTCCCCCTAGACTAAGTCCTAATCTATTTCCTCATCTGGCTAACAGGTCTAGATGATCCTTTTACATCTTCTGGTTTGTTTAACTCATCAAAACTAATAACATTTATCCTAACACACCATCTTCTTCTCAGGCTAAGAAGAAGAAAGTTGTGTATGTGGATGTTTCAGGGAGACAGATTTACCACTTTGAGGCAATCAGGGTAGTGAAGCAAGTCTGGATCCCGAAAGGTACAACTGACACCATAGGACCCAACACCCAATGGGTACCTAAAGCCTGATCTATTTGCAGGCGGCTGTGGATCTCAACAAGAGGAGAGGAGACTCAATCAAAGCTGTTTGGTACCTAGACAGTGGTTGCTCAAGGCACATGACTGGAATAAAGAGTCTTCTCCAATAATTTCAAGCTAAGGTTGGTCCACAGGTAACCTTTGGTGATAACTCAAAAGGTTTTACTAAAGGGTTTGGTGTTTTGAAAATAGGTACAGTCAGAGTGGAGAATGTGTCATTTGTTGAAGGACTGAAGCATAACCTGTTGTCAGTGAGTCAGTTCTGTGACAAAGGTTTCAGGTTTGAGTTCTCATCAAATATATGTTCAGTCAAGGACAAATCAACACAAGTTCTTCTGTTGGTCCCAAAAAGGTTATCCGGCGGAAAACGTTTTTAGTTTATTTTTAATGAAAACCCAATTTATAAATTAAGTACTAAAATTGAAATGCAGAAATCTTAAATGCAGAAAAGTAAATAACACCGGAATTTATAGTGTTTCGGATATAACGATCCTACATCCACTCTCCCTTTCTCCAAAGGGGACTTTCTCTCTCTCCAACATACTCACGAACCACTGGAATTGCGAAGTACCAGCTCCTTCGTACAACAACTTACAACAACCTTTCAAGATGAACAGGTTAATTATAAGATCCAACTGAAACTCCTAAAGAGTGTATAAACGTTAATGAACAAGGTGAGTGTTTGGAAGAGTTCGTGTGTTCTTGTGTGCTCTTGCGCGACTCTTATATCTTGAACTCATCACAACACTCATATTTATAGTTGTGGAATTAACTAGCCGTTGGGAACTAGCAATTCAAACAACCATAATTGGAGGGATATAATCAATCAAAGATTGATTATATTGATTGATTAGTTGACTTTCAATCAAGCAATCAATCAGATCCTCCATCAGTTGACTCTCCAGATTGCCTCTTCTCAATCATAGAAACTCCAAGATCTCCTTGTCTCCAGATTACACACAGCCTCTAAGGTGGGTGAACTAATCCGTCTCCCTCATCTGGTCAGGTCTCGTCTGGTCTGGTCTCATCTGGTCAGGTAACACTTCTGCACTGAACCTCATCTGGGAGAGGTCTTCTGGTGACTCCTCTGGTCAGACTCCTCTGGTCCAAGCTCATCTGGTCAGACTCCTCTGGACCTCATCTGCTCTGGTGACTCTTCTGCTCTGGTGACTCTTCTGCTCTGGTCATCTCATCTGGTCACCTCACCTGGTACCTTCTCTGGTCACCTCATCTGGTCACCTCATCTGGTACCTTCTCTGGTCACCTTCTCTGGTACCTTCTCTGGTCACCTTCTCTGGTCACTTCTCTGGTACCTTCTCTGGTCTGCACAGATTTCTTCCCCCTTAACCAAAGACCTATTTCTAGACCAAGACTAATCTGTAGCTGACTAACAGGTTCAGCTAGTCCTATTACAAGTTCTTGTTTTAACATCTTCAAAACATCTAATCTATATCCTAACAATTTCCCCCTTTTTGATGATGTTAAAACTGGAAGAACTTAAATAAAAACAAGACAAGAAAACTTGAATTATCAAAATAGAGATTCTAGCAGGCTAGGTCAACTGATCTTCCCCCTCAAAGTATGCTCAGCTGATATTGGGGCAAAACATCAGCTGGTCTTCTTGTGTATCTGCAGGCAATCAACTTTTTGGTACCCTACTGGGTCCAGGGGGGTTAGCACAATATTTAGGAAGCCACAAGAATAGATCATCCCTTTTTGGATCAGGTGATCTTATCTTTCTTCCATATATATCCACAAAAACACACTGAACATAAGAAGCTTCGACATGGTTATTTCTTCTAGAGGCTCTTCTTCTCTTATGAGCTTGTCCAGTAGAAGAAGTAACTTGTCTTAAAGCAACAGACTTGAAATTCTTTTGATAAGGATAAGTCTTACTAGAACCATCAAAGGTTCCAGCTGGTCTGGCAGATGACTTGAAAGTCTTCTGCAGGTGAGTAGGAGTCATCTGGTTCTGCCTCTTTTGAGAAGATCCAGACTGCCTTCTACTCTGCTGGCCTGGCTGAGGTCTTTTAAAATTCCTCCTCTGCCTTTTGGGTTTTTGAGTTTTAGAACTCATCTGCCCATTAGGCTGAGTTGCCTGGTCAGCTGGCCTCTTGCCCTTATCAATAAAATTTCTAGGCTGGTCTTCTTTCTGAACATGTGAGGATTCAGGTTTAGTATAACCAAGGCCTGTTTTATCATGCTCTCTTTGAGATGAGGCAGCTATGTGTGACACAACATTGTTTGCTGTAGTCAGCTGCTCCAATCTCATCTTGAGCTCATCCTCACTTTCTCTTACAATTTTGTTTTGGTGGAAGAGTTCATCAAACTTAGCTTTCAGCAGAGTATATTCATTATCTTTCTCAATGTTTTCACCAAGCAACTTTTCTATCAGCTTAGTTTGTTCATCACATCTAGTTTTCAAGTCAGTGGACTCTTCTACCAGTGTTTGAACCTGTTCAGCTGGTAGATCAGTTGGGTTGCCAAAACATTGTGAAAGTTTCTGATTTTCTGCTTTCAACTTTGTGTTCTCTTCTTCCAATTTTTGACAAAGTTGTATAGAAGATTGGAGATCTAATAGCATCTTCTGTATATCAGACTCCTCTGATTGTTCAGAAAAAGAAGAATAAGAAGAAGAAGAGGGAGTTCGATTACATACCTCATCTGTCATAAGACATATCTCTTCGTCTGGTCCATAATTGGATGATGAACCAGAAGTGGATACCTCTTCTTCCTCATCTGCTAAGCTTCTTTTGGAGTACCTCCTGGTGTCTCTTCTACTGCATCTCTTTGAGCCCATTTCTGCAAAATTTGTTAGCACCACAAATATTTGGGTTTTCAAAAAAATGGATCTGCCCTGGTGACCACCGAGATAATTTCAAAATAGTGGTCTTTAGGACACACTGCTCTGATACCACTTGTTGGTCCCAAAAAGGTTATCCAGCGGAAAATGTTTTGAGTTTATTTTTAATGAAAACCCAATTTATAAATTAAGTACTAAAATTGAAATGCAGAAATCTTAAATGCAGAAAAGTAAATAACACCGGAATTTATAGTGTTTCGGATATAACGATCCTACGTCCACTCTCCATTTCTCCAAAGGGGACTTTCTCTCTCTCCAACGTACTCACGAACCACTGGAATTGCGAAGTACCTGCTCCTTCGTACAACAACTTACAACAACCTTTCAAGATGAACAGGTTAATTATAAGATCCAACTGAAACTCCTAAAGAGTGTATAAACGTTAATGAACAAGGTGAGTGTTTGGAAGAGTTCGTGTGTTCTTGTGTGCTCTTGCGCGACTCTTATATCTTGAACTCATCACAACACTCATATTTATAGTTGTGGAATTAACTAGCCGTTGGGAACTAGCAATTCAAACAACCATAATTGGAGGGATATAATCAATCAAAGATTGATTATATTGATTGATTAGTTTACTTTCAATCAAGCAATCAATCAGATCGTCCATCAGTTGACTCTCCAGATTGCCTCTTCTCAATCATAGAAACTCCAAGATCTCCTTGTCTCCAGATTACACACAGCCTCTAAGGTGGGTGAACTAATCTGTCTCCCTCATCTGGTCAGGTCTCGTCTGGTCTGGTCTCATCTGGTCAGGTAACACTTCTGCACTGAACCTCATCTGGGAGAGGTCTTCTGGTGACTCCTCTGGTCAGACTCCTCTGGTCCAAGCTCATCTGGTCAGACTCCTCTGGACCTCATCTGCTCTGGTGACTCTTCTGCTCTGGTGACTCTTCTGCTCTGGTGACTCTTCTGCTCTGGTCATCTCATCTGGTCTGCACATCTAATCTATATCCTAACATCTTCTATCAGGTATTAGGAAAGGTAATGTGTATTTAGCTAATTGGAGCAACACTATTCCTAATACTTGTTTTGTTGCTAAAAGATCTTCCGAGCTCAGTTGGTTATGACATAAAATATTAAACCATATGAACTTCAAGATTCTTAACAAGATCTCTAGACTTTCTCTTGTAGAAGGTTTACCTAATGAAGTTTTTAGTAAGGATCATGTGTGCAAGGCTTGTCAGGAAGGAAAATAGGTCAGAGCTACATTCAAAGAGAAAGCTACCTTCTCAACTGACAGGGTTCTCCAGCTCTTGCACATGGATTTGTTTGGCCCTGTAACACCTGTGAGTATGAATGGTAGGAAATATACCCTTGTGGTTATTGATGATTATTCTAGATATAATTGGGTTATTTTCTTGTTGAATAAGAAGAAAACACAAGTGAAGCTTCCAGAGTTGCTCAGGAGACTCAGCAATGAGAAAAATCAGTCCATTACTAAGATCAGATCTGACAAGGGCACTGAATTTATTAATTCATATATTTCTTACTATTGTAATGAACTTGGTATAGCTCATGAGACTTCTGCAGCTAGAACCCCACAACAAAATGGTATCGCTGAAAGGAGGAACATGACACTGAAGGAAGCTGCCAGGACCATGCTGGCTGAGTCAAGATTGCCCAAGAAGTTCTGGGCTGAGGCAATCAACACTGCATGCTATACTCAGAATAGATCCATGCTGAACAAACAACATGCACAGACCCCATATGAGATATGGAACAAGAGGAAGCCTCGTATCTCTTATTTCCATATATTTGGTTGTAAGTGCTTCATCCTCAACAATGGGAAGACCCAATTGAAAGATTTTGATAGCAAATCCGATGAAGGAATATTCTTGGGATATTCTGAAGTTAGTAAAGCTTTCAGGGTTTACAATTGTAGGACCCTTGTTGTGGAAGAATCACCATATGTTGTGTTTGATGAATCTGTCACTGAGTCTAGGGTAAAAGTGTTGGATCCTGACTCTGAGGAGGTCACAAGGAGAGTGACAAGGTTGAGCTTGAAGAATCAACCTGATCCCAAGGTCAAGGCAGTGCCTATTCCATGCTGGGATGATGACGAAGATCAGGATGATGATGCAAGAGCCACTCCTAAGCCCATCGCATCAGGGACAGTTGAGCCTCAAACTGAGGAACAAGCTCAACCTGAGGTAAGTACCATTAATGAAGATGTGGTCGCAGTTGAGATGACCACTGAGTCAATATATCAAGGGGAAATCAATGTCTCTGACATTGAGTTGGTAAATCCCTTTGATGTAGACTCAGGCTCATCCCCTTCTGTTCATTTCCCTGAATTTATAAAGCCTGTGGATACTAACATTGCAGGTACTTCAGGAACAACTCCAGGAAAGAGAACATGGCTAGAAGATCATCCCATTGTCCAGGTCATTGGTGATCCAATTGAGGGAGTAAGGACCAGGCGGTTCCATGGTAAGAGCGCACTGTTCTGTTGCTTTCTCTCTGAGCAAGAGGCTTATAATATTGAAGAAGCTCTCACTGACTAGAACTCGATCATAGCCATGCAAAAGGAGTTGAATCAGTTCACAAGGAATCAGGTTTGGGAACAGGTAGATAGACCTAGGCATTAAGGAGTGATTGGTGCCAAATGGGTCTTCAAGAACAAGAAGGATGGGAATGATGTTGTGGTAAGGAACAAGACAAGGTTGGTTGCAAAGGGGTATTGTCAGTCCTAAGGAATAGACTATGATGAGACCTTTGCTCTAGTGGCTAGGCTAGAAGCTATCAGGTTGTTCCTTGCATATGCAACATACAAGAAGTTTAAGGTGTATCAAATGGACCTCAAGAGTGCGTTCCTAAATGGTGTACTCAATGAAGAGGTATATGTGGAACAACCTCCCGGGTTTGAGGTTGGAGATAGAGTATACCAATTGAACAAAGCACTCTATGGACGTAAGCAAGCTCCTAGATCCTGGTATGATACCCTCTCCCAATTCCTGACTGACCATGGGTTCAGGAAGGGAACCGTGGATTGGACTTTGTTCAGGATCACTGAAGGTGATGACATTCTCTTGGTCCAGATTTATGTGGATGACATAATATTTGGATCACCAAATCATCAACTCTGTGAGAAATTCTCTAAGTTGATGACTGGTTGTTGGGATATGTTTTAGTTTTGATGATTTTCCAAAACAACATGTAATAGGTTTGAAAGCAGTCAGGATAGTATCTCTTGTTTCAGGTCAGACTAGGTTAGCTCTCAGTAGAATAGGCTGTCAGTTGAGAAGAACTCAGTTGAGGAAACACTCAGTTGAGGGGGAACTCAGCAACACAGCCTGAGGATATCAAGATGACACCAAGAAGAACTAACTGAAGCCATGCTAGCAACCTGAACCAGAAGAGAAGCCTGGAGGATGTCCCACCGAGTGTAAACCAGGCTGATCTAAGCTAAGTCAGGTGGACCACTCGGTGAAGAGCATGATCAGGAAGATCAGTGTTGCACCAAGTAGACCCTGAAGGAGTCAGGCTATTGTGGTCAGGGAAGTTTTTCATTCAGCCTTATGACAAACTTCTTGGAGAGATCTTCAAACAGTCCCTGAAGGACAAATACACTGAAGATGTTCAGTCCACTGAAGATCATCAAAGATCTGAGTCAAAGATCCGTTGGATCAAGTCCACGTGGACCAATCAGCACAAGGCAGCAAATCTGACACTGACAAGGCTGCATTCCAAGAAAAGTGGTTGAAATCATTGAATGTTGGATTCAAATGTAATTCACTCCAACGGTTACATTTGAATCCACATTATAAATACAAGCTCATAGCTGCGGTTTGAAGTGTGTGTGAAGTAAGAAAAATCAACACCTACGAGCTGTGAAGGTGTGAGTGTTTAGTGCATTTCAAAGGGAGCTATAAGGAGGCACTTCTTACACCTAGAACACTGACCATTAGGGTCTTCACAGATATATAATGAGTGTTCAGCTTGTAACTCATAGCTTAGAGAGGTTTTCCTAATCTTAGCTTAAGGCTAACACATTGTAAAGAAAACCTCACCTAGTTGGAGAAAAACCCAACCGAAACCAAAACCCTCTTGTTAGGTTTGTTGGTAGTAAGTTTTTTTGTGAGTAAGGAGAGGCAGCCCAGGGAGTGGCGTGAGTCCAGTGTATCTGTGCACCTTGGCACGTTAAAAACAAGAATCTCAGTTAGTGGATTTTCTGTTAAATCAGGTCGTGGATGTAAGAGCTTGAGTCTCTGAACCACGTTAAACTGAGCGTTCTTATCTTTTAAAGTATTTACTAAAGTGGTGTGAAAATCTGCTCACTGAGAGCATTGTTAAAAGAAAACTTTTGTTAAGCATTCAGGTCGGGGAGAATCCTTCTCACTGACCAGTTCAGGTAACGCACTTGAGAGTTCAACATCTCGAGTCACTGTGTTACTTAGAGCATGAGTTTCCAAGTCCTCACACTGACAGGGTAACTCAGTCTCTGAGTAATGCAGTGACTTGAAATGAAACCTCTCGAGTCACTGCCTTGTTACGAGACTGGGCTCGCAAGTCAATTGCACTGACTTGAGTGCTTTGACTCGTAGCAATGCAGTGACTTGAGTATTATTCACTCTTGCTGAACTCCCTGAGCAAAAGGTTTAAAAAAATTGCTCCTGAATTCCCATTTTTGCTATTCGAAAATGGGACCAACAATTGGTATCAGAGCGGGTTGTTCACATGACCACTGATCCAGTTTTGTTAAGAAAAATGGTCAACCGAACAGATTTTAAATGTTTTAAACTATGGGAATTCCTGCATATTTCAAACTATTACCTGTATTCTGACACTCAACTTGTAATAGAAAATCATTTGGTTAGAAGTTTTGGAATCATCGAAAAGGGGGAAATTGTTGGGATATGTTTTAGTTTTGATGATTTTCCAAAACAACATGTAATAGGTTTGAAAGCAGTCAGGATAGTATCTCTTGTTTCAGGTCAGGCTAGGCTAGCTCTCACTAGAATAAGCTGTCAGTTGAGAAGAACTCAGTTGAGGAAACACTCAGTTGAGGGGGAACTCAGCAACACAGCCTGAGGATATCAAGATGACACCCAGAAGAACTAACTGAAGCCATGCTAGCAACCTGAACTAGAAGAGAAGCCTGAAGGATGTCCCACTGAGTGTAAACCAGGCTGATCTAAGCTAAGTCAGGTGGACCACTCAGTGAAGAGCATGATCAGGAGGATCAGTGCTGCACCAAGTAGGCCCTGAAGGAGTCAGGCTACTGTGGTCAGGGAAGTTTGTCATTCAGCCTTATGACAAACTTCTTGGAGAGATCTTCAAACAGGCCCTAAAGGATAAATATACTGAAGACGTTCAGTCCACTGATGATCATCAAGTCAGTGAAGGATGGAGCTACCTAAAGTCAGTGGGTCTTGGTCAACCCACTGAGTCAAAGATCCATTGGATCAAGTCCACCTGGACCAATCAGCACAAGGCAGCAAATCTAACACTGACAAGGCCGCATTCTAAGAAAAGTGGTTAAAACCATTAAATGCTGGATTCAAATGTAATTCACTCCAATGGTTACATTTAAATCCATATTATAAATACAAGCTCATAGCTGCGGTTTGAAGTGTGTGTGAAGTAAGAAAAATCAACACCTACGAGCTGTGAAGGTGTGAGTGTTTAGTGGGTTTCAAAGGGAGCTATAAGGAGGCACTTCTTACACCTAGAACACTGACCATTAGGGTCTTCACATATATATAATGAGTGTTCAGCTTGTAACTCATAGCTTAGAGAGGTTTTCCTAATCTTAGCTTAAGGCTAACACATTGTAAAGGAAAACCTCACCTAGTTGGAGAAAAACCCAACCGAAACCAAAACCCTCTTGTTAGGTTTGTTGGTAGTAAGTTGTTTTGTGAGTAAGGAGAGGCAGCCCAGGGAGTGGCATGAGTCTAGTGTATCTGTGCACCTTGGCACGTTAAAAACAAGAATCCCAGTTAGTGGATTTCCTATTAAATCGGGCCGTGGATGTAAGAGCTTGAGTCTCTGAACCACGTTAAACTGAGTGTTCTTATCTTTTAAAGTATTTACTAAAGTGGTGTGAAAATCTGCTCACTGAGAGCATTGTTAAAAGAAAACTTTGGTTAAGCATTCAGTTCAGGGAGAATCCTTCTCACTGACCAGTTCAGGCAACACATTCGAGATTTCAACATCTTGAGTTACTGTGTTACTTAGAGCATGAGTTTCCAAGTACTCACACTGACTGGGTAACTCAGTCTCTGAGTAATGTAGTGACTTGAAGTGAAACCTCTCGAGTCACTACCTTGTTACGAGATTGAGCTCGCAAGTCAATTGCACTGACTTGAGTGCTTTAACTCATAGCAATGTAGTGACTTGAGTATTATTCATTCTTGCTAAACTCCATGAGCAAAAGGTTTAAAAAAAATTGCTCCTGAATTCCCATTTTTGCTATTCGAAAACAGGATCAGCACTGGTAAATTTGAGATGTCTATGATGGGAGAGATGAACTTCTTTTTAGGATTGCAGGTCAAACAGATTGATCAAGGGATTTTCATTAATCAGGCCAAGTATACAAAAGACTTGATTCAGAAGTTTGGAGTTCAGAATTGCAATTCAGCTAGGATCCCAATGAACACAAATTGGAAGATGGATCCTGACACTGAAGGAGCTTCAGTGAACCAGACTGAGTACAGAGGGCTGATTAGATCGTTATTGTACCTGACTGGAAGTAGGCCTGATATTACTTTTGCAGTTGGTGTGTGTGCTAGGTATCAGTCTAACCCTAAGAGAAGTCATTTGGAGGCTGCTAAGAGGATACTTAAGTATTTGAAAAGGACAGTTAATATAGGATTATGGTATCCCTCAGATAACAACTTAGAACTGACTGGGTATTCAGATGCAGATTATGGAGTTTGTAGGATTGATAGGAAATCAACCTCAGGGACATGTCACTTTTTGGGGAGTAAGTTGATCTCTTGGTTTAGTAAGAAACAAAATTCGGTGGCAACATCCACAACTAAGGCTGAATATATGGCTGCAGGTAGTTGTTGTGCTCATATTTTATGGTTGAGACAACAATTGAGAGACTACCAAGTGTTTGCAAATGAGGTCCCAATTTATTGTGACATCAATAGTGCTATAGCTATCACTCAGAACCCAGTGCTTCACACAAGGTGTAAGCATGTGGGTATTAGGCATCACTTTATAAGAGATCATGTGGAGAAGAAGGATATTAGGATGGAGAAGATTCACACTGACAGGCAAAGAGCTGACATCTTGACTAAGCCTTTGGCTGAAGCAAGGTTTATGGAACTGTCAGTGGAGTTAGGTCTCTTAGATCCGGGAGAGCACTCAGTGTAGGATCTAGGGGGAACTCTAGTTCAGAGTTCAAGGGGAAACTCAGGCCAGACTCGACTCAACGAGGTATCAAGGTGCAATAATGTCTCCCTGACAGGTATGAGTCCAATCCGGACTTTATGAATTTGAATTGTCTCACTGAATCTTTCGTCCTAAAAATCATCATTAAATGTTGACCGTTTTCATTAAAAGTGTGCCTATTGATATTTAAACCCATGCGTGTCGGAGCATTTAATGCGCACAGTTACTTTTTCATACGTGTCTGTTTTATACGGAATATGACTGACGATGGGTAAATGATTGATAAGAGATTAATCTTGGCCCTTCAATTCAAAACTTTTCAAATTCAGGGTTAATCTCAGCCACACGTCAGAGTAACTGTTCAATTCATATCAATCTGAAAAGCCATTTGAGAAATTTACGCAAACACAACACTCACATTGCACACTGAACTTTCTCTTATTCAAACCTTTTCTGCAAATTTTTCAAAACTTCCAAAATACTCTAATGGCTTTTCTTGACACCGCTTGGACCACGGATGACCTCAATGACGTCGTCGAGAACAAGCTTGTCAACATGGAGCACATGATATCCATGGATGGACCGTGTCTCAAGGTTAAGGAGATCCAGCCCATGTTCGAGTGGATCTCTAAGGTGTTCCTCGACAAATACTTCTCAAAGAGGTCATCCTCTGTGCTTCCGAAGGCGGTTGTGGAAGCTTATTTGCGTATGTTCATGAGGAAGGGTGAACTATTCACGCGGGTGACCGTGCTGGTGCCCACGGGGGAGAAGAATGAAGAAGGAGAGAACCTCTACAACGAGGAGCACAGGGATATCAACCTCTGGAAGGCGGTGAAGGAGGTGTTTGGGTTACCCTTAACTGGAATTAATCCCAATGTGTACATGGAGACCAAGGAGGGTGAGCTCCTGAGGAAGCGGACAAAATCGAAATCACCCGAGTTCAGGGCGAGGCAACATAAGGACACACTCAAGCCTGCATATCGAGCTCTCATCAATATCATGTCCAAGATGGTGATGGGCACTGTTGGCTCCCATGAGCAGCTGAGTCTGCCAAAGCTGGGGATTATGGGCGCTTTGGTGGATGGAGTTCAAGCCAATTGGGAACAGTTGTTTCTGGATTAGCTGTGTCAGGCCGCATTGGACAAGCTCAAGAAAGACGAGGAGAAGAAGCACATTTCTATGGGTTGACTTGAATGCAAAATACTAGTATTACCAGTAGTTACCCCACAAGAGTATGGGATCACAGTAGTATTAGCAAGTATAAGGACCAAGTATATCGTACCCAAGGGAAGGTATGTATGCGAATATGACCATGGAGATCTACGCATCGTAGTTAATATGAGTGGATGTTCGGTTTGAGGAATGAAATTAAACTACACTCTAATCTATTAATATGAATGCACTTAATAAAAGTGAACGTTTAACTAAGGTTTGAATGAAATATGAGATGGTGATGCTCAGGATAGGAATCCCTATGTATACTAACGGAGCTGGTACGATAACTAATATAACTGTGATGTACAAGTATTAATCCTAAGTGTACTAAAACTAGGCAATCAACTTCCCTATTCTAGCACCAGATTGAGAGACTAAAAGCTCAAGAATTAACCCTAATACTTCGTCATATCAACCTACTTCACAACCCACTAAACAAGTTATATAGATTATGCTTAATTAATGAGACCTTTATTTACCCACGGTGATACGGTCATCCTCCCTAGATAAACCGGTAGATTATAAACCCCTTCTATAACCCTATCATTAAGCATACTCGTTATTAAAGAGTGATAAGATCGTCCTCTCTCTAACAATTTTCGTACTCAATTCTAAGATAATTCTAGGGTTTATTTTAAGAATTCAATTAATTAAGAGAA
Organism: Ballota nigra; assembly: GCA_947034835.1. Lineage (NCBI taxonomy): Eukaryota > Viridiplantae > Streptophyta > Magnoliopsida > Lamiales > Lamiaceae > Ballota > Ballota nigra. The sequence goes on along the minus strand of OX344729.1, from coordinate 67,129,732 downwards.
CTAGCACTAAATATTATGAATTATCCTAATTATGTACCAACATCCTACTTCTACGAGTTCATCCTACCCCAAGCATACAAAGGTTCTAGCCTAACATGTTGAATACGAAAACAGAAGCAATTGGACGAACAATAAACATAAACATGATGAATTTAGTTAACGAACTCAAAAACATAACCTAGGTTTAAATCAATGAATCAAAGTCTAAAAAACGAATCTCAATTAATAATAAAAGCTAGGTCTGAAAGTATTAAGTGTCGAAGAAAGAAATACGGAAAGAAAACTCTAATCTATGAATTCGTAGTTCAAAAACCTCAATTATAGGTGCAAAATCTCTTGTTAAACTCTCCCCCAAGCTCCTCTCTATTAAATTATATCTCTAAGTATGAAGTGGTGTCCAAAAACGTGCTCGGGACGAAGTATATATAGGCATGGGCCGGTTAAAAACGTCATGGACCGAAAAATCCCACAAAACACTCTACTCGAGCACCTACTCGAGCACCCAGTGCTCGAGTGATTGCACTCGAGCACACACCTCTTCCAGACTCCAAAAACTGCTCGAGCTCTCCTTACTCGAGCACTTAGTGCTCGACCGCGACTACTCGAGCGCACTGCTCGAGTGCTCTCTCTCTTACAGAACCTCAGGTGCTCGACCCCACATGCTCAAGCACTAAGTGCTCGACTTGAATCCCCTTGAGCACCCTGCTCGAGTGCTTGAGCACTTTGTGCTCGAGTCTACTTGCTTGAGCACCTCCAAGTGACACTTTTTCTTGCTCGAACTAATACTTTTTGTATTTCTTCAATATCTTCTCATTCGGGCATCCGTTTGAGTCGATTCAAAGTCCAACGAACTCTATTTTCTGCCCTCTATCCATCTATGAGCATCAAAGAGACAAATTCGTTAGTTCATGAAAATAGTAATCAATTAACTCTAAATACTCATCGAAATCATTCGAAACATGGGCAAATCGAGCTATAAATCCTAACAATTTCACGCCTAATCATGGGTGCCATTCTGCCTTTTGGCACGAGATTGTATATGTTGATCATCCACTCCTGCCCTGGATGTACCTTCGACATGGAGGATGACCTGTCCTCGAGGAAGGTTACGTTCAACACTAAGGGTGACACTTATTCCATCCTTGGCCTGACTGACCCCAATGCTCCTCCAAAGGGTCAGAAGAAGAAGCAGGCGGCCAAGGGGAAGAAAGTGGTTGCTAACCTCCTCGAGAGGGTAGATGAGCTCTTTGAAAAGAGCAAGTCAGATGAGCTCAAGGAAGTTCAGACCTTGACTGCCTTTGTTATCAACAACAGTGAAGAAGTTTTGAGAGATGCACTCCCACCTCCGCCGGCCAAGTATGATGCCAAAGAGGGGGAAAAGGAGAAGCCAAAGAAAAGATCTCTCCGAGGCATCAGAGCTGAGAAGAATGAAGTGTTGAAGAGAACACCCAGGAAGTCAGGCAGACTAGCAGCAGTGGCTCAAGCTAATGACCCAATTCCTCAACTTCCATCCATTCCAGAATCTTCTTTGGAGCGCTCACCGGTGAACACAAGGAAGAATCCAATCACATATGACGCTGACAAAGTAGATGAATTGTGTGCGGAAACATGGGGATCTGCCCCTGAGAAGAGTGAAGCTCAGCACAGGGCTGAAATTGCCCAGAAGGAGAAGATGAGGATTCTTGAGAAGAAGGTTGAGAAGCTGACTGACATCACTGATTTAAAACAGAGAGAACTTGATGATGCAATGATCAGTCTACTGAGGAGAAAGAAGGCGAAGCCTGAACCAAAGAAGTACAGGAAGAAGCCAACGGCAATGAAGATAAGTCTACTTCAAGTGCAGAAGCCTGAGGAGCCAGCTGAGAAGACTATACTCATTGATGATTTCATCTCTGAGAAGCTGAAGGAGTTTTGGTTGGATGCGCGAGATGAGTTCATCAGGCTGTGGTACATCATGAAGAAGTGGGGTGACTCTGACGATATTGATGCTCACTTCATCGACTTCATGTCCGACAACCACCCTAAACTCTTGAAAGGAATCTTGGAGGAGGCTGACACTGCAAGAGTTCAAATCAAGGCCCCTGAGTTCCTTACTCGCCCACCTCCACTTCAACCTAATGGGAAGAGCTATGACTCAAAGGCTATCATGGCTGAAGTCTTCAAGATTGCCAAGGCTGAGGGGTACCTGAATCAACTAGATAGGCTTGACGAGCTGAAGGACAGAGTCTACAATGGCTATGGACTTCGACCTGAGATGAGGAAGATCTAGTTGTACCCTAACTTTAGTAATAGATAGGATTCATTGTACTCATGCTCATATTTATCAATGAAATCTATTACTTTGCCCACAGACAAAAACTCATTGTCTTTTTGGCTATTATTTATTTTCTGTACTTATCAAGAATTTCTCTAACACTGATCATGTCTTATAGATTAGGACTTATTTCCTCTAAGTGTTTTGAGGATCTTTTCAGTGTTTTGGCATCATCAAAAAGGGGAAAATTGTTGAGACAATGTCAGTTTTGATTAAAATCCCAAAGATCCTGAAAAGATGAGTTGCCTAAGTGTTGTAATAGTCAGGCTAGTCTTGGTTAGGTTTGTAAGTTAGAATATTTTACATTCACAACTACACAATGAGAGGAGTACTCATTGTTGGCAATCAAGACTGAAGCCTGAGACACAAGAGCACCATCCTGAGCTTATGGCAGTTCTTCTAAGCTGACTGAGTAAGTGTCAGGATGAAGAACATGATCATGAGATCATTGCTAACTCAGCCTGAAGGGAACAGGAAGACGCTGAGTATTTGGGAAAAGACTTGGAGTAGGATCCAAGCAAGTCAAAAGGAATATGCCAACGCCGAAAAACGTATGTAGATGAGGACAAACCTGAACTCAGTAAAGACAAGACAGAACTGAAGAATGAGTTCTGACATTCTCACCTACCTGATGACGTGGACCAATTAGAGAGCGCCAAGTCATGTACGGACACTGACTTGACCCTGACATCGCTGCACAATTCAACGGGCATGCATTTAATGCAATTACCAAATACATGCAAGGATGGCTGCTGCATGGAGATTGTATCCGTTGAAGAATCCTACAAGAAAGACAACCTAGAAGGTTATCTCCTCCAATGGATAGTTTTCAAAGTTGCCTATAAATACAAAAGACCTTGGACCCAATCAAGGTCAGAAATTACTCAAACTCTCAGCGTTCAAAGCATTCGTAGCATTCAAAGAAGCACTTGAAAAACCTAGAATTTCCCAAGTGTTTCTTGAGAAGAGAGTTATTTTGTATTCTACTAAGCGTAACATACATATATTAAGCTTAGAGTGATTATTCAATCCTTAGCATAGCTTTGCCTTGTAAGGATAATCACAAATAGTTGGAATCCAAACTGAAACCAAAACCCTCTTAGTTAGGTTTGTTGGTTGAGGTTAGTTAGTTGGTAAGAAGGAAGAAGGGTCAATAAGACTGATCTTGGTGCACCTTGGCACGTTAAAAACAAGCCAATCCATTAGTAGATTCTCCTGTTGAATCAGGACCGTGAACGTAGGAGCTTGAGTCTCTGAACCACGTTATCTCTCTGAGTTTTTACTGCTTTGGTTATTGCTTTATGTTTTTATATTGCTAAGTAATTCATTGCATATTTTGTCAGTGCTAAATCAATTAGCCTGACTCATTAACTCAATGCACAGCCCTTCTAACCACAAATTCTTAAGAGGAAAACAAGTTTTCTAAAAGCAAACGTAAAACAAGTTGTTGGGAAATTGTATAGACTTAAGTTTTGATTAAGATGCAAAAATATTCCTCCTAAGTTATTTGTAAGTGAAATTATTCAGTAGAGATAGAATTTTAGATAGTCAGTTCAAATGTTAAGGAACTGAAGTGCAGTTAGTAAATTCTGGAGTGTATTGAAAGAATGAAGTCTGCTGAAGACGAAGTCCGCTGAAGACAAAGTAATCTGAGGAATTAGTCTAAGTCTTGAATGTTTTCTAAGTGCATTCTCACAAAGACTAAAACCATCAGGAGAGGACCAAGGTCCACTGATGTGAACTAACAAAACACATTCAATGCTAAACACATTAAAAGCTGTTAGTTAATCTGGTTGGAACAAGGCAAAATGAATTTCAGTGAAGCTTACAATAAATGAAGGAATAAGAAGGTTCTCTCAAACGAGTTCCACCTTAATGCAAGACAGGATTCTAAGCAAGCAGACTGAACGGCCCAATGAGAAGATAACACGTAGGTGTACTCTACTGACAGCCGACCTGTCCCATACTGACATGTACCAAAAGTCTTTCCCTAGCTTTCCCCAGAAAGTTGATGAATATGCATGGTCTTTCAGCCGTTTCTTGACAAGACTTAAAGCTTCAAATAGAGCCATTTGAACCAATCAGATACAAGAAGACTTACTTGAGAAGATTCAAATCCAACGGGAAGATTTTCAAGGAAGCCTATAAATACAGAAGGACATGCTCATTTCTATGCACGGGAAACTCACAAGATCAAAGCTATCTCTACATTTATAACTATCTAGAAGCACTCGAAATTACCTTTGTTTCCCAAGTGTTTCACATCTGTAGAGAGCTTAACAAACCTTCTGTAACCAAGCTTAAAAGTTATATCCAAACCTTAGAAAGAGATAAATCCATCCTAAGCCTTGAGCTAAACTGTAAAGATTATCTCACATCAGTTGGAACCAAAAACCTACTCAAAACCCTACTCAATTGTTAGGTTGAGAGTTAGTGTTAAGTGGTATTAGTAATCTGATTATTTGTACCAGTCTGAAAGCTGGTTTATTTTGGGAACTAGGACCTGGAATTATCCTAGTGATCAATCATCCTAAGAGAGGATTAATTGATCAGTGCACCTTGGCACTATAACATAAGGAATTCCAAGTGAAAGGAATTCTCATGTTTAATCAGGACAGTGGACGTAGGAGATTCATCTCTGAACCACTTTATATCTTGCGTACTTACATTCTGCTATTTCCTAAGTGTGTGTTATCCAATCAAAGTTTATCAAGTAAAATGAATTTTCTAAAGGGCTCACTAATCCGCATTTGAAAGCTAATTAGATAGTAGTTCAACTGAAAGTCTTGAGCTTTCAGTGGAGGTATTATCTCAGTAATCTTTCACAAGTAATTCTCAGCAGACCTAAAGTCCACTGACGAGTTACTATCTGAAGTAACCTAATAAGTTTTTAAGAAGTTTAAATTTGTAACCTCAGGTGTATTCCCCCCCCCCCCCATACACCTGTCTACTCATTTCGGGACCAACAATTTGTATCAGAGCAGTGGTTCAAAAGACTTGATCTTATTGATAAACTTGTTTAGATATTATGGCTGACAATGCAGCTAGGGTAGCACCACCAGCGGAGAACAATATGGGAGTTAATCCTTTGAACCATATGTCCCATCACAAGCTTCCACAATTCTCAGTGGAAAATTATGACTTCTGGAAGATCATAATGAGAGCTCATCTTGCCTGTGTGCATAATGAAATGTTAAGGGTAATTACTAAAGGTCCATTTATTTTTATGACCCCTAACCCTAGAACCACAGCTGAGACTATTGCAGATCCAAGAGAAGAATGACCCAAGGATGAAGATAACTTCACTGCAGATGAAAGGAGGAGAAACAACCTCAACTTCATAGCCATGAATATTCTCTACACCACCATTCCAGATTCTATAATGGGAAGAGTGATCCATTGCAAGACTGCAAAGGAGCTTTGGGACACTCTTGCTCTCATGTGTGAAGGAACTGATAAGATAAAGGAGAACAAGCTTTTTGTAGCTGTTCAAAAGTATGAGCAGTTCACCATGGAGCCCACTGAGACCATTGACCAGCTTGATGGGAGGTTCACTGACATAATGAATAAGATAAATTCTCTGGGTAAATTCTATACCAAAAGAGAAGTTGCCTTAAAGATCCTGAGAGGTTTAACCTCAAGATGGGATGTATACTCTATGATGATGCAGAATACCAAGGATTTATCCAGCATGTCTATGCAACAGGTATTCTCTGAACTCAAGGCTTATAAGTTTGATCTTAACAGGAAGGGCTCCTGATGAGACCTCAGCTGAGAAGGGAGTAGCCTTCAAAGCTAAGGAGACTGAGCCAAAATCCCCAAAGCCACAAAAGAGTACAAAGGCAAGCAAATCTCAAAGCAAGGTTGAGATGCAAGAGGAACTCAGCCTGATGGCTAGAAGTTTTGAAAGATTTAATAGCCGTTTTAGCAAGTATAAGAGATTTTACAGGGATAACAAAGAAGGGAGAAGTTATCCACAAAAAGACACCAGAATAGGAGAGAAAAGCTCAACTGAGCTGGAAAAGAGAAAAGATTACTAGAACTATACCAAAGGTGAAGGATCATCATCAAAGACCAAGAAGTCTACTGAGGAAAAGAATGATGATGCCAATAGATGTTTCCAATGCTAGAAGGTTGGGCACTTTCAATATGATTGTCCTCAACTGAGCACCAAGGAAAGAAAGGAAAGGCAAGCCAAAAGAGACAGGAGATATGGAGAAAGGAAAGCCATGATGGCTGAGGATGTTGATGAAGATCTGGAGTCATCTGATGGACTGTTCTCAGACAGCAGTGATGATGACATGTGCCTCATGGCAAGAGAAGAACCAGAGGTACAATCTAAACCATCCATTTCTCTAGAACACACACCTGAGCTAAGCTCAGAGTCAACTAAGGAACTCAATCTTCAGTCCGCTTTGGAACAATTGATGATTGATTTCTCAAGGTTGCAAGAAGCAAGTTTTTGTCTCCAAGATGAAAACAAAAATCTCCTGAGAGAAAACTCTAAGTTGATTGAGTCTGGGAATCAGGCAGATCTTAACTCAGCTCAATCTACCATTGAATTGACAAAAGAGGTGGAAACCCTCAAGAGTCAAGGAAATGGCAAAGATCAACTGATAAAAGATCTTACTGAATCTAAGATAAAGTTAACTGAAGAGAACTTAAAACTGGTAAGCCAAGTAAAGGATTCTCTCCTGAAAATTGATGCCTTACAAAAATTTGAAGAGACCTTGTTAAAAAGGATTGATGCTCTTAGCAAACCCTCTCTTGCCATAGAGGAGATTCAAAACTTTCAAATCAATCCTAATAACAAGTGTGGGATAGGTTTTATCCCAAAACCTTCAGGAGGTCCTCTGAGTGTTGTTTCTTCAAGTGGTACAAAGAGAGTTTTTGTTAAGTCTGTGACCTTTCAACCACAGATTCTAGATAAAGGAAGAAGACCAGCTGAGGTCCAACAAAAGAGAAGTCAAACTCAGCCAAAACCAAATGGAAAGGCTCAGTTGACCAATCAAACTAGATCTCAGCAGAGGTACTATCAGTCGAGGTCTTCACAGATAAAGCAACCTCAGCTGAAAGCACCCAGGCATGAGCACTCCTCAAGGAATGACTCATACAGAAGACCTATTCCTTTTTGCCTAAAGGAAAAGGTCCTTCATACCTTTATCAACAAAAACTAAGGCCAGGTGCACCCAAGCCTAAAAGAAAGAATGTAAAGAAGTTTCTTGTTCCTTCAAAGGCTGACACCCATAGAAAGTTTACTCCCAAGGCACCTAGGGAGATAACAATTTATGTAGATGTTTATGGAAGACAAATTAGCCATTCTAAAGTGATTAGAACAGTGAGGCAAATTTGGATTCCGAAAGTTACAGCTAACCTGGTAGGACCCAACACAAAATGGGTACCTAAAACTTGATTTTGACTGCAGGGCTCAGTGGACCTCAACAAAGGAGAAGCTCTAAAATCTTCAGTCTGGTACTTGGACAGTGGATGTTCCAGGCACATGACTGGGAACAAAGATCTCCTGATAGAATTTGTTGAGAAAGAAGGTCCACAAGTCACCTTTGGTGATAATTCACAAGGAGCCACTAAAGGTTATGGTACTTTACTAATCGGCTCGGTAAGAGTAAGCAATGTATCCTATGTCAGTGGACTTAAGCACAATCTTTTGTCCATAAGTCAGTTTTTTGATAAAGGATACAGTGTTGAATTTTCATGTAACCTGTGCTTTGTCAAGAATATATCTTCACAACAGGTACTACTAACTGGGTCAAGGAAGGGAAATATCTATCTTGCAGATTGGAAGTCTTGCACACCAAATGCATTTCTTATTGCAAAGAGCTCAACTGATACTAATTGGCTATGGCACAAGAGACTAAGTCATCTGAACTTCAAGATGATGAACAAGATAGCAAGACATGGACTGGTGGAAGGAATGCCAAATGAAGTATACATCAAAGAACATATTTGCAAAGTCTGTCAGGAGGGAAAGCAAGTAAAAGCATCTTTCAAAAGCAAAGTAGCAACCTCTACTGACAGAGTACTTCAATTGTTGCACATGGATCTATTTGGTCCAGTAACCCCTGTAAGTATCAATGGGAGAAAATATACACTTGTTGTTGTTGATGATTTCTCCAGGTACACTTGGGTGGTATTTCTAGCAAGCAAAAAGGAGACTCAACTCAGGCTACCAGAACTTCTGAACAAAGTTAGCAATGAAAAGAGCCTGAATATTGTAAAGATAAGGGTACTGAGTTCATTAATTCTATAATATCTAATTTCTGCAAAGAGTTAGGTATTGCTCATGAGACCTCAGCTGCAAGAACTCCACAACAAAATGGAGTAGCTGAAAGAAGAAATAGGACTCTCAAGGAGGCAGCAAGAACAATGCTTGCAGAAGCTCAAGTTCCTAAAAGATTTTGGGCTGAAGCTATTAATACTGCCTGCCACACTCAAAATAGATCCATGGTAACCAAACATCAAGGAAAAACTCCATATGAGTTATGGAATGGCAGAAAGCCACAGGTATCTTACTTTCATATCTTTGGTTGCAAGTGTTTCATTCACAACAATGGGAAAACTCAACTGAAAGCTTTTGACAGCAAAGCTGATGAAGGAATCTTCTTAGGATATTCCCAAATCAGTATAGCTTTCAGAGTTTATAATTGTAGAACTCTTGTTGTGGAAGAAACACCTCATGTGGTCTTTGATGAATCTACTTTTGAGTCCAGGAGTAAGGAGAATGAGGAAGTGATAAGCAAAACACTAACTAGACTGAGTATCAAGTCTAAAGGCTATCCTGAGAATTGTGTTGATACATACATCCCAACCTGGGATAACTTCAATGATCAACAATTTAAAGAGGACATTCAAAATCAAACCACTCCTCAAAGCTCACCTGAGAGCTCTCCTGAACAAGCAACTGAACTGATGAACACTGTCCCAGTTCAAGAGGTAACTAATATCGATGAAGATGTGGTCACAGCTGAGACATCCACTGAGTCCATCATTCAAGGGGGAACCCATGGTACTACCATTGAGAATGAGAATACCTTGAATGATGACTCAGGACTTCAACCCTCTGTTTAATTTCCTGAATTTGATTTCATTCCTATATCTAGTGACTCAACTTCAGAAGAGTTAAACTCTACTGAAGGGCATCAGCCTAGGAGAACATGGCTCTCAGATCACCCTGTTGAGCAAATCCTAGGTGATCCTACCTCGGGAGTCAAAACTAGAAGTTTTCATGGAGAAAGTGCTTTGTTTTGTTGTTTTTTATCTAACCAAGAACCAGGTTCTATTGAAGAAGCACTTAAAGACTCAAACTGGATCATTGCCATGCAAGAAGAGCTAAACCAATTCACAAGGAATCAAGTATGGGAACTGGTAGACAGACCATATCATTGCAATGTGATTGGTACCAAGTGGGTTTTCAAGAACAAGAAGGATAAAAATGATGTCATAGTCAGAAACAAGGCCAGGCTAGTTGCAAAGGGCTATTCTCAAGTTGAAGGTTTTGACTATGATGAAACATTTGCCCCGGTGGCCAGATTGGAGGCAATAAGGTTATTTCTTGCTTATGTTGCTTACAAGAAATTCAAGGTGTATCAAATGGATGTCAAGAGTACTTTCTTGAATGGAGTACTCAATGAGGAAGTCTATGTGGAGCAACCCCCAGGTTTTGAAGAAAGTCACAAAGTATATAGACTGAGGAAAGCTCTATATGGACTGAAATAGGCTCCAAGAGCTTGGTATGATACTTTGTCACAGTTCCTTTTGGATCATGGTTTTATCATGGATCATAGACTGAAATAGGCTCCAAGACCAGAACCTCAGGAAGGTTGGCTGCAAAGTCAAATGGTTCAACTGAGTCAGTTGAGGTACTTCCTATCCTAAACCCTGAACCTATCTCTGCTGAAACCCCCAAATCTGCCCACACTAGAGTTACAGAGCTCACTGAGCTAATCAAAGAAGTTGGAGGCATGAATGAGAGAGCTCAAAGGCTATCTGCTCAACAGCAAGACAGGAGAGACAAGGTTGTTGGGAAAATGGAGACCATTGCTGAGTTGGTTGAAAGAAAGAGGAAGGAGAGGCTAACCACCTTTGATAAGACTACATCAAAGAAATTCAGGAACAATTATCAAAGGTGGGTTGCAAAGCTGAAGAAAGACAAGGTAGCTCCTTCAAAGGCCAAGTTCCCTCACCATGATGCGTGGGTGCCCAAGAAACTCAATGATGCATGGGAAACTGCAAAAAGGGAATTTGTGTATTCCTTTTATATCAGTGGAGAATTGGGAAGGGATAATGCACAAGAAGTATTCAATTCATGGTTGTTTGAAGTATACCCAAAACTCTACCCTGAGATCAATGAGGCCTGGAATGATAAATTCCCAGATCTTGCTTTGAAGGCTCCTGAGCCAATCACATACTGGCCTCCTCAAGATACAACTGGAGCAGTTGATAGAGATCGAATTACAGAAGAATGGGTGTCCTTGTGTGAGCATTTAGGTCTCAAAAGACATTCAAAAGAAGTGATGGAGAGGAAAAAATGAACTGAAAGTCCGAGTCTTCAAACAATATGGACTTGAACCTTTATTTGAATCCATCTGAAAAGTTAAGTATTTGTACTGGGCATTTGTTTATAAGTCCCATGTGTTTTTACATTTTGAACTTTTGTTAGTAGACTTCATGTAACTGTACTCATCATATTTTTCATGGAATGAAACTCTACTGCTGTTTTTGCCCAAGATAATATCTCATTATCATTTAGGCTTATGTACTTGAATGCTTTTACTTACAGAAATCCTTAAACATTTATGTCATCTGAAGAACCTCATCTGAAAGAAGATATGTAATAAGATAGGTTCCAGCATAATCAAAAAGGGGGAAATTGTTGGGAAATTGTATAGACTTAAGTTTTGATTAAGATGCAAAAATATTCCTCCTAAGTTATTTGTAAGTAAAATTATTCAGTAGAGTTAGAATTTTAGATAGTCAGTTCAAATGTTAAGGAACTGAAGTTCAGTTAGTAAATTCTGGAGTGTATTGAAAGAATGAAGTCCGCTGAAGACGAAGTCCACTGAAGACAAAGTAATCTGAGGAAGTAGTCTAAGTCTTGAATGTTTTCTAAGTGCATTCTCACTAAGACTAAAACCATCAGGAGAGGACCAAGGTCCACTGATGTGAACTAACAAAGCACATTCAATGCTAAACACATTAAAAGTTGTTAGTTAATCTGGTTGAAACAAGGCAAAACGAATTACAGTGAAGCTTACAATAAATGAAGGAATAAGAAGGTTCTCTCAAACGAGTTCCACCTTAATGCAAGACAGGATTCTGAGCAAGTAGACTGAACGGCCCAATGAGAAGATAACACGTAGGTGTACTCTACTGACAGCCGACCTGTCCCAGACTGACATGTACCAAAAGTCTTTCCCTAGCTTTCCCTAGAAAGTTAGTGAATAGGCATGGTCTTTCAGCTGTTTCTTGACAAGACTTAAAGCTTCAAATAGAGCCGTTTGAACCAATCAGATACAAGAAGACTTACTTGAGAAGATTCAAATCCAACGGGAAGATTTTCAAGAAAGCCTATAAATACAGAAGGACGTGCTCATTTCTATGCACGGGAAACTCACAAGATCAAAGTTAACTCTACATTTATAACTATCTAGAAGTACTCGAAATTACCTTTGTTTCCCAAGTGTTTCACATCTGTAGAGAGCTTAACAAACCTTCTGTAACCAAGCTTAAAAGCTATATCCAAACCTTAAAAACAGATAAATCCATCATAAGCCTTGTGCTAAACTGTAAGGATTGTCTCACATCAGTTGGAACCAAAAACCTACTCAAAACCCTACTCAATTGTTAGGTTGAGAGTTAGTGTTAAGTGGTGTTAGTAAGCTGATTATTTGTATCAGTCTGAAAGCAGGTTTGTTTTGGGAACTAGGACCTGGAGTTATCCTAGTGATCAATCATCCTAAGAGAGGATTAATTGATCAGTGCACCTTGGCACTATAACACAAGGAATTCCAAGTGAAAGGAATTCTCCTGTTTAATCAGGACAGTGGACGTAGGAGATTCATCTCTGAACCACTTTATATCATGCGTACTTACATTCTGCTATTTCCTAAGTGTGTTTTATCCACTCAAAGTTTATCAAGTAAAACGAGTTTTCTAAAGGGCTCACTAATCCGCATTTGAAAGCTAATTAGATAGTAGTTCAACTGAAAGTCTTGAGCTTTCAGTGGAGGTATTATCTCAGTAAGCTTTCACAAGTAATTCTCAGCAGACCTAAAGTCCACTGACGAGTTACTATCTGAAGTAACCTGATAAGTTTTTAAGAAGTTTAAATTTGTAACCTCAGGTGTATTCCCCCCCCCCCCCATACACCTGTCTACTCGTTTTGGGACCAACACAAGTCTATAAAATTTCAGGGCTCACACATTCCGCACTGAACATAAGTAGATAGTTTGTCAACTGACCGCCTCAGTGCAGTTAGTAGGTTTGTTATCTACCCTGTGTTCATTATCACTCTGAGTAAGGGGACTCAGTGAGGTTTAAGTTCAGAAAAATTTGTATACGTGTATTCCCCCCCCCCCCCTCCACATACACGTATCACTCAGACTTGTATCGAGGCTAACAATGTGTTTGATTATTTTGTTTGCCACTTCCACTTGACCATTTAATTGGGGATGATATGGTGTTGAATTTTTTTTCTTTATTCTCCATTTTTCACAGAACTCACTTATCTTTTTTCCTTCAAACTGTCTTCCATTGTCTATCAAGATTGTTTGTGGTACTCTAAAACCGACAGACAATATTTTTCCAAATAAAGATGATCATTTTTTCTTGCATGATTGTTACAAGTGCTTCTGCTTCAACCCATTTTGTGTAATAGTCCACAGCCACTATTGCAAATCTTACACCTCTTTTTCCTAGTGGGGAAGGCCCAATGATGTTTATCCCCACTTTGCAAATGGTCATGGACTGTTTACCGATATTAACTCATGTGGTGGCTTATGGATGCTTGGAGCAAACAAATGGCATCTGTGGCATATTTTGGAAACATTGATTGCATCCTGGAGTAGAGTTGGCCAATAGTATCCTTGCCTTACAGTTTTATACGCCAGTGCTCGCCCCCCGGCGTGGTTACCACAAACACCTTCATGGATTTCCTTCAAAACCACTTGTCCTTGCCCCCTGGCCAGGCACTTCAACAGTGGGAGTGAAAACCCTCTTTTGTACAGCTGCCCGTCCATCAATGTATACCTTGTTGTTGGTCCCACTAGTCAGTATTTAAATTTATGCGGAAGCTAAATTAATAACCTTTTGTAAAATCTTTTGATCAAGAACAAATATGACAAGAGATAATAAGGAAAGTATTAAATAAGACAAGATATATACTGGTTCGGATATAACGATCCTATGTCCACTCTCCCTTTATCAAGGGGTCTTACTAACCAACCAACTTAATCACAATCACTGGAATTGTCAAGTACCAGCACCTTGTTACACACTTTAGATCTAACTTTGATCTAAAGTACAATCTACTCCAACCTTATCTATCAAGATGAACAGGTTGAATATATATTCCAACTACGAACTCCTTAAGAGTTAATATGAATTAAGAGCTATAAGAGTACTAATTTTACTCGAGAATAATTAAGCTTGAGTGTGTTCTTCGTGCGCGTAACTAGAGTTTTTCTTCATACTGGTACTCTTGTATTTATAGAGATGATTAGGGTTTAGCCGTTGGAGAGCTAATCTAATCAGATCTCTATTTAAGGAAGCTTCAATCAATCAATTCCCTAATTGATTGATTGGGTTGGTGAGATCCTCGGATTGATTTCTTCAATGACTTTCCAATCTGATCATGGTTGACTTCATTCAAAAATACCAACGGTCAAATGCTTCTTTTGCTTAACTCTGATTCTTCCAGAGTAAGCTGAACCAGACACCAGATGACCTAGAGATCCTCTGGTCCAAAGTCGGTTATGAACCAGATTATCCTATAGAATCTGGAGTTGATTCTGAGCATCTTTTGTTTCACCGGACTCGTCTGGTCTAGACTCATCTGGTCTGGGGAAAGGTCTTCTGCCTCTGATCTAATCTTCTCTGGTGAAGTCTTCTGGTGGAGTATTTAGGTGACTCTTCTGGTGAAGTCTTCTTGTCTGGCAGTTCCCCCTAGACTAAGTCCTAAACTATTTCCTCATCTGGCTAACAGGTCCAGATGGTCCTATTACATCTTCTGGTTTGTTTAACTCATCAAAACTAACAATATTTTCCCTAACAATTTCCCCATTTTTGATGAAATTAAAACAATAACCAGAACTGATCAAAAATAGAATAAGCAAGAAAAACAAATAAGATAAGACCTTAGAATAGATCTTATCAAACAAACAATGAGACAATAAGGAGTTGTCTTGAGACAAAAGAGATATGATATTTCATTGATAAATAAAACATATGAGATTACAAAATTACATGGAAAGTCCTATCTATGCATATCTTCTTCCTTCCTTTGGCACAAGGAACCAATCCAGGAAACGGTCTTGAACAGCTCTGAGCTCTGATGAACTGGCAGGAGTGAAGTTCACCAACACTTTAGTCTTGTACAACTTTTTTAGTTCTACCCAGTTGATCTTATCTCCCTCCATAGGTATGTTGAGATAATGGAACTCTGGAGCAGTAACCTCCAGATTAAACTGAATGGTAGAGTCCATCAGCTCCTTGTAGAGATCAGGATCATATGCCTTCATCCAGGAGTGAAAGGTCGTGTTGATCAATTTTTCATCCTCTGGAGGTGGTTTGTGGATGTAGTGTTGGATGAACCAGAGATTCTTAACCTCTTTCCATTTCTCTATCAGGGGCACAGGCACAGTAGAATCAAATGATCCTTCTGTCATAAGAGGTAAGATGTCCATCACTTCCACAGACTTCTTCTTTCTTGAGCTTGCACTCCCACTTGCACTTCCACTGGCACTGGAAATAGGAAGACCAGTTTCTCTTGCCTTTTTATTTTGCCTCCGAATATATCTCTGTCTTTGCTCTTCATCAATGTTCTTCTTTATTCTGGCAGCTTTCTCTTCTTCTGTCTCTTCTCTGAATCTCTTTTCAGCTTCTTCTACCACCACTTCCAGGAAGCTCTTCTTCACCTTCCTAATCTTCCTCTTAGTAGGACCAGGAATAGTCACTGGATCATGTTCAAATTCAAGATTCTCCTCTTCAGCTGTCAATTGCTTGGCCACAGCAAGAGACTTGAGTTCCTCCTTTTTTTTCTTCTACAGCTCAGCTTGAGCAAGAGTATTCTCCAACAGGTCCAGACGACTAGAGTGGTTGAAGAGAGTTTCATTAGTACTCCTTGCCAGATCAGTTCTGGCCTTCTCTTCCCCCTTTTTGACTTCATCAAGGAGGGGCTCTACCACTTGCTTGATCAGGGTATGCAGCTCAGTGTTAGAAGAGGAATGAAGATCCTTAAGCTTCTTAGCTCATCCAGGTAAGCCTGTGCCTCAGCCACCAGGTGTTCCTGCTTCTGCATCATCTCCTGCGGGGAATCCTTCATCCTGGCACTCTCAAGCATCTGAGAGGCCATCTCTACCTTGAGAACAGATACTGGGTGTAGCTGGTCTAGAACATGCTCTTGCAGCTGCCTCTGGCTGTCAATAATATCCAGCTTCAGAAAGAGGACATTTGCCTTGAAAGAGGCCTTAGCAGAGGCGAAAGTAGCCTTGATCTGCTTCAGAAAGCACTTCCTCTCCTGTCTGATCTGGTGCTCTATCATAGTTAGCCCCAGATCATTGCCTTAGAGAATCTGCCAATCTCCTGGATTTGTTCATTGAAGAACAACTTCATTTTCTTCAGCACGGCAGGAGTGACATCAAAATCCTCTTCATCAGAGTACAGCTCTGGAGGAAAAAAGAAATGAGGACCGAAGGTGTAGGAGGGGCCCTCAGGAGAAATCATCACTCCCCTCTGGATGAGAAGAGTTCTAACAACCACCTTGGCAGATTCTGGAGATTCGAGCTCAGTTGGATTCTGCACAGTTAGCTTCTTCTTCACCTGGATCTCCCGGTTAGCAAAACTAGGAGTGGTCATCTCATCTAGCAGCAGCACCAGGTCCTCAACATCTTCTAACCTGGCCTTGCTCCAGATCTTTCCATCAGTCAGGTCTGCTAGAAGTGGTAAGTTCTCCAGAAGGATTGGAAATTGCTCTCTTAGCCAGAGTTGAGCACTTACACTCATACTCTGCCTAATGGGACCCATGTCTGTGTCATTGAAGATAAATTGTGTGGGCCCAGGGGCAGAGGAGGATGAGGCTAAGTTGGGAGGCTCCAGTGAAACATCCTCAGCTTCACTATCATCGCTAAGTGAACTTGTGGGGGGGGGGGAGGACCAGAGATCCCCAAAGCCATGGAAGAAGAGGGGTTCTGGTCAGTTTGAGTGAGGGGGATAGGTGTTTGGGTTTGAGAGGTAGAGGGGTGAGTTTGAGTGAAGGAAGAGGGTTGTTCTGTACCGGAAGAGGTAATATGCACCTCTGGTACAGAGGCTGTTTGTGGGGGTGAAGGGTTAGAGGGTAGGGGTGTTTGTGTTTGAGTGTTAGGGGGGAGGCTGTATGAGTGGAAGGGGGAGTGTTTGGGATAGTCTGTTCTGGTAATGGAGATTGAGTACCATAAGCAGAAGGTATAGGTTGGGCTTTGGTTTCTGGGGGAGAAAGGGGTGGGGAAACAAGATTTATAAGAGAGGGGGAGGAGGGATTTACCTCAGCTGAGTCAACATCAGCTGGAATAACAACGGGGGCAGATACAGTGGCCTCTGTATCTGGGATGGCAGCAGCAGGTAAGGTCACATCCACCTCCATCTCTGGTGCTGCTTCTTCAAGGGCCTGATCTAGAGAGGTATCCAGAGAAGAACTGGATATTGGACCTTGCAAAATGGCTCTTCTGGCCCTTGGTTTCTTCTTGAGAGGAACCTCCTCCTCAGATTCTTCTTCATCTGTAGGCTCATCAACAAGAAGAGTCTTCTCTTTCTTCTTCTGCTTCTTCATCTTCTTTGCAGAAGGCTTGCCAGCACCTTCATCTCCTTGCCTGGTCCTTTTCTTTGTAGGACCAACCTTCTTAGCCTTAGGTGAAGACACCTCCACATCTTCACCACCTTTCTACTTCTTGAAAGCAGATGAAATGGGTCTGTTCATCACCTGATGAACCAGAAATCACAATGTTGGAAGAAGCAGGGGCATCTGACTTCTTCTTCCCTGTTCTCTTGTCCTTTGGAGGAGAAGGAATAGCCTGGATTGGCTGAGCAGGGATGGCTCCTTCTCTATCCGAATCTGGATACCCATGCAGAGGTCCATCCTTATTGAAAAGAATCTTGGACTTGTTAAATTTCTTGCATCCACTGGCCTTCCACACCTTAATTAGGAGTTGATGATCCAGAATAAGGGTAAGTTTCGTCCCTAAGGACACCTTAGCATCTCCTGGCTTATCTGGGCATGCCTCCTTCTGTATCTTTGCCTTGTTCTTCCTCATCACGTTCCAGAAGAACTCTGTCCAATCACACTCCACTCCATCGTAGATAGCCCTCATAACACACAACCTTCCAGTGAAAATCGCATCTGTGCTATGATTTTCACACATCAGGATCTTCACAATAATATCAAAGAGAACTTTGTACTTCTGCCTCAAATGCTTGTCAAGAAAGCCCTTGGTCAAGTTCTTGCAAGAGGACCTTGCGAAGATCTTGAAAGATTCAACCGCCTCGCTCTCCTTGTACTTGAGAGGGTCTACTCCAGCTATAGGAACATTACCAAACAGCTTGCTGAACTCCCTCTTAGAAAGAACCACAGTCTCCTCATCGATCTTCTAGGCAATCTCATCGTCATATATCTTTATCCTCACCAGGAACTGGCCTACATAGTGATTTAGGGTGCGTGAATCCTTCGGGATCGCAGAGATTAGATCCTCGATGCCAAATCAGCGAAGGAGATGCAAAATCTCCAAGGCAGCAGAGTTGCGAGTGGAATAGAAGTCCACTGCCATCTCTGTCTTCAGCTTTTGACAGGCATAGGCTGGGTTGAAGTTACATTTGGACGTCATTGCTGTAGAAAGGAAGGAGAAAAGAAAGTTTTTGCAGAGAGAGGTTAGGGTTTGAGAGATTTGAAAAGTGAAGAGACAGAATGAAAAAAAATCAGTTTATAAAAGAGATGTACGCATGGATTTGAAATAAATTGAAATGTGTACGCGTGGAATTAGCATTTAATTGAGGGGACAAGATCAATTTGTCAATTGATTGACATTTTGCACTTTAATTAAATCTGACGGCCAAGATCAATTTAGGCAAGATACAAATTTAATTGTGTGTGTGGCATGGTCATTGGGACTGGGTTCGAGGGGGGTTTTGTGGAATTTAAGAGAAAAAGTGAAATGATTGCCTAGGCCCACGACCCGAGTTTTGGGTGTATTTAGTAATTTGAAAGGTGTATCCCAATGACCAGGCACAGAAGAGTAAAAAATTACATGTCATCTAGTATTGTAACCAGATGATACCACAAGTGCTCTGATGTTACATCTTATCTGGTGAACCTTATCTGGTATCTGGTATGGAACCAAGGCATGGTTTAGGTTTTCTGGTTCATAGCTCATGTGGAGATGTAACTTTTCTGGTATATCTTATCTGCACAAGTGTTAGTGATAAGGATAAATAGTAAAAGAAGTATTGTTGAAATCAAGGATACTCTTCTGGTGTTCCCCCTAAAACAAATCTGTCTTCAAAGGCTAATTCTCTGAATCTGGTCTCTGCCAAAGTCTTAGTGAGAATATTTGATCGCTGCTTCTCTGTTGCAATCTTTTCCATCCTTATATCCCCTTTCTCAACATGGTCTCTGATGAAATGGTGCCTTATATCAACATGCTTGCATCTGGTGTGAAGAACCGGATTCTGAGTAATGGTTATTGCACTGTTGCTATCACAAAATATTGGAATATCCTTAGCTCTAATCTGGTAGTCCCTGAGCTGCTGACTAATCCAGAGTAGTTGTGAACAACAGCTACCTGCAGCCATGTATTCTGCTTGTGTAGTAGATGTAGCAACAGAAGCCTGCTTCTTAGAAAACCAGGATACTAACTTATTGCCAAGAAATTGACATGTACCACTAGTAGACTTCCTATCAATTCTGCATCCACCATAATCCTAATCTGAATATCCACTAAACTCAAAGTTATCATCTGCAGGATACCATAACCCCAAATTAACTGTTCCCTTAAGATACTTCAAAATCTTCCTAGCTGCTTCCAGATGACACTTCTTAAGACTAACTTGAAATCTGGCACATACACCTACATCAAAAGTGATATCTGGTCTGCGTGCAGTCAGGTACAGAAGAGAACCAATAAGTACCATGTACTTAGGGGTGGTTCGGTACGGTATACCGAAAATTTCATGCCATACCTTATACCGTACCGATATTTTTGGTATGAGAAAATCCATACCGTTACCATACCAAAAATTTCGGTATATCAAAATTATATATCGTATACCGTACCAAAACTTCAGTATACCGTACCATACCGAATTTTCGGTATGTACCGAAATTTATCGAAATATCGGTATACCATTTCGTACTAAAATAACGGTATACCGTTTCTTACCGTTCATAAAAACACATAATATTTCAGATCTAAGAGCGGAACACATAAATATCATTTTCTTAATAATAATAATTCATATCCAATAATTTACCAACTGGTATGCTTTCCTAATTAATAAGAAATATTACTCCAAAGCCAATAAGCATCAATATATAAACACCCCTGCATACACAGAAAATGGAAATATAAAAATACTTGCTTCCTTATATTCATACAAAGGGGAAAAATCAAAGTTACAAAATGAATAATATTATCAATATCAACTATTTAAAAAATACACAAAAAAGAAATAAGGGAATCGAGGAACAAGTACTCGATCAAGCAACTGGAGTGATCCGCGTTTGTACCTGAGGCTTCCTGGGTTGTACCGTGACGTAATCCTGGCAGCGCGTTGGTGGAGTACGGCGTGATCCAGTAGATGCTTGAGGAAGGAAGTGAGTTTGAGAGAGAGAGAGAGGGGGGTGGGTAGCAGCGTGAATACGAGGCATGTTAGGTACTGGTTGTCGACGGCAATGACGATGGAGGTGGTCGGAATGAAGCGAGCGATACGGGAGGTTAACCATGCATTGGCGGTGGAAAGGGTGGAGAGATTGGAGAATTGGGGGTTTTCGACGGCGACGGTGAGATCGATGCCGAGGCGAATGAGGCGAGGCAGTTTGGAGGAGAATGGTCGAGGAAGAAAGTGGTAGCGGTGGGCGTGAATTGAAAGTAGTTTAGGCAGATTAGATTTAGGCTAGGGTTTCTTTTCTCTCTATATTTAATTAATTTATTATTTTAAATAAAAAAATATTATAATTTAAGGTATGGTATGGTGTATACCGAAATACCGTATATCGATTTTTTTCGGTATTTCGGTATATACCGAAATACCGTGGTATGCATAATTTTCATACTATTACGGTATGATACCGTACCAAAAATTCTGGTATACCGAAAATTTTGATAATTTCGATATTTTTAGTTAGGGCGGAGCATTGCTCGGTTCGGTTACCGAATCGAACCGAAAAGTCATAACCGAAATAAACCGAATTATATATAAAACTAACCGAAATCGAACATAAATTTCTTAAAACTGAAAATACCGAAACTGAAAATTTCGGTTCGATTTCGGTTAATAACCGAAAAACCGAAATATAATGGACTTTTAAATTGGACCATATTTTTACGCGTATAACTTGCTAACAGCTCAAGCCTATATGTATTAATAGATTAGAACCAAAACAAAAAAACCACAATAAAAAAATTACAGAATGGGAAGGGAAGACTAGAAGAGACGAAGACAGTAAATTTGGAAATGAGTAAATGTAACTAGAGTTAGAAAAATAAATACTTATATATATCCTCTCATTTCGGTTTCGGTTTCGGTTATTTTGGTATTTTTACCTAAATAACTGAAACTGAAACCGAAAGCTAAAATTTTTAAAATTTAAAACCGATACCGAACCGAAAAACAAAATAACCGAACTGAATTGATATCGGTTTTTCGGTTTTAACCGAACTCTGCTCTCCCCTATTTTCGGTATGATAAACCCGGTATACCGATAATTTCAGTATTTTTTCCACACTCTCTCCAGACTCATCTGGATCCATGTTAAAATTTGTCATTATAGGAATCTTGGCAACTTTGCTAGATCTTACTCCAAATTTTTCTAACATGTTTTTGATGTACTTTGCTTGATTGATGAAGATTTCCTTCTCTGTCTGCTTCACCTGCAAACCTAAGAAATAATTCATCTTACCCATCATTGACATCTCAAACTGGCTCTGCATGAGATCTCAAAACTTCTCACACAGCTTCTTGTTAGGGTATCCAAATATAATGTCATCAACATATATCTGGACCAGAAGGATGTCCTTTCCTTCTTCTTTCCTAAACAAGGTCCTATCAATCTTTCCTTTAGTAAAACCATTGTCCATAAGAAATTGAGAAAGAGTGTCATACCATGCTCTAGGTGCCTGCTTAAGCCCATAGAGAGCCTTCTTAAGCTTATACACCTTGTCTCCTTGTTCAAAACCAGGAGGTTGTTCCACATACACTTCCTCAATGAGAATCCCATTAAAAAAGGCAGATTTCGCATCCATCTGGTATACTTTGAACTTCATGTGAGCTGCATATGCTAGAAACAATCTAATGGCTTCTAGTCTGGAAACAGGAGCAAATGTTTCATCATAGTCTATTCCTTCAGACTGAGAATAGCCCTGAGCCACTAGCCTTGCCTTATTTCTAGTAATGACATCATTCTCATCTTTCTTGTTTTTGAAAACCCACTTAGTGCCTATTACCTTTTGATGTCTTGGTCTGTCTACCAGCTCCCAAACATCTTGTTTGGTGAATTGATTCAACTCCTCCTGCATTGCAACAATCAATTTGAATCTTTCAGTGCTTCCTTGATGTTTTTGGGCTCAATCAGGGACACATAGCAACTGAATAAGGCAGTTAAGTTAAGAGTTTTCCTCGTCTGGACACCCTTAGTTGGATCTCCAATTATCAACTCTGTTGGGTGGTCAACCAGGTTTTTCCTTCCCTTGAACTTACTTGCTTGACCATCTACTGCAGTACCTTGGTGATTATCACCAACTGCAGGAGAGCTTCCCCCTACAGGAGTTCCAACCTCTTCAGGTTCTGCTCCAGAGAACCAAAAGATGGGTCACCATCTGAATCTGAATTTGACTCTGAATCAATAACAGGTGGCTTCACCTTGATAACTCTGGGAGTAGTCTGATCCTGTGTCTCTTCTAGAGACAAATTCCTTTAGTCCACTCAAGAGTAGATTCATCAAAAACAACATGAGGTGTTTCCTCCACACAAAGAGAATTCCTATTAAAGACTCTGTATGCCTTACTGGTGCTGGAATATCCTAAGAATATTCCATCTGCCACTTTAGCATCAAAGGTCTTTAACTTGGATTTCCCATTGTCATGGATGAAACACTTGCATCCAAAAATATGAAAGAATGAATCAGATGAGGTTTTACCTTTCCATACCTCATATGGTGTCTTACCATGTTTCTGGGCAATGAGGCATCTGTTCTGGGTGAAACAGACTGTGTTAATAGCTTCTGCCCAAAATCTTTGAGGTGTGTTGTACTCTGCTAGAAGAGTCCTTGCATCTTCCTTGAGGGTTCTGTTCCTCCTTTCTGCTACTCCATTCTGTTGGGGTTTTCTGGCAGCAGATGTCTCATGAAAAATTCCCTTGTCCTTATAGTACTCTACAATATGTGAATTTAAAAATTATGTCCCTTTGTCACTTCTGATCCTCACTATGCTCTGGTTCTGCTCATTCTGAATCTGCTTGAAGAACTCCGGCTGCTTAGTGATAGTTTTATTTTTTCTTAAACAAGAACACTGCCCAAGTGTATCTTGAAAAGTCATCTACTATCACCAAGGTATACTTCCTCCCACAGTAACTAAGAGGTGAAACAGGTCCAAACAGGTCCATGTGAAGTAGTTGAAGTACTCTGGTCGTGGTTGTGCTCTGGACATCCTTGAAGGAAGTCTTGGGTTGTTTACCCTTCTGGAAGGAATCACAAACCTGATCCTTCTTGAACACTTCATTTGGAAGACCTCGAACTAGACCCTTTCTGGCAATCCTGTTGAGTGCTTTGAAGTTCAGGTGACTCAACCTCTTGTGCTAAAGTCAGCTGTTCTCTGCAGATCCTTTTGCAACCAGGCAAGTGTTTCTTGGACAACTATTGAAATCTGCAAGATAAATGTTACCTTTCCTCAAGCCAATAAGCAAAATATCATCATAGTTAGAAGAAAAGACAGTGCATGAATCACTAGAGAACTTCACTGAGTATCCCTTGTCGCAAAAGTGGGATACAAAAAGCAGATTATGCTTGAGTCCTTCAACATAGTAGACTTCATCTACAAATACGTCATTTATGACCAACTTTCCTGCTCCTCTGGTGACTCCAAAGTTGTTATCACCAAACATCACTCTTGGCCCGTTCAATGGCTTGAAATCTTGGAGATGGTCTTTCACAAAAGTCATGTGCTTGGAGCATCCACTATCAATGTACCAAACACAATTGCTTGAAAGTCCTTTCTCCAATGGGCTTTTCTCCTCCTGTAGAGAAATCAATTAGGTCCCCTACTAGTGCTGGGTCCTGATTGGTTAGTTGCAGGTCTTGTAGGAATCCAAAGATAAAGATCATCCCTTGCTGGATGAGGAGATCTTATCTTTCTTCCAAATCTATCTACCAGCACATGTCCTCTGACAATAACAAATTGAGCTACTGGTCTGATGAGAACAACTTTCCTATACACTGGTCTGGTGTATCTCACTTCAAATCTGGCCTTTGGAATGGCCTGCCTCAAAGACATGGTCTTAAAGATCTGGTTATAAGGGTACATCCTAGAAGAACCATCTCTAGTGTCATAACTACCCAGATCAGTTGGTTTTCTATAGATGGGTCTCTGGTTCTAATGAAAGCTAGACCTTTTCTGGTGATTATAGTTCCCCTGAGTGTATCTGTTCTGGAATTGATTCCTCTGAGAAAACTTTCTTAGGGATCCCTGGTTCTGATGATAGTTATGTTGTCCACTGTTTCTTCTCTGAGAATTCATATTCTGATTGAAATTCCCCCTTCTTGAGTGTCTCCTCTGAGGTCCCCTAATCTGATTAGGTTCCACTCTTTGAGGATTTCTCTGAGGTCCTCCAATCTGATTAGGTCTTACTCTTTGAGGTTTAATGTGAACAGAACCATCAATTGTCATTGGTTCCCCATTTTGAAGTTTAGTCTCTAAGATTTTCTCTTCCAGTTCAGTTAACTCTTCCGGACTACATTC
The DNA here is from genome assembly GCA_947034835.1 of Ballota nigra. Classification (NCBI taxonomy): domain Eukaryota; kingdom Viridiplantae; phylum Streptophyta; class Magnoliopsida; order Lamiales; family Lamiaceae; genus Ballota; species Ballota nigra. Next base: position 67,104,988 of record OX344729.1, on the reverse strand, counting down.
TACATGATCAGTAGAGCAGTTCCGGTTAGGATTGTGAACTACTCTGTAACCATTACCATTAGGGTTTTCATCTTAGATTTCTAACAATTCACCAGCTCTTACAGACTTGTCTTTATTATAATGATATTTATGAGATCTTGTAGTAATTCCAAAATATCCTAAACCACTCTTATCATTAATGCGCTGAGAAGACTCTGATATAATAGATATAATAGTTGGTATCTTTGGAGCTTCTCTAGGCATAGGTACTTCCTCAATAGTTTGCACAACTTGCTTTCCCTTGATAAGAGATTGGTATGTGGCTCTAAGTTCATTGAACTCATCCTCCTTAGAGTCTCTTTCTCTTATGAGTTGATCTACCAGAGTATCTCTTTCTGTGATCTTATCCTGAAGTTCAGAGACTTCTTTAGAATGATCTTTCATGAGTTCTCTGGTGGATTTCTGCTCATGAGATAAAGATTGAACTTCTGCTCTGAACCTACCATTCTCCTTTTCAAGTTTCTGGCATAATTGAACACAATTTTGGAGATCTGATAGCATTTGCTGCATATCAGACTCTCTGGAAGTATCAAATGAGTGCGAGGATTCAGTATATTTGGAATTAGATAAACACAAGGTAGATTCTTGTACCTCAGTGATGTCTGTCATGAGACATACATCATCATCAGATCCAAAGTCAGAAGAAGAAGAAGAAGAAGAACTGGAACTAGTATCCTCTTCCTCTGCTTCTGCCAGCAATGCTCTCTTGTCTGCATATCTCCTATCTGTCTTGATTCTTTTCTCTTCTCTTTCTCTAGGAGTAAGTTGAGGACAATCATAGCTGTAGTGGCCTGGTTGTTGAAACTATAACAGGCGTTGTCTCCTCTGGGACTGGGACTTGGATCTCTTCTCCTGGGGTTGTACTCTGGTCTGGCTGGACTACTCTCTCTCCTCTGGTAATCTGATCTGCCAGAGCTGCCATCTCTCCTCTTCTCTGGTGACTTGAATCTGGTTTCCCTTGAGCTGCCATCTCTCCTCTTTATCTGCAGACTTGAAGGATCTTTTCCTGTCTCTGGTAGATTCCTTCCAATGTATTTTGTACCTGCCATACTTGGAGCTCATTTTGTCAATTTTTCAAGTTAAGAGTGCTACCTGCTCCTTTAGGCTCATGTCATCTGCAGTGGACTCCTTTACTTTTTCTTCAGTCTTGATAGTTGAAGAGAAAGCAAATCCTTTCTGACCAGAAGAAGATATCTCCTCTGATTGATCTTCTTCTTGTAGGTCATACTCGTAGGCTTTCAAATCAGATAGAAGAAGATGATGGTCAAGAGTGTTGAGATCCTTGTTATCCTTGATAACTGTGACTTTGATCCTCCACCTGCTTGTTAGTGATCTTAATATTTTACTATTAATTTCTTTCTCAGAGTAACTTTTACCTAAGGCACTAGCCTTGTTGAGGAGATTTGTGAGACGCATGTCCAGCTGGTCAATTGTCTCATCTGGTTTCATCTTGAATGTGTCAAATGAGTGTTGAACAACATTAAGTTTGTTGTCTTTGATCTTCTCTGTTCCTTCGCAGAGCAGAGCCAATTTGTCCCACATCTCTTTGGCCGTACCACAGGTTCTTACCTTATCGATCACTTCTTTGGTGAGGGTGTTGATAATCTCAGTCCTTGCTACCTGGTCCAGGTTGTACAACTTCCTCTCATCATTGTTCAATTCATCTTTTTTCTTGAGGATTCTCTGACTGGGTACTCTGCCTTCAGTTCTTTCCTCTCCAGTAACACTGGTCTCTTCTCTGGACTCTGATCTGCCATCATCAATAGGAGTCCAGTAAAATATAATGGGGTCACTCTCAACCACATTGTTGGTCCCAAAAAGGTTATCCAGCAGAAAGCGTTTTGAGTTAATTTTTAAGAAAACCCTTTAAAGAAATGCTAAAAGAAATACAGAAAACTTAAAGTGCAGTAAAGTAAATAACACCGGATTTATAGTGGTCCGGACCAATCTTGTCCTACGTCCACTCTCCCTTTCTCAAAAGGGGACTCTCTCTCCAACCAACTTTCTTACTACTGGAATTGCGAAGTACCAGCTCCTTCGTACAACTTGCTTACTCCAACTTTTCAATGTAGTGAATAGGTTGATTAATATTCCAACTAGAACTCCTAAAAGAGTAGATATAATACTTGTATAATTAAGGTAAGTGTGTAGAGAGTTCGTGTGCTTTGTGCTCTTACCCAACTCTTGTCTCTCTCTAATGAACTCAACCAAAACACTCCTATTTATAGTTGTAGGAATTAACTAGCCGTTGGAAGCTAGAAATTCAAACAACCATAATTGGAGGAATATAATCAAAGACATATTGATTATATTGATTTCCTCCTTGATTGGATCTTTTAAGATTGATACCAATCAATCCTCCTATCAGTTGACTCTCCAGATTGCCTTCTTCTCCATCAATGAACTCCTAGATTTCCTTGTCTCCATAATACACGCAGCCTCCATGTGGGTGAACTAATCCATCTCCCTCATCTGGTCAGGTCTCGTCTGGTTTGGTCTCATCTGGTCAGGTAACATTTCTGCTCTGAACCTCATCTGGGAGAGGTTTTCTGGCAGACTCCTCTGGTCAGGCTCCTCTGGCAGACTCCTCTGGCAGACTCCTCTGGTCAGACTCCTCTGGTCCTCTAGTCATAGCTCATCTGGTCATCTTTCATCTGGTCACCTCTCATCAGGTCCTCTGGTCAGAGCTCATCTGGTCCTCTGGTCAGAGCTCATCTGGTCTGGACAGATTTCTTTCCCCTTAACCAAAGACCTATTCTAGACCAATCTGTAGCTGAAGGCTCAGCTAGTCCTATTATAAGTTCTTTGTTTTAACATTTTCAAAACATCTAATTTATATCCTAACAATTTCCCCCTGTTTGATGATGTTAAAACTGGAAGAACTTTAAATAAAACAAGGCAAGAAAATTTGAAATATCTAAATAGAGATTTTAGCAGGCTGGGTCAACTGATCTTCCCCCTCAAAGTATGCTCAGCTGATATTTGGGGCATAATATCAGCTGGTCTTCTTGTGTATCTGCAGACAATCAAGTTTTTGGTACCCTTCTGGGTCTAGGGGGTTAGCACAAAATTTAGGAAGTCACAAGAATAGATCATCCCTTTTTGGCTCAGGTGATCTTATCTTTCTTCCATACATATCCACAAAAACACATTGACCACAAGAGGCTCCGATATGGTTATTTCTTCTAGAGGCTCTTCTTCTCTTATGAGCTTGTCCAGTAGAAGGAATAATTTGTCTTAATACAACAGTCTTGGAATTTTGTTGATAAGGATAAGTCTTACTAGAACCATCAAAGGTTCCAGCTGATCTGGCAGATGACTTGAAAGTCCTCTGCAGGTGAGTAGGAGTCATCTGGTTCTGCCTCTTTTGAGAAGATCCAGACTGTCTTCTACTCTGCTGGCCTGGCTGAGGTCTTTTAAGATTCCTCCTCTGCCTTTTTGGTTTTTGAGTTTTAGAACTCATCTGCCCATTAGGCTGAGTTGTCTGGTCAGCTGGCCTCTTACCCTTATCAATAAAATTACTAGGTTGTTCTTCTTTCTGAACATATGAGGATTCAGGTTTGGAATAATCAAGGTCTGTCTTATCATGCTCTCTTTGAGATGAGGAAGCTATGTGTGACACAACATTGTTTGCTGTAGTCAGCTGCTACAATCTCATCTTGAGCTTGTCCTCACTTTCTCTTACAATTTTGTTTTGGTGGAAGAGTTCATCAAACTTAGCTTTAAGCAGGTTATATTCATTATCTTTCTCAATATTTTCAACCAACCTTTCTATCAGCTTAACTTGTTCAGTACACCTCGTTGTCAAGTTAGAAGACTCTTCGACCAGTGTATGATTTCGTTCAGCTGGTAGATCAGCTGAGTTGCCTAGACATTGTGAAAGCTTCTGATTTTCTATTTTCAGCTTTGAGTTCTCATCTTTCAACTTTTGACAAAGGTGTATAGAAGTTTGGAGATCTAATAGCATCTTCTGCATATCAGACTCCTCTGATTGCCCAGAAAAAGAAGAGGAAGTTCGATTACATACCTCATCTGTCACTAGACATATCTCTTCGTCTGGTCCAAAATTAGATGATGAACCAGAAGTGGATACCTCTTCTTCCTCATCTGCTAAGCTTCTTTTGGAGTAACTCCTAGTGTATGTTCTACTGCTTTTCTTCGAACCCATTTCTGCTAGAAAATGTTAGCACAACAAATATTTGGGTTTTCAAAAAAATGGATCTGCCCTGGTGACCACCAAAATAATTTCAAAACAGTGGTCTGTAGGACACACTGCTCTGATACCACTTGTTGGTCCCAAAAAGGTTATCCAGCGGAAAGCATTTTGAGTTAATTTTTAAGAAAACCCTTTAAAGAAATGCTAAAAGAAATACAGAAAACTTAAATTGCATTAAAGTAAATAACACCGGATTTATAGTGGTTCGGACCAATCTTGTCCTACGTCCACTCTCCCTTTCTCAAAAGGGGACTCTCTCTCCAACCAACTTTCTTACTACTGGAATTGCGAAGTACCAGCTCCTTCGTACAACTTGCTTACACCAACCTTTCAATGTGGTGAATAGGTTGATTAATATTCCAACTAGAACTCCTAAAAGAGTAGATATAATACTTGTATAAACAAGGTGAGTGTGTAGAGAGTTCGTGTGCTTTGTGCTCTTGCCCAACTCTTGTCTCTCTCTAATGAACTCAACCAAAACACTCATATTTATAGTTGTAGGAATTAACTAGCCGTTGGAAGCTAGAAATTCAAACAACCATAATTGGAGGAATATAATCAATCACAAATTGATTATATTGATTGATTGATTTCCTCCTTGATTGGATCTTTTAAGATTGATACCAATCAATCAATCCTCCTATCAGTTGACTCTCCAGATTGTCTTCTTCTCTATCAATGAACTCCTAGATTTCCTTGTCTCCATAATACACGCAGCCTCCATGTGGGTGAACTAATCCATCTCCCTCATCTGGTCAGGTCTCGTCTGGTCTGGTCTCATCTGGTCAGGTAACATTTCTGCTCTGAACCTCATCTGGGAGAGGTCTTCTGGCAGACTCCTCTGGTCAGACTCCTCTGGTCAGGCTCCTCTGACAGACTCCTCTGGTCCTCTGGTCATAGCTCATCTGGTCCTCTGGTCAGAGCTCATCTGGTCTGGATAGATTTCTTCCCCCTTAACCAAAGACCTATTCTAGACCAATTTGTAGCTGACTAACAGGCTCAGCTAGTCCTATTACAAGTTCTTTGTTTTAACATCTTCAAAACATCTAATTTATATCCTAACACACATCAAGCATGCGGTGATAAATATCTCCAAGGTGATTGCTCATCATAAAGCTCCAGTGGCTATAATCATCGAAAGAAAATTCAGGCAATTTACGGCTCTTGTAAGCAGATTTTGAAGATATTTTAGAAGAGATAAAAGATTTTCAAAGTAATGGATCTGCCCGATGACCACCAAAAGCTCTTCAAAGCAGTAGTCTAGGACACACTGCTCTGATACCACTTATTGGTCCCACTAGTCAGTAAATAAGACAAGATATATAGTGGTTCGGATATAATGATCCTACGTCCACTCTCCCTTTATCAAGGGGCCTTACTAATCAACCAACTTAATAACAATCACTGGAATTGTCAAGTACCAGCACCTTGTTACACACTTTAGATCTAACTTCAATCTAAAGTACAATCTACTCTAATCTTATCTATCAAGATGAACAGGTTGAATATATATTCCAACTACAAACTCCTTAAGAGTAAATGTGAATTAAGAGCTATAAGAGTGCTAATTTTGCTTGAGAATAATTAAGTTTGAGTGTGTTCTTTGTGCGCGTAACTAGAGCTTTTCTTCATACTGGCACTCTTGTATTTATAGAGACGATTAGGGTTTAGCCGTTGGAGAGCTAATCTAATCAGATTCAATCAATCAATTCCCTAATTGATTGATTGGGTTGGTGAGATCCTTGGATTGATTTCTTCAATGGCTTTCCAATCCGATCATGGTTGACTTCATTCAAAAATACCAATGGTCAAATGTTTCTTTTGCTTAACTCTGATTCTTCCAGAGTAAGCTGAACCAGACACCAGATGACCCAGAGGTCCTCTGGTCCAGAGTCGGTTACGAACCAGATTATCCCATAGAATCTGGAGTTGATTCTGAGCATCTTTTGTTTCACCAGGCTCGTCTGGTCTGGACTCATCTGGTCTGGGGAAAGGTCTTCTGCCTCTGATCTGATCTTTTCTGGTGAAGTCTTCTGGTGGAGTCTTCTGGTGACTCTTCTGGTGAAGTCTTCTGGTCTGGCAGTTCCCCCTAGACTAAGTCCTAAACTATTTTCTCATCTGGCTAACAGATCCAGATGGTCCTATTACATCTTCTGGTTTGTTTAACTCATCAAAACTAACAATATTTTTCCTAACACTTGATGCTCGCCTGGTCACCTTGGTAGCCTCCAAGGTGTTTAACTGGTTGTTCACCATCTCGGAGATATTTGATTATGGGTATTCACCAGTTATTTTCTTCAAACTCCTCGTCGACCTGGTTGATCTAGTAATAACTAGTTGATGGGTGAAGTATTTTTGTCAATGTGACTTGGGACAACTCCGCTGGTCTTGTGCTGGTCGCCAGACGAGCAAGCGCATCTGCTTGGGCGTTATTGTCTCTTGGCACCTATTCGATGTAAATCTTCTCGAACATTGATGCCAGGTGAGCAACAATCTTCTGGTACAAGGTTATGTTTTCGTCTTTTGCATCGTACTCTTCCCTGGCTTGATTGACTATCAGTTGTGAATCTCCAAATATTTGGAGCCTTCTTACCCCCACAGCTAGTGCTAAACAGAGTCCGACAATCAATGCTTCGTATTCAGCTTCATGGTTCGTTGCCATGAACTCGAATAAAACAGATGAGGTGAACACTTACTTGTCTTGACTTATTAAGACTATCCCAGCTCCTGATGTTGTGTTGGTGGATGAACCATCAACGTACATGTGTTAGGGATGGTTATGTCCTCTAGTTGGATCATGAGGAAAGATTAGCTTAACTATGAAGTTGGTCAACACTTGTCCTTTGATCGTTGTTCAAGGTGCATAAGATATCCCGAATTGGCTAATTTCCAGGGACCATTTCAGGAGGCGACCAACTGTGTCAGGCTTATATAAAATTTGTCTTGACGGAAATGTCGTTAGGACCTCCACTTGGTAATCGAAGAAATATGGGCGAAGCTTCCTCACACTCATTACCAACGCATATGCCAACTTCTCCACTGGTGAGTATTTGATGTATGCTTCATGTAAGGCCTGACTTACATAGTAGATGGGTAGATGGAATTTCCCTTCTGATCGTACAAGAACTTAGTTGATCGCCACTTCTGAGGCTGCTAAGTATAAGTACAGCTTTTCTACGGGAGTAGGCTTTGCCAGAATTTTTGTGTCACTAAGGTACTCTCTCAGTTGTTCGAACGCTCGTTGGCAGTTGTCTATCCGTTGAAACTTTTCTTTCTTGATAGCTTCGAAGAAAGGTCGGTATTTATCACTGGATCTTGATATAAACCTATTCAATGCTGCTAGGCACCCGGTGAGCCTCTGCACCTCCTTGACCGATCTTGGTGGTTGCATGTCCATGATTGCTTTCACCTTAGCTGGGTTTGCTTCGATCCCTCGTTGACTAACTAAGTGTCCAAAGAACTTTCCAGAATGGACCCCGAAGCTGCTCTTCTTTGGGTTTAGCTTCATGCTATAAGCTCGGAGTATTTCAAATGCTTGAGCTAGGTGCTGCAAATGATCTACCTTCCTTGGACTCTTGACAACGATATCATCCACGTATACCTCCATTGTTTTGCCAATATGTTCCTCGAACATTTTATTAACAAGTCTTTGATATGTGGCTCTGGCGTTGATCAATCCGAACGGTATTCTCTTCCAGCATAACAAATTTTTATTTCTGTTACAATATATTTTCTTAAATATTTCAATTCCCTCCAACGAATTTAACAACTATCAATATTTTGTAATAATAACTTCCAAAAATACCTTAGAAGAGAAATCGTTCAACCGTGAAAAAAGATCTACTTGCATTAATATAATATTTAAAATAATATTCCATATTTTACGTAAATATTTTATTTTTTCATTGATTAAAACATATTCAGATTTATTATATTTTAGAGTAAGATGCTTTTTAAAGTTATAATACTTAATTTTTTAGTAAAGAAACTTAATGTCCTTTTTTTTTTTTTTTTGCCAACACTATAATTTTTTATCCATAAAAAAATTATTCCACATATTTTAAGAAAGAATATATATATTGATTATATAAGATATAACAACTTTTTACTTATTCATAAATTAGAATACTCTTTTAATATATGTATGTTAAAAATAATATAAAAGAAAAATTGAAATCCTAGTCTAGAAAAGAATATGTGTATTCTGCAGTTTAATAGTCTATTTTGGATGCATAATATTATCCAAAAATAAATTTTTATATTACAATCTATAATTGAAGGTGTTAAGGGAAATAATTAAATAGATCAATTCTAAACCTCTCTACAAGTTCGGACTTTTAGATGAGACGAAATTCTTTCATGGTATCAGAGACAAAAGGCTCACGCCCAGAAAAAGTTCCTACATTCGATTCCCATTGAAAGCAACTCCACTCATATTAAATTATCCACTCATTGGGCCTCCCTAAAGAGGGAAAATTGAGTCCGGTCCATGAGTGAGGGGGAGTGTTAACGAACATAATTAAATGGATTAATTCTAAACCTTTCAACAAGTTCGGACTTTTAGATTAGACTAAATTATTTCAGAAGGCAATATATTATATTTGGTGGCAAATATCTTTTCCAAAATATTTCAATTCTCTCCTACAGAAATTTGACATATATCAATATTTTGCAAAAATAACATCCAAAATATATAAGAAGATAAATCGTTCAACCATGAATAAAAAAAATCTCTAGATCACCTTTAAGTTAACTGCAATACAAAACGAAGAAACATAAAATTTAATCAGATTTCACCAATAAACCACACCTTATTCGAAAAATAATAATATATAGTTGGATCAAAATCGTAGGCGTGTAGTGGGAGAATCTTCTTATTGAAAAAGAAAAAAGTTATTAATGGTGAATTCTCAAAAAATATGAATGTAAAGATATGAATATGAATATACTTTATAAACTTACGAAATATTTCTTGACACGCTCGAATGATCTTCATCTCATATTGATGCACATATAATTTTCTCCTATTGTGTGTTTAATCATCTTCATGTGCATGTAAATTAGTTTACCTAGAAAAAAAAAAGGGATATGATCTATACAAAAAATTATAGAAATAATCCAAACAAATGAACAAAAAATAAAATCATATTTCTTCACATAGTAGACAACAAATGAGAAAATGAAGAGAAGAGATGATGATTAGAGTTGAGAATCAGAATGAAAACTAAATAGAGGTTTGACATTTATAGAAAATACAAAATAAAATGTATGGGTGAGATTAAAAGTGTAAAATATATGGTGTAGGTTAAGTTTTAATATTATTTAAGAACATGCCTAAAATAACTTTTAAGGAGAATGCGAGATTTTGAAATGAAATGATTTGAGAGGTGCCACATCAGCCTAAGAATAAGGTGGTGCTGACACATCATTTTGAAGAGATTAGAAAATATAGTATAATAAGATTATTGAAGGGTATTAGTTATTTTTTTTATTAAAGAGTAATATTAATTATTTTTATAGGATAATATTAGTTATTTTCACTATACAACTATTACTCTTCCGTGAAAACAACAAATATCATTTAGTGAAAACAACTAATATCTTTCAATTATTCATGTATAAATTATTTTCACTCTATACTTTATCTTTTTTTAGAGAGTAAGTTTTATATGAAAATGGTTCATGATAAGATTTTCATAAATTTATTTAAAGTATCAAATATTTAATTAATAGTATCAAAAATCTTATCAGAGGTATCAAAAGTTGGGGTAAAGAAAATCAACAACAATTATTAGCGATTATTATTTTGGGTATTTTTTAATATTGTTTTAGGGTATTATTGATTTATTAATTATTGTTGATTTAACTATATCTTTTTTATTCCTTTTCATTTGTTTTTTTTATTATGATTTTTTTAAAAAAATTTATTGTTAGCAGATTTCGGATGAAAATGATTCGTTATATAATTCACTATATGATTTCATGAACCTGTGTTCAATATTTAATATTTTTTGAAAACTTTTTAATACCGTTGGTTATTTATTTAATATATTAAAAAAATTATTTAACTTGACACTTTAAGCTAAAATATTATATATTACTATATTTTTTATATTAAATATGATTAATTTAAATAGTTTAAAGATTAACTGTTTTTTATATTATTAAATAATAATATGGGACAAATGATAGAGTGAAAATGGTTCATACATAAACCATTGAAGGGTATTAGTTGTTTTTACTAAAAAAAATACTAGTTATTTTGACTAAAGGGTATTAGTTGTTTTCACTGAAATGTACTCCCTCCATCGCGGTCTAAGTGTCTCATTTCTTTTGGTTGAATGGTTTAAGAAAGTGTATTTGTTTATTAATATATGGTGGAAAAGTAACGAATAGTGTTGAAAAGTAATAAATAGTGTTTAATAAAATAATGAATAGTGTTGAAAAGTGGATTGAATGAGTTGCATTTTTTGTAATATTGTGTGAATTTGAAAGTTAAAGTTTATATGTAGTAGAGTGTTGCTTTTTCCATTTATGGAATGGGACACTTAGTGTGGGACAACCAAAAAAGGAAAGTGTGACACTTAGAGTGGGACGGAGGGAGTATTAATTATACTGAAAACAAACTAAGACTTTTCGGTGAAAATAACTAATATTGTTCAGTGAAACCAACTAATATTGTTCAGTGAAAACAACTAATACCCTTCAATGATTCATATATGAATCAATTTCACTCTATACATACTCATAATATGGATACAACTAATCTTGATTATTGATACTCTAGAAGAATTTTTAATACTCTTTGATCACATATTTGATATTTTTAAAACTTTTAAAATATTTTAATGATAAACTTATCATGTGTAGTTTTCATACAAAACTTTGGCATTTGTTATTAATGCAATGTGCTAATTTTAAATGGATATTAATTCATACCATTGTAATTTAGAGTCTTGTATAAAGCGATCTCATAATTGAGTTGATTCTTCAATTTAGTATTTGAGTCATATATATTTACTTCTAAAATTGATTTTCATAAACACAAGGATCATATAAATGAGTAAATAAAATTTGTTTCATATTTCCTTCATCCCTATTTTATTTTCTCATTTGATTTTTCTTTACTTTTAATGTGAAACTTGATTTGTAATATTTAAATGAATAAAATAGTTTTTTGATGATGTCATATTATTCAATTGAAGTGCACGAGACAAAATGAATATGTTTTTCTATATTACTATAAATGGAATGAGATATAATTTAGAATTATTTGAAGGAGAATAAATGAGTAAACAAAATTAAGATAGCTGAAGTATATGAGACCGTATAATATAATTTTATCTCGTTATAACTATAGATAAGATGTGCTAATTTGTATTAGGCAAAAACTTGTATGAGACCGTCTCATGGCATGAGACCACACAAATTACACCTACTCCTACCAAAGTGTTAATGAGTCAATGCCCTAATTACACTCATTCTAATTGTCTCATGCCATGAGACGGTCTCATACAAGATCTACTCATTGTATTATGTCATGTGTTTATATTTAATTAGATATTTAAAATGATATTTTTATTTAATGTTTTAGTTTATGTATTTCAGTTTTGTAATGATAAGTTTTGCAAAATTATTTGATTTTTTTTTTTCAATTGTGAACATGCCAAATTAAGTATTAATTTATCTTATTTTATTCCTTATGAAATGCATATAGGCAGTTAGGCACTACTTTAAAATGGAGATAAAAGTTGAAAAGGAAGAAACAACTTACCGTTCAACTAAAAAAAATAACGAACAAACAACTTACCGTCCAAATATCTATTAAATCGATAATTCCTCCACATATTTACAATTTAAAAAAAAAAAAAAGTATAGAGTGAAAATGAATCATACATGAATTTTTGAAATGTATTAGTTATTTTCATTGAAAAATATTAGTTGTTTTTACTGAAGGATATTAGCTGTTTTCACTAAAAAATATTAGTTGTTCAATGAAAATAAACTAAGACTCTTCAACAAAAATAACTAATAGGCTTCGGTGAAAATAATTAATATTGTTTAGTGGAAACAACTAATACCTTTATATTATTCATGTATTAACCAATCTCCCTCTATATATACTTATTTTTTTAAAATCAATAAATAATCACAAAAAAATCAACATATAAATAAATAAACATGTTAAATAACTCATAGAAAAACTATTATTTTAAAGAAATTGGTAGAGTAATGTTTGTGGTTTACGAATTGAGTATTTATATTATAGAGGGAACCAATAAAAATAAAAATTTATTTAGGAGGAATGATCAATTTAATAGATATTTTAATTAATTTAGACCACTAAGATTAATACATCAAATTGATAATATCCAAATTGATTAGAATACTCAATCGACCAAATAGAAAAATACTTTTTTTGTAAAATAAAGAATGCGGAGACATAAATTTGTCTACCCAATTCGCTATGAATTATATCACTCATTTCATTAAATAATATTACTCATTTCATAGAATAATATTATTTAAAGATTGGTTGCATCGTGTACATCAGTTGTATAGTAATATTAATTTCACTAAATAATACTAAAATATGAAGACATAGGCAATACACCATTAGCACCATACACTCCGTGGGACCATTAATACTAAAATATGAAGAGGTAGATAACTATCAACTTAGGACCTAAAATATAAGGACCATACACCATTAGCACCATACACTCCTTTTAAATTATATTAATTATTTCACTAATTAGTATTACTAATGTACCTTAATGATATTATCAGGTTTACTAAATTATATTACTAATTTCACTAAATGGTATTACTCGACAATATTAGTAGACAATATATCTTATCGTTACAAATTATAGTTTGTTTAGATATAGAGTCACAGTTAATTTAGTATTGTATAAGTTTCTTGTAAGCCAAATTCAGGGTACAATACATAACAGTGTGATTTGTTTTCATTATATGAAATGATATTAATTTTTTTTACTAAAGGTTATTAGTTGTTCTACTAAAGAGTATCAATTGCAAACTAGTTTCACCATAAATATTGTTACACTAATAATTAGCAATTATGTTTGGAACATAAAGAATATTATATTTATAATTACACAATTATAATCACGTGTGAAATACATAAAGCTAAAATTACTCACTTAACTAAAGCATATCAATTTTTCTTCAACCACAATGCCTGCAATCCATACATAATTTGCTTTGAATTTTCAATTTCCTCATTTTTCTCAAATTGCCTCCATTATGTGCGCTATCTATTTTTGAATTTTTCAATTTCCCCATTTTTATCAAATTGGCTCCAATGTTTCAAAAAATTAATTGGTTTTACCATAAAAGATTAAATTGATTAATTTTACCATTAATGATTAAATTGATCAGTTTTATCTCATTATCATATAAATAATTAGTTTACCTTAATTAGAGTCGATTTAATATTTTGATTGTTTATTGTATTATTTTTTTCTAAAGGATTTTATTAGTTTTCCATTGACTATCTTTTCCCTAAAAAGTTTCTTTTTAAAATCATACTTTTCAAATTTCTAAACACTTTGACGAAATTTATCTTTTTATGCTTTTAGTTTGTTAACTTACCTAAAAATAATCAATCAATTTAACCTTTTGAATATCAAATTAGTTTAATAATATTTTTTTAAATCAACTCGATTTTATTTTTATTTTTACATATTTAAGCAATCACTTATGTTTTTAGCGGGAATATATACTTTTTTTATAATATATAAGATCTAATTAAAAATTAAATATGGAAAAAAATCGTGAAAAATATATTTTTTAAATTTAGATCTAACCAAATATAATTGATGATCATAATATTTTTCTTTATATACGATAACTCACAAATCAGTTAAGATATTTTCAAAATAATTTCCATGATAAAATAGTATTACTTGCAATTGTGAAACATTCTAATTCATTTTAGTGAAAAATTGTATATTATGCAAGATAATATCAATGTCAAAATGGTGTGTGTATTAATAGTTGCACTATATAGTGTTACTTGTAATTATGAAACATTATAATTTATTTTAGTGATAAAGGGTGTATTATGCAAAGTTAATATCAATGTTTCAATGTATTTTGTATTAATGGTTGCACTAAATAGTACTACTTGCAATTGTGAAATATTAATCGTATCATTTTAGTGAGAAATAGTGTATTATGCAAGATAACATCAATGTTATGATGTAGTATTAATAATGATGACACTAAATAGTATTATTTGCGATTGTGAAATATTTTAATTCATTTTAGTGAGAAACTGTCTATAATGCAATATAATATCAATGTTCTAATATAGTATGTATTAATGGTTGAACTAAATAGTATTACTTGCGATTATGAAATATTTTAATTCATTTTAGTGATAAATAGTGCATTATGCAAAATAATAACAATGTAGTTTGTACTAATGGTAGAGCTAAAAAGTATTACTTGTGATTGTGAAGTATTTTAATTCATTTTTGTGTGAAATAGTGTATTATGCAAGATAATATCAATATTATAATGTAATATGCATTAATGGTTGCACTAAATAGTATTACTTGCAATTGTGAAACGTTATAATTCATTTTAGTGAGGAAAAGTGTATTATGAAAGATAATTTTAATGTTCCAACGTATTTTGTACTAATAGGTGCACTAAATAGTATTGGTTGCAACTGTGACACATTAAATATATCATTTTAGTGAGAAATTATGTAGTATGCAAGATAATATCAATGTTCTAATGCAGTATGTACTAATGGTTGCACTAATAGTATTACTTGAGAATTGTGAAATATTTTAATTCATTTTAGTAAGAAACTATTTATAATGCAAAATAATATCAACATTCTAATTGTTGAACTAAATAGTATTACTTGCGACTGTGAAACATTTTAATTCATTTTGATGAGAAATAGTGTATTATGCAAACTAATATCATTTTTCTAATAAAGTATGAAATAATGGTTGTACTAAATAGAATTACTTGCAATTGTGAAATATTTTAATTCATTTTAGTTATAAACAATTTATTATACAAGATAATATCAATGTTATAATGGAGTATGTATTTATGATTGCATTAAATAGT
The DNA here is from genome assembly GCA_947034835.1 of Ballota nigra. Taxonomy (NCBI): domain Eukaryota; kingdom Viridiplantae; phylum Streptophyta; class Magnoliopsida; order Lamiales; family Lamiaceae; genus Ballota; species Ballota nigra. The sequence goes on along the minus strand of OX344729.1, from coordinate 67,089,615 downwards.
ATTACTTGCAACTGTGAAATATTTTAATTTATTTTACTGAGCAATGATGTACTCCCTCCGTCCCCTCTTAAACTTCACACTTTCCTATTTGGGACGTCCCACAATAAATTTCACACCCCAAATATGAAAATAAAACACACTCGCAATACCCACTTTAATTCAAAATACTCTTCATTCATTGGTTGAAAAAGTCAATAAAACAGTTTTTCTTAAAATCTGTGTCACCCAACCTATGAAGTTTAAGAGGGGACGGAGGGAGTATTATGCAATACAATTTCAATGTCCAATGTATTTTATACTAATGGTTGCACTAAATAATATTAATTGCAATTGTGAAACATTAAATGCATCATTTTAGTGAGAAATTGTGTATTATGCAAGATAAGATCAATACTAAAGTAGTATGTACTAATATTTGCACTAAATAGTATTATTTGTGATTGTGAAATATTTTAATTCATTTTAGTGAGAAATAATGCATTTTGCAAAATAATATCAATATTCTAATGTAGTATTTTACTAATGGTTGCACTAAATAATATTATTTGCGATTGTGAAACATTTTAATACATGTTTTAGATAAATATTTTTATTACAATTTGTTTAAAAATTCTAGTAATACTAACACTAGACATTACTTTTTTTTAATCACTAAATGTTTCGTTGGGATATGTATATTTGATATTTTAATCACTTTCTCATGGGTCATCGAATCATGGGTCAAACTACCGAACCCAATCTCGTAAAGTACAAACTATATCATACCACTTGAATTTTAAAAAAAAATTAATTTATTATATTTTCATAATTTTATGAAAGAAAAAAATAGTATTATTTAGATAGAGTGAACTATTTGAAGAGTATTGTTCCAATATTTCAATTCTTTTATTCATAATATCTCAAATAATAAGTAATACCCAAATAATAATTACCAAAAAAAATAACAAAAAGCAAATAAGAGTAAACACTGCCGTTTTAATTGAACAACACTTGCAAAATAAAAAAAATAAAAAAAAAAGAATTGTATGCATATGATCCCTCACAAAATAATGTGAGCAAAGAATGGGAAAAGGTGGACAAAATGCAGAGATGAACAGTGTTTGACAGAGTTGGAAAATATTTGTTGACCTACTTTTTGATATGGAAGAATCAATGAAATAGATTAAAAGTGAATTTGATCCAAAGGCTGAAAATGGCTAAGGGTAAACATACCCCGAGGGCGCAGTAGTAAAAACAAAAATATGAAGAGGTAGAAGAAAGATTCATTATGTAGAAATAATATATGAATACCTTGAGAGGTATATATTCGTATCATATAGAAGAAAAAATATAGTAGTGATTTAGAGGAAATATTCATTAATCAGAATGGTCAAATTGAATAAACGGACGATCTAATTTCAATTCATACGAAAGAATGATCTAATATGTAAAAGCATAAAATATAATATATAAAACTATAAATACCTTGGGAGGTATAGATTCGTATCCTGCAAAATAGAAATATGAAGAGATAGGAGAAAGATTTATTATTTAGAAATAAAGTATGAATATTTGGAGAGGTATAGATTTGTATCCTACAGAAAAAATATATAGTAATGATTTAGTGGGAAAAATCATTAATCCAAATGATCAAATTGAACAAACAAACAATCTAATTGCAATTCATACGAAATAACGATCTAATATGTAAAAACATAAATACCTTGAGAGAGATATATATTCATATCCCTGCAAAAGAAAAATATGAAGAATTGATGTAATCGAAAATTTTGGATTGATTTTTGTATATGAGTGAGAGGATATATATATAGATGGTATTATGATAGAATCAACTGTTAAGATGTGGGGTTGAGATTAAGTTTTATGCTACCTTATTACTAAGATTAAAATTGTTAATTTCATAATTTTTGAATCCAAATTTTAAGAAAAAGTATATCCAAATTTTAGGAAAAAAGTATATTCAAATTTAAAAAAAAAAAAAAAACTTCATATTTTAGATTGCATAAAACTCTCCACCCACTATAAGTTTCTCATTTTTTATTTGAACTCACAATAATTTTCAAATTCTATAAAAATCAAAAACAACATTTTATATATTAATACAAAATATTTTCTTAAAAAACTACTTTTTCACTTTTCATAAATTTTCCCAGTCCACCTACTAAATTTTAACATAAACTACTAAATTTTAACATAATTTAATTTTCCCAGTCCACCTATCAAAAATTTATCTAAATTATAAATAGATTATTGTAGGAAAATAATTTTAAGTAGATAAATTCATATGTATAATTATCTTTATTTTTCCTCTCTTTTCTCTTATATTAAAATTGGGTGCAATTATTTACACCCACAAATTTACTTAGTATACACACATATTTTAATTTTCAGATGAACATATCTTCATCCAGCATTTAATGCTAATTTCTATTTTGCTCTCTAACAATTCTATGATTATTCGCAATAAGAAGAAATAGTGATTAACACCAAGCTTAATTACTTAAAATTTCAAAATTATGGCATTGCCTAATGGCATCCAATCCACTCAAGAGCTTCTGGATGCTCAAACTCACATATGGAACCACATTTACAGCTACTTAAACTCCATGTGTCTGAAAGCTGCAGTTGAACTAAAAATCCCCGATATCATTCACAACCACAATAAGCCTATTAAGCTTCCAGAGTTAGCCAATGCTCTATCCATTAACCAAGCTAAGACAGACTGTCTAGGTCGTCTGATGCGCATTATGGTCCACTCCAACTTCTTCACCATGGCCAAGATCGATGGTGAGAAGGAGGAGGAAGGGTATTGGCTCACTCCTGCCTCTCGGTTTCTGATCAGAGACGAACCGTTGAGCCTCTCCCAGCTCGCTCTTTTCATCCTGAATCCAATTATCATGGATCCAGAGAATCATATAAGCGAATGGTTTAGAGATGATAAGGCGGCGCCATTTGTGACAACTCATGGGAGGACTTTGTGGGAGTTGATGTCGGAGGATCCAAATTTTAATAAGGTGTTCAACCAGACGATGGCTTGCATTTCAAAGATGCTGCTGAGTGTTATTGTTAAAGAAGGTGCACATATTTTCGAGGGGTTGGAATCACTGGTGGACGTTGGAGGGTGTACCGGAACCATGGCTAGGCTACTTGTTGATGCTTTTCCGGCCCTTAAATGCACGGTGCTTGATCTTCCACATGTTGTTGAGGGATTGGAAGGGAGTGAGAATTTGAAATTTGTGGAGGGAGATATGTTTAAGACCATTCCTTCTGCTCAGGCTGCAAGTCTCAAGGTATACTCAAGTTTTAAAAGTTAATCCATGCATCTCTCAATTACTTTTACACTTGCTTTTTCTTAACGCCTGAATAATACTTTCACACTCAAGAAAGAAAAGAAATAATCCACACACAAACTCAATAAAAGTACCTCCATTTATTTGACCCCATAATTAGAGCCTATTTGACAAAGTTTATTTTAAAAATCTTATAAGCTCTAACATCTTATAAGATGTAGTTTTTAAATAGCTTATAAATTGCTCAAGTGGTTAACTAATAAATCTCATAAGATCTTTAATAATTTATAATAAATATTTTATAAGTTTTAATTGTAATATATATATATATATATATATATATATATATATATATATATATATATATATATTGAGATAGATGTGGATGAGAGTGAGGGAGGTGTGGTAAGGGTCTGGAGTAGGTGGATGAGGATGGAGGTGTTGTGAAAAATAAGTTGGGATATAAGCTTTTAGGAACTTATTTAAGATCTTATAAACTGTTAAACACATAATTTTGTCAAACACTTTAAAATTGATTATAAGCTCCTAAAAATAAACTTTAAATTACTTTATTATTTTTAAAAATGGTGTCCCTCCTCCCTATTAAAGAAAGTATGTGACATAAGGGAGTATCTATTTTGGTCATTTCTGATAGTGATATTTATTTTAATTGCGAACAGTTTATATTACATGATTGGTCGGATGAAAAGTGTGTTCAAATATTGAAGAAATGCAAAGAAGCAATTCCAAGCAAAGAAAAAGGTGGAAAAGTGATTATAATTGATATAGTTGTGGGTAACAAAAAAGACAACTCTGAAGTAATGGAATCACAACTTCTCATTGATATTATGATGATGGTTTTGGTCCCACGGAAAGAACGAACTGTTGAGGACTGGGCAAATCTGTTTCATTAGGCTGGCTTCACAAGTCATAAGTTTACTCATTTTGGAATGAGGTCTCTGATCGAGGCATTTCCTTAGTCATGTTTTGTCATTTTTTTTACTTATTTTGAATAAATCATAGGCTTGATTATCAACATTTTTCAACCTCTATGAATGATTTTTTTTATTTTGAGTTGTAATGATCCTTTGGTGGGAACAATAATAAATGTCTTGAAATTATTCTTAAATACTGTTGATCGATTTTGTTTTCCAAATACTCGAAGATTATTATTATCAATACCCCAAAAAGCAGTAGATGAAGAGTATTTGTAAATGTGGACATGCATTTTCAAGTTCAAAATTGTATTAGAACGAACATGATTTACAAACACTCGATTAAATTTGCAAACAGCATCTACTAATAAATTTTAATTTTCTTCTCTCTAGTGTCTCTGCACCTTTTTTTTTTAACACATTCCTCCCCTTTCCAAGATAAAATCCAATGTTTTGATGTGTTCCAAAATATATAAAAGTTTGTTTATAATATATTATAGAAAAAAAATGGGTCAGGATTCTATCAACTCTTCGTCAATATTAGTTAGACACTCAATTATGAATGGATGATTGATTCGTTAATATTAATTTTGAGAAATCTCATTCTTAATTTTGTGAAAACTGAAAAGGTGTTTTACATTTATTTATGTTGGATGTCAAACAACATATCTATATATCTATTTGTAAATCACCCCCACCCTCTCAAAAGTCTCTATTTTGAAATACTTTGATTTCATGCATTTGTATTCTATATGGTATTATATTTATCTTAATTTATAATCTTAAGTATTTATATTCTTAATCTATTTCTTAATCACTCCCTCCTCTATTTTGAAACTTTGAGTGTGTATTAGTTTGGTTGATAACTGTTGTAAATCTAAAAAATTTATTATTCTAAATCTAAATAATTTGATGTGGACATTACTAATGGACAAATAACCTTAATATCTTAGACTAGGGTTTTATTCTTATAAATAGATTATTGTACTCATAATTGTAATCACTCATACACAAGAACATTAGTGAAACTCCTGGTTTGGCTCGCCCTCAGACGTAGTCGTTCCCGACGAACTGGGTGAACAAATCCCGTCTTTTATTTTACGCACTTATTTACAACTCGTTATCAGCACGAGTCTCTACCCGCAATTAATTGGTACGAATCTCAACCTTGTTTTTCTATTAAGCATGATAATTAATTATCAGTATTTCTAATTCATAGTGCAAGCATGAATCAAAATAGTCCATGGATATTTCAACATACTTGTATTAATTATCAGTATTGACGAACGCTTTTAAATACTTACATCCATGAATATATATTCCATTATTTCAAATTCATAGTGCAAGCATGAATCGAAATAGTCCATGAATATTTCAACATAATTGCATACTGGCGGTCACCACCATGGGCTAGTCGCCGCCAATCCACGCCTCTGTGGGCGGGCCACCAACCGCGCCTCCGCAAGCTAAACCGCCAGTAGCGGTGGTTGCTTCTCAACGTGAGGCTGGCCCAATCGCCTGGGCCGTTGGTTGCCAAATTCCATCAGCTGAAACGTCGGACCTCCGCCGGCTGCAGCCCCCCTCTAAACCGGCCACTGTATTTTTATGTAGCAGATGGCCGCCTGTTTCGTTCAACCGTGCCCTGTCCTCCTTTTGGGCTTTTATAGTTTATCTAGCCTGGACCTTTTTCATTCAATTCATCTGGGCCCTTTTTCCATTTAATTAACTTGTCTTATTTCCAGCCGTTTTTTTTTTTTTTTTCTGAAAAGGAATAGTATAGACTTTTGGACCAATGTGTTTTATTAAGTGGGCCACTATCCTTTTAATGGGCCGACCTTTTTAATTAAATTACTTGGGCTGATTTTCATTAGAAAAAGGAATTGTTATGAATGACCTTTAATTATTAACCTAGGCCTTTTTAAAATATTATTTGTCTGGACCCCTTAATTAATTTAACTTGGGTCTCTTTTTGATAATTTACCATGGGCTAGTTTGCCTGAAGCAAATATGAAAATTGTATAATTATTTATTCGTATTAAATTTTGAAATCGTCTCTTGAAATTTACTAACTACTTTCGTGTTGAGCTTTCTTTTTATCTTGATACCAGTATGATTGCTCCACCCACTTGAGACGTGTCCAAGGTAATAATTCTTACATATTAATTAAATCATGAAAATATTTCGTTAAATTTCATTAATATACATAAAATATTTAGCCTCATGAATATGCATGTTTATTAAGTTGTAAATTTTCTTTGAAATTATTTTCATGTGATTATCGTTCATAATAAATTATTTAATTTGCATGTATCCATGATTTAATTATCTTACATGCATTATTTCTCCCGCACATAGTTTATTTCTTATAGTCCGCATATTATGCCCGGGTAGGCGGTGCCCGGTACTTTTCGGACCGTAATTTATGCTTTGGGTAGACAGCGTCCAAATTCTTGCTTCAATGTGCTCTAGAATAATCAAATAAATCTTTATTTCTCCGTTGTCAATAAATTGGTCACAACTCTTACCATGTCACTTTAAAATCATAGTGAAAATGTATCATATTCCCATGAAAGAATTCGATGAGCTTGCTCTCGATGGTAACACCTACCTAACATGGGCGCTAGATGTCAAGATCCATCTAGCCTTAAATGAGTTGAGAATAACAATTCTCGAAGGTTCGAAATCCACTAACTCCCTGAAGACGAAAGCGTTGATTTTCTCTTGAATCACCTGAGTGGGGAATTCATTATTCAGATCCTCAATCAGGGACCCCGGAATATTGTGGAACTCCCTGTAGGACCGTTTCCAACAACAAAATGATATACTCCTCCCTCCGGTACAATACGATTGGTTGAGACTCCATTACCAAGACCTTAAGTCTATAACGGAGTACAACTTTACTTTGTATCGTATTGTAACCCAGTTGATGCAGAATAATCTGTCAACATTCCATGCTAGCAACTTTATACTCCAGCAGCAGTATAGGGACAATTATTTGATTGGTTGCAAACGTGGAAGGGGGAGAGAGAGTAAGATGATCTGGGCTAAAGGCCGAGGTCGTAGTACATCCGGTGGTCACAAAACCTCGAATTTCGCTCTTTAAAAATCTGGCAATCAAGAAAAGGTTGAGCAGTCCTGCTACAGATGCGGATGCAGAGGTCATTGGTCTCGCACATGTCGCACTCCCAAGCACTTGGCTGAGGCTAATTAATAGCAGCAGAAGGACGACAAGGAGAAGGCCCCTAGAGTCGAATCTCACCACGCCAGTCTGCCTGAAGCAGACTTTGACCAAGACAACATCGATCCTCTGGGCATCAAGCTCAAGGACTTTGGAGATGATGAGTGATTTGCGCATTTGATTGTTTTAGTACTTTTTTTTTATATTTATGGATCCTTTCTTTCGGATATTACTATACATGGCTAGTAAACATATCAACTATTAGGTTTGGGCTATTTCCACTGGCATGATGGATTGAAATTTTGATTTATGTTTGGTAGATAGCGCCACCACTCATACAATCTTAAAAGATAGGAAGTATTTTCATAACTTGTTAAAACGTAAGGGGAGTATAACTACAATAGCAATGATAGTAGGTTGATAGTGGGCTCCAGAAGAGCTCACATTGTCCTCCCCGTGGGTATCAAACTCATAATCAATAATTATTTATTGTTTCCTTCCTTCTCTTCCGGATTGTACTATTCCTACATTCGGCCGTCTAATCCCTATCTAGCTATGAGTATGAAATTCCACGACCCAAATTCTTTTAAATTGTGGCATCAGCGGTTAGGTCATCCAGGACAAACTATGATACATAGGATTCTATCTAATTCAACTGGTCATAATATTTCGAATAATAGAATCCCTCATGTTGATGAATTTATTTGTGATGCATGTTCTTAGGATAAGTTAATAGTACGCCCGTAGCGCACTAAGGTTGGACTAGAGTCTCCGGTTTTCCTTGAGCAAATTCAAGGAGACATCTGCAGACCGATTCACCCAGCATCAGGACCATTTCGTTATTTCATGGTCCTTATTGATGACTCCACTAGGTGGACATATGCATGTTTGTTGTCCACCCACAATCAAGTTTTTGCGAAGCTCATTGCGAAAATAATCGAGCTTAGAGCTCAATTCCCGGATTATCCAATCAAGTCGATTCACATGGATAATGCTGCTGAGTTCAGCTCAAAGGCCTTTACAGATTACTGTATGGCCCTGGGAATTAAAGTGGAGCATTCGGTACCCTACGTCCATACCTAAAATGGTCTTGCTGAGGCACTAATAAAATGTATCAAACTTATCGCGAGACCATTACTTATGAACTCTAAACTACCCACTTCATGCTTGGGGCATGCAGTCCTACATGCATCGCACTTAATCCAAATCCGTCCAACTGCATATAATGATCATTCCCCACTACAGTTAGTGCGTGAGAAAGAACCTAGCATTTCCCATCTGCGTATTTTCGAATGTGCGGTATATGTTCCGATAACATTACCAAATCGAACCTCTATGGGCCAACAAAGGAAACTCGGTATTTACGTAGGATTTGACTCTCCATCCATCGTGAAATACCTCGAGCCTTTGTCTGGGGATCAATTAATGGCCATGTTCGCTGATTGCACGTTCGATGAAGATTACTTCCCGGCATTAGGGGGAGATCCGAATTCAAAATTGAATGAATACCGGGAGCTTACGTGGAACATAAGTAATCTTCAGTATCTAGATCCACGCACTAGTCAATCTTAACAAGAAGTTCAGAAGATCATTAACTTGTAAAATCTAGCAAATAATCTGCCAGACGCGTTCACCGACCATAGAGGTGTAACTAAATCGTATATACCTGCAGTAACTGCTCCCCAAAGGGTTGAGGTCCCAAGCAAAACAAGTACTCATGCCCCCACGCGCCAGAAGCGCAAAGGACCCTTAAAAGATAGTAATACACCTAAACGAAATGCTAGCAAATCTGGTCAGTCGAATGTAAAATCTCTAGAAGAGATTCGTCTAGATAACACCAAGTCTCCTAGAGACGAGACTCCTAGTGATGAAGCACGTGCATAAAATATTCAATGCACTAGGACCGTGGAAGAGTAAATTGCACTTTTGGTCCCAGCAACCACGCCCCTCCCCGATTTTGGTCCCATGATTTCACTTTTGGTCCCAATATCTCAATTTTCTTGCAATTTTGGTCCCAACGTTAGTCAACCGTTAGCAGTTTTGGTCCCAACAACATTGAAGTCAGTTTTGGCGCGATAATTGACGCCAAATTGAGCTATAACCCGAAAATTAGAGGGAATAATTCTTTTCAACACACTATATATGTATGTTTCTTAATAAAAAAACACACCAAATGTTCACTATTTTCAATTTCACACCAAAAAAAACACATGTCTTCATCCTCACCTTCCATTCCCAAAACTCATCAAACTCAACACAACCTAATATGCTATTGTGGAAAACAGCCTCATACATACATATCGAAGAAGGAAAAAAGCAAAGGTAGGTTGTTTCATACCTGTCCCGATTCCATAAGTGGTGATGGATGTCATTTTTTCATGTGGGCTAATGAAATGGAAATTACCGGGCAAGGACAGTTTCCCGGTTTGATGAGGAGAATTGACTCACTCATGTCTGAGAATCAAGATCTTGTGAACAAGGAAAAAAAAGCAAGAGAGCTTGTACAAATATTGGAGGACGAAACTGCTGTACAAGCTGCACAAATTCTCTACCATGAAGAACAAATTGCAAAGCTACAAAAGAGGCAAAAGATGCTGCTCATGACACTAATATTCTGCATTATACCTATGATGTTCAAGTTTTTTGGTTTAATTTAGACATTAAACCTGCTTGTAATATGCTGTTTATTTTCCTTATGTAGTGCTACTATGTATCTAGCATTGTAACATCTATCAATACAATGCAATTTTCAATGTCATCCTCTATATTACAACTAATACCAAAGTTTCATGTAAAAAATAACACATAAAAACACCAAATATAGATAGTCAACACCAATTATCCAATAACAAAAATAACTAACATGTTCTCCAATATTACCCAAAATAGAGTCTCAAACACTAATTATCCAACAATAAAAAACATAGTCTGTCACTCTTCATAAATAACAAACACAGTTTCAAATACCAAACACTCAAACTCAAACACATGTCACTATTTTTTCTTCTCTTTAGCCTTTTTCAAGTTAGCAGCTTCTACTAAGCTAGACATTGTCACAGACTTCTTACCTCCTGAAATTATAACCCTCATTTCATCATTGTTCACTGTTGAACCACCACTGCCTCCTACATTCACATTACACCCAATGAATGTGTTTGGACTGAAAGACATTGTATTAGATGATGGAGCTGCACTACTTGTGGCTGCACCAGTAGACATAATTCCTGATCCAATGAAATTGTGGGGATTAAATACACTTGGTGCAGATGTCTTGGGTTGTCCTCCTTCTTGGTTCACTTCATTGTCAATCATTGTCTTTTGTACCTGTATTTTAAAGTAGTTAAATCACAATTTATTAAACAATGAAATTGTAGCAAGAAGACATTAAGAAAATATAAATATTATTACCTTGTTATGGCTTCCTTTATTTTTTGATGATGCAGAATTTGATAATGCGGTTGTTTTCCTTTTCTTCCCCTAAACAAGAACTCATTAAACAAAAACTTGAAGTATCAAAATCAAGGGTATTATATAAAATACAAATATAAATACAAACTTGAACTTCCCATCAACCTCTTCATGCACCTCCACCTCAATCTCTTTCTGTACCCCAACCCCATTCAAAGAAACCCTTTCTGCCTCATCAAACACAGCCTCTCCTAAAATTTCCTCACCATCATTTGTTATATCTGTTTTTTCACCAACCAACCACAATTTAAACAACCTCTCATCTACACCAAGATTCATACACCTCTCAATGTCAAATATTCCTTCCACCTCCTCTAGTTTTCCCTCTTTGGTCAGCCCATAATACCTCTTATCCCCAAGATACCCCAGCTGCTCACATAACTTATCTATATAGCTAATATTTGCTCTTGTTCTAAGTACATAATCAAAAGCACTCAATGTACCTCCATTGTACTTAAGAACCCCATTCTCATCTTCAGTAATAGTTCCCCCATGTTGCAATTGCAGTGTAAAGTATCGGAGGAATGCTACGGGAGCTACAAATAACAAAATAAATAATCAACAAAAATCGACCAAAAACCTTAAGAATCGACCAAATACAAAAAATTGACCTTGACCACCAAAGTTCTTCACATTTACACAAAAATCAAGTTACCCACTGCTACCCACTTCTAAAATCAACAAATAACCTTATAACGAGTCATTATCCTTCACATTTAAATAAAAATCGAACAAATGACACGAGTTGGAATAGGAACAGGAACTTACGGTAGTCAATTGCTGGGTATTTGGCGAAACGCTTGGGACATAACATTGGGACCGTGTTTTCGTCGAAAATTTGTAGAAATCGCGTGAAGACTTGGCGAAATCGCGTGAAGATTTGGCGAAATCGCGTGAAATTTGCAGAAATCGTCAAAATCTAGGATGAATTCGATTAGGGTTTCCGTTGTGGTGTTTTGGGGGAAAGGATGCGAATTGTTCGTTTTTTGGGGGAAAAATCGACTAACGGGCACGTGAACGGCACATGGCATGCGCCGTTAGACGTTAGTTAAGCCTGGGATCACATTTATAAATTTTGACATTCTTGGGACCAAAATTGCAAGAAAATTGAGATATTGGGACCAAAAGTGAAATCATGGGACCAAAATCGGGGAGGGGCGTGGTTGTTGGGACCAAAAGTGCAATTTACTCGACCGTGGAACGATCAGACCCAAATACAATGGGAAATGAGGAAGGTCTAGTTGATGTAAACGTCGAAGTCTCTATTAATTTCACAGATACGGGAGAAACATATAATAGAAATATTATTGTCATCGACGACACATTTGCAGCGTCAATTGCTCTTTCCATTATAAATTATTTAGATCCAGAACCCAAAACAATCACTGAGTGCCGGAAGCGCTCCGATTGGGTTAAATAGAAAGAGGCAATTGAAGTAGAGCTCGCATCGCTTAACAAAAGACAAGTATTTGGCTCTATCGTCCGTATACCCACGCGCGCTATCTCCGTAGGATATAAATGAGTATTTGTATGAAAACGAAATGAGAACAATATTGTGGAGAGGTATAAAGCGAGGCTTGTAGCTCAAGGGTTTTCACAGAGACCCGGGATTGATTTCGATCAAACCTATCCTCCCGTCATGGACTCAATAACATTCTGCTACTTGATATCTTTGGCAGTTAAAATGAATCTCTGTTACTAAATACGTGAAAACATGAATGGGGAAAAATATATTATGTATTTAATAACTCCTAAGAGTGCATATTTATATAAAAGAGTTATGCTAATTAAGGTAAATGTAACCCTAACCCTAAAGGCCCATTGAAGGCCCTATAATATTTACATAGATATTCTAACACTCCCCCTCAAGCTGGAGCATAGATATTGATCATGCCTAGCTTGATACAAAGATAGTCAACTCTAACTCCATTAAGGGTCTTCGTAAAGATATCTCCTAATTGATCTTCACTTCTCATATAATCAGTTGAAATCAAGCCTTGTTGGATCTTCTCACGAACAAAGTGACAATCAATCTCAATGTGTTTAGTTCGCTCGTGAAAAACTGGATTAGAGGCAATGTGAAGAGCAGCTTGATTATCACACCATAATTTGGCAGGTATTGAGACCTTCAAACCAACTTCATTTAGAAACCCACGAACCCAAACTATCTCGCACGCAGCTTTGGCCATAGCTCTATATTCAGACTCTGCACTAGATCGTGAGACTACTTTCTGCTTCTTACTTTTCCAAGAAATCAAGTTTCCGCAAAGAAAACATAATAACCTGAAGTAGATCTTCGATCTTCTTTCGAGCCTGCCCAATCTGCATCAGTAAAACATTCAATCCGATCATGACCATGGGTACTATACACAAGTCCACGTCCAAGAGTTCCCTTCAAATAGCATAAGACCTGCTGTACAACCTTCCAATGATCTACAGTTGGTGATGACATGTACTGACTCACAACACTTACTGAATAAGCAATATCTGGACGCGTCATTCTGAGGTAGTTCAGTTTTCCTACCAATCTTCTATATCTTCCAGGATCATCAAATAAAGCACCTTCTTTCGTGAGTTGTAAATTAGGAATCATTGGAGAGATACATGGTTTAGCTCCCAATTTTCCTGTTTAGAAAGTAAATCTAGCATATATTTTCTTTGAGACAAGAAAATCCCCTTCTTACATCTACTCACTTCAATACCAAGAAAATATTTAAGAGTCCCCAAGTCTTTGGTAGTGAATTGAGTAGGAAGGAAAGCTTTCAAAGATGCAATCCCTTTAGAGTCACTTCCAGTGATTAATATATCATCCACATACACAGCCATCAACACAATACCACTCTTAGAATTCATATAGAAAACCGAATCATCAGATTTACTTTACTTCATACCAAACTTCTCAACCGCACGAGAGAAAGTACCAAACCATGCACGAGGGCTCTGTTTCAAACCATACAACAATTTTTTAAGATAACATACCTTATCGCTCTCCCCCTGAGCAACAAATCCGGGTGGTTGCTCCATATAAATATCGTCAACAAGATCACCATAAAGGAAGGCATTCTTGATATCCAATTGGTGTAAAGGCCAGTGGTGAGTAGCTACCAACGAAATTAAAAGTCTAATCGAGGTGAGCTTGGCAACAGGAGAAAAAGTATCAAAAAAGTCAACACCATAAATTTGAGCATATCCTTTAGCAACAAGACGAGCCTTTAGACGAGCAACAGATCCATCAGGATTGACTTTGATAGTAAACACCCATTTGCAACCAATAGGTCGTTTACCTGCAGGAAGATCCACCAATTCCCAAGTACCAGTAGAATCTAATGCATGCATTTCCTCAATCATGGCACTATGCCAACCAGAATGGGCCAAAGCTTCATGAACATTTTTAGGAACATTCTCAAGTGATGAAATCAAAGCTTGAGAAGAATGTGACAGGTGTTTATAGGAAACGAAAGAGGAAATAGGATAAGTGCAAGAACGTTTACCTTTTCGAAGGGCAATAGGGAGATCATCACTTGAAGGAGGATCCGCCGACGAAGACACTGGTGCATCAGGACATGAAACTGGTAGTTCAGTAACTAAATCGGCATTAGCAGGGGTAGACAAATGTGATCGATGCGAGTATGTATGGAGGATAGGGGGTCTAGTGGACTTAGGTGGAGGAACAACTGGTGAAAGTACTGTATAAACAAGAAAGTCTGTATCCTCACCTTCAGTGGGAGGAGGAGAAGAATGTGAGAAAGGTGTATGCTCAGAAAAGACGACATCAGCAGATACGAGATATTTGTTGAGACTAGGACAGAAACACCGATACCCCTTTTGTACCTGAGAATAGCCCAAAAAAATGCACTTCAAAGACTTAGGATCGAGTTTTGTAACGTGAGGTCAAACATCCCGAACAAAACAAGTGCAACCAAATATTTTAGGCTCAATAGGAAACTTAGACTGAGATGGAAACAGGACATGGAAGGGTGACTGACCACGAAGAGCAGAAGAAGGCATGCGATTGATGAGAAAGCAAGCAGTAGAGACAGCATCAGCCCAAAAGTGTTTAGGAACTGCCATGTTAAATAACAAAGCTCTAGCTGTTTCAAGAAGATGCCTATTTTTTCTTTCGGTTGAGATGGCGTGTCAACACAGGAGGTTTGATGAAGAATACTATTTTGCATCATATAATGATGAAATGTGTCAGACAAATATTCCTTAGCATTATCACTGCGCAAAGTTTTCACAGACACACCAAACTGAGTCTTAATCTCAGCACAAAAGGCAGAAAAGTGTGTAAATACCTCAGAACGACTCTTCATCAAATATAACCAGGTCATACGAGAATAGTCATCAACAAAGGTGACAAAATAACGAAATCCAGGTTTTGAAATGATGGGACAAGGACCCCAAACATCAGAGTGTACTAACTCAAAGGGAGCACTTGCTCGTTTATTGACTCAAGGACTTAAACTAACACGATGGTGTTTAGCAAAATGACAAGATTCACAATCTAGAGATGATAACGTAGAGAACTGTGGACACATATGTTTTAACAAAGGAAGAGAGGGGTGACCTAACCGACAATGTGCTTCCATAGGGGTGACAGTTCCTGTACATACTACCGATTGATGTGTATCAAGGATGTAGAGGCCACCCGATTCATGTCCATTACCACTGATCTTCTTCGTCGTAAGATCCTGAAACAAACAATAATCAGGGAAAAATGAGACACTACAATTAAGGTTGCATGTAAGTTTACTCACAGAAACTAGGTTAAACGAGAGGTGGGGAAGGTTAAGAACGGATGATAAGGGTAGGGAAGGTGTTGGGTTAATAGTTCCTGATCCCATAACATGAGATTGTGAACCATCGGCTAAGGTAACCGGAAGGTGAGTGGTATGTGAGTCAAAGGTAGAGAAAATTTTCGAGTTACCTGTCATATGATCTGTGGCGCCAGAATCAATGACCCACTTGGTCGATGAGGAAATAAGGCATGCATTAGAGTTACCTGACTCGGCAATAGTAGAGACACAATTTATTTGTGACTGATTCTTTTTCTGAAGTTGCAACAACCTTGTATACGCACGAGCGGAAATCGTGACGGAATTATCAGAGTGACCAGAACAACGGTCCACAAAGTTATCCTCTTCAGACATAGTAAATAACAAGCCAACCAAATACTAACTGAAATTATAGAAATCGAAATTTGTACCAAACCGAAATCACACACCACACGGATGCTGACTCAAACATGTACACGAACAGATGGGGAACGTCGAGATGAGTTGACCGGTGATCGCCGGCAAAAAATTCGCTGCCGGACGCGCCACCACGCGCGGCTGGAACAATCTGGCCGGAAAGATGTCGACGGTGCGTGTGGGCCACACGCGCGGACTCCGGTCGCCGGACTTCGGGTGAAGGCTCGCCGGACAGTGGCGGTCCTCCTGGTGCCGACAGTGTAAACCGATGCTGGCCGAAAAAGGGCCGGCTGCTACTGCCCCTTTATGGGCACTCAAACCCTATTTTTTTTTCCTTCTAAATTTCAGAATCGAAAAACCCTAGATCGTACACTCTGGTACCATGTTACTAAATACGTGAAAACATGAATGAGGAAAAAATATATTATGTATTCAATAACTCCTAAGAGTGCATATTTATATACAAGAGCTATGCTAATTAAGGTAAATATAACCCTAACCCTAAAGGCCCATTGATGGCCCTATAATATTTACATAGATATTCTAACAATCTCCAAATGAGATTAATGGACGTAGTAACCGCATACTTATACGGATCACTTGATGCCGACATTTATATGAAAATCCCTGATGGATTTGACATTCCTCAGATGAGGGATGGTGAAAACCGCAGTATGTATAGCATAAAACTGCAGAAGTCGTTGTATGACCTGAAGCAATTGGGCCTCATGTTGTACAACCGACTCAGTGAATTCCTTCAGAAGAAGGGATACACATTCGATAAAGCTTTCCCATGCGTATTCACGAAGAAATCGCAAAATGGTTTTTGCATCATATCCGTCTATGTTGATGACCTGAACATAATCGGAACATGCAAAGAGATTGAAGAAGCCAGTTCAATCTTGAAAGCCGAATTCAAAATGAAAGCCTTGGGTAAAACCAAGTACTGCCTCGGCCTACAAATCGAGCATCTCCCAGAAGGAATTCTTATACATCAGTCGACCTATGTGAAGAAGGTATTGGAGAGATTTCACATGGATAAATCTCATCCACTTAGCACCCCTATGGTTGTTCGATCCCTCGAAGTGGATAAGGACCCATTTAGACCAAAAGAAGATTCAGAAGAAATTATGGGGCCAGAAGTTCCTTATCTTAGTGTTGTTGGAGCATTGCTCTATCTCGCAAATTGCACTCGGCCGGACATTGCATTTGCTGTCAATTTGCTTGCGAGACATAGCGCTTCTCCTACAAGGAGACATTGGAATGGTGTTAAGCATGTTCTACGGTACCTCCAAGGGTCTCAAGATCTTGGACAAAACCTTAGTAGGTTATGCGGATGCTGGCTATTTGTCTGATCCCCACAACGCCATATCCCAGACTGGTTACATTTTTCTCTGTGGTGGTACCGCGATCTCATGGAGATCAGTTAAACAAACTATGGTTACCACGTCTTCAAACCACTCAGAGATAATAGCTTTATTTGAAGCCGCACAAGAATATGTTTGGTTAAGGTCCTTGGTAAAACACATTGGTGACTCGTATGGTATCGTTAAAGGCGATACATCTCCCACCGTTATATTTGAAGACAACGCAGCTTGTATCACACAAATGAGTAATGGGTACGTCAAGGGAAACCTGACGAAATATATTTCACCTAAGTTTTTCTACCCATACGAACTCCAGAAGAGTGACGTGATTACCATTCAAAATGTGCAATCTAGTAACAATCTAGCAGATCTGTATACTAAGTCCTTACCTACATCTACTTTTGAAAAGTACATTCCTGGTATTGGGATGCAAAGACTCAAAGTTTTGTTGTCTTCAGGGGGAGCAGTAACCCCGAAATAAATCTAGAAGATCGATTACATTCCTCCTGAACTTATTATTTGGCCGATACCTAGCACGTGGAGTTTTTATGACAAGACATTCATGTTATGTCGTAATGTCCAAGGGGGAGTGTTGTAAATCTAGAAGATTTATTATTCCAAATCTAGAAGATTTGATGTGGACATTACTAATGGACCAATAACCCAATGGGCTTCATATCTTAGACTAGGGTTTTATTCCTATAAATAGAATATTGTACTCATAATTGTAATCACTCATACACAAGAACATTAGTGAAACTCCTGGCTTGGCTCGCCCCCAGACGTAGTCGTTCCCGACGAACTGGGTGAACAAATCCCGTCTTTTATTTTACGCACTTATTTACAACAATAACATCTTCCTAATTTATTACGAAATGATTTTTTTTTAGTTTCTTTTAAGTACAATTGATTAATGAATTATGTCTTATTTTAGATAAATTACAAAAGAATCATCTATAAAATGGTTGTGTCTCTATATCATATAAAATGATCAATTTTGGTCGTTCACTCTAAATATATTGTCTATTTTCTTAGTTAATCTATTCTTTAAAATTATAAAAATAAACTTAATTAAAACAATAATCAATTAAAGGTCACAAATTTAAATTAAGATAAAATAATTAACTAATCAAGAGGATAAGCATAATTATAACTGAATTTTAACATTTAATTCAAAACTAATAACATAATATTTATAAATCTGCGTAATACGCGGGGATCAATAGCTAGTCTCGGATAAATAAGGAAAGATCATGAGATATATAATGATGAACACTATTTTCATCAGTACAAGACCTTTTGGGGTAGCCCAAAAATAAATTTGTGTGAATTCGGTCTAAAACGGACAATATCATATCAATGAGATATTAATGTCCATCCCGAGCCTAATAGTTCTCGTTGTTTGTGAAAAAAAATAACATGGTCCCAAGAAAAATCGATGTGGAGGAACCTTGGTGGAACGATAGGATAGGGTAGGCTCAGTGGTCAATGTTTAAGGGGAGGGTTGTTGGGTGTCAAACAATATCTTACATCGGATAAACAAGAGAAGATCATGATGTAAATAAGGATGAATAATATCTCCATTGGTATTAATCAATTTTTTTTTTTTAAGTTTTACAAAATATTGTTAATATTATTATTTTAATATTAATATTTTTTAAAATATTAGTTAATAATAAGTAATTTTATTCCAAGGACAATAAACTATAAATTCATGACATTTATTATTAATCAAATGTTTAAAAACCAATGCTTACAAATTGGGGAAAATCTCTCTATAAACAACATTTGTTGTGTATATGGATGAATTTCCTTTAAATCAAGTGACAAAATTTCCAATCCTCTGCTTGATCTAACTATTGATACTGTAACATAAAGTTGATCATGAGCGATAACGGGCTTGGGGAGATACAATCCAACAGTAAAAAGTGATTGTCCTTGACTTTTATTTGTTGTCATAGCAAAATACAGTAGAATTTAAAATTGTTGCCTAGTAAAATTCACTGGCATTGTAGGATCAAATTTTTACAATGTCATTCTTGGGATAAACACTTTATTTCAATATTTCTTCCAGATATTATTTCAGCCTCGAGAATGTGCTTGCCAAGTTTGGTGACGATCAATCTTGTGGCATTGCACAAATCGGACTTGTGATCATATTTCTTAGTAACACTAATGACACTCCTTCTTTCAAGATTAGACAGTGATTTAGCATTCCGAAACATCTTACAAAATTTTAAAAACTAACTGTAATCATCTGTCTATTACATCCTTCTCGAAATTCGGAGGTACAAACACTATCTGAGCTCAAGTATACTTTAGTATCAATTAAAACCATAGATAGAATCTTATAATTTATACACTCCACATCTCGACGTAGGTGCAAATATTGCTCCATCTTTAAAGTATTTATGTGTCTTTAAATTATCAATTAAGGATGGATAAATATTTTCTATTAAATAAAATTGGATCGCCGACGTCATAAATTAAATAATCTCCCAGAATCTCAATTTCAGCGAAACGATCATGGCTATTTCCAATTTTTCAATCACCAACTTTCAAAATCTACCTCGAAAAGTTAAAAATATCATCATCATTTGAGGACGTATTGGGATAAATTTGTAATCTAATGTTCTTCGTCAATCTTAAAACCTTTAAATTGTAAACAAATGAAATGTGTTTAGTTTGTTAATAATTAACTTTTTAAAAAAATATTATTATTTAATAAAAGATGTAGAAAATACCTTTCAATGATCCCACAATATGAAGAATTGATAGTTGAGTGCACAACTTTCTTTTGGTATAACATGAAGTAACTGTCTAAAATCTCCTCCAAGCAAAACGATTTTACCATCAAAAGACATATCGTTCATGATTCAATTTGGAGATGTAACAATGTCCCTCAAGCTTTGGAGCTAAATTTGTTAATCATTGATGCTTCATTCCATGCAATAAGTTTTGTTTTCAGTAATAATTCACGAATTAACTTAGGGGGCGCTTGGTTAGGAACTCTTCTTATGATGCTTAATGAGAACAAAATCATCATCTCCCCTCCTAAATAAGGTAATCACTACCCCATTTTGATTACCATATTTTCTCCCTACAATCCTCCTTCTCAATCACTCTTTCATTCCTCCACCAACAACCATTTGTTGCCCACTTCTATTCCAAATTTGGGACATGCCACTAGCAATGGAGTCACAATTGTAACAAGTTTTCACCCAATATATCATTTTTATTATGGGGGCATATATGAAAAATAATTTTCATTCTCATTACCATTAATGAATTGATAAACAAGCGCCCCTTAATTAGTCCATCATTATCCAACTCAAAATTGATACTGATATAGATGCAAATCTATTCAAAGGGTTCATAATATACAAAAATATGAATACATATAGAACGACTTTGAATTCCCCATATAAAAAAACAACCGAAGGAGAAATGTTAAATCAATTGTGATTTGTGTCATCAATGAAACACATACTTCCACCCAAAATCCGACCTTTATACTTTCCTTCTCTCGTAAATCACAACAACTTCAAATGCCTCTGCACAATCTCCCCTCCCTCTCTTCAAATCCTTCTCAAGAACGATCCCAATTCTTTCGAATTCTCACTGGTTTCCGCGCTCAAATCCGTTTCATCATCTCGTTCATCAACCCCCCATGGGCATCAACTACATTGCCTCGTGATAAAATCTGGGCTCATCTCCAATCTCTTTATACAGAACAGCTTGATCAGCATGTACTCCAAAACTGGGATGTTTTCGTCTGCAAAATCGATTTTTGATAGCTCCCAGAATCTGGATTATGTCTCGTGCAACATAATGCTAGCCGGGCTGGTAAAATACGGCCATTTGGAGGATGCCTATAAACTGTTTGTGAAAATGCCGCTGAGAAATTGCGTATCGTTTACGACTATGATCATGGGTTTTTCTCAAAATGAATGTTATGAAGATGCGATTGGGCTGTTTAGGGAGATGAGGTTATCAGGGGTGGTTCCTGGAGAAGTGACGTTTGCTAGCGTTATACCGGCTTATGCACGCTTTAGGGCCAATAGAATAAGTGCAAAGCTTTTACATGGATTGGTGCTGAAACTTGGGCTTGATATGAGTGGCCTTGTTTCTACTAACTTGGTTTTGTTTTACTGCTTAAGTTCGTCTCTTAAAGACGCTCGAATGATATTCGATAAGATGGTGGAAAGGAATGTGGTGACATGGAATGTGATGCTGAATGGTTATGTTAAGGCAGGTTTGGTTGATTTGGGTAGAGAGCTGTTTGAGGGGATTCGAGGGAAGGATGTCGTTTCTTGGGGTACAATTATCGGTGGATATGTACAAAGTGGGAGGTTGAGTGAGGCTTTGGCACTCTATGGTGAAATGAGGCACACTGGATCACTCCCAAATGAAGTTATGATTGTTGACATAATTTCCGCCTGTGCAAATTCGACAAAGTTTATGGAGGGCCAACAGTTTCATGTTTTAGCAGTGAAGATGGGGTTTAATCGTTATGATTTCGTGCAAGCTACGTTGGTGCATTTTTATGGAGCCTGTGGGAAAGTCGAACTTGCTTATTCACAATTCGAAGAAGGGAATAAGGATCACGTAGCGTGTTGGACTGCTCTAATAGCAGGGCTTATGAGGAATGGGAGAGTGGATGATGCTACGCGTGTGTTTAGTATTATGCCAGAACGGGACGTTTTCTCTTGGAGCTCAATGATCTCCGGTTATTCACAAAACGGGCGGTTCAATTTGGCTTATGAACTTTTCCATCAAATGATAGAAAAAGGAATCAAGCCAAATGAGATCACAATGATCAGCGTTTTCTCTGCAATTTCTAGTCTAGGCTCGTTGAAGGAAGGAATATTAGCTCATGAGTATGTTTACAGTAACAAAATACCGATAACTGATAATCTTAGCGCGGCCATCATAGATATGTATGCGAAATGTGGGAACATCGATTTCGCTCTTGAAGTCTTTCATCAAATACAAGACGAATCCAAAGACGTCTCTTCTTGGAACGCGATCATATGTGGGTTGGCCATGCACGGACGTGCAGAAGCGTCCTTGAGAGTTTTCTCGAACTTGCAGAATCGAAATATAAGTCCCAATTCGATTACATTCATAGGAGTGTTGAGTGCCTGTTGCCATGCAGGGTTGGTGGAAGCAGCGGAAAGGCATTTTCGAAGCATGAAACGGGTGTATAATTTGGAGCCTAATATTAAGCATTACGGGTGTATGGTTGATATGTTGAGTCGAGCTGGGAGATTGAAAGAAGCGGAAGAGCTGATAAAAAGCATGCCTATGAAGGCGGACGTTGTGATATGGGGTACGTTGTTGGCTGCGTGTAAAATGCATGAGAATACGGATATAGGAGAAAGAGCGGCTGAAAATTTGGCGAAAGTGGAGCCCACGCATGGTCCGAGTAGGGTTCTGTTGTCCAATCTTTACGCGGATGTAGGAAGGTGGGACGACGCTTTTCAAGTGAGGAAAGCGATGCGAAGTGGGAAGCTTTCGAGGGAACCGGGTTATAGTGGTGTTGTGTAATGGCCTCTATGTCTCAAAGAAAGCTTCCCTGGTAAGAAGATCTTATGGTGATGCTTTCTTGGTATTTATCAATTGATGAGGCTTCATAATTTGAGAAAGGTTTAATTTAGTATTTTAGGGGCAAATTATTGATGATGGGGATTATTTTGTAGGCAGTTTGTCAAGAGTTTTTTAGTGTGAGGGAAAATTTTCATCATCTTCTTTGTTCAGTTCTTAGATTTGTTATAAGTTCACTACTGTAATGCTGAGAACTTTTATAGACAAATTTATTTAAAAAATTCAATATTTCTAGAATCTATGATCTAATTCTATCTATAAGTAGAGAAGTCTCTGAAATTTTCTTCAATGTCTATTTGATTTTATCACACTTGCTTTACTATACAGGGATGAATTTTTATTTTTTTTGGGTACAAGAATAAAGGGATGACCTTCACTTCTTAGTTCTTACTAATGAGAAAGAGTTAATATCAACCAATTAAATTGTTTTGTTTCTTTTCTACATTTTATTTTTTTCACCCACATTTTTTAAGTTTTGATACTTTGTCCGTTTCAAATTTATCTTTTTAACATACTATTTATTAAATTAATACTTTTTCTACACTACCTTTAATTTAACATACATATTGCGTATACTAAAAATATCAGATTTAAAATGTGAATTTTAATGTTTTTAGCTGATTTTAGTTATATGCATTGAATTTTAGAAACCATTTTATTAAATATCAATATCATTTGATATAATATCTTAAAAATTCATATATTGGTACAAAGTATTAGTAAGAGAAATTTATAAAGATCCAAACATTCAATAGGTAGATGGGACAGTATTTTATCACAATTTTTTTCACGTTAAAATATATCAATACTTATACTGTGCATGGCACAGAAAAAATACCAAGTCCAAAATTAGCAGCTACTTAACTATCACCTGTACAAACCATCTACTTAATCTACAAAACTTCCAAAGTTAGAAAAAAAAAAAGAAGCAGCTAAAACTCAGTTTGCACAACTAGTTCAGCAGCTGATCCCATGGTTGCAAGCCCACCAACTCCGAGCAACGCCAGCGCGAGCTCCTCCTCGTTCCACCGTCTCAGACCGTAGCTCAGTCGTCTCAATAACTCGACGTCCAAATCCAGTATCCAGCTCGGCGTGCATCTCACCATCAAGCTCACCAAACCCGAAACGTAAGCATGCCATGTGGCCTGATCACAACCAAGTGAAATCTTCCCATCTAAGGCACTAGCCACAAATTCCATATGACACCCAAGAATCTTGGGGCGCCGTCTGGAAGCCCCCGTTGATGAGGACGACGAATCGACGCCCCAGATGAATGCTCCACAAAGCGCGGCTAAATAAGCCAGCGCGTAGCCTCTGAGCATCGGAAGCATCCCGCCCTGTTCGCCTTTCTCGCCCCGATGAATGGACATAAACCAAGAGGGAAGAGTCTCTTTGATCAAAGATTGCACCAACCCTAATCCACCGGTTAAGAACACTATAGAAGCTCCAAGAGACGCTGCTAGTTTGACCTTGGTCAAACTAGCAGCGAGCGAAGCACCCTTGCTTTTCAGGAGGGGGGCTCGTCCCCCCTCCCGAACTATGTCGTGTACAGTCTGCATGAGAATCGAGACTATCTCGTCTCGTAAGAACATGATGTCCCGTATCGAGCGGTAAACTCGTAAATATAGAATCCCGGGGGCCACAGGGGCGATCCCGCCAGTAAAGTGGGACCCGAACCCATGCCCAAGAAGGGCTCCAATGCCACCATTGCTTGAGATGGAGCAGCTGCTGTTTAAACCAAGGATGGAACTGAAGCAACTTCTGAGAAGTTGAACGACTGCGTCGTTGCTGTGTAGGAAAACCGTACGAGAAGCAGAAAAGACGAGGAAGTCGCTCCAACGCTTCGCCTTTTGAGTCCATAAAGACGCCACGATTGGCATGCATGGCCATGGGCAACCGGCGGCCAGGGACTCGAGAGCGGGGCCCGCCAGGTCGAGGAAACGTTGTGAGACTTTATCGAGCTTGTAGGTTATGGTGAGGCTCACAAATGCAGCCAAAGGCAATGGAAGTGCAGCTGGTGAACTACCACCTACATGAAGATCAAGAATAAGAAATAGGAGGGCATATGTATGTATAAAGTCTAGGATTCTACGTCCCAATCTTTCGAGCTTTTTACAAATATCATGTGCAAAGATAATGATTATATCCTAACGTATCAAAATAATTACAATCATTTTATAAAATACCTGCAGCAGCAAGACTGGGGATATCCACACCGGTTGCAGCTAATATTTTCTTGATCTGTTCCTCAACATTCGAGAGATTCGCAGCAGGGCTGGGCCAATCCGTCCCGTTCATAAAAACCGATTTCCACACTCCACGCGTGACTTCAGCCGAGAAGTAACTCACAATGGTGGCCAATGTTGCTGGAAGATAGTCGGCCAAATCTTTGAGCCCTGTAGAACAACAATGGCAAGCATTATGGCCAAGTGAAAGAGGGTCGGACCTCATATTTTGAAGAGAGACGGACCTGTGCAGAGTTCACGTGGCGATAATCTGGCATGAGCACACGCGGTCAGGGCAGCATCGGCCACAAAAGGAACGGCTTCAAGAATATCCCAAGCAGGCAGTTTAGGCCTCAGATAACCATCTTCACTACTTCCAGGTCCAGAAGAATTGCTACTTCCAGATTGGTTCGCTCTGTTTATGTTTCTGAACATCATGTTAAGTAGCGTGTCGACAGTACGATGAACGGGGGTCCCGTTAATGAGGCCAGTGAGAGGGGAGGCTATGCAAGCTAAATGCTGCCTGTACCAAACTTTAAGTTTGGGAAACGAGTCAACGAATATGGGTTTGGACGATGTGGAACTTGCCACCTGTGCAAGTCGCCTTCGATTGGGATCCTTGAGTAAGTTTCCCGAAGATACGAGGTAGGAATTTCGTACAAGTAATAGGTATTCGGGCGTGAGCTGGGATCCTACGGGAGGGACGTCTCCGACTCCATACTCGATGGGAGGATGGTTAAATCTCCATAGCTTTAAAAGGAGAGCAAATGCGTTTGAAAACACGGCGTGTGCACATATTTCTTCTCCAGTGGTAGTTAGCGTCCACGAGATGTTGGGTACACATGAACCGAACACTTCACATATTGTCATTAACGAACCGGCAAGCTCCGGGACCTGTCCAAGAAGACAAAAACTTCTGTGAAACTGATTTACGAAAGTTTTATGGTGAACTCCTTATACTGTTTAGTATACGAAGTAATACTCTTTAGCATAAGAAGTAATACCGTTTAAACATATAGGGGAGAGACAACATTTGAATCATAGTGTTGTTTAAGTTGTATCATATTTTGGAAGAGATTTAAATATGTTGCCGAAATATCGTACCAAGCCATGGAGGGAGAATATTTGAACACAGTCAACAGGTGATATTCCGGCGATGAGAACATTGAGCATGGGAGCATAGCTTATCAAGTGGCTTTCACTTCCGGAATAGTCAATTGGAACTGGCGGAGACAACAATCTTGTTATAAAATAGACGGCGTGTTCCTGCACAATCGAGAGTTATATGTAATCAGAGAAGACGACGATTTCCGACACACAGAAGAACGATATAAAGGTGTAAGTGTCTCGTTACCTGAATATTCCATCCACGAATCAAGGAAGCCCCGCAAAGAATAGTTGCAGCAGCTATCCTATCATCACTAGATCCTTCAACTGCAATCTCAAACACTTTCTCCATCTCTGCAAAGCTTCCATCAAATCCATGAGCTCAGATTCAGTTGATTTACTCCCGAATAAGAACAATCAGCATCGATTTCGATGAATATTCAAAAAATTAATAAGTGCATACCTCGAAGCAGGCATAGAGACTAAAGCATTGATCATAACTGGAGTGAGGGACGCCCCTTTCATAAACGCTGACCAACCAGGAACTTGAGTCGGGACGTTGCGTGGGAGTTGATTAATACGTCCGTTTACATAACCGGGCCAGAAATAAGCGGACGTGTCCAAAAGATTCCTCGCAATGCATGATTCAACGATCAAATGAAGTAGACTACCAGCTGCAGAACAAACGGAGAATAATTAAGACAGGAGAAAGAGGAATACGGTTTTTGACTTCCACGTATTACTTACAGCAGTTCATTGGCATATCCATTGCACTTATGCATTCAAAGTACGCACTACCAACATTTATACCCGATACGAACATCATTGCTTTAGCAGCAGCTTGATTGGCAGCTGGAATGACCGACTGGGGTGGAGTTAGCAAGCTCTGATAATCGTTCAGATTCTGAAGACTAAATATCAAATCCATACGTCTCTTTCCGGGAACCTGATTTTTGATTCCCATACCGTATTCAAGCTCCTCTTCCTCAACAAGATCAGCAACCACGAGAGGCGTGATTGACAACAACATGCTCAGACGAGTGTCCAAACGAGGCACGGGTCCCTCAATCGGATCCCTCTCCTAGAAATAAAAGCAATCCAAAACTTCATGTCAAAAACAAGTGCATTTTAAAATGCTATTAGTTGTTTCACTGAAAGGAATTAGTTGATCGGTATTAGTAGTTTTCACTAAACAATATTAGTTGTTGGTGCACCCATGTGTTACTCTATATACATAAGTTTTATGGCTTGCATTTTGTGTGTATTTTCAAACAATATTAGTTGTTAATTGAAACATATTAGTTTGTTAATATTAGTTGTTTTACTATAAAGTGATAGTTGCGAACCAATTGTACGGTAAAGTTGTTTGTATAAGATCAACTCAAAACCAAAAGGTCCAAACATGTAAGAATCAAAGCTTATTTTCATACTCTTTGTATGAGGCGAAGAGCAGCCATCCAAAGCCCGAGAAAGATCTCATGCCAAGATGCGGCATTAATCGCTTGAAGACACTTGACCAAACCTGCGTAAATGAAATCGAGACTTCAATCTCTAATGCAATAGTAACTCTAATTTTACTTCGAAAGAAATTCTTATACCAGTAATGATTTCAACAGCACTCGTTGCATTGACTTGTGAACCATCCATGGCATCTTCTAGAAGCATATCAAGAGGAAGCCAAAGAGCCGACCGACTAGCTCCAACACAGAGACCAGCAGAGTTAACGAGAGGTCTCGATTGCACGAAATCCTGCAGAAAACTTGCTCGGAAGTTCTGAGACTTGTTCTTTTGAGTATCTGATATTAACTGCAGAAGAACTTCAGGTGTGATGGACTTTGAGTTTCTTAAAGCTGATGAGTTCTCCACAAGAATCTGCATTCTCTGAGAAAAGCTTTCCCAATGTGTGCACCTATAAAGCAAGATTATAGTTCGAAAAAAATGATACATGCTATATTTAGGACATCACATGAAACGAAAAACAGCCAAAGGAGAAGGGTTCTAACATGTTTTGACGAGCCAAGTAAAGAATCTGGGAGGTGACTTTATTTTGGAGAAATTGTGCAATTAACTCAAGGGCAATGACGGTATTAACAGTCCTCAATCTCTCATTATACTCTTTCCTCTTCTGTTCGTATATATCATGGAAATCAACTTCCATATCTTGAGGTTTAACGGGCCATTTAGGGTCGTTCTCCGTCAGTTGAAGCAATCCTTCGTCGTCCAACGCTGCATCAACCAGCTGCCAAACAATCGAAAAGACGAAAAGAACCAAAAGAGCACCGGCTTCATTTGCCTGCAGACCGAATATCTGAGATAAACGGAGCACATTGTCTAAGGACATCATGGTCCTGCACAAAGAACCGTATTTAGCTAAACACCGATGAAATTCAGAAATCAAAATTCAGCCAAGTTATGAACTTATGATCACTTAAGTACTTACTTATCATAGTTTGGCAAGTTTGTGTACTCTTTCAGTGAGAAAGCGTGCCGTTTAACGAGTTCCAAGTACAGTCTAAATGCTGCTGGACAAGAACGGCGATATGGAATTACCCTGTCGAAAGGTGAAGAAATGGTGAACTTAAAGAAGCACTAAAGGAAGGAAATTGAGCACAGAACTAACAATAAGTACGGTTTTATTGCACGGGACGGTATTGTACAGAACAGGATCCAGATCCGTCTTATTAATCCAACAACTAAAACGAATACATAAAGGACAATGAATACGACAGAATCTTGATTGGCTGTTCTTCATTAATATTGGCAATCATTAAATGAAATCATTAACATCAAGTTTTAATAAATGATTGACATTGGGAAACAGAATAGGTACTGATAATTATTCTTATGCATCAAACAACAAAATCTGCTATTTCCAGAAAAAGCAGCAGTGAATCCATTACAAGCTATAGCAAATCAACCACTCAAAATAAGCAAAATAGAATCATCATTAAAGCAAGTACCTAAAGACTTTCAAGAACACATATCATTACATATTGATGAACACATCAAAAAAACCAAAAAAAAGAGCCTTTTTTATTTTTTAATGGACAAAATTACAAGAACACAAATTACAACAAAAATAAAAGTAGGGACCTTGTGTTGGGAAACAGAAAGGAAGAAAAACACCACCAAAATTTGTCCAAGAAACATGACAAAACACAAAAATTCAGAGAAAAAAGTGCATAATTGTTGAAACCTTTCAGAGAGCAGGCCAAGAACAAGGCAAGGGGGCACAATCTTGAGAGCCAGAGCTTTTTCCAAGAACTTCCAAGCAATGGGGACATTGTTTTCCCAACAAATGTGGGAGACTAAATGATTTGCTAATTCAAGAGAAGGCAAGGTGATTCCAACAGAGCTCAAATTTGATGAAATTTGAATTGACCACAGAAATGGGTCGCTGCCCTTTTCTTGTGCCACCTTAGTTTGCCCCAAAATACTATCCCATACCTCCATTGCCATCATCTCTTCATTCTAGAGAGAAAAATAGAGGGGAGAGAGAGAGAGAGAGGTTTAATGGGGAGTGAAAGGTGGCAGTGGTTGGTTAAAGACTGCAGCTTGATTTTGATTCAAGAAACTGTGTGTGTGTGTGTGAGTAAAGTGAAAGAATGGGGATTGTGGTTGGTTAACCAATGTGAATGTCAAAACAACAATAAGTGGGGTTTAAGTGCTTGCCAAAAAGTTAATAGAAAAGTTCTCCTAACTACTTCCTTATCTAGTGGAGAAATGAATCTCCTATTTTATTTTATTGATGGAGGGTAGGTCTTATTGTGTGTATTACATGTACAGAGTGTATTTTTTAAAATTACTCCTATTGTTACTAAAGGATCATCTTTCTTTCTATTGAAAAATTACTCATTGTTAAATTGTATCATGAGTGACGTTTCAGTAAAAATAAAGAGAGAAAATCGCCAAAATATCACTTTTAAATTTGCATTTTAAAAAAATCAACCAATAATTTTATTTTTTAAATGTCTCGTGCGACTTCTGTGCAACCTTTATGCAACCTTTTTAATTGCATTTTCACAAAAAAAAAATATGTTGCATGGCATTTTTCAAAAGTCAAACCTAAGAGTGGCATTGTGCCTATTTTCCCAAATGAGGGTGATTTTTCAGTGATAAATGTGATAACTTTTCAAATTTTGAATTTGAGTTGCACAGTGGATCTGATACATACAGGATTGTGTGTTGTTGACGAAGTGATAGAGTAACTCTTTTGTGCACTTGGTGCATGGTGCATTCACTCATCAGTTGATCGTGTTTACATTGAAAAGTTTATTCCAATTACACTGAAAAGTTTACACTAAAAATCGAGGGTGATTTTTCAGTATAAACATGGGTAATTGTTGAGTGAGTGCACCGTGCACTTGGTGCATATGAGAGTTTGTCATATTGTATATATCAATGAAGTATAATATGTTAAAATAATTAAAATTGAAATAATGGGGAAGTGTGTGTGCATGTGTTTCTTGCACTTATTGCTTCCACTAGGATCGTGACTCCCTATCCAAATGTTTCACCAAATCTTTGATTTGCAAAAGGGATAATTTCAAAACAAATTAGCGTATATATATTTCTAAATTTTCCACACCAAAATCCCTGCAATTTCATCATCCATATAACAAATATCTGATGATTTCTTCCTCTCCCGCGCTATTCATGGAAACGTGAGAAGATCCAATAATTTCTTAGAAATCCTACAAAAATCGATTTTTATTTCTTAGTAGATAGCTTTGAATCCATGGATCCATTTTTTTGTCTGTTATCCAAACAATCTTTTTTTTTTCCGTGGAGAGAATACATAAAGTGGGCCCTACATATAACAAAAAGTAATTTTTTTTTTTTATTTGATCTCTTGTCAAATAAAAAATTATCTAACGATATCTACGCATAAAGTTCATGAATATCACTAGAATAGGGTCTCCTTAAGTTAACTTTATACATTTAATTTGACACGTAAAAGCCCAATAAATTTTGACAAAGTATAGAGTGAAACTGGTTTATACATGAATCACTGAAGGGTATTAGTTGTTCTCACTGAAGAGTATTAGTTGTATTTAGTGAAGAGTATTACTGATTTACACTGAAGAGTCTTAGTTGTTAAGTAAAAATGAACTAAGACCCTTCAGTGTAAATCAGTAATACTCTTCAATAAAAATAACTAATATTTTTCAGTGAAAACAACTAATACCCTTCAGTGATTCATATATAAACTAATTTCACTCTATACATTCTCATAAATTAGATATTTTTAACACAGGACATTCTGAATTGTTGAAGAGATTCGAGATCTTAATTTTGTTCCTATAAATAAAGGACTTATTAATATTTTCAAGATGAGTATGTATAGGGTGAAATTGGTTTATATATGAATCAGTGAAGGGTATTTGTTGTTCTCAATAAAGAGTATTAGTTATTTTTACTGAAAAGTATTACTGGTTTACACTGAAGAGTCTTAGTTCATTTTCACCGAACAACTAAGACTCTTTAGTGTAAATCAGTAATACTCTTCACTAAAAATACTAATACTCTTCAGTGAAAACAACTAATACTCATCATGGATTTATGTATAAACTAGTTTCACTCTATACTTTGTCTTTCAAGATTTACAATTGAGTACTTATAAAATAATGTCTCAATTGATCAACCTATTTCATCATATGATATGGGGGTGGGTTCGCTTCGAATTTCGAAAGATTGAACAAAATATTGGAAGAATATCACACCTTGATGAATAAAAAAGAGATTAATCTAAAGGCTAAGTCTTCAACTATTGCAAGAAACTACTCAAAACCAATCGTGAGGAAATGGAGAATAAACGAGAGGCAGACGCGTGAATAACTTTAACGCTCTTTGGCAGATAGAAACACCCCACACTAAGATGTCTTCCACTAGTAATATCTTTCGACATGTCCATCACTATTTGGGCATCAGGGTAAAAACAATAGATTGAGTTTTATTTGGCACACTACCAGATCTAAAAAAACAACAGTCTATCCAAAGAAAGATCAACAAAACAGAACCATAAAAGAAAAGAAAAAAACAGAGAAGAGAACAACATAATAAAAGAGGAAAAAAAAAATAACCGAAAAACTAATAACTCAACGGGTCAACCTACCAAACGAACACTATATCCACAGTGCCGATGAAGATCGATCCTTTATCCTAAAAAAACAATAGTAGAAGAAGGGCTCCTAAATGAAATTGATACAAATTAACCTCATATCAACATTGAAATGTTAATGCTTTATTATGGCTTAACTCATAAACAATTTAAATAGTATGATACTTGAATTGGAAGTTTGGACTTGTTTCACCCTCTTTATTATTATCCATAAAAAATTTGTATTTCTTGAACGGGTTATACTTTCCCTTCTCACATTGTACTATCAAAAGCTTTCTTTCTATTTAAAGAAAAAAAAAGCAGAAAAGTTTCCCATTTTAATATTTGTATTTTATGGTAAAAGACAATTTATGGTGAGGGAGAGAAAAAAACTAAACGACTTAATGATGAATCGGCATCATACACTACAAAAAAAACACTGTTTTGCGACGGAATTTGCGACGGAAATTCCGTCGCAAACAGTGTTTTGCGACGGAATTTGCGACGGACACGTGTCCGTTTTTAAAACAGTCGTAGCTAATTTTTGCGACGGATTTTGGAGGTCCGTCGCAAAGTAACGACAGATAAATCCGTCGCAAAAATGGCGGGTCAGACCCGGCCGGATCGCAGAGATTTTGCGACGGACAATATTCCGTCGCAAATCTTTCGGGTTAGACCCGATCGGGTCAAAAATATTTGCGACGGTCATCTTCCGTCGCAAATGTTTTTATATATTTTTTTTATTTTTTTCTGTTATAATTTGCGACGGGCTGTTTTCCGTGCAAAATTCAATATTTGCGACGGATTTTGGCCGTCGCAAATTACCGAGCCTATACAAAAAAAAAAGTGGCTCGCGTGGTTCGAGCCCGGGCACCCGGGGCGGGCGCGGACCACTGGGCCACTCGGCCCATTGCTTAATATATGCGGCCCACCTTCTATATTAGTCTTATTAGGCCTTGAACAATTAATCCATTTTTGCGTCCAAGGGGAATCGAACACGGGGCCTCTTGAGCAAGAGGAGGGGACGCGCGCCACTAGGGCACAAGCTACTTTCGTTCATTTTTATGCAATTAATTGTATATGTATTAAAATTAAGTCATTTTTTTTTATATTTCACCAAATTAATTTCTTTTCGTATCTAAGTTGTTTATAAAAATATTTTGCCCAACTATTTTTTTTTATTTTGTAATTTTTTTTATTTCGACAATACATAATTTTATAATTCGTTCATTTGTACGCAATTAATTGTATATGTATCCAAATTGACTCATTTTTTTTTCCATAATTCACCAAATTAATTCATTTTCGTTTCTCACTTATTTTTGTGCCATTTAATTTTTATTATTTCTGTAAAATTATTTATTTCGACTCCCGCTTAAATTTATAATTCGTTCATTTGTATGCAATTAATTGTATATGTATTCAAATTGATTCTTTTTTTTTTATAATTCACCCGTATCTAAGTTGTTTATAAAAATATTTTGCCCAACTATTTTTTTTATTTTGTAAAATTATTTATTTCGACAATACATAATTTTATAATTCGTTCATTTGTACGCAATTAATTGTATATGTATCCAAATTGACTCGTTTTTTTCCATAATTCACCAAATTAATTCATTTTCGTTTCTCACTTGTTTTTATAAATGTTGGGGCCATTTAATTTTTATTATTTTGGTAAAATTATTTATTTCGACTCCCGCTTAAATTTATAATTCGTTCATTTGTACGCAATTAATTGTATATGTATCCAAATTGACTCATTTTTTTTTTCAAAATTCACCAAATTAATTCATCTAAGATCATGTATATGTTTGCTACAAGTAATTAATTAATTAACACTGAATTAGTAATATCTTTGTTGAAATACTATTTGTAGCATCATTCCCGGTCACAAGGTTTCCGCCATTATTACAGAGATATTGAGGGATAATCTAGAGGAGAACGCAATGAAGTTCAAACTCGTCTCGTCGCAGCGGAAGCAGTACTACTTGGATGAGTTTCGGGTATATATATGCAAATATTTTTAACCAACTAATTGTTTATAAATATTTGCATATATATACCCAAAACCCATCCAAGTAGTACTGCTTCCGCTGCGACGAGACGAGTTTGAACTTCATTGCGTTCTACTCTAAATTATCCCTCATTTTCTCTGTAATAATGGCGGAAACCTTGTAACCGGGAATGTCTTTACCAAAAATTGTTCAAAAAACATAAATAAATTGTTCAAAAAACATAAATAAATTGTTCAAACTGACTCTCTCTTCTCTCTCTCTTCTCTCCCTCTCCCCTCTCTCTCTCTCTCTATCTCTCTCTCTTCATGATCTTCTTCAGAATGATGGTTCACTGTTCCAGTGATCCACCAAACCATCCCATAACGATCGTCCGTCTGGTGCTCGACCCAACTCCACCCGATCCCCACGCTCCCACCATTTCTTCAGGCCGTAGATAATATCTTTGTACCGTTCTTGCGCTTTCGCACAGAACAATTGGTACATAATACTATCGTTGGCAGGGTCCCAAACGCACCGCCTCTACAAATAAATTAAAAATAGAATATTAACGAATAAATTAAAAAATTAAAAGTTAAATTAAAATCATAATAAATAAATTTTTTATACCTTGAATTCATCAAAGTACTTCATCATCTTTTGCTCGGACACTTGACTCCACGAGTCGGCACCATACTCAAATTGTCCCATCCTAATGATTTGTGAGACGATTAAGCTAGTCTCATGGGCTGGAAGCAGTCTGTGACAACAAAATTAAAAAATCAAGTTAATTATATTAATATATATATATATAATTAAAACTATACATAATTCATTAAAAAATACTTACTTGTTGTCGAATATGATGACACTGAGAAAATTATCTTGACCTGGGTTCATCTGTAATAATTATAAATTCAACTAATTCAATTATAAACTTAACAAAAATTAAACGTGCTTTAAAATTAAATTAAAATTCGATCTACTAATTAAATTAGATCAACTAATTCAACTAAAATCAATTCATTTCTAATATAATTCAAACAATTCAACTAATTCAATTATAAACTTAACAAAAATTAAACATGCTTTAAAATTAAATTAAAATTCGATCTACTAATTAAATTAGATCAACTAATTCAACTAAAATCAATTCATTTCTAATATAATTCAAACAATTCAACTAATTCAATTATAAACTTAACAAAAATTAAACATGCTTTAAAATTAAATTAAAATTCGATCTACTAATTAAATTAGATCAACTAATTCAACTAAAATCAATTCATTTCTAATATAATTCAAACAATTCAACTAATTCAATTCTAAACTTAACAAAAATTAATTATGCTTTAAAATTAAATTAAAATTCAATCAACTAATTAAATTCGATCAACTAATTCAACTAAAATCAATTCATTTCTAATATAATTCAAACAATTCAACTAATTCAATTCTAAACTTAATTAACAAAAATTAATTATGCTTTAAAATTAAATTAAAATTCAATCAACTAATTAAATTCGATCAACTAATTCAACTAAAATCAATTCATTTCTAATATAATTCAAACAATTCAACTAATTCAATTCTAAACTTAATTAACAAAAATTAAAAAATGCTTTAAATTAAAATTCGATCAACTAATTCAACTAAAATCAATTCATTACTAATATAATTCAAACAATTCAACTAAAATCAATTCTCAACTAAAATCAATTCTCTAAACATGCTTTAAAATTAAATTTTAAACGGTAAAAATGAAGAAAACTTACGGTTTATTTGTAGAAAATGTCGAAACGAGAACTCGGTGGGGACGGACGCCTTCCTTTTCCCAACTTCTCCTTCCTTTTCCTTTCGTTTTCCTCCTCTTCTTCTTTTTTCTCGCAGGATCCGTCTGCTTCGCGAGAAGAGTATTTATAATTGTAAAAAAATTTGCGACGGACGCCTATCCGTTGCAAATTTCGCCTGTCAAAGACAAAACGACGTCGTTTTTACTGATTTGCGACGGCTTTTCCGTCGCAAATCAGTCAACGCACCGTTCCCCGAGAAGACGCGTAAAAACGGTTCGTATTTGCGACGGAAATTCCGTCGCAAATCAGTCAATGGACCGTTTCCCGAAAGGTCGCGAATATAAATGTAAGATTTGCGACGGCTTTGGTGCGTCGCAAACTCAAAGTTAAAATTTGCGACGGCAAATTCCGTCGCAAATCAGTCAAACGGGTCGCTTGATAAACGGTCACCTTTAAACGGGTATATTTTGCGACGGAATGGACCGTCGCAAAATCAAAGTTGAAATTTGCGACGACTTTGCCGTCGCAAATGTAGTCGTTTCAAGACGAAGGCGGTGGGCCTTAGTGTTTGCGACGGCTTTTCCGTCGCAAATTACTAAAGTTTGCGACGGACATCCTTAGTCGTCGCAAATTGTCATTTTTTTCGACGGCTAAGAAAAATTCGTCGCAAATTCACTGAATTTGCGACGGATATTTGGCTGTCGCAAAATTTCCGTCGCTAATCTCCGTCTTTTTTGTAGTGATAACCGGAAAACGTGATTATTAAGAGTAAAAAAAAGTTATTTTTATCTACTATTTACTATTAATAAAGCAACGAATAAATTGGTGACAGTGACATGCAAAATATTACGTATACATTAATATAGATGTGTATTCTACATCTCTTATTTTAAAATATTTTTAAAATAAATATTTTTAAAGGATATGGTCTCACATATCACATATGAGACGAAGCTCCATATTAACATTTACACATCATTTTGCTTAAAAATGTGACTTGGATATATAGGATTTTAATATAATATATATGTGATAGGAATCATTCTCATGCATGAGATCAAATCATATAAATTTTTGTCCATCTTACTACGTATTACTAAATAACTGTGTTAATTTATACAACTTGTTCTGATGGCTTTTTATCCGATTATTGGGGAGTTTTTTTCTTTTTCAAGTAGGGTGAACATTTTTCAAACTAATATATTTAAATTTTCATATGAAGTCCTGTAATTAAAGATTTTATTGTTTAGTGATACCGTAATGGCTAAAAAAAAACCTATTATTTTCATCATAGATTGTAGAATTCTTGTTTGCAATATGATCATATTGTGGAATTGTGAATTTTGAATCAACTAGTACAATGATTTTTATTTGATTTGTGATGGAAATATTGTATATATTAATTTGTTTGTTCACATGTTGTACTAATTATATTGATTAAAGTAAAGTGTGGATTTAAACTTAGGAATATTTATTCTTTAAAAACACATGATTAGATGCGGTCTTCATTATAGTTTTGCCTCCTAATTTAATCAACCTTTGATTATTGGAGAAAATCACAAATCTCCAAATAACTTGTTGTAAATAATTGCGTAAAGTAAAAGCACACGATTTGTTGACCCAGTTCGTCGATAACGACTACGTCTGGGGGCGATCCAAGCCAGGAGTTCCACTAATATTCTTATGTATGAGAGTGCATAAGTTATGAGTACAAAGAGATATATATAATAGTAAAACCCTAGTCTAATGGATAAAGCTCAATATGTTTCTTGGTCCTTAAGTAATGTCCACACCAAATCTCCTAGATTTGGAATATCAAATCTTCCGGATTTACAACACTCCCCCTTGGACATTACGACATAAATGTCTTATCATAAAAACTCCACGTGCTAAGGATCGGCCAAAAATAAGTAGGGAGGAATGTCATTGATCTTCTAGATCTAAATCTTCCAGATTTATTTCGAGGTTACCGCTCCCCCTGAAAACAACAACACTTTAAGTCTTTGCATCCCTACTTTTCAAAAATAGACGTAGGTAAGGATTTAGTAAACATATCTGCAAGATTGTTACTAGATTGCACCTTTTGAATGGTAATCACGTCACTCTTCTGGAGTTCGTATGTGTAGAAAAACTTAGGTGAAATATGTTTCGTCAGGTTTCCCTTGACGTACTCATTACTCATTTGTGCGATGCAAGAAGCGTTGTCTTCAAATGTAACGGTGGGAGGTGTATCGCCTTTGGCGATACCACACGAGTCACCAATGTGCTTTACTAAGGACCTTAACCAAACACATTCTCGTACGGCTTCAAATAAAGCTATGATCTCTGAGTGGTTTGAAGACGTGGTAACCATAGATTGTTTAACCGATCTCCATGAGATTGCGGTTCCACCACAGAGAAAAACATAACCAGTCTGGGATATGGCGTTGTGGGGATCAGACAAATAGCCAGCATCCGCATAACCTACCAAGGTTTTGTCTTGGTTCTTACGATAAAACAGTCCAAGATGTTGAGATCCTTGGAGGTATCGTAGAACGTGCTTAACACCATTCCAATGTCTCCTCGTAGGAGAAGCGCTATATCTCGCAAGCAAGTTAACAACAAATGCAATGTCCGGCCGGGTGCAATTTGCAAGATAGAGCAAAGCTCCAACAGCGCTAAGATAAGGAACTTCTGGTCCCAGAATTTCTTCTGAATCTTCTCTTGGTCTGAATGGGTCCTTATCCACTTCGAGGGATCGGACTACCATCGGGGTGCTAAGCGGATGAGATTTATCCATGTGAAATCTCTCCAATACCTTCTTCACGTAGGTCGACTGATGAAAAAGGACTCCTTCTGGGAGGTGCTCGATCTGCAAGCCGAGGCAGTACTTGGTTTTACCCAAGGACTTCATTTCGAATTCAGCTCTCAAGATTGAACTGGCTTCTTCAATCTCTTTGCATGTTCCGATTATGTTCAGGTCATCAACATATACGGATATGATGCAAAATCCGTCTTGCGATTTCTTCGTGAATACGCACGGGAAAGCTTTATCGAACGTGTATCCCTTCTTTTGAAGGAATTTACTAAGTCGGTTGTACCACATAAGGCCCGATTGCTTCAGGCCATACAACGACTTACGCAATTGTATGCTATACATACTGCAATTTTCACCATCCCTTAACTGAGGAATGTCAAATCCATCTGGGATTTTTATATAAATGTCGGCATCTAGTGATCCGTATAAGTACGCGGTTACTACGTCCATTAATCTCATTTGGAGATTCAACTTAACTACCAAAGATACCAAGTAGCGGAATGTTATTGAGTCCATGACGGGAGAATAGGTTTGATCGAAATCAATCCCGGGTCTTTGCAAAAACCCTTGTGCTACCAGCCTCGCTTTGTACCTCTCCACAGTATTGTTCTCATTTCGTTTTCGTACAAATACACATTTATATCCTACAGGAATAGCGCGCGTGGGTGTACGAACGATAGAGCCAAATACTTGTCTTTTTTTAAGCGAGGCGAGCTCCGCATCAATTGACTCTTTCCATTTAACCCAATCGGGGAGCTTCCGACACTCTGCGATTGTTTTGGGTTCAGGATCTAGATCATTTATAATGGAAAGAGTTATTGACGCTGCAAATGTGTCGTTAACGATAGTAATCTTTCTATTATATGTTTCTCCCGTATCTGTGAAGTTCACAGAGACTTCGATGTTTACGTCAACCAGACCTTCCTCATTTCCCATTGTATCTGGGTCTGGTCGTTCCACGGTCCTAGTGCATGGAATATTTTGTGCACGTGCTTCATCACTAGGACTCTCGTCTCCTAGAGACTTGGGATTATCTAGACGGATCTCTTCTAGAGATTTTCCATTCGACTGACCAGATTTGCTAGCCTTTCATTTAGGTGTGTTACTATCTCTTGAGGGTCCCTTATGCTTTTGGCGTGTGGGGGCATGAGTACTCATTTTACTTGGGACCTCAACCCTTTGGGGAGCATTTACTGCAGGTATATGCGATCTAGTCACACCTCTATGGCCAGTGAACGCGTCTAGCAGGTTATTTGCTAAGTTCTGTAGGTTAATGATCTTCTGAACTTCTAGTTCAGATTGATTAGTGCACGGATCTAGATACTGAAGATTACTTACATTCCACATAAGTTCCCGGCATTCATTCAATTTTGAATTCGGATCTCCCCCTAATGCCGGGAAGTAATCTTCATCGAACGTGCAATCAGCAAACCGGGCCGTTAATTGATCCCCGGACAAAGGCTCGAGGTATTTCACGATGGATGGAGAGTCGTATCCAACGTAAATACCGAGTTTTCTTTGTGGGCCCATAGAGGTTCGCTTGGGTATCGTAATTGGTACGTATACCGCACATTCAAAAATACGCAGATGGGAAATGCTAGGTTCTTTCCCACGCACTAACTGTAGGGGGGAATGATCATTATATGCAGTTGGACGGATTTGGATTAAGTGTGATGCATGAAGGACTGCATGCCCCCAACATGAGGTGGGTAGTTTAGAGTTCATAAGCAATGGTCTCGCGATAAATTTGATACGTTCTATTAGCGCCTCAGCAAGACCATTTTGGGTATGGACGTAGGGGACCGAATGCTCCACTTTAATTCCCAGGGCCATACAGTAATCCGTAAAGGCCTTCGAGCTAAACTCAGCTGCATTATCCATGCGAACCGATTTAATTGGATAATTCGGGAATTGAGCTCTAAGCTCGATAGTCTTCGCAATGAGCTTCGCAAAAGCTTGATTGCGGGTGGACAACAAACATGCAAATGCCCACCTAGTGGAGGCATCAATAAGGACTATGAAATAACAAAATGGTCCTGATGCTGGGTGAATCGGTCCGCAAATGTCTCCCTGAATTCGCTCAAGGAAAACCGGAGACTCTAGTCCAACCTTAGTGCGCGACGGGCGCACTATCAACTTACCCTTAGAACATGCATCACAGAAATACTCATCGACGGGAGGGATTCTATTATTCATAATATTATGACCAGTTGAATTAGATAGAATCCTACGTATCATTGTTTATCCCGGATGACCTAACCGCTGATGTCATAATTTAAAGGAATTTGGTCATGGAATTTCATACTCATCGCTAGATGGGAACTAGACGGCCGGATGTAGGTATAGTACAAATCGGAGGAGAATGATGGAAATTTTTCTATAACTTGCTTATGGCTACCTCGAGTACAAGTCATCAAAAGGTATTCGTTATCTTTTTCAGTTTTAGTTTCAATATGATACCCGTTAATTCTAATGTCTCTAAAACTGAGTAGGGTACGCTTAGATTGCGAAAATAATAAAGTATTTTTAATTATTAATTTGGTACCCATGGGGAGGACAATGGAAGCTCTTCCAGAGCCCACTATCAATGTACTGTCATTCGCAATTGTACTTATACTCCCCTTACGATTAATCAAGTTATGAAAATACTTCCTATCCTTTAGGATCGTATGTGTGGTGGCGCTATCTACCAGACATAAATCACTATGGGCGTCCATCATGCAAGAGGAAATAGTCCAAACCTAATAGCTGATTTGTTTACAAGCCATAAATGAGAACATCAATATCCAAAAAATACATGGACAGCTATTAAGGTAAACATATCAAAGCCAATAAATTCATTCATATATAAAATATCCGAAAGAAAGGATCCAAAACATAATAAGTAATTGTTTTATTCAGAAAACAAACTACTAGGAATAATTAAATACGCGAATCTACTCGTTTATCCTAAATTTTGAGCTACGGGCCCAAGAGGTCATCGTTGTCTAGGTCAAAATCTGCTTCGGGCAGGTCGTCATCCTCAGGTTCATGAATTGGAGCCTTCCCCTTGTCGTCCTTTTGCATCATTAAATAAGCCTCGACCAAGTGTTTGGGAGTACGACACGTGCGCGACCAATGACCTTTGCATCCGCATCTGAAGCAGGACTGCTCAATCGTTCTTTGAGAGCTGGGTTTTTTAGGAGCGTTAACCCGGGTCTTGTGACCACCGAATGAACTACGACTTTGGTGTTAGTCCAGGATTTCTTACTCGATCTCCCCCTTCCACGATTGTGACGACCAAACGATGGTTTGTGCCTGTACCGTTGCAGGCGTACAGGGTCGCTGGCGTGAAACATTGATACAGAATCTTGGATCAGGTTGGTCACAACACGCTGCAATGCAGAGCTGTACTCCGTTATAGACTTCAAGTCTTTATAACGGACGTTCAACCACTCATGTTGTGATGGAGGGAGGAGTGCAAGATCATATTGTTGGAAACGTTCCTTCAGGGTTTTCCACAATATCTCGGGGTCCCTTTCTGTGGCATATTGGAATTTCAGACCTTCATTCATGTGGTTCCTCAGAAAAATCAATACCTTCGCCTTCTGGGCGTCCATAGATTTTGAACCTTCCATGATGGTTTCCCTTAACCCATTTGAGGCTAGATAGAACTATATATCTAGCACCCATGTCGGGTAATTACTACCGTCGAGAGCAAGCTCATCGAACTCTTTTATAGTGATATCAGTCATAGTTCACTACAAGAGAAGCGACATGGTGAGGGGGGGTGAACAAGACGTATAGACAATGAGGGAAAAAACAAGGATTCATTTAATTATTCTAAGACACATAGATGCACGTATTGGGCGCCGTCTACCCAAGGCATAAATTCACGGTCTGACAAATACCGGGCGCCGCCTACCCGGGCATAAAGAGCGGACTATAAACTATGTGCACAGTGTTAATGCACGTAGGAAAATAAAATCACTTAAGCATGCAATAACAATAAATAACGATAATCGCATGAAAATAATTTGCAGAAAATATACGGTTTAATAGACAGAGGAAATATTCATTAGAGTAATTATTTCGTGTATATTAACGCAATTTAACGAAATATTTTCAGGATTATATAATATAAATTTTGTGATACAAAAACCGAAGCAAAATCGGGATTATCACAAAATTCACAAGGGATAATCGCAACATGTGACTAAAAGTGCACGTAAGTCATGCAGGGAGCACATGGCGAGAGGAGAGAATCGAAAAACAAAGCAGAACGAAAAATAAATAAAAAAATTAAAATCGGGGCCAGTCGCGCCTGGGGGACGCGACAGGCTAGGGTGATCGCGTTCCATAGGTGCGACACCCAGCCTCTGATCGCGTCTGCCGGGCGCGATCGAGGCCGATTTCCAGGCTTCCTTTCCCGACGCGATTTCAGCCGCGGGAGAAGGAGCGCCGCCTCAACGCGGCGCCTGGAGGCGCGTGGAGGCGGCGGGGAGGTGCACGGTGATGGCCGTCCCGTCGGGGAAAGCTGTCTGCATCGCGGCGGCGCAAGGCCGCGGAAGCCACCGCGGCGGCGACATCGGCGAAGCTTCACGCGGGCGAGGAGGCGGCGGCGGAGGGCCGCGCTGGCCTAGCAGCAGCGGTGCGCGGCTACGCGGCGACGGGCAGGGCCGCGCCTGGAGCAGCGGCGGCGCGCGGGCCTCGCGGCGGTGATGGCGGGCGGAGGCACGACCTCTTCAGGCGGCGGCGGCGTGGCGCTGTTACGGGCGGCGCTTCGGGGCCGTTTCGGGCAGCGCGACGTTGTGCGTCTCACGGCATCAACCGGCGTTCGTTTTTTGATCTCGATCTATAAAATAATATTTATGAATTTAATACAATAACGCATATAATTCAAACAAGAACGAATATCAGAATCAAACATGATAATTATATTCGTGCATATAAATCATGCAAAACATGGATTGAATAATTCAAGTGCATGAATTAATTCATGCGATTTAAAGGGGAATAATTCTGAGGCGTACCGTTTTATCTCGGGCAGAGACTCGTG
The DNA here is from genome assembly GCA_947034835.1 of Ballota nigra. Taxonomy (NCBI): domain Eukaryota; kingdom Viridiplantae; phylum Streptophyta; class Magnoliopsida; order Lamiales; family Lamiaceae; genus Ballota; species Ballota nigra. Next base: position 67,045,524 of record OX344729.1, on the reverse strand, counting down.
CTGATAACGTGTTGTAAATAATTGCGTAAAGTAAAAGCACACGATTTGTTGATTCAGTTCGTCGATAACGACTACGTCTGGGAGCGATCCAAGCCAGGAGTTCCACTAATATTCTTGTGTATGAGAGTGCATAAGTTATGAGTACAAAGGGAAATATATAATAGTAAAACCCTAGTCTAATGAATAAAGCCTAATATGTTTCTTGGTCCTTAAGTAATGTCCACACCAAATCTCCTAGATTTGGAATATCAAATCTTCCGGATTTACAACATAACTGATGTGTTCTAATTTTCTCGTGTAATCTGATTTTTTGAAAGATCAAACGATGACTTATTTTATCTACTTTATTTATATTTTTTTTAAACCTGACAAAATTAAAAGGACACACTTTTCGTGCACAAACTAAAATTAAAAGGACACGCTTTTCGTGCACAAACTAAGTATATATGTGTGTGTGATATTGTTGTAAAATTAAAATTAATGTAAATTCCGCATAATACGCGGGGCTTCATCTAGTGATCTAATAATATAGACAATAATAATCTAACCATTTTAGTTATTTCATTCCGTCCCGAAATCAAAATTTATTATGCTTGCATTATTTGCTGGTTTCTTGTCAAAAATAAATTATGATGGCAATAATGACGACGATAGTAATGATAGTTATTTGTAATAATTGGCCATATTTGAAGAAGTAAGAATAATTAATATGGTAAATAGTTATTGAATTATGAGATATGATTGAGATGGGAAAAAAGTGGGTAAATGAGTTGATTTTAAGAAAAAAGTGGACTGGTTTTTCTTACTGTGTTTTTATGGAGTTTTAAAGACTCTCTAAACATCTTATTGAGCATATAAGATTCTTAGAAGTATTTAGTAAACCCTTTTCTTTTTCTTTTTTTTTTTAATAAAATCTATCATTTCAAAATAAGATATTTTAACTTCTATTTAATAATTTAAATACAAAAGTATCATTACTTACAATTTAAATGCTCTGCAATTATATTCAAAGACGTTAATAATTTATATTTTAAATAAGTAGCATTTTATAAGTTCATTTATATTAACTGCATAACACAACACAAATAAACATTGGAACAATGGAACATATATAAGTAAATCTTTACACAATAAGTGAAATGTCAACCGGGAAGAACCCTATTTTTTTTAAGGGAAATGATTAAAAAAAAAAAACTAAAACGAGGGCTAAAGCTGATCAAATCATTGTCAATTTATCATAAATTATGAAAGATTAAACACTTCATATTTGAGCACTTTCTGCTGAACCAATCCCGTGGCCCACCAATTCAAATTAAATCAATTAATCCTCTTCTTCATTTGATAATAATTGATCTATTTTATTTTTAATTTCAAAGTGATATTCTCTTATAAAGAATTGTCTAAAAAAAATTCAATAAAATTTTCTGGAGCGGGATTGCATACTACTTGTTTACACAATTTTTTTATCATGTAATATCTGCATTCGTTAACCTACAAACAATTTTACCTCTACAAAATCAATTAATTATATATAAGCAATTTGCCTACAAACCATTATAAACAATTTGTCTATAAAAAAAAAAAAAAATTGATCACTAAAGTACACACAATTTTCCTCTACAAAATCCAATAATTATCTATAATAAATTTGCCTACAAAAAGTTATCTATAAATCATTACAAATAATTTGTCTGTAAAAAAAAAAAAAATGATCGGTAAAGGTGAGATTCGAACCCATAATTTCTTTGTTATAGGTAGTGAAACTCTAACCAATTGAATTATACCCCTTCATCTTTATTTATAAAATTATTTAGATAATTTTTTATTTTATTTTTGGAAATTTTGTAGTTATATTGCTAATTTTTATAGATATTTTTTATTTTCTTATCGTGTATTACGTGACGAAGTTTTAATATATCCGCACACATTTATTGATTGCAGCATCTAATAAAACATAAACATCATTTCTAAAACACATTATAATTTGTTATTTGATGAAAATAATATAAAATGTTGTAGTGGTTAGGGGTAGGTAGAGATGAAGACATGGTGATATACCTATCAAAAGTTTTGGCCTTTGTGATGATATTGCTTTAGGCAGCATTAAAAAAATGGTCCCTTTTGTTTATTTATTATTTTATTCATTTAAAATTAAATTTTGGCCATGGATTTATTTGCAATTTGTATGGTGTAGCAGCTTTATCCCATATATATAGATGAATACATGATGATCTCTTGGTTGGTGAGGCCTAGTGACTTGCTCATGCCTACAAAGTACTAACAAGTTCACCAAAGTGGAAATAATTAATGGGTCCATTTTCATCAAAACACACATCATCTCTCTTTTTATTTCTTTATTTGTTTCATTTTTGGATTATATATCCATGGGTTCCATTTTTTGCATTATAGATATATACATGAGTGGTTTTATATTCCAACATATTTATTGGAGATTTAATTCTAACATGTGTTGTTTTCTCATTGATTTTGACAAAGAAAATTTATTTAATGTTATATTGTTATATTATATTAGTATTGTTTAGGTACACTAATTGCATCATGAAATTGATACACAACTAATACTATTTAATGAAAATAATTAATATTGGCCAACTAAGATATTTGAGGTGGTCTTGCATAAGTCCGTCTCCCAAATCTTATGTTTTGAGACATGTCCACATTTAATCCATATAAGACCGAGCCCGACTCAATTAGTTGTTTTCCTTAATAATATTGGTTCTATAGCGCTTTATCTCACATATACTTATTTTGTGAGACTGTCCCACATTATTTTTTCAGTACATGTAATAAAATAATCAATACCGTTTAAAATGCACTTTATTTGCAAGGCGCAATCGGGGCATATACGTGTATCATTTTTTTTAATATATTTTTTTATCTTGATTTTTTTTGGTTTATTATATATTTAAATTGGAAAATATTTAATATGTATATATTCTTATACTGTTTGTAAATTTTGAAGGAAGTGAAAAGAACATTTTCATGATCAAATAAGAAAAATAATATTATCACCATCAAATTGATAGCTAGTTATGAGGCATCTCTCATGCTAAATATATCATAAGTCCGAGTTCAATCGGTTGAACCATGCACGTATTATTTAATGTGTATACATAAACATAATGTGGATAGCCATGTTAGTATATATATAATAAAACGAAATAAGGTGGTCAATTTTAGTAGATTAGCTAAATTGTTTGAATCGAATTTGACGGATTGTACAATGGGACGATTGGTCGATTAATTTTTTATCCAATGATGAGAACACCATCTAATTAAATGTATATATAATTATGATATTACACAATGAAAATTGACATATCATGGGGATATTCGTTTTGGATTTTAAGTAAATTTTAAACATTGGTTTTTAAAATATAGCGGTTTTTTTTTTTTTAAATTTATGAGATTTTAAAATGTGAATTTGCTTTTGGAGTTTACCTAAATTTTAGGGTATGTTTGTTTTGGGATTTAGGTGTGCGGAGGAAGTCGTAACTTTGAAATCTTAGGATGTGAAAATCTTGATGAGTAATATAAGTGTGTGTTTGTTTTGAGATTTTAGTAGGGTGAGACTTTATTTTATGTCAAATCAATGTTTAGTAATGATAGATGTTGTATTATTTTATTATATTGTGTAAGAGAAACGTAGGACATAGATTGAGTGGATGATAAAAGAAATGATGATGTGATTGTATTTAATTATGTGAAAAGTAGTAATAGGTTTATAGGTATGGATTGAGTTAGAGATTTGAAAACCTGATTTTAAATCTCAAACTAAAACAGAGTGTGGATCGCAAAGTCCAATGTCCATTAAGGTGAATCTCAAAACAAACATACCCTTAAAAATTGGTTTTTTTTTTAAAATATAGTGGTTTTTAAATTTTATGAGATTTTAAAATATGTATTTGCTTTGAGTTTTTGAGTAGCGTAAAAACAATTTTATAATGTAAGAGTTGTATTATTATATTATTTGTTACTTAAATGTAATTGTAATAAGAGTATGTATAGAGTGAAATTAGTTCATACATGAATCGTTAAAGGGTATTAGTTGTTTTTACTAAAGAGTATTAGTTGTTCTCACTGAAGGGTATTAGTTGTTTTCACTGAAGAGTCTTAGTTTGTTTTTAGTACTGAACAACCAAGACTCTTTAGTGTAAATAAGTAATACTCTTTAATAAAAATAATTAATACTCTTTAGTGAAAACAACCAATACTCTTCAATGATCCATATATAAATCAGTTTCACTATATACTTTGTCTTGTAATAATGACATGATTGTTATTTTCTCCATCTCTTACTATTTGTCTCATTTTATCCACACACACAAATCAAACACTTAGATCCTTAATTATTACTCTTATCTATTACATCATGATAATTAATTCTACCATTTATTAGGGGCATTGTTGAAAAAAAAAGGTAAAAAATGCATTAATATTAGTAGATTGATAATTAAAAATGGACATTATTTTGGATAAAATGAGACAGAAAAACAGGGAGGGGGGGGGGGGGTATTATTTTAAAAGATAAGAGTAGAGGCGTGCAAAATACGGTTCGAACAGAAAAACCGATCAAACTAAATTGAAATATAAATTTTGATTCGGTTTTATGTTACGGTTTTACGAATTAAAAATCATATAAACCGAGTCGAACTGATATTTTTAATATTAATAATATATGTTTTTTTTAATATTCACTAAAATAATATCTAATAACTTATATTCTAATATAATACAATAATATTAATATTTAGATAATTTAGTATCACGCATAAAAGAATTGTGTTGATATGTGCTTTGCATATAAAAGACTTGAGATAATAGTGTTTTTGTGTTGATTATATATTTTTAATTGTTTAGCTTTTTAAAATTATTGTATTGATGTTTTTATTGGATTATGAAGTATGGTTATTGATGCATTTTTGCTTAAATTAGTATTTAGATGTTTGCATGTTGTAAGTAATTGGATTAAACACGTATGTTGATGCTAAAACATACTAGGTTGATTTTTTTTAAGTGTAAAAAATTTCGGTTTATTCAGTTTGGGACCGAAACCAAACCGAAATATTTTGATTTGAAGCCAAACGATTTTTCAAAATATGGTGGTTTGGCTTATATAGTTTGGTGATCAAACCGACATTGCACACCCCTAGATGAGAGGGAGATTTTGGTCAAAATTAATATTGGGTGGAGCAAAAGTAGAATAAGTAGTAAAGTTGATATTAATTGAATGATTTTGTAGGTTATTTATAAGGGTATAATATTAGTTTTGTAAAATTCAGATTGTAAAATTTAAACTAAAATGTGTTTTAAATTCCAAATCTCAAATCCCAAATCCGAGTTTTTAAAATAAGAAAGAAAAACCATATTATTGTCTCAGATGCAAAAATTTGGCAAAGTATTATATGAAAATAGTTTATGATAAGTTTATCATGAAACTATATTAAAGTATCGAATATTTGACCAGGAGTATCAGTAATCTCACCAGGTCTATCGCTAACCTGGATCGGTGATATTATATTGTAATTGTTGTAAAAAAAAATGAACCCATATTAATGATACACCTGATGAAGTTATCGATACTTTTGGTCAAATATTCGATATTTTAAATCAGTTTTGTTGATAGACGACCAGGCGAGCAACAGTGCTTAGAGGTTTAAAAGATTAATCATGTAAATTAGATAATGGCGACCAACAGAGATTAAGAAAACCCCAGGCACCAGGCGACCAAGAGTGACATCACACGGATGTCAGGCGACCAGCACAACAAAGAAGCAAGATGAACAAATAATTAAAATAAAGCAATGACAAGATACACCATCTAGGCGACCAAGCGAGCAAGAATAGCCCACGAAGATTAGCTCAAAATCCCACTAGCTTAAGTATTACTTTAGAGGCAAACAAGTGTACTAAATACTTGTCATTGTATAAAATAGAATAGTTTGGGAATAAGACAAGTGGCTAAACACTTGTCAAAAGCAAAATCAAAGGGCTAAGAGGGTGACACCTCCTACTTGCTTGTAAGCCTATAAATACCCCTTCATGAGAGAACAAAAAGAGGTTCATATATTCAAAAATACACCAAAGCTCTTGCAATTTTATTTCTCAATCTTTACCAAACATAAAGTGGTCATTTCTAATTCTTGTTTGATGATCTTGCTTAGCCAAAACAGCCACTGATTATCATTGGTCGATAAAGGTCATCAACAATTGGCGCTAGAGGAAGGGGCCGAACCTCCATTTGGTCGAAGATTTGAAAAATTCGATAAGAAGAGCCACCAGAATTTGCAAAATTAACACCGGAATCTGGCCAAAGTCACCGGAAACTGGAAAAAGTCATCGGAAAGCTGGAAATTAAAGAGGTAATTCAACACTTGTGAAGAACTTAGTCATATTTAAGAATTAGAATGCATGCATGTGTGAATTAGGGTTTGTTAAATAACCAAGTTCACACATACAAGGCTAGTTATTCTTAAATCGGCAAAGATAAACACAAGATTTTCATCATCAGAATATTCAATCGAAAAAAGGTGGGATCACAAGAACGACAATCTTCGAGTGCACATCCGTCACGTAAGTCGCGGACTCGGGTATCATCTACGGGTGACCATGCACGCACTGTACGAGCCACGTCCAACAGAAACGTGTAGGTTACTATCGACACCCTTCCCCCGGAGGTGGAAGCCTTGGCCAGAAATCCGGAAGAACTCGCGAAAATAATTGTCGTTCTACAGTCGATCAAAGACAACAAGGAAGAGCGGAACCGTCAAGAGCGCTGGAGACGACCAGGTGGTCAGCCGATCAGAAGAGTAAGAGGCACGAGGATAAACGAAACGATGAAGTGGATAGCGCTCAGGCTCAAAGAAACAAGGGCAAAATCCCAATGAGCGAAAGGTTAGGGAGCAAAGGAGAATCCATACCGGGGGGAGGACGGAGCTGAGCAAAGGCGCGACCAGGAGTACGGGACACCATTAAGATGGAAAAACAGAGCGCAGGGGAGAATTTAGAGAAATCACACCACCAAGAAGCGAGCAGCAGCTGCGCACTGATGCTCGCCCATCTGTCCATGATCGACTTCAGCGATCAGCCTTTGGGCGGCTAGGCCCCAATGGGGCCAGCAACATCGCTAGGCGATCAATACAGGAGAAACGTCCCGTTGATGAGGGACTGCGTCAAGATGAAGTTATTGGGCTTGATCGTGACGAACAGCCTCCCAATGGTGGAGCGTCTCCAAACGAGTTGCAAGCCCTCAAGAAGACAATCGAAGAAATACAGAGACAGCTAGATTCTCAAAAGGGCATTGGCTCGACGGTTTTGCCATCATCGTCGTTGTCACCAGCAATCCTGAACGCACCGGTTCAGAAGAAAATACAGTTCCCGGTCGTCAATCTATACAAAGAAAGTTCGGATCCCAAAGTTCATTTGGCAAAATACTCCGATTTCATGATATCCATGAGGGCATCGGATGCTACACAGTGCCGTAACTTCCCACTCACACTTGGTGATGGCCCCCATCATTGGTTTTCGGCACTTGCTCCAGGATCCATCAACTCCTTCGCACAGTTGAGCAAGGAATTTTTATCACATTTCTCCACTGCCGGATCATTCTTAACTCAGAGGCACTGCTTGGCCGACATCAAGCAAGGGGATGACGAGTCAGATAGGAAGTTCCTAGAGAGATTTGATAAAATACTTTTGGAAGGAGAGATGGTCAGCGAAGATACCAAGATTGTAGCAGTAATGGCGGGCCTGAAAAAAGGAACCGATTTGTGGAAGGAGATACATCTCGCCTACCCGAAGATATACGCAGAATTTAGACATCGGGCAGGCATACATGTATCCATGCAAGAAGCACTGCAGAAAGAATTGGGTGATAAAAGCGATCCCAAGAAAGCCGGAAAGAAATCCACGGGAAGTGAATACAAAGCCCCGGAAAATATGAAAACCTTCAAGGAAGGGGCAGATCTGAAAGAAAGGTTGAATCAAGTATTTGCTACATCAATAGAGGCCGTGTATAACAATGTCAAGGATAGAGACATGCTTTCAGATCCAAGAAAAATCCGGCAAGAGCGTGGAAAGTTAAACCCGAACAAATACTGCGTTTACCATCAGAACATCGGGCATTTCACTAGTGAATGCCGAGACTTGCTAAAATAACTGTGGAGGTTCTATGAAGAAGGTAAACTGTCCGAGTTTGTGAAGAAGGAACCCGGGAAGAGACCTAGACCGGTTGGTCCACCCAGCTCGGAAGACGAAGATAGTGACGACCAGCCGAGCAAGACGACCAAGAAGGGAGGAAAGGTTCCAACAGCCCCATCAGAGCCAATGCGAGAAATTCTTATGCTTGAAGCAAGTGGACCTGTTGGGGGATGCTCGGACGGAAGACCTCCAATCTCAAAGAGGAAAAGGAAAGCAGAGTTGAAAGCGGTAGCTCAAGTAAGAGAAGTGGGAGCCAATCAAGCCACCAAGAAGACGGGGGACTTGGTGTTTTCAGAAAAAGACTTGGATGGAGTGCTCACCCCACACAACGACTCATTGATCATATGTGCTAATATCATGGGAACCCGAGTCCACCGATTGCTCGTGGATACTGGATCATACACAAACATTATGTTCAAAAGTACATTAGATCAGATAGGAGATTGTGCGGAGTATGTAAAAGATTGTAATCATAAGATAGTGGGATTCGGAGATGCTGTAACCGTTCCCCTAGGAGTAGTAACGTTATCAGTTGAACTTGTATCGACCGAGAATCCTGACAGGAGATTGACTAGAATGGTAGAATTCCTAGTGGTAGACCAACAATCTTCCTATAATGGATTTCTCGGTCGACCTTTTATTAATGAATTCAAAGCAGTTGTTTCAACGTACTACTATTGTGTTAAATTTCCAACACCAAAAGGGTCAGGTACAGTAAAGGGCGATAAAAAAAGAGCTCGTGAATGCCTCCTGCAGTTGCTGCCCAAAGATAATCAAGTATCAATCATAGGCAAACAATCGAGCAGTAGCGTCGAAGATGAACCATCCATACTTGATGAAATCATGGAATCCATCGATACAGAGATGATGGAAGTAGACGACCAGCAGGAGGACGAACAAGAGATACAAAACGACCAACAGAGACAAAAGACTGAACCTTGCCCAAACAATGTGGAAGACCTTGAACCACGGCTAGGAGCAGAGCCGATGATGATAGAAGATGAACTCAACTTGGAAGGGCCCATCATTGATCCTCGATGGAAAAATAAAAAAAGGAGAGCAACACCGGTCGAAGAATTGGAAGCAATCAGAGTCGACCCGAACCGAGAAGATTTAGAACTCTTCATTGGATCTGAGCTCCTAGAGCCTTACAGATCCAGAATGAAGGAATTCTTAAAGTCCAATCTCGATGTATTCGCATGGTTGCATGCCGATATGGTAGGCATCAGCCCTGAGCATGCCTGCCATAAGCTAAATATCGATCCAACCAAAAAATCGGTAAAGCAAAAAAGAAGGAAGTTTAGGCCCGACAAGTATGAAGCATTGGATGTAGAAGTAAAGAAACTATTGGATAACGGCCTTATCAAAGAGGCGTTGTGTCCTCGATGGGTGGCTAATCCAGTGTTGGTGAAAAAACCGAATGACACGTGGAGACTATGTATCGACTTCACAGACCTGAATGTTGCGTGCCCCAAAGACAACTTTCCATTGCCACACATTGACCAGTTGGTGGACAACACAGCTGGACATGAACTCCTCACATTCATGGATGCATTTTCCGGCTACCATCAAATACCAATGCATCCAGACGACCAAGAAAGCACGACTTTTTACACCAACAAAAATTTGCTATGTTGGAAAAGGATGCCATTCGGGTTAATCAACGCGGGAGCCACATATCAACGACTCGTCAATAAAATGTTTGATGAACATATTGGCAAAACAATGGAGGTATATGTGGACGACATAGTGGTGAAAAGCCCGAAGAAGGAAGATCACTTGGAACACCTGGCACAGGCATTCGAGATACTCCGAGCATACAATATGAAGTTAAATCCAAAGAAAAGCAACTTCAGAGTCCATTCAGGCAAGTTTCTCGGACATCTTGTTAGCCAACGGGGCATTGAAGCAAATCCATCAAAGGTGAAGGCCATTCTGGACATGCAGCCACCAAGATCCGTCAAGGAAGTGCAACGGCTTACCGGATGTTTGGCGGCCCTGAACAGATTTATTTCAAGATCCGGAGACAAATGCCGACCTTTCTTCGATGTTATAAAGAAAGGCGGATTCCAATGGACGGATCATTGCCAGCAGGCGTTTGAACAACTAAAGGAATATCTCAGCGATACCAAAATCTTGTCAAAACCTGTTCCAAGAGAAAAATTATACCTTTATCTGGCAGCTTCAGAGGTGGCCATCAGTTCTGTTCTGGTTCGTGCAGAAGGGAAATTTCATCTACCCATATACTACGTAACCCAAGCTTTGCACGAGGCAGAAATCAAATATTCTCCGATGGAAAGATTGGCATATGCACTGGTGATGAGCGTTAGGAAACTTCGACCATACTTCTTCGATCATCAAGTAGAAGTCTTGACAACTTTCCCGCTAAGGCAAGTTTTATAAAGACCAGACACTGTTGGTCGCCTCCTCAAGTGGTCCCTTGAAATAAGCCAGTTTGGAATATCTTATGCACCTCGAACAATGATTAAAGGACAAGTATTAGCCGACTTCATAGTCGAGCTAACCTTTCCTCAAGATCCGATGAGAGGTCATAATCATCCATGGTATATGTACGTCGATGGATCATCCACCAACACTGCATCAGGAGCCGGAATAGTGCTAATCAGCCCAGATAGACAAATCTTCACCTCAGCAGTGCCGTTCGATTTTATTGCAACGAATAATGAAGCCGAGTATGAGGCGTTGATAGCCGGACTTCGTCTAGCATTGGCGGTCGGGGTTAGAAGATTGCAAATATATGGAGACTCACAGCTGATAGTCAACCAAGTCCGGGGAGAGTATGAAGCGAAAGATGAAAACATGGCATTGTATCAAAAGATCGTAGCTCATCTAGCGTCTATGTTCGAACAGATTTTCATTGAACAAGTACCAAGAGAGAATAATGCTCAAGCAGACGCACTGGCTCGCCTGGCCACCAGCACAGGCCCGACAGAATTGTCAGAAGTCACCATCACAAAAATATGTCAACCATCAACACATGACTACAGGATCAACCAAGTGGATGAAGAATCTGAGGAAAGTGACTGGAGAGTACCTATCCTCAAATATCTTCGTGATGGTGAAGTTCCGGGAGACCCTCAGGAAGCAGCCAAGACGACCAGCCGAGCAGCAAGGTTTACAATCATGGACGACCAGCTCTACAAAAGAGGATTCTCACTCCCGTTATTGAAATGCTTGACAAGAGAGCAAGACCAAGAGGTTTTACGAGAAATTCATCAAGGCGTTTGTGGAAATCACGCTGGGGGACGTGCGTTGGCTTACAAGACAGTGAGACAAGGGTATTACTGGCCTACATTACTGCAAGATGCTATCAAAGTTGCGAAAACTTGTCACAGATGCCAAATATTCGCACCCAATATTCACAAGCCACCAACCAAGATGATAGCAATCAATAGTCCATGGCCATTCGCAAAATGGGGAATCGACATCATAGGGCCTTTCCCAACTGGAAAATGGAATGTAAAGTTCGCAGTGGTGGCCGTGGATTACTACACAAAATGGGCTGAAGCAGAGGCACTCGTGACAATCACGCAGGAAAATATGATCAGTTTCATATGGAAAAATATCGTGTGCCGATTCGGAGTCCCACAGGCAATTTTGACTGACAATGGACGACAATTTGAAGGCAAGAAAATAAGAAACTTTTGTGAAAAGTGGGGGATAAAAAAGCATTTTTTTAATTCCATATCATCCTCAGTCTAACGGCCAGATCGAGGCAGTCAACAAAATAATCAAACACATATTGAAGATCCGATTGGTGGACAAAAAAGGAAAATGGTCAGAAGAGCTACCAGAAGTGATATGGGCATATCGAGTATCATATAGGACAAGTACGGGAGAAACTCCATTCACCATGGCATTCGGTGTTGAAGCAGTAATACCCATAGAGTTGAAGGTACCAACAGAGCGAACAATAACGCTCGACGAACAGGCGAACAACAAGGCCTTAGCTGCAGAGATGGATTTGGTTGACGAAAGGAGAATTTCCGCAGAGATGAAGAACGCAGTATACAAGAAAAGGATCGCAAAGTATTACAATTCACAAGTAAAAGTTAGGGAATTCAAGATCGGAGATCTCGTACTTAAAAAAGTGTTAGGACCACCACCAGGAGTATTTGGACCGACTTGGGAGGGCCCATACAAAATAACTCAGAAATGGGACAATTGTACTTATGATTTAGAGGACATGAAAGGCAACTCGGCCCAATACTTCTGGAACGCAGCATTGTTAAAAAAATATTATCAATAGGTAGAAAATTGTGCAGCATGCATATGTAAAATTTAATTCAAAATTTCAAATTATTTCATATCATGTGTACAGTTGTAAGTATGTTAAGAAATTTTTGAAAAGTTTTATGGATGTGTATAAAGTTTGTATTGTGAAGGTTAGTTTTTTAAATTGTTCGCTTCACAAAGCAAGATTGCTCGCTCAAACAACCCAGACAAGGGGGCGAACAACAAAGCTAAGGGCGAACATGCCCAAGGCCAAATCCGCATAAGGATAATAAGGCCCAAAATTTATTGGCGACCATGAAAGAGGCAATCAAGGCCAAGTTCATTAAGAGCTCACAAAAGCCCAATTATTTAAGGCTAAGTCTTTTTAAAGGCAAAAGCCCACCTAAGCCGATCAGGCGATCACTAAGTACAAAGATACCAATAAAAAGAAAAACAGTTAAGGCTGTAAAGAATTGCATAAAGTTTGAAACGCACAACAGAGCCAACAGCGAACAAGCGGGGAGCAAAGAGGCATAATGAAGAAAAAAGATAGCCAATGTTTCCAAAATTATCCTTCATTAAAAAGAAAGGGATTACAAGTAAAAGGAATGAAAGTACAAAGTTGGCCCTAACACAAAACTAAGAAAAAACAAAAACAAGAAATTTTCAAGCTTGGGGGGCCGGAGGAGCAGCCGTAGTCGCCGGATCAGTCGGTGTCGCATCAGTAGAGGCAGTGACAGTCGTGGCCGCTGCAGCTGAGGTGCCCGCTCCATCAATAGGAGTTAGGGGAAGAGAATGGAGGCCATCAAAGATTTCTGCTTCTCTGCTCGGCTCCTCGCCCGAGAACTGGGGAGGGATGATTTGAACACCTTCCCCAAAGATGTCCAAGGGGATTCCCATCTCCCCGAGATCGGCCACCGGAAGCGAGAACCCAGCACCAATGGGGTTGTCCTTGACATAGCCAATGAAGTCTTTCTTGGTGGTTGCCAGAACATCCAGGTTATGGTCCAAGGCGAACTTCACTGACCTTATACTCTCGGCGTAGGCACACACATACCCCAAGTTGGTGTTGTCGGCCACGTCTTGAGCATAGATGTCGTAGGCGACCAGGCCAATTTTCTCTTGTTGAAGGCGAGCGACCTCAGCCTAGAGCTCTTCGATTTGGGCGGCCATGACGGTCTTCTCACCCTCCAACACTTTGTTTCGCTCGTCGGCGACCCCCAGTTCAAGAGACAGCTTCTCCGACTGATTTATGGCGAATTGCTCGCTATGCACAGAAGCATTGTACATTTGCTCCAGGTTTGCCACCGCTTTGGCATGATCGGCTTTCTCTTGGGCGAGCTCATCATCCTTTTTCTTCAAAGCGGCCGCTTTCTCCGCTTCAAAGCCTTCAATCTTGCGACCAAGGTTGCGATTAGTTCTCTCCAATAGGACAATCTGGTCGAGGAGCCTCTGGGCCATCATAGCTTGATGGCTGGCATTATAGGCGACCAGCCGAGCATTATCGCTAGCGGTTTGGTCCTGGACAATTTCCTCGCAGGTCCTAGTCCAAGAACGAGGGACCATCTCAGTCGCCCGGCGAACATGAGAGTCCGGGATATCAAGATATGGAGGCGGAGTCTTCACGCAACTGAGTTGATGAAGCACCTCTGACCGCCCAGGGTGCTCCTCAGGTTTGTACCTAGAAGGAATGAGGAAACCTCAAGTTAGAATGCATCATAAAAAAAAGACAACCAACAAGGATACCGTTCAAAGACTTACTCCCTCAACTTCACGGGGTCATACCCCAAGTACGAGCGATCATTGGATGCTCGCTTTTTCTTTAAAATAGTAGCCACAGCCTGCTGCTCGCTCACAACCTCTACATAGGAAGGTTTAGAAGCCGAAGATTGAGGGGCCCTGCTGCTCGTCTCGGTCATTGACTTGGAGCGCTTTGATGCTCGCTCAGCAGCTTCCCCTTCACGAGTGTCCTCCCGAGAGGCCTTCTTTGATTTCTCCTTCTTCGCACCACGGGGAGGAGCGGGCACTTTGGAGGCTCCTTTAGAGCGACCAGTGGTAGCTCGTGGGCGAGCATGAGGAGCAGTTTCCTCCCCAGCCCGGAGACGCATAAGGGACAGTGGTGGATCTTGTCTCTTCCTGGTCGGCTCCTCGGCAACCATTTGCTTTACTCTGGTAGCGAGCAAGTGATAAGATCTTGGGATGGTCGGTACGGCAACAGTCACCCATCGATCTGTTTAAAAGTAAAAATTAAATAAAGAAGTATTAGTTACAGGCGATCAGGCGTGCAATAAAGTAAAATAAGTAAGAGTGGTTACCTTCAGGGATCTCTGCTTGAGCCTCTAAGTGATGAGGACTCGTGAAGAGTTGGGCAATTTTCCGACAATGAGCCTTCGAAAGATGGAGAATGTCGCGATCTGCGGGATTCCAGAGTACTATCACGGCCAATGTGTACAGGAACTCCTCACTCAGGCCTGGATTACCCCACTTCAAAACTTTTGGACCTACAAAATAGCAAAAAAGGAAAAATTAAAATTAGTCCCCAACGCGGTCCCAAGAAGGAAATAAGAGAGCCTATGTTTGACTACGCCAAAACGTTCAGGGGAGTTAATGCGCGCTTGGCCGCCTGAGAAATCCGCCAATGCTCGCCAGTCGCCCCCGATAAAAAAGAATTGGTTATGCCAACTCTTGACTTTGTTGAGAACTCCTTCAATGAGCTTTACTCCCGTCCTCGCCTTAACATAGTACCAGCCTACGCCTTCTTCTTTGCAGGCTGAGATGACCAGGGTGTAATGGATTTCGGCCGTACTAAGTTTGTTCTTGTACCCTTCAAGGCCGAAAAGAGTCATCAGGGCAAGCAAATTACTCCACCCATTGGGAGTAATCTGGGTAATCGCCAAGCCAATATCCTCCAGGAAGCGACCAATAAGGGGATGGAGCAGCAACGGGAACCCCGTGTTGAGTATGTCCAGGTTGATCGCTGTACAACCTGGTGGTGGGCGATCAGCAGTCTCTCCTTTCTTGGGGGCGTACAAGAATATGTCATAGGGGATTTTATAATGAGACCTGATGCTATCCAAGTCGTCCTCGGTAATTAAGCTGGGTATCCTGCATGCCGTATAAGTATTCTCCTGGGCGGACATGATCACGCGGGAGCGAATAGGGAAGGTTGTGGAGAAGCGAGCAGCATAGTCCCCCCACTCATTCTGGCGAACAACACCTTCAGGTATTTGGGACTCAGGAGTCACTATAGAGGTAGGAAAACCTATCTCCTCAAGAAACTCCCAAGTCACAGACAGCCGTGGTCGCTCCACCTCAGGTTGGTCGCTCTCAGCTTCAATTTCAGCGGCCACCTCCTCTGAGTCCTCCCCCAAGTCGGAAGAAGTAACTCCTTCCGCGTCTGGGTGACCACCAGTGTTGTGGACCTCTTCGTCGCCAGAGTTCTCAGAAGTATAGGTTTCAACGGAGCGAACAGCAGAAGACGCTTCGGAGCCCGTTTCTTCATCCACTAATAGAGTTCTTGGATTTCGGGCTAAGGCCTGACGAATTGACCGGCGAGGAACAGGGGAGGCTTCTTCCATAGGACGTTTTCCAGGATTGCGTTCAAAAACTTCGATTGAAGCAGTTTCACTCGAAGAAGAAGCCATTCGGGAAATCGTTTTTCAAGATGATAATGAGGATAATAGAGGATTTTTTAAGAAAAATAAAAGTAAAAAGCTTTAGAGGTGGAGACGACGGAAAACAGCGGCGCTGGAAAAGAATACGGCGGCGGAAGAAATTTTCGAAAAGAAATAAGCAAAAACAAAAGCAAAAACAAGACAAAAAGTTATGATCCGTAATTACCTTGATGATTCACGCGGAAAATGGCAAAGATTCAAACAACAAATGAGAGAAAATTGAAGCAAAAGCTTGGAAGAAAGCTTCAATGGCAGAAGAGAAAAGAAATTTTCGAAAAGAAAAATTAGAGTGAAGACGGGTATTTATAGAGATTCAAAAACGGGGGCAAAAATGAAATTTTAAAAAAATTTCGTAGGCCCCTATTTGCAAAATGAGAGATACGCGTGGGCGGCGATGACGTCACCTGCCGCCCACGACAGTACGGATTCCGAGAACCTCAGGAATCCAACCGTCGCACACACGTAGAGGGCCCTGCTGATCGCCGTAATGACCAGATGTTCGCCAGTTTTCCCGCCTGAAGAAATTCAAAAATTTTGTTGCTCGCTTCAAGCACAAAGTCATCATCCTATCAAAATTATGCCTTGTTCTCCATCAGTCAACAAATTTCCTAATAAAGAACAAGTCAGGGGGCAATGTTGATAGACAACCAGGCGAGCAACAATGCTTAGAGGTTTAAAAGATTAATCATGCAAATTAGATAATGGCGACCAACAGAGATTAAGAAAACTCCAGGCACCAGGCGACCAAGAGTGACATCACACGGATGTCAGGCGACCAGCACAGCAAAGAAGCAAGATGAACAAATAATTAAAATAAAGCAATGACAAGATACACCATCTAGGCGACCAAGCGAGCAAGAATAGCCCACAAAGATTAGCTCAAAATCCCACTAGCTTAAGTATTACTTTAGAGGCAAACAAGTGTACTAAACACTTGTCATTGTATAAAATAAAATAGTTTGAGAATAAGACAAGTGGCTAAACACTTGTCAAAGCCAAAATCAAAGGGCTAAGAGGGTGACACCTCCTACTTGCTTGTAAGCCTATAAATACCCCTTCATGAGAGGACAAAAAGAGGTTCATATATTCAAAAATACACCAAAGCTCTTGCAATTTTATTTCTCAATCTTTACCAAACATAAAGTGATCATTTCTAATTCTTGTTTGATGATCTTGCTTAGCCAAAACAGCCACTGATTATCATTGATCGATAAAGGTCATCAACAAGTTTCATGATAAGTTTATCATAAATTATTTTCATATAAAATTTACTCCAAAAATTTAATAACTTTTACATATATATATATATATATTTATATATATATATATTTAATTAGGTGATATATATTAGGTGATATGTTAATGTTTGGTCATCTACTTAGAAGTATTCAAGTAACTGCCCAATGAAAAGGTCTTTATAAGTTGGTGACCACTGATCAGACCTGGGTGGGGGAGGTGGGGTAGAGGCGTGCTAATCTCAGATTAAATTAAAATTTGACATCTCATCTCTTTTTGTTAAAACTTAATTAATTTCTTGTGTGTTAATTAATTAGCTTTCAAGTGATTTGACAATCTACTGTTCCATGAACCTTTCTGCTTTTAAGATTAACTAACTGAAATATTTTTCAATTAACGTGATTGTCATAATATTTATAATAGTTTATGTAAGAAAGCGACTTTTCATCGCACCAAACAACCATAACCTATACTGCCAAGCCAAGCAACCGTTATTATTATTTATATTTTAAAATTAAAATTTCCATTCTATTATATCGACCCTTATGATCTATATTTATCACAAAATCATTATTTTAGAGGGTATGTAGTAAAATTGGTTCATTTATATGTATTATTGAAGGTTATTATTTATTCTTGTTTTCATCGAAAAATATTAATTGTTATTATTAAAATGTTTTAGTTTATTTTTTTTATAAACAATTAATATTCTTAAGTGAAAACAACTAATACCCTTCAATGAAAATAATTAATATTTTTTTTAGTGAAAACAACTAATACCCTTCAATGGTTCATATATGAACTATTTTCAATCTATACTTTGTCTATTTTAATCCTACTTTTAATTTTGTAACCCCGTAAAATACATAGGATATGTCTAAATTTTGAAAGTTATAAAAAGAAGAAGGTAAATAAATATGATAAGGTTTTTTTTCATAAATTTGTTTAAATTAATACTTCAATCTCCTAATGTCATTAAAAGTAATGTAAATTCAAATGAAATTTTAAGTTAATTATTAAGGATGATATGTGTGTGTATAAGTTAAATAAGCTGTGGACGTTTTTTTTTTTTTTTTTAAATAAAATCAGACACAAACATACAATTATATATTGAACAAATATTGTCAAAATGGATTTTCTTTAAGAAAGAAAAAATAACAACAAATTAAATAAGCCGTTAGATTTTTCTATTCCACATTACGTTTCGTCTTCTTTTTTCCCCTTTTTATTAACGTTCTTTTTTCCCTTTTAATTTCATCATTATGTGTTGAATATTTCTAATGTCATTTTATTATCGTTTCTTTACATATGTCATGTATCGATGAAACTGAAATTGAATAATAATATGAAATAGATTATACGTGAGTATTGATTTTTCCAATTAATTCCCTCAAAAGACTATGATAATTTGGATTTTGGATAAGGACCACTCTACAAACCAATCCTTAATTAATTTAAACATAATCATCTCAAAATTTTACACTTTGATACCCCTAAAATGAATTGGAAATAAAAAAAAATTGGGAAAATCTTGAATTCCACCATGATTTTTTTTTTTTTTTTTTTGAAATAGCAAAATTTATATTATGGCCGAATAAACAGGGTATAAGTAATACCCTTTACAATAACAAGTACATCCACACTCAGTAGAATTCAAAATCCTGTTACTCTATTCCTCCCAAATGCATCTCAAGCTATTGTTCCACTTCCTAAAATTCACAGTGTTTAGATACAAACAATCAATCCTTAGCAACTCCATACTCGAGATTTGAGTTCCTCCCAGACTTGCTCTTCCGACATTTGTAGGTCATTAAATACCACTTTATTTTTCGCCTTCCATAAGATCCAAATCAACCCGACCCAAATGCAACTAAGAATCGTGTATTCTTTCTTGCCTATAATGAGTCTACTGAAATGTGTAAGATTAGTGGAAGAGTTGGATGATACAACAGTCCGTACCCCCAATCACTCACAACATCTCATCCACACATTATACGAGAAGGGCAAGTAAAGAGAACATGACTCACTGTTTCCTCCTCAATATTACAAAAAGGGCACTTCACATCCGAATCGGTTGAGATGATGTTTCTTTTTTGAAGTTCCACTACCGTTGGCAGTCTTCCCTGAACTGTTCTCAAAACATGAATCTGCACTTTTGAAGGCACATATTTGTTCCACAAAATCGAGTACTCCTCCTGTTCTTCCAGTTCCTCTGAATAATTACTCTGAGCCAACCTTTCATAAGTTTTCTTTGCTTTATAAATAACCCTCATGTCCAAGCTCCACCTCCACACATCCTCTTCATCGTTTTTTCAATTGATACCTGTTAACAACATTAAGCATCTCATTAAGAACAGACAACTCCCTCTCAAAAAGTTCCCTCCTCCAACTCCATTTCCAACACCACTCCCCCCTCTCCACTCACCTAACTCTGACACCCTAACCATTTTCTCCTTGGCCAACTGATATAGCCTTGGGAAACGAGACCTGAGAGATACTCCCTCGACCCACCTCTCATCCCAAAACCAAGTTTTATTCCCATTCCCGACAACCTTTTCAATACTATTGAAGAACCAATCCTCTCCTCCCCCACCCCCACAGCTTTTAAAATCTCTCCCCACCACCCCTTTGGACTCGACCTTCTCCTAGACTCCTCCAAACCTAGACCTTTACCCCACATCAACCCCCATCTTGACTCTATCACTCTAGCCCACAAGCACTCTCTCTCATTATAAAATTTCCACACCCATTTCCCAACAATGCCCTATTAAAGCAATCAATATCTTTAACCCCTAGACCCTCAAACTTCTTTAGTTTACACACATTTGACCATTTTATCCAAGAGATTTTGTGAACAGTCTCACTCCCCTCCCCCCAAAGGAAACTCCTTTGCAATTTCACAATTTCGCTCAAAACGTTCCTAGGAATCCGAAAGGTGGACAAAAAGTAGACATGAATAGACGTCAAGACAGCATTAGCTAAAGTGAGTCTCCCCATCCGATTGAGATTTTCATCACATCCCATTTTCTCAATTTGTTCTTGATTTTCTATAAAACATAGTTCCAATCCGCCACTCGCCTGTGTGTGCAGCCCACTTTGACCCCCAAATAAAGGAACGGGAAGGACCCCGCTTGGCACTCCAACTCCAACGCCCTTTCCCTTAGCCAACTTTCCTCCACGTTAACCCCATACAAGCAGCTTTTTCCTCTATTGATTTTGAGCCCCGACAGCCCCTCAACGATTGAAAGAAATTCCTTGAGAAATCTTGCATTTTCCGTGGTCGCCTCCCCAAGAATATGGTATCATCCGCAAACTGTAAGTGAGACACGACAACCTTTTCAGCCCCAACTTTGAGGGGCTCAAACATGTTTCTCTCAATCGCCTTCTCCATTAAAATTGAGATTCCTTCAGCTGCTATTACAAAGAGGAAGGGAGATAGAGGATCCCCCTGCCTCAGACCTCTCTCGAGATTAAATTGCTCTGTTGGGCTGCCGTTCACTAAAACCGAAGCTGAGGCGGTTCTAACACATTCTATTATCCAAACTATCCACTTGTGATCGAAGCCGAAACTTTTCATAATGTTTTCCAAATACCCCCAATCCACTGAGTCGTAAGCTTTAGCAAAATCTATTTTGAAGAACATGCTCTCCAACCTTCTTCTCCTTGCATCCTCTATCGTCTCGTTCAAAATAACCACCGAATTAAGAATTTGCCTTTCCCTCACGAAAGCAGACTGATGATCAGAGATAATGGAGTCTAAAACCCTACTTAACCTCTTGGAAAGGATCTTGGATAGGATTTTGTGTACTCCGCTCACTAAGGAAATTGGCCTGAAGTCGTGGAGATCCAGCGATTCTTTCTTCTTCGGTAAGAGTACTATAAAAGAGGTATTAATTCCTTTAGCCAGTCTACCGTTGGCGTGAAATTCAGACAGAAAGCCCATGATATCGTCCTTGTAGACATCCCAAATTTTCTTGAAGAAGAGAAAGTTGAACCCGTCTGGCCCCAGGCTTTTAGAACTCTCACAATCCTTAATAGCTTCCACCGTTTCAGCCTCAGAAAAAGGTGCAGTAAGCATGACGTTCTCGAAATCAGAAATTTTCT
Organism: Ballota nigra; assembly: GCA_947034835.1. Classification (NCBI taxonomy): domain Eukaryota; kingdom Viridiplantae; phylum Streptophyta; class Magnoliopsida; order Lamiales; family Lamiaceae; genus Ballota; species Ballota nigra. Next base: position 67,024,054 of record OX344729.1, on the reverse strand, counting down.
TCCGGGTAAAGTCCTCCCCTATTTGCAGCCGTCTTAGTCCTTCCTCTTTGAAATGCTCCCGAAAAAATTCAAAAATTCCTTTTGACATCTCGAACATCCTCCCTCCAAATGCCATCTATGAATAGCCCCGAAATCTCATTTCTCTTCTGTCTTCTATTGATCATCTTATGGAAAAATCCCGAATTTGCGTCTCCCTCCTTGATCCACTTGCATCTCGCTTTGTGACGTTCCCACTTAATATAGTACGGAAAATATGATGTGGCGCAAGTAGGAACGACACTAAAATAGTACTTTGTGTTAAAATATACACACGCCACACATCTACACAGCGGAAGTAGTAAATAAGTATGATCGTAGCTTAAGTTACAAACCCAAAATTTAAAAACATAATTCTTGAAATATAAAGTTTTTAAGAAAACTCCACAGCCCGCCGAGTTCATTCGCCCACGTCAGGATCCACAACATCTGTATAAATTTAAAAGTGGAAGGGATAGTGTTTGTAAACACTTAGTGGGAAATCTCTTGTTAATTGCACAAACTAAACATCAATTTTTTATAACATGTGAGCCCCCGGAATTTCACCGGGTATCTCCTTGGGTGGCGCGACCAACCCGTGGTGCCGGAGCGATCGGACTATCTTATTTGCCAACATATAGTTGGACTATCTCAGAGGCCAGTCGATAGCGGGCCAGACTAAAAAAATTTAACATTCAACATTTAATAAATGCAATTAAAATAATAATAAAACACTCGGTGAAGAGTGAAGTGATTCCTCACCTTGCAGGTTTGTACCTACAAGTAAAATTTTTAAAATAGAAACATTGTTACTTATCCCTTCATTTGTAAAATTCACATATTATACTCGTATAATGACTTGAATTCAAATCTCCATACATATTCAAATATTGTATACTAACACACAAATATCAATTAAGTGTATAAAATCATCAAATAACAAGTTATAAATAAATATCGACTGTAAAAAAAAATACAACCGGACCATTTCGAACCTTTCATATACAAAAAATCGATTATGGCAGATTACACACCTAACTTTGAAAATTCTTATTAAATTATCTATACGTCCAAAAATTATGAAATTTTAACAGTGGATTTAAAACTCAATAAAGTTTATCACCATATTTCCAGATTTCTCAAACTCTTTACCAATCATCAAATATTTCGTAATGAACACACTGTTACAGATTCTGGTCACTTAAATTTAAAAATTCACCATAAATCAACCATAAGCCCAATACTCCTGAAATTTTAACCATGAACTACCAACTTCATGTGATTTATCAAAATACTTTGTTTTTCTATAAAAACCTAACCGATTATTCTCAGATCATAGCAAACTTCTACTGTTCCTGTTATAGAGTCCAAAACCCTAGTTCAACTTTGAAAAATCACCATGCATCGAATACTACTCCAAAAACTATGAAATTCGAAACCTAAGTTCCTTCACTAGTCTATTTTCACATATAAAATTTCAGAATTTTCCACCTAATGAATTGGTCAAAAAGAAATTTACCCCAAAGTTGGTCCAGAAATTCGGTTTTATGCATACATGAAGAACATATCATCTTAAACTCACTTTAAACCATATAATTTCATAATTTCTACTTCTAAAGCATAGATAATCAAATAATAAATATGATTTTGTTCATAACATATGAAGAATTTGAATTAAACATTCAAAACATGAAGTAAAGCTCATATATCATGCAAATCACTTATCAAACTCATTTTCCTATCATTTAATTCACAACTCATGCATAAACTTCATAATAAAACTCAATTAATCACTTATTCAAGAAGAGAAACCTACTTATAGATTGGTAGCTAAAAGAAATTCCTTCTTCTCCCTTTTCAACTTCTAACTATAAGTGTAGTATTTGTTCTAATTTTCTTTCTCTAAGCTTATACCTATTTATGCATGAATTATCTTGTATTTATAGGAGAAGCAATACTTGGAGACTACTCCAATCCCCCTTAGGACCGACTGTGATGATGATTTAGGAAGATTATGGAGTATTCTTGTAAGTTAAATTAATGAACACATGGCATTTTAAGGTTAGAAGCTAACTTTGACTTTTCTTTTCTTTAATCTTATCTTAATCTTTTCTTATTTTATCATAAGTCATGAAGCTTCATCAATCTTCCCATTTTATCTATGATTTTTGAAAATTATAGCATTTTCAAGAGAATTCTTGTATTTTGTAGTAATGACACATGTATACTTTGAATTTAATAAGTAAAAGTTATGAATATTGGATATATCTAAAGTGCATTATGCATAAAATTTTCTTATACTATCTTATGAAATAAAATTAAAACTCTTCTAGGACTCTAAATAAATTACAAAGTCTATATACTAATCATAGAAACTATCGAGTAATCGATACGAAATTTGTTTCTTAAAGAAACATTCATTTTACAACTTATAACTTATGAAATAAATTTCTATATTTAAGGACTACATTAACCCTAAACACTTTAAGACATAAAATAAAGAACATATAAAATTTATAAAGTCTCAAGAATAAGCATGTATTGAGCAAATAATACGTTAATTGTAAATATTGAGTAATTAAAATATATACGTGCCTTTGCATAAATTTGGATGTAAATGCATCACATAGATTCATGAAGAATTATAAAATATTTAGTAAAGTAAATAAGATCATGAAAACCTAGGGTATTACACGCTTTCTGCTGTAATAAACTATTTTTGTTCCTGATATTGAATAGCAGCCTAGCCCTTGCCTCGTTCCTCTTAATTACTTCCTCTTCTGATAATCCCAAAGCATCATCAATCATATCCAGTTCGAAAATATCCGACCTTCTCTCTTCAATTTCTTATCCAGCATCCCAAAATATTCTTTACTCCACTTCTTCAAGTCAATTTTCAGTTTCTTGAATTTCTCTTTAAGAATGTACCCTTTCCATCCACTAATATCATACTTCTTCCAATTCAATTCCACGAATTCCCTAAATCCCGGGTGCTTGACTTGAACGCAAAATATTAGCTATACTAGTAGTTACCCCACAAGAGTATGGGTTCCTTGTAGTATTGGCAAGTATTGGGACCAAGTATATCGTACCCAAGGGAAGGTATGTATGCGAATACAGCCCTGGAGATCTACGCATCGTAGTTAATATGAATGGATGTTCAGTTTTAGGAATAGGATTAAACTACTCTAAAGTCTACTTCTAGTAATGCAAATAATGAAATCAAACAAATAACTTAGGTTTTAATCAAATACGAGAGGGTGATGCTCAGGATAGAAATCCCTACGTATACTAACGGAGCTAGTACGATAACTAAAATAACCATGATGTGCAAGTATTAATCCTAAGTGTACTAAAACTAGGCAATCAACTTCCCTAATCTAGCACCAGATTGAAAGGCTAAAAGCTCAAGAATTAACGTTAATACTTCGTAATATCAACCTACTTCACAACCCACTAAACAAGTTATATGGATTATGCTTAATTAATGAGACCCTTATTTACCCAAGGTGATACGGTCGTCCTCCCTAGATAAACCGATAAATTATAAACCCCTTCTATAACCCTATCATTAAGCCTACTAGTTATTAAAGAGTGATAAGATCGTCCTCTCTCTAACAATTTTCGTACTCAATTCCAAGATAATTCTAGGGTTTATTTTAAGAATTCAATTAATTAAGAGAACTAGCACTAAACATCACGAATTATCCTAATTATGTACCAACATCCTACTTCTACGAGTTCATCCTACCCCAAGCATGCAAGGGTTCTAGCCTAACATGTTGAATACGAAAACAAAAGCTATTGGACGAACAATAAACATGAACATGACGAATTTAATTAAAGAACTCAAAAACATAAACTAGGTTTAACTAGATGAATCAAAGTCTAAAAAACAAATCTCAATTAACAATGAAAACTAGGTCTGAAAGTATTAAGTCTCGAAGAAAGAAATAACGGAAAAAAAAAACCTCTAATATATGAATTTGTAGTTCAAAAACCTCGATTACACTTGCAAAATCTCTTCCTCAACTCTCCCCAAGCTCCTCTCTATCAAATTCTATCTCTAAGTATGAAGTGGTGTCTAAAAACGAGCTCGGGATGAAGTATATATAGACATAGGCCGATTAAAACACCATGGGCCGAAAATCCGCGCAAAACGCACCACTTGAGCACGTACTCGAGTACTTAGTGCTCAAGCTCATACACTCGAGCACTAAAAACTAACAGAACCGAAAAAACACTCGAGCTTCTTTACTCGAGTACTTTTTGCTCGACCCACGATCACTCGAGTGCACTACTCGAGTGCTCGAGCACTTTGTGCTCGAGTGATGCCTGCTCGAGTACTTTCTTCTTCCAGAATCAACACTGCTCGAGCACTTAGTGCTCGACTTGAATCCCCTTGAGTACACTACTCGAGTGCTCGAGCACCTAATGCTCGAGTCTTCTTGCTTGAGCACCTCCAAGTGACACTTTTGCTTGCTCGAACTAATACTTTTCGTATTTCTTCAATATCTTCTCATCCGGACATCTATTTTAGTCGATTCAAAGTTCTACGAACTCCATTACACGCCCTCTATCCATCTATGAGCATCAAAGAGGCAAATTCATTAGTTCATGAAAATAATACTCAATTAACTCTAAATACTCATCAAAATAACTCAAAATACAGGTAAATCGAGCTATAAAATCTAACAATTTCACGCCTAATCAGTGTTGCATCCAAGCATTCACAAAGCAGAACGGTTTGGGACCCCAGTCTCTTCCCTGAACTTCGATTCGAACCGGTGTGTTGGTCCCGGTACAAGACTGAGGAATACGTGTATGGGGGGGAATACACGTATACCAATTTTTCAACTTTAAATACTGACTGAGTCCCCTTTACTCAGAGTGGTAAAGAACTAGGAGCTGATAACACACCTACTGACTACACTTGGTTCGGGTCAGTTGGCTAATTATCAGTTCAAGTTCAGTGCGGAAATGTTTGAGCCCTGATAGTTTAAAGTCTTGTTTAGTTTGCTTTCTGAAAAACTTGTTTTACTCAATTCTGAATAGTGTTTAGTAGGGCAGTGCTCTTTGTGAAGATCAGACTGATTGATTCAAGCCTGATAAACCGAATGCAATGAAAGAACAAGTAATATGGCAGGTATGCACAATATCAAAGCAGTAAGAACACAGCAAGTTTAACGTGGTTCAGAGACTCAAGCTCCTACGTCCACAGCCTGATTTAACAGGAAATCCACTCAATGGATTCTTATTTTTAACGTGCCAAGGTGCACCAAGACCAGCTAACCTCACTGATCTATACAACCTTCCTACTAACACACTAGCTGACTTACTCCCAACAAACCTAACTTAGGGTTTTGATTTCAGTTTGGATTCCAACTAAGCTGAGATTATCCTTACAAGGCAAAGCTATTCTAAGGATTGGATAATCTCTCTAAGCTTAAGATAATGCTATTTAGCTCTTGGAATACAGAATAACTCTCGGTTGCTAAGAAACACTTGGGAAATTTAGATGGTTTCGAGTGCTTCTCTTAAAGGCTGTATGCTTTGAATGCTTGAGAGTTTGAGTAATTTCTGGCTTGGAAATTTCTCGTAACCTTGAATGGGTTCAAGGTCTTCTGTATTTATAGGTGATTTGAAAAACTATCCGTTGGAGAGATAGCCTTCTAGTCATCTATGTAGAGTGGCTTCAAACAGACATATCTTCATGCAGCAGCCGTCCTTGCATGGATTTGGTAGATGCATTAAATGCACATTAAATGCTTGCCCGTTGAATGTGCAGTCTGAATTCAGTCTTCATGTCAGGTTCCGTACGTGCGTGTCCTTCTCGGATTGGTCCACATCATCAAGTTGGTGAGAATGTCAGAACTTATTCCTGAGCTTCAGGCTTGTCTTATTAAGTTCATTTTTTCTTGGGCTCACCGGTCTTGTCCTGACGCTGAAATTCTTTTTGCATTGCTTGGCTCTACTCCAAGTCTTCCCATAAACTCAGTGACATCATGTTCCCTTCAGGATTGAGTTAGTAATGACCTCAGGGTCATACTCTTCATCACTGACACTTACTCAGCCAGCTTAGAGGACTGCCATAAGTTCAGGATGGTGCTCTTCGTCTTCAGGCTCTGAGTCTTGATTGTCTCCAGTGAGTTCTCCTCTCACTGAGTACCTGTGAAGTGTAAAATGACTAAGTACTAATCCTAACCAAGACTAGCCTGACAAAGACAGATTAAGACAAACATCTTTTCAGGGGCTTTGGGATCTTAATCAAAACTGACAATGTCCCAACAATTTCCACCTTTTTGATGATGCCAAAACACTGAAAAGATCCTCAAAACACTTAGAGAAAATAGGATAAACCTATCTATAAGATAAGACAGTGTTAGAGCAGTTCTTGATAAAGTACAGAATTTAAAAAACAGCCAAAAAGACAATGAGTTTTTGTCTGTGGGCAAAAGTAATAGATTTCATTGATAGATGTGGAAATGGTTACAATGAATCTAATCTATTACAAAGAAACCTGTGAATACCTAGACTAATCTCATTTCAGGTTTGAGTCCATATCCTGCATAGACTCTTGCCTTCAGCTCGTCAAATCTCTTAGGTTGGTTCACGTATCCTTCAGCTTTGGCTATCTTCAATACTTCCATCATGATGGCCTTTGTGTCATGCTTTTGAGTTCCAGGAACTAAGGGAGGAGCTCGAATGGTGAACTCATGAGCCTTCACTTGAACTTGAGCTGCATCAGCCTCCTCCAAGATCTTTTGGAATAACTCAGGATGGTTGTCCATCATGTAGTCACTGAAGTGGGCATTAATATCATCAGTGTCGCCCCACTTCTTCACAACGTACCACAATCTAACAAACTCATCCCTTGCATCAATCCAAAACTCCTTCAATGCCTCTGAGACGAACTCATCGACAAAAGCTTCCCTTACTCCTGATTCTGGCCTACTGACTTGAAGAATTGTTGATTTCCTAACTGTTGGCTTCTTCCTGTACTTCCTGGGCTCAGGCTTTGCCTTCTTCCTCCTTAGCAAGCTGATCACTGCATCATCCAGTTCTCGTTGTTGAAGCTCAGTGATATCAGTCAGCTTCTCAACCTTCTTCTCGAAGATGCGCATCTTCTCCTTCTGAGCAATTTTAGCTCTGCGCATAGCCTCAGATTTCTCAGAGTGATCTCCCCATGCTTCAGCACATAACTCCGCCACCAACTCCCCTGAGTAAGTGATGGGATTCTTCCTTGAGCTCATAGGAGAAGATCTCTGACCTGGCTCCGGTTATTGCTTGGAAGGTTCATCAGCCTTTGCCTTTGTTGCCTCCGCCCTCAGCCTGGCAACAACTTCCTCTCCTTCCTTCTCCACTGCTGCCAACCTCGCTGACTTCCTCACCCTCAGCACATTCCCTTCAGGATTTGCTTCAGGATCGGCTAGAATAATTTCGCCTTGGTTGACTGCCTCAGATGCCTCAGGGCGGGATCTTTTCTTCTTCTTTTCCCCCTTTTTAGCATCATCATTGGCCTCTGATGGGAATGCGTCAGATCCGCTGTTGATTACGAAGGAGGCTAGGGAATGGACATCATTAATTCCCTCCTTCAATAACTCAACTCCCATTGAAATTCCAGTTCCTGCAAATGATACTGAACTGATTGCAGCTTTCACTTTCTTCTCAAAGACCTCCATGGAGAGTTGGAGTCTTTGTTCAGCTTTCTCAATCTTCTCCTCCACCTGAGCAGATCGCTCATCTGCCTGGGTCAGTCTCTCGGCAATGTCCTTCGAAGTCTGAGCAATGTGTTCTGACTCCAGCTCAAACTTTGACGCTGAGCCAGAAATGGCCTGAGTGAATAGTGCTCCAGCCTGAGCTGCAAGCTTCTCCACAGCCTGATTAAGATCCTCCTTTCTTTGCTCATCCTTCTCAGCCAACTGCTTCAAGGTCTGCCTTAGCATCTTCTTAGTGCGCTTTCGCTCATTCCTCACTGACTTGGCCGTGTCAGTCATCGTTCTCTTCAACAAAATCAGCTCCCTGTTGGCAAGGGTGTTGTAAGCTGACTTCGTCCACTTGATGTGTTTTGCCAGGGCCTTGGAGTCTTCTTCCTTTTCAGCTCGTAGCCTCATTACTTCCTCCTGAAGTTCAGCTAGATTTTCTGTGGTTTTCTTCTGTTTGACCTCCACTATGCTTGTGAACTCAGCACGGCCGACCCCAGTTATTATCACATCTTCATCATCAGCGGCCGCATCAGTGATTGGTGCATCAGAGATTGGCTGTTTTCCCTTGTCAGCCCCTGCGGCATCAGTCTCTTCTTCAAGGTGCACTGAAGGCAGTTGTGAAGTAGTCAGAGCCGCCTGCTCAGGCTCAGCTAAGCTAACTTGAACCTTAGGAGCAAGTCCCTCGGAACTGAGAGTCTCCTTGGATGCCTCAACATCTTCCTCTCTTGTCTCAGGGCAGGGAATCCCTTCATCGACAGATGTCTCATTGGCAGCTGAGATGTTCAAAACATCCTCAGCCACTGGTCCACCCTTGGCACCAGTGTCCCTTTCACCTTCCCCCTGAGCCTGAGGCTCAGAGATCATCTCATCAACTTCCTTTGCAGTCTCCTCCACTGCCTTCTCCATATCTCCACCCTGAGCTTCATCATCCTCCCCATCATCCTTCTCTTCATCAGACCGGATGTCAGCCTTGCTCTTGGACATCATATCAGCCACTAACTGCTTCAGGTTGTCAAAGTTTAGAAGTTGAAGCCAGCTAGTCAGTCCAAAGAAGGAGCAAATCTTGGCTTCCTCAGTCTCCCAGTGCTCCCAGCCACCAGCGTCCACTAGTAGATGTTGCTCCTGCACGTTTGATTGTTTGAAGTCCAACCAAACCTTGAGCTCTATCACATATGCCAGCAGCTCATTGTACTTGTACAGCCCAGGCAAGCACTTTCCTGCCCATTCTGTGGCATTCCCCCCTGAGAGTGTTCTCCAGAATCCCTCCCGCCATGTGTTCATCTAATTCCTCCTCCTCCACTTCGAGGAATTCATCCTCTTCAACTGAAATTGATTTGGGACAGTCTTTGGGATTTGGGTACGATGGAAAATCTGTGGGGTTTGGAATATTTGGCTCGGCTGACTAGTCAGGCTCATTCGTTGGTGAAAATGATGGCGCTGACTCAGTAGGATGATTTGGTTCTGAGGTTTGGGGTGTTTCAGTGGGTTGAGAAGTAGGGTCAAGGGTGGAAGGTGTTTGGGTTTCAGGGTGTGGGGGTGTTTGAGTGGGTACTGTCTCAGGCTGCAACAACTCAGCCGTCTCGACAGATTTTCTCACTTCCTCCAAGTCAGAGGCTCCAGGAGAGCTTGACTTCTCCCTCTCACTCACCTCAGGCAGCTTCTTAGCAGGGGACTTTTTGGGTCCCTTCATAAGCCTCTTCAGGGGCCTCTCTCCCTGATCACCCTCCTTCCTGACGTCATCGTCAGTTCCCTCAGCCTCAGACCCGGCCTTCTTGGGATCAGACTCAATCCCTGATTTTGTGCTCTTCCCTGACAGCACGACCCTTACCTTATTTTTCTTCTCAGCCTTATCCACCTCAGGCTGCTCCACTTCTTCAGCTGCTACCTCCTCCTCACCTTCCTTACTCCTCTCAAGGAGGTCATCTACCCGTTCAATGAGACTGGTAGCCACCCTCTTGGCCTTACCAGCTGGCTTTTTGGCCTGACCCTTTGCTTTCACATTGGGATCAGTCAGCCCTAGCACTGAATAGGTATCACTCAGTGAGGAAAACATTACCTTCTTTGAGGAGAGACTGTCCTCAAAATCGAAGGTATACCCATGGCAGGCATGAGCAATCAGGATGGACATCCTCGTTCCGAACGGCAAGATGGCACTGACGGAAATGTGCTTCTTCTCCTCATCTCGCTTGAGTTTGTCCAGACCTGCCTGATGGAGTTGATCGAGGAAGAACTGCTCCCAATTCGCTTCCACTCCATCAACAATCGCTCCCATGAGTCTCAGCTTGGGCAGACTCAGTTGCTCGTGAGAGCCAGTTGCACCCATCACCATCTTGGACACCAAATCCACCAGAGCTCTGTACTCAGGTTTCAGCGTATTCTTATTCTGTCGAGCCTTGAACTCTGATGACCCAGATTTGGTCCATTTCCCAAGGAGTTCTCCCTCCGAGTTCTCCTTATACGTTCTTGGGTTGATGCCTGAGAATGGCAACTTGAAGACTTCCCTCACCGCCCTCCTGACGTCAATAGTGACCACCTCTGAGTTGTAAAGAGGTTCGTCGTCGCCGTCGCCGTCCTTCTCTTCCGTCGGCTTAAGCGCAGTCACCTTCGTGTATATTTCCCCCTTCCGTAAGAACATATTAAAGTATGCTTCCACAACTGTTCTTGGGAGCACGGAAATGGGGCGGGTGGTGAAGTATGTTTCCAACCCAGCATCGAAAATCCACTTGAATACGGGTTTGATTTCCTCAACTCTAAGGCAGATACCTTCCATGGAGATGACTTGCTCCATGTGTATCAGCTTGTTCTCGACAACGTCCACCATTTTGTCGGTTGTCCAGTTGGAATCAAGGAATGCCATTGTTTTGAAAGGAAGAGATTTTTTTTGAAAATTCTGTGTTTGAGCAAGAGAAAACTCAGTGTGTAGATGTGCGTTGTGTTTGCGTAAAAACCTCAAATGACACTCTTGATTGATAAGACTAAGTCAGTTACTCAAACGTGGGGTTGAGATCAATCCCTAAATTCGAAAGGTTTTGAAATGAGGGGCCAGGATTAATCTCAGCTTCAATCAAAACCCCATGTCAGTCATATTCCGTATAAAACGGACACATATATGAAAAAATGATTGTAGTATTAAATGCTCCGTGCGCGTGGGTTTTAAATATGAAAAGGCGCGCTTTTAATGAAAACGGAATGCATTTAATAAAGATTTTCAGGACGAAGGACTCAGGGAGATGCTTGAAATACACAAGAGTCAGGTTAGAACTCATACCTGTCAGGGAGACATTGTAGCACCCTGATACCTCGCTGAGTCGAGTCTGGCCTGAGTTCCCCCTAGAACCCTACACCGACTGCTCTCCCGGATCTAAGAGTCCTAACTCCACTGACAGTTCCATAGACCTTGCTTCAGCCAGAGGCTTAGTCAAGATGTCAGCTCTTTGCCTGTCAGTGTGAATCTTCTCCATCCTAATATCTTTCTTCTCCACACGATCTCGAATGAAGTGATGCCTAATATCCACATGCTTGCACCTTGTGTGAAGCACTGGGTTCTGAGTAATTGCTATAGCACTATTGTTATCACAATAGATTGGAACCTGATTAGCAAATACTTGGTAGTCCCTCAACTGTTGCCTTAACCATAAAATCTGAGCACAACAACTACCTGCAGCCATATACTCAGCCTCAGTTGTGGATGTAGCTACTGAATTCTGCTTCTTACTAAACCACGAGATCAACTTACTTCCCAAAAACTGACATGTCCCTGAGGTTGATTTCCTATCAATCCTACAACCTCCATAATCTGCATCTGAATACCCTGTCAGTTCTAAGTTGTCATCTGAAGGATACCATAGTCCCATATTGACTGTCCTTTTCAAATACTTAAGTATTCTCTTAGCAGCCTCCAAATGACTTCTCTTGGGATCAGACTGATACCTAGCACATACACCAACTGCAAACGTAATGTCAGGCCTACTTGCAGTCAGGTACAACAAAGAACCTATCAACCCTCGATACTCAGTCTGATTTACTGAAGTCCCTTCAGTGTGAGGATCCATCTTCCAATTTGTGTTCATTGGAATCCTGGCTGGATTGCTATTCTGAACACCAAACTTTTGAATCAAGTCTCTTGTATACTTGGCCTGATTTATGAAGATACCTTGATCAGTCTGCTTGACCTGCAATCCTAAGAAGAAGTTCATCTCTCCCATCATTGACATCTCAAATTTACCAGTCATCAACTTAGAGAATTTCTCACAGAGCTGATGATTTGGTGATCCAAATATTATGTCATCCACATAAATTTGGACCAAGAGAATGTCATCACCTTCAGTGATCCTGAACAATGTCCTATCCACAGTTCCCTTCTTGAACCCATGGTCTGTCAGGAATTGAGAGAGGGTATCATACTAAGCTCTTGGTGCTTGCTTAAGTCCATAGAGTGTTTTCTTCAAATGGTATACTCTATCTCCAACCTCAAACCCGGGAGGTTGTTCAACATATACCTCTTCATTGAGTACACCATTCAGGAAGGCACTCTTGACATCCATTTGATACACCTTGAACTTCTTATATGTTGCATATGCAAGGAACAACCTGATAGCTTCCAACCTAGCCACTGGAGCAAAGGTCTCATCATAGTCTATTCCTTCAGACTGATAATACCCTTATGCAACCAGTCTAGCCTTGTTCCTTACCACCACACCATTCTCATCCTTCTTGTTCTTGAAGACCCACTTGGTACCAATCACACCTTGATGCCTAGGTCTATCTACTAGTTCCCAAACCTGATTCCTTGTGAACCGATTCAACTCCTCTTGCATGGCAATGATCCAGTTCGAGTCAGTGAGAGCTTCTTCAATGTTCTGAGGCTCTTGCTCAGAGAGAAAGCAACAAAACAGTGCACTCTCACCATGGAACCGTCTGGTCTTGACTCCCTCAGTTGGATCACCAATGATTTGATCAATGGGATGATCCTCTAACCATGTTCTTTTGCCAGGAGTTGTTCCTGAAGTACTTGCAATGTTAGTGTCTACAGGCTCATAAAATTTAGGAAATTGAACAGAAGGGGATGATCCTGAGTCTATACCAAAGGGATTAACAAGCTCAATGTCAGGGGCATTGATTCCCCCTTGATTAGGTCACGCAGGAACCGTCTCAGCTGCAACAGCATCTTCATAGACGGTGCTTACCTCAGGTTGAGCCTGTTCCTCAGTCTGAGGCTCAACAATCCCTGAAGTGCTGGGCTTAGGAGTGGCACCTGATTCATCATCCTGATCGTCATCAACATCCCATCTCGGAATTGGCACAGTCTTGATCTTGGGATCAGGTTGATTCTTCAAGCTCAGCCTTGTCACACTCCTTGTGACCTCCTCAGTGTCAGGATTCAACACCTTTGACCTAGACTCATTAGCAGATTCATCAAAGACAACATGAGGTGATTCTTCCACAACAAGGGTCCTACAATTGTAAACCCTGAAGGCTTTACTAACTTCAGAATATCCTAAGAATATTCCTTCATCAGATTTGCTATCAAAGGCTTTCAATTGGGTCTTCCCATTGTTGAGGATGAAGTACTTACAACCAAATACATGAAAATAAGAAATACGAGGTTTCCTTTTGTTCCATATCTCATATGGGGTCTGTGCATGTTGTTTGTTCAACATGGATCTGTTCTGAGTGTAGCATGCAGTGTTGATTGCCTCAGCCCAGAATTTCTTGGGCAATCCTGACTCAGCCAGCATGGTCCTTGCAGCTTCCTTCAGTGTCCTGTTCCTCCTTTCAGCGACACCATTCTGTTGTGGGGTTCTAGGTGCAGAAGTCTCATGAGCTATACCAAGTTCATTACAAAAGTCAGAAATATATGTATTTATAAATTCAGTACCCTTGTCAGATCTGATCTTAGTAATGGACTGATTCTTCTCATTGCTGAGTCTCCTGAGCAACTCTGGAAGCTTCACCTGTGTTTCCTTCTTATTCAACAAGAAAATAACCCAAGTATATCTAGAATAATCATCAATAACCACAAGGGTATATTTTCTACCATTCATACTCACAGGTGTTATGGGACCAAATAAATCCATGTGCAAGAGCTGAAGTATCCTGTCAGTGGAATAAGAAGCTTTCTCTTTGAATGACGCTCTGACCTGCTTCCCTTCCTGACAAGCTTTGCACACGTGATCTTTGCTAAAAACTTCATTAGGTAGACCATCAACAAGTGACTGTCTAGAAATTTTGTTAAGAATCTTGAAGTTCAGGTGGCTTAATCTTTTATGCCATAACCAACTGAGCTCTAGAGAGCTTTTAGCAACAAGACAAGTATTAGGAATAATGCTGCTCCAATCAGCTAGATAAACGTTACCTTTCCCGATACCTGTTAGAAGCACTTGTGTTGATTTGTCCTTGACTGAACATATATTCGATGAGAACTCAACACTGAAACCTTTGTCACAGAATTGACTTACTGACAACAGGTTATGCTTCAGTCCTTCCACAAAGGACACATTTTCCACTCTGACTGTACCTATTATCAAAACACCAAAACCTTTAGTAACATCTTTTGAGTTATCACCAAAGGTTACCTGTGGACCATCTTTAGCTTGATATTCTTGGAGAAGACTCTTCATTCCAGTCATGTGCCTTGAGCAACCACTGTCTAGGTACCAAACAGCTTTGATTGAGTCTTCCCTCCTCTTATTGTGATCCACAGCCGCCTGCAAGCAATTCAGGCTTTAGGTACCCATTGGGTGTTGGGTCCTATCGTGTCAGTTGTACCCTTCGGGATCCAGACTTGCTTCACAACCCTAATTGCCTCAGAGTGGTAAATCTGTCTCCCTGAAACATCGACATACACAACTTTCTTCTTCTTTGCCTGAGAGGAAGATGGTGTATGAGTGCTAGACTTAGGCTTCACAGGAGCCTGAGTGGGTGCCTTTTGGGCTGGCTTCCTGTTCTTCCTAGGTCTGGGTGCAGCAGGTCTTGGGCCTTGTTCTTGATAAGGGCCCTGTTTTCTATTCCCCCTAGGCAAGTGAGGGAATGGAAAACAGTTAAAGGCCTCAGGATGCCAAAACCACGGGGGTGTCATCATGTTTGGCCTTCCCTGTTGGTATTGCCAAGCATGATGGTACCCTCGCTGACCAGTCTGAGGGCTCTTGGCCTGAGTCTCCTCTGCTTTCGCTGAGGCTTTCCCTGGCCTGAGCTCTCAGGGGCTTCCTTAGATTGCTTCGCCTTTCCCTTGGGTTTTGGCTTAGCTACCTTAGGAGCAACCCTGACTGTGTCAACAGTTTCCTTGCCCTTATCAGTTTGACGGGCCTGGAGCACAACCTTAGGTGCACTCTGGCCTGCCTGAATGAATACCCTCTCAGTGTTGCTCCCTGAAGCAACATGAGACTGACCTTGTGAGGATTTCTCAGGAACATATCCAAGTCCCTTTTTCTTGTTCCCAAGCATCTGGCTGTTATTTATTTTCTCTCTAGCCACTGAGGATTTATTCATTGCTAAAACCTTTTTCTTGAGAGAGTCCTCACTCTTTTTCAGGATTTCATGTCTGGTAAAGAGGTCATCAAACTTACTCTTAAGTACTTTCAGTTCTTCCTTCCTGACCAGCTCTTCCTCAGCCAGTTCCTTCAGAATCTTCTCTCTTGGAAGACGCTCAACATTGATTAAATCAATCTCCTGAGTTAGTCTCACAATTTGAGCTGATTCTTTAAGATCAGACTGAGTGAGTTGTTCGTTCAGGTTGTGAACCTCAGTACTCAATTTCTTATTCTCCTCTACCAAGAAGACATTAGTTTCCTGCAGTCTGGAGAAATCAACCATCAATTGATCAAGACAGATCTGAAGGTTCATTTCTCTAACTGACTCTGAGCTAAGGTCAGGATTTTGACCAGTGTAAGAAGCACAAACAGAATTTGATGTTACCTCAGGCTCATCCCTAGCCATCAGACAGACATCATCGTACTCGTCATCTGAGAAGAGTTCAGGTGACCTTCCAGCAGGACCGTCAGAATCTGTTGCATCTTCAGCGACCATTGCTCTCCGATCAGCAGATCTTAGATCCCTAGTGGCTCTCCTTTCCTCTCTCTCTCTCGCACTCAGCTCCGGGCAGTCGTACTAATAGTGACCAATCTTGTTACAGTTGTAACATGCTACCTGCTCACTTACTCTTTCTTTTCTTGGTTCAGGGTTCCTCCTTGAGTCAGGTTCCCTGGTTCTTGGTGAGCTTTCAGCCTTGGTTGGATATCTATCATCGCGAGTACGTCTCTGTTCGTCTCTTCTTTCAGGCTTTGGTTCAGAATATCTCCTTTCATCACCACGTTCTCTCCTCTGGTCAGTATTCCTTCGCTCCTCATATCTCCTTGAGCTTTGGTGGGTTCCTTCAGGTTTCCTGTCACGTGAGTCCTGATAAAACTTTTTATAACGACCAAACCTGTAATTGAGCTTGTCAAATCGTCTTGCCATCAGGCTGTACTCCTCAGCGAGTTCTTCCCTGCTCATCTCCATCAGTGACTTTGATGAAGAATTTGATGAGGGCTCAACAGGTTCAAACCTGGCCTTGAACGCCAAACTTTTCTCAGGAGTTTTCTCCTTCACTTCCTCTTCTGACTGAACTTTCTTCTTTCTTTTGTTAAGATCAAATTCAAGCGCTTTGAGCTCTGAAAAAAGTAAAGCAGAAGTTATGTTACTCATATCCTGAGTGTTCTTAAGCATAATGACACTGTTATCCCATCTCTCAGGAAGGGCATTCAGGATTTTTGAAGCAACATCTCTCCTTGGGACATCCTTGTCCAGCATCACCAACTCATTCATCAACTTGATGAATCTAGACTCCATTTGATCTATGCTCTCATCAGGCAGCATCTCGAACGCCTCGAATTTCTGAATGGCAATGTTTCTCTTGTTCTCCTTGATCTTTTCAGATCCCTCACACATCCTTGTCAGCTCATCCCAAACCTCATTTGCCGTCTTTAAGTTCATCAGCCTAGCTGACTCCTCGAAGGGCACCGTATGCAAGATGATGTTTCTGGCGACGTTGTCAAGCCCCATCATCTTGATCTCATCAGTGGTCATATCCTTCCTTTCCTTAGGAATGGGTACACCAATATCGAGATCATCATATCCTCTCCCTCTGATATTAGGGACAGTGATTTTGATCGGTCCTTCCCTGAGTACACGCGGCATCTGGTCATGGATGGCATCTAGATGTGCTTCTAATCTGAACTTCCAATAGACAAAGTTAGACACAGAGAATTCAGGTAACGAAGCTTCAAGTCTCCTTGAAGTCATGATGATGCAAGTTTTATGAAAAGTAAACTCAGATTTGTTCAGTGACCACCAACAGTTTCTCCTCTGAAACTATTAGTATTCAAAGTCAGTAGTCTTTCGAACCACTGCTCTGATACCACTTGTTGGTCCCGGTACAAGACTGAGGAATACGTGTATGGGGGGGAATACACGTATACCAATTTTTCAACTTTAAATACTGACTGAGTCCCCTTTACTCAGAGTGGTAAAGAACTAGGAGCTGATAACATACCTACTGACTACACTTGGTACGGGTCAGTTGGCTAATTATCAGTTCAAGTTCAGTGCGGAAATGTTTAAGCCCTGATAGTTTAAACTCTTGTTTAGTTTGCTTTCTGAAAAACTTGTTTTACTCAATTCTGAATAGTGTTTAGTAGGGCAGTGCTCTTTGTGAAGATCAGGCTGATTGATTCAAGCCTGATAAACCGAATGCAATGAAAGAACAAGTAATATGGCAGGTATGCACAATATCAAAGCAGTAAGAACACAGCAAGTTTAACGTGGTTCAGAGACTCAAGATCCTACGTCTACGGCCTGATTTAACAGGAAATCCACTCAATGGATTCTTGTTTTTAACGTGCCAAGGTGCACCAAGACCAGCTAACCTCACTGATCTATACAACCTTCCTACTAACATACTAGCTGACTTACTCCCAACAAACCTAACTTAGGGTTTTGGTTTCAGTTTCGATTCCAACTAGCTGAGATTATCCTTACAAGGCAAAGCTATGCTAAGGATTGGATAATCTCTCTAAGCTTAAGATAATGCTATTTAGCTCTTGGAATACAGAATAACTCTCGGTTGCTAAGAAACACTTGGGAAATTTAGATGGTTTCGAGTGCTTCTCTTAAAGGCTGTATGCTTTGAATGCTTGAGAGTTTGAGTAATTTCTGGCTTGGAAATTTCCCGTAACCTTGAATGGGTTCAAGGTCTTTTGTATTTATAGGTGATTTGAAAAACTATCCGTTGGAGAGATAGCCTTCTAGTCATCTATGTAGAGTGGCTTCAAACGGACATATCTTCATGCAGCAGCCGTCCTTGCATGGATTTGGTAGATGCATTAAATGCACATTAAATGCTTGCCCGTTGAATGTGTAGTCTAAATTCAGTCTTCATGTCAGGTTCCGTACGTGCGTGTCCTTCTCGGATTGGTCCACGTCATCAGGTTGGTGAGAATGTCAGAACTTATTCCTGAGCTTCAGGCTTGTCTTATTAAGTTCATTTTGTCTTGGGCTCACCGGTCTTGTCCTGACGCTGAAATTCTTTTTGCATTGCTTGGCTCTACTCCAAGTCTTCCCATAAACTCAGTGACATCATGTTCCCTTCAGGATTGAGTTAGTAATGACCTCAGGGTCATACTCTTCATCACTGACACTTACTAAGCCAGCTTAGAGGACTGCCATAAGTTCAGGATGGTGCTCTTCGTCTTCAGGCTCTGAGTCTTGATTGTCTCCAGTGAGTTCTCCTCTCACTGAGTACCTGTGAAGTGTAAAATGACTAAGTACTAATCCTAACCAAGACTAGCCTGACAAAGACAGATTAAGACAAACATCTTTTCAGGGGCTTTGGGATCTTAATCAAAACTGACAATGTCCCAACACGGTGATCAGTGTGAAAATTGCTTGAAATTCGTGCATTTAATTCATCTAATTTTATAGAGTTTCTTGCATTTATTTACATTAATTTGATCATTTGTGTTTAATTGTCGAGAAAGGTATGTTTTGTTATTTTGCAAGAAATGAAGTGTTTTAGGTGTTAAAAGATGAAGAATTGAAGAAGGAATGAAGATTGGACAAGAAAGATCAAGAAGGAGACAAAACAGAGCTCACTCGGCCTAAATGAGATTTTACTCGGCCGAGCAAAGAGGGTTATGGCCGAGTAAAATCTCTGGAAGATCCACTCGCCAAATTGGATTTATGCTCGGCCGAGCAAAAAGAGTTTTGGCCGAGTGAGGTGAAAATAGGCATGACTCGGGCAGAAGGGAAAGCACTCGGCCGAGTTGAGTAAGCACTCGGCCGAGTGAAAAGGGTTTGGCCGAGTGAAATGCTGGCAAGCTAAAAAAGCGAAATTTTAAAGATTTTTAGGGACTTAATTGCAATTTCGTCCTAACCTCCTCATTCTACACTATAAATACCCTTATTTCTCAGACTTTTGGGTGAAAACACACCACCATACACCCCCTTAGGGGACACACACCCCACACACCATTTTAGTTAGATTTCACCTTCAATCTTAGATTTTAGTTTTCTTTCAAGTTTTAGAGTAATTTAGCTTTGGATTTGAAGAACAAATTTCAATTTCTAGTTGTAATCACTCCATTGAGGTGACTTCTATCCTTTATCTTTCAATTAATTAGCATAATTTTGTTATTTATGGTTTATTGCAATTTTATTATGATGATTTCCATGAGTTTATTGCTTTCTTTAGTTTGTTTATACTTGGGTTTTTTTAGATTAGCCATGGGCTAATTCTCTTTTCTTTGAGTGCTGAATCAATGTATGAAATTAGTGTGTTGATGGATTTATAGCTTTGATTATGTCTATTTCTTGATGTGAATGTTTCTATTGATGGGCTTTGTATGTCTCAATTAATTAGTTGATTTTATTAGCTTATGTATTTAATTTTATTTAGACATTAGGTATCTTAATTTGAATATTCGGGTGCTTAGTGAAGGGGGAATTCTAGAGATGCATCGCGTGTTTTTAGATATTCACAATCTTAGGAGCTTATGGGGCATAATTAGGAGTTGCTAGATAGTCCACGTTGTTCACCTAGGCCTCAAAAGGGATTGGTCTACACACTTTCGTGATCGCTCTTAGCAAACGTCTAGAAAAAGGCAATGATAGGTTGTGAATTTGTCACACACACTAGTGGATTACATTGTGAAGACACTCGAAGCATTTCTCTCTCTCGCACTTTCTTAATTGAAAGTTAGTTTAATCGTTTACCTGTTTTCTAAATTTAATTCTTGCATTAGTTTAATTTTCAAATGTCAACTTGCTCGTCACTATAGTACCATGCCGACGCACAACTTTGGGGCTCCACTGCACTCCTAAATCCTTTGGGTTCGATAACTACTTGGTCCAAGTTTACTTTCACTACTACGACGATCTCGTACTCTTGCGGGGGAGTAGGAAAATATTTTTCGAAAAACTCCGACCAAGTCAATGGCGCCGTTGCCGGGGATTTAGTTGAGTGCCTTTGGTGGGACTTAGGGTTAGTTGAGTGGTACTAGTAGTGATATTTTATTGCTTTGTTTTTGTTTTATTTTTTGTTTGAATTTGATACTTCTTATCTTTGTAGGTGTGCTTTGAATTCGAAAGATGGAGGGTATATACCTTTGGAAGGCGGGCCATAATCATTCTAACATGGTTTATCCTCCGGATCCTCCTCCACACCCTCACCCATCTCCATACCCATACCCGTATTCACCACAACAACAAGAAAGTGGCTATGATAATAAGAAGAGCTTTGAGTACAATTCTCAAATGCAACATGCTCCATCTCATTATCAAGAATGAGAAAGCAATGAAGATTATTCGTATGTCTATCAAAGCAATGACTTTCAACCTCAACAAGTGTATGATCCACTCACCTCTTCTATACCCAAAGCAAGTGAGATCCGAACCAATGAGACTTGGTCCAAATTGCCAAGTGGAGAAGAAAGATTGACCTCGGATGAGATGTATCAATTGTTGGTAAGAAGGACCGAAAAATGTGATACATTAAAGGTAACATTGGAGGAGCTCGTAAAAGTAGTAGCTCAAACAAATGCTACTATAGCTCAACAAAATGCTCAATTAAATGCTACTTTAGCTCAACAAAATGCTCAATTTGATGCTCAATTCAAAAGCCTTGAGTTTCAACTCGTGGAATTAGCTTCATGTTTGGAAAATCTAGAAGAAGAAGAGAAGAAAGAGGAATGTGGAGAGAAGAAAGAGGAAGTTGGAGAAAAATTTGAGGAAGCGATAGAAAAAGAATTGGAAAAAGAGGGTGAAGATGAAAGAATAGAAGAGGATGTGGATGGTGAATTTCAAGAAGAAGATGAGGAATTAGAAGTTGAGAACGAATTTGATCGAGGAGATGAGGATGAAGAAGATGAGAATGAAGAAGAGGAAAGAGAAGAGAAAGACCCAAGTGAAGAGAAGGATGAAGGCGACAATTCAATGGTCAAAATAGATGAAGAGGAATGTCCTTTGGTGGACACGAGCAACAACGAACAAGAGAATCAAGAAGCATTGAAGGACGATTTAAAGACCGAAATGGGCATTTCTAAACCTTCAAACTCTTCAATTTGTAATTTTAATGATATTGTTTCTATTGATTTCATCTTACCTCTTGATAATTTTGACCATAAGAAGGAAGTGATGAAAAGCTTGGGAATCTTTGAACACAAAAAGAAGAAGTGGATATGGAGGATGGTGAGTGAGGAAGAGAGACGTCCTTACATGAAAAGATGCAAGAAGGATATGGGTGATTGGTCTACTTTTCATGAGCGTCTCCATGCTTTTGAAGCTCAAAGATTGAGATATAATGGAAAGAATGACAAATATCCTTGGCCATTCCGATGAGAAGAAGTTTGAATTTCAATTAATAAGTCCGGCATAGGACATTAAACCTAGCGCTTAATGGGAGGCAACCCAGTTTTACTTGCTTTCTTTTATTTTTGCATTGTTCTTTTAATTTTGCTTTTGTGTTTTGTTTTGTCTAGGTGTTGGGGTCATGTGTTGAGGCTCGGTGAGGATTTCGAACTCTATGGAAAGACACGTGCTTGAGGGAAACTTGAGGTACAAACACCTCTTTCTAAACTTAGACTATGCAAAGTCTAAGTTTGGGGGGGTGTTCGTCTTTTCTTGCATTTTTTTTAATTGCACCGATACTCCCCCATTTGATTAGAGCTTATTGGTAATCATTTTTATTGAGAATTTTGGATTTAATTGCTTACATATACTTGTACATGAGTTTTGTCTTGACATACGAAGATTTGAGGGTGTGATGTTTTTCAAGAGACGTGATTGATAGGAAAAGGTGAGCATACTCAAGGAGCTTAACGTGAGGTGATCGTGACTTGAAGAAGAAGATTGTGTTTGGTGCAAATTGGAGGTAGTATGCCCCAAACTTAGAATTGCTTAGCAATGTCTAAGCTTGGGGGGGGGGTATTTATTTTGGTTTTTCATATTTTACAATGCACCGGCGCACTTGAAGCTTCACTTGTACATTACACAGGCGCACGCCTCATTTTTGTAGAGTTTTTCTTAATTGAGTATTTGATATACGTGTTGAGATTTGAGGGTGAAATGCTTTACAAGAGGTTTTGTGAGTTTAATTGTCGAATTTGTGAGTGACTTGATTTTTGCTTAATATGGTGAATTGCTTGGTGAGTAGTTGGTTGCAAATCTCATTGTGGCACTACTTTTCCAAACTTTTAATTGCTTAGTAATGAAAAAGTTTGGGAGGGTATGTTCGTTTTACAATTCCATTTGCACCAACTTACTTTGCTCAATTTTGAAAAAAATGTATGCTTAATTGTGGGCTTATTGTATATCTTTGAGTACATTTCTTTGGAGTTAAGATTGTGTGGCTTGGTGTTGAAGAGTCAATTGATGGTGATTGTTGGTTTTTGAGATTTAGTTGAGCTTGATGGTATTGATTGAGACTCGCTTGCTTACTTGTTTATGTGACGATTATGCTTGATTTTGTGCTCAATCCATGATTAGACAAGCTCGTGAGCTTTAGAGCCTTTAGACTTTCATATATTTTGGTCTAATTTCTTTCTTGTGAGTATCGTTCATGCTTGTGTGCTCTAGAACTTGCCAATTGTCTTGTTTGAGGCTACATTGAGTGTTAAATCTTTGAAAGTGATATGAGGCCATCTTTGATTTGAATAGTCACTTAGCCAAATTTTCCATACCAAATGAAAATTTTCCGTAGTTAGCCCTTTTGAGCCTATTGACCTATTTTCTTGGCAACCTACAAATTTAGCCTAATTATCCATTTTGTGAGCCTAATTTTTCCTATGAGCTAGTGGAGCTTGAATATGGGTAGTGAGGTTGAGTTGTACTTTAATGTGAATTTGGTGGATGAGTTTGTGTGATAGTGAAAAGTTTGAAAAAGAGAAAAAGATGAGTGAAAAAAATTGTACAAGAAAAGATTGAGTTGATTTGTGAAAAGAAGAAAAATTGTGAAGAAACTCTCTCTTGTATAGCTATTTGGTAGAGTTTCAAGTTGGAAAGGTGATTGATGGTTGATGGTGAAGAATGTGCTTGAAAAATGAGAACTAGTAAATTGTTGGAGTTTGGAAATTTGAGTTGCAACTTGATCACTTGCGATTTTTTCTTTGAGAGTATAAAGATGTACCATGTCATTTTGACCTCTCGCTCCACTAGTTTATTAGTCACTTTAACCTAAATTTTCCCACCTTGACCAAAGAGCCCAACATTACAACCAAATGCAAAGTCCTCATTGATTCTTGGATTGATCACTTAGCAAGTGGTGGAGAATTTAGATGATTGTCAAGCTTATGGTAGTGCACTTGTGTGAATTGATTATTGAGAGCATACATTCCTTGATACACTTTTGAGTGATGAGTGAAACACTTACGTGAGAGAAAATTGTGGATTGAGCACTTGATCTTGCATTGATTTGAACATGACTTGTGAACTTGCTAGTTGATTTTTGTACTTAACGGCTTGACTAGATTGAGGGAACTTGACAATTGCTATTTATTTTCTTTGACACTCATTTCTCGCAATCCTCTCACTTGTTCTATTTCTTTCGTTGCTCGGGGACGAGCAACACTTTAAGTTTGAAGGGGGTGATTAGTGTGAAAATTGCTTGAAATTCGTGCATTTAATTCGTCTAATTTTATAGAGTTTCTTGCATTTATTTACATTAATCTGATCATTTGTGTTTAATTGTCGAGAAATGTATGTTTTGTTATTTTGCAAGAAATGAAGTGTTTTAGGTGTTAAAAGATGAAGAATTGAAGAAGGAATGAAGATTGGACAAGAAAGATCAAGAAGGAGACAAAACAGAGCTCACTCGGCCTAAATGAGATTTCACTCGGCCGAGCAAAGAGGGTTTTGGCCGAGTAAAATCTCTGGAAGATCCACTCGGCCAAATTGGATTTATGCTCGGCCGAGCAAAGAGAGTTTTGGCCGAGTGAGGTGAAAATAGGCATGACTCGGGCAGAAGGGAAAGCACTCGGCCGAGTTGAGTAAGCACTCAGCCGAGTGAAAAGGGTTTGGCCGAGTGAAATGCTGACAAGCTAAAAAAGCGGGATTTTAAAGATTTCCAGGGACTTAATTGCAATTTCGTCCTAACCTCCTCATTCTACACTATAAATACCCTCATTTCTCAGACTTTTGGGAAAAAAAAACCACCATACACCCCTTTAGGGGACACACACCCCACACACCAGTTTAGTTAGATTTCACCTTCAATATTAGATTTTAGTTTTCTTTCAAGTTTTAGAGTAATTTAGCTTTGGATTTGAAGAGCAAATTTCAATTTCTAGTTGTAATCACTCCATTGAGGTGACTTCTATCCTTTATCTTTTAATTAATTAACATGATTTTGTCATTTATGGTTTATTGCAATTTTATTATGATGATTTCTATAAGTTTATTGCTTTCTTTAGTTTGTTTGTACTTGGGTTTTGTTAGATTAGCCATGGGCTAATTCTCTTTGCTTGAGTGTTGAATCAATGTATGAAATTAGTGTGTTGATGGATTTATAGCTTTGATTATGTCTATTTCTTGATGTGAATGTTTCTATTGATGGACTTTGTTTGTCTCAATTAATTAGTTGATTTTATTAGCTTATGTATTTAATTTTGTGTATTGCAACGAGAGTTGGGTATGCATGATTGGTATTTAGGTGAAAGCTTTAACTAATTAATTTGAGTTAAATAGTAATTGGTTTACCCGAGAGGGGAAGGTTGCTAGATCCCCCATCATTAGACATTAGGTATCTTAATTTGAATATTCGGGTGCTTAGTGAAGGGGGAATTCTAGAGATGCATCGCGTGTTTTTAGATATTCACGATCTTAGGAGCTTATGGGGCATAATTAGGAGTTGCTAGTTAGTCCACGTTGTTCACCTAGGCCTCAAAATGGATTGGTCTACACACTTTTGTGATCGCTCTTAGGAAACGTCTAGAAAAAGGCAATGATAGGTTGTGAATTTGTCACACACACTAGTGGATTACATTGTGAAGACACTCGAAGCATTTTTCTCTCTCGCACTTTCTTAATTGAAAGTTAGTTTAATAGTTTACCTGTTTTCTAAATTTAATTCTTGCATTAGTTTAATTTTCAAATGTCAACTTGCTCGTCACTATAGTACCATGCCGACGTACAACTTTGAGGCTCCACTGCACTCCTAAATCCTTTGGGTTCGATAACTACTTGGTCCAAGTCTACTTTCACTACTACGACGATCCCGTACTCTTGCGGGGGAGTAGAAAAATATTTTTCGAAAAACTCCGACCAAGTCAACCGGACAATGGTCGGAAATGGATCTTCTCATTCCTTTCTGAACCGTATTTGGCCACTGCATCAGCCACTCGTTGTTTACTAGAATCCGGTCCAATCTACTCTTGCATGTTCCATCAGCCCTGTACCAGGTATAAGTTCTTCCGTGTAATGGTAAATCGACCACATTCGAGCCCCTAATGAAATCATCAAAGGCTCGAATATCAGTTCTATTATACGACTCCCTTCTCCCGGCCCTCTCTGACTCCCTTCTTACAGAATTAAAATCACCAGCTAGGCACACACAACTATTCTGACTTTGTGATATGACCAGCAAAATACGATCCCATAACTCTAATCTTTCATTCAGCTGACATGGTGCGTACACATTTACAATACAACAACTGATTCTATCCGAACCCCAGAAACCATTCACTGCAACCACACCACTCATATGCCAACAGCTTATAACCGAGAAAAGATTTGAATTCCAAATGGAAATTAAACCACCAGATCTCCCTATTGATTCTCTATAACACCAACCAAAATTTCCCACCCCCATATTGATCTACACATAAATTCATCAACCCATTCTAATTTTGATTCTTGAATGCAACAAAAGTCAATACCTTGATTCTTGATAATATCTCTAATCTCCTTCGCTTTTGCTTTGCTCCCAAGTCCTCGGATGTTATAAGTGAGTATCTTCATTGATAACTGCCCTTCGACCTCTCCCTGCCTTCTACCGGCGTCTTCTCTTTTACTTTACATCTCTCCCTATTGGAATTGCTTTTCTCGTGCACCCACAAACCCAATTTTGACCCCAGAGTACTCATGTTTGCTGACCCCGTAGCACTCCCCTCTTTCCCTGACTATTCTGGTACCGAATTAGGATCGGCCCCCTTCAGTTTCCACGTTACCTCCCCCTCCTCCTCCTCCGCGCATAATTCCTTCTTCTCAGTTGGAGAAGCTTTCTTCTGGCCTGTTTTTAAATTCCCATGTTCTTCCCCATTTCTTTCTTTGCTGCCAAAACCGTATCACCACTTTCAGAATTTAACCTCTTCGCCCCATGCGCCACTACCCATACACCCGCACGTCATTTAATTTCTGGTGAAGAGCTCGCCCTTGGAGTATTGACCGCGCTGGAGCATCCCTTAGTTAGGGCAGAATCAATCTTCCTAGATGCTGCTATCTTCGAAATGTTCGCCCCATTATTGGGCCTCGACCTGCAAGTAAACTGGAAAATTCCCACTTTGAATTTCCGGACTTCACCCTCCGTTGTTGGCCCATTATTATTAGTAACTAGGTTAGCTTCTTTAACCACGACTGGATCACCCGCCTTCTCCCTTAATTTTGGGCTAGAAATATCCTCCCTGTTAACTAAAGAGGGATCCGAGTTATTTGGGCCACTAAAAAGAGGCCCAACATCAATTCTGTCAACCGAGATAGACTTGCCCGACTCCCTACTTTTCGAATTACCCCCCTTTGACTTTAGCACTCCTTCTAATATCTCGTGGGACCCCATGTTCCCTTCTTTATTCGGCGAATTAGTATGCACACGTCCCGATACCACCGCCTCATTCTCATGCGTGTGACTTTCCAGTTCCCCAAGAATACGGAATCGATTCGAATCTAAGCCGCCGCCTCCACCGACCTCCTGGGTACCAACCTCCGCCTCCGCCGTCTTTTTCAACCAATGGTCATCGGAAAACTCAACATCTGCATCTCCTTCATCAACAATATTAGCGATAACCGAATCTGAACATTGAGAAAATAATTTTGATTCCTCATCTGCAAACCCAAAGTCATCGCAGTCCAAATCCCCCTGTAGCGATTTTGCACATGAAAACGAAATCTCTTCCACTACTTTCACCCTATATTCCTTACCGTCAATACACACGGGGAATGCCTTGTTAATGTCGCAAAGGAAAGAAACTGAAATTAGAACCCTTGCAACATCCAATCTTTCTTTACATTCAGTTAGTGGATCGAGTTTAATGAAATTCCCAATTTTAGAACTTGCCACTTGAAAAAACCTCTTATTCCACGCATGCAGGGGGATCCCAAACCATAACGTCCAAACTCTTCGTCTGTGACTAACATCACAAATATTACAGGGTTTGTGCCATTCGAACCAGTAATTCCACCATTCATCCATCTCAATCGCCATTTCCTCTAGAGATTGATCCCTCATGTTTTGAATCAAAATGACGTCATCCCCTACGTACCTTAGTTTAAACCAGTTCCCGCATTCCACCTGAATTTCTCTTCCGTGTTCTTCCCATGAGAATTCCTTCTTCAGCACTCCTATCCAACATTTAGAAAACCAGTTCCTTTCTTCTTCCGTGGAACCGAAAGAAAAGGTTGTCTCTCTGTTTCCTATTACCAAACCTTCATCGGCTATTTTATCGATTTCTTTATTCTGAGTGGCATCTTTGAAAGATCTCCCTTCTTTGACCAAACTGTTATTGCCCTGACATGACTTGACGAGTAGTTTAGATTCATCATTCCTTCCCTGACTCCTAGCGAACTTCGGATAATACACCTGCAGTTTATAACTTCCAATCCATAGTTTGTTTAACCTGCTGAGTGTTTCTTCTAGGTTACAGATTTTTTTTCTCCCAAAAACGTACAAATCAAAAACATTTTCCAGCCTTAACCCTCTTTTTAGGACAGTAAATATCCACAACATCATCAACCATGCTAAAAGTTTCCTTGAGTCTCATCAAACTGCATTCCTCCGGAAAATTTCTGAATAGAAACGAGATTGTAAATCTGTCATAGAAGCTCGATCTAACTCTAGTTCTAGCTTTGTTCTTGTTGTGATTAGATGAATACGAAACACTCTAACTCACACACTTAAGCATGAAAGAAGATAGGAACTTAATGAATATAAAATGAAGAGGCAACGATTTTAAGTGGTTCGACTTATCAACAAGTCTACGTCCACTGAGGAGATCTTCAAGCTTTATTAATCAATGGAGATGAAGAAAGATTACAGAGAAACGAGCTAAGAGATAGCAACTCAAAAACTGAACTGAAAACTGAAATTGAACTTGTGTTAATCTTCACACTTTGTGTCCTTTTATCTTGTAGAGAAGAGGCGGTTGTAAGTAACTTTCTTAACCACCATGTAGCTTGTTATGTCAGCTTCAAAGCCATACCAAATACTGTTACAAACCGTTCTCTAACTGCTCAGAACAAGGCTCACAAAGTCGAACCAGCAATCATGCAAGTAACCGATTTCTGTTATAACCGTTTTCCTTGATGTTGGCTTCAGTGTTGCCACACCCGATCCAACATTCCAAAGTGCGAACTAAACTGATACTTTTCATGAATTGATAGCTATACTCCTAACAAATCTCCACCTTAGCATCAATTCTTGATCATCATGCTGTAAGAACTCCTCCTGAAAACTGCTCTGAACTTAAGAGCAGCCTCTTTCTTCTTGTCTTTAATTCAATCCAACTAAACCAAGACACAACTCAAACTTTGAAGTTGAAAGTGCCTTGGTGAAGCAATCTGCAGGATTCTCTTCTGTGTTGATCTTCTTTACCTTTACAATTCCTTTGTCTATCACATCTCTCACAAAATACATTTTCACATCTATGTGTTTGGTTCTCTCATGATAGCCTTGGTGCTTTGACAAATGTATGGCACTTTGATTATCACAAAAGACTGAAACTCTCCTTTGATTTATGCCAAAATCCCTTAGGATTCCCTTAAGCCACATGCTCTCTTTAACAGCTTCTGTCAAGGCAACAAACTCAGCTTCTGTTGTTGACAAAGCTACTGTGGATTGATGAGTTGATCTCCAACTGATGGCTGTTCCATATAGGGTGAAGACATATCCAGTGAGTGACCTTCTTGTATCAAGATTTGCAGCAAAATCTGCATCCACAAAGCCAACAAGTGCATCAGTTTCTTCTTTGCATTTTCTGTATTGCAGACCTTTCTCCTTTGTCCTATGAACATATCTCATGATCCATTTGACAGAATCCCAGTGTTTTCTTCCTGGATTTCCCATGAATCTGCTAACCAAGCTCATAGCATGAGTTAGGTCAGGCCTACAGCAGACCATGGAGTACATTAGACTTCCAACAGCATTAGCATAAGGCACCTTGCTCATTTCTAACTTCTCATCTTGTGACTTTGCTTCCTGTCTTAGAGACAGTTTATCACTTTGCCTTACTGGAGTTGATACATCTTTGCACTGATTCATATTGTATCTCTTAAGTACCTTGCTCAAGTAAGTTGGCTGTCTTAGCATTACCTTACTTGAGGTTCTGTCCCTGTTGATCTCCATCCCAAGAATTACCTTAGCTTCTCCCAGATCCTTCATTTCAAATTCTGCTCTTAACATAGCTTTAACAGATTCAATCCCTTCCATTGATTCACAAGCTATTAACATATCATCTACATATAACAGTAGATAAGTGCATGAGGATGTACCTCTCTTGATGTATACACAGCTGTCATACCTGCTTCTGTAAAATCCACATGACAGGATGTATTCATCAAACCTCAAGTACCACTGCCTTGGACTTTGCTTCAGTCCATACAGTGATTTATTTAGTAAACAAGCCTTATGTTCAGAGTTATCAACCATTATTCCTTCAGGGATCTTCATGTATATATCTTTGTCCAGATCACCATGTAGAAAAGCTGTGGTAACATCCATCTGATGCAGCTCAAGATCAAACTGAGCCACTAAAGCAAGTAAAATTCTTATTGAGCAGTGTTTGACCACAGGAGAAAAGATTTCATTGTAATCTATCCCTTCCTTCTGTGAGAACCCCCTTGCCACAAGCCTTGCTTTGTACCTAACTCCACCTCCTTTCATAGTTTCTGGTTTCTTCTTATAAATCCACTTACAACTCACAAGTTTCTGAGATTTAGGCCTGTTCACAATGGTCCAGGTGTTGTTCTTGCTTAAGGATAGAAGCTCCTGTTCCATTGCTACAAGCCACTTATCTTTATCTTTGCAGCTGATGGCCTCCTTATAGTTCCTGGGCTCAGCAGCCTCCACCTCAAGAGATGTGCATAAAGCAAATGATACTAAGTCAGTTTGACCATATCTTGTAGGAGGGTGTATGGTCCTTCTCTCTCTGTCCCTTGCTAGCTGATAAGTGTTGTAGTCTGTGTCACTTTCTGAATCTCCAGCTTCATTCTCCTCTTGAGTATCATATATAGTATGTATCACAGGGTGCTCCACCTCAAACTGAGTATCTCCTCCTTGAGTGTTACTAGTTGATGCTCCAGAATCTGACCCTTTTAGTGGCATAACTTCTTCATCAAAGGTGACATCTCTGCTGATGATGCACTTTTGATTTCCAGAATCTAAACACCATAACTTGTAACCTTTCACTCCCTGAGGATAACCTATGAATACACACTTGACAGCTCTTGGATCCAACTTGTCTTGCTTGATATGTGCATATGCAAGGCATCCTATGACCCTTAGCATCTTGTAATTTGCTGGTCTTCCACACCAAATCTCCTCTGGAGTCTTGAACTTCAAAGCTGTGGATGGACATCTGTTTATAAGATAGGCAGCATTCACAACTAACTCACCCCAGAAACTCTTTGACAGACCAGAGTTACTCAACATGCACCTAACTCTTTCCAGTAGTGTTTGATTCATCCTTTCTGCAATTCCATTCTGTTGTGGAGTGCCAGGTACAGTTTTGTGCCTAACAATCCCTCTATCCTTGCAGAACTGATTGAACTCTTCAGATAAGTACTCTAAGCCATTATCTGTCCTTAAATGTTTCAACTTCTTTCCACTTATGTTCTCAACTTCAGCAAGCCACTCTTTAAACTTATCAAATGCATCAGACTTAGCTCTCAAGATATAAATCCAAAGTTTTCTGGAAAAATCATCAATGATTGACATAAAGTACTTACCTCCACTTTTGGTAAGATTCTTTGCAGGCCCCCATAGATCAGAATGTGCATACTCCAGGATCTCCTTTGTAGTGTGAGTGCTGGTACTGAACTTCATCCTCTTTGCCTTTCCATAAATGCAATGCTCACATGTTCCCAGATTTGTAATGGCATCCCCCTCTAACAGGTTCTGTTTGGCCAGTTCTTGCAGACCTCTTTCACTCACATGAGCCAACCTTTTATGCCACAGTAGAGTGTTATCCCTGCCCTTTGTTACATGAGAACTACCAGTTACTGTGCTTCCCTTTAGGAAATACAAATCATTCTTTCTTATGCCTTTCATCACAGTAGTAGAGTTTCTTGACACTGTTAGTTCACCATTTTCTGATTGAAACTTATAACCCATGGAGTCTAACATACCAAGAGATATGAGATTCCTTCTAAGTTCTGGAACATATCTGACATTCAGGAGAGTCCTTATTGCTCCATCAAACATCTTGAGTCTGATTGATCCAATTCCTCTTACCTTGCAGGCTTGATCATTGCCTAGCAATACAGATCCACCATTTTGATGCTTAAAGTCTGTAAACCACTCTCTTATAGGACTCATATGGAATGTGCATCCTGAGTCCAAAACCCACTCAGAACCAACCTCAGAAGATGTGATTGAGAGTGCTTCTGAAGATTCATAACCAGTTTCAGGTTGCTTATCAGTGACTTGATTTGCTTGGTGATTCTGATTTGCAGGATGATTCTTGAACTTTGATATGTAAGCCTTCCATTTGGTACATTGCTTCTTGAAATGTCCAGTTTCCTTACAATGGAAGCACTTCTTTTCCTCTGAATCTTGAGAAGTATCTGTCTTCTTCTCAGCTTTCTTATTTCCAGGAGTTGGTTTCTTCTTGAACTGGTTCTTCTTCTTATGGCCTCCCTTAATAGTGAGACCTTCACCTGTTGTACCTTGCTTATGGTCATTTCCTTTCTGTAACAGCTTGGACTTTAGAGCAATTTGTACATCATCCAGAGTGATGCCTTCTTTTCCTCCATACAGTAGAGTATCCTTGAAGTGATCATAGGATTTTGGGAGAGCACTCAGAAGGATAAGAGCCTTATCTTCATCTCCCATCTTAACATCAATGTTCTCAAGATCATCCAAGATCTTGTTGAACTCATCTAATTGTTCCAAGATGTTCTTATCTTCTGCCATTTTGAAACCATACAGCTTCTGTTTCATGTACAATCGATTGGCTAGAGATTTCACCATGTAAAGACTTTCTAGCTTGTCCATTACTCCTTTAGCTGTTGTTTCCTTGCTAACTTCCCTTAGAGCCTTATCCCCAAGGCATAGAATTACAGCAGAATGAGCCTTAGCCATCATCTTGGCCTGATCATCTGGTTTTGAACCAGATGATATCTCAGATTTATCCTTCAAAGCATCATAGAGGCCTTGATGAATGAGTAGTGCCTTCATCTTCACTTTCCATAACCCAAAATCTGATTTCTCTGTAAACTTCTCTATCTCAAACTTTCCTGAAGCCATCTTCAATCGAATTCAGTCCTTCTTCCTCCGTTTCCCACAGACGGCGCCAATTGTTGTGATTAGATGAATACGAAACACTCTAACTCACACACTTAAGCATGAAAGAAGATAGGAACTTAATGAATATAAAATGAAGAGGCAACGATTTTAAGTGGTTCGACTTATCAACAAGTCTACGTCCACTGAGGAGATCTTCAAGCTTTATTAATCAATGGAGATGAAGAAAGATTACAGAGAAACGAGCTAAGAGATAGCAACTCAAAAACTGAACTGAAAACTGAAATTGAACTTGTGTTAATCTTCACACTTTGTGTCCTTTTATCTTGTAGAGAAGAGGCGGTTGTAACTAACTTTCTTAACCACCATGTAGCTTGTTATGTCAGCTTCAAAGCCATACCAAATACTGTTACAAACCGTTCTCTAACTGCTCAGAACAAGGCTCACAAAGTCGAACCAGCAATCATGCAAGTAACCGATTTCTGTTATAACCGTTTTCCTTGATGTTGGCTTCAGTGTTGCCACACCCGATCCAACATTCCAAAGTGCGAACTAAACTGATACTTTTCATGAATTGATAGCTATACTCCTAACAGTTCTCTTTGTCGACCTGACCTACTCTAGTCCACCTTGCCGGATCCAGACGCTCGGGTTGTATATGCCTCACCGGATTTCGCTCGAAATGGGTTAACCTACCATCTACCCAATATCTCACCCTCTCCCCCCTCTCTCTCTAAAAATTCTCTCTCTACCTCTCATTCTCTCTAAAAACCGGGATCCCTTGAAGAAGATTGGCACCATGATTAATTGATGGATAAATCTTGTGCGAGACCATCTCGTTGAATGTATTTCGTGTGACCATAAAAACTTCATTACTTTTCAATTTAAAAAAATGTATCACCTTTAAAATAAAATGTAGTATTACTTTTTTAAATTATTATTCAATATGGAAAACGTAAGTAATTGGCTTTAATTTCTGATAAACAACAAAAACACCCCACTTTAAAAGTGATACATTTTTATTCAAATATCGTAAATTAACCTTGCACAAGTTTTTCATGACCACGATTGATGCAAAATCAATATACAATATCTCCGCCAAAAGTATAAAGAACTTAACTTAATCCTGGCTTCATTAAATATACTTTCTTTTAATACTTTCTCCGCCACAGTATTATTCGCATACTTAAAACGACACACTTTAAAAAAAAATTAGTAAAATAGTGGCATATGAATAAATGTGTGTATATTATTGTGAGTGTATACACAAATCAATTTTTTTTTTTTTTAAAGTATGCAAATAACTTTGGGACGGATGAATAAGAAAAGTGTTCGAATAATCAAGGGATGAGGTTATATATTGTACGTATAATCAAATTCTTTAATATTATAGATAAAATAATTGATAATATAATGCATGACTATATCAGTGAATCTCGTCCATTCGTTGGGTGATCCACTGCGCTCATGTTCGAATGTTTGCTCGTCGTTTAGGCCCGTGCCGTGAGTGATATTTGTGATCATTGCAATTTTTTGCTAAATTGCGCATATTATTCGCGGTTCTACTTAAAATTATGACAAAAAATTGTGTGGATTTGAGTTAAAGTGAACTCGATTTTTTTAAATATCATTGTTATTTATACAAACTATCACTATTATGCATATTTAGTATTACTGTTATGTATACAAATTAACTATTACCGTTTAAAAAACTATGCATATTTTAAATAGTGATCATTGATATGCATAATAGTGAAAGTGTATATATAACCGACACTGAAAAAAAAGTGTTCACCTTAATTCACATGATACCCACCCTATACTTATATTTCGAATGTTTAATTACATGATATGTAATTGATAATATTGTCAAAAGAATCTTAAAAAAACTCATGGTGTTTACCCATTATGATAGGTAAAATTATTTAATATACAATGAAATTAATATTTAAAGCAAAACATGAAAGAATTATATTGAATTATTCAAAGAGCAATTGCATCATGTTTGTGTAGTTTCGTCACGCATAAATTTTGTATGAAACGATGCATGTAAATTTTTTGTTACCAAAATAATGTGGACGATATCAACGAATGATAGACATCTATATTGAACTCTGTAAACAAGCCCACTTGATATTGAGCTGGCCCAGGCCTGGAACAGGCCCATTTAAGGCTTGGTTTTGCAAGCCATGGCATGGGTATGGAATAATCATCAAGTAAAATTTGTTTTTTATTACAATTCTTTTTTAATCATTGAAAAATAACTTTTATTCAAAGCAACATATTCCCGGGGCTAATTTATTTAATTATTGTATTTTGCAAAACTTGTTGCAAAAGTACGGTGGATTTGGATAATTATAAGTGCAATCGCGTGGATGAGGCACGATGTGGTGACGCATCAATTCAAGTCACTATGTAATTAATTGGTGGAAAATTCTTTCTCGGCTGTGCTGCCGGAAGCTCTGGGGAAGTCGGAATAGGAGAGCCTTGGTGAGTAGCGATCAACCTGGTAGATCGAGCTCACCAAGAGTGATCAACACAAAATATATGTATTCGCAACGGTCCAAACTCCCAATTTCTCCCCCGCGGCCCGTACCACCTATTCGACGGCGACAAAATGCTCCACGCAATCAGAATCTCCAAAGGCAGAGCCACACTCAGCAGCCGCTACGTTAAGACCTACGAGTACAAAATTGAATGGGAAAGAGGATTCTCTGTTATCCCCAATGTCTTCTCCGGCTTCAACGACCTCTCCGCCTCGGCGCCGCCGCCACCGCCGCCTGCCAATTCGATCCGACCAACGGAATTGGCTTAGCGAACACCAGTTTAGCCGCTAATCAGCGGACGCCTCTACACTTTGGGGGAATCAGATCTGCCCTACTCTGTAAAAGTAGATCAAAAAGGGAAAATTCACACCCTAGGTCGCAACAATTTCGATGGAAAGCTCGTAAATGATGTTTCTCTGTAAACGCCATGAGTCTCGCCTGAGATCGATTCAGATTAGTAAGCCATTTTTTTAGTCTTTGTTCACCCCTTCATCAAGTCTGCAAATCGCTACACCAATAACCTAAATAGCTCGATAAAATCGATCTCGTTCTCCTCCGTTGAGTTTTTGTTGTCTAGATCACCTCCCACAGGAGCGATCTATGACGTGACGAGATTTTGTGTTGATCGCTCTTGGTGAGCGCGATCTACTTGGTTGATCGCTACTCACCAAGACGATCAATCCTATATTCGTAAAGAATTTTCTACCTTCCCTATTTACACCATTCAGATTCTAATTTACTATATTTACATAAATTTGTCATATGATCCATGCAACAAATATTATTTCTTCTAAAGATTTTTTTAATGAATATGAGGGTGTTTGGGTGAGCTTATAAGCACTATCAATATATTTGGTAAAATAAATTGTTTAACAATTTATAAAATCATAAAATAAGCTCCGTAAAAGAATGAGTTGAAATTTCTTAACTTATTTTCCCAACCACTTCCACCCCCAACTACTCACTCCAATTTGGAATCACCCCACTCCTCCCCCGCTCTGCCCACCTCTACCTCAATATAAAAAAAAATTATATTAAAATTAAAATAATATTTTTTTATAAATTTTGAAGATTTTATAAGTTGTATTAGCCAAACACGTTAACAATTTATAAGTTATTTAAAAATTACATCGTATAAGCTCTTAAAACAACTTATAAGATGTTTCAAATAAGCTTAGTAAAACAGGCTCTCTATGTTTTGTATGAGATAATCTCACGATGACACCGAACATAGGAAAGGTGAAACAACTTCAATTGTTAGAATTTCACTAGCTATATATGATCGAAATATTATAGATTCGAGTCACTGTTTGTTCGAAAAAAAAAAAAAACCCAATGTGGGAGTACTTATGTTTCTACATTTCAGTCCCAAAATATTAAATTGGCTTTAATAGATTATTCCTTTAAAAATTCAAAACACATCTTACCACTAGTATTAATGGAGGGAGGTATTCTAAATTAATAGCTTTAGATAAATTCCATTTAAAATCTTTGATTCATTTAACATGACCTTAAGAAATACTAGTACTTGTCTCATAATGAAATCCGTGAGATTGTCTCTTACCATTTTTTGGTGTATTCTAAATTATTAATACCAAACATATCCAAACCCTAATCTTACGAAATAGACAAAGTCTTGTGTAAAATAATTTTTTTTGTTCAATTGACTTGCATTTTTATTTGTATTTTTTAATTATATTAATTGTTTCATTAATATATATTAGTTAGATAGTACTCCCTCCGTCCCACTTAAATTTGCACAATACCTTTATTTTTGTGTTTTAGCGAGCAAGTTGTTTATTAATATTTGAAAAGATAAATTGAAGATAGGGCATGATAAAATCTATATCTCCTCTATTATAAAGTGACTTAAAATTACTTTATTATTTTAAATACTAATAAAAAACTTGCTCGTTAAAACACACGAAAGTAGTAAACGTGCAAATTAAAGTGGGACGGAGGACGTAATAATTGTTTAACATTAATTAATTTAGGGTTAATTTCATATAGATTCACAACCTTTTTGCTTAGTATCAATTTAATCACGAACTTTTAGATTTTTGTAAAAAAACCCAACATTTGACATTGTTGCAATTTAATACACATTTTTTTTCTTCCAGCCGGCAACCGATGATGTGGCTCGCCGGAACATGTGTCATCTTGCCACGTAGGATTACACATATTTACTTTATTTATTTTTTAAATACACATCACAAGTAACACTTACAATTTAAATAACACCTTTCTACTTAAAATTAAAATAACAACCAAATAAATTGAACAACAACCAACATAAATTATATGTAATAAATCTCTTTACATTCTTAGTTTTTTAGATTTATTTGGTTGCTATTTTAATTTTAAGTAGAAATATATTATTTAAATGGTAAGTGTTACTTATGATATGGATTTAAAATATAAATAAAATAAACATGTATAATCCTACGTGTCAAGATGACACGCGCTCCGGCGAGCCCCGTCATTGATTGCCGGTCGGAAGAAAAAAAAGTGTATTAAATTGCAACAATGTCAAAGGTTGAGTTTTTTTTACAAAAATCTAAAAGTTCGTGATTAAATTGATACTAAGCATAAAAGTCGTGAATTTATATGAAATTAACCCATTAATTTACTATATAGTTTTAGTATCAACAAAACGAGTGCACAGTAGTGCTAACCCTTTAAATAAAAAAAAACTATTTATGTTATGTTTTATTAACAAGATATTTTAATCATCACAATTCACAAATTCGCATTTGAATTTAAAACTCAATTTTAACTTTAATTTTGATTTTTTCAAAACACACTGACATACCGAACTGTGTATTTTTTTTATAAGTGAGGTATTACTAATTACTTTTTGGGGTATTTCTGATTATTTATTGCCTCTTGAGGTATTGCTGATTTCTACTTGAAGTATTTTTTTTTTTCAAAATCCAAATGCATATCATGCTTTCAAGTGCATACTAAAACAACTCTTGATAAGGAGTAGTTCTATACTTCTAGTATACATCCTTCTAATCATTACAAATTCTAGCATGCACTTGGATCTTAAATTCAATTTTAACTTTAATTTTTTCGAAGCACACACTAACACGGCGAATTTTTTTTTTTTTTTTACAATTGAAGTATTACTGATTACTTCTTTAGGTATTACTGATAATTTCTTTGGATATTACTAACCACTTCTTGAGGTATTATTAATTTCTATTTTTTAAATCTAAATACATATTATACATTTAAGTGCACACTAGAAATAGACCGGTACCAATAGTAAGTCAATCATCTATCAACCTATCTAACCATTAATCTTCCAAGCAGCAAGCACAGTAGAACAGCTCCTTAGCAAAAACAAACATAAAAAAAAGACTTTGTACTATGCCATTCATTATTTGTGTGTGATACTAAAGCATACATTATAGCTGCGTTTGGTTTGATATCCACCTCAATAAAATTAGAACTTTTCGACCCTCAGTTTTATTTGAATTAGAGATTTAAAATTCTATTTTTAAATTACATATTTAAAGCCCGCCTAAAATATTTATAAATATATTATTTTCTTTTCGGTCCCGGCTAAATAAACCCCCGATTCTCCTATACATACCCCAATTTATTTTTTCCAAATTTAGTTTTAAGTTAAAAGTCAAGTTTATCCATCTATAATTATTCTTTTAATTATTAATTGAAATTTCTTTAGTTTTTCACTCATTTTCTCATTCTCAACATCACAAAATTAACATTTTGAAATTCCTAAAAATCAAGTTTCTGGATTATTTTCATTAAAACCCCTAAAAATCAAATCATTGGATTGTTTTCATTCAAATTAACACAAGAGAAGTAAAATTTATAGTGTCTAATTAATGGAGTCAAACGACATAAAATATCACATTGATGTAATTTTTTTTTTTTTTACGCTGAATGGCAAGTTAATTTGTATCCGTAGTGCATCATTATTATTTTGTGTGAGATTCTGTTCGCATTTTTTTCGGTAGCACCAGTGAGTAAAATTGATAGACGTTAACTTATAGTTTTCTTTGTAAAGACAAAAAAATTAGTTTACTTGGAACAAAATTTAAACACGCTTTGTTAGCCTATGTTTTGTATTTTTTTTTCCGCAGATTTTTTTTTCTTGCAAATGCTTTTTTTTTCTCATCTTTTTTTAGAGATTAAGAAGACCAACTTATATTTTTTATTGTGTTTGAATAATTTTGGAGGTCAAATTTGTTGTTCTTCCTTTAAAATTTGGGAACTCTTCACTTTTGTTTTGATCGTGTATATGTTTAAGTGAATAAAATTGTGAGTTTATAATTATTTACTTTTTTTTTTTGCTTTAATTTAGGTTAATTTTTTAAAAATGACATAATTGTCTAAACATGGAGTATGTTTAGTAATCTTTTAAAATAATTATATTTTTAATGGGGTTTATATAGTAATTGAGGTGTGTATAGTAGAATCGGGGGTTTGTTTAGCCGCAACCTTTCTTTTCCTTCTCTTAATTATTTATTCATCACAAATTGTTATATGAAATATTCTACGGATCCTAGATCCGTAGAATAATCCATATTTAGAAAATGGATCATCACCCTTTTCTTCTCCTTCACCGCAATCAATGTCCATCTCCAGCAGCCAACAGCCCGCCCATACCAACCTTCCCAACATACCAAAACCTGATAATTCACCCCCACCCCATCCCATCCCCACCCCACCCCACCCCACCCCACAAATAGCGCCACAACCCAGTGCTGTGCATACCAAAATTCCCCAAGCGCATACCAAAACCTGATAATTCCCCCACGCCCCACACCAACCTCCCCACCCCCAATCCAACCTAACCTTCGGCCGTCCGATCCAAACTAAAAAAAAAAAAAACTGAGCTAGAAACGATGATCTCGATTGGAAAAAGTAAAACAATATAAAATTCACCAACAATTGATTCTCTGAAATCGATTTGCAATCCCTAATGCCTTGAAAAAATTCCTGAAAATTTATGTTACTATTGAGAGCAAATGTGTGTTAATGGTAGAAGAAATGTGTGTTACTATTGGAGCAAATGTGTGTTAGTATTGGAGAAAATATGTGTTACTAAAAATATATGTTACTATTGGAGCAAATAAGTTACTAACAAATGTGTTACTATTGGAGCAAACGTGTGTTACTATTGGAGAAAATGTGTATTACTAAAAATATATGTTATTATTGAAGCAAATGTGTGTTACGATTGGACCAAATGTGTGTTACTATTGGAACAAATGTGTGTTACTATTGAGGAAAATGTGTGTTACTAAAAATATATGTTACTATGGAGCAAATGTGTTGCTAAAAATATGTGTTACTATTGGAGAAAATATGTGTTACTAAAAATATGTGTTACTATTGGAGAAAATGTGTGTTACTGTTAGAGGAAATATGTGTTACCACTGAAGCAAAATGTGTTAATGTTAGAGTAAATGTGTGTTACTGCAAATGAGTGTTAAAATTAGAGTAAATGTGTGTTACTAAAAATATGTGTTACTATTGAAGCAAATGTGTGTTACTATTAGAGAAAATATCTGTTACTATTGAAGCAAAGTGTGTTAATATTAGAGTAAATGTGTGTTACTGCAAATGAGTGTTAAAGTTAGAGTAAATATGTATTACTATTGAAAAAAATTTGTGGTACTTTTAGAGGAAATATGTGTTACTATTGAAGTAAAGTGTGTTAATGTTAGAGTAAATGAGAAATAAATTAAAAACACATATTTAATCTTATAAAAATATATATTTGTCATTATTATTATTTTAAAGTAGAAAAAATCTGTTTTTTAATGACTTGTAACACACATTTGCCCATATTGTAACATACATTTTGTCTATACTGTAACATACATTTTGATTATATTGTAACACAATCTGGGAGCGAAAATGTGTATTATTGAAAATGTATGTTAATGCTGGAGTAAAAATATATTTGAAGTTAGAGCAAGTGTATGTTATTGTAGGAGCAAATATATTTTAATGTATAAAACCATAAATTTAAATTTAGAGGGATGAGAAATAAATTAATAACACATATTTGATCTTGTAAAAATATATATTTGTCATCATTATTATTTTAAAGTAGAAAAAAATTGTTTTTTAATGACTTGTAAAACACATTTGCCCATATTGTAATATACATTTTGCCTATCCTGTAACGCAAACTGGGAGCGAAAATCCTGGAACATGGCCTGCGCGAGATTTTGGAAAAAACCCTTCAAATCCGACCCGGTCAAGATCCGCGAATTTTTTCCTGGAGCGACCCATTTTCAATATTTGTCTATTTTAGGTATATTTCACATATGAAATATTTTACATGAGTGTTGCCCTTTATTCATTTCCTCACTTTTTTCCCACTCATTTATTCTCTATTCCACTTTATTCAAACTAATACAATAAAAAAAAATAACATTAATCACAATTAAATATTGATTTGACATAAAATAAACATTACACATTACTGCAATTCTAAAATCAAACACATAGTGCTACTATTCATTTGAAATTTTACATCTAATAATTTTAAAATCGTGAATTCCTTCGCACACCCAATCTCAAAACAAATACTATGGCCTAAGAAAATTCTGCAGAAGACTACCAACAGTGCTAATTAAAAAATTAGTCATAACTCGTAGTATTAATAACATACAATAATCAATCATCTACCAAATTATCCAACCAGGCAGCCATTAATCTTGAATCAGAGCTTCTTTCACAGACATAAAAATAAAAATGTTGGGCCCACATTGCAGTGAAAACCCCCCAACTCTAAGCTCAAGCAGTGGAGCAGGAGTTTTGCAAGAAATCGGAGGCCTGACCACATATCTTACTGGTAATCAGGATTCCAAGCTAGCCATCCTTCTAATTTCTGACGCCTTTGGTAACAAATCTCTTCCATCATTTTCTTGAATTTTAAATTAATTTTCTTCATGGGCAAACATTAAGTGGAGAGGTTCCTTTTGCAGGGTATGAAGCTCCCAAGTTTAGGTATGTTTAAGTTTCTTGACTGACTGGATCTTGATCTTGATTTTGATTTTGATTTTAAGGTAGCATATAGTTAATTTGGGCTTGTTTTTCATCTAGAGCTGAAATATATCCGTTGCAATGGATCATTGTCGTTCGAATTTGATTTAATTTTTATCCGAGTTCTAAAAGAATTTATGTTCGAGGGATAGGGCAAAGTATTGCATTTTGCTTTTAAAGTATTGGTTGTTTCATTGAAATGTATTAGTTTAATGGTAATACCATAAATGTAAACTACTAATACCGCTTTGACTTTACAAGAG
Source organism: Ballota nigra (assembly GCA_947034835.1). Classification (NCBI taxonomy): domain Eukaryota; kingdom Viridiplantae; phylum Streptophyta; class Magnoliopsida; order Lamiales; family Lamiaceae; genus Ballota; species Ballota nigra. The sequence goes on along the minus strand of OX344729.1, from coordinate 66,981,294 downwards.
ACATACTCCTGAGATTGGTGTTGTACTTGCTCTGTATTTGGAGTTCAAGCTAAGTTTTTATAATCAAAATGTAAGAATATGCACAACCTTGATTCTTCCATATTAAGACTAGTTTTTGGTGATCGAAATGGAATAATTTGGCTTGAGTTTTGGAATTCAGATGCTTTTATTATTGATATACTCTCATATGCACTTGGTGCACGGTGCACTCACTCAACAGTTGATATTGTTTATACTGAAAAGTATAGGCTGATTATACTAAAAAGTTTGATTAGGTTACGCTGAAAAGTTCACACTGAAGATCGGTTTTAAGTGTAAACTTTTCAGTGCACTCTAACCATACTTTTCAGTGTAATCAAATCACATTTTTCAGTGTAAACAATCTCAACTGTTGAGTGAGTGCACCATACACTAAGTGCATAGAAGAGTTACTCTTTATCATTTGGTTCATTTATTCTTTGATTTGAAGTCTTTGTGTGGGAATAAGTAGTCCTAGATTAAATGAGTCCCAATTATGGTAGGGGTAGGGGTAGGGGCAGGGGGTAGGGGGGGAGGGTGGTCCTTATGTCTTTTCTTGCCTATTCACACTACGGGTTCTTGATTTTTGATCAAGAAATAGTAAACGTGAGCTCTTGTTCAAACGATGTTCTATACGCTTTCCTTTGCACCAAATACGAACACATATCCCCTATTTCACTTTGGTGTTTCATCTGATGTTTCACTGTTTTTAATATATGACAAGTGTAATAAATATCATTATCAACACATGTCATGTATTATAGATAGTGAAACATCGGATGAAACACATATGATCTTAATTGATCAAATTCTAGTACTATTGCACTTTGTTGCAACCTTATGTCGATGTTCTTAATGAAGACATACTTTCTTTAATATTAATTGTAGGGAGCTTGCGGACAGAGTTGCAGCTTCAGGTTTCTTGGTAGTTGTTCCCGATTTCTTCTACGGTGATCCATTCAGCTTCGAAAAGCATCCTACGATAAAATCATGGATAGAAGTTCACACCTCGGTTCGTCTTTCTGATTCCATCACTTCAATATAAGAATATTTGTAATGGACCATTTCATCATCAATTGCATTCTAGTTTCCAAGATTAGTCTTTGTGCATGGTGAATCATGGAAAGAATGACTCCTTTTGTCCGTTAGATAATGATCGAGCTACACTTTTTGTATCGATTTTTTTTAGGACAAAGGGTGCGAAGACGCCAAGAATGTAATTGCTGCCCTGAAAAGCAGAGGAGTTTCCAAAGTTGGAGCTGCTGGTTATTGTTGGGGAGGTAATACAACAGTTTCATACTTCAATTACCATGAACCTTGAAAAATAGAAAAGTGGATGAGATATTACCAAGTTAATTGATAAATAAGACTTATCTTTCCTAATCCTTGTTCATTTACCTTAATATTGTACAAGATATACAGGGGTTTTGTTTTGGTAAAGGCTTATGAATTTTATTTTGACACGAATTAGGAGTTTTAATTTGGTAAAACACTACTTCCTCAATTTCATAATATATAAGGAGTAGTCTTCTGTAAAACTTGTGCATGCATTTAGTGATACCATTACCTGCATTCACTAATACCATAAACTATACTCTGATTTCAATCTATAAGTCTAATGGCATCAGTAAATAAAATGCTATAAATTTTATACTATAAAAATTGTTCATAGGAGATTTTGTGATATATAAATGTCAGTTTTAGAAAATTTGCATTAAATTATGGAACATAATATTTCATGTTTACCTTCTGTCAACCTTATATATATCCTAAAAGATATATTTAATTAAAAAATAAAAGATCTTTTAGGAATCCTTTATATGGTAAATTTGGAAGGAACGCGTGAGAAATAGTTGAAGTGACAATTAACTAGAAAAAAAATTGACCTCTAAAACAACACTCATTATGAAAATGAAACAGGCGAAGTGTTAGGTTTGTTTTCCTTATAAATATGAGTGTTTTTCTATGTAAAAAATAGTTTCGGATGAATTTATAAGTTTAAAGTTGGTTTTTTTTTTTCTTTTTTTTTTTTACATTTGGCCACTTAAACATGATTAAAGATAGTTTCTGATGAATTTATAAAACATGTTTTTTTGTTTTTTGTTTTTTTTTTTTTTCGCTTTGATTATAGGACTTGTGGCAGTGAGACTAGCAGCATTTGACTGCACACAGGCAGCAGTTATATTGCATCCAGGTGTAATTACAGAAGAACAAATAAATGGTGAATCTTCAAATCTTAAAAAATTTCATCATCATCTATCTTTCAACATAAGTTTTTACCCTTTGAGTTTTTTTTTTTTTTTTCACATTTTAGTGGTGAAGACTCCACTAGCTATACTTGGAGCAGAAAAAGACCAAATTGCCCCTGCTGAGCACTTGTTAAAACTTGGAGAGATTTTATCTGCGAAATCTGAGGCAAGAAACCTTTAACTCAAACTTGTTTATAGCTCTAAGAAAGCGGCCGATTGATCAATAAACGTGACTGTGTTTTTTGCTGCAGGTTGATAGCTTTGTGAAGATATATCCAGGCGTTGATCATGGATGGACGACGCGATACAAAGACGACGATGAATTTGCAGTTAAGAGTGCTGAAGAAGCTCATTCGGATATGCTGAACTGGCTTTCTAAATACATCAACTAAAATTAATGTTGAAAAGAGCTGGGGTAAATTGCAAGGATGGTCCCATGAGAATTTGTACTTGACAGATTTGGTCCCATGTTCTTTTTTGGTCCCATTTTTAGCAGAAAAAGTCTCATCCGTTAAACTTTTTACAGTTTTCTATGGAATACTGGATGGAAAAATCTTTTCAACTTGATTTTTGGAGGAAAATGGGCCAGCTTTTGCTGTTAACTATCATTTTAATGTAAAATTCAAGTCGGAGGCGATTATGCAACTTTAGTTTGTAGAGTTTTAAGAAGTTGAAAATTAATTATTTTTAAGTTGGGAACTATACGCGCGATTTTTGGGCAGAAAACAAACGGGCGTGTGGGCCTCATGCTCGTTAATCTGTTATTTTTTTGACAGAAAAATCGTATGAGACTATTTGCGCTAAAAAAAGAACCAAATTCATGAGGACCAATTCTTACGGGACCATTTCTGCAATTTCCCCAAAAGAGCTGTATAAAAAGGAAAAGAAAAGATGGAAGTTATTTGTTACTCTGGCAACATTTAATATTTGTTATGTGTAAGTATAGTAGTATGATATTACTGTACTCGTCGTTTGTATCGATAAAATAAAATGTAGAGAATAAAAAGGATCTCATTTGCGTTGGGCAAGTACTTCATAATGTCTAGTGCCAGACATTTCTTGTGCCTAGATACGGGTAAAGAAAAATGTCGTTTTAAAATCGATTAGATTGTTACTATCTTTGTTCCGAAATACTCTTTACAGTTGAATTTTCAGTGATTTTTATATGAGAGTTGATTTGTAGTATTTAAATGAATAAAATATTTTTTTTATGAAGATTTATTGTTTAATTTAAGTAAATGAAACAAAGAAAACTTGTTCTAGTGTGTAATTATTAGTGAAATAAAGTGTAATTTAGAGGTCTTTGTAAGAAATGAATAATGAACTGTGCAAAGTGTTTGGGGACGGAAATAGTACTAGATTGAAGTTAATTGACCAAAGAAGATAAAAGAAAACCCTTTCACAAAAAGAAAAGAAAAAAAACACAATCAAACGGCAAGCAAAAAATAATTTAAGCAAAAATTTGTGTGAAATGGTTCACAAATTAATACTCATTTATCTCCCACAGGACCTATTCATAAATTTACAATATCAATTATCAAATATATTTTGCAATTCATATATAATATAGACTAATATCTTCTTGATAAATACTTTCATGCACCAAATAGCATCATGCAATTATATTCATTTTAAATAGTATGTTAGTTATTTTTTCCATCCATCAAATTTATTTTCTTTTTCTTCTTAGATGCCCATCAAACTTAATCATATTTAATTTTTGTAAATGTACAATATTCACAAATAAATAAATGGATCTCATAGTACATTTACTTTATACATTTTTTTTAATAAAATATTATTTTTTATTAAATTATGCATGTGTCAAACTGTAAAAGAGAATAAAATTGATGGAATGAGGAAGTATTACACTAAAACATATTAATTGATCATTATTAATTACTTGGGGTTTTCTTAGGCCAGACACCCTATCGAGTTGCCTGATATCAGGTATGATTTATAAACCATCAGATCTAAAATCTAATGGTTTAAAATTGATGACCTGCAACCTGTTGAGTTAATCATTTAACTCTCTATCGTTTTGCATTGTGTACTATCGAGTTGTGTCGTATTATACCAGAATTATATTAAATTTAATAATTTAAAAAATACAATTATTTATTTACCAAATTAACCTTATTTAAAAAACATTAAGCTATTCAAATCTTATTTTTTAAGGGCGTTAATTTCAATTAGTTTTTTAATTTCTAACTAATATATGAATGAATACCTGATTTTTTTTCCTCATCCAAGCCCTTTTCTATTTTGAATTGGATCAAATAAACTCCTTATCTTCCAAAAATCTACCGTCAATTTAAGAGCCTGTTTAAATAAAACGGTGTTAAATTAAAACAGCCTCTATCGTCGGAGACAGGACGGGAGCCACTGCAGAATGGGTGTGCTTAGCCGAACACTATGCCAGAAAAGGGATACGACAACGGGGATTCCCCGTTGTCGTAGGTATTTTCCCACCATTGTCGATGGGCTCGTTGTCGTAGGTCTGGACATTCGACAACGGGTTTTCCACCGTTGTCTTAAGTTCTTAAGACAACGGTGACTAACCGTTGTCGTAGCTTTATTAAACCCGTGGTCTTAAGTTCTTAAGACAACGGTGATTACCCGTTGTCGGAGCTTTATTATACCCGTGGTCTTAAGCATTTTAGACAACGGTGATTCACCGTTGTCGTAACCTAATTATATCCGTGGTCTTAAGCTCTTTAGACAACGGGTATAACCCGTTGTCAAAAGTTTGGAGCTACAACAACGAGCCCATCCACTACGGTTGATATTTACCTATGACAACGGGGAATCACCGTTGTTATATATATAAGACAACGGATTTTACCCGTTGTTATATAATTTATATCCGTTGTCTTTTCTCAATGTCCATGGTTTCAACAACAGGTTTTTACCCGTTGTCAAAACCATATTTGGTTCGTTGTCATATGTTTTTTCCTGTGGTAATGTATTTTTTTCAAATGAATGGAAGAGATTTATAAAACAAACATCATCAAATAAAAAACAAACATCGTTATCATAGAAGTCCTTACAAATATCAATTCCACCCATTGTTCCTACTAATTAAGTCATGAAAATCTAAAATAATATCCAACTACAATGATAAGTTACAAATCATAAAAAACAATCAAACTTTCCACTCCTCTCGCACGTCATCAATATCTTTTTTTGAGTAGTTCTTTTGTGGAAACTGTTAAAGTACAAAATAAACACAAGAAAAAAGTTAATGCATTCAATATTCAATATTTTTGTAGTAAGCATAATTGTAAACACAAATAAAAAATCACCAAATTAAGACACACACAAATAAGCATCATCAACACAAACTATTCTTACCACTGATTGGATCGAATCCGTTTCTACAACTCCATCAAACTCAATTATATCTTTCATGTAGCGTAGTACAAAATAACTACATTGTTCTCCATCAGGTTGTTTAGGTGCCTACGTTAGTAAAAAAAACTCATTAAACACTAATTCGATCAATAAAAACACAATATATATATAATTTTTTCTACCTTGATTGGCTTTTCTTCGATCTCTTATTCATGACGCTCGCATTAAAGATTTTTAAAGCCCTACATTAATAGACAACCATAGAAACATCTTACGATTAACAACAAATTCACAACTAACTATTTCATTAATGAAAAATGAATTAACTTACATGTCCACTACGCTTTTCCATTCAGGATTAATGATGGAGTAAAAGGGATCAATAATCGTAAGAACTCAATGACCACTACGCACAAAAGATATAATAAATGTGTAGTTATACGAGTGACATATATAGAGAGCATATATATTGAAAATTATTTAGTAAAACATACTCACCCAGTAATCTAGTAATGCATGAATTTCATTACTAGAGTATTAATCTAGCTGAATTGCAGGATTATGTGGGCTCAATTTTAGAAACACGATATTTATTTTATTTAAAATGAATAAAATTATAGTAATAAATTAACAGGAAATAAGATTTGAATATAAATGTCTGTATCTAGCCATTCGAAAAGAGAGAAAGTGGTGGGGAGAGAAAGAGAGAGTGTGATAAGTGGGAGACCGGGATTCACACTTGTTCCAGTTGTATCGCGTTGCTTTTGAGGAATGTTTTTTCGGAAGTTCAACATTGTGCATTAATTTAAACTTCCAATCACAAGATGCATTTGATGCATGACTCTAAATTGTAAAAGAGTAACTCTCTTGTAACACTAATTCAATAGTTGATACTGTTTACGCTGAAAAGTTGGTTCCAATTACAATGAAAAGTTTACACTAAAAATTCAACTTTTCAGTGTAAAAAATATCAACTGTTGAGAGAGTGCACCGTGAATTTGGTGCATATGAGAATTTGCTATTGTAAAAAGACAACCCAAGTATAGTATAACCGTGTAATTAAAAAGTACATTGAATAAGAGTAATTTTCAATAATAATGAATAATTTTTCAGTGATAATAGAAACAACTTTTTAAAAAATATATTAAAGTTGCACGGTATATTTGGTGCATAGAAGATTTATTCTTTAACTTATTTATACATTCGAAGAACTTTTCCCATGCAGCCTTGCTTATGTTTCTGTTATTATCTTTAAGACCAAGTCTTTAGCATGAAGGAACACAACAGTTGGAAAAAGTTCTAAAGTAAGACCAAGTCCTTGGCATGAGAAATACAACCAAAATAGTATTATATTATTTTATATAATGTGTAGGGAACATTTTCGAAAGATTATATAGTTAGCTTGAAATAAGATTTTTTTAGCATGCATTGCCATTTTAAACCTTTTAATATTTGGTGTTGGTGAGATAATACTGGAGAGACCAACAGCCATATCTGCTGCCCATTTTAAACCAATGTTATCCAATGTCGCTAACAATAATGCCCTTGTTAAAAATGAAGAAAAACCAACAGCATAATAAAAGGATATTAATGTACAATAAAGAAAATAAAACTCAAAACTTACAATGGCTTCTCCAAACTCCAAAGCAGTTCTGTTTTTTTCTTTTTTCCTATTTCTCTCCACAATTAATTTCTGCAAGGAAAAAAGGCTGGGGCCTTTAATCGTAGTATTCAATGAAGGAAAATAAATTAATGAGATTAGTTGAGAAACTACGGTGAAAAAAGAGGAGATGAAAACAGAGGATTTCATTTCAATAATACACAAATGCAGAAATAAAGACGGAAATTTTACAAGTACAATGATTTGGTTGTTTGCCTTTTTCTTACACAGGATTAATTTATCAATTTATAAGGATCATAAATGTAACATGGGTTGGAGCTTTTGGCTAGTTATCAGTTCGTTGAACAACTTACCAATAATTTATAGTACACTTTTTATTTGAAAATAACTCAAAGGTATCAGGACTGCAGTTAATATGATAGTGAGATCAACTATATAAAAAAATTGAGTCCAAGGTTATTTACCATCACAATAAAGATCCAATTTTTTTATCTACACTTAATTCAATCTATTTTATCTCTGCCCATAGTTTCCAGCTGTATAGTGAACATAAGGTTATACGAGAATGAAAAACATTTCAATTTTGACAGTAGATCCAGGCAAGAGAATCAATTAATCATGAAAAATAGCTGCTTTTTCCCCATATATATAAACAGACCTTCTCATTTTCCTCCCTATCAATCAGTTTAATGTATGCCAAAAATGGTATGATTATCAAAGCAATTTTAAATACTCAAGCCACAAGATTAATCAAAAATTTCACAAGTAAAGTCCCTAAATCACAAATGGAATGTTTATATACCAAGGAACTGGCCTCTATATCTATAATATAAATAAATCAAACCATATCATACTGAAACAGACAACGCTAAAGAGATACATAAAGGCAGAGCACTTTTACCATGCTTCCCATCCTCTACACAAATAAGTGTTACAAATGCATTTGCACCTTGATACTATAATTTTGTACACAAGATTTGACTCACTAAACAACACCATTCCCAAACAAAGACAGTAGAATTCAAGAAAAGCATAAATTCACAAGCTGCACAGTAAAACCAGGAACAACATACTATTCGAAACAAGTGTATATGCCCTTTGAATTCTAATAGCATATACTGTTCGAAACAAGTGTCATTTGTGCAACAAATTAAAGGCCAACAAGGTAACAGAGAGTAAATATCTCCCCTTAATAACCCCAGCCTTTTTTATTGCTGAAACTGTTGGTTGAACATGGAGATACTAATGAGAACAAACTACTTTCTAAAATTGTTATTCAAGCCCAGGTTCTACATTACGATGTCCAACTCCATTCAACAAATGCCAAATGGAGTGATGACAAGAAAAGAAAATGTGTTTCAAATTTAGAAGCAGACACAAAGTCAGTCAGTTAAAGAACAAGCCACAAGCCCACAATTGCATACTGGAACCAATCAACATTTGAAATTAAAACTCAAGAGAAAAAGTAAAACAATTTGTATGGACATAAATATTCAATATGAAACAAAAGCCCATAAGTTTACCAGTTACCACTTCAGAAATGCCCCATTTATTGAAAATATAGGCAAGAAATATCACCGAGCAGCACTTGATTTCAATCCTGGAAGCAATAAGAAATTAAGAATAATCAATAGTGCATAATTCAATGGAGGAACATCTCCCAATATGATAAAATAAATCAAATCTAGGGTTTCTAATAGACAAAACCAATGAGTTACTGAGAATCACTATAAATGCAACTGCAAGCACACGTGCTAGTACAAAGCAACACGATTTCTAGGACAGACTCTATGGAGATATGTACAAACAAGAATTCCAAATCCATAATGTGTATGAACGAAATTATTAATTCCAAATTCCAGTCTCTCTAGAGATATGTACCCCTTAATTTCAACTCTCCAACCAATTTTGCCCAAATTAATTTATCGATAAAATTATTAATTTTTTCCTCAACTGAAAGTTCAATTAACACATGGCTCTGGAAGCTTAGAATTCTCCCTCGGCGACGGTGCCGCTCAATCTCGCTCGCGCGCGCGCACACACACACATAGAAAGAAACCGAGAGAGATTCAGGGTTAGGGCAAAATTAGGGCTAGGGCAGAAAAATTAGGGCTTAATTACCTGGGGAAAATCTGACCTAGGCGATTCACAGTGGAGGAAGAGCAGTCGGTTCACGGCGGTGGACGAAGTCGGTGATTCACGATGGTGTACGAAGCTGGCGGTTCACGACGGAGGGATTCGTGGCAGACAAGATGGTGCTGAGCGACGGTGGAGGCGGTGCTGAGAGACGGTGGAGCAAGAGGCAACGGACGGCGGCAGAGGTGGTGGTGTGGTGGTGGTGGTGGTGGTGGTGGGGGACGAACACGATGAGGTTGATCAATGGAAAATGCGTACGCGTGGGTCGTTAGCTAGCTAGGGGATGAAGAGATGTGATTTTTTTTTTCTAAGTGTCCCTTTTATACTATATATTAATTAACCAAATAAAAAAATAAATAAAAATACCTAAGACCACGTGAAAAGACAATGGGGATTAATCCCCGTTGTCTTATGTTGCGGGACTGAGTTAAGACCATGGGAAAAGACAACGAGGTCTTATCCCCGTGGTCTTATGTTGTGAACCCTGAATTTAAGACAACGGGGATACCTAAGACTACGGGCGTAACACTTAAGACAACGGTCAGAATTGATACCCGTTGTCTTTTTCCCGTGGTCGAAAGTTATTTTTGGCATAGTGGAAAGAGCTTTAGTCTCCAGCTTTTGGTCCTTTCCCAGTGTCATTCAGCACCACTTATGAAGAAAAATAGATCTGATGTATCAAGTTTAATGTTGGTGTTTCCATTGTTGTATAAAAGATGATTGAATCGATGTCTTTTTATTATTGATTAAGCATGAGCTTTGAAAATAGGTTCTGAATTCTCTCTCATCTCAAACATGAGAAGACATCTTCCTCATCAATAGTTTTTTTTTCTCCAAATTCATATTCAAACTCTTCAGCATATTAATAAATCATTATCACAAAACTTATTGGGGAAGGGAGCCAGCAAAGCGACGCAGAGAATTGCACTATGGAGAGATGATAATATTTTAATTTAACATTGTTTCAATCATCTACACTTAACTTGACGGTAGGGTTTGTGTTTGATTTTGGGGGGATAATAGGGTTTATTTAATCCAATTGAAATAAGAAAAGGGCTTGTATGAAAAAAATAATAATTTGGGGGTTTATTTGTTCAGAGTAATAAGACGAGGGTTCAATTTGACCATTTTTTTCCATTTTAATTAAAAATGGGTATAATAGTAAATTAAAAATTACAATTTAAAAAATAATTTTAAAATAATATATAACTCAATAAGTAGCAGATCAATGCGATCAGTGCGATGACACTGGCACAATTATAGACCATATATGATATCAGACAATTTAATAGAGTGTCTGATCTAAGAAAAAACTGATAAGTCGTAATTCTTGTATAAATAATGTGTTTCAATTGGTTGTTTTGTAACAACAATTTAATATTTTTTTTGTAATTGCACGACTTATTTTATTACAGTCTCAATGCTTTGATTGTGTATTATTCTATCATTTTCAGGGTATTTTGGAACCTTTTTAATTAAGCTTGAGACGGGTCAAACTTGGAGGTGCGAGTGAGTGCAAATGGATCGAGCCAAATACAAATACGTAGTTCAACATGTGGTGGATTTTAATTAGCACATGTTTTTCATGGAACCAAGATTGCATTAAAGGCTCTTCAAAGCTACCTACGATCAAGCCTTGGGAATTCCCACATGTTGATTTAATCATCAAATTGGCTCAAGGACTTAAATGACATTAAAGGTGGCTCCACTATATAAAGCCATCATTGGAACATGGAGGGGAGCAACTTTGGAGAGAGAGAAATACACAATAATATTATCTATGTTTTGTCATTTCACTTAGCCATGCTTAGTGGCTAAGTTCTTATTCTAGTCCAAGGATATGTTGAACCTTGAATTATTTTCCCATTTAATTATTTGGTGACGGTTTTAATTTCATCCTATCTCGATTTCTTTGCTATTTGTTTATATGCTATGCATGTCCAATTAATTAATTTATTTGGTTTGGCCACCCGAGTTTGTTAGTTAATTGATTCTAGCTAAATTACACTTTATAATCCGTAATTGTTATAAATGTGTAATTGGAGTAGCAAATAGGGCAGAACACCCTAGGGATAGCAAAGTCTAGGTTGTATGATTCGGACGTTCCGCTTTCATAGTCTAGTTTGTCCTATTATTTTGGTTCATTAATGCATTCAATGAATTGAATCTCGAATACATGTTTTGGGGTTATTAATTCGAATAGGTTAATTGGGGGTCGTACCTTCTGTTTAATTAAACTTAAGAAATAATTCGGACTAGTTTGGTCGTACCACTGGTCTAGGGGCAAGATTCGAGATAGGGCTGAGATAAACCATGAACCTTAATTAAATTGGTAGAATTATTCTTGGGGATACTATCCAAGGGCTAGATTATTTTTACTTATTGAATTTTTATTTTGTTTTCTTGCATTCTAGTAGTTATTCAACCAACCAAATCCCCCCATTTTTATTGCTTTTTATACACGAATCAAATCAATTGAAATACACTGTTCCTCGTGGGTTCGACCCTTACTTACTCTACTACATTAAGTGGGTTAGTTAAGGTAAATTATTTTTGGGTGCCTACGACAGCACACCAAAAACCTAATTACTTTTAGGCAATGTTCTTTTTTAGTTTCAAGTGACTTTTAAAAATCAGTTTTTAAAATCCAGTGGATTTTAAAATCTTAGCTTTTTGAATTTTGAATATGGTAAGTGTTACTTTATGTTATATTATGAATTGATGAAAAATGTAATAATAATTAACTCATAGTGGGTAGAGTGAGAATATAATAACACTACAAAAAAAAACACTGTTTTGCGACGGAATTTGCGACGGAAAATCCGTCGCAAACAGTGTTTTGCGACGGATTCTGCGACGGACACGTGTCCGTTCCTAAAACAGCCGTAGCTAATTTTTGCGACGGATTTTGGAGGTCCGTCGCAAATTAACGACGGATAAATCCGTCGCAAAAATGGCGGGTCAGACCCGGCCGGGTCGCACAGAATTTGCGACGGACAATAGTCCGTCGCAAATCTTTCGGGTTAGACCCGATCGGGTCAACAACATTTGCGACGGCCACATTCCGTCGCAATTATTTATATATTTTTTTATTTTTTCCTGTTATAATTTGCGACGGGCTGTTTTCCGTCGCAAAATTCAAAATTTGCGACGGAATTTGGCCGTCGCAAATTACCGAGCCTATACAAAAAAAAAGTGGCTCGCGTGGTTCGAGCCCGGGCACCCGGGGCGGGCGGGGCGGGCGCAAACCACTGGGCCACTCGGCCCATTGCTTAATATATGCGGCCCACCTTCTATATTAGTCTTATTAGGCCTTGCACAATTAATCAATTTTTGCGTCCAAGGGGAATCGAACACGGGACCTCTTGAGCAAGAGGAGGGGGCGCGCGCCACTAGGGCACAAGCTACTTTCGTTCATTTTTATGCAATTAATTGTATATGTATTCAAATTAAGTCATTTTTTTTATATTTCACCAAATTAATTTCTTTTCGTATCTAAGTTGTTTATAAAAATATTTTGCCCAACTATTTTTTTTATTTTGTAAAATTATCTATTTCGACAATGCATAATTAAACTATAATTCGTTCATTTGTACGCAATTAATTGTATATGTATCCAAATTGACTCGTTTTTTTTCTTCCATAATTCACCAAATTAATTCATTTTCGTTTCTCACTTGTTTTTATAAATGTTGGGGCCATTTAATTTTTATTATTTTGGTAAAATTATTTATTTCGACTCCCGCTTAAATTTATAATTCGTTCATTTGTACGCAATTAATTGTATATGTATCCAAATTGACTCGTTGTTTTTCCATAATTCACCAAATTAATTCAATTTCATTTCTCACTTGTTTCTATAAATGTTGGGGCCATTTATTTTTTATTATTTTGGTAAAATTATTTATTTCGACCCCCGCTTAAATTTATAATTCGTTCATTTGTACGCAATTAATTGTATATGTATCTAAATTGACTCGTTGTTTTTCCATAATTCACCAAATTAATTCATTTTCGTTTCTCACTTGTTTTTATAAATGTTGGGGCCATTTATTTTTTATTATTTTGGTAAAATTATTTATTTCGACTCCCGCTTAAATTTATAATTCGTTCATTTGTACGCAATTAATTGTATATGTATCCAAATTGACTCGTTATTTTTCCATAATTCACCAAATTAATTCATTTTCGTTTCTCACTTGTTTTTATAAATGTTGGGGCCATTTATTTTTTATTATTTTGGTAAAATTATTTATTTCGACTCCCGCTTAAATTTATAATTCGTTCATTTGTACGCAATTAATTGTATATGTATTCAAATTGATTCATTTTTTTTTCCATAATTCACCAAATTAATTTCTTTTCGTATCTAATTTGTTTATAAAAATATTTTGCCCAACTATTTTTTTTATTTTGTAAAATTATTTATTTCGACAATTGCATAATTTTATAATTCGTTCATTTGTACGCAATTATTATTTTGGTAAAATTATTTATTTTGAACTAAAAGTAAATAAATTGTAGTACTTCACAAAAAGTTAAATAAAAATAACATCAATTCAAACTAAAAAAAAATTGTATTTCACATTTATTAAAATTAAAATTTTTCTACCCATCGTAATTAAATCCGGCTTCCTCTTCCTCCTCATCCTCGCCCAGGTTAACAATCGGCTGCATCGGGGGCATCGGTGGCATCGACGGTTGGGTCGGCGGGATCGGCGACATCGGTGGCGCAGTCATGAGCTCTCGTGGCACATCAGAGGTGAACAACCGCCACCACTCCTGCATGGCGGCTGTATACTGCTGCATTTGGAGTGTATACTGCCTCTCAGACTCTTTCTTCTCTCGTTGTTGCCTCTGCATGTTGTTCATCTGCTCCACCACCGTGGCAAGCTGCCTCTCGACCTCACTGGGATAAGAGTCGATGGAAGACTGAGAGGAGGATGAGCCCGAGCCACGAGGTCGGAAAAAGTTCTTTCCGAAGCCACCCAATCCAGCGAACCGCCCCTTTTTAGCCTTGACGTTCTTGAAGTACAATTCATTTTGAACGTCAACAGAAGGCTGTGTGGGGGGCATCGACCCCGACCCCTCTGTCATTTCCTCAGGCTGAGGCTGGGAGGCAAGGTCCTCGAGCATCTTTCTCTGCAAATTAATTATACAAAAAATTAAATAAATTGAACACAAAATATAAAATAATACTTTTAATTTTAAAAATTAAAATAATACTATTAATATTGAAATAATACTTACGTGGATCTCGGTGGTACGGTCGTAGGTAGACTTCCCAGTCTCCTCGACGAGTGGGTGGGCGAGCTGCAATCTCTCAAAATGAGAGGGCTCGCGTCCTTGCTCCGCCGCCTAATTAGAAAAAAAAAAAGTAAAAATTAATACCACTCATAAAAAATTAGGAAAAAAATAATATAAATTCAAAAACTACAAAATTAAAGACGAAACTTAGAAATCTCAACCCGTGCTCATAAATGGACCGAGAACCGGCCCGATGTCTCGCCATCACTTCTCCATCAGGGTCACTACGCCGATTCGCCTTGTTTTTCGCCGACTTCTCTTTGAATTCAGCGAAATCCCAGTAGCGGAGGAATTGGTCCCAAATCGGCCGGTTTTCACTGTCAGTCCCCAGGTCGGTGGCCTCTCCCTTCTTGTACCACTTCTCCCTCATTCTAAAAAGGAGGTCTTTGTACCTTTCCGCCGCATATTTTTCGAAATTCTTCCACATCTGGTCATCGTGCTCCGGTGCCCAGACACATTCTTTCTGCAATTACAATTTAAATGTAAATATCTGTTTATATATTTGATATTAATAAACGGTGAATTAATAAATTAAATTAATACCTTAAACTCCTCGAAGTATGTCTTTTTCTTTGCATCGGACACTAGCCTCCAACTGTAAGCGGTGGGCTCGAATCCACATCCAATGATGGATCGGGAAACCTGATTAGTAGCCTCATGACCAGGAATCCAACTGTAAAATTAAAACTTCAAAGTTAGTAAAATAATTAGGTTTTAATTAATAAAAAAATTTAGTATAAAATATTAAAACTTACGTTGAACCATGTGGCTGAACAGTCATCCGTGCTTGAACAATCGGATGCTGTCGGGAGGAGGATGAGCCCTCAGCAGTCTGCTGTGAGGAGGAGGAGGAGCCCGCACCAGGCTGTGAAGAGGTCTCTGATTGAGACCTCAGTCTGAAAATAGGTGGAACCACGGGTCTTAGTGAGGTCCGTCGTCTCCTCCCTCCTCGCTCTCCTCGACGAACCTCCTCATCCCTCGGAGGCTCCTGACTGCCACTGCCACTGCCTTGTCCGCTCATCTATAACAAAATTTGAAATATTAAATTAAAATCAATGAAATTAAACATGCTTTAAAAATCTATAACATAATTAGAAAAAAAATCAATTCGGCTCTACAATTCAACTATTTCTAAACATGCTTTAAAATTAAATTAAAATTCGATCAACTAATCTAATTCAACTAAAATCAATTCTAAACTTAACAAATTCAACTATTTCTAAACATGCTTTAAAATTAAATTATAATTCGATCAACTAATTAAATTATAATTCAACTAATTCAACTAAAATCAATTCATTTCTAATATAATTCAAACAATTCAACTAATTCAATTCTAAACTTAACAAAAATTAAACATGCTTTAAATTAAAATTCGATCAACTAATTAAATTATAATTCAACTAATTCAACTAAAATCAATTCATTTCTAATATGATTCAAACAATTCAACTAATTCAATTCTAAACTTAACAAAAATTAAACATGCTTTAAATTAAAATTCGATCAACTAATTAAATTATAATTCAACTAATTCAACTAAAATCAATTCATTTCTAATATAATTCAAACAATTCAACTAATTCATTTCTAAACTTAACAAAAATTAAACATGCTTTAAATTAAAATTCGATCAACTAATTAAATTATATTTCAACTAAAATCAATTTATTTCTAGTATAATTCAAACAATTCAACTAATTCAATTCTAAACTTAACAAAAATTAAACATGCTTTAAATTAAAATTCGATCAACTAATTAAATTATAATTCAACTAATTCAACTAAAATCAATTTATTTTTAATATAATTCAAACAATTCAACTAATTCAATTCTAAACTTAACAAAAATTAAACATGCTTTAAATTAAAATTCGATCAACTAATTAAATTATAATTCAACTAATTCAACTAAAATCAATTTATTTTTAATATAATTCAAACAATTCAACTAATTCAATTCTAAACTTAAAAAAAATTAAACAATGCTTTAAATTAAAATTCGATCAACTAAATCAACTAAAATCAATTCATTACTAATATAATTCAAATAATTCATCTAAAATCAATTCTCTAAACATGCTTTAAAATTAAATTTTAAACGGTAAAAATGAAGAAAACTTACGGTTTATTTGTAGAAGATGACGAAACGAGAACTCGGTGGGGACGGATTGGCTCTACAGCGACGGCACCCGATTTCTCCTTCCTTTTCCTCTCTTTTTCCTCCCTCCCTCCCTCCTCCTCCTCCTCCTCCTCCTCCTCCTCCTCCTCCTCCTCTTCTTCTTCTTCTTCTTCTTCTTTTCTCTCTTTCTCCGTCTTCAACTCGGCGTGTCTGTATATATAAGTGGAAAAAAATTTGCGACGGACGGCTGTCCGTCGCAAAATTTTCCCGCCATTTTTTACTGATTTGCGACGGCTTTTCCGTCGCAAATAACTCAACGCACCGTTTCCCGATAAGACGCGTAAAACAGTTCGGATTTGCGACGGACATTCCGTCGCAAATCAGTCAATGGGCCGTTTCCCGAAAGACCGTGAATATAAATGTAAGATTTGCGAAGGCTTTGGTCCGTCGCAAATACAAAGTTAAAAATTGCGACGGCAAAGTCCGTCGCAAATCAGTCGAACAGTCGCTTCATGAACGGTCACCTTTAAACGGGTATATTTTGCGACGGAATGGACCGTCGCAAATTCAAAGTTGAAATTTGCGACGACCTTTCCGTCGTAAATGTAGCCGGTTCAAGACGAAGTCGGTGGGCCCTAGTGTTTGCGACGACGTATCCGTCGCAAATTACTATCATTTGCGACGGACTTCCTTAGTCGTCGCAAATTGACATTTTTTGCGACGACTTACATAAATCCGTCGCAAATTCACTGTATTTGCGACGGATATTCTGGCCGTCGCAAAATTGCCGTCGCTAATCTCCGTCTTTTTTGTAGTGTAATAGTGATAGGTTTTATAGGTTATTTATAAGGGGGTAATTCTAGGTTTTAAATCAAACTAGAGGGAGTTTTAAATTTTAAAATTAAAATTCGAATTTTTAAAATTTAAAAAAAAATAACATAGTCTAAAAGTAATTAACAATGATCAATTAATACGTTTTCGTGTAATACTTCCTCCGATTCCATTAATTTTAAGTGATTCAACTAGTGTTATTCTTAGATTGGGTGCCCACGATGACGACGTATACCATTTTTACCCACTTGAGTCACAATAAAAATGCTTGAAATTTCTGAAAATCGTTATTTGTTACTTTAATTAACAAACATGGCAAAGAATTCATCAATTTTTGCTATTGATTTTTTGTTTCTTAATTATTTTAGTGGGAAATGGAAAGGTCCTTTCAAGGTATTTGTCCCGCCAAAATATATAATCGAGTTACGTCTAAACTCTAATCATCCAATAAGAACCCCCTTTAGGCCTTAACTATCTGGTATTTCAAGAAGGAAAATGTCAGGCCCTCATGAATATCCACCCACCCTTAGCTCCACCGCTGTAGATGGGGTTGTCCTGCAAACAATTTGGATGTCTCACCTCTTACATTGCCGGACCTCCCCATGCTAAAGCTGCTGTCATTTTACTCTATCATGTTTTTGGTATACTCAAATATTTCTCATTATTTTTGTTTCTTTTTAATTCATTTTGAATTTTAATAATAAGTTTGAAATTTAAAGGATTTTGCAGTACTATAGTGTGTGTTTTTTTGGATTTTTAATTAATTTAGTAGGATTGGATTTAATTTTATCTCAAATTAATGTTTTGAGTGAATGAAGTTTATTATTATATTATTGTTAAAGGTGATTGGAATGTTTAATGAGAGAAAATTGTGCTAAGCAGGTTTATAGGTATAAAAGAAAATCTGTTATCAAAATTTCAAATTAGAATTGGTTTTTTTTTTTTTTTTAAAGTTGTTATTATATTCCTTATTGCAGCTATAGAATTCTTTTTTCAAGATTTTCACTCTAGTTTTGCTATATTTAAATGTTCTATGATACTCATTTGGTTTGAAAAATGCAGGTTATGAGGCTACAAAGTTGAGGTACTCATAATTACTACTACTATTATACAATATGATTCTGATTTTTGATCATGTTGAACACCTAATATAATTATTTAAATACATGATCTATATGCTAGTATCACTATCAATTGGTTGATGTAATAAACTTGCAAAACGGATGGGCAAGATCATAAAGAGGCGCTATAAATGGATAAGTTAGAATTATGTGAATCATATATAATAGACCTCTGAAATAATTTAAAATGCATATATGAATAATAAAAAGTCATTTTTTCTGAATATACTGATTGAGTAATTGCATATTGTTAATGATACATCTACTTATAGTCAAAGTACATTATTTAAGAGTAACAGTTGAACAGTTGTAATTGTTCAGTGAAAAAATTTAATAATACGTTTCACGTGAAAACGGATCAATAAGTAAGGAAATCATACAACTCTTGAAAAGCATAGGAAGATTGCAGACAAAGTTGGTGTTGCCGGTTTTTATGTTGTAGTGCCCGATTTTTTTCGTGGAGATCCGTACGTACCTGACAAAAAATCTTTGCCTGATTAGATTAAAGATCATGCTCCTGTAAGTTCTCCCTTAGTTATACCTATTTTTATTGTCTCATGTTATAAAACGGTCTTATAAAACACCTACTCAATAAATAACTTTTTGTTTTTGTTGGAAAATTTTAGGTAAATGTGGTGTGTGTAGACGAAGATGACACAATGCAAGACACGGACTGATACGAAAGTCGAGGCACGAGTTTAACTCGCTCTCCGTAAGACGTTATTGCCCCGTACACAGGTGCAATACGGCTCATGGCAACCGTCCCCAAGATACAACGACTTTAGAGTCTTCCGCCCGTTGCACTACGAAGCGGAAGCTATCGGCGAATCGCAAATGAATATCCGGAACTTTCAGACTCGATTCTAATGCAGGACTACTAATGCATGTATGCATTTGACAATTCACTTAATTTTCAATGTGAATGAAAACTATTTTCCGAACTTAATTAAACACTTATTTCGAAGTCAATCAAATGACAAATGTGGGGGGTCTATTTATAGATTTCCAAGGGTCGTTAGGTAATAGTTGCGACTCTTCACTATAACCCTTATTCTCCAAAAGTCATAACTTTTGGAAATAATTCACTATTCACCAAAAGGTATATCTTTTAAAGACACAACCTTTGGAATAGTTTTAAAAGACACGACACTTCATGTCTATAAGTCACAATCCTTCACTATTATCTTTATAAATACATTCATTAATGTATTTATCCACATATTAAATGACATTAATTTCTCATTCACTCGAAAATTGGTTTTGAGAAATCGAACCAACCAAATCCATTTACGCAAAATGGATAATTAAATTGTCACTTAATATTTAATCAAATATGGTCAAAACCATATTTTCCAACAGTTTTTACAGGATCAAAGATTTGAAGATGAAAAGCTGATTATTGAAGCTCTAAAAAGCAAAGGCATGATCAAAATTGGAGTTATAGGCTTCTGCTGGAGAGGTTGATTTATTTATTTAATTTTTTAAAACATATTCTTTACTTGAATTTAAGCACAAAAATTTTAAGCAATGGTTGATTGTTTCTTGCACAAACGATTTTTTTTGGTCATATGCATATATCTAATGCACAAATCTTTAAGTTATTACACTCGCTACATTTCAGTTATATTAATTTGCACATTACATTTATATTAATCTGCACGTTTCAATATTTTACATTTTCAGTCAAATTTATTTCATTAATATTATTATTAGAATATATATTTTGAGTTATATTTAGTTAGACGTTTCAGTAATATTAGCCTGCACATTTTACCCTCATGCCTAGTTGTATAGCCTATATAAGGCCTGTATAAGACCAATCAGTATAGGTAATATAGCCTTATATGGGCGTTTGATACCCCATACAAAGTCCGTTAAAATAAAGGTGACCCTTATTAGTTATATAGGCTTTTAACGGGCTTTTACTGTTCCTACTTACAAATATTGTATCACCTCTGTTGGTGAACGAATCTAATCGGGAGGATTAGTGGCTGTTTTAATCCGTTTTTACGTCACCAAACAATAACGTGTGATTGATTACCACCGTAAATGGTAAATCGGGGTTTGGGTTAACGAATTCGGGTAATATGAAGATCGAAATTGAAATAATTTCGTATATGTGTGAGTTTGGGTGAATTTATGTGTGTTTTTAGTCTGAAATTTCAAAATTACATAAATAAGCTGGAGAACAACTATTTATAGAGACTAGCAAGCATGAGGTGTCTAAGACTCTTGGTCTCCCTAGCCTGCATGCTTGACATGTGTCCCTCTGATCTTATCTAAGCTGAACCTTAGTTACAAAGTTTTCTTTGGTCCTTATCTCGGACTCACTGTTGTTCGCCTAGGTCGGCTTAACTGATCTTGTTGGTTCTCCAACTGAAAGTTGTTCGCCTCTTGAGGTTGTACTTTGGAAGTTGCTCGCCTTATGGCTTTGTTCAGCTTGGCTTTGGGATCTTTGTCCTTTGTTCACTTGTACACACCTCCTTGGCTATTTGTTGTATAATATTTTGACCAAGTTGTTCGTCATGTATGACTTCACAGTTGGCTCATTCTTGGTCCCGGGCCTTAATACCTGTTCGCCCATTAGTTGTTCGTCGGGAGAGTTGTTCGTCACTTCATACACCTCCCAGATTGGTTAATGCGCCCAAATCGTGATTTTCTTTGTTTTAGACTTCAATAACTGTTCGCTCCATATCTAGTTGATGTTCGCCTATCAACAATTGCCCCCTATCCTGACTTGATGTTGCATCAGACGAGTAACTTTGTGGCGAGCAACTATAGTTAGGATATCAAAATAATGAGGGTTGGGACGAACATCATTGGTCTGGACGAGCATCATATGGTCCGTCGTTTCGTCTTCCCGAGGTCTGGGAGTTGTACGAAGATGACGCCAGCGTAATGATTGCGCGCCGTTCACGCGCGAGCAACCCCGAGGCCACGCGCCCCTATAATTGCTTATAGGCCCTTCAATTTCTAGTTTAGCTCGGAATTTACCCCGTTTTCTCTCAATTGAGCCCCAGAACTTTCGGAAAATTACGCCTGGGACCCCGTTTTTGTTTGGGGTATAAATAGTGGGAAAACTGAAAATTTTCCCACTTTTCCCCCTCTTGCTACAGTGCTCCGGCGATTTCCATCCTCCTCCGGCGATTTCAAGCTCTCCGGCATCCGTCCTTCAGTATTTGGCTTCAAATTTTAAATCCCAGGTAGCTATTCTTCTTCTTCTATCTTCTTCTGTATTTATTTTCTCGAAAACGCCATCGCCGCCGTGTGGGTTTTCGCGCCGCCGTCTTCTCCGACGAAACGCCGTCGTCTGGTTCCTTTTCTCCCCCTTTTTCTTCCATGTCTTCGCACTCGAGCAACAGATCTGAGGAGACTCTTGATCCACTCTTTCCAATCGCGGCCCCCATCGATCAACCTCCCTTCGAGATTTCCTCGGCATCGGATCCTCACGTGGATTCGGTGGTTCGTTCAGTTGAGGATACTGGTGCCCGCCCATCTGGGAGAGAAATAGTGATCGCAGCGAGCAGAAATTCGGAGAACGATTCTTCATCCAGCGCTGAATCAGAAGATCCATTTTTTGACGAGCTAACTCGCGAATTTCTAGAAGGAATAGGGTTCCCCTCACCAAGAATGACGGAAAATAAGATCCCAACTGGAGTTGCTCGGCCTTTTGAATGGCGAGCATACACTGAGGAGTATGCGAACAACTTTGTTCGCCCAGAAAGAGAAGTATTGGATCTGGTGAAGACTGAGTACCAGGCGAGCAAGATCAAAAGCGTTATTCGCGAGCATGAACTGGATTCGATCCGGGAGACCTACAAGATTCCCTACGATATTCATATGTGGGCTCCCAAGAGAAAAGAGAGAGCTGATCGCCCACCTCCAGGATGCACGGCGATCAACATTCATACTCTGATCGCAGGATTGAGATTGCCCCTTCCACCCGTTGTTGGTCGTTTCCTAGAGGCGACCAACCTTGCTATCACCCAAATCACTCCAATTGGATGGATGAACCTGTTGGGGACAATGTGTCTGTTCGCACTAGAGGGGTATGTTGATAGCATAACTGCAGAAGAGATCAACTACCTTATGACGATCACAAGATGTCCTCCTGGAGAGGAAGGTTACTACTACCTCAAGGCCAGGACAGGATTGAAGATGGTGGAAGGTGTGCCGAACAAAATTCGTGACTGGAAGCAACACTTCTTTTTTGTTGGGGGTGACTGGCGAGCATCTTCTGGTCCACACGGTGGTGATGGACGAATAAATTCCCCAGCCTCTTATGGGATATTTAAACGTAAGATTATTTTCTTGTTCGCCCTTGAACTGTACTGTTCTAATTTAACTTTTATTGTTTGCTCGCAGGCCCTCGACTGCTCAAGTGGAATTCGGAAGGAGAAGAGATCGGCTCAGAGTTTCTATTCACCTCCTGTCTGGTCGGCCTTCGTAATAAAGCAGATAGGACCACCGAGTATTTACGTGAGGGAAGGTGCCTGAGAGCTGCTCGCTTGTTTCCTTACCCTCATCACTTGGAAGCACAAGCGGAAGTGCCCCCAGGTATGAAAAATTTCTAACTCTTGATTCTACTTTTGCTCGTCACTATACTTTTACAACTTGCTCGTCTAACTCTTTTTTTTTTTTTTTTTTTTTTTTTTAGCCGAGCAAGTCACCGTTGCGATTCCCCCCAGTTTTGCACTCCTCGAACAAAGAGTCTTCGAGATGGCGCCTCAAAAGGGACGGAAGAGGAGAGGTGACCCGCCCACGAAGATTCTGGGGATGACGAACAAGGCGGAGGGGGCCAAAGTCCCGCGGCCCGTTGCTCCTCCAGCCCCTGCCCAGCCGTCTTCACCAATCTCTCCCCCCCGCGCGGGGAAACGCCTAAAGAAGGCGGATGGGACTCCGCTGGCCCACGACGTCCCCATTGCAGGTAAGGGGAAAGAGAAAGTTGGCCAGAGTCATCCTCGTCCAGAGGGGGAAGCTGCTCGTCGCTCCATTGAGCCTGTGGAAAGATCAGGCAAGGCGAGCAAGGATTCCATTTCTGGTCGCGGCCCCGAGGATCTCACCCATCTGGGTTGGGATGAGCGGAAATTTAAGGAGTAAGTCCATATCAGCTTCTGCCGAGCAAGATTCATCATTATTATTTTTCTAAGTATCCTTTCCTTTCTTGTTCGCAGATATCGTGCTGACGATTATCCTGGTCGAGCAAGTGTTGTACATCAGTACGCTTGCTCGAAGACTCCCGTTAACATAAGGGAGATTCCTGGCGAGCATGTTCGCAAGGCGACGGAGTTGGTCGCCCGAGCCTGGACGCGTCCGTTGGACAAAGCCATCCTCCAACAGGGGCAAATGGACAATCTCCACCTCTCCATGATGCTCGTCGCCAATGGCCTCGTTACTGCCCAAAGGGCAATTGCCCAAGTTGCCGAGCAAGAAGAGTCTGCTCGCCTTTATGCGAATACTGCTCGGCAGCTTACCGAAGAAAAGGACGGCCTGGTCGGCCAGTACGAGGCTAAAATTGCTCGCCTCAACAACCAGATCAATGTTTACATTGATGCTGAGCACAAGCGCCTTGAAGAAATTCAAGTTTTGTCCAAAGAACTGAAGGACAAAGAGGCCGTGCTCGGGGATAAGGAGGTTTTGCTCGGCGAGGGGGAGAAGAAATTGACTGCGGCTGAACAAGAGATTGCCGAGCTCAAAGCTGAAAATGCTCGTCTTCGGGAGGCCGAAGCCAACCTCTTCACCCGAGAGCAACTTGAAGAGGAGGTTCAAGCTCGCACCGGTCCTATCTCCAACCTTGGATATATTTGTGCCTATGCGGATAGCATCCGCTCGGCTGATGCCTACGACTTCAAGGACCTGGTGGAAGAAATGGCCAAGGACTTGAATGAATTTATGGAGCACTATCCACCGCCGAACAACATCGAAATTCAGCTGGCGGACTTGGCCGTACTAGGGGTTAAACTTGACAAACTTGACCCCAGTATTTCCATCACCCACCCTCCTCCTCCAGTTGATGAAGGCGAGCAAGGAGATGAGCCGGCTGCCGCGGACGAGCAAATTGCTAAAGAGGCGGAGGATAAGGCAGCTGAAGACCTTGCTCGAGACATGATTGTCGACCCTCCTGCCGAGCAATCTCAAGATCCTCCTCCCGTCGAGCAGCAGTAATTTTTAGGACTTAGCTTTTTCTTCATCTCTTTTGTAATAGTTGCTCGTACCTTTTTGTAGTACTAGTAATGGCTGCTTCCAGCTTGTACTATTTTTTAGGCTCAATGCCTTTGATTAATGGACGTCTTTCTTTTGTTCGCTCATTTTCTTATATATGTTAATTGCCTTTACATTTCTGTCAATGCCTTTACAATTATAACATATAGTATTGGGCTTTTGTTCGAATTGAACTTTGCCTTTAGTGGAATCAGGGTTTAGCCTTAGGTTCTGTTCGTTTTAAAAAACAAACAACCTTTAAGTGGCTTTGGTCCTTAGGTTCTGTTCATTTATAAAACGAACAACCTTTGAATGGACTTGTACCTCGAGCTTTTGGACTTTTCCTCTTTTGACGAACAACTATTATATTTACATTGCAAAATAATTACAAGTGTTATAAGACTGTCCATCACTATCATATACAATCCGACGAACAGCTTTAAAACACAAACTAAAACTTGCTCGCTTATAATATTTTTTGCCGAGCAACTCTATCTATAAAATCAAAAGCACTAGCACCAGACTATACAACGTGCCGAGCAACTTTTGAATCTATACTTAAGAAAATTTTTTTTTTTTTTAAAAAATTAGGCAAGTTTTTAGCCTTCCTTCAACTCATACGCATCCCTTGCCCCCCAAGACATTTGTTCGCCCAACTTTATTGATAGTACTTCTTTAGATGTACAGCATTCCAGGAGTATTGGGCCGGCTTGCCTTCCAGATCCTCAATATCGTATACGCCATTGACGTATTTTTCTGTAATTCGATATGGGCCCTCCCAAGTTGGTCCCAATACACCTGGAGGTTGGGCGAGCAACTTTCTTAGAACCAAATCTCCAACTCTGAATTCCCTAACTTTTACATGGGAATTATAGTAACGTTCTGCTCGCTGCTTGTATGTGGCATTTTTTAGCTCGGCATTCAATCTTTTTTCTTCGAGCAAATCCAATTCAGCATTTAGAGCAGAGTTGTTCGCCTGTTCATCAAAGTTGGTCGTCCTAAATGTAGTGGCCTTTAACTCAATTGGTATTACAGCCTCTGTCCCGAAAGCCATTGCAAAGGGTGTTTCTCCGGTGCTTGACCTGGGAGAAACTCTGTATGCCCATAAGACTTCCGGAAGTTCTGTAGACCAACTGCTTTTACTCTCCGCCAGTCGCACCTTTAACGTATGCTTTATGATTTTATTTACAGCTTCAACTTGTCCATTTGACTGGGGGTGATAAGGTGTGGAGTAATGTTTCTTGATCCCCCACTTCGTACAGAATTCTCTCAACTCTTGTCCATCAAACTGTGGACCATTGTCTGTCACGATTGCTTGTGGAACTCCAAAACGACAGACAATGTTCTTCCAAATAAAGTTGATCATCTTCTGCTGTGTTATATTCATCATGGCCTCTGCTTCCGCCCATTTTGTGTAATAATCGACTGCCACGACGGCGAATCGAACATTTCCAACCCCAGCCGGGAAAGGACCAATGATGTCCATCCCCCATCTTGCAAAAGGCCATGGGCTGTATACTGACACAAGTTCCTGAGCCGGGGTATGGATGCCTGGGGCAAAAATCTGACATTGATGGCAAGTTTTGGCTTTTTTGATTGCATCCTGACGTAAAGTCGGCCAATAATAGCCTTGTCTGATTGTCTTGTATGCCAAAGCTTGCCCCCCAGTATGATTTCCACATACTCCAGCATGTATCTCTTCAAGCACTGCTTGCCCTTGCCCCCTAGGCAAACACTTGAGAAGTGGGATTGATATTCCCCTTTTGTAAAGTTGCTCGCCCACCAGAGAATATCTGGCGGCTCGCTTTATTAGCTTGGCAGCTTCAAAAGGGTTGTTTGGTTTTTTCCCATTTTTCAAGTATTTGACTATACTTGTTCTCCAGTCTTCTTCTTCACTGGTTTGATCGTCGAGTTGATTGACATTATAACTTACTGTTGATGGATCTTTCATCTTTGTAACTATAATATCTGCCAACTCTATGGGGCCTTCACTTGTTGCTAGTCGGGCAAGTGCGTCTGCTTGAGTGTTGCTCGTCCTTGGAATTTGCTGTATGAAAACTTGCTGCAACATGGACATCAGGTGAGCAACAATCCGTTGATACTCGATCATGTGATCATCTTTTGCTTCGTATTCACCTCGGACTTGGTTCACGATCAATTGTGAATCGCCAAATATTTGCAAGCGTCTGACACCAACTGCAAGGGATAGGTGGAGACCAGCGATAAGAGCTTCATACTCAGCTTCGTTGTTGGTTGCCATGAAACCAAATCTGATTGCCGAGGTGAATACTTGTCTGTTTGGACTTATTAATACTACTCCTGCCCCCGAGGCTATATTGGTTGATGACCCGTCCACATAGAGATGCCAAGGATGATCAAGTCCTCTCGTCGGATCCGGTGGGAAAGTTAGTTCGACTATAAAGTCGGCTAATGCTTGCCCTTTGATCGCAGTTCGAGGAGCATAGGTCACCCCAAATTGGCCAATCTCCAGTGACCATCTTAAGAGACGACCTGCCGTGTCGGGGCGATGGAGAATTTGCCTGAGCGGGAAAGTTGTTAGAACTTCGACTTGATGGTCAAAGAAGTATGGTCGTAACTTTCTCACGCTCATAACCAAAGCATACGCCAGCTTTTCGGTTGGAGCATATTTGATCTCTGCTTCGTGTAAAGCCTGGCTGACGTAATAAATTGGTTGATGGAATTTGCCGTCTTCGCGCACCAAAACAGAGCTGATGGCAACTTCTGATGCGGCTAAGTATAAAAAGAGCTTTTCTCCTGGGACTGGTTTTGATAAGATTTTGACATCTCCCAGGTAGTCTTTAAGTTGATCGAAGGCCGCCTGGCAGTTGTTAGTCCATGCAAACTTTCCTTTTTTGACGGCCTCGAAGAATGGACGGCACTTGTCCCCCGACCTGGATATGAACCGGTTCAACGCTGCTAGGCACCCGGTGAGTCTTTGCACCTCTTTCACTGAACGTGGTGGCTGCATATCCAGGATGGCTTTAACTTTTGAAGGATTGGCCTCAATTCCCCGCTGGCTAACAAGATGACCCAAGAATTTCCCTGAATGGACTCCAAAGCTACTTTTCTTTGGATTCAACTTCATGTTATAGTGTCGAAGAATTTCGAACACTTGAGCCAGATGTTGAAGATGGTCCTCCTTCTTGGGACTTTTGACAACGATATCGTCTACGTAGACCTCAACCGTGTCTCCAATTTGTTGATCAAACATCTTGTTCACCAGTCTTTGATATGTTGCTCCGGCATTTATGAGGCCAAAAGGCATTCTTTTCCAACACAGCAAGTTTTTGTTTGTATAAAACGCCGTGTTCTCCTGATCATCTGGATGCATAGGAATTTGATGATACCCAGCGAAAGCATCCATAAATGTTAACATCTCGTGACCTGCAGTGCTGTCCACCAATTGATCGATATGTGGGAGAGGAAAATTGTCCTTCGGGCATGCTGCATTTAGATCCGTAAAATCTATGCATAGCCTCCAGGTCCCGTTTGGTTTCCTCACGAGTACTGGGTTTGCTACCCATTGTGGACAGAGTGCTTGTCGAATGAGATCGTTGTCTAGCAACTTCTTAACTTCTTCATTCAAGGCTTGGTATTTGTCTGGGCCATACTTCCTCCGCTTTTGATGGACGGGCTTCCTTGCTTGATTTATGTTCAACCTGTGGCAAGCATGTTTCGGATCTATCCCCACCATATCTGCGTGAGACCAAGCAAAGACATCTAGATTCTTGGTGAGGAACTCTTTCATTCGGGATCTGTAAGGCTCTGGGAGCTCTGATCCTATGAATAATTCAAGATCTTTGTTGTCGGGATTAACTTTGAACGCCTCCAGCTCTTCGACTGGAGTTGCTCGTCGTTTTTGTCCCTTCCAACGGGGATCAAGTATGGGTTCCTCAGGGTTGGAATCATTTTCGATGTCCATGGGTTCTGCCCCCAGGCGGGGTTCTAGATCATCAGTTGGCTCCGTCCCATTGTTGTTCGTTTGTAGTTGGTCCTCCAAGTCTTCCTTTGAAGGTTGTTCGTCATCACCCCTTTGTTGTTCGTCAGATGGAGGTTCCCCGCGGGTGGTAACGAGTTGTTCGTCCAACACTTGCTCGTTCAAGTGCTGTTCGTCCGCATCCATGTGGTCGTCTATGTCCATCATATTGTTTAGTATTGATGGTTCGTCGATGGGATAACTTGTTGCTTCCATCATGGATATTTGTACAAATTTTGCTCGTAGCTGTTGAACGCACTCTCGTGCTCTCCGTTGGTCTCCCTTAATTGTGCCTGTTCCACTAGCTGTTGGAAATTTCAAACAATAGTGGTAAGTGGAACACGCAGCTTTAAATTCATTAAGAAAAGGTCGGCCAAGAAACCCGTTATAGGTCGACTCCTGGTCTACAACCAAGAAATCTACCATTCTTGTTATATTTCTTTCGGGTTCATTGGCCGTTACAAGTTGTACAGCTAATGTTACAATTCCCAACGGCGTTGTCACAGCATTTCCGAAACCTACAATTCTATGTGTTGTATTTCGAACATAACCCGAATAATCTCCCAGATTATCGAGGGTCTTCTTGAATAAGATGTTCGTGTAGGCTCCGGTGTCCACCAACAGTCTGTGGACTCTGGTCCCCATAATCTTTGCACAGATTACGAGCGAATCATTGTGTGGTGTTAAGACGCCTTCAAGGTCTTTTTCGGTGAAAGTTAATTCCGCCGTTTGCATGATAGACGGCTTAACTGCCATTTCTTGCACTTGGCCAATCGCTCGTAACTCCGCTTTCCTCTTTCGATTAGAGTCGGGTGGTTGTCCGTCAAAACATCCTCCCGCGGGACCTGCGGGTTCCATCATGAACAGGTCTTCTAAAGGTTGAGCTGGCATATTGGGTACTGGTCGCCCGGGTCTGCTGTTTCTCTGAGGTTGACCATCCTCTTCGTCTTCTGAGTTGTTCTCCCGAGCTCTTTTCCCAGGTTGCCTTTTAACGAAGTCAGAGAGCTTTCCCTCCTCATAAAATCGCCAGAGTTGCTTGAGCAAATCTCGACACTCACTTGTAAAATGCCCCACACTTTGATGGTAGGCACAGTACTTGTTTGGGTTGAGTTTGCCAGTATCCTGACGGATTTTACGTGGTGGGGAGAGCAACTCTTTCTCCTTTACGCTCTCATACACAGTATCTACTGATACTGTCAATACTTGGTTCAGTTTTTCCTTCAAATCCGATCCTTCAGTGAATGCTTTCATGTTTTTCGGGACCCTGTAGCTTGTCCCGACAGGCTTTTTGTTATTCTCCTTAGGATCAGCTTTGTTCTCCCCTAAATTTGTTTGTAGGGCCTCGTGCATGGAAACGAAAATGCCAGCTTGGTTTCTGAACTCGGCATAAGTCTTTGGGCACTTCAGACGTACCTCCTTCCATAACTTCGACCCTTTTTTCAATCCGGCCATCACAGCGACGATCTTTGTATCTTCGCTCACTGGTTCTCCTTCTAGCAAAACTTTATCGAATCTTTCCATAAACGCCCGGTCAGTTTCATCATCATTTTGTCTTAAATCTGATAGCCGATGTTTTTGGGAAAGATACGACCCCGCCGTTGAAAAGTGAGAGAGAAATTCTCGACTTAGCTGAATGAACGAGTGGATTGATGCCGGCGGCATTGATGAAAACCACTTGTGAACCCGATCGCCTAATGTTAATGGAAAATTCCGGCATTGGGTGGCGTCGCTGGCCCCTACGGAGACCATGTAGTCCGTATACTTTGATAAGTGGACCCGGGGGTCAGTAATGCCCTCATATTGAATGCTTGCTGGGAATTGAACCTTTTTCTGGATCGGGGCCTTCAAAATGTGGGCTGCCAAAGGTGAGGACGGCATGCTGGTCGCTCCCATCCCCCTCTGTTGGTCTAGTTGCCCTTGCATGTTCTCCACAGCCCTCCTTAGGCTTGATAATTCATCAAGAGGTGCCCCCTGACTTGGAGGCTGTTCGGCGAGCAAAGGCATTAACCTTTCTGCTCGTCGCAGTCCCTCGCTTGGAGTGGGCACTTCTTGGACTTGCCTCCTAATGTTGTTCGCCGCATTTGGCCCAAGGCGCCTAAAGGCTGACTGGGTGAGTCTCTCATGGACTGATGGGCGAGGCTGATCAAAAGTTGCTCGCCCATCTTCTGCTCCCCGGCGAGCAGCTTCTCGTTGATGGGGTTGGCTAAGCCTGTCTTGGGCACTGGAACGTGTTGTTCCATGGCTAGACATAGTTGTTCGTCCGCGACCAGACTCAGCCTGTACTTCTCTTTGGTCGACCACCTTGGCCTTTCCCTTATTTCGTCTGACTTGAGCACTATCAAC
This sequence comes from Ballota nigra, assembly GCA_947034835.1. Lineage (NCBI taxonomy): Eukaryota > Viridiplantae > Streptophyta > Magnoliopsida > Lamiales > Lamiaceae > Ballota > Ballota nigra. The sequence goes on along the minus strand of OX344729.1, from coordinate 66,949,994 downwards.
TTCTCGCTGCTCGCCCCTGGTAGTCTTGGGCCTAACAACCTCTAGGGACTTGTCCCTTGGCCTTGCTTGTGTTGGCCTAACCTGCTCTTGTTGCCTCTGGAGGGCCTGGAGAGCAGCTATGGTTTTAGCCAACTCGTTGGGGTTGTTCGCCAAAGCCTCCATCTCAGGGGGGAGGTTATGTGTTATGGCTGTATGCTGTGACCTGTTCGCATGTTTTGGGTCACGGTCCTGGTGGTCGGCCGACGTGGCTCGGGTCTGAGACGCTCTCTTCGACAAACGTGATCCTTGGGTCTCTTTAGATTGAGGCATTTCAATTTAAATTACTTCTTAATTTATAAATTGAAGAACACCAAGAACACCAAGAACACTTTTGTTTGTATCTTCAAATATTTCTTGAGATTTCCTTTGAATCTTCAAGTTTTCAACTTGAAGTTCTTGAGTAATCACACTAAACCGAAGGTTCGAACCCTCCTTCTAGCGCCAAATTGTTGGTGAACGAATCTAATCGGGAGGATTAGTGGCTGTTTTAATCCGTTTTTACGTCACCAAACAATAACGTGTGATTGATTACCACCGTAAATGGTAAATCGGGGTTTGGGTTAACGAATTCGGGTAATATGAAGATCGAAATTGAAATAATTTCGTATATGTGTGAGTTTGGGTGAATTTATGTGTGTTTTTAGTCTGAAATTTCAAAATTACATAAATAAGCTGGAGAACAACTATTTATAGAGACTAGCAAGCATGAGGTGTCTAAGACTCTTGGTCTCCCTAGCCTGCATGCTTGACATGTGTCCCTCTGATCTTATCTAAGCTGAACCTTAGTTACAAAGTTTTCTTTGGTCCTTATCTCGGACTCACTGTTGTTCGCCTAGGTCGGCTTAACTGATCTTGTTGGTTCTCCAACTGAAAGTTGTTCGCCTCTTGAGGTTGTACTTTGGAAGTTGCTCGCCTTATGGCTTTGTTCAGCTTGGCTTTGGGATCTTTGTCCTTTGTTCACTTGTACACACCTCCTTGGCTATTTGTTGTATAATATTTTGACCAAGTTGTTCGTCATGTATGACTTCACAGTTGGCTCATTCTTGGTCCCGGGCCTTAATACCTGTTCGCCCATTAGTTGTTCGTCGGGAGAGTTGTTCGTCACTTCATACACCTCCCAGATTGGTTAATGCGCCCAAATCGTGATTTTCTTTGTTTTAGACTTCAATAACTGTTCGCTCCATATCTAGTTGATGTTCGCCTATCAACAACCTCCACCCCCTGTATAACAATTCCAACAACGAATTACAAGACTCAAATCATATTTTTGCCTTTTCTCCATTCTCTCTCCTTGAAATCGCCCTTTCTCCATTCTCTCTCCTTGAAATCAAAATTATCGAAAATATTTGCATCTTCTCGCAGCTTCCACTCTCTTCTCACTGCGACACCAAAGGTGTCATCTTCACCGACGAGCAGGTCACGACGTCGCCTACCCGAACGACAGCTTCACGCAGCCCTCGCTCCTCACGCAACGCTCGCTCCTCACGCAACGCTCGCTCCTCACGCAGCAGCCAGACGACGCATCTCCAGGAATGGCCACACGAAGGAACAAATGAAATTTTGCTTCTTTGTTACTGTGATGGAATTTTGCTTCTTTCTATTTTCGATTTGAGATGAAGAAAATTTGAATACAATATTAAAAAGAAAAGAAAATTGTTTAGCCCCTATTATTTTTTACTTCGATTTGAATTTTATATAGGGCTTAATTAAAACAAATTGTTTAGCCCCCTAGTGATACATAAAAATGTAAAATCATTGTGGATAAAAAAATTAATTAAGGCCATCGCCGGTAGTAACTTCGTTTTGAGTAAGTTCCCATCTTTTGCGCTCCACGGCGGCAAATTGTCTCAGGAGGGTTTTGGGTGAGTTCCCATCTTTTTTTTTTTTTAACGAAATACCCTAACAAATAAATATATGCTATAAGGAAAACAAGGTTAAAATGGTAATTCTACATGTTTTATATGGTGTTAATACATTCTATCAAATACAATATAAAATAGTATGAACCTCTATATTTACAATCTATCAAACACTCATATTAAGCCTCCATATTACATTTCCCTATACTATTTCTACTACATACTATTTTATCTCAATCTACCCTATATAAATAAAAACCCCTATCAAACAGACTCCTAGTGTACATGAGACTGACTCGTTTTGTATTTGATTCGATATCACAATATGACAACTCTGTTTTTCTAAATAAAATGTTGTGTTTAGCCAAGATGGTTGTGGAACTGGGGAAATACGATTACATTCAAGTTGGGTGATGATACATCTTGTGTTTGTGACCGTAGAAGATGTTCAGGGTAAAACATTGTGAGATCATCTTACGATAAAATAGAGTATAAGTTGAGAATAACACATTAGTACTTTAAAAGAGATAGGTGTTAATTTGTGTTAGTTTGTGAACCGTAAGACTGTCTCGCACAAATTTTTGCCTTAGTTACAATTACCTATATTTTTATGAATTTTTAGGTTCGTTTTGATAGTGTAATAATTGTTAGGAACGAAGGTTCCATTGTGTATACTGGGAGGTGGGAGCTGAGAGTGACCAGCTGTCTCCACCAGAGCTTGTTAAACAATTCGAAACCGCCTTAAATGCCAAGCCTCTGGTAACAAACTTCACACATTCTTCTTATTTTATTTCTTGGGCAATCTATGTTTGAGATAAACTCATGTTCTGTTCTTTGTTTATGACTATTTTTAAAGTTTAATTCAAACCAACTATATAATTATAAATGAATATATGTAACGATGGATGGTGATGTTGGTTGTACAAATTGAGAGCTTTGTGAAGATATTGCCAGGGGTTGCGCATGGGTGGTCTACAAGGTACAAGGATGAAGATGTATTTGCTGCGAAGAGTGCTGAGGAGGCACACAAGGACATTCTTGATTCGTTCATTAGCATCTTAATTGAATTTAATATTATAGGCTATATTCATAAAGCATGTGATACATTTTATCTCACATGTGGAGTAATTAAGCATGTGATATATTTTTTCTTATATGTGGAATAATGAGAAGTATTATAAATACCACCTTTCAATTGGTATTAATCAACTGAATTTGGGTAATAAAAGTGTAGGCTTATCAATTTTACTTGATCTTTATTAAACAAAATCAATCTTAACAAATAATGGAATTTGAGGGAAATCAACCGGTATCCCTCCTTTTCAAGGCAAACAAATGGGCTTGGTATACTCACAAATATCAACTTTAAATTTACAATTATATATATAAAAAAAATATTATAGGCTATATTAATCTAATACATCTACTTTTTTTTTAATTCGCCCACTACTTAGAGCCCATTTGTTTGGGATATTGGATAATAAAGCATGTGGTATATTTTACCTCATGTGTGGAATAATAAAGGGTATTATAAATACCACTTCTTAAGTGGTATGTATATTTAGCTAAATTTGAATAGTAAAAGTGCGAGCTCATCAATTTTATTAGGCCTTTAATAAACAAAATCAATCTTAACAAATAATGGAATTCGGGGGAAATCAGCTGACATCCCTATTTTTCAAGACAAACAAATGGGCTTGGTATAGTCACAACTATCAACTTTAAATTTACAATTATATCCAAAAAAAATATATATAACTACCCGATTAAGACAAAAACACACCACATTTAATACACCGCCCTATACCCTCAATTAATTAAGGCGATGATTTGATTTGCAAGTAACTTTTTTACAAATTGCAATTTAATTTCAATTTTGTTAAATAAAACTCAATCTTTACAAATTTTGGCAAATCAAGACAAAATTAAACTTCACATTTATCGATTACGTACTGTATATGATTCAAATGTTTAATCATATCCAGGATATAAATATCATCACAAATGCACTCTATCTCAACTTTTGCTTTTAAAATTTCGTAAATATCTTAGGATATAGAGAAATAAAGTGGAGATCAAAAGAACGCAGATTTGTTGACTCAATTCGTTAGGAATGACTACGTCTGAGGGTGTACCAAACCAGGGGATAATTCCACTATTTGTTGTGTATGAATACGTAGAATATAATGAAACGACCATATTGTCCTCCATTAATTACTTGTTGATGAAGACACAATAATATATTTTCCTTTAATACTCCCCTTTGTGCCGAATCAAAAGAGTGGATGGTGCTTGAATGCTGTCTCGCTAAAACTTTGACAAGTAGCAAGAATCCAATGGGAAATAAATCTTGATCGAAGATTTACAATGCACCTATGTTGAGACTCCCCCTGAAGTCTACACATTTCACATGATACGTACATCTATCAAGTGATTTCAGAAAGTCTACACATCTCAATTCTTTAAGATGTTTCTCAAAGATTGTCTTGGATAATGATTATATAAATAAATCAGTCTCATTTACTTTAGAATTTGAATCTTGAGAAAAATTTATTGTTGCTGGTTATAGAAGACTTTGGTGATATATGCTTTCATATTGTCACATTTGATGTAGCCCAATTTCAGCCATTGAACATAAGAAACTTGTTCTTCATTTATACATATGGCCTCTCCAATGGTGAACTCTAATCACTGCTTCTTTGAACATGTGTGGTGATATATCACTATCAAATACACCTTTGAACTGCTTCATGTAAGACAGTGAACTCTGAATTGTTCGAAGAGGTATCTATAAGAGTTTGATTAGTTGATCTCCATAATATCGTTGTGTTTTCCATGGTAAATTATAACCATTTTGGGAACACTTTATGTGAATCAGAAATATACAAAACCAAAATTTACATCATTTGGTGTATAAGTGTTGGGGGTAGCTTCAATATTTCCTTAAGGTCCACAATTCCATTTGTGGCTTCAATGTTTACTATAATGATATTAGACCCTTGTCAATGAGTTTCCTTTAAGTATCAGATTACATTCCTGATACCATTCCAATGATATTGCGTCGGTCCTAGATGAAATCTAGATAACAAGTTCATTGAGAAAGTAATATATGGTCGAGTGTATTGAGCTAAGTACAATAATGTGCATGTTACTCTTAAGTAGGGAATTTCATCTCCTGATAGCTCTTCGTCATCTTCCTTCAGATGATTTAGATATTTCCTTAAATCCAAACTTCGACCAATCATGAGAGTGCTAATCAGATGCATTGTCCATGTTAATTTGCCTAAACATCTTCTGGACATAGGCAAACTGGTGGATAAGTATTCCACAAACTCCATGTTCTAGTATAAAGTCTAGACAGACTGAGTTTACCCAAGATTCTTTATCTCAAAATTGGATTTTAAATATTCATGGTCCTCTTATTTCTTTAAAAGTACATATTATGTTCATCCATCAACATAAATAATTGCAAATCCGAAACGTATATTTTTTATAAATGCATAGGGTCACTATTCATCGTTCTTGTAAACTATCTCAATCAAGTAGTCACTTAGACGGGTATACCACCTCCGTCTAGATTTATTCAATCAATAAAGTGAGCGTTTCAATCTTATTGCAAAAGCACTCCGTGGTTTAGAGTCACGTGACTTGGATAATAGAAGTCATCAGATACTTATATATCTCTAAATCAAGATCCCCATAGAGATATGTCATAACCACGTTCATAAGTTGCATCTCCAATACTTCGAAAACTTAACTAGGTGATGGAACATTATGACGTCCATTACGAGAGTTTGTTTCCTCATACTCAATCCAGAACGTTGTGAGAAATTTTGCACTATAAGACAAGTTTTATATACCAGGGTCTTATACATCAAAATAGTGTACATCAAAATTTACATTATTAAAAAATATTCCAAGAATATATTAATTCATACTATATTTAATTTTAATTATTGATCAACAGATTTATTAATATTTATTTGTATGATATTTGTATAATTTTTAAAGTAGTGTTTTCATTGTGTATTTTGATATGCTGTTGGAGGAACCGTTCATATCAAACATCAATTTATTTAGCTTTGGAATTGCCTCGGAGAAAGACCTTTAACTATGTCTAAAAATCGACCCATTAACTCATTAAATAAAATATTTCTTAGAGTAACATCTGACTAAGAAAAATCTGGCTTTATTCTTATTTTATTCAAGAGTGGTTTTCTGGGCAAAAATTAAATTAAAATTAAAAATAGCTATAAAGAAAAAATCTAATTGGAGGCGTAGGTCACTGTAAATTCATGCATGTGATGTGAGGCGCAAAAGTCTTCTCTTGTGGCAGTTTTGGTCATCAGTCATCACCATTCCACTTCAACCTTTATCAAAATTATTTGCAACACTTTTGCCATTTTAAAAATCATCCTCATTGTTTCGATATCTAATAAATATGTAAAACATATTAACATAATTTAATTAATATAATTAGAAAAAAGAAAAAGAAAAAAAAAAAACAGGTTCTTTAAGGAATGATTCACGACAAGCTAAGGGGCTCAAAATCCAACTCATCTTTCAGCTATTTGCCAACCAGATGAGGAAAGCCACGGAAGAACACTTATCTTAAAGACAATATTCTATCATTATAAGAAACCTCATTTGGCAGAGCGTGCAAGCAAAACCAACTTTTATTAGTATGTTCAACACAAATATATACCACCATAAGAAAAAATTCGAACACAGACAAAAAGAAAGTTTAATATTCTCATCAGACAACATTCTACAATAAAATCCTAGTCCATTATTAATCTTAGTAATTTACTCACTCCGTCCCAATTTTGTTTTCCCGTTTGACTGTGCGCGGAGTTTAATGCGAGAGTTGAATTTTAGTATTTAAATGAATAAAGTAGTATTGGGAATGATGAATGGTGAATAAAGTAGTAGTTAAATGAATAAAGTAGTATTGAGAATGATGAATGGTGAATAAAGTATTATTTAAATGAATAAATTAGTTTTCATTTTGGGGATGAGAAAATAAAATTGGGACAGACCTTTTTGACAAATGGGAAAACAAAACTGGGACGGAGGGAGTACTATTTTCAAAGGCAACTATCTTCTATTCTATTTCTTAATTTGGATTAATGAGTCCCACAACCAGATCAATTTCCACTTCAAGTCAATATCGCACAAGATAGTAAAACTACTGGGATCCTTCAACTTAGGAGGAAGCGTTTTGTGCACCATAACACTCACCCCTTGGTTCAAATGCACAAGCTCGTGACCATCAACTCTCCTCCTCTTAGCTATCAAGTCTTTCAGGAACTTAACATAATTAGGCATCTGCTCCAAAGCATCATAGAATGGTATGTTGATGTGGAGCTTCTTAAAGACATCGAGAAACTTAGCGAACTTCTCATCTAACTTTTTCTTCATGAACCGCTGCGGATATGGTACCGGAATCACTGATTTTGGTACCCCCCCCATTCATCTCACTCGGTCTCCATCACGTTTCGCTTCACTTCTTTAGCCTTCTTCCACTTGGGTACTCGCTCAATCTCCTCAATCCCTTCATCTTATTTTTCTTTCTCTTTTTGGGTGCCTTCCAACTCAACATCTTCCAATTCCTTCTCATGACCTTCTTTCTTTTCCTCATCCTCTTTCTCGATCTCCCTATGTACTTCCTCCACATCAGCCAGGTAGTGGAGGACCCTCATATTTGGTTCCACTTCTCAATTCGATAGCCTTTAATTGCTCTTTCGGGTTTGTCTCGGGCTTAGATGGATATTTACCCGGCTCTCTAGTTTGTGACTTTGCAATCTGGCTAATCTGGTACTCTATCGAAGTGAACTGCCAGTTATTCTCTTACTGAGCTCTATTGAGTTCCATGTCCCTTCTTTGGAGTTCTTTCTCTTTGATCACTCTTCTTGTTCAACTCTTTCACGTCGTACTCCAAAGAGGACAACCTCTTACTACCCTCTTCCACCTTCTGAAGAATGGCACGTAACATCTCATCAGTGGTAGCACCTCCTTCTCCACCTGGGAGTTTTGCACTTGGATCTACACCTGGCAGTACAATAATTCCTTCTTTTGGGTTGCTATAGGAGAATTTCTCGTTCTTCCTCCATTGATTCTGATTAGGTCCCTGCCCTCCTTGGTATCCTTGATTATTCCTCCACTGATTCTGAGGAGGCTGTGGACCCAGTGGTACAAACGGTTGACCGTAAAGAGGTCTTCCCTGCTGATTCCCACCTTGCTGGTACCCGCCTTGGTTGTAGTTAGGTTTTCCCATGTAGTTGGCCTCCTCTTGCTGGCATGCTGGTTGATCCACTTTCTCACTCATCACATTATTCTGACCACTCAAACTCTGCCCAACCTCCAGATTACTAATCTTCTCCATCATCGCCATCAATAGCTTTCTCGTCCCCTCACTTTCTTCCATCTGATACTCTAGATCTTCTTTCCACTGCCCCGCGTTCTTCAATATGTCTTCGACTATCTGCCTGCACTCAGCTGCATTACAGTTCAAGAATACTCCCTTAGCACATGCATTGAGATGATGTTGATCCTTCTCGCAAGCCCCGCAGCAAAAATAGGCCACAATATCTCCATCATTGTACTCGTGCTGTGGGCACTCAATAAGCATGTTGGAGAATCTCTCCCAAGCCTAACTCAATCCCTCGTTCATTCTCTGCTTGAATGAGGAGATCTCCTTCCTCACCTTCACCTTTCTAGATGGAGGGTAGAAACGCTCAAGAAAAAGACGCTCGAGCTCAGCCCATGTATTCACACCTCCCCCCCCCCCCCCCCGTGGGAGTGTGTTATCATACTACTCCTTAGCTATTCCAGTTAAAGAGAACTGGAATCGTTTGAGCCTCTTTGCATCTTCCGACATCCCATTATAATTAAATATTGAGGCTATCATCAGGAAATTCCTCAAGTGAGTGTGAGGATCATCTTTCCCTACTTCTCCTTTAAATTGATTCTCAACAAACATCTTCAAGATCCCAGGAGATATAGAGAAGTTGTTCGCCTCCACTGGTGGCATATCGACTCCATCATAATATCATTGAGGCTGAGCCTTAAACCTTCTTCGAAATTGCTACACCTGGAGGATCAGCGTTCTACGGAACTTGCTGAGGATAAACTGGTGGTGGAGGGTTATAAGTAGGTGGTGGTGGGTAGTATGGTGGATAGTAGGGTGGATAGGGGTATGGGTAAGGTGGGTTATTATGTTGATAGACAGGGTTGTTGAAAGGATTATTGGGGTTTTGGTTTGGTGCGGGGTTGTTTTGGTTTTGTGGGATCGAGTTTTGATTTTGACTTTTCCCTTTGGGTGCTTGCTTTTGACCATCAACACCCTCAATCCGTTCCACAATCTGATTGAACTTTTCTGCATCTTGATCTAACTCTCCGCCTATCTCCAAATTCATGTCGTCATCACCGGCATTATTCATCCTTCGTTAGAAGGCTATATTTCTTCTGGCTATGGTCTCAGGGTCTAGCTTCGTTCTATCTTCGTTCATTTCTCCATTTGAGCGTGTTTTCATATACCTGAGATACTAAAAGAAATATCAAAACGCAACTGCCTAATAAATAATAAACAGGAAATAAAAGTACTCACTACTAGCTACTAAACTATCTCCAAGTCCTACTCAATGAGCATACATCGCCTTCCCCGGCAACGACGCCATTGACTTGAACGCAAAATACTAGCTTGACTAGTAGTTACCCCACAAGAGTATGAGATCATTGTAGTATGGGAGAGTATAGGGACCAAATATTATCAAACCCAAGGAAAAGTGTGTACACGAGTAAATCCCTGGAAATGTACTTCTCGTAGCTAATATGAATGTAATGTTCGGGTTTAAATCTAACACTAAACTATATTATATTAACTATATGCTATCAATGAAATTAAACTAAATAACTTATGGTTTTAATGCAAATATGATATGATGATACTCGGGATAGAAATTCCTACGTATACTACCGGAGTTGGTACAATAACTAAAATAATCATGATGTGTAAGTAATAATCCTAAGAGTACTAAAACTAGGCAATCAACTTTCCTAATCTAGCACAAGATTGAAAGACTAAAAGCTCAAGAATTAACCCTAATACTTCGTTCTATCAACCTACTTCACAAATCCAATAATCAAATTATATGGGTTGTGCTTAATTATTGAGACCCTAATCTAACTAAGGTGATGCGGTCGTCCTCCCTAAATAAATCGGTAGATAATAAACTCCTTCTAAAACTCTTTCCTTAAGCCTATTCGTTATTAAAGAGTGATACGGTCGTCCTCTCTCTAACAATTTTCGTATTCAATTCCAAGATTATTCGAGAGTTTATTAGAAGCACTCAATAATTAAGAGAATCAAAACTAAACATCACGAATTATTCTAATTACGTACCAACATCATACTTCTACGATTTCATCCTATCCTAAGCATGCAAGGGTTCTAGCCTAACATGGTGGTTTGAATAACAAAAGCAATCACAAGAACGATAATCATAAACATACTTGAATTAACTAAAGAAATAAAAATCATAAACACAAGAACAAATTCAAGTCTAAAAAATATCTTTATAAATCTGAAAAACTAGGTTTAAAAGTCTCAAATACTCAAGTAATCAAAATACGTTCAAAGCAATAATTAAACTAGTGAATTCGTAAACTAGAACCTCGATTACACGATGTAATAAGGTTGATAAACTCTTCAAAGTTCCTTCCCAAGCTCTCTCCTTCAAAAACTATCTAATGGTATCAAAGTGTCCCTCAAAATATGTTTGGAATGGATATTTATAGACTTGGGCTCGAATTAGGCTTTAGTTCCCTTGCGCTCGAGCTGTGCTCACTCGAGTGCCCCGATCTTCCTTTGCAAAAGTAGTGCTTGACCCCCTTTACTCGAGCGCCTGGCGCTCGACCTGATTCCACTCGAGCGTCTAGCGCTCGAGTGGCCTTGACTTCCAGTGCATAAATGGTGCTCGACCTTGAGTGCTCGAGCACTAAGTGCTCGAGCTCTTCCTCCTTTTGGGCTAAATGATACTTTTGCTCGCACGAACTAATACTTTTCGTATTTCTTCAATATCTTCTCAATCGGGAGTCCGTTTGAGTCGATTCAAAGTCCAACGAACTCCCCTTTTCGTCCTCTTTCCTAATATGAGCATAAAAGAGAATTTTTTTTAAGTCTATGAAAATGATATTCAAATAGTTCTAAATACTCATCAAATACGCTCAAAATAAGAACGAATCGGGCTACAAAACACACCAATTTCACGCCCAATCACTGATATACTAAATAAGTTGTAATTAGCATGCTTTGAAAAATGAATAAGTTGTATTGAAAAAATAATGAGAATTGTATTGTAGTTTGAAAGACATTAATCTAATTAGGGAATGGGGCTGACTGAAATTTTTAATTCGCATGCTTTGAAAAAAGAACAAGTTGTATTTAAAGAAAATGAAAATTGTTTTGTATTTAATAGACTTGGCAAACTCTCATATGCACCAAGTGCACGATGCACTCACTCAACAGTTGATATTGTTTACACTGAAAAGTTTGTTACAATTGCACTGAAAAGTATGGTTGAATTACACTGAAAAGTTTACAATGAAAACTGATTTTCAGTATAAACTTTTCAGTGTAATCCAGGTATACTTTTCAGTGTAATTGAAACAAACTTTTCAGTGCAAACAATGTCAATTGTTGAGTAAGTGCACAACATACACCAAGTGCACAAGAGAGTTACTCTTATTAGATAAGTGCATGAGCTTAATTAAAAACTTGAATTGGCAAAAATATAATAAGGGCATCAAGTTCCATCATGATTTAATTCTACGACTTCACAAAAATAATGAACTGTTCAATTGGAGTAGAAGTTGTTGCAATTTCTTTTGTAAATAGATTAATGACAATTTTTTAATGATGAAAATGTGAAATAGATAAATCTGGGTCGTAGGTAATGTAGGCAAATAAGTGAGAAATAATATTAAGATTGAGTTAAATTTTGGATGAAGATAACCTAAAGTTAGAAGTAGACTGATGTTGGGACGATGAATTAGGAGTTTGGGAATTCGGAGGTATTGTAATCAACATCGTGCCAGACAGTTTTTTTAGTCAGATTTGCCTCCTCTAAAAACAATATCGAGATAAAAGGGAAGGAGGGAGAGAGAGGGTTACTCTGGCGAAGTAACGTACCAACACCACTGTAGGCATTTGCAACCGACTGAAGAACGAGGCGATGATTAGATACTGGAGCCCCAACATTCTTGAGTTCATCTTATAAAACTTAAGACGTTGGCAATAAGCGAAGGCGTTGGGAAAATCATCTATATATATTTGTACGAGGGATGTAGTAATAAATGAAGAACATATAAAACAATAAATGCAAAGAGATTTGTCAAGTTCTAGTGTAGGCTTGATCTTAAAGTTAGTGATTTTTTATTAAATATCAAGATGACTCTATTTATAACTCAAATGTATGTCCTTGGGCTGCCCTAAATCTACCCGAGCAGCCCAACCATTTAATGCTTGGGTCGGCCCTACTTTCAAGGTTGTGTCGAATCCCTTTAAGGTTGTAGACTCGGTCCAATACAAGGATGATAAGTGAGAAGTAATGTGTACTTTTCCCCCAAATCGTGGGATTTAGTACTATAAGTATGACCTGCTAACTGGGGTTGTTTCTTGTCCTTAAATGAAATGATTTCCTGACGAAGCGTCTGACACAAATCTTGACGGATAAGATCAGATATGTGACCTCATCGTCATCTTCTCTTTTGAGATGATTGAATGTCGGGCACGTTATTACCTCGTAGCTAGCTCCTCCTATGGGACACCGAGGTCCTATTTTTGACGAGACTCACACCACCATGACCGCTTTTATAGCTAGATAATGTCAATCATGTAGAGGTCTAGAACGGATCTCGGTATGGACCTGGCTCTTCGACTTGAGCAGGTTTTTGTCGGTGGAGAAAATTGGTGACGTGATCCAAACCTGACGAGGTCGTTTGGGACCTCGATCTGTTCATTGGATCTTTCCGGCTACCTCATTCAGCTGGAATTTTTAGCTCCACAAAAATTATGGCTCTAATCTAGGCTACATATAAGGGTCAATGATATAAATACCATATACAAGAGATATCATATAATTACATACATTATATTACCTTAATTATGCGAATGGTGAGATTAAAATTGAAAAGCCGAAGTGCGTGTGTGTGGTGTTTTTTAGAGTTGTGTTAACTAAAATGTTGACAACATGCGCGACAACACAAGACGATTACGAGCAGTTATGAACAGATCTAAGTAGTTCTAAGGAGCGGAAGATTAGAACGCCTTGCAAACGGAATTCAAAATTTATCATAGACTTAAATAAAGTCTATGATGCCTCATGGCGAAAAACTTCACTATAACCATGTAGTGATACAAACAAAGATCTAACATAAGATCTCAAAGTGAAGGTAAGGTGACAATACACCGCCTAAACAGATCTAGGATGACTAGAAAACTGATCACACTCAAACCCTAATCTAGTCTATTTTCGATCCCAATACTGATAGGAGCGTTGCAGCGCTCGACCAGCACAAAAAATAATAGTAACGACCCTTTTACACTAGATGTACTTGAACACTCGATAACGTAGCTCTTGGTTACTACTTCCTGGCTTGTTTCCCCTGGTTTTCCTTCGTCTATCTTCTGGTATTTATAGATGTAGGATCCACCGGAAGTTACAATTACTAGATCAGTTTGGAATGACCTAGAAACAATTTCCTCCACTAACTCCATGATTAAGAATAACCGCCCATGATGTATTTGATCTTCTCACTTGATAACCGCAGCCGCATGAACTGGAACATTCTAGGTCTTCATCCTGCGAACACAACATCAAACACAACAAAGAACAAAAGTGTTAGTGTTAGGAGAAAAGGGCAAATTCAGTAATGTTATCCAGAATGTTGCCTAAACATTTTTTACAACACTAACATAACATTAACAAAAATCAAGATTAATGCTTGGAATTCCTGGAAATCATGATTTGTTACTCGCAAAATTTAGGGTGAATCAGTTTTATAGTATAATATTTAACTATTACTTATATTCACTGATATCATTACATATATTCGCTGATGCCATAAAATCTTATAGTACAATTTTTATTTTTTTTTTGTATTCGGTATCCGTCTCATTGACCGACTAATTTGGGGGACCCATAACCCACCGTCCACTAGCAGGGGGTCCCATTGCAAGTTAGACCTAAGCTCGGTATGGACTGGTTCATCTCAGAAATTTATCACACCTAGTGAGTTTTGAACCTGGGACCTATAGAGCACCACACTCTTAAATCTCAAGCTCTTACCAATATATCAACCCCTAGGGACTTTCGTAGTACAAAATATTAGTATCAGTTAATACATGTAATAATATTAATTTCATAATATGAATAAGTTTCACCAATGACCCACTCTTTGTTATTTAATTCAAATATGGGAAAGACCAGCACAACCTGATTTATCTATTTATTTTATTTACTCTCTGTATTATACATATTTTTAATATTCAATTAATGGGTAGAGCTATTTACCCACACAAAAATACTTTACCCATCTTTTATTTTATTTATTTTTAATAAAAAATACTAGTATACCCTTATATATAGTAAAATAAACATTAATGAATTAAATGTTTTTACTTTTTAAACCCACATAAAGTTTCAACACCACGCACACAAACACGTATACTCACTATATTTTTTGCCCACACAAGTGTTCTTTCACAAACAGTAAAATCATTAAAGAATGAGAAGAAAGAAAACAAAATTATATGCATACAATATTAAATGATATTTATATTTTTCTTCTATGAATTCATTTACAGGTGTAAGGAAATTAAATGGGTCTGCATATGGCGAAAATGAGGGTGAGTGTGCCCTTTTTTTTTTTTTTAATTTAAATTACAAATTAAATTGGTGGGTGTGTATATATTTAGTTGAGTGTTGTAAATAATATTGGGTTATAGTTAAATTTTTTAAGGAGATATACTAAAAAAAAACTAAATTATAACTAAAATATAGAGTGCGTTAAGTTAGAAGTGTGTATACTAAGGGGACGCTTGGTTAACAACTCTTCAATGATAATGAGAATGAAATTGAAAAATAGTGTAATTAGCATGGTTCATGAGAACAAAATCACTACCTCTCCTTCTAAATAAAGTAATCACTTTGATTACTCTATTCTCTTCTTACAATCATCCTCCTCAATCACTCCCCCATTCCTCCACCAACAACCATTTGTTGTCAACTTTTATTTCAAAATTAGGGCATGACACTAGCAATGATGTCACCATTGGAACACTTCTTCCCCTAACATATAATTTTTCTTATGAGGGCATAAATGAAAATAATTTTTCATTCTCAATACCATTGAAGAATTGTTAACCAAGCGCCCCCTAGTAAATTTGTGGAGAAAATATCAAAACTAGTCCTATAACTTAGGTTGTTTCCAATTTTAGTCCTGTAACTTTTTATTTTCTCAATTTTAGTTTTGGAGTTGTCAATTTTTGTCCTGCAACTTTTTATTTTCTCAATTTTAGTCTTGTAATTTTTTATTTTCTCAATTTTAATCCTGGAGTTGTCAATTTTAGTCCTTTATTGCCTCAAAATTATAAAAACTCACTGGAGGAATTTGAAGTTTTTAATTTTCTGGTGAATTGTATACGTGGACTGTCACGTAATAAAAAAAACTGACTGACCCCTCTAGAAAATTGACTGTTACATAATCAATATAGATTTCTGTGAAATTGAGGGCGGATTGGGTTTGATTTTGGTTGGAGCCATTTTTGTTTCCAAACGGGCCAACTATAAATAGATGGTAGATTAATTTTTTGATTATGTGGTAGTCCACGTGTACAATTTGTCGGAAAATAAAAAAAACCTCAATTCTTCCGGTGAGTATTTGAATTTTTATACCAAAAAGGACTAGAATTGAGAAAATAAAAAGTTACAGGACTAAAATTGATAACTTCAGGATTAAAATTGAGAAAATTAAAAGTTACAGAACTTAAATTGGAATCAAACTAAGTTACATGAGTAGTTTTGATATTTTTCCTAAATTTGTGGGTGTGAATTAATAACACACAGTTAATTAATTGATAATTTTATACGATGACCAGGGTGGCTCCAACACAAAAAACAAAATTCTAGTAACGTCTAGAACTGTACTCCATCTTCATTAAAAAAAACAACCCCACCACCACCACCACCCACTCTCATACTCAAACGCACATCTAATCTAATCCAGAGTAAAAATGTCAGGCCCTCAATGCTGTGAAAATCCACCCTCCCTTGACTCCACTAGTGGAAATGGGGTAGTTCAACAATTTGGAGGATTGAGCACATATATTGCAGGCCCTCCTAATGCCAAAGCTGCTGTAATTTTAATCTCAGATATTTTTGGTATACTCTGCTTTTCTTCAAATATATCCCATTATTGATTTTTTAAATTTTTCTTTTTTTTTTGTTGGGCTATATGGGGTTTGTCTTTTGAGTTATGATGCATTTGAACCTTGATTTGGCTTTTACTCTCTACTTCCTTACTTTGATATGAAATAGAATGTTCTGTTGGTCTTCTTTTATGGGGATGTGTTGATTTAGGTGTTCTTCAATATGCTCGCATGCTGATTCGTTATTCAATCTTTTATGGATCTAGAAATAAATGTTACTTTCCCCTTTCAATTATGGAATTTTGCAAGATTTTTATTCACTCAATTGCAATTAAAATTAGAAGAATCAAAATTTTAAATTATATAACAATTGCGTTTTAAATATATTATTTGCAATTAAGCCCTCTAATTTGATGTATTAAAATGCTAAGCTGCTCGTTTGATTTGAAAAATGCAGGATATGAGGCTCCAAATTTGAGGTACCCCTCCAATTGCTTTTATACATGAACATGATTCTTCCTTCTGATTATGTTGCGTACCCAATTGACTAATTCACATATATAACCATTGCCTAGTGCAAGCTTCTTCCATACTCCCTCAATTCTATAATAAATTTTACTTTTTCTTTTTTTTTGTTACACAATCATTTTCATATTTTTAAAATGGAAATAACATTCTTTCACACTATCATTTTATATTCGAATAAAAAATTTTAAAAATTATTTTTCAACATTTAAAAAAATATATTTAAATACATGTAAAATTTAATAAGGAACAGTTGAGTAAGTATAAATTAGTCCACCCTAATTTTAAAAGACAAAGTATAAAATAAAATTGTTTATATATAAACCATTAAAGGGTATTAGTTATTTTTACTAAAAAGTTGTTTTCACTAAATGGTGTTAGTTATTTTCATTGAAGAGTATTAGTGTGTTTGCTGTAAATTAACTAAGACTTTTCAGTTTTAACAACTAATACTCTTCGGTGGAAACACCTAATACTCTTTAATGAAAATAAATAGCACCCTTCAATAATTTATATATGAACCAATTTCCCTCTATACATACCCATTTTAAAATCCCACCCACAATCCCTGAGTATTGAAGATATATTATTTTGTTAGTTTAAATTTGGTATTTAACTTTTTTCCGTTTTCAAATTAAGAGCATGTATAGAGTGAAATTGGTTCATACATAAATCATTAAAGGGTATTGGTTGTTTTCACTAAAAAATATTAGTTGTTTTTGCTGAAGGGCATTAGTTGTTTTCATTGAAGAGTTCTAGTTTGTTTTCACTGAACAACTAAAACTCTTCAGTGTAAACTAGTAATACTCTTCGGTGAAAACAACTATTACTGTTTAGAAAAATTAACTAATATATTAAATAATTCAGGTATGAACCATTTTCATTCCATATTGGTTTCAAATTAAAAATCCACTTAAAATTCCGTCCACAGTAGTCCCACCTTTGTTTATGCGTTTGATATCTTTATTTTTTATAAATTTATCCTCAAAAGTAAGATAAATTACGTAAAAAATTTATTATTATTAAAAAAATTACAGCTCACCCCTCCCCTCGTAAATTACGAATAGGCATATGAATATATTTTTTTTTAATGTATTATATATCATATATGCATAAAAAAAAATTAATTAATTGATGAAATTTTATCATATTCACCCCTTTTGAACAAAATTGTATTGTTAATAGTAAATCTTACGACTCTAATGTAAGACTTCAACAATATAGGAAGATTGCAGACAAAGTTGGTACTGCTGGTTTTTATGTTGTCGTACCTGATTTTTTTCGTGGAGATCCATACGTGCCTGATCAAAAACCTTTGCCTGATTGGAATAAAGAACACGATTCTGTAAGTTATTTCTCTCTAATCATAATTGTCATATTTTTTTAAGTAGATCGAGTGGGATTACATTTCTAAGAGTCCCACTACTAAAACCTCAAAATCCTCTAAATATACCTCATTATTTTAAAGTCAATAATAAACATATATAAAATGATTAAGTTATCATTATATAAATACGGATTTGATATAATGCCCACCGGTGGACATAACTTATATGCCCACTGCGAATGTGATAAAGACACGTAAGCAAATTTAAATAGGGGCCCCACTATTATTTTAATTGATTACTTAAATTTGCTTACGTGTCATTATCACATTCGCGGTGGACATATAAGTCTATGCCCACCGGTGGGCATTATATCAAATCCGTATATAAATATGGTAGATTATATTCTAGGTTTTGTTGACTTTGACTTTAATTTTTTAAGTTATTTAATTTTAAAATTAGTACATTAAATTTAAATTAATTAATTTTTTTTATTTCCCTTTAAATATTTGAGAAATCTAAAAAAATTAGAATTAAAATCTGGAAAATATTTTTAAAAAATTGGCTAAATATTTAAATAATAAAATTATATGAAATTTAGAAACTCAATTAAAAAAATTCTTTAAGATCTGAAAATTAATTTTAAAAAAATTATATCTTCCAAATAATTCAATCATAAATAAAATTCGATTTTTTAAAAATTAGAAATTCAACTAACTTTTAAAAAATAACTAAATTAAAAAACCTGCAAAACTAAATAAATAATAATTAATCTCTAAGTTAATTATTTACGATGATTGAATTGACTTTTATAAAATATTTTTCTGATTTTATTTGACTTTAACCTTTTCTTTTTGAAGTTTTTTATTTGATTTTTTAAGATTAATTTTAATTTTTTAAATATTTTAAAAATTTATTTCATTTTTTATATTTTTTATTAAAAATATTAATTTAATTATATTTTATTTATTTTGTAAGATATTTTTTAAGAAGTTTATTTTATTAATTTATTTTTGTAATTTATATATTTTTGAAAAGTTGGTTATTTTTCAAAATATATTTAATTTCTTAAGAAAAATTGAATTTCGTAGTTAAAAAGTAAAAATAATAAATATTTTTTTCTTGAGAAGGGTGAAAATTATGAGAATATGAAATAGGAAAGTGTTATTTTTTATTTTGATGGGGTAAGGATATTATAGGAATAAAATTGGGTATGTTTAGTAATACATGTTAATTTTTAAATTTTATTGGGGTATGTTTAGTAATTGGGGTGAGTTTAGAGGATTTTGAGATTTGAGTAGTGGGACTCCATTTCTGATTCAAGGACCTTTTTTATTTTTTTGGTAGATTTTTTATGAAAATGGTTTAAAATATGAACCACTATTCAATTTCATAACTTATTATTTAAATCTTGACACTCTTAGTCAAATATTTGATATTTAATTTTTTAATATAATTTTTTAAACTTAAGTAATATAATATTGCATTTTTATGTATTAAATATATATAATTTAAATAATAAGGATGTGCTTGGTTAACAACTCTTCAATGGTAATGGAGATGAAAATTATTTTCCATCTATGCCTCCATAATAAAAATGATATGTTGGTGGAAGAATTGTTACAAAAGTGACTCATACCACAATTTTGTAATAAAAGTAGACAACAAATGGTTCTTGGTAGAGGAATGAGGGATTGAGGAGGAGGATATGATAATCAAAATGGAGTAGTGATTCTCTTATTTAGAAGAGGATGCAGTGATTTTATTCTTATTATTCATCATAGTTACACTAATTTTTCAATCTCATTCTCATTACTATTGAAGAGTTACTAATCAAGCGTCCCCTAAAAATTAATTGTTTCAGATATCACTGAAGAATAATATAATATCACCAACCATGATTCATGATACTCGTAACGTGATTTTTAATACTTTTAGTCATATATTTCATACTTTAAAATCTTTAAAAGTGGTTAATGGGAAATTCATCGTAAACTATTTTTATATAAAACTTTTTCTATCCTTCTACGTGAATAAATAACTTTTGCTTTTACAGGATCAAGCATTTGAAGATGCAAAGCCGGTTATGGAAGCTCTAAAAGGCAAAGGCATGGCCAAGATTGGAGCTGCAGGCTTCTGCTGGGGAGGTTTAGTACATTTTAAATATTTTGTTCTTAAATTTGAGTAGAACAAAAGTTTTAAGCAGTTTCCTCATATTAATTAACAAAAACCCCTAAAAGACCCAAAAATTTGTTTGCTTCATCCAAAATTGCAAATGCGATTAAATAATGATTCCATTACTAACATAGAACAACTAAATTAGGAAACATAATAAAGATAAAAATCATGATCAAATAAACACAATACAGATAGAATCACAACATAATCTTCAACAACTCAATATCCTAATTTAGGAATTTCTTTTTTAATTAAAATGTATTTTTAGGCAAGGGGGCCATGGAACTGGCGAAACACGGTTGTATTCAAGCTGGAGTGCTGCTACATCCTACGTTTGTGGCGGTAGAAGATGTTCTGGGTAAGACATAGTGAGAATTCTTATTTAAAAATTTAAATTTTTAGAAAGATGTGAAATTAATTAATTCATTTATTTATTTTCCATCAGAAACGAAGGTTCCATTATGTATACTCGGAGCTGAGTTTGACCAGTATTGTCCACCAGAGCTTGTGAAACAATTCGAAGCTGCCTTAAACGCCGAACCTGAGGTAACAAACTTCATCCATTGTTCTTGCATGTCTACGAATGCATTTCTTTCTGTTTCTTAGACAATCCATCTTCGATATAAGAGGAAGTTCTGCTTGAAAAGCAGTTTCAATTTAGTATTTGCGTCATACTTACCTTCAAAATGAGAAACTTGTAAAATTGGTCTCGTAACTATTGGGTCCTGATAATTTTAGTCCCACGACAATTGATTTTCATAATAAAAAACTTGTACAATTTTGGTCCTAATTGAGAAAAATTACAAGGTATGATTTCGTCGGAATTCATATGGCGCCAGAATGTAGATGACGTGGCGTCATTTAGTCTAAGTGTCATAATAAAATAAATAGATAAACCTTGCTCACTTATTTTTCCACCATTCCTTTTTTTTTATTTTCATTATTTATTTCCTTATGCCACTTAGGCTATATGATGCCACTGTCATTTTCATTCCAGTGCCACATTGGATTCTTATAAGGGAATGTTCAGCAATTTGGTTAAATTAAGATCAAATTTGTTGTACATTAAAAGTTATGTGATCTAATTACACAAATTAATTGGATGGGGCTAAAATTGTCAAGACCCACTAGTTACGGGACCAATTTTGCAAGTCTCTCTTTAAAACTAAAACGTGATTGTAATGGAGCTCCATGTATCTATTAGGTGATATAACATGGTAAACAAGCTTATTTTCATGTATGAGACAATTTTATACAAGTTTTTGGTCTTGAGATAAACTTGTGCGCCTCTCTCAGATGTAATGATAATGATGTTGTTTGTGCAGATTGATAGCTTTGTGAAGATATTTCTGGGGGTTGCTCATGGGTGGACTACAAGGTACAAGGATGATGATGAAGTTGCTGTAAGGAGCGCTGATGAGGCACAAAAGGACCTTCTTCATTGGTTCATTAAGCATCTTAATTGAATCTTACCAATCTATGGGCCAATTTCTGACTAATCTTTTTTTGTTTGTGATATTAGTCACTCGATTCAATTTTATGGGGGAAAAAGGAATGGGATTTTTATGAAGAACGTTTTGTTTATGACTAGTCTTAATATGTTCCTTAGTTCTGTGAATTGTTCTTGTCCCCACCACAAAAGAATAGAAAACACGTACTAGTAATATATGTTATGGTTTGTCGTCATATTCGTAAGTGGCTCAGCTTGAATACTTGAATCAAATTTGTGTAATCTTGATGTTATAGGGAATAGTAATGGGATTGTCATGAAGAACAATGTTTTTTCTATCAGCCTTATGACTATATATATCTTCGCTCAATCCAATCCAACGATCTAATATTAATAAGACCAAAGATCAATCAATCGTGATGTCTCAAATTTTTTATATATTTTTTGTCTGTAATTTTCATAATGTTTAGAGTAATTCTTGTGTCCACTTGAGTGCATAGTATGCACTTGAATTTTGAAAAAAAAATACCCCATGCAGAAATCAGCAATACCTCAAGAGTTAATCAGCGATACCCCAAGAAGCAATTAGTAATACCCCTGAAAGTAATCGGTAATACCCCAAATGCAAAAGAATATAGTTCGGTTTGTATGTGTGTGTTTTGAAAAAAATTAAAATTGAAGTTATATTTGAGCTTGAAATCCAAGTGCATGCTAGAATTTGTGTAATGTGTTTATTGTTTTTAGACTTATATTTAATTTCAAAAACTTGGTCGTTTTAACAGTGTATTCACGCTTCTTCCCTGCAGTGGCGGAGGGAGGTGGTACATGGGGTTACAAATGTACCCTCAAATTGAAAAATGCCCCCCTCTTATACCCTATTTAAAATAAAATAAAATTATTGTAACATATCTTTGTATATAGGTATTTGTTGGGCTTGAGTGGAACTGTCCCCGTCTTTTTATTGATTTAGAACTTGAGCTTCTTTTACAAGGAGTAAATATTTTGGGCGTAGTTTTAATTCAATATAAAAAACATAAAATGTATCATTTGTAAGGTAAAAGTATGAAAAGTGATACAATATTTTTTCTAAAAAAGTGATAACTTTTCTATAGAAATGTGATACCAGTTACAGGATGAGACGATCTTGTATAAAAAAATTCTTTATTTATTACTCCCTCTGTCCCCTCTTAATCTTCACATTTACTATTTTCTCGTGTTTTAACGAACAAGTTTTTATTAGTATTTAAAATGCTAAAATAATTTTTAAAGTATTTTATAGTAGAGCAGAGATGAATCTATCATACTCTTTCTTAAAAATCACTTTATCATTTCAAATACTAATAAACAACTCGGTCGCTAAAATACAAAAAATAAAAAAAAAAAAAAAAAATAGTGTGGAGATTATTAGGGAATGGAAAGAGTATCTTTCGCACCCCAAATCTATAATCATGTATCCGCCACTGCTTCCTGTATACATTTCTAAAACATTTTCTTGATTTTACATTTATTAAAATTTGGAAAATATGGAAAAATGACAAACACAAATTTTTATTTTTAAAAATATCATCCAATATTTTTCTGTTATAAATATGCCATCGAAAATGGACACACAGGGGACCGTGATGGATATTTTGGTAAAAAAAAAAAAAGATAATATTTTTAAAAATAAAAACTTAAAAGCGACATTTTTCCATATTTCTCTTCAAACTTCTCTTAAGTATATCCACATTCAACTTTACTCTCGCTCCCTCTCATGAAATATATCAAAAATGAATTCGTATCTCATATATAGTTGCCCACTTAATAAGGATAAATTTAATAAAAAAAATTATGTTCCTTAAAATTGTATACAAAACCATGGCAAAGTTTTATATTAAAATTATTCGTGATAAGTTTATCATAAAATTATTTTAAAGTATTATATATTTATTCAGGAGTATCAAAATTTTTATTAGGAGTATAAAAAATTTGAATCAGTGATATTATATTGTAATTGTTGTTGATTCTTTTATCCAATTTTTAATACTCCTGATGATATATTTGGTACTCCTAATTTAATATTTAATATTTTAAAATAATTTCATGATAAACTTATCATAAACTATTTTCACATAAAATTTACTCTTAAACTGTTAGAATAATATGTAAATATTATAGGGCCTTCAAAATTTTAGGTTTAGGGTTTACGATTACCTTAATTAGCTTAACTCTTATATATAAATATATACTCTTGGGAGTCACTCAATACACAATATAATTTTCTCAATCATGTTTTCACGTATCGTTTAACATGATACCAGAGCAATACGGTCTAGGGTTTTCCATTTTGAAATTTAGGGATTGAGAAACCTAGAGTTTAAGGGTGCACAAAGGGGTAGTAGCAGCCGACCATTTTTCGGCCACCACCGGCCATCACCGCCCCCATAGATCGATGCGCCGTCGTCCGACAAACCTTCGCCCGAATTCCTGCCGCCAGCCGGCGCGCGTGTGGCCTACACGCCCCTGCCAGAGTTTTCTGCCGCCGGCGCGTGAGGGCGCGTCCGTCGCCGGAAAATTCTCCAGCAACCACCGTTCGACTCGTCTCGACGTTCCCCATCTGTTTGTGTATCTATTTTGGTCAACATCCTAGTGGTGTGTGATTTTTTTTTTGGGTACAGTTTCGGTCAGTTCCATTTAACTCGTCTTTGTCAAGATCTTTTTGTTGGTGTACCTGTTTGAGTCAGCATCCGTGTGGTGTGTGATTTCGGTTTTGGTACAAATTTGATCCCATGTCATATTTCTGAAATTTCAGTTAGTATTTTGTTGGCTTGATATCTACTATGTCTGAAGAGAATAATTTTGTGGACCGTTGTATAGGTCACTCTGATAATTCCTTCACGATTTCTGCTCGTGAGTATGCAAGGTTGCTGCAACTTCAGAAAAAGAACCAATCACAAGCAAATTTTATCTCTACTATTGCTGAGTCAGATAACTCTAATGCATGTCTTGTTTCCTCATAGACCAAGTGGGTCATTAATTCTAGCGCCACAGATCATATGACAGGTAACTCGAAACTTTTATCTACATTTGACTCACATACTACTCAATTTCCTGTTACTCTAGCTGATGGTTCACAATCTCATGTCATGGGATCGGGAACTATTAACCCAACACCTTCCTTGCCCTTATCATCCGTTCTTAACCTTCCCCACCTCTTATTCAACCTCGTTTCTGTGAGTAAACTTACACGCAACCTTAATTGTAGTGTCACATTTTTTCCTGATTATTGCTTATTTCAGGATCTTGCGACGAAGAGGATCACTGGTAAGGGACATGAATCGGGTGGCCTCTACATCCTTGATACACACCAATCGGTAGTATGCACTGGAACTGTCACTCCCATGGAAGAACATTGTCGGTTAGGTCACCCATCTCTTCCTTTGTTAAAGCATATGTGTCCACAGTTCTCTAAGTTGTCATCTCTAGATTGTGAGTTGTCATTTTTCTAAACACCATCGTGTTAGTTTAAGTCCTCGAGTCAATAAACGAGCAAGTGCTCCCTTTGAGTTACTACACTCTGATGTTTGGGGTCCTTGTCCCATCACTTTGAAACCTGAATTTTGTTATTTTGTCACCTTTGTTGATGACTATTCTCGTATGACCTGGTTATATTTGATGAAGAATCGTTCTGAGGTATTTACACAGTTTTCTGCCTTTTGTGTTGAGATTAAGACTCGGTTTGGTGTGTCTGTGAAAACTTTGCGAAGTGATATTGCTAAGGAATATTTGTCTGACACATTTCATCATTATATGATGCAAAATGGTATTCTTCATCAAACCTCTTGTGTTGACACACCATCTCAAAATGGCGTGGCCGAAGAAAAAATAAGCATCTTTTTGAAACAACTAGAGCTTTGTTATTTAACATGGCAATTCCTAAACACTTTTGGGTTGATGCTGTCTCTACTACTTGCTTTTTCATCAATCGCATGTCTTCTTCCATTTTTCGTGGTCAGTCACCCTTTCATGTCCTGTTTCCATCCAGTCTAAGTTTCTTATTGAGCCTAAAATATTTGGTTGCACTTGTTTTGTTCGGGATGTTCGGCCTCACTTCATAAAACTCAATCCCAAGTCTTTGAAGTGCATTTTTTGGGCTATTCTCGGGTACAAAAGGGGTATCGGTGTTTCTGTCCTAACCTCAGTAAATATCTCGTATTTGCTGATATCTTCTTTTCTGAACATACACCTTTCTCACATTCCTCTCCTCCTCCCACTGAGGGGAAGGATACAGACTTTCTAGTTTATATAGTACTTCCAGTAGTCATTTCTCCACCTGAGTCCACTAGACCCTCTATCCTCCATACATACTCGCGTCGACTGCAACCGTCTTCCCCTACTAGTGCTGATTTAGTTCCCGAACCACCAGTTTCATGTCCCGATGAACCAGTATCTTCGTCGGCAAATCCTCCTTCAAGTGATGATCTATCTATTGCCCTTCGAAAATGTAAACGTTCTTGCACTTATCCCATTTCCTCTTTCGTTTCCTATGATCACCTGTCACATTCTTCTCAAGCTTTGATTTCATCACTTGAGGTTGTTCCTAAAAATGTTCATCAAGCTTTGTCCCATTCTGGATGGTGTAATGTCATGATTGAGAAAATGCATGCATTAGATTCTACTGGTACTTGGGCATTGGTGGATCTTCCTGAAGGTAAACGACCTATTGGCTGCAAATGAGTGTTTACTATCAAAGTCAATCCTGATGGATTTGTTGCTCGCCTAAAGGCTCGTCTTGTTGCTAAAGGATATGCTCAAATTTATGAGTCTTTTTATACTTTTTCTCCTGTTGCCAAACTCACCTCGATTAGACTTTTGATTTCGTTGGCACCTACTCACCACTGGCCTTTACACCAGTTGGATATCAAGAATGCATTCCTTCATGGTGATCTTGTTAACAATATTTATATGGAGCAACCACCTGGATTTGTTGCTTAGGGGAAAAACGATAAGGTATGTTGTTGGTCCCGGTACAAGACTGAGAAATATGTGTATGAGGGGGGGGGGGGGGAAAACACGTATACAAATTTTTCTGACTTTCAAACTGACTGAGTCCCCTTAACTTAGAGTGGTATAGAACTCAGGGTTGATAACACACCTACTAACTGCACTGAGTGCTGGTCAGTTGGTAAACTATCAACTTGAGTTCAGTGCGGAAATGCGTGAGCCCTGAAAGTTTATAGTCTTGTTAAAGTTTGCTTTCTGAAAACTTGATTACTCTTTTCTGAAATGGTGATTAGAAGGGCATTGCTCAGTTTAGCGATTAGACTGATTGATTCAAGCCTGATAAACAATGCAATGAATGACTTAATGAATGAACAGTTAAGAACATTTATCAAAGCAATAAAGAACACAAGGAAGTAACATGGTTCAGAGACTCAAGCTCCTACGTCCACGGTCCTGATTTAACAGGAGAATCCATTAAGGATTGACTTTTTTTTAACGTGCCAAGGTGCACCAGAATCAGCTAAACGCACTGACCCTTACTTCCTCCTTCTAACTCACTGACTAACCTCAACCAACAAACTTGACTAGAGGGTTTTGGTTTCAGTATAGGTTTCCAACTAAGGATTGTGATTATCCTTACAAGACTAAGCTATGCTAAGGATGGATCATCACTTCTAAGTTTATGATATTACAATGAACGCTCAGTGGAATACATAATAACTCTCTTTGCTAAGAAATACTTGGAAAATTTAGGATGTTTCTAGTGCTTCTTACTAACGCTGTATGCTTGAGAGTTTGAGTAATTTTGGGCTTGGAAATTTCCCGTAACCTTGAATGGGTTCAAGGCCTTCTGTATTTATAGATGAATTTGAAAACTATCCGTTGGAAGAGATGGATTAGGTAATTGCATTTAATGCTCCATTTAATGCTTGCCCATTGAAAGATGCAGTCTGTACTCAGTCTTCATGTTAGGTCCGTACGTGCATGTCTTTCATGGATTAGTCCACGTCATCAGGTTGGTGAGAATGCAAGAACGCATTCCTATGCTCCAGGCTTGTCTTATTAAGTTCTTTTTATCTCAAGCACAACGGTCTTGTCCTGACGTTGACATTCTTTTTGCATTGCTTGGCCATACTCCAAGTCTTTTCCCATTACTCAGTGTCATCCTGTTCCCTTCAGGACTGAGTTAGTAATGACCTTAGGGTCATACTCTTCATCACTAACACTTACTCAGCCAGCTTAGAGAGACTGTCGTAAGCTCAGGATGGTGCTCTGTGTCTTCAGGCTTTAGTCTTGATTGTCATCAATGATTACTCATCTCATTGAGTTCCTGTGAAGTGTAAAATATCTAAGTACAAATCTAACCGAGACTAGCCTGACCACTAAGGCAGGTCATCTTTTCAGGGGTTTTGGGATCTAATCAAAACTGACATTGTCCCAACAATTTCCCCCTTTTTGATGATGCCAAAACACTGAAAAGATCTTCAAAACACTTAGAGGAAAATCAAAGTCCTATCTATAAGATAAGTCAGTGTTAGAGCAATTCTTGATAAAGTACAGAATTTAAATAACAGCCAAAAAGACAATGAGTTTTTGTCTGTGGGCAAAGTAATAGATTTCATTGATAATATGAGAATTGAGTACAATGAATTAATCTATTACAAGAGGTTGTGAACACCTAAACTAATCTCATTTCAGGCTTGAGTCCATAACCAGCATAGACTCTGACCTTCAGCTCATCAACTCTCTTAGGTTGGTTCACATATCCTTCAACTTTAGCAATCTTCAACACTTCAGTCATAATCGCATTCGTACCATGCTTGTTTGTTCCAAGGATTAGAGGTGGTGGTCGAGCAATGAACTCAGGAGCCTTCACTTGGACATTGGCTGCGTCAGCTTCCTCCAAGATCTTCTGAATGAGTGCAGGATGATTGTCCATCATGTAGTCAGTGAAGTGCGCATTGATGTCTTCAGTGTCGCCCCATTTCTTCACTACGTACCAGAGTCTGACGAACTCATCCCTTGCATCAACCCAAAACTCTTTTAAAGTCTCTGAGATGATTTCATCGACAAGAGCTTCCCTCAGTGTTACCTCCGGCTTCCTGACTTGAAGAATTGTTGATTTCCTGGCTGTTTGCCTCTTTCTGTACTTCCTTGGCTCAGGCTTCGCCTTCTTCCTCCTTAGCATACTCAAAATCCCATCATCCAACTCCCTTTGTTGAAGTTCAGTCAGCTCTGAAAGCTTTTCAACTTTCTTCTCAAGGATGCACATCTTTTCTTTTTCAGCAATCTCTGTCCTGCGCTGAGCCCCACTCTTCTCATGGGGCAGACCCCAAGCTTCTTCGCACAAGGATGCCACTTCATTGGTATCTAAGGAAATCAGATTCTTCCTTGTGCTAAGAGGTGAACGCTCTGAGCTTCCTTCAGGGATGGATGAAAGTTGAGCTTGAACTTGTTCTCCCGAAGGGTCATTAGCCTTTGCCACTGCAACCAACCTCGCTGACTTTCTTGGAGTAGACTGAGCCTCCGATGCCTCAGGGAGGGATATTTTCTTCTTTTCTTCCCCCTTTTTGGCATCATCCTTGGCCTGAGGCAGAGCCTCCCTGAGGACCTCCTGCCCTTTGTTGACAATGAAAGTTGCTAGGGACTGAACCTCCAGCACAACTTCCTTCAACATGTCCACCCCATTAGCAATCTGTGAACGAAACACTGGCTATGGTAGCCTCCACCTTCTTTCCAAAAATCTCCATGTTGGTATGGAGTTTCTCCTCAGCCCGAGTGATCCTGGCCTCCACCTTTCCAGTCTCCTCACTGATCCGGTTGGCTTCTGAAATGATTCGAGCAGACTCCTGAGCTGCTTTGGCCAATCCCTGAGTGACACTCTCAGAGATTTGAGCAATCTTCCCTGTCTCCAGTGCCAGCTTGGCCACTGAGTCATTTAGGGCCCGAGTGAAGAGCTCTCCAGCCTGACTCGCCAGATGCTCCACTGCCTTAGTTAATCTTTGCTCTAGTTTCTCTTCGAGCAGAGTTAGGGTCTGCTTGAACTGCTTCTTCATCTTCCTCCTCTCCTGCCTCACTGACTTAGAAGTACTAACCATAGTCTTCTTCAGTGCGGTAAGCTCCTTATTGGCGAGAGTGTTGTAGACTGACTTGGTCCACCGGATATGCTTACGGAGAGCCTTGACTACTTCTTCTTTCTCTTCCCTGATCCTCTGGATCTCTTCCCTGAGCTCAGCCAAGTTCTCCATTGTCTTTTTTTGATTTACCTCAATGATGCTGGTAAAGTTGCCTCTCCGGATGTCAGTGATGACCACTTCATCATTAGCCTCTTCCTCCTCTGTCATTGGCTGCTTTCCCTTGTCAGCCCCTGCAGCATCAGTCCCCTCTTCAAGGTGCACTGAAGGCAGTTGTTGAGTGGTCAAAGCCGCCTGCTCAGGCACAGCTGAGCCATCTCGAACTTCGGGTAAGATACCCTCAGAACTAGGAGTCTCCTTTGGTGCCTCCACATCATCCTTCATTGCCTCAGGGCAGGGAATCCCTTCACAGGCAGATGTGTCATTGGCAGATGAACCAACCTTGTTGGTCTCATCAACTGCTCCACCCTTGGACGCAGTCCCTGAATCACCTCCCCCCTGAGCACTAGGCTCAGAGTTCACTGCATCTATCTCCTTCGCAGTTTCCTCCACTTTCTTCTCATCTACTCCGCCCTGAGTATCATCATCCTCCTCATCATCCTTGGGCTCATCCTCGAAGTCCTCCTTCATGCCAGCCTTCATTCTATCCACAAGTTGCTTTAGATTCTCGAAGTATAGCAACTGCAGCCAACTGGTGATCTGGAAATATGAGCACAGTCTGGCTTCCTCCTTCTCCCAGTGCTCCCAACCTCTGGCATCGACAAGCATATGCTGCTCCTGCATATTGGATTGCTTGAAGTCGAGCCAGACTTTGAGCTCAATGACATTGGAGCATAACTCCCTGTATCTGTGCAAGCTGGGCCAGCACTTCGATGCCCACTCACAGGCGTTCACCCTGAGTGTATTCTCATACATACCACCCATTAACCCGACATCCAGCTCCTCCTCCTCCGCCATATCAAGAAACTCATCATCTAAATCTCCCGCGGTAGTGGTTTTTGGGCAGTCCTTGGGGTTGGGGTAAGACGGGAAGTCTTCAGGATTGGGTGTGGAAGTGTTTGACTCTGGGTTATGGTCAGGCTCAGTGGTGGGTGAATTTATGGGGTCTAACTCATTTTGGGTTGGGGTGAGGTCAGGATTTGATGAGGGTGGAGTAGGATCAGTTGGGTGAGAGGTTTGATCAGGGTGGGATGGGGTAGGCTCAGTGATGGGTGAGGTTGAAGGTTGGGGTTCAGTGGGGTTGGGCTCAGGTTGCAGTATTTCTGCGGTGTTGATCGTCTCCCTGACTTGTTCTAAGTCAGAGGCTCATGGAGAGCTTGACTCCTCCCTGACATGGCTAATCTCCTTCAGCACCTTCTTGGGAGACCCCTTTAGACCCTTCCTCAACCTCTTCAGTGGCCTTGCCACTATCTCTTCACCTTCTCCACTGGCTTCATCGGCCGTCTCCTCAGCCTCTGAATTGGCCTTCTTGGAGAGTTTCTCAGCCCCCTTCTTCACACCCTTAGTCGTGGCCTTTGCCTTTAGCACCACCTTCAGGCTGGCTCTCTTCTCCTCCTGAGCCTTCTCCGCCTCAGCTTTCTCCTTCTCCCTCTCTGCGGCAACCTTAGCCTCCACCTCCTTGTTCTTGTCAAACAACTCATCCACCTTCTCGAGCAGGCTTGTTACCACCTTCTTGTCTTTCTCTGCAGGCTTCTTCTTCTGACCCCTCTGAGGTGTATTAGGGGCAGTCAGTCCCAAAATTGCATATGTATCACCCTCAGTGGTGAACATAATCTTCTTTGGAGAGAGGTCATCCTCCAGATCAAAAGTATAGCCCTGACAGGCTTCAGCAATCTGCAGGGACAGCCTGGTCCCAAAAGGAAGAATGGCACCTACTGTGGTGTGCTTCTTCTCCTCACCTCTCTTCAATTTATTCAGGCCAGCCTGAGTGATCTGGTCAATGAAAAATTGCTCCCAGTTTGCCTCAACGCCGTCCACCAAGGCTCCCATGATCCTCAGTTTGGGCAGGCTCAGCTGTTCGTGGGACCCAACAGTGCCCATGATCATTTTCGAGACCACATCGATCATGGCACGATACTCAGGCTTGAGAGTATCCTTATGCTGCCTCGCCTTGAACTCGGAAGAGCCTGACTTCGTCCACTGCTTCAGCAACTCTCCTTCCTTGTTCTCCATATAGGTTTTGGGATTGATCCATTTGCACAGCAGCCCAAACACCTCCTTCACCGCCTTCCGGAGGTCAATGTCACGAGATTCTTCATTGTACAGATTCTCCCCCTCCTTGTTTTTCTCCCCAGTTGGCACCAGTACAGTCACCCTCGTGAACAACTCACCCTTGCGAGTGAAGAAGTTCAAATATGTCTCCACAACTGCCTTGGGAAGCACAGAGGTGGGTCTCCTTGTGAAGTACTTCTCCATACGGGCCCTGAAGATCCAGTCGAAGACAGGTTGGATTTCCTTGACATTGGTACAAGCTCCTTCCATGGTGATGATATGCTTGATGTTCACCAGCTTGTTCTTGACAACATCAGAGATATTATCAGTAGTACAGGCGGTTTCAAGAAAAGCCATTGAGTGAAATTTTGAGAAAATTGCAAAAGATTAATTTGAACGAGAGAATGTTCAGTGTGCGCTGTGAGTTTTGTGTTTGCGTAAATTTCTCAAATGGCTCCTTTGATTGATATGATATTAATCTCAAACGTGGGGTTGAGATTAATCCTGAATTTGAAAGATTTTGAAATGAAGGGCCAAGATTAATCTCAGCATCAATCATTTCCCAAGTCAGTCATATTCCGTATAAAACAGACACGTATATGAAAAAGTAACTGTGTGCATTAAATGCTCCGACACGCATGGGTTTAAATATAAAAAGGCATGTTTTAATAAAAACGGTCAGCATTTAATGAAGATTTTCAGGACGAAGGACTCAGTGAGACGCTTCAAATTCACAAGAGTCGGGATTGAACCCTGTTGGTCCCAAAATGGTTATCCAGCGGAAAGCGTTTTGAGTTTATTTTTAATGAAAACCCAATTTATAAATTAAGTACTAAAATTGAAATGCAGAAATCTAAATTGCAGAAAAGTAAATAACACCGGAATTTATAGTGGTTCGGATATAACGATCCTACGTCCACTCTCCCTTTCTCCAAAGGGGACTTTCTCTTTCTCCAACCAACTAACTCACGAACCACTGGAATTGCGAAGTACCAGCTCCTTCGTACAACAACTTACAACAACCTTTCAAGATGAACAGGTTAATTATAAGTTCCAACTGAAACTCCTAAAGAGTGTATAAACGTTAATGAACAAGGTGAGTGTTTGGAAGAGTTCGTGTGTGCTTTGTGTGCTCTCGCGCGACTCTTTTCTAATGAACTAATCCAAGCACTCCTATTTATAGTTGTGAATTAACTAGCCGTTGGAAGCTAGAAATTCAAACAACCATAATTGGAGGGATATAATCAATCAAAGATTGAGATTATATTGATTGATTAGTTGACTTTCAATCAAGCAATCAATCAATCAGATCCTCCATCAGTTGACTCTCCAGATTGCCTTCTTCTCAATCATAGACACTCCAAGATCTCCTTGTCTCCAGATTACACGCAGCCTCTAAGGTGGGTGAACTAATCCGTCTCCCTCATCTGGTCAGGTCTCGTCTGGTCTGGTCTCATCTGGTCAGGTAACACTTCTGCTCTGAACCTCATCTGGGAGAGGTCTTCTGGTCAGACTCCTCTGGCAGATTCCTCTGGCCAGGCTCCTCTGGCAGACTCCTCTGGTCAGGCTCCTCTGGTCAGACTCCTCTGGTCAGGCTCCTCTGGCAGACTCCTCTGGTCAGACTCCTCTGGACCTCATCTGCTCTGGTGACTCTTCTGCTCTGGTCTGGACACCTCATCTCATCTGGTCACCTTCTCTGGTCACCTCATCTGGTCACCTCATCTGGTACCTCTCATCTGGTCACCTCATCTGGTCTGCACAGATTTCTTCCCCCTTAACCAAAGACCTATTCTAGACCAAGACTAATCTGTAGCTGACTAACAGGTTCAGCTAGTCCTATTACAAGTTCTTGTTTTAACATCTTCAAAATATCTAATCTATATCCTAACAATTTCCCCCTTTTTGATGATGTTAAAACTGGAAGAACTTTAAATAAAACAAGGCAAGAGAAATTTAAAGTATCTAAATAGAGATTTTAGCAGGCTGGGTCAACTGATCTTCCCCCTCAAAGTATGCTCAGCTGATATTGGGGCAAAACATCAGCTGGTCTTCTTGTGTATCTGCAGGCAATCAACTTTTTGGTACCCTACTGGGTCCAGGGGGGTTAGCACAATATTTAGGAAGCCACAAGAATAGATCATCCCTTTTTGAATTAGGTGATCTTATCTTTCTTCCATACATATCCACAAAAACACACTCAACAAAAGAACCTTTGACATGGTTATTTCTTCTAGAGGCTCTTCTTCTCTGATTAGCTTGTCCAGTAGAAGGAATAACTTGTCTTAAAGCAACAGACTTGAAATTCTTTTGATAAGGATAAGTCTTACAAGAACCATCAAAGGTTCCAGCTGGTCTGGCAAATGACTTGAAAGTCCTCTGCAGGTGAGTAGGAGTCATCTGGTTCTGCTTCTTTTGAGAAGATCCAGACTGTCTTCTACTCTGCTGGCCTGGCTGAGGTATTTTATTCTGGGTATAACCCTTCTTAAATTTCCTCCTCTGCCTTTTGGGTTTTTGAGTTTCAGTACTCATCTGCCCATTAGGCTGAGTTGCCTGGTCAGCTGGCCTTTTACCTTTATCAATAAAATTACTAGTCTGTTCTTCTTTCTGAACATGTGAGGATTCAGGTTTAGTATAACCAAGGCCTGTTTTATCATGCTCTCTTTGAGATGAGGCAGCTATATGTGACACAGCATTATTTGCTATAGTCAGCTGCTCCACTCTCATCTTGAGCTTGTCCTCACTTTCTCTTACAATTTTGTTTTGATGGAAGAGTTCATCGAACTTAGCTTTCAGCAGAGTATATTCATTATCTTTCTCAATGTTTTCACCAAGCAACTTTTCTATCAGCTTAGTTTGTTCATCACATCTAGTTTTCAAGTCAGTGGACTCTTCTACCAGTGTTTGAACCTGTTCAGCTGGTAGATCAGTTGGGTTGCCAAAACATTGTGAAAGCTTCTGATTTTCTGCTTTCAACTTTGTGTTCTCTTCTTCCAATTTTTGACAAAGTTGTATAGAAGATTGGAGATCTAATAGCATCTTCTGCATATCAGACTCCTCTGATTGTTCAGAAAAAGAAGAAGATGAAAAAGAAGAGGGAGTTCGATCACATACCTCGTCTGTTACCAGACATATCTCTTCGTCTGGTCCAAAATTTGATGATGAACCAGAAGTGGATACCTCATCTTCCTCATCTGCTAGGCCTCTTTTGGAGAAACTCCTAGTGTTTCTTTTACTGCTTCTGTTTGAGCCCATTTCTGCAAAAAATTGTTAGCACAACAGATATTTGGGTTTTCAAAAAAATAGATCTGCCCTGGTGACCACCGAGATAATTTCAAAACAGTGGTCTGTAGGACACACTGCTCTGATACCACTTGTTGGTCCCAAAATGGTTATCCAGCGGAAAGCGTTTTGAGTTTATTTTTAATGAAAACCCAATTTATAAATTAAGTACTAAAATTGAAATGCAGAAATCTAAATTGCAGAAAAGTAAATAACACCGGAATTTATAGTGGTTCGGATATAACGATCCTACGTCCACTCTCCCTTTCTCCAAAGGGGACTTTCTCTTTCTCCAACCAACTAACTCACGAACCACTGGAATTGCGAAGTACCAGCTCCTTCGTACAACAACTTACAACAACCTTTCAAGATGAACAGGTTAATTATAAGTTCCAACTGAAACTCCTAAAGAGTGTATAAACGTTAATGAACAAGGTGAGTGTTTGGAAGAGTTCGTGTGTGCTTTGTGTGCTCTCGCGCGACTCTTTTCTAATGAACTAATCCAAGCACTCCTATTTATAGTTGTGAATTAACTAGCCGTTGGAAGCTAGAAATTCAAACAACCATAATTGGAGGGATATAATCAATCAAAGATTGAGATTATATTGATTGATTAGTTGACTTTCAATCAAGCAATCAATCAATCAGATCCTCCATCAGTTGACTCTCCAAATTGCCTTCTTCTCAATCATAGACACTCCAAGATCTCCTTGTCTCCAGATTACACGCAGCCTCTAAGGTGGGTGAACTAATCCGTCTCCCTCATCTGGTTAGGTCTGGTCTGGTCTGGTCTCATCTGGTCGGGTAACACTTCTGCTCTGAACCTCATCTGGGAGAGGTCTTCTGGTCAGACTCCTCTGGCAGATTCCTCTGGCCAGGCTCCTCTGGCAGACTCCTCTGGTCAGGCTCCTCTGGTCAGACTCCTCTGGTCAGGCTCCTCTGGCAGACTCCTCTGGTCAGACTCCTCTGGACCTCATCTGCTCTGGTGACTCTTCTGCTCTGGTCTGGACACCTCATCTCATCTGGTCACCTTCTCTGGTCACCTCATCTGGTCACCTCATCTGGTACCTCTCATCTGGTCACCTCATCTGGTCTGCACAGATTTCTTCCCCCTTAACCAAAGACCTATTCTAGACCAAGACTAATCTGTAGCTGACTAACAGGTTCAGCTAGTCCTATTACAAGTTCTTGTTTTAACATCTTCAAAACATCTATTCTATATCCTAACAAACCCATACCCGTCAGGGAGATATTGTAGCACCCTTATACCACGTTGAGTCGAGTCTGGCCTGAGTTCCCCCTAGATCCTACACTGACTGCTCTCCCTGATCTAAGTGACCTAACTCCACTGATAGTTCCATAAACCTTGCTTCAGCCAAAGGCTTAGTCAAGATGTCAGCTCTCTGTCTGTCAGTGTGAATTTTCTCCATCCTAATGTCCTTTTTCTCTACATGATCTCAAATGAAGTGATGTCTAATATCCACATGCTTGCACCTTGTGTGAAGCACTGGGTTCTGAGTGATTACTATAGCACTATTGTTGTCACAATAGATTGGAACCTCATTAACAAATACTTGGTCGTCCCTCAATTGTTGCCTCAACCATAAAATCTGAGCACAACAACTACCTGCAACCATATACTCAGCCTCAGTTGTGGATGTCGCCACTGAATTTTATTTCTTACTAAACCACGAGATCAACTTACTCCCCAAAAACTGATATGTCCCTAACGTGGATTTCCTATCAATCCTGCAACCTCCATAATCTGCATCTGAATAACCAGTCAGTTTTAAGTTATCATCTGAAGGATACCATAGTCCCATATTAATTGTCCTTTTCAAACACTTGAGTATCCTCTTAGCAGCCTCCAAATGACTTCTCTTGGGGTTAGACTGATACCTAGCACACACACCAACTGCAAAAGTAATGTTAGGCCTACTTGCAGTCAGGTACAATAATGATCCAATCAGCCCTCGGTACTCAATCTGGTTCACTGAAGCTCCTTCAATGTCAGGATCAATCTTCCAATTGGTGTTCATTGGGATCCTGGCCAGATTGCAATTCTGAACTCCAAACTTCTGAATCAAGTCTCTTGATCCCTTGATCAGTCTGCTTGACCTGCAATCCTAAAAAGAAGTTCATCTCTCCCATTATTGACATCTCAACTTTACCAGTCATCAATTTAGAGAATTTCTCACAGAGCTGATGATTTGGTGATCCAAATATTATGTCATCCACATAAATCTGGACCAAGAGAATGTCATCACCTTTAGTGATCCTGAACAAAGTCCTATCCACGGTTCCCTTCCTGAACCCGTGGTCAATCAGGAATTGAGAGAGGGTAGCATACCAAGCTCTAGGAGCTTGCTTAAGTCCATAGAGTGCTTTCTTAAAATGGTATACTCTATCTCCAACCTCAAACCCGAGAGATTGTTCAACATATACCTCTTCATGAGTACACCATTCAGGAAGGCACTCTTGACATCCATTTGATACACCTTAAACTTCTTGTATGTTGCATATGCAAGGAACAACCTGATAGCTTCCAACCTAGACACTGGAGCAAAAGACTCGTCATAATCTATTCCTTGACAATACCCCTTTGCAACCAGTGTTGCCTTGTTCCTTACTACAACACCATTCTCATCCTTCTTGTTTTTGAAGACCCACTTGGTACCAATAACACCTTGATGCCTAGGTCTATCTACCAGTTCCCAAACCTGATTCCTTGTGAACTGATTCAACTCTTCTTGCATGGCTATGATCCAGTTCGAGTCAGTGAGAGCTTCTTCAATATTCTGAGGCTCTTGCTCAGAGAGAAAGTAACAGAACAATGCGCTCTCACCATGGAACCGTCTGGTCCTGACTCCCTCAGTTGGATCACCAATGACCTGGTCAATGGGATGATTCTCTAACCATGTTCTCTTTCCTGGAGTTGTTCCTAAAGTACCTGCAATGTTAGTATCTACAGGTTCATAAAATTCAGGATATTGAACAGAAGGGAATGATCCTGAGTCTATACCAAAAGGATTTACCAACTCAATGTCAGGGACATCGATTCCCACTTGATGAGGTAACTCAGGAACCATCTCAGCTGCGACCGCATCTTCATAGACGGTACTTACCTCAGGTTGAGCCTGTTCCCCAGTCTGAGGCTCAACTGTCCCTAATGCGCTGGGATTAGGAGCAGCTCTTGAGTTATCTTCCTGATCATCGTCATTATCCCATATTGGAATTGCCACAATTTTGACCTTTGGATTAGGTTGATTCTTTAAGTTCAACCTTGTCACTCTCCTTGTGACCTCCTCAGTGTCAGGATCCAACACTCTTATCCTAGACTCAGTAACAGATTCATCAAACACAACATGTGGTGATTCTTCCACAACGAGGGTTCTACAGTTGTAAACCCTGAAGGCTTTACTGACTTCAAAATATCCTAAGAATATTCCTTCATCAGATTTGTTATCAAAGGCTTTCAACTGGGTCTTCCCATTGTTGAGGATGAAACACTTGCAACCAAAAATATGGAAATAAGAGATACGAGGCTTCCTCTTGTTCCATGTCTCATATGGGGTCTATGCATATTGTTTGTTCAGCATGGATCTGTTCTGAGTGTAGCATGCAGTGTTGATTGCCTCAGCCCAAAACTTCTTGGGCAATCCTGACTCAGCCAGCATGGTTCTGGCAGCTTCCTTCAGTGTCATGTTCCTCCTTTCAACGATACCATTTTATTGTGGGGTTCTAGCTGCAGAAGTCTCATGAGCAATACCAAGTTCATTACAGAAATCAGAAATATATGAATTTATAAATTCAGTGCCCTTGTCAGATCTGATCTTAGTAATGGACCGATTCTTCTCATTGCTGAGTCTCCTGAGCAACTCTGGAAGCTTCACCTGTGTTTCCTTTTTATTCAACAAGAAAATAACCCAAGTATATCTAGAATAATCATCAATAACCACAAGGGTATACTTTCTACCATTCATACTCACAGGTGTTACAGGGCCGAATAAATCCATGTGTAAGAGCTGAAGAACTCTGTCAGTGGAGAAGGAAGCTTTCTCTTTGAATGATGCTCTAGTCTGTTTCCCTTCCTGACAAGCCTTGCACACATGATCCTTGCTAATTAAGTAAACCTTCTACAAGAGAAAGTCTAGAGATTTTGTTAAGAATCTTGAAGTTCAGGTGGTTTAACCGTTTATGCCATAACCAACTGAGCTCTGAAGAGCTTTTAGCAACAAGACAAGTATTAGGAATAGTGCTGCTCCAATCAGCTAAATAAACATTACCTTTTCTAATACCTGATAGAAGCACTTGTGTTGATTTGTCCTTACTGAACATGTATTCGATGAGAACTCAACACTGAAACCCTTGTCACAGAACTGACTTACTGACAAAAGGTTATGCTTCAGTCCTTCCACAAAGGAAACATTCTCCACTCTGACTGTACCTATTTTCAAAATACCAAAACCTTTAGTAAAACCTTTTGAGTTATCACCAAAGGTTACCTGTGGACCATCTTTAGCTTGAAATTCTTGGAGAAGACTCTTCATTCCAGTCATATGCCTTGAGCAACCACTGTCCAGGTACCAACAGCCTTGGTTGAGTCTCCTCTCCTCTTGTTGTGATCCACAACCCCCTGCAAACAAATCAGGCTTTAGGTACCCATTGGGTGTTGGGTCCTATCGTGTCAGTTGTACCCTTCGGGATCCAAACTTGCTTCACTACCTTGATTGCCTCAGAGGGGTAAATCTGTTTCCCAGAAACATCCACATACACTACTTTCTTCTTCTTAGCCTGAGAAGAAGATGGGGTATGAGTGTCAGCCTTAGGCTTTACAGGAGCCTGAGTGGGTGCCTTTTGGGCTGGCTTCCTATTCTTCCTAGGCCTTGGTGCAGCTGGTCTTGAGGTCTGTCCCTGATAAGGTCCTTGCTTTTGGTTCCCCCTAGGCAAGTGAGGGAACTGAAAGCAGTTATAGGCATCAGGATGCCAAAACCATGGAGGTGCTATCATGCCTGGCCTTCCCTGAGGGTATTGCCATGCATGATAATACCCCCGTTAAGCAGTCTGAGTGCTCTTGGCCTAAGTCTTCCTCTCCTTGCGCTGAGGTTTCTTCTGGCCTGAGCTCTCAGGGGCCTCCTTTTGTTGCTTTACCTTTCCCTTGGGTTTTGGCTTGGCAACCTTTGGGGCAACCCTGACTGTCTCAGCATTTTCTTTACCCTTATCAGTTTTGCGGGCTTCGAATACAACTTTCTTTGTACCCTTACCTGCTTGGACAAACACTCTCTCAGTGTTGCTCCCTAAGCAACATGAGATTGACCTTGTGAGGATTTCTTAGGGACATATCCAAGCCCCTTTTTCTCATTCCCAAGCATCTGGCTGCTATTTATTTCCTCTCTAGCCACTGAGGATTTATTCATTGCTGCAACTTTCTGCTTAAGAGAGTCTTCACTCTTTTTCAGGATTTCATGTCTGGCAAAGAGGTCATCAAACTTACTCCTGAGTCCTTTCATTTCTTCCTTCCTGACCAGCTCTTCATCAGCCAGTTCTTTCAGAATCTTCTCTCTTGGAAGACGCTCAGCATTGATCAAGTTAATTTCCTGAGTCAGTCTTATAATCCGAGCTGACTCTTTCAGGTCTGACTGAGTGAGTTGATCATTTAGGTTTTGAACCTCAGTACTCAGTTTCTGGTTCTCCTCTACCAAGAAGACATTAGTTTCCTACAACCTGGAGAAATCAACCATCAATTGATCTAAACAGATCTAAATAGATCTGAAGGTTCATTTCTCTAGCTGACTCTGAGCTAGGCTCAAGATTTCTACCATTATGTGAACCACACACAGAGTTTGAAGTTACCTCAGGCTCATCCCTCGCCATAAGGCAAAGATCATCGTACTCATCGTCAGAAAAGAGTTCAGACGACCTCTCCTCAGGACCATCTGAGTCTGTAGCTTTCTCAGCGAGC
Organism: Ballota nigra; assembly: GCA_947034835.1. Lineage (NCBI taxonomy): Eukaryota > Viridiplantae > Streptophyta > Magnoliopsida > Lamiales > Lamiaceae > Ballota > Ballota nigra. The sequence goes on along the minus strand of OX344729.1, from coordinate 66,908,618 downwards.
ATAGCTCTCCGGTCAGCGTACCTCTGGTCTCTCTTGGCCCTCCTGTCCTCTCTTTCCCGTGCACTCAGTTCTGGGCAGTCGTACTGATAGTGCCCACCTTTATTACAGTTGTAACATGTAGCTTGCTCATCTCTTCTTTCCTTTCCTGGCTCAGGGTTCCTCCTTGAGTCAGGTTCCCTTTATCTTGATGAGCTTTCAACCTTTCCTGAGTTCCTATCATTATGAGTACGTCTCTGTTCATCTCTTCGATTGGGCTTTGGATATGTTTGTCTCATTTCATTACCACGATCATGTCTTGGTTCAGTGTTTCTTCTTTCTTCATATTTTCGAGAACTTTGGTGGCTTCCTTCAGGTTTCCTGTCACGAGTATCCTGATAATATTTCTTATAACGACCATACCTGGAATTAAGCTTTTCAAAGCGTAGGCTGTACTCCTCAGCAAGCTCTTCCTTGCTCATCTCCATTAGTGACTTTGATGAAGACTCGACTGGTTCTGATTTGGCTTTAAACGCCACATTTTTCTCAGGAGCTTTCTCTTTCTCCTCCATTTCTGGCTGAACTTTCTTCTTTCTCATGTTGAGATCATATTCCAGTGCTTTGAGCTCTAAAAAGAGTAAAGCAGAAGTTATGTTACTCATATCCTGAGTGTTCTTCAACATAATTACACTGTTATCCCATCTCTCAGGAAGGGCATTCAGGATCTTAGAAACAACATCTCTTTTTGGAACATCCTTATCCAACATCACCAACTCATTCATCATCTTGATGAATCTTGACTCCATTTGATCTATAGTCTCATCAGGCAGCATCTCGAATGCTTCAAATTTCTGAATGACAATATTTCTCTTGTTCTCCTTAATCTTTTCTGACCCTTCGCACATCCTGGTCAATTCATTCCAGATCTCCTTTGTCGTCTTTAAATTTATCAGCCTCGCTGACTCCTCGAAAGGCACCGTATACAAAATGATGTTTCTGGCCACATTTTCCAGTCCCACCATTTTGATCTCATCATTGGTCATATCCTTCCTCTTCTTAGGAACCTGTACGCCAATGTCAAGATGCTCATACCCCAGTCCTCTGACATTAGGGATGGTGATCTTGATGGGTCCTTCCTTGATAACACGCGACATCTGGTTATGGATGGCATCTAAATGTGCTTCAAGTCTGAACTTCCATTAGACAAAGTTAGAGACAGAGAATTCAGGCAAAGAAGCTTCAAGTCTCCTCGAAGTAATGATGATGCAAGTTTTGTAAAAAAACAAACTCAGATCTTTTCAGCGACCACCAACAGTTTCTCCTCTGAAACTATTAGTATTCAAAGTCATTGGTCTTTTGAACCACTGCTCTGATACCACTTATTGGTCCCAGTACAAGACTGAGAGATACGTGTATTAGGGGGGAATACACGTATATAAATTTTTCTGACTTTCAAACTGACTGAGTCCTCTTAACTCAGAGTGGTATAGAACTCAGGATTGATAACACACCTACTAACTGCACTGAGTGCTGGTCAGTTGGTAAACTATCAACTTGAGTTCAGTGCGGAAATGCGTGAGGCCTGAAAGTTTATAGTCTTGTTAAAGTTTGCTTTCTGAAAACTTGATTACTCTTTTTTGAAATGGTGATTAGAAGGGCAGTGCTCAGTTTAGCGATCAGACTGATTAATTCAAGCCTGATAAATAATGCAATGAATGACTTAATAAATGAACAGTTGAGAACAGTTATCAAAGCAATAAAGAACACAAGGAAGTAACGTGGTTCAGAGACTCAAGCTCCTACGTCCACGGTCCTGATTTAACAGGAGAATCCACTAAGGATTGGCCTGTTTTTAACGTGCCAAGGTGCACCAGAATCAGCTAAACTCACTGACCCTTACTTCCTCCTTCTAACTCATTGACTAACCTCAACCAACAAACTTGACTAGAGGGTTTTGGTTTCAGTGTAGGTTTCCAACTAAGGCTTGTGATTATCCTTACAAGACTAAGCTATGCTAAGGATGGATAATCGCTTCCAAGCTTATGATATTACAATGAACGCTCAGTGGAATACAGAATAACTCTCTTTGCTAAGAAACACTTGGGAAATTTAGGATGTTTCGAGTGCTTCTTTCTAACGTTGTATGCTTGAGAGTTTGAGTAATTTCTGGCTTGGAAATTTCTCGTAACCTTGAATGGGTTCAAGGCCTTCTGTATTTATAGATGAATTTGAAAACTATCCGTTGGAAGAGATAGCCTTCTAAGTCATCTACATAGGGTTTGTTCAACGGACACATCTCCCATGCAGCAGCCGTCCTTGCATGGATTAGGTAATTGCATTTAATGCTTACCCGTTGAAAGGTGCAGTCTGAACTCAGTCTTCATGTCAGGTCTGTACGTGCGTGTCCTTCTTGGATTGGTCCACGTCATCAGGTTGGTGAGAATATCAGAACTCATTCCTATGCTTCAGGCTTGTCTTATTAAGTTCTTTTTGTTTCAACCACAACGGTCTTCTCCTGACGCTGACATTCTTTTTGCATTGCTTGGCTCTACTCCAAGTCTTTTTCCATTACTCAGTGTCATCATGTTCCCTTCAGGACTGAGTTAGTAATGACCCCAGGGTCATACTCTTCATCACTGACACTTACTCAACCAGCTTAGAGAGACTGTCGTAAGCTCAGGATGGTGCTCTGTGTCTTCAGGCTTCAGTCTTGATTGTCATCAATGAGCACTTCTCTCATTGAGTTCCTGTGAAGTGTAAAATATCTAAGTACAAATCTAACCGAGACTAGCCTGGCCACTAAGGCAGGTCATCTTTTCAGGGGTTTTGGGATCTAATCAAAACTGACATTGTCCCAACATATGTTATCTTTGAAAATCATTGTATGGTTTGAAATAGAGTCCTCGTGCATGGTTTGGTACTTTCTCTCATGTGGTTTAGAAGTTTGGTATGAAGCAAAGTAAATCTGATGATTCTGTTTTCTATATGAATTCTGAGAGTGGTATTGTGTTGATGGCTGTGTATGTGGATGATATTGTGATCACTGGAAGTGACTCTAAAGGGATTGCGTCTTTGAAAGCTTTCCTTCCTACTCAGTTCACTACCAAAGACTTGGGGGCTCTTAAATATTTTCTTGTTATTGAAGCGAGTAGATGTAAGAAGGGGATTTTCTTGTTTCAAAGAAAATATATGCTCGATTTACTTTCTAATACAGGAAAATTGGGAACAAAACCATGTAAACAACTCACGAAAGAAGGTGCTTTATTTGATGATCCAGTGAGATATAGAAGATTAGTAGGAAAATTGAACTACCTCAGAATGACACGTCCATGTTAATAGGCGAGCAAAACTATAATTAAGGCGAACAGGATTAAGTGAATCAACTACATTAAAGATAAGTTTAAGCAAACTAAGCCAGGGCGGGCTAGAGCTATTCCAGCTAGGCGAACTACTTTTCCCATGCGAGCTACTTTAAGGAAAAGTCCATGCGAACACAAATGAGATTTTGGCGAGCAGATCTAGCCAAAGCATTAAGGCATCAAGTCAAGAAGCAAGCTGGACAGCAAAATCAAACTGATGACTCTTCAAGGACGAGACTCAAGAGGCGAGCAACTCACTAAAATGAGCTAATCCAGCTTAGAAGATAGAAATTAGTTTAGATGAGGTCAAATAAGTCAAACTCTCTTTGTGTCAAGCATGCACACATGGGAGAGCAAAGGTCTAGACACCTCCTACTTGAAAAACTTGTATAAATACCTCAATTTTTAATTAATAAAGCAAGCACAAATTCTCAAATACAACTAAACTCCGTCTACACCTACTAAAGCACCTCGATTTACACATATACGAATCGAATACGTAATCAATACACATATTAATCCTTTTTCAACCCAAAAATTTGTATTCACTATTTAAAACTAAACTACGTCTACACCTACTAAAGCACCTCAATTTACACATATACGAACCGAATACGTAATCAATACACGTATTTATCCTTTTTCAACCCAAAAATTCATATTCTCTATTTACGGTAGTGATCAATCACACGTAATTGTTTGATGATCTAAATTAGTAACTAAAACAGCCACTAATCATTGTGATAAGAAACGATAGTCAACAAATTGGTGCTAGAAAGAGGGTTCGAACCTCCGCCTAAGTGTGATTAAGCAAGAACTTCAAGTTTAAAACTTGGAGATTTGAAGATCTTAAAATTTCTTTGAAAATCCAAGCAAAGGTGTTCTTGGTGTTCTTCATTTGAAGATTTGAACATTTGAAGATTTTTATCAACACCCTAATTAAGGATGCCACAGTCCCGGGAAACACAACATTCCCATCTTTCTAGGAGGGCCTCACCGCTATCCGGCCGGCTGAAACAACTCGACATGAACAAAAGAATAGACTAACAGTCAATCAATTGATGCCACTTAAGTTAGAAGCATTTGCCTGCAATCCTGATGATCTAGCTCGCACAATAGCAATGCTTCAAGCATTATAAACGCAGCAAGGGCAACCTGGACCATCTCATGTTAGAGCAAGGCTTAGCCCGTCAAGAGCTTGTGAACATGAGAAGGCCAGGGATGAGCATCAAAATGAGGCAGACAGTGCCCAGGTTCGGAAGACAAAGGGCAAGGAAAAGCAGCTCGACGAGCCAACTATCCATGGAGAATCAACCCCAGGTCAAGCAGCGGGGGTTAGCCAGGGGACCACACGCCGGAGCGCACTTGACAGACTAGGTCGCCATGGCCGGGGAGGAGCCGAAATTCATCCCAGAGCTGAAGTAGCTCGCCAGTCAGTCCATGAGAGACTGACTAGGTCAACTTTTGGTCGCTTGGGTCCAGATGGGGCACATAATCCTAGAATACCAGCCCATGTGATTGCCCCTCCAAGTGAGAGACTGCGACGAACTGATGGTCATGCACCAACATTTGTCGAACAGCCTCCAAGTCAGGGGGGATCATTGGAGGAACTTGTGTCTATGAGGAAGGCTATTGAAAGTATACAGGGTCAGTTGGACTAGCAAAGAGGTTATGGAACTACAACTCTTCTATCTTCTCCTTTATCCTCAAATAATCTTGAAGGCTCCGATTTAAAAGAAGATTCAGTTTCCTGCCAGCATACAATATGAGGGAACAACTGATCCCCGAGTGCATTTGATAAAATACTCTGATTACATAATTTCAATGGGGGCAAGTGATGCTACCCAATGTCGAAACTTTCCTTTGACCTTGGGTGACCGTGTTCATAAATGGTTTTCAACCCTACCGCCGGCTTCCATCCATTCATTTGCCCAACTAGGCAAAGAGTTCTTATCTCATTTCTCCATGGCCGGGTCTTACCTGTCCCAAAGGCATCGGTTATCCAACTTAAAACAAATTGATGATGAGTCGAACCGATCGTATTTGGAAAGGTTTGACAAGGTTTTGTTGTAAGGGGAGTATGTTAGCAAAGACACCAAGATTGTGGCTGTCTTGGCTGGATTGAAGAAGGGCACTGATCTCTGGAAAGAAGTACATCTCAAGTGCCCAAAAACTTATGCTGAATTTCGCGACCGGACAAGAGTTTTTGTCTCGATACACGAAGCCTTACAGAAGGATATAGGGGAAAAAAACGATCAGAAAGAAAATACGAAGAAATTCAGCGCGCTCTTGCTACGGTTAAACGATCCTCTTCGGATAATTCGTCCAACCCAAGGATAGCTATAATGTCCTGAAGCTCTTTATAACGTTGTAAAGTTTGCTTAACTCTTTGCGCAGTTTTATAATGTTCCTCGCCAACGATCCGAGGTTGAAGCCCCTAAGAACATGAAAGCATTCAATGAAGGGGTGGAACTGAAGGATAAGCTGAATCAGATACTCACCATATCAATCGATGCAGTGTACAACAATGTCCGGGAAAAGGAACTACTTACCCCTCCAAGAAAGACCCGTCAAGACGCTTGTAAGTTAAACCCAAACAAGTATTGTGCCTACCATCAGAGTGTGGGGCACTTTACAAGTGAATGTCGAGACTTGCTAAAGCAACTATGGCGGTTCTACAAAGAGGGCAAGTTATCTAAATTTGCAAAAAGACAGCCCGACAAAAGGATTAGAGAAGATGATTCCGAGGAGGATGAGATGGAACAAGCCCCCCGAAGGAATCGTCCTAGACGACCTGCTCCAGAGCCAGCAGGAGGACCGGTTCCCGAAATCCAAATGATAGAGCCTGTTGGACCAGTTGGTGGTTGTTCTGATGGGCGACCTCCAATGTCAAATAGGGGGTCAACCCATCTATTCTACATACAACAGAGTTGACCTTTACCGAGAAAGACTTAGATGGAATTGTAACTCCCCACAATGATTTCCTCGTAATCTGTGCTAAGATAATGGGAACCAAAGTACACCATTTACTGGTGGATACCGGAGCCTATACCAACATCATCTTCAAGAAGACGCTTGGCCAGCTAGGAGACTATGCTAGCTACATTGAAGATTCAAACCACAGTATTCCAGGCTTCGGAAATGTTGTTACAATCCCACTAGGGATAATTAGGTTGTCTGTACAGCTTGTATCGACTAAGGATTCCGAGAAAAATATAACTAGAATGGTGGATTTCCTGGTTGTAGATCAAGAGTCCACTTACAACGGGTTCCTTGGCAGACCATTTTTAAATGAATTTAAAGCTGCAGTTTCAACCTATTATTCTTGTGTTAAATTCCCAACTGCAAGTGGGGCTGGAACGTTGAAGGGAGACCAAAGAAAAGCTTGAGAGTGCCTCATTCAACTGCATTCATTTGAAAAACAGGTTTCAATGATGGAAGCATCCACCAGTCATTTGGTAGACGAGCCCTCTGTCCTTGATGACATTTTGGGGTCTCAAGATGACCATATGGAGGTTGACGAATAGCTCCAGCCCATGGGCGAGCTACAGCTACCTAGGGGCGAGCTACACTTGCCGGCAGTAGAATCACCTATGGCCGCCGACGAGTTACCCCTGAAGATTGGTTCGGACAGCACAAACAAGGCGGACAGTGTTGGCCAGGCCCGACAGACAATTTTGATCCCCGCTTGGGTATTGACCCGATGGACATTGAGGATGAGCTGAACCCTGAGGGACCAATTATTAATCCACGGTAGAAGGGACAAAAACGACGAGCAACTCCAGTTGGAGAACTGAAAGCTCTCAAAATTAACCCTAACCGTGATGATCTTGATCTTTACATCGGGTTCGAGCTCCCTGAGCCTTATAGGACCCGGATGGCTAAATTCCTCAAAGCTAACCTTGATGTCTTTGCATGGTCACATGCAGACATGGTGGGAATCGACCTGAAGGATACCTGTCACAGGCTGAATATTAATCCAGCCCGAAGACTTGTCCATCAGAAAAGACGAAAGTACGGGCCGGATAAGTATCAAGCCCTCAATGAAGAAGTTAAAAAGCTGCTGGACAACGACTTGATCCAACATGCATTGTGTCCATAATGGGTAGCAAATCCAGTATTGGTACGGAAGCCGAATGGAACCTGGAGGCTATGTATAGATTTTACAGATCTAAATGCAGCATGCCCGAAGGATAATTTTCTACTTCCGCACATTGATCAACTGGTGGATAGCACAGCCAGACATGAAATGTTTACATTTATGGATGATTTCGCCGGTTACCACCAGATTCCGATGCACCCTATGATCAGGAAGATACAACTTTTTATACAAACAAAATGTACTCTGCTGGAAGAGAATGTCATTCGGACTGATCAATGCAGGGGCGACTTACCAAAGGCTAGTAAACAAAATGTTTGACGAATACATCGGAGAGACAGTGGAGGTATATATTGACAATTTAGTCATTAAAAGTACAGGAAAGAAGATCACCTCCAACATCTCTCCCAAGTGTTTGATATTCTCCGAAAATATAACATGAAGTTAAACCCGAAGAAAAGTAGTTTTTGGGTACATTTGGGGAAATTTCTGGGCCATCTGGTCAGCAAACGGGGAATCGAAGCTAAGCCCGTGAAAGTTAAAGCTATCGTGGATATGGAGCCACCTCGTTCCGTCAAAGAAGTACAAAGATTGACGGGATGTCTAGCTGCTTTGAACAGATTCATATCGCGATCGGGAGACAAATGTCGTCCATTCTTTGAAGCCATCAAGAAAGACAACTTTATGTGGACGGGTAGTTGTCAGAAAGCATTTGAACAATTGAAGGACTAACTGGGAGATGTGATAATTCTATCAAAACCAATCCTAGGGGAAAAGTTGTACTTGTACTTGGCAGCCTTTGAAGTGGTAATCAGTTCGGTTTTGGTACGAGCGGAGGGCAAATTCCATATGCTCATCTACTATGTCAGTCAGGCTCTACATGAGGCCGAGGTGAAATACTCACCCACTGAAAAGCTGGCATATGCTCTGGTCATGAGTGTTAGCAAGTTAAGACCGTACTTTTTTTTATCATCAAGTCGAAGTACTAACAACTTTCCCACTCAGGTAAATACTACACCGACCTGACACAGCTGGCCGCCTGCTTAAGTGGTCCATAGAGATTAGCCACTTTGGTGTGACCTATGCACCTCGAACAACGATCAAAGGTCAGGCATTAGTCAACTTTATAGTCGAGTTAACCTTTTCCCAGGATCCGACGAGAGGGCTAGACCATCCCTAACATCTTTACATGGACGGTTCATCAACAAACATGGCCTCGGGGGCAGAGGTAGTTCTTATCAACCCCGACCGACAAGTATTCTCCTCGGCGGTCAAATTCGACTTCATGGCTACCAACAATGAGGCCGAATATGAAGCTCTCATTGCAGGTCTTCACTTATCACTGGCTGTCAGAGTCAGATGACTCCAAATCTTTGGAGATTCTCAACTCATTGTAAATCAAGTACGAGGCGAATACAAGGCCAAAGACAAACACATGATCGAATATCAACAAATTGTTACTCACCTGGTAGCAATGCTAGATTAGGTATATATCCAACAAGTACCTCGGACGAGCAACACACAAGCTGATGCCTTGGCTAGATTAGCAACAAGTGACGGGCCAGCAGATTTAACAGATATCATCATCACTAAAAAGACTCAACCTTCAACGATCGATTACGAGGTCAATCAGGTAGTCGAACAACCAGAAGATGATGATTGGTGAACTCCAATAGCCAAATACTTGGAAAACAGAAAACTACCAAGAAATCCTTTTGAAGTTGCAAAAATAATAAATAAACAGCCAGGTATACCCAGGTGGATGAGCAGTTTTACAAAAGAGGTTTTTTAGTTCCGCTACTCAAGTGTTTGTCTAGAGGGCAGGGGAGAGCTACTTTGAAGGATATACACTCAGGAGTGAGTGGAAAATGTTGGGGGGGCAAGCTTTGGCCTACAAAACAGTAAAACAAGGTTATTACTGGCCGACCTTACGAAAAGATACAATTTAGATGGCCAGAACCTATCACCGATGTTAAATCTTTGCCCTGAGCATCTACACACCTGCTCAAGAGCTCGTCTCAGTTTTCAGTCCTTGGCCATTTGCACGATGGGGAATGGATATCATTGGACCTTTCCCACCTGGAAAAGGGAACGTACGATTCGCCGTCGTGGCTGTGGACTATTACACTAAATGGGGAATGGATATCATTTGGAAGAACATTGTCTGCCGATTCGGGATTCCTCGAACACTCGTTACAGACAATGGTCCTCAGTTTGATGGGAAAAAGTTAAAGGACTTCTGCACCAAGTGGGGTATCAGAAAACACTATTCGACCCCCTATCATCCACAGTCGAAAGGCCATGTAGAAGCCGTCAATAAGATAATCAAGCATATTATCAAAATACGTTTAACGAAAAGTAAGGAAAAGTGGTCTTTAGAACTTCCAAATGTGTTGTGGGCGTACAGAGTTTCTCCCAGGTCTAGCACCGGAGAAATACCCTTAGCATTAATATTTGGAACTGAAGAAGTTATCCCAGTTGAGTTAAAGACCAAAACTCTAAGAACGGCCAACTTTGAAGAAGACGCGAACAGATCTGCCTAATCAGTCGAGCTAGATTTGCTCTAAGAAAAAAGAATTACTGCCGAACTAAGAAATACAACATATAAGCAGAGGGCAGAGCGTTATTACAATTCTCAAGTCAAAATAAGAGAATTTGAGGCTGGCGACCTTGTTCTAAGAAAGAAGCTCGCTCCACCTCCAGGTGTATTTGGACCGACTTGGGAGGGCCCATACAGGGTAACGGACAGGTTACCCAATGGTGCATATGACATTGAAGATCTACATGGCAACTCGGCCCAATACTCCTAGAATGCAAATAACTTGAAGAAGTACTTCCAATAGGCGAGTTACCTTACTCATAGGAAGTGGTAATGCTGCTTTTGTACTGGGCGAGATATCATATCATATGGACGAGCTAAAGCTGCATATGCGCAAGTAAGATCTAAAAAACTTGCCTAATTTTTTGAAATTTCACCAAGTATTGGTGGTCGAGCTACTTCTGACCAGTCACTTGTTGGTACTTGTATAGTTTTAATCTTTTAACAAGTCCAAAGTTAGTTTGACAAAGTGTATAGTGGTCGAACTACTTTGACTTGGTTTGTAAATTATATGTTTTGACAAGTTAATGATTGTTTGACAAAATGTATAGAAGTCGAACTACATTAGCCTAGTTTGTAAGGCTTGTAAAGTAGATCGTTATCCGTACTTGTAATTTTTTAAGATTAATTATAAATTGTTCGTTCAAAGGAGAAAATTCAAGCTCAAGGCACAAATTTGTTATATGATCAGGCCCATTAAAGGTTCATTTTAAATGAACATAGCTTAAGGCCAAGGCCCTTATTCCAATTTTTAAAGGCAAAGTTCCTAAGGAACAAAGCCCAACTACATGCATTAAGATTGTAAAGAATATAAATGCAAAGACAATTAATGTAAGGAGAACTAGTTGAGCTAAAAAAAAATTCATTAAATAACAAGGTTGTTCGCCCAAAAAAGATTACATTCTCTATCAAGGAGCGAACAACAACTACCAAAAGAAGAAAGTAAAGGCCCTATTCTACCCTACTTCCTAAGATTCCTATCCGGCCGGAGGAGGGAGGTTATCATCTTTGGGATCTTCTAAGGGCGCCCCTGATATGGAAGGATCTACGGGGACGTCCTCAGTTAGCTCGGCAATGAGCCCTTCGGTGTCAGCTCGCTCTCTTTGAGCTTTCTTATTTTGGCCGGCGGGTGCATCCTGCTCGTCGTCACCGACTTCTTCTTCCTCGTCCTCTGGAGGACTTGTGATTATAATTCGGGGGTCAAGAAAGTCAATCTTAACCCCATAGTCGGGCAGGTCACCGATTTGAAGGGTAGTCCCCGGTGCAGGAGAGTGAGATTCAACAAAGTTAGTAAACTTTTTGCTGATCTCTTCAACGATATGGGGGACCTCGAATTCATTCACGGCTCAGATGCACTCGGCGTAGGAAGTCACAAACCCAATAATCGAGCTTGTCTCCATCTTGGGTATCAAATCTTCTTGCGTGATGGAGTTGGCGAGCTGATTTTCCAGGTCGGAAATCTTGGTCGTGGCCTCGGTAGCAAACTTTTCAGCGACCTCTTTCTGCTTCTGCACTCGGGCGAGCTCTTGGCGAAGTTGCTCGTTCTCGGCCATTTTGACCTTAAGCTCTTTGACAACTTTGACATGAAGGTCGAGGGCCCGTTCCTCACTGGTCTGGTGGGCCTTCACCTTATTTTGGAGGTCGCCAACCATCTTCTTAGCCTTCTCTTTGTCCTCGTCCCTCTTCTTTGCTATACGGCTAACAGTGGCCGCATACTGTCGGGCATCCCTTTCTAAGTCCTTCACCTGGTCGACTAATTTCTGAACGGCGACCAGGGTGTTGCCCGCTTCGATCAAACACAATCGACCGTTATCCCGGGGTGTTTGGGTCTTGACAATCTCGTGCAGGTCCTTACTCCAAGAGCGAGCAATGGACTCAGAAGCCCGTCGGACAAAAGAATCTGGGATCTCGTGGAAAGATGTGGGCACTTTCAAGCAGGAGTATTGGTGCACCACGTTTGATCGCCCGGTACAAGAGAAAGTGTTAAAAAAAGAAGAAAGTTAAGAACAAATGAAAACTTACGAGTCATGGTGACCTTTATCCCAGCCAAGATTGGTCACGTCGTGGGGATGATACACGTCCTTCAGGAGCAGCAGCAACCAAATGCTGCTCGGAGTGTTGCTCCATGGAAAGAGTTTGCCCAACTTCGAGCTCGGATTGACGGGCTGCGGCGGCCCCGCTCCCTTGGGCGACCTTTATTTTCTTGGCCACCCTTTCTGCATCTGAGACAGAAGTGTCATCTCCACGAAAAAACCTCTTCATTTTAGGAGTGCTTGCTCTCGGTGAGCTACTTATGGGGCGGGCTGTTTTGTGGAGCTCGACCCGACCGCCTGGCGTGGGTCGTCTTTGCCCGCCTTCGCCACTAAGGCGATCATTTTTGTTATTGGGTCCCCCTTCTTCCTCACTCTTTTAGTAGGCAAGTCCCACACGTGTTGAATTAGCATGTAGTAGGAAGAGTGGATGGCAACTTTGACGAGTTGGTCTGTGAAAGAGGTAAACAACAAAAAGTTAGAAAGAATATGCAAAAAAAATTATTAAGTAGTTCGCCAGGAAGAGAGGAACATTACCGTTGGGGATTTGAGCCTGAGCCTCGAGGTGGTGCCGATAGGTGGTGAGGCGAGCTACCCTTCGAGTAGATTCCGAGCAGAGATGGGTAACACTTCGATCAACTCGGTTTCGGAGGGCGATCAGGCTAACGGTAAACAAGAACAGGTCTTCTACACTATCCTTAGCACTTCGCCACTTGAGATTTTTGGGACCTGAAATGAAAAGAGGAAAAAATAAAATTAGTCTTATCACTTCAAAAATTTAGAAGGGATAAAACTCACGAATAAGGTCCCCAAACTCCGCCGGAGTATTTATACGCTCAGGACCACCATATGGACGAGCAGAAGCACGCCAGTCCCCACCAATCTAGAACCTGTCATGCTTCCAGTCTCGTACTTTCCCAGGAATATCTTCAATCAATCTCAGATTAGGTCGCTCCTTGAGGTAGTACCAACCCGCTTAGTCTCCAGTACAGGCGGTGGGTGTCATAAGGTAGTTCACCTCTTCCGCAGTTAACTTATTTGGATATCCCTCAAGGGCGCACATCACCATGAGGGACATGAGATTCATCCACCCAATAGGGGTCAACTGAGTGATGGCCAGGTTTGTTCGCTCAAGGAAGCGGCCGATCAGAGGGTATAGTGGCAGTGTGACCCCAGCAATGAGAGTGGCCAAGTTGATCATCGTGAGTCGCGGGGAAGCGATCAGCTCTGTCGTCGGTCAACGGCGCATACATATAAACATCAAAAGGGATCTTAAAACCCTTCCTGATCTTGGGCAGGTCCTCCTAGGTAATGGCGGACACGATGCAGCTCACTGCGTACTCAGTTGTCTTAAGATTTCGCCTCCCGCGAGCTGGGATAATGAACCGGTTGGAGTTTGCCCTCTCATAAGCATCCTAGTCTATCTAGCGAGCTACGGCAACCGGGATCTGACGCTCGATCGGATTTAGCATAGGGTAATTGATACTTCTCAAGTACCCCCAGGTTAGCTCGTCAGTGGGAGCGGCTTGTTGTACTTCGACTTTGTTCTCTTCTTCGTGGAGATCAGAACTGGTCTCCTCTTCTACCTGGCGAGCTGGATTTGCCTGCGCGGCCTCTTTCCCAAATGGGCGAGCTCCCAAATCAATCGAGCGGGCTACGGAGGCCACATCGGGATCGGACTCTAGGTTTACTACTAGGATATAAGGCTCTCCGATTGACCGTTTCCCGGGATTGCGAGGTGGATATGATCCCATCTCTAAGTGTGGGGACATTTGAATCAGAGTTTTTTGGGAAGGAAGGAGATCGGAGAGGCTTAGAATAACTTTAATGGAGGTTTCCGATGGGAAAGGCTAAGACGGCGGTATTTTTGTGAAACCGACGGTGGAGTTGGAGATTTTTCACCAAATAAAGAGAAATTAAACTTAAAAAGAGAAGTTAATACCTTAAGATGCTCGGAGAATGATGGAACGTCGCCAGAAGTAACAAAGCGTCGCTGGAGATGATGAAGGGTTGCCGGAATTTTAAAAAGGAAGAAAAACCAGGTTTTGGCGCTGAAGAAAAGAATGAGAATGAAAATAAATTTCCTTTTATAGTAAAAAGGGAAACGGGGTGTTAAACAAAAAGGCGGAAATAAGAGGGACTAAGTTGCAATTGTTGGGTGCGTGCGCCCCCATTCCATGAAATTTGGGGGCGCTTCACCTCGAGATCGCATGCGCATGGGTGGCGGAAATCATGCCGCCCACATCATGCCTCGAACCGCACCCGGCGCCTCGGTATTCCAACCATCGCCTATCCAATGCAGCTCATCCAAGACAGCTCGTCCGAGGCAGCTCGTTCCAACTGAAGTAGTCTGCACTAAAGGAGAATAGCTCACCTCCATAACAAAGAGTCATAACCAGCCCATATGTAGTTCGCTCCACATCTTTACAACATAATGGCTGACTAGGGGGCAATTATTGATAGGCGATCAAAACTACAATTAAGGCGAACATGATTAAGTGAATCAACTACATTAAAGATAAGTTTAAGCAAACTAAGCTAGGGCGAGCTGGAATAGCCAGGCGAGCTATTCCAGCTAGGCGAACTACTTTTCCCAGGCGAACTACTTTAAGGCAAAGTCCATACGAACACAAATGAGACTTTGGCGAGCAGATCTAGTCAAAGCATTAAGGCATCAAGTCAAGAAGCAAGCTGACCAGCAAAATCAAATTGATGACTCTTCAAGGACAAAACTCAAGAGGCGAGCAACTCACTAAAACGAGCTAATCCAGCTTAGAAGATAGAAATTAGTTTAGATAAGGCCAAATAAGTCAACTCTCCATGTGTCAAGCATGCACACATGGGAGAACAAAGATCTAGACACCTCCTACTTGAAAAACTTGTATAAATGCCTCAATTTTTAATTAATAAAGCAAGCACAAATTCTCAAATACAACTAAACTTCATCTACACCTACTAAAGCACCTCGATTTACACATATATGAACCGAATACGTAATCAATACACGTATTTATCCTTTTTTAACCCGAAAATTCATATTCACTATTTACAGTAGTGATCAATCACACGTAATTGTTTGATGATCTAAATAATTAGTAACTAAAACAACCACTAATCCTTGTGATTAGAAACGATCATCAACAGCCCAAATATTGCTTATTCAGTAAGAGTTGTGAGTCAGTACATGTCATCACCAACTGTAGATCATTGGAAGGCTGTAGATCAGATCTTATGCTATTTGAAGGGAACTCCTGGACGTGGAATTGTGTATAGTGCCCATGGTCATGATTAGATTGAATGTTTTGCTAATGCAGATTGGGCAAGCTCGAAAGAAGATCAAAGATCTACTTCAGGTTATTGCGTTTTCTTTGCGGGAAACTTGGTTTCTTGGAAAAGCAAGAAACAGAATGTAGTCTCTCGATATAGTGCAGAATCTGAATATAGAGCTATGGCGAAAGCTGCGTGCGAGATTGTTTGAGTTCGTGGGTTTCTAAATGAAGTTGGTTTGAAGGTCTCAATATCTGCCAAGTTATGGTGGAATAATCAAGCTGCTCTTCACATGCCTCTAATACAGTTTTTCATGAGCAAACTAAACACATTGAGATTGATTGTCACTTTTTCTGTGAGAAGATCCAACAAAGTTTTATCGCGACTGATTATATGAGAAGTGAAGATCAATTAGGAGATATCTTTACGAAGGCCCTTAATGGAGTTAGGGTTGACTATCTTTGTAAAAAGCTAGGCATGATCAATATCTATGCCCCAGCTCAAGGGGGAGTGTTAGAATAATATGTAAATATTATAGGGCCTCCAATGGGCTTTTAGGTTTAGGGTTTACGATTACCTTAATTAGCTTAGCTCTTATATATAAATATATACTCTTGGGAGTCATTCAATACACAATATAATTTTCTCAATCATGTTTTCACGTATCGTTTAACATAAACCAAAGGAGCAGCATATTTTTTTTAGTTAAAGTGATTTCTTTTTTTTTAATGAAAATTTCCTTTCTGGATGGTGGTAAATAAGAGTCTATTTGACGAGCTTATAAATTTTTTAAAACAGTTTTAAATTTATTTAAAAAATGTTCAATAATTTATAAGATCTAAAAATAAGTTTTTTACAAACTTTAATTTTTTTTAGAATATTTCAAATTATTTTCCTAAACACCCTCACCTACACACACTTCTATCTCAATATAAAAAAATTGAAGTATAATTATTTATATCAAAATTAGAATTTTAAAAATATTTATGATAAATTATTAAAGATATTATCAACTTAAAATTTACATTTTATAAACAATACTAAATCTGGTATCCTCATAAGAAACAACACCCCACTATACTTGGAAATATAGAAAATTGTCACTCTCAAATTTTTATTTTTTAAAAAAATCGCTCAACATTTCTTTTTATAAAAATGTCACAAAAAAGAATCGCGTCGGGATTGCAAAAGAGTTGCGCGGGCATTTTCATAAAAAAAAATTATCGAGTGACACTTTAAAAAATGAAAATCTAAAAATGATATATATATATATATATATATATATACGTGTGGAGTGTCATACGTGAAGTATGTAATCTGCTGGGATTAATTCAATAGGAGGCTATGTTGGTAAAGTGTTAGCCGTGAGAGATTAGTAAATTTGGAGTACCAGAGGAGATGGACCAGATGAGGTTGACCAGAGAAGCCTGACCAGAGAAGTCAGGCAGAAGAGCTTTCAGAGGAGGTCCATCAGGTGAGGTCTGGTCAGACGAGTCTGGGAGATGAGACATCAGAGGAGTCTATCAGAGGAGGTCTGAGACCAGAGGTCATCTGGTGTAAGTGACCAGAGCCAGAGGAGGTCTTGTCATCTGATCCTGAAGTCCGTTATTCGCGAAGTACACCAAATTGAAGCTAATTCGAAGGCGGTTCTAACTGAATCAACCATGGCGGTTATTGAAGTCATTAGCCAGCTGGATAACAACCTTACATTGAGTTTGTTACAACTGAATCGAATCTAGGGTTCGTTTCAATCTCTGTATCTATAAAAGGGGCTTCTCAGCTGAGATAAGTAACTTCATCAATTTGAGCGCAAACATTTGTGAGATTGTGTGATTGTAACTTGTAACTTCCAATTCCTTTCTTAGTAAAAAATCTATCCTCTCGGATCCCGTGGATGTAGGAGTATTCATCTCCGAACCACGTAAACTGGTGTTCTTGTGTGATTTCAATTTCGTGCTTATTGTTACCATAATTCCGATTCCCTGATTACAAGTTTTCTTGTGAATCTAAAACGATTAACAAGTGGCGCCGTCTGTGGGAAGCAATCACGGCTGCAACTAAGTTCGACATTGAGAAGTTCACGGGGAAGAACGATTTCAGCTTATGGAAGATTAAGATGAAGGCTCTCCTGGTACACAATGGTTTGTACGAAGCCTTGTTGCCACCGGATCAGGTGGCTTCTGGAACTAATCCGGCGAAGGTGGAGGAGAACAAGAGGAAAGCGCACAGTGCGCTTATCTTGTGTCTTGGGGATAAGCCATTGAGGGAAGTATTGAAGGAGAAAACCGCTCTTGGAATCTGGAATAAGCTGGAGCAGTTATACCAGACCAAGTCTGTTACGAACAAGTTATACATGAAACAGAAGCTTCAAGTCTTCAAGATGAGTGAAGATAAGAATCTTGGTGATCAGTTGGACGAGTTCAACAGATTGGTGGATGATCTGGAGAGTTTGGATGTTACAATTGATGATGAGGACAAGTCATTAATGTTGTTGAATTCTCTACCTATGTCACTGGAAAATTTCAAAGATGTCTTGTTGTTTGGGAGACAAGATCAGGTGATGTTTGATGACATTCAAACTGCCCTGAAAACCAAGTTTCTACAGATCCAAACTGATGGGAAGAAGCCTGCTGAAGGATTGAATGTTCAATCCAAGAAGAAGAAGGGGTTTCAATCCAAGAAGAAGGATGGTGGAAAAGGGAATAAGGGTGGGAAGAAATCTGATTTTGTTGAGAAGAGAAAGTGTTTCACTTGCCATAAGGAAGGTCATCTAAGAAAGAATTGCCCTGAAAGAAGGAAGAAATACAATCAATGTGATCAAGATGGAGATGCAGCTGTTGTGGAGGTTGAAGGATATGATAGTGCAGAGGTCTTGATGGTTAGTCATGAGAGACTAAGTCAAGAGTGGGTCCTGGACTCTGGGTGTACTTTTCATATGTGTCCTCATGAAGGCTGGTTCCTGGATCTTGAGAAGATTGATGGAGGTCTTGTTCTTTTGGGTAATGATGAGAGCTGTAGAGTGCAAGGATCTGGTTCTATCAAGATCAAGATGTTTGATGGAGTTGATATGATCTTATCTGATGTCAGGTTTTTTCCTGAGTTGAAGAGAAATCTTGTTTCTCTTGGTACATTGAATTCCAAGGGTTTTGAATTCAAGACAGAAAAAAGAGTTCTGTCAATAACCAAGTCTGGAAGAATTGTTATGAGGGGTATGATCAAGAATGGTTTGTATACTTTGATTAGAAGAACTGTAACAGGGTCAGCTGATGTTACCATGGAGTCTTCTGATGTTAACTTGTGGCACAAGAGATTGGCACATGTTGGTGAGAAGGGCCTGGTGGAGTTATCCAAGAAGGGGGCAATCCCTGGGAAGAGGATATGTAAGCTGGAATTCTGTGAGAGGTGTGTTCTGGGGAAATCAAAGAAGCAAGCATACCAGAAAGGGAAGCATACCACCAAGGAGGTTATGGATTACATACATTCTGATGTATGGGGACCAGCAAGGGTATCCACTCATGGTGGAGGCAGGTATTTCCTTACCCTTATTGATGATTATTCCAGAAAGGTTTAGGTTTACATTCTTAAACAGAAGAGTGATGCCTTCACTAAGTTCAAAGAATGGTTGATTGAACTTGAGAATAAGAAAGGCAGAACTATTAAGCACTTAAGGACTGATAATGGGCTTGAATTCCTATCAGAAGAGTTTCAACAATTTTGTAGGGAGAAGGGTATTACTAGGCATAAAATTGTTCCTTCAAACCCCCAGCAGAATGGTCTAACAGAGAGAATGAATAGAACTATTCTGGAAAGGGTTAGGTGTATTTTATCTGATGCTCATTTACCTAAAAGTTTTTTGGGGGAAGCTGTTAACACAGCTGTTTATCTCATTAATAAACTGCCATCATCTGCTATTGAGTTTAAAACCCTAGATGAGGTCTGGTATGAAAAGATATCAAACTATTCAAAGTTGAAAGGTTTTGGGTGCCTAGCTTATGTTCATGTGAGGCAAGACAAACTTGAACCTAGAGCTTTAAAATGTGTTTTTATTGGGTATCCAAAGGGTGTTAAAGGGTACAAGTTGTGGTGTCTAGAGCCTGGGAACCAGAAGTGTATTACCAGCAGAGATGTTGTGTTTAATGAATCACAGATGGGATAGAAGTCTGGTGGAGGTGATAGAGAGCCATTAACTGAAGAGATGGATGGTGTTATTTCTGAGCCAATTACTCAAGTTGAGGTGGAGCCTAATCATGATAATGCATCTGGTTCTGAACCAGAGCAGGAAACAGGAGAGAATTAATGTGTCATCAGATGAGGATAGTGCACCTGCAGAAGAGGAGGAAGAAGTGCCAGAAGCAGACTTGAGAAATTATAGTCTGACAAGAGACAGATCCAGAAGACAAATACATCCTCCAGCAAGGTTTGGCCGTGTGGATCTGGTCTCCTATGCACTTGTTACAGTAGAAGCCATAGAGTACCAAGAACCTAAGAGCTATAAGGAAGCCCTTGAGTGTGATGATAGGGAGTCATGGATTACAGCCATGACAGAAGAGATGGAGTCTCTTAAGAAGAATCAAACTTGGATTCTTGTTGATAAGCCACCTAGGCATAAGCTAATCAGTTGTAAATTGCTGTTTAAAAGGAAGCTTGAATCTGGTGTGAAGGATCAAGTGAGGTTTAAAGCTAGGTTAGTTGCCAGAGGATTTACTCAGAGAGAAGGAATTGATTACAATGAGGTATTCTCACCTGTGGTTAAGCATTGTTCAATCAGATTACTTCTCAGTAGAGTTGTTCAAGAAGATCTGGAGCTACAACAACTTGATGTTAAGATAGCTTTTCTGCATGGGGATCTTATTGAGAGTTTATACATGCACCAGCCAGAAGGGTTTGTTGAACCAGGTGGAGAAGGGAAGGTGTGCCTGCTCAAGAAATCATTGTATGGCCTCAAGCAAAGTCCAAGACAATGGCACAAGAAGTTCAATGAAGTTATGCTATCCATTGGGTTTGAAAGAAGCAAGTATGATACTTGTGTATACCTGGAAAGACAAGGTGGTGATGTAATAGCCTATCTTCTGATTTATGTGGATGACATGCTTATTGCCAGTAAGAGTCTTCTGAAGATTCAGAGTATCAAAAGGAAGCTAAGTGCTAGATTTGATATGAAGGACTTGGGAAATGCTAAAAGGATTCTTGGAATGGATATTCTTAGGGACAGAAAAGCTGGAAGACTATTCTTATCCCAGAAGAGTTACATTGAGAAGGTCCTGAAGAGGTTTAACATGCATGAGAGTAAAGCTGTATCAACTCCTCTGGGACAACAGTTTAAACTATCTAAGGAAATGGAACCAAAGTCTGATGAGGAGAAGAAGACTATGATGAAAGTACCTTATGCAAGTGGGGTTGGAAGCCTGATGTATGCTCTGGTCTGCAGCAGACCAGACTTAGCTTATTCATTGAGTATGGTGAGCAGATACATGGCTAATCCTGGAAGATTACATTGGGAAGCTTTGAAATGGATATTCAGATACCTTAAAGGGTCATCTGATCTGGGTTTGATGTTTGAGAGGATGACTGACCAGAAGAGTCCACTGGAAGGATTTGTAGATTCTGATTTTGCTGCTAATCTAGATACCAGAAGATCTTTAACAGGGTATATCTTTACACTTTATAATACTGTTGTAAGCTGGAGATCTGTTCTGCAGAGTGGAGTTACATTGTCTACTACAGAAGCAGAGTTTGTTGCAGTGTCTGAGGCTGTTAAGGAGGCTTTGTGGTTGAAAGGCATAATCAAGGATTTTGGCATAAGTCAAAGGGCTGTGGTCATTCATTGTGATAATCAGAGTACAGTTCACCTGGTTAAACATCAAGTATTCCATGAGAGATCAAAGCATATTGATGTAAGGTTGCATTTTGTAAGGGAAATCATTGAAAAAGGAGTGGTTCTCATCCAAAAGATATCTACAGAGGACAATGCTGCAGATATGTGTACAAAGTCTTTACCAGGGATGAAATTCAAATTCTATGTTGAATTGGTAAATATGAGTATATGGGATGTTCCTTAGGCCCAAGCTGGAGCATGGAGGAGAGGATTGATACTTCTCATCTGAGGTGGAGAATTGTGGAGTGTCATATGTGAAGTATGTAATCTGCTGGACTTAATTCAATAGGAAGCTATGTTGGTAAAGTGTTAGCCGTGAGAGATTAGTAAATTTGGAGTACCAGAGGAGATGGACCAGATGAGGTTGACCAGAGAAGTCAGGCAGAAGAGCTTTCAGAGGAGGTCCATCAGGTGAGGTCTGGTCAGACGAGTCTGGGAGATGAGACATCAGAGGAGTCTATCAGAGGAGGTCTGAGACCAGAGGTCATCTGGTGTAAGTGACCAGAGCCAGAGGAGGTCTTGTCATCTGATCCTGAAGTCCGTTATTCGCGAAGTACACCAAATTGAAGTTAATTCTAAGGCGGTTCTAATTGAATCAACCATGGCGGTTATTGAAGTCGTTAGCCAGCTGGATAACAACCTTACATTGAGTTTGTTACAACTGAATCGAATCTAGGGTTCGTTTCAATCTCTGTATCTATAAAAGGGGCTTCTCAGCTGAGAGAAGTAACTTCATCAATTTGAGCGCAAACATTTGTGAGATTGTGTGATTGTAACTTGTAACTTCCAATTCCTTTCTTAGTGAAAAGTCTATCCTCTCGGATCTCGTGGACGTAGGAGTATTCATCTCCGAACCACGTAAACTGGTGTTCTTGTGTGATTTCAATATCGTGCTTATTATTACCATAATTCTGATTCCCTGATTACAAATTTTCCTGTGAATCCAAAACGATTAACAATACGTATTTCCCTCCATATACTCTGATACTGAAACACACATCTATCTATCTAGTGTTCCCCAAGAATCAAGAAGAAAAATGTCAGGACCTCAATGATTGACTGCCTCTCTGCTCCTAATGCCACATGGTTCCTCGAGTTGAACAGACTTTTGAAAAAGTTGAGGTATTCAAAAATTTCACTTCATCTCAATATTTGGCCAGAGAAACCCACAGGGCATGGGGGAATTTCAAGGGGTGCGTTGTAAACCTGATGTGGGATACTTGACGATTAATGGGCCGTACGTTGCTTTTCCTGAGTTTTACTATTCTTTATTCAAGTGTTGCCGCCCGATGTTTATAGAGTGTTGGATTGATAATAGAGTAAGGGAAGAGGTTGTGGAAATCTACCCACACTTAACTCCACCAGTGGAGATGAGTGCTGCTATATGCACACTGATTGGACACATCGGTGTCCAATCACTGTGCTACTTTAATTTTTTTTAAATTAAACTTTAATTAGTTAATGCACCTACTTTAAATTTTTTATTTTTTTTTAAATTAGACTTTAATTATTTAATCAATTAATCTTACTAATTATTTGAAAAGTCATATTTATTTTTTATACAATATTTGAAAAGTGATATTTAAGTGACCAAATTAATTAGTGCGTTCAAATATCTGCTAAATTGCATCAAATATTTAAAAAGTCATATTTATTTTTTACATTAACTTTAACTGTACTCTAATTATTTATTTACACTAATTATTTTATAAAAAATATTAGTAAAATGTTTAGGGTGATGATGAGTAAAATATTAGTAAAATAATTACCTACAAGTGATTTGTCTATAAAAATTTCTAATTGTATAGGCATCTTCCTTCCCACCTACAAAATAATTTTCCTACAGAAATTTCTAGGCAAATTGTGTTGAATGTAAAATTTTGTTTGGTTTAGAGTTACAATTTAAAGATCATATAGATCTATACAATTATCTACACAACGATCATGCACAACGACGTAAAGATAAACGTGAGACTGACAAAAAGGCAAAAAATGATGCCAAAAAAAAAAAATCCCTTTTTTTAAAATTTTTATGAAAAATATGTAATGTGTGTATTTTTTTTTTCCTGTAATGATTGGATTTTTTTCTTGTAATGAGTGCATTTTTATTAGAATTGTGTATATTTGCTCTTCCTCACAATTAATACTTTTGAATTAAGTAGCTAATATTTTTTTAATATTAAAAATAGTTTTTTTTAAATAATAGTTACTCTAAAAAATTAATACTTTTGAATGAAACAACTAATATTTTTTATAAAATAATTAGAGTAAATAAATAAAGATAAATAACATCATCCCATCACCATTCACCCTAAACATTGTACTAATATTTTTGTAAAATAATTAAAATAAATAAATAATTAAAGTAAATAAAATAACTAAATAATTAATAATTTTAATAATCATCATTTAATCATTACCTAATCATCATCATCATCAAATGCATTATGCAAAGCATTTGTGGTGGAGACGGGTTTGTGCAACAATTTGGAGGGTTGAGCACTTATATTGCAGCAGGACCTCCCCATGCCAAATCTGCTGTCATTTTACTCTCCGATGTTTTTGTTATACTCAAATATCTCTCGCTATTCATTTTTCAATCTTTATTTTTTGGTTTTTGGGGTGGTATATGGGCTTTGGCTTTTGCTCTCTATGCAATTGATGTTCTTTTAGTATTCTTTTATTGATTTATGCGTTCTTCAATAGGCTTGCTTGCTTCGTGATTGTAGGGATCGACTTACTCCCCTTTTCTGATCATAAAATGATTTTTACTCGATGTATTCAAATGCTAAGTTGGTTCATTTGGTTTGGAAAATCCAGGATATGAGGCTACAATTTTGAGGTATCCTCTAATTACTTTTATATATGATGATTCTGCTTTCTGGTCATGTGTTAAATACCTAATTCAGATATCAAATTAGTTGATGTAATAATAAACTTATAAAGGGGTAAGTTAGAACTATGTGAATCATAGTTAGACCGGATTATACTAACTCGGTACTTGCATATGGTTAATAATACATATAATAATATGTTATATGGGAAGATTTAGTTATCAGAAGCACAAAATCTTATTAATGGGGTGTAGTAGAATTATTGATTTCTTTCGTTATTCGAGCTGGTATTAATTCAACATGATTGCAGACAAAGTAGGTGCCGCTGGTTTTTTTCCGTGGAGATCCATACATACCTCATCACAAACATTTGCTTGATTGGATTAAAGAACACGGTCCCGTAAGTTCTCACTTTGAAACATTATAATTGGATCGAGTGTTTGTTACATAAATAAATAGCTTTTGTTTTTGCAGGATCAAGGATTTGAAGATGCTAAGCCGGTTATTGAAGCTGCAGGCTTCTGCTGGGGAGGTTTAGTAGTTGTTTCATTTTTCTTTACTTGAATTTGAGTACAAAAGTGTTAAGCAGTTCTAAAAAGACCCAAAAACTAAATGTTGCTTTAGGTAAGGTGGTCATTTATATTGAAGCTGGGGTGCTGCTACATCCTTCGTTTATGACTATAGAAGATGTTTATGGTAAGACATTGTAAGAAAGTAACACAGAAGTAGGTCCGTTTCTTTGATAGCCTAAAAAATTCTCAGCAGGAACCAAGGTTCCATTATGCATACTCAGAGCTGAGACTGATGAGTATTGTCCATCGGAGTTTGTGAAACAATTCGAAGCTGCCTTAAATGCCAAGCCTGGGGTAACTAACTTCCTACATTGTTCTTGCATGTCTACTGATGCTTTCTATCCGTTTCTTGGACAATCCATCTTTGATATGAGAGGAAGTCGAAGCTCCAATTTAGTATTTTAATCATGCTTATAATCCCATGGTTCATATTACATAGTAAATGGGATCTTCTTACGTATGAGACTGTCTCATGTATGGTAAACTTGCTCGATTCGAGGGCATGTAATGATGGTGATGTTTGTTGTGCAGATTGAGAGCTTTGTGAAGATATATGCAGGGGTTACACATGGCTGAACTGTGAAGTATAAGGAAGATGATGAATTTGTTGTGATGAGTGTTGATGAGGCACATAAGGATCTTCTTGATTGGCTCATTCAGCATCTTAATTGAGGGTGCTTGGTTAACAATTCTGCGACCAACAAGTTAATCATTAATTATTCATTTTTATTTTAAAATTGGGCATAACCCTAACAATGCAATAATCATTGTTTATCAATTAATTTTTTAAAAATAAAATTATATTTTTCTAAAATTTTACATATACCTATTGAATTCTACAATTTTATTGAATTATTATTTTTTATTTAGTGTGAATTTGTAAAATAAGATCATGCTCCCTTCGTCCAAAAAAACTATTCACGTTAGATGTTACTATATTCGTTCATTTATGAAACTGGTTCATTTTACTTTTACATTCAATATATCATCTTTCTTTAAAAACACGTGTAAAGAGCAATATGATTTTTTTAAGAACATAAGAAGTACTCCCTCCGTACCAATTTTGTTTACCCAAAAGCCCCAAAAAGGAAGATTTTTTTTTGTGTACCCATTTTTTAAAATGGCAAAAAACAAAACCATTTTTTCAAACTCAACTCTTAAAAAACTACTTTACACTAAAAAAATATTAATAAACAATTCCTAAAAAGCCACTTTATACTCAAAAGTATTAATAAACAATTCATTTCTAAAAAATTGTGGCATTTTAAAATGGGTAATCAAAATTGGGACGGGGGGAGTACTACCCATTACTCCCTCCTTTTCAAAATAAGCTTTACATGGAACTTTTTCACGGAAATTAATGAATATAAATATTGTAACTGCAATATTTGTTTTATTAATATAATAACACGAAAAAGATTACAACTTAGTTTATTTCGGATCGAACTGAGAAATTTTGCGGGTTCTAGACTCTAGATTTGCTCCTCTGATTTTTCTCTTCGGTGAAGACCTTGACTTAGATGATCTTCGGGCGAAGTTCTTGTCATGATCTTCGTCTGAGATTTAATTTAGATTTATAACGCTAATCCAAGAGTGAAACGCCTTATTTTAGATTAAACGTTATTTTCGAGACTTGGGTAGATGAACGTCTTCGAAGGCGGGATGAATGTCTTTAGATTTGGTGAAGTACGTCATTTGAATCTTCGAGTGGGTACGAAGAATATTCTTAAAAATTCTTCAAATCTTCAAGGAGAAATGTCGGATCGGAGGGGTGCTAGACCTTGGTATCGAATCGCAGGCTGTTTGTGGTGGACTTGTACGAAAAACGCCTTAAAGCCGTGAAGAACGTCTTTGAATCTTCAAGGAGAAACATCGGATCGGAGGGGTTCTGGACCTTGATCTCGGATCGGATGTCGTTTCTGAGAAGAACGTCTTTGAAGCTTCGAATCTTCGAGGGAAAACGTTAGATTGGAGGGTTATGGACCTTGATCTTGGATCGAACGCCGTTTCTAAGCGCTTTCCACGAAGAACGCGTCGAATTTGATGAAGAACACTTTGAATCTTCAACAATGGTTGCAGGCTTGGATGCTTGATAGTTTGAACGGTTGGTGTTCGTTAACTTTGAATGTGTAAATGAACAAAGTGAGAGCCCCTATTTATAGGGTGGAGGGTGGAATACCTGCCTTTCTCGTAAGGTCACGTGGCGCAGTAGGATTGGCCGGTGCCATTTGATTGCCTTGATTTGAAAATTAATTAAATTCGATTTGACTCAATTTAGTTCACTTTCTCTTTTAATGGAACATCATTTAATTTTCGATCTTATGACAAATTAATTGTATGTATTATGCAATATGAGTACCGAAAACTCATTTAATTTGACCGACTTGTACCGTGTACATTTAATACAAAGTTTAACTATTTAATTCGAGAATTAATTTAATTAAATTCTCAAAATGTAGTAATAGATTTAACTTGATATTAATATTTGTTTGCACACGCGTCACCATTTAACTGGGTGCAAAATTAAGTTGCTTACAAATGCCCCCTTGTGCTTTGTTCACGGTCGTTTTGACTTGGAGTGAATGAAGCACAAAAGTATTTTGCGCCTTCATTTGCTTTTGGACTTTTGAATCATGACTGAACTTAAAAGATGTCTAAGTTGCCTACGTACCTCTCAAAAGAGGATCAAGTCAAAACGTAGTTCAAGGAGATGCCAAAAATAGTTTATACTCATGTGGGCTAGGAATGATATAAAGTTTAAACGCGTGTGTCAAGGAGACTTGAATTAAATTTGTTAGATAGTTTATACTCATATCTAAGAGTCTTCAATTTTAAAAGTTGTAGATAGTTTATACTCATATCAAGCAGAACTTAGACAGTTTATGCTCGTATCAGAGGAGCGTTTCATTTCAAACTTGTAGATACTTTATACTAGTATCAAGGAGCATCATTTAATTTGGATAGATGCTTCAATTTGTTCTTCGATCTTGAGAGCTTCAGACAGTTTAGTCTCTTATCAAGGAGAATTGTTTTTAAGGGACTTTGAGATACTTCTAGCTCGTATCAAGGAGCATCATTTGATTTGGAGAGAGGCGTCAATTTTTTTCTCCAGTTTGAGAGCTTCAGACAGTTTAGTCTCCTATCAAGGAGAATTTCAGACAGTTTATGCTCGTACCAAATGAGCTTTACAGACAGTTTATGCTCGTATCAAGGAGCATCGATTTGGAGAACTTTAGATAGTCACTTCGAGCACTATATCTCCTTGCCCGACCAATTACATGTCTTTTTCCTTGAAAATGAAGCAATCTTCAATTGAGTAGCCCACTAAGCGGTGGTACTTACAGTATTTTAGGTTGTCGATGCGTCCAGCTTCCTCCGACCGTTTCATCTTAGGCAATTCAATGAGCTTTGCATCCATCAAATCATCGAATATCCCCGGGAGGTCAGAGTTTAATAAAGGATATTGTTTTTTATGCAACTCTTTCAGAGTCAACACGCTTTGCCCCATATCGCAAGGAGAGTCTGTTATGTATTCCTTACTTGAAGGCTTATCACGATACTTTTGAACTGGTGGTCCGCTGGATCCACTTGTAGCCATGCTTAACTCCATGTCATGAGCTCTTGTAGCCAGATATTCACAGGTTTTTGGTTGAATTCCTTGAAGAATATATTAGAGACCCCACTGCATGCCTTGAATGCACATCTCGATTGCAGAAGCCTCAGACAATCGATCTTTGTAGTTCAGACTCAAATTTCTCCATCGATTAAGATAATCGATCACAGGCTCATCTTTCCTTTGTCGAGTGTCCCATCGAGCATGCCAAATTTGTAAGTGCTAATTTTGTATTATTAGTATAATAACACGGAAAAGATTATAACTTAGTTTATTTCAGATCGAACTGAGAAATTGTGCGAGTTCTAGACTCTAGACTTGCTCCTCTGATTCTTCTCTTCGGTGTTAACCTTGACTTGGATGATCTTCGGGCGAAGTCCTCATCTTGATCTTCGTCTGAGATTGAATTTGGATTTATAACGCTAATCCAAGGGTGAAACGCCTTATTTTGGATTAAATGTTATTTGGAGACTTGGGTGGATGAACGTCTTCGAAGGCGGGATGAATGTCTTTGGATTTAGTGAAGTACGTCCTTTGAATCTTCGAGCAGATGCGAAGAATATTTTTAAAAATTCTTCAAATCTTCAAGGAGAAACGTCGGATCGGAGGAGTGCTGGACCTTGATCTCGGATCGGATGTCGTTTATGAGAAGAACGCCTTTGGAGCTTCTTCGAATCTTCGAGGAGAAACGCTTGATTGAAGGGTTATGGACCTTGATCTCGGATGGAATGCCGTTTCTGAGCGCTTTCCACGAAGAACGCATCGAATTTGATGAAGAACGCTTTGAATCTTCAACAACGGTTGCACGCTTGGATGCTTGATCGTCTGGTGTTTGTTGACTTCGAATGTGTAAATGAACAAAGTGAGGGCTCCTATTTATAGGGTGGAGGGTGGAAGATCTGCCTTTCTCGCAAGGCCACGTGGCGCAGTAGGATTGGCTGGTGCCATTTGATTGTCTTGATTTGCGAATTAATTAAATTTGATTTGACTCAATTTAGTTTGCTTCCCCTTTTAATGGAACATCATTTAATTTTCGATCTTATGACAAATTAATTATATGTATTATGCAATATGAGTACCGAAAACTCATTTAATTTGACCGACTTGTACAGTGTATATTTAATACAATGTTTAACTATTTAATTCAAAAATTAATTTAATAAAATTCTCAAAATGTAGTAATAGATTTAACTTGATATTAATATTTGTTTGCACACGTGTCACCATTTAACTGGGTGCAAAATCAATTTTCTTACAAATATAAAACATAGTATAGTACAAATGGTGCGATTGAATAGAAAGAACAAAGTAAATAATGTGATTGAACATAAATAATAAAATAAAAGTGTGAGAATACAAAAAGTAAAATTGAGATGGTAAATTTCTAAAAAGGCAATGTATTATATGAAAATAGTTCATGATAAGCTTATCATGAAACAATTTTAAAGTATTATTAATCTCATCGGGAGTGTCATTAATCCACTGATACATATTAGTGATACCCCTGACAGGTTTAATGATACTCCTGATGAGATTAATGATATTCTAAAACTATTTCATGTTAAGTTTATTATGAAGCGTTTTCATATAAAACATATTCTTCTAAAAAAAATGGTACACTCTCCATACACCAAGTTTATACCCACGTTTCTTTTTTGGTTATCTACCAAAATTTTACGCCTTTTCTTTTTTTAAATAAACATCACTCATAAACAAATAAATGAGTTCCACAATATTCTCTATAATATTCTTATTTTATATACCTTTCTAATAAAATACTACTCCCTTCGTCCACGAGTAAGTTTCCCACTCCTTTTTGTTGAATGGTTTAAGAAAGTGTATTTGTTTATTAATATATGGTGGCCACATGTTGACTTTTGGGATAAAGTAATAAATAGTGTTGAAAAGTAAATTGAATGAGTGACATTTTTGGTAATATTGTGTGAGTTTGAAGGTTAAAGTTTATATAAAGTAGAGTGTTGTTTTTTCCATTTATGGAATGAAAAATTTACTGGGGGACGGCTTGAAATGGAAAGTGGAAAGTTTACTCAAGGATGGAGGAAGTAACTTTTATTAAATTTTATGCCAATAGTATTGCGGACGGGATCTCCTGTAACATAATGGTGTAACATCTCCTATTACACCGTTAGATTTTTGACACGTGTCATAAATGGATTGCAATTAACTTATCTAAATTAACTATGGTTAGAGAAATCCTTATATAGTCTCTATCATATCTTACATCAAATCTTACTAATAATTAAATCAAATTAATTAAGATTTAAAAAGATGATTTATTCTTTATTTAAAATCTTAACCCATATTTAAAATTTTAAAATCATTAAGATATGAATGTAACAGGTTTTACTTATTCAAATTTTTTAAAAAAATATTGATAATAAAAAGAAATGATTTTTACAAATTTAAAATTTGAATGTAAAAATTAAATTAACTAAAAATTTCTATACGTATCCTCAACCGATAATTTATTTTACAAATATAGTCAATTTATTTTAAATAGTCCTTTATATTATTATTAATTTATTTTTAAATATAGTTCAAACAAAAATAAATTGTACAAATAAATAAATTAAAATTGTATATAGTGCCACATGTCATAGTTGATAGATATTAAGTTAACCAAATTAATCATGGGTTATAGAAAACCTTTATTTCTCTCTATCAAATCTTACCAAGTATACTCCTTTATAAAAAAAAAAAAATTTATATTTAAATTATTTCCACATAATTTTTTTTCTAAATCATCAAAAATTTTATTATAATTTTATAAATAATTTAATATAATTATCAACAAAATTTCAAATTAATTATGAAAATTGAAGATGCAACATTTGAATTAATTATACAGGCGTTCAAAAAAAATAATAATTATAAACATGTAGTAAGAATAAATATAGATCAATCAATATACATTTTTATTTGGAAGAGAAGAAAATGAAAACGTATTTATTTAGTTCTTGAAAAAATAAAATAATTATTTTATAATTAATATTATACTTACATATATTTTTTAGTGATATGTTGTATTTATGAAATAATTGACATACTAATTATTAATAAATTTTTTATTTTACAAAATAAATCTTTTTAATTTGATTAATCCTCTTGTTTGAGATTTGAAAACAATAAGATTTTTTATTTAAAAAGCCATTCCTTTACCAATATTTAACTTAGTTGTTAATTTTTTTTTCCAAAAAGAAAAAAAAAAAACGTTGATTTGATTTACTAATGATTTTTAATTTATTAAAAATATACTTGAGCAATACTTTAATTTGGAATAAATTTATATATTTTTTAAAAGAGTATATATAGAATGAAATTGGTTCATACATGAATCATTAAAGTGTATTAGTTGTTTTCACTAAAATAATTTAGTTTGTTTTCAATAAAAAAAAACTAATACTCTTCAGTAAAACTAATACTCTCTAGTGAAAACAACTAATATCCTTTAGTGGTTCATGTATGAATCATTTTCACTCTATACTTTGTCTTTTTAAAAATGTGTTTGACACTTCTATTAAGATTTTGAAAAGAAATAATAATTTAGATTTAAAAAAATTATTTCAATTGTATAAGCACTATATACAATTTTAATTTATTTATTAGTATAATTTATTTATGTTTGAAATATATTTAAAAATAAATTAATAATAATATAAAAGACTACTTAAAATAAATTGACTATATTTGTAAAATAAATTATCGGTTGGGGATACGTATACAAAATTTTAGTTAATTTAATTTATACATTCAAATTTTAAATTTGTAAAAATCATTTCTTGTTTATTTTCAATATTTTTTTTAAAAAAAAATCGGATAAGTAAAACCTGTTACATTCATATCTTAATGATTTTAAAATTTTAAATATGGGTTAAGATTTAAAATAAAGAATAAATCATCTTTTTAAATCTTAATTAATTTGATTTAATTATTAGTAAGATTTGATATAATATGATAGAGACTATATAGGAATTTCTCTAACCATAGTTAATTTAGTTAAGTTAATTTCAATCCATTTATGACACGTGTCAAAAATCTAACGGTGTAACAGGAGATGTTACACAATTGTGTTACAGGAGATCCCGTCCGTTTATGACACGTGTCAAAAATCTAACGGTGTAACAGGAGATGTTACACAATTGTGTTACAGGAGATCCCGTCCGATAGTATTGTGGCATAAATTTGGTGCACGAAAAGATGAGAAGTTGACTAGAAGGAGTATAATTTTTACGAAATACATATTCTTGGAAGAGAGTCATGAGCATTTCACAAGCAGCCTGATTTGGAGCATTTGGTTATGCCTCTAACAAACGCGACAGATGAACACAGTCGTGATTCATTCATCCATCTCGAATATATAATATATTTATTGATTATGGAGTATTATTTTATTTTGGGAATCTTGGTGGCGGCATGGTATTTGTCCAACAAAAAAGGAATTCCAGCATCGTCTAAACTCCAAACCCCATAAAAAAACACCACTCCCTTCCCCACCCCCACCCCCACCCCCACCCACTCTGGTACTGAATCACACATCTATCTATCTAGTGTTTTCCAAGAATCAAGACTGAAAATGTCAGGCCCTCAATGCTGTCAAAATCCACCCACGCTTAGCTCCACCAGTGGAAATGGAGTTGTGCAAGAATTTGGAGGGCGCAGCACTTATATCGCAGGCCCTCCTGATGCCAAAGCTGCTGTTATTTTAATCTCCGATGTTTTTGGTATACTCTACTTTTCTTCTCCAAATATCTCATTATTGATTTTTCAAAAAAAATTGGGGTGGGGGGTTTATATGGGGTTTAAGTGATTTGTGGTGTATTTGTACCTTAATTTGGGATCTCTAGTTCCTTTTTTGCTGTATAATAGATGTTATTTTATCGGTATGTGTTGATTTGGGTGTTCTTGAATTTTACTGGGGTTGATGCTTGCTTGGTGATTGATTGGGCTAGAAATAAATGGATTTTTCAATCCCCCTTTGCAATTATAGAATTGTCTTTGCAAGATTCCTACTCTAGTTTTGATATATTCAAATGCTAAGTTGCTCATCTGGTTTTGTAATTGCAGGATACGAGGCTCCAAATTTAAGGTACCCTTTACTTTTTGATCATGTTGAATACCTAATTCAGATAAATGATCTATATCCTAGTTGGATGAGTAAGAATACCACGAATTATAAATGGATAAG
The DNA here is from genome assembly GCA_947034835.1 of Ballota nigra. Taxonomy (NCBI): domain Eukaryota; kingdom Viridiplantae; phylum Streptophyta; class Magnoliopsida; order Lamiales; family Lamiaceae; genus Ballota; species Ballota nigra. The sequence goes on along the minus strand of OX344729.1, from coordinate 66,875,188 downwards.
TTGGATTTATGTGAATCATAGTAGAACTTTTTTGCTAATTAGTTTGGCCTGAAGTAATCAAAAAGGCATATGAATAGAAATCCAGTTGTTTTGATGATAATAATTAACAACTTGTTACTTGCATATTGTTGATAAATAATAATACATCTAATAATATGTTAACTGGAAAGACTTAGGTATCAGAAGCAATGTAATCTTATTAAGGGGGCGTAGTAGGATTTCTGATTTCGTTCGTTTTTCAAGAAGTGCTAAACTGGTATTTATTCAATGGATCATTTATATGTATCGTACATATATTCTGTATACGACACTAATATGAGTCTTTAACAATATAGGAAGATTGCTGACAAAGTTGGTGGTGCTGGTTTTTGTGCTGTGGTACCCGATTTTCTGCGTGGAGATCCATTGGTACCTGATCAGAAACCCTTCACTGATTGGATTAAAGATCATGGCCCCGTAAGTTCTGTTTTTCTCTCTCAAATCAGTAATACTAGGATCGAGTGGGAATACGCTTCTGCTTCAGCACTTTTTCTTTACATAAATAAATAACTTTCGTTTTTACAGGATCAAGGATTTGAAGATGCAAAACCGGTTATTGAAGCTCTGAAAAGCAAAGGCATAACCAAGATTGGAGCTGTAGGCTTCTGCTGGGGAGGTTGAGTTATTTTTTAATTTTATTTTTACTCGAATTTAAACACAACGGTTTTAAGTAGACCCACGAGATTTGTCCAAATTATTAAAAGCACCTTGTGGTTTGAACTTTGAATAATCACCAAACTCCCTCTAAAAAGGTCTTCTTCTTTTTTGATTGGTTGAGATGCAAAATCGTTAACTTCTCTTATTATGTTTTCCTCATATTTGAATCGTTTGTAGTTTTGCATTACTCATCAGTAAACAATTTTTTTATCATTCTAGGGAAGTATAAATTTGGACAAACTTGGAGAGGGGTATGGTAATTTGCTCAAGTTTTTTGTATTTGATTCAATATTGTTATTTGACCACTTTTTATATTCGAAATTAAATGTTGTTTCAGCCAAGGTGGTCGTGGAACTGGCGAAATACGGTTATATTCAAGCTGGAGTACTGATACATCCTTCATTTGTGACCTTAGAAGATGTTCAGGGTAAAACACATTGAGAATTGGTACGATTACCTATAGATTTCCTCTGTTTCTTCTCCATTGATAGTCGAATAATTGTCAGGATCGAAGGTTCCATTATCTATACTCGGAGCTGAGATTGACCAGAAGACTCCACCAGAGCTCGTCAAACAATTCGAAGCTGCCTTGAAAGCAAAGCCTGAGGTAAGAAACTCCATACATTTCCCATACTGAAGTCTCTCTCTCTCCCCCCTTATCTTTGGTTAAGGGTGTGGTTGCAAAAATTTTTGTTTTTTATAAAGTGATTTAAATTAGTGATTATAGAAAAAGTTGCTTAATAGTTTAAGTTGATTGTACTTCAATTAATATTTGAAGTATAATCTAGAATTCAAGAGTGTTTGCTAGAAAATTAGATATAAGCTAAACACATTAGCAAATATCTATTATACCCTCTACCAATTGATTGGACGTTTTCATTGCAACGAAGGATAAAATGTGACAAGGATAAATTGGCCTGCTACAAAAATAATGATTTGAGAATTGACCAAAAAGATTGATGGTATTTACAAAAACACCATAATCCACAAAAAGCACCCTTATGCCAGCTTCAAGATTATAGCTTCTGTCAAATATAATCACTTATAAGAGGTATAAAACACTAAAAGTTGCTTCTCAAAAGTGGAAAAAGTGATTATAAGTTGTAAAAGTTTATTGCAAACACTCCCTTAATGCTATGTAACAATGGTGCTGTTGGTCGTGCAGATCGATAGCTTTGTGAAGATATTTCCGGGGGTTGCGCATGGCTGGTCTGTGAGGTACAAGGATGACGACGAAGCTGCTGTGAAGAGTGCAGACGAGGCACACAAAGACCTTCTCGATTGGTTCATTAAGCATCTTAATTGAATCTTACAAGTTATATTAAAAAATTGCTTGTTTTGAAAAATGTCAGTTATAAACATCTATGCAATCAATCTATGGGGAAAATTCTGAATAATATGTTTTGGTTTATGATATTGGTCAGTTCAGATTGTGTAATCTTGATGTTAATGGGAAAAAAACAATGGATCTTTATCAAGGCTGTAACGAGTCGAGCTGAATCGGACACTCAGATGTTAAAGCTTGTTTGGAATGTTATCGAACTTTTAAATTTGTGTTTGGACTTGTTTGATAATTAATTGAGTCGAGCTGAACCCAGGTTGAGTTTGATATTTTACATTTATTTTATCTTTTTTTACTTATTGAGTTCGAGTTGAGCATTAGAGTTTACCAAACATATAAGTTTGTTTAAGCTGGTTTCATATCAATATCGAACCTAGTTAAAATGAGCTTTTTATTGGGATTCAAACAATATTCCACATTGGATAAATATGGGAAGATTATGGATTAATAAGGATAGACAAATATAGGTCTTTTGGGTAAAAGCTCGAAAATAAATTCATGAGGGTTCGATCCAAAGTGGACAATATCATATGAATGGGGTCCATTTGGTAGCGCCCAACATTTTTACTGGATGAATTTGAATTAATTATCGAATGGTTTGGTATGAGGTCTTTTAGTCTCTGTTTGGTTAGGTATGAGGTGATTGAGATGAAGATATAAAAAATGAGAATTTAGGTAATTCAATAAATAATACTCCCTCCAATCTCAAATATTCCTCACACTTTAGAAGATACACTTTAAAAAAAAAAAAAAAAGTGTAATGAGTAGAGTATTGAGGGTGATGTTAAAGTTTTATTATTAAAATAATGAAATAGGTTTAAGTGATGTAAAAAGTAATGTCATTTTGTGTAAATATGTGAATATTGTGAAGATAAAGTTAAGTATGCATTTTCATACATAGGGTGTGCAAAGTGTTTGGAGACGGGCGAAAAAGGAAATTGTGCAAAGTGTTTGTTACGGATGGAGTATATATGTATTTAGTTAGGAATGGAAAAATAAAGTTGGATGAAATTTTATGCCAAATCAAAATTATATTATAATATATATCTTTACTAGAGTGTACCCACGCGAATTTCGCGTACTGAAAAAATATATTATATTATTTTCTGTAGACATTTAATATAAGAGTATTTTTGTTTAAAAAAATTTCGAGGTATATACAATAAATTATAGGGTTTGTTTAGTTGTGGCCCGTACCATTCACTAAACCCTATAGGTATATCCTACAAACTAAATAATTAAAAAAAATATATCAAAATTCACATAAATTAATAACAATTATGGAATAATATTACTTAGACTAATAATTTAATAATAATCAATTTCCATTTCAATATTGAATAATTTATAAATTAATCAACATTATTAGTTATTGGGAGTATACGGTAAGAAATTAATTTATATAAGAAACAATACAAAATTTGAAATAAACTTTAACGTTACAAATACCTGTTCATCGATCAAAATGAGTTCCAAGTAAAACTTGTCTCTATTAAAATCATTAAAAAATATTGTCCAACTTTTTCAATCCTAACTTTAACGGTCAATTTTTGGCTCTCACTCTTGATATTAGAAATCAGAGAAAATTGAGGTGTCATACTCTTGAAATCTAAAATGAGATTTAAATTACAACAATTAAACCATCATAATTATTCAGATAAAAATATGTGGCATAGTTAAATATAAATTATTTTTGCACATGAAGAATATTTAAATTGAACGATGTAGAGCATAAATCAACAATCATTATTACATTCATATTGATATTGATATTGATATTGATATTTAAATCTAATCAAATTGTGAGCACTTAAAATGATGAATTTAATTATAAAATAAATATACTAATAACAATAGATATATAACTAACCAATAATTGATGGGAGAAATCTCAGCAAAAGAGTGGAACAAATGAAACTTTGATGTGAAAAAATGAAATACAATATGCTATTATTTATAAAAAAAAAAAAATGCATGCAATATTATATCTTGTCCATAATAAGAATATATCACATAAGAATATTCTTTGGAATATATAACTATATAGCTTTTATTTTAGGAAAAAATAATCGAACATTATATTATACTATATATACTAACTCAAACTTAGAAATGATAAATTTAGATTCATTCAATAAGTAGATCATATTTAATTACATTAAGGTTTGGAAAAAATATGATTTATAATAAATTCTAAAAATAACTAAATAAGAAAATAGAAAAAATATCTATTTGCATTAATTATGCAGATATAAATTAATGGTTTAGATTTAATGATTGACTTGAAGCGATTTTACTAACTTCTACTAGTCGCTTACCCGCAAGCGGACGGGTTCACTGTAGTATAAGTACGTATAATGACCAAGTAGTATCGAACCCAAGGGATGATGTATATGCGAATAGATCCCTGAAGATCTACGCGTCGTAGTTAATATGAGTGTATTTTTGGATTTGAAAATTAAAAGAATTAAGTCTAAACTAAATTACTCTACGAATGCAAAAGGAAAATTAAACTAAGTATCTAAGGTGTGTATGCAAGTATGAGATGGTGATGCTTAAGATAGGAATCCCTACGTATACTAACGGAGCAGGTACATAATCAGAATAACTGTGACACACAAGAATTAACCTAAGTCTAAGAATGCAAGGTGAAAGCTCAAGATTCTAAACCCTAATACTTTACCCTAACACTCGACTCCACTAATCCACTAACAAGTTAATGAATTGTGCTCAATTAATGAGACCCTAATTTAACAAAGGTGATGCGGTCGTCCTCCTTGGCTAAATCGGTAGATGAATTAAACTTTCCTAAACCTTCTCGTTAAGACTACTAATTGTTATTGAGTGATGCGGTCGTCCTCTCTCTAACACTTTCGTACTAAATTCAAAGGTAAAGTTCAGATTAATTATAAGAATTCATTAACCAAGAGAATTAAAACCTAACGTCACGAGTTACCCTAATTACGTACCCACAACCTACTTCTACGAGTTCATCCTACCCTAAGCATGCAAGGGTTTTAGCTAGACATGACGTTAACAAACACAAAAGCAATAGAAGAAACAACGAACATAAACATAATGAATTGAAGAACGATAATATGAAACATGAACTAGGGTTTAAAAAGAAAATAAATACTAAGAACAGAAATTTAATTAACTAAAACGAAGTTTCAAAGCGTTTAAAGAAATCAAACTAATGAAAAGGAACTAAGAAACTAAAAGAAACTAAAAATTCGTATACAAAACCTCAACAAAACGTAAATAAAGCTTGTTCCTCTTCTTCCTCTAAAAAAACTAAGTCTAAAATTATTTCTAAAGTTCGGGGTTTTTTTCAAAACGTGTTTGGAAGAGGTATATATAGGCACGGGTCGAAACGGGAGTTAATGGGCCGAAAATACGCATCCGGAGGCAAAAATCCGAAGTTGCTCGAGCAAAACGCTCGAGCGGTCCCGCTCGAGTAGTGTAGCTCGAATGACACAATCGCTCGAGCGGTTCCGCTCGAGCCGGTCGTGTGTTGAAATTGCACTGTATGTTTTGGGCGCTCGAGCAATTCGCTCGAGCGGTGGCGCTCGAGCTGCTCGAGCGCAAGAAAAGTTCTGTAAGCTTAGGCGCTCGACCTAGTCACTCGAGTGACTTCCAACTCATCCCAACTAATACTTTTCCTCGTCCGCACTAATACCAATCGTATTTCTTCAATATCTTCTCATCCGGGCATCCGTTTGAGTCGATTCAAAGTCTTACGAACTCCGTTTTTCGTCCTCTATTCACCTATTAGCATCAAAGAGACAAATTCATCAATGTATAGAAATAATGCTCAATTGACTCTAAAAACTCAATAAATTCGACCAAGATTGGAGTATTTCTAGCTACGAATCATGACAATTTCACGCCTAATCAACCCCCCCAAACTTACCATATTGCTTGTCCTCAAGCAATGAAATAATAAGTCAAGTGAAATTGTTAGGAATGAGTCAAAGTATCCAATCATGCAAGTACACAAATTCGAGCTTCAAAGATGCATCACAAGTAAACTCACTCACCTTCCTTTATCATACTCATGCAACAATGACAAGAAACACCAAGATCAAGCATGGATGTGCACTCAACGATGTGTTTCGCTCCCTCACAAGTGTATAACAATGGTCAAGGGACTCACTCAAACAATCAATCACACAAATTGGCAGCCATAGGCTTGTAAGTGCTCTTAACTTCGACCATACTCTAGAAATCAATGCCGAATCAAAAAGGACTTTTCTCAAGGTTGTAATGTCGGCTCTTTGGACAGGTGGGATAACAATATGGGTAAGTGACTTAAGTGAATGGAGAATAGAAAATCAAACTTTGGCACTTCGAGATTAGGAACAGAATACTTCAAACATTTTCAAACAACACTCTTTCAATTCCACTACTCTCAACACTTCAATCTTTTTTTTTTCTTTCTCCCTCTTTTCACTTTTTTTTCAATCACTTTTTTTTTTCTTTTTCGCACAACACATGAGCTCTTTTTTTCTTTTTCTCATTCTCTATTTTTTCTCTTTTTCCCACATCTCATAACTTCATCACACCTTCTTCTCATATTCACTCAACAAACAACCTTTTCCTTTTTCAACTCAATTCACTCCCTTCACATTCACACTTTCCTATTCTCCACTCACATTGGGACAAAAAGGCTTAGGAATTGGAATAGTGTTCATATATGCTAGCAAATAAAATAGGCTTTAGGCTCAAAGGGGCTAACAAGGGATCAATGTTATTGGTAAGGAAAATTTTGGCTAAGTGACTCAATTAAATAAAAGATGGCCTAAGATCACATTCGGCATATCAAACTGGACACAATCTAGTAGCAAGAGCACACACAAGTTCTGGCATCCTCTAAGGTGATGATTCACTCACAAACGAAGAGATTAAATCATGCATTTAAATCTCGTAAGGCTCAACTCTCACGGTTTTCACATCCATGCTAGTCTAGTGCACTCTCACTCTCATCACACAAGTACTCAAAAGAAAAATTCACAAGCATACAAGTTCTTTTTCAAATCAGCTCAAACTCAAACACTCACACAAAAGAATTTCTAACTCACCCTTACAACTCACTCTACTCATCAAATCATACTCAAAGATAGCAATCAGCAAGCATAAGATGATTGATAGGCATGAAATATGCAATAGCGAGTCAAAATAAAATCACCCCAAGGAGTGTCTCAACAATCTAATAATTAATCAAACTCAACTCAAAGATAAGGGTGTGCATGCATGTGCAATGTAACAAGAAACATAAAAATCTCCACCCCCCCAAACTTCGACCTTGCTAGAGGTCTAAGTTTGGGGTTGTGGGTTACCTCAACCAAATAATTCCTTTTCTCTCAATAGCTTTGCACACTCCCTTGTCTCAAGTTGGTTCCTTCAATCTGAATAACTCCATGATACCTTTACTCCTTTAGAGACAAGCCTACAAGCAACTCACTCAAAAACGAGGTTAAACATACGACTCACAATAACTCCCTAATAACTAAAAACAAAGCAAATAATAAAAAATAAAAATAATGGGTTGCCTCCCATTCAGCGTTATTTTTAAGGTCCTCATGCCGGACCGAGCTCAAAGGAGCTTATGGGACATCATACTCAAAAATACCTCCCTTACTCTCATACGAGTGGTGTTTGAACTCCTTTCCTTGATGCCCCATCATCATGAGCTCTTTTGCTCTTTTCTCATCCCCAAGTGTTATGGGTCTCAACTCCTTCTTACCTTTATCTGGAGGAGTCTTACCAAACAGTTTCTTGAGTTTGGACTTCTTCTTCTTAACTCCTCCTTTTCCCTCTAGCTGGACCACGTCCACTTTCTTCACCTCTTCATCCTTCAACTTCTTCACTTTATCCCTATCAACATAATCAAGATCATAACGCTCATGGGTTAAATTATTGAGTGAAGGAGTATAAAATTCATGAATATGAGAAGGATTAGGGATAGAAGGTGTGTCTTCAACACAAGGATCAATTGCATCCATGCAATACAAGCTCTCATCCTCCCTTGAGTGCTTCATGGCTTCATATATTGAGATCTTCACTTCTTGATCATCAACCTTCAATGTAATCTTCCCATTTGCCACGTCTAGCACCATCCCCGCCGTAGCTAAGAACGGTCTTCCCAAGATCAGGGGCACGTGCTCATCTTCCTCCATCTCTAGCACTACAAAGTCGGCTGGAAAAATGTGATCTCCAACTCTCACTAGGACGTCTTCAACCACACCTTGAGGTCTAGTAATAGACCGGTCGGCAAGTTGAAGTGTCATCATTATGGGTTGAAGTTCAACACCTTCCAACTTCTTGAAAAGCGACAGTGGCATCAAATTAATGCTCGCCCCGAGGTCGCACAACGCTCCCTTCTTTATCCCGTTCCCAATTTCACATAGGATCGTGAAGCTCCCGGGATCCTTCAGCTTCGGTGGGAGCGCCTTGTGCACTAATACACTCACCTCGTGGTTCAGCTGCACCAACTTCGGCTCATCCACTCGCCGTCTTTTCGCGATCAAGTCCTTCAAAAACTTCGCATAATTTGGCATCTGTTCCAAAGCATCATAAAAAGGAATATTAATATGCAATTGTTTAAAAATATCAAGGAACTTAGCGAATTTCTCATCAAGCGTTTTCTTCATAAAGCGTTGTGGATACGGGACGGGTATCACAGATTTGGGTACCCCCCATTCATCTCGCTCAGTCACTTTCACTTTCTCCCTTGCTTCCTTTGCTTTCTTCCACTTTGGAACTCTCTCAACCTCCTCACTTTCCTTGCCCTTCTGGGACTCATCCATATCTTCATGCCTCTCAATCCCTTCACTTTCAATCCCCTTCTCAACTTGGGGCGTCTCAGAATCAGCAGGCATCTGAGGCCCTTCATAGTTGATTCCACTTCTTAACTGGATAGCCTTGCAATGCTCCTTCGGGTTCCCCTCCGGCATTCTATTAGCTGACTTTGCAATCTGGCTCATCTGGAACTCTAAAGAAGTGAACCTTCGATTGTTCTCTTGTTGAGTTCTAGTCCACTCAACGTTCATCTTCTGGAGCTCTTGATCACGATGATCACCCTTCTTATGCAACTCCTTCACATCGTACTCCAAGGACGACAATCTCTTGCTACCTTCCTCAACCTTCTGAAGGATCGTTCTCAACATCTCTTCGGTTGATGCACCGCCTTCTCCACTAGGAGGTTTAGACCCCGGATCAACACCTGCAGGAACAGTAACACCAGCTTTTGGGTTAGCATAAGAAAAGTTCTCATTCTTCCTCCATGTGTTTTGAGGAGGCTGCTGGCCTCCTTGAACTCCTTGTGTGTTCCTCCATTGATTTTGAAGTGGCTGAGGACCTGGAGGTACAAATGGTTGGCCATAAGAAGGCCTTCCATACTGGTTTCCACCTTGGTAGCCATTCTGGTTGTATTACGGACCTCCCATGTAATTGGCTACCTCTTGCTGTCCACTGGGCTGGTCTACTCTCTCATTCTCTACTGCATGCTCCCCACCCAAACTCTTTCCCAACTCGAGGTTGTTGATCTTTTCCATCATGGCTATCAGCAGCCTTCTCGTTCCTTCTCCCTCTTCAACCTGATGCACTCTCTGAAAATCTGCATCTCCACTCTAAGCACCGGCATTCGTGACAATGTTGTCCACGATTTCCCTACACCTCTCTATGCCTTGGTTCAAGGATGCTCCGCCCGCACACGCGTCTAAATGGTCTTGCCCAGCCTTGTTGGCACCACTATAGAAGAATGCCATAATATCCCCCTCATTGTACCCGTGTTGCGGGCACTCAATTAGCATGTTTGAGTATCTCTCCCACGCTTGGCGTAAATCTTCTCCAGACTTCTGGCGAAAGGACGAGATCTCAATTCTAGCCTTGATCGTCCTAGATGGAGGGTAAAATCGCTCGAGGAACAGACGCTCGAGCTCGGCCCAAGTGGTAATACCTCCCCGCGGGAGCGTATTATCGTACCACTCCTTAGCTATTCCCGTCAATGAGAATGGGAACAGCCTAAGCCTCTTGGCATCTTCAGACATGCCATTGTAATTAAATGTTGAGGCTATCATGAGAAAGCTCCTCAGGTGAGTGTGAGGATTCTCCTTCCCGATCACCCCCTTGAACTGATTCTCGGTGAGCAGCTTTAAAATCCCCAGGGATATCGAGAAGTTGTTCGCCTCAACAGGAGGCAAAGCCACTCCATCATAGTACCGCTGTGGCTGCGCTGCAAACCTCCCTCGAATAGCCATATTGTGATCGACGTTCTGAGGAACGTGTTGAGGATTAGCAGCAGGTACTGGTACTTGTTGGGGTGGTGGTGGGTAAACAGGTGGTTGGTTGTAGACAGGAGGTGGATGATATGGATATGGTGGGTAAGGATAAGGTGGGTATGGGTAATGTTGGTATACTGGGTTGTTAAAAGGGTTATTTGGGTTTTGTGGGTAAGCAGGGTTTTGGTTCTGGCTTTGGGGTTGTGTTTGTGCAGAGTTGATTGTGTCTTGTGGGTTCGGGTGTGGGTTCTCAGTTCCCCCTATGGGTATCTGCTGATTGCTGCTGTTTCCATTGGCACCCTCTGCCCGTTCCACAAGAGCAGTATACTCTGCAGCTATTTTGTCTAACTCCCCAAGTTCATCAGAAATCTTGTCTTTGTTTCCTGCGACAGTAGTCATTCTTCTCAAGAAGGCTCGGTTCCTTCTGGCTATTGTCTCAGGGTCCAACGGTATTCTCTCTTCGCTCGTATTGCCTTGTGAGCTTGTTTTCATAAACCTGACACACTAGCAGAAGGGTCAAAACGCAACTGCCGATTGAATACAAATAAAAAATAAAAACAGAAAATAAATCACCCACTACTAACTACTAAGCTATCTACAAGTCCTATTCAAAAGCATACAACGCCATCCCCGGCAACGGCGCCATTGACTTGAAGCGATTTTACTAACTTCTACTAGTCGCTTACCCGCAAGCGGACGGGTTCACTGTAGTATAAGTACGTATAATGACCAAGTAGTATCGAACCCAAGGGATGGTGTATATGTGAATAGATCCCTGAAGATCTACGCGTCGTAGTTAATATGAGTGTATTTTTGGATTTGAAAATTAAAAGAATTAAGTCTAAACTAAATTACTCTACGAATGCAAAAGGAAAATTAAACTAAGTATCTAAGGTGTGTATGCAAGTATGAGATGGTGATGCTTAAGATAGGAATCCCTACGTATACTAACGGAGCAGGTACATAATCAGAATAACTGTGACACACAAGAATTAACCTAAGTCTAAGAATGCAAGGTGAAAGCTCAAGATTCTAAACCCTAATACTTTACCCTAACACTCGACTCCACTAATCCACTAACAAGTTAATGAATTGTGCTCAATTAATGAGACCCTAATTTAACAAAGGTGATGCGGTCGTCCTCCTTGGCTAAATCGGTAGATGAATTAACCTTTCCTAAACCTTCTCGTTAAGACTACTAATTGTTATTGAGTGATGCGGTCGTCCTCTCTCTAACACTTTCGTACTAAATTCAAAGGTAAAGTTCAGATTAATTATAAGAATTCATTAACCAAGAGAATTAAAACCTAACGTCACGAGTTACCCTAATTACGTACCCACAACCTACTTCTACGAGTTCATCCTACCCTAAGCATGCAAGGGTTTTAGCTAGACATGACGTTAACAAACACAAAAGCAATAGAAGAAACAACGAACATAAACATAATGAATTGAAGAACGATAATATGAAACATGAACTAGGGTTTAAAAAGAAAATAAATACTAAGAACAGAAATTTAATTAACTAAAACGAAGTTTCAAAGCGTTTAAAGAAATCAAACTAATGAAAAGGAACTAAGAAACTAAAAGAAACTAAAAATTCGTATACAAAACCTCAACAAAACGTAAATAAAGCTTGTTCCTCTTCTTCCTCTCCAAAAACTAAGTCTAAAATTATTTCTAAAGTTCGGGGTTTTTTCAAAACGTGTTTGGAAGAGGTATATATAGGCACGGGTCGAAACGGGAGTTAATGGGCCGAAAATACGCATCCGGAGGCAAAAATCCGAAGTTGCTCGAGCAAAACGCTCGAGCGGTCCCGCTCGAGTAGTGTAGCTCGAATGACACAATCGCTCGAGCGGTTCCGCTCGAGCCGGTCGTGCGCTGAAATTGCACTGTATGTTTTGGGCGCTCGAGCAATTCGCTCGAGCGGTGGTGCTCGAGCTGCTCGAGCGCAAGAAAAGTTCTGTAAGCTTAGGCGCTCGAGCAATGCGCTCGAGCGGTGGCGCTCGACCTAGTCACTCGAGTGACTTCCAACTCATCCCAACTAATACTTTTCCTCGTCCGCACTAATACCAATCGTATTTCTTCAATATCTTCTCATCCGGGCATCCGTTTAAGTCGATTCAAAGTCTTATGAACTCCGTTTTTCGTCCTCTATTCACCTATTAGCATCAAAGAGACAAATTCATTAATGTATAGAAATAATGCTCAATTGACTCTAAAAACTCAATAAATTCGACCAAGACTGGGGTATTTCTAGCTACGAATCATGACAATTTCACGCCTAATCAATGATATAGAACGAAGGGTCGAGATTAAAAGTTGAACCAACTTTTAATGAGAGCGCATTATTTCAAAATGGAGAGATTTGAGACATGCCACATCAGTCTAAGAATAAGGTGGTGTTGACACATCATCTTGGAGAGGTTTGAAAATATATTATTATAAGATTGTTAGTTAGTGAGATTATAATTGGATGAAAGAAAAATAAGAGGATGATAAGAAAGTATGGAGAGAATGAAGGTGTAAAACAACATAGAGGGTGTTGATAGGCGAACATAAGTCAATGATGGGCGAACAAAGATTAAAGCCTTGAAAAGGATTATGAAGAACCAACCTCAAATCAAAGATTATTAACAAAGAAAATCAAGATGAGGGTGCATAAATCAATCCAGGGAGTGTACAAACTGACGAACAACTCTACCGACGAACAACATACTGGCGAACAGGTTTTAAGACCCGAGACCAGATACGAACATTCTGCCAAGTCATTGATGACGAGCAACATTGTCAAAAGGTGGTGCATCTACCAACCTAAGAGGTGTATGTCGACGAACAAAGGACCAAGATCCCAAAGTCAATCTGTGTAAAACACAAAGGCGAACAACTTCTGAGCCATACACACAAAAGGCGAACAACTTTTATGAAAAATCCTTCTGGAACAACTAAGCCGACCTGGGCGAACAACAATGAAGTCCGAGATAAGACCAAAGAAGACTTTGTAACTAAGATTCAGCTTAGATAAGGTCAAACTAAGGTCAAAGGACACTTGTCAAGCATGCAAGCTAGGGAGACCAAGAGTCATAGACACCTCATGCTTGCTAGTCTCTATAAATAGTTGTTCTCCAGCTTAAGAAATACAAGTTCAAATTCACAAATGCTCCAAAAACATACACTTAAATACACTTAAACACAATTTCGACTTTCACAATTACTAGTTCATAACCCTGTTGATGAATGTATTTAATCGTAAGGATTAGTGGCTGTTTTAATCCGTTTTTACGTCACCAATCAATAACGTGTGATTGATTACCACCGTAAATGGTAAATCGGGGTGTGAATTTATCGGATTAATAAATTCAATAGTCGAAATTGAACTGATTTCGTATGTGTGGGCGTTTTAGGTGTATTTGTGTGCGTTTTGGAATTGTTTAGGTATTTTAACTTTTTTTTGAACTTGTATTTCACAGCTGGAGAACAATTATTTATAGAGACTAACAAGCATGAGGTGTCCAAAACTCTTGGTCTCCCTAGTCTGCATGCTTGACATGTGTCCCTTTGATCCTATCAAAGCTGAATCTTAGCTACAAAGTCTTCTTTGGTCTTATCTCGAACTTATTGTTGTTCGCCTAGGTCGGCTTGATTGATCTTGTTGATTCTCCAACTTAAAGTTGTTCGCCTCTTGAGGTTGTACTTTGGAAGTTGTTCGCCTTATGGCTTTGTTCACTTGTTCACCATGGCTGTTGTATCATAATTTGACCAAGTTGTTCGTCATTGATGACTTCACAGTTGGCTCATTCTTGGTCTCGGGTCTAAATACCTGTTCGCCCATTAGTTGTTCGTCGGGGGAGTTGTTCGTCACTTTATACACCTCTTAGATTGGTAGATGCACCCCAATGTTGACTATCTTTGTTTAAGCCTGTAACTCTTGTTCGCTTCATTTTGGATGATGTTCGCCTATCAACAATTGCCCCCTATTCTGACTAGATGTTGCATTAAACGAGCAACTTTGTGGCGAGCAACTGTAGTTAGGATATTATTCTGGTCAAAACTTGGACGAACAACATCTTTGTGAGGAGCAACATTGGGGTGACCGTTTCGTCTTCCCATGGTCTGGGGAGATCACGAAGATGACGCCAGCGCAATGATTGCGCGCCGTTCACGCGCGAGCAGCCCCGAGGCCACGCGCCCCTATAATTGCTTATAGGTCCTTCAACTTTTAGTTTAGCTCGAAATTGACCGCGTCTTCTCTCAGTTGAGTCCCTGAATTTTCAGAAAATTATGCCTTGGACCCCGTTTTTGTTTGGGGGTATAAATAGTGGGGAAACTGAAAATTTTCCCACTCTTCCCCCTCCTGCTACAGTGCTCCGGCGATTTCTATTTTCCTCCGGCGATTCCAAGCTTCCCGACGTCCGCCTTCCAGCATTTAGTTCCAAATTTCAATTCCCAGGTAGTTACTCTTTTTTCTCTCTACTTTTCTCTACTTTTTGTCCCAAGATTTCTTTCACCGCCGTGTGGATCCGAGCGCCACCATCTTCTCCGGGGAAGCGCCGCCGTCTGCAACACTCTCTCCACCGCCGTCTGGATTTTTCTCTCTCCTATGTCTTCGCATTCAAGCAATAAAACCGAGGAGACCTTAGATCCCCTTTTTCCCATTGTTGCTCGCGATCTAGAACCAGTTGAGGTTTCCTCAGCGTCGAACGCTCACGTGGACTCAGTTGTTCGCTCTGTGGAAAACGCTGGTGCGGGCCCGTCTGGGAGAGAACTGACAGCCGCGGCGAACAACAATTTGAACGATAACTCTTCGTCCTCCGTTGACTCTGAAGATCCAGAATTCAACGAACTCACTCGCGAGTTCTTGGAGGGTATTAATTTTCCATCCCCAAAGATGCGGGAAAACGAGATCCCAGCTGGGGTTGCTCGACTATTTGAATGGCGATCATATGCTGAAAGGTATGCGAACAACATTCCCCGTCCCCAGAGACAAATAATGGATAAGTTGAAAACTGGGTACCAGGCGAGCAAGATAAAAAGTGTTGTTCGCGAAGATGAACTGGACTCTATCCGGGAGGAATACAAGATCCCATATGATATTCACATATGGGCCCCTCGGAGAAAGGAAAGAGCTGATCGCCCACCTCCAGGATGCACGGCGATCAACATTCACACCTTGATTGCCGGACTAAAGCTGCCTCTTCCACCCGTTGTTGGTCGATTCCTGGAGGCGACCAACTTGGCCATCACCCAAATTACTCCAATTGGGTGGATGAACCTTCTAGGCTCCATGTGCTTGTTCGCCTTGGAGGGGTATGTTGATCGGATCACTGCGGAAGAAATCAACTATTTGATGACAATTACAAACTGCCCCATAGGAGAAGAAGGCTATCACTATCTCAAGGCCAGAACTGGGCTGAAAATGGTGGAAGAGGTGCCGAACAAGATTCGTGACTGGAACCAACACTTCTTCTGGATTGGGGGTGATTGGCGAGCATCTTCTGGTCCACACGGCGGCCCTGGACGAATAAATTCTCCAGCAGCCTATGGAAAACTGAAACGTAAGTCCATTTCTTGCTCGCCTTTGGGCTAAGTTGTTCTAATTTAACTTTTCTTGTTTGTTCGCGGGTCCTCGTCTACCCAAGTGGGATTCGAAAGAGGAGGAGTTGAGCTTTGAGTTTCTGTTTACCTCGTGCTTGGTGGGCCTCCGCAACAAGGAAGATAGGACTATTGACTACCTTTGCCGAACAAGGTGTCAAAGAGCTGCTCGCCTTTTGACATACCCACACCACTTGGAGGCCCAGGTCGAGGTGCCCCCAGGTATGAATTTCCAAATTTTGGGTTTTAGCCTTGTTCGTCATTGAATTTCCTAACTTGCTCGTCTAACTCTTTTTTTTTTAGCCGAGCAAGTGACAGTTGACGTTCCTCCCGCATACGCCCTTCTAGAGCAAAAGGTTCTCGAAATGGCGCCGCCAAGAGGGAAGAAGAGAAAAGGTGACCCCCCATCCCACGTGCTTGCAATGACGAACAAGCCTGAGGGGGCTAGAGTTCCCAGACAGGCTGCCCCCCCTGTTCAAATCCGTTCCCCTCCCGTTTCCCCTCCTCGTGGGGGGAAATGTTTAAAGAAGGCAGACGGGACTCCAGTATCCCATGGTGTTCCCGACAAGGGGAAGGAGAAGGTGGGTTCGAGCCATGCTCGCCCTGAAGGTGAGGTTGTACGCCGCTCATCCGTTGAGCTTGCGGAGAAGTCCGGCAAGGCGAGCAAAGACACAGGCTCCCCCAGAAGTCCAGAGGACATTACCTACCTAGGCCGGGATGAGCAAAAATTCTCTGAGTAAGTTCTTACTCTCTTGCCGAACAAGTTTGTTATTAGCCAAAATTTTCAAGTGTTGACCTTCTTTTTGTTCGCAGATACCGGCCCAGCGATTACCCAGGGCGAGCAGACCTGGTTCACCAGTTAGCCTGTTCAAAAACTCCGGCGAGCTTCCGTGACATTCCAAATGAACATGTCCGTCGGGCAGCTGAGATTGTTGCTCGCGCCTGGTCACGGCCGCTGAACAAAGTCGTCCTCGCCCGAGGCCCCATTGATAATTTTCACTTATCAATGGTCCAAGCCGCAAACTCCCTTGTCTCAGCTCAAAGGGGAATGGCTCAAGTAGCAGAGCTAGAGGAGACTGCTCGTCACCATGCTGCTTCTGTTCGCCATCTTACTGAGGAAAAAGAGAAACTGCCGAACAACTTCAATGGCCAGATTGCTCGTTTAAAGGATCAACTAAAGCTGGCCAATGACATGGAGCAGAAGCGCATCGAGGACTATCAGATTGTCTCTGGCGAGCTTAAGGATGCAAAGGCCGAGCTACACTCCGCTATTACTGTGTCGGAGGAGGAAAGGAAAGCCAGGGGAGAGGCTGAAACGGAACTTGCTCGCTTGAAGGAGCAAATGGCTGAGATGCTTACTCGGGAGCAGGCCGAGCAAGAGTTCCAAGCTCGGAGTGGGCCTATCTCCAACCTGGGCTATATCTGTGCTTATGCGGACAGCATCCGCACGGCCGATGCTTATGACTTCAAGGATTTGGTTGAAGAAATGAGCAAGGATCTGAATGAATTCATGGAGCATTATCCACCGCCGAACAACATCAAAATTCAGTTGGCGGATCTGGCCGTACTAGGGGTTAAGCTTGACAAACTTGACCCCAGTATATCCATCACTCATCCTCCTCCTCCAGTTGATGAAGGCGAACAAGAGGAAGAGGTGGCCGCCGCTGTCGAGCAGAGTGCCAAAGAGGCTGAGGATAAGGCTGCCGAAGACTTGGCTCGAGATATGATTGTCGAACCTCCCGCCGAGCAGGCTCAAGATCCTCCCCCTGCCGAGCAACAATAGTTCTTAGGACTTAGCTTTTTTCTTTTCTTCTTCTCTGTAATAGTTGTTCGTTCCTTTTTTGTAGTACTTGTGGCTACTTTCAGCTTGTACTATCTTTTGGGCTTAAAAGCCTTTGATTAATGGATGCCTTTCTTTTGTTCGCTCATCTCCTTATATGTTAATTGCCTTTACATTTTCATGAAATGCTTTTGCAATTATAACATATTGTATTGGGCTTTGTTCGCTTTTTGAACTTTGCCTTTGATGGAATAGGGTTTAGCCTTAGGTTCTGCTCATCTTAAAAGACGAACAACCTTTGAATGGCTTTGGTCCTTGAATGGACTGGTACCTCGAGCTTTGGACTTTTCTTTTGTTGACGAACAACTACTGTATTTACATTTTGAACAAATTACAAGTGTTATAAGGCTGTTCATCACTAACATATACAATATGATGAACAACTTTGAACATAAACTAAAAACTTGCTCGCTTATAGATTTTCGCCGAGCAACTCTATTCAAAAATAAAAGATGCAGCACCAGACTATACAATGTGCCGAGCAACTTTTTAATTTATACTTAGCCAAATTTTCAAAAAATTATGCAAGTTTTTGATCCATTCCATTTGCTTGATTCACTTCATTTGCTATACTTGCCCCCAAGATAATTGTTCGCCCATTCATTGATAGTACTTCTTGAGATGTACGGCATTCCAAGAGTATGAGGCCGACTTGCCTTCCATATCTTCGAGATCGTATACGCCATTTACGAATTTTTCCGTTATACGATATGGGCCCTCCCAAGTTGGTCCCAGTACTCCTGAAGGTTGGGCGAGCAGTTTTCTTAGAACCAAATCTCCAACTCTGAATTCCCGGACTTTTACACGGGAATTATAATAACGTTCCGCTCTTTGCTTGTATGTTGTATTTTTTAACTCAGCATTGAGTCTTTTTTCTTCGAGCAAATCCATTTCAGCACTTAGAGCAGAATTGTTTGCTTGTTCATCAAAGTTGGTCATCCTAATCGTATTGGTCCTTAACTCAATAGGTATTACTGCTTCTGTTCCGAAAGCCATAGCGAAGGGTGTTTCTCCGGTGCTAGACCTAGGAGAAACTCTGTATGCCCACAAGACTTCCGGGAGTTCGATAGACCAACCACTTTTGCTCTCCGCCAGTCTTACTTTTAAAGTATGCTTGATTATCTTGTTCACAGCTTCAACTTGTCCGTTTGACTGGGGATGATAAGGTGTGGAGTAATGCTTTTTGATCCCCCACTTCGCACAGAATTCTCTCAACTCTTGTCCATCAACTGTGGACCATTGTCTGTCACAATTGCCTGTGGAACTCCGAAACGATAGACAATGTTCTTCCAAATAAAGTTGATCATCTTCTGCTGCGTGATGTTCACCATGGCCTCTGCTTCTGCCCATTTAGTGTAATAATCGACTGCCACAACGGCAAATCGAACATTTCCGACTCCAGCTGGGAAAGGACCAATGATGTCCATCCCCCATTTTGCAAAAGGCCATGGGCTATAAACTGACACGAGCTCCTGGGCTGGGGTATGAATATTCGGGGCAAAAATCTGACACTGATGGCAAGTTTTTGCTTTCTTGATCGCATCCTGACGTAGTGTCGGCCAATAATACCCTTGCCTGATAGTTTTGTACGCCAAGGCTTGCCCCCCAGTGTGATTTCCACATACTCCGGCGTGAATTTTTTCGAGGACTGCTCATCCTTGCCCCCTAGGCAAACACTTGAGAAGTGGGACTGATATTCCCCTTTTGTAAAGCTGTTCTCCCACCAGAGTATATCTGGCGGCTCGCTTCACTAGCTTGGCAGCTTCAAAAGGGTTGTTTGGTTTTTCCCCATTTCTCAAGTATTTGACTATATTTGCTCTCCAGTCGTCCTCATCGGCAGTTTGATCGTCAAATTGGTTGACATTATAGCTTACTGTTGATGGATCTTTCATCTTTGTAATTATAATGTCTGCCAACTCTGCTGGCCCTTCACTTGTTGCTAATCGGGCCAGAGCATCTGCCTGAGTGTTGCTTGTCCGTGGGATTTGTTCGATGAAGACTTGATCTAACATGGACATAAGGTGAGCAACAATCTGTTGATAACCAATCATATGATCATCTCTCGCCTCGTATTCACCTCGGATTTGGTTCACAATCAGTTGTGAGTCTCCGAAGATTTGTAACCGTCTAACACCTACGGCGAGGGATAGGTGAAGACCAGCAATGAGAGCTTCATACTCTGCTTCGTTGTTGGTTGCCATAAAACCGAATTTGATTGCCGAGGTGAATACTTGTCTTTCAGGGCTAATTAGTACCACTCCAGCACCTGACGCCACATTTGTCGAGGACCCATCAACATAGAGATGCCAGGGGTGATCTAGTCCTCTCGTCGGATCTGGTGGGAAAGTTAGTTCGACTATAAAGTCGGCTAAAGCTTGCCCTTTGATCGCTGTTCGAGGAGCATAGGTCACCCCAAATTGGCTAATCTCTAATGACCATTTTAAAAGATGTCCAGCAGTGTCAGGGCGATGGAGGATCTGTCTGAGCGGGAAAGTTGTTAGTACTTCGACTTGATGATCGAAAAAGTATGGTCTTAACTTTCGCACACTCATGACCAGGGCATACGCCAACTTCTCAGTTGGGGAGTATTTGATCTCTGCTTCATGCAAGGCTTGGCTGACGTAGTATATAGGTTGGTGGAATTTGCCGTCTTCGCGCACCAGAACAGAGCTGATGGCAACTTCTGATGCGGCTAAGTATAGGAATAACTTCTCTCCTGGGACTGGTTTTGATAGGATTTTAACATCTCCCAGGTAGTCTTTGAGTTGATCAAAGGCCCTTTGACAGTTGTTAGTCCATGAGAAGCTTTCTTTTTTGATGGCCTCAAAGAATGGACGGCATTTGTCCCCCGATCTGGATATGAACCGATTCAAAGCTGCTAGGCATCCTGTGAGCCTTTGCACCTCTTTTACTGATCGTGGAGGTTGCATATCCATAATGGCTCTAACTTTTGCTGGGTTGGCCTCAATTCCCCGCTGGCTAACAAGATGTCCCAAGAATTTCCCCGAATGGACACCAAAGCTGCTCTTCTTCGGATTTAGCTTCATGTTATAATGCCGAAGAATCTCGAACACTTGGGTCAAATGCTGGAGATGATCCCTTCTCTTGGGGCTTTTGACCACGATGTCGTCTACATAGACTTCCACTGTGTCTCCGATTTGTTGGTCAAACATCTTGTTCACCAGCCTTTGATACGTTGCCCCGGCATTGATGAGGCCGAAGGGCATTCTCTTCCAGCACAGCAAGTTTTTGTTAGTGTAAAAAGTTGTGCTCTCTTGATCGTCAGGATGCATTGGGATTTGATGATACCCTGCAAAAGCATCCATGAATGTTAGCATTTCGTGACCTGCAGTGCTGTCCATCAATTGATCGATGTGCGGGAGAGGAAAGTTGTCCTTCGGGCATGCTGCATTCAGATCTGTAAAGTCTATGCATAGCCTCCAGGTTCCGTTTGGCTTCCTCACCAGCACAGGGTTTGCTACCCATTGTGGACAAAGTGTTTGACGGATCAGATCGTTGTCTAACAGCTTTTTAACTTCTTCATTCAACGCTTGATATTTGTCTGGGCCGTACTTCCTTCGTTTTTGATGGACTGGCCTCTTGGCTTGATTAATGTTGAGCTTGTGGCAAGCATGCTTTGGATCTATCCCCACCATGTCTGCATGAGACCATGCAAAAACATCTAGATTCTTGAGGAGGAATTCTTTCATCCGGGATCTGTATGGCTCAGGGAGCTCAGATCCTATGTAAAGCTCAAGATCCTTGTTGTCAGGGTTAACTCTGAACGCCTCTAGTTCTTCGACTGGAGTTGCTCGTCGTTTTTGTCCTTTCCAACGGGGATCAAGTATTGGCCCCTCAAGATTTGTATCATTTTCGATGTCCATGGGCTCTGCCCCCAGGCGGGGATCTAGATCATTCGTCGGCTCCGATCCGTTGTTGTTAGCCAGTACCCGGCCCTCCAAGTTGCTTGATGAAGGTTGCTCGTCACCACCACTTCTTTGTTCGTCAGCTGGAAGTTCTTCAATGATGGTGGTGAGTTGCTCGTCCAACACTTGCTCGTCCAAGTGTTGTTCGTCAGTTTCCATGTGGTCGTCCATGTCCATCATGTTCTCCAGTACTGACGGCTCATCGTCAGGATAGCTTGTGGTTGCCTCCATCATGGACACTTGAGTAAACTTTGCTTTTAATTGTAGGAGACACTCCCGAGCTCTTCTTTGGTCTCCTCTCACTGTGCCTGTCCCACTTGCTGTTGGAAATTTTATACAATAGTGGTAAGTGGAACACGCAGCTTTGAATTCATTTAAAAAGGGGCGACCAAGAAACCCGTTGTAAGTTGATTCCTGGTCTACGACCAAAAAATCAACCATTCGTGTAATATTCTTTTCGGGTTCATTGGCCGTTACAAGTTGTACAGATAGTCTAATTTCCCCTACTGGAGTGGTTACAGCATTTCCGAAGCCTACAATTCTATGAGTTGTACTCTGAATGTAGCCCGAACAATCTTCCAGTTGGTCGAGCGTCTTCTTGAATATGATGTTGGTATAGGCTCCGGTGTCCACCAAAAGTCTGTGGACTCTTGTTCCCATAATTTTGATGCAGACTACGAGCGCATCGTTATGTGGGGTCGAGATTCCTTCCAAATCTTCTTCGGTAAAGGTCAACTTTGCCGTTTGCATGATGGTTGGTTTGATCCCCATTTCCTGAACTTGGCCCATAGCTCGTAACTCTGCCTTTTTCTTTCTGTTCGACATTGGTGGACGTCCATCAGAACAACCTCCGGCAGAGCCGGAAGGCTCCATCATGAAAATATCCTCCAATGGACGTGCAGCTGCAGCGGGAACTGGTTGTCCGGGGCGATTATTCCGTTGAGGCTGTTCATCGCTTTCTTCCCCCGGGCTGCTCTCCCGGCCTCTCTTGTCGGGCTGTCTGTTAACAAATTCGGAGAGCTTTCCCTCCTCATAAAATCGCCAGAGTTGCTTGAGCAAATCTCTACACTCACTTGTAAAATGCCCCACGCTTTGATGGTAGGCACAGTACTTGTTGGGGTTGAGTTTGCCAGTGTCCTGACGGATTCTTCGCGGAGGGGAGAGCAACTCCTTGCCTTTTACATTATCATAAACAGTGTCAACTGACACTGTTAGCACCTGGTAGAGCTTTTCTTTGAGTTCTGTCCCTTCGTTGAATGCTTTCATGTTCTTCGGGACTCTGTATCCTGTTCCACCAGGCTTTTTGTTGTTCTCCTTGGGGTCTACTTTGTTCTCCCCCAAGTTTGCTTCTAGTGCCTCATACATGGAAACGAACACGCCGGCCTGATTTCTGAACTCGGCGTAATTCTTTGGGCACTTCAGACGTACCTCTTTCCATAGTTCTGACCCTTTTTTCAGTCCTGCCATAACAGCGATAATTTTAGTGTCCTCGCTGACCGGTTCTCCTTCCAACAACACTTTATCGAATCTTTCCATGAATGCTCTGTCAGATTCATCGTCATTTTGTCTTAAATCTGACAGTCGATGTTTCTGGGAAAGATACGAGCCAGCTGTTGAAAAGTGCGAAAGAAACTCCCGACCCAGTTGGGTGAACGAGTTGATTGATGCCGGTGGCATTGCTGAAAACCATTTGTGAACCCGGTCGCCCAACGTTAATGGAAAGTTCCGGCACTGGGTGGCGTCGCTGGCCCCCACGAAAACCATGTAGTCCGTATATTTGGTAAGGTGGACTCGAGGGTCTGCTAGGCCTTCATACTGGATGCCTGCCGGAAATTGAACCTTCTTTTGAATTGGGGCTTTCAAAATGTGAGGGGCTAATGGGGATAATGGCATGCTGATCGTCCCCATACCTCTCTGTTGGTCCAATTGCCCCTGCATGTTTTCCACTGCCCTTCTTAAACTGGCCAACTCATCCAAAGGTGCCCCCTGACTTGGAGGCTGTTCGGCGAACAAAGGCGCATGCCTTTCTGTTCGTCGCAGTCCCTCACTCGGGGTGGGCTCCTCCTGGAGTTGCTTTCTAGGGTTGTTCGCCGCATTCGGCCCTAGGCGTCTGAAGGCGGACTGAGATAATCTTTCATGCACTGTTGGGCGAGGCTGTTCAAGAGTTGTTCGCCCATCACCTGCTCTCTGGCGAGCAGCTTCCATGACATGTTGCGGTTGACCAAGTCTGTCCTGGGCACTGGAACGAGTAGTCCCATGGCTTGACAAAGTTGTTCGCCCACGGGCAGACTCAGCCTGCTCTTCTCTTAAGTCAGCCATTTTGGCCTTGCCCTTGTCCCGCCTAACTTGAGCGCTGTTCACCTCATGCTGTTCGCCCCTAACATTTTTAGCCCTCACAACTTCCAGAGACTTATCCCTAGGCCTTGCTTGGGAAGGTCTAGCTTGTTCTTGTTATTTCTGGAGGGCCTGGAGAGCTGCTATGGTCTTAGCCAACTCGTTAGGGTTGTTCGCCAGAGCCTCCATTTCAGGCGAGAGGTTATGTGTTATGGATGTATGTTGTGATCTGTTCGCGTGCTTAGGATCACGGTCTTGATGGTCTGCTGTTGAGGCCCGAGTAGGAGATGCTCTCCTTGACAGGCGTGATCCTTGTGTTTGTTTGGATTGAGGCATTCTAATGTTGGATTAGTTTCTTAATCTTTGAATCTTCAAATTGTTATTGAAGAACACCAAGAACACCAAGAACACTTTTGCTTGTATCTTCAAGAATTTCTTGAGGATTTCTTCGAATCTTTAAGTTTCAGACTCGAAGTTCTTGAGTAATCACACTGAATCGAAGGTTCGACACCCTCCTTCTAGCGCCAAATTGTTGATGAACGTATTTAATCGTAAGGATTAGTGGCTGTTTTAATCCGTTTTTACGTCACCAATCAATAACGTGTGATTGATTACCACCGTAAATGGTAAATCGGGGTGTGAATTTATCGGATTAATAAATTCGATAGTCGAAATTGAACTGATTTCGTATGTGTGGGCGTTTTAGGTGTATTTGTGTGTGTTTTGGAATTGTTTAGGTATTTTAACTTTTTTTGAACTTGTATTTCACAGCTGGAGAACAACTATTTATAGAGACTAACAAGCATGAGGTGTCCAAGACTCTTGGTCTCCCTAGCCTGCATGCTTGACATGTGTCCCTTTGATCCTATTAAAGCTGAATCTTAGCTACAAAGTCTTCTTTGGTCTTATCTCGGACTCATTGTTGTTCGCCTAGGTCGGCTTGATTGATCTTGTTGATTCTCCAACTTAAAGTTGTTCGCCTCCTGAGGTTGTACTTTGGAAGTTGTTCGCCTTATGGCTTTGTTCACTTGTTCACCATGGCTGTTGTATCATAATTTGACCAAGTTGTTCGTCATTGATGACTTCACAGTTGGCTCATTCTTGGTCTCGGGTCTAAATACCTGTTCGCCCATTAGTTGTTCGTCGGGGGAGTTGTTCGTCACTTTATACACCTCTCAGATTGGTAGATGCACCCCAATGTTGACTATCTTTGTTTAAGCCTGTAACTCTTGTTCGATTCATTTTGGATGATGTTCGCCTATCAACAAACCCAAACCCTCGATTTACCATTTACGGTGGTAACCAATCACACGTAATTGATTGATGATCTTTAAACCGAACTTAAACAGTCACTAATCCACCCGATAAAAATTGATCACCAACAGAGGGGAAAATAAGTGGTGGATGAAAAGTAGGAAAAAAGATATGTGAGTAAGAGAAAATTAATATGATTTTATAAAGTATGGTAAAAATAGGTGTGTATATATATAATAGAGATGTATGGGATGAAGAATAGTCAAATTCCTTATGGCATGATTGGTATGATGGAATATATAGGGAATGTAATGTTCATTCCTTAATTTATTCCAAATACTATGATTGGTATGTTTTTTAAAATGGAATAGTGAATCCACATGAAATGGTGATTCCCAATAATGTTGGATAATGATTTTTTCCATAACATAAGAATTTATGTATTCTACATACTAGAACATAACCCCGCTTAATACGCGGGTTGATTTTTTTTTTTTTAAATATATTAAGGTGTTGTTTGCACCAGGTGCACCATGCAACTTATATATATTTTAGACAATTTGTTTATACTGAATGATAAGAGTTGTTTACACTAAACAATTAGGGTTGTCCAATCATAATTGTTCAATGTAAACAACACTAAATATTCCGTAAAAACAACCATAACATTTTAAAAGTACACTTAAATTGCATATTGCACCTAATGCACAATCTACTTATATATATAGGCAAACATATATATATATATATATATATATATATATATATATATATATATATATATATATATATTAAATACTTTAAGTATAATTAATTTTTTTTAGAATTGTATATGTTTGCCTATAATATATTTCCTTTCAGACATATTAAAATATGTTGAATATCTCCTATTCCCTATTATATTAATATGAAGTTTTCGTGCAACTCAGGTGCATCGTGCAATTCAAGGTCTAATGCTTATTAATATGATAAGATTAAATAAATAAAATAAAATTATTTTGGTTTTAAGACAATATGAATAATTTAATTAAAATATTCATTTTCACGTAATTAGAATTATTAAATTTAATTAATTACTTCATCAATATAGTGAGATATATAAGTTGATAAAATATAGTGAGATACATAAGTTAAATAGTTATTCAAAACATGTAAAAACCTATACTAAAAATTATGCAAGAGGTGCAAGGTTCGAAACTGTATCATTACTTTTTTTTTAATTAGTCTCATCATTTGATACATTTTTTTGAATTAGTCTCATCATTAAAATGCCACATGGATGTCACATATTTAACACACATCAATAGAACAATAACACATCATCTAGAAAATTTTCAAACTTTATAAAAATACGACACATCATCCAAATCAACCACAAGTCGACACATAAGCAAGTAAAACTCCCTATTAGTATAATAGGAGATTTAAAATGTTTCACCATTTTTTTTTTTGTAAAACATAGAAATACACATAAGACCCATAAAATTTACATAAAAAAAATTATCTGTTTCTGAATAATTAATAATAAGTTTTATGTAATTGATTTGATACACTACATGTATAGTATTTCATATCATTATGTATACGTTTAATTATTTAACATATATATTAAGATATATATATATATATATATATAATACAAAATCAATATATTTATGTATACATATAGTTAATATATAAATAAAATAAGCAAATATAACAATAGTATTGTGAAATAGTTAACATCATATATAAATTAATAAACATATAAAATAATAAAATGACATCCAGGCGATTGAATTAAAATATACATCCATTCAAATAACATGAAGTACATAACAAAAGAAACAAAACAAAATAATATTATTATAAAACTCTAAACATTTCTAGTAACTTCTCGAAAAACTATAATTTATGCAGTATTATATTCAAAGTTATCATTATGACACAATTGTTGAGTTATAGAGCCTGAGCGAATGCATCACGTCCCCGTTCACAGCTATCCACTATTTAGTTTTTTATCCTTTAAAACAGTAATTGAGTTTGATGGAATCTTAGGGCTACAACAATTTTGGGTGTAATAACCCTCTGACTCATTGTAATCGTATTTTCAGAAATTAGTAAATCTCCTAGCTTGGTAGTGCCAAAACGTAGTCAATTCTTAAAGAATTGGGTCAGTGTACTCATGTGTTCTATATTTTCGTTCTTGTTTTTTCTCCATAATAGAAGATTATTCTAAAAATAACATTATCTTCATACCCACTCTACTTTTGATCCTCAAGACTGCAACATACAGTTGATCATGGCTAAATATAGGTTTTAGAAGTACTCCAACATGAGAAAATGATTGACCTTGACTTTTATTTAATGACATATCATATGAAACAATAAGTGGGAATTGTCTACGTGTAAATTTGAATGGTAACCTATGACCAGAAAGAGTTAATGACAATCTCGGTATCAATGCTAGTTCACTGGTACTGCAACCAGTAAGTGTTAGTGTTAGTGTCCTAGAGACAATCCATCGAAAGGACATAATACTAAGATAATATTCAGATTTGATTTAATATTATTATTGGTTTAATATTAAATGTATGGCGTTACACTTATCTGAATATGATGTTTGATTGTTTGCATATATTCTTATTTGTGTTCCCATGAATCACTACTGTTATTGAGTGAGTGAGAACTCGGATGACTTAAGTATGATTCTCAAATAGCCCCGATCAAGGATCATCAAGAATGGGATATTGATGATGCAATTGAGATTGGTGTGCGATCTGCATCATACTCTTAGAGAGTGTAGTAAGATCTCACTTACTACGAGATACCGGGTATCTCATGATGGATGCACAGATACCTTAGAGGGTATTGGTATACCCATCCGAGAAACCGTTTGATGTAATTCCACATAATGTGTCTACGGGTGTCTCGGTTAGTGGGAGCGATGTGATACTCCTCTGACTTGAGGTCAATACGCACGACATGTGTGGAGTGGTGAACTTTGACCATGACCGACGCTTGCACCCTTCCACGGGTAGATATGGCATGGATTAGGTTCATCACGAATTACATGTGCGTGGTAGTTGAGCCAAGAATAGGATTCATTCCTCAATGTGGATTTAGAGAGAATACTCATCTTCTCATCATAATTGGATCTAAGTCGTCGGCCGACGCGCATCAACTTAGACTTTGTGGCTAAGTGTGATATACTTGATCAATTAGTGATTTGAGATAATATGATTAAACTATTTGAATAGACACTGCATCATGTTCAAGGCTTAATCGAGTATTCGTGAATGAAAGGAAGATATCACAATAGCCTACAGTATTACAGGTAGTTGCAGATTTTCTCGCAACGTACCTCGTATATTGAGAATGTCTGATTTATTGTCTAGGGTTCAATTAAGACCGTTAGTTTGACTAATCGCTCGATATACGAGGGTCTATGGGTCACACAACAAGTAATGATAATTTACCAATTAGAGTTGGTTGATTAAATATTGTATTGGATATAATATTTAATTTATGGAGAATGTAATATAATAATAATTATATTTGGAATTAATTATTATTATTATTATTAATTAAATTGGATTTAATTAAATATGATATCCCAATAATAATATTTGGAATATTATTATACAAGAATAATAGATACGGTAAAGATACTATTCGTAGGAACATGTCTAGGGAGATATAATCTGTAGAGATTATATTAAGGGCTAGGCCCGATATCTTGCTTAGGAATTAAGTCAAGTTAATCACTATAAATATGTGTCTTATGGGAATTCCAAAAACGATACAAGAAATATAATTTCTCCATAAAATCTCAGTCTGAATTTTCCTAGCAAATTCGTCTCGAGATTCAACGTTGGCATATCGATGCGGGTTGGTAGAAAGCTTTTACGTGGATATCGTAGTTGAGGATTTTCCACGTACAAATCGTTGTAAGGATTTATATATCGTTATTTATCCTTTAATTATTATGTTATACAACCATGTTTAAGATTCGTTGTTGGTGAATCGTGTTTTTTCGCTGCGCCGAATATGGCGTTCGTGCCTCTAAAATCCAACAGTGGTATCAGAGCTTCAAGCTCGGTTGTATACATAATTTTGTGTAAATTTGTAAGTAATATATTTGTGTGTTTTCGTAATTTATTTTGCCCAAAATAATTTTTCCTTGTATCGTGTTTTCACCTCTATGAAATAACTGGAATCCAATTATTTGTATAAAATAATTAAATGCATATTTGATTTGGAATCAAAGATATGCTTATCACTACTTGTTGTTTCGTTCTGAAACCATGTATGCGGATTACTTGATTTAAATGGTTGAAATCTAATTTTCTAAAGATAGCCGTCATTTTTTACTAAAAAAAAATTAAAAATTAAAAAGAGTGCAGAATTGGTAATCCCCCCTCTCTGGAATTAACTCTCACGCCCAAAAGTATGCCCTCCACCATAAACGGATCTCGCCTTCTCCGGAACAGCTTGCTGGGCAAGTGGTACTTCCGGTTACCTTCGCTTTGATCCGGAATTCGGATTTGCGTTCTATTTTTTTTCTCTCATGTTGCTACCTATCCGGCTGAAATCCCATCTTAATCTGGGTCGCTGCCTTGGGCCTGGAGCGACAGACTTCCACGCACGGAGGCGGTCGATGATGGTGAATAGACGCGGAGATCAGGTGGCGATGCTAGGCATCGCTGACGGCACCGGGCGTCAATCACAGCAGAAGGAGGGCTCGTTCGGACCAGTCGGCGGCACCGATCCGTTTCTGAACATTGATGGCGAGCACTAACCACGGTCATCGGCACTAGGTGGCCGCGCTGCTGTGGTCTCGCGGCTCTGGCGGTTCGCAGACGGTGGCGTGGACGGTGGGCCTGGGTTTGAGAATTTGATTCTCCCCAGACCCTTCTATGCAATTAACAGACTAATTGCAAATAAGCCCCTGAATTAATTTCTTTATAAAAAAAAATCTGTAATGTATTAAGGCCATGTTTGGCAAAGTTCAATTTATTAAAACTCCGAAAATTGGCTTAAGGCCTGTTTGTTTTAAATAAAATTTTGAAATTTTTAGAAATTGAAATAAGGGGATGTTTGGTTGGACCAAATTCATGAATGAAAATAATATTTTGGGCAAAATAATTTTGAAAATGACTTTAGAAATTGATCAAAAGCTTGGAGCTCGTAGGTCTTTCTAATTTTAGCAATATTTTACATACGAATTATAATTGTTAAGCACGTTAATTTGATTTACGTGTTATTTATAAATATTGATTATTTATAAATATTAAATATTTTGCATGTTTAATTGATTTATGTGCTAAATATTTATTAGATGCTTTATTTATGAAAATTTAAAATTTGAAATAAAGCATGAGAACTTGATTAGTTGCTCCCTACTTGCATAACTGCTTATGTGAATCGATATTTACATTATTAGTTATATAGCCCGCATTAAATTGTTTAGGTAGACGGCACCCAATATTTGTCGGACCGTTATATATATGTTTTGGGTAGACGGCGCCCAAATAAGTGTTAGTCCGCATAAAATCATGTTTGGGTAGGCGGCGCCCTATAATTGCTCAAATGTGACGTAGTTATCATATTGGATCTCGATTAAGCAATTAATACCCCGCCTTTAAAATGATCCTCACTAAAATATGGTTTTTCAAGAGATTGAAAGATGTCTTCCATTAAAATTAAAAGTAAACCGGAGATTTCATTCCAATGGGTATTTAAGGCCCAAGTCTTTTGCTCGGATCTACATCTAACGGGACTTTTATAGGGACATGTTTGTCGTCGCTTAATGGTTGTAAACCAACTTAATTCTGTTTCACCAGCCCAAGCAGGGAAACGAGAATTAGGTGACATCAGATTGAACTAGGTTCAATCAAATAGGAATTGCGTGAGGCAATTGGTTTAGAGACCTATCAGTTCTGCTGTTGCAATGTTCAGCCCAAGCAGTCATTGTAATAGTAGGAATGTGGATCCTTGTCCATTACAATTTATATTAGATATAAATTCGTACTCTTCCGATGAGGTCGTTGAGTATGTGAAAATAATAGAGACAAAATAAATTAAAAGGTCATGTTTATTTTGATTGCTGAATATTGATCGTAGGAATTATGTATTTAATTCCAGTTTTAGTTTATTTCTCTATAATTGTTGAAATTAATAACTTGTCATTGAGAAATGTTTTGGAAACGAACAAATTGGCTGAACCAAATTTTCTGGACTAGCACTGAAACGTGTGTTTGGTGCTAAGGCAAGAAGAGATTGAGTAAGTGTTAGACACGATAATCCCTTTACCCATGAGGCTGGTTCAGTTGAGGCTGCAGCGTTTGATGTTACAGCTCAAAGAAGCATCAAGATGATGCTTCCCAGACTCTATGTTATGATTGCTCAGCATGACTCCCGAATTGCTAGGCAACATTAGAAAATGGATCCCTTCGAGATGCTTAAGCGTCTGAAAGGATCTCTTTGATTCTAGATCTCGTTTGAGATTTATGAAGTGATGAGAGATTTGTTCAGATGTCGATTAGCGAAAGGAGGGAAGATTCATATTCTAGTTTCGTAGTAAATTTAATATGAAGAAGACGGAAGCGACAATGCCGGAGCCTCATAACATGCTTAAGACTTTTGAGTCTTCCACTGCTAGGGAAAAACCTGTGCTCATGGTGAGTGCTTCTACTTCTTCTGACCCGAATGGCGAGAAGAAGCGAAGAAGTAAGGCTAAGAGGGCTCCAAGCCCAACTTCCTGAAGGCGAAAGGTGGAGTTCAAAAGTAAGAGCGTGTTGATAAGAATGTGTGCCCCACTGCAATAGAAATGGGCATTGGAAGAAAGACTATAAGGTTCTAGCACCGAGAAGAAAACACAAGGTATTTCAGCTGCTAGAACAAGTATGGTTGTTGTTAAGATAAACGTGCTCACTAACAGTTCAAACTGCTAGGCATTTGTTGAGTTATGAACATGATGTTCTTAATATACAAAGTAGAGGAATAACTTGGCAAGAGTATCAAGACTCTTCGATTGGATCGAAGAGGTGAGTACATTAGCCATGAATTCATGGATTACTTGAAGTTTCATGGAATCCAGTCACAATGGACTCTTCCCGGAACACCTCAGATGGACGGTGTGTCCGAAAGGAGAAACTGAACCCTGTTAGACATGGTAAGGTCCATGATGAGTTTTTTTTTTCCTCTCTTCCAACATTCTTATGGGGATACGCATTACAAACCCCATTCTACATTCTGAATAGGCTTCCGTCCAAATCAGTTAAGCAGACTCCATACGAGCTATGGAACGGCAAGATGTCATCTTTTCTACACATTAGAACGTGTGGTTGCCCCGCAGCTGTGAAGAAAATGCTAACTGATAAGTTGGAATCCGAAGGTGAAAATAGTTATTTTGTGGGATATCCTAAGGAGACAAGAGGATATCACTTCTATCTACCAGAGAAACAAACAGTGATTGTTTCTAGGCAAGCTAAGTTCCTAAAAGACGAATACGTCTTTAAGGAACAAATCCGTAAGAAGATAGAACTTGAAGAGATTCAAGAACCACGAATTAACATAGAGACTGATAATTTGTCAATAGCAACATGACAAAGAATCAGTGGGAGCATTCAGCTACTCTCATGGTGGAAGTTTATCACTAGGTGATCCTCTTTCAGCTAGTGGGAGCGTAATTGGAGTTGCATTGCCTTCGCAAAAACCTCCAAGTGGGCTGAATGAGAATAACATAGTTCAAACTCCCGCCCAATAGGCATTTGAAAGTGTCGCTCTTGAGGACTCTCCGGTCAACGATGAAGTCGCTGCACCACAAAATTTTCACAATCAGAATGTACAGCCTGCACAACTACAACTCCATAAGTCGACTAGGATTCGTAATCCACCCACTAGGCATTATAGGTTCCTCGTGGAGGAACATGATGACGTGGAGATCCCGGATAAAAACGAACCTAGAACTTATACTTAAGCAACATTAGATGTTGACTCAGAGAAGTGGCATGAAGCCATGAAATCCGAGATGGACTCGATGTACACCAATTAAGTCTAGGATTTAATTGAGTTGCCAGAAAGGGGTTAGACCCATAGAT
This sequence comes from Ballota nigra, assembly GCA_947034835.1. NCBI lineage: Eukaryota > Viridiplantae > Streptophyta > Magnoliopsida > Lamiales > Lamiaceae > Ballota > Ballota nigra. The sequence continues at coordinate 66,841,838 of OX344729.1, read as the reverse complement.
TGCAAGTGAGTCTTCAGGAGTAAGACCGATGCAAATGGCAAAGTACAAACCTATAAAGATAGGTTGGTGGCGAAAGGTTATAGTCGGTATTGACTATGATGAGACTTTTTCGCTAGTTGCTAAGATCAAGTACATTCGAATTTTACTTGCGATAGCAGCACACCGAGATTATGAGTTTTGGTAGATGGACGTCAAAACAGCTCTCCTCAATGGTAACATTGATAAGGGAGTGTTTGTGACTCAACCAAAGGGTTTTATATCTAAGCCAAAATCTAATCTTGTGTGCAAGCTTAAACGATTCATTTATGGATCGAAGCAAGCTTCTAGGAGTTGGAATATCCGATTTGATGAAGCTGTCAAATCCTTGACTTCATCTGAAATTTGGAAGATCCTTGTGTTTATCGTAAACGCAGCGGGAAGAGTATTGTCTTTATAGTCGCATATGTCAATGGCATATTGATTATAGGAAATAACATCCCGCCAATACAGTCCGAGAAAAATTGGTTATCAAAGACCTTCATGATGAAGGATCTTGGTGAGGCATGCTACATCTTAGGGATCAAGATCCATAGGGATAGATCCAAAAAGATGGTAGGGTTGTCACAATCCACCTACGTAGATAAGGTGTTGAAGCATTTTGCGTTAGAGAACTTTAAGAGAGGATCTCTACCGGCAAATCATGGGATAAAGCTATCGAAGAAGGATTGTCCTTCTAGCGAAACTGATGTCGAGCACATGAAGGACGTTTCATATGCATCTGCAGTTGGGTTCCATCATGTACGTCATGACTTGCACAAGGGAAGATGTTGCCTACGCTGTCAACATCACTGGTACATACCAGCAGAATCCAGATGAGTCTCACCGGATTGTTGTCAAGAATATTATGAAGTACCTCAGGCGTACTAAAGAACATGTTTCTTGTCTACGGTGGACAGTCAGAGCTAGTCAATACGGGCTATGCTGATGCGAATTTCCAGTCAGACTGTGAAGATTACAAATCACAGTCAAATTATATGTTCAATCTCAATGATGAGGCAGTAAGTTGGAATAGTTCCAAGCAAGATCTGACCGCAGATTCAACGATCGAAGCTAAGTACATTGCTGTATCAGAAGCCTTAGATGCTTTCTGGATTTTAAGGTTTTTTAGAGAACTAGGGGCAGTTCCGAGTGCCAGTTGTCAAATAGAGTTATATTGTGACAACGTTGGTGTGACTGCATGAGCAAAGGAACCGAGATTTGATAACAGAAATAAGCAAGTACCGAGGCGTTATGATTTGATCCGAGAGATCATATCGATATGAGAAATGAAATAAAAACATTTCCCATAAAGGATAATCTTGCAAATCTTTTTCACTGTTCATGTACACACTAGACATTTGAGGTCTAGGGTTAGACATGTAGGTGATTGGCTCTAGTCCAAGTGAGAGATTGTTAGTGTTAGTGTCCTAGAGACAATCCATCGAAATGACATAATACTAAGATAATATTCAGATTTGATTTAATATTATTATTGGTTTAATATTAAATGTATGGCGTTACACATATCTGAATATGATGTTTGATTGTTTGCATATATTCTTATTTGTGTTCCCATGAATCACTACTGTTATTGAGTGAGTGAGAACTCAGATGACTTAAGTATGATTCTCAAATAGCCCCGATCAAGGATCATCAAGAATGAGATATTGATGATGCAATTGAGATTGGTGTGCGATCTGCATCATACTCTTAGAGAGTGTAGTAAGATCTCACTTACTACGAGATACCGGGTTGTTGGTCCCGGTACAAGACTGAGGAATACGTGTATGGGGGGGGGGGGGAATACACGTATACCGATTTTTTTATACTTAAACTGACTGAGTCCCCTTCACTCAGAGTGGTAAAGAACTAGGAGCTGATAATACACCCACTGACTACACTTGGTGCGGGTCAGTTGGCTAACTATCAGTTCAAGTTCAGTGCGGAAATGTTTGAGCCCTGATAGTTTAAAGTCCTGTTTAGTTTGCTTTCTGAAAACTTGTTTTACTCAAAACTTAGAAGTGTTTAGCAAGGCAGTGTACTTTAGAAGATCAGGTTGATTGATTCAGACCTGATAAGCTTGAATGCAATGAATGAATAAGTAATATGGCAGGTATGCACAATATCAAAGCAGTAAGAACACAAGGAGTTTAACGTGGTTCAGAGTCTCAAGCTCCTACGTCCACGGCCTGACTTAACAGGAAATCCACTCAAGGGATTCTTGTTTTTAACGTGCCAAGGTGCACCAAGACCAGTTACCTCACTGATCTATACAAACTCCTCTTACTATCACACTAACCGACTTACTCCCAACAAGCCTAACTTAGGGTTTTGGTTTCAGTTTGGATTCCAACTAAGTTGAGATTATCCTTACAAGGCAAAGCTGTGCTAAGGATTGGATAATCTCTCTAAGCTTAAGATAATTCTAATTAGCTCTTGGAATACAGAATAGCTCTCAGTTGCTAAGAAACACTTGGGAAATTTAGAAGGTTTCGAGTGTTTCTCTTAAAGGCTGAATGCTTTGATTGCTTGAGAGTTTTGAGTAATTTCTGGCTTGGAAATTTCCCGTAACCTTGAATGGGTTCAAGGCCTTCTGTATTTATAGGTGGTTTTGAAAAACTATCCGTTGGAGAGATAGCCTTCTAGCCATCTATGTAGAGTGGCTTCAAACGGACATATCTCTATGCAGCAGCCGCCTTTGCATGGATTTGGTATTTGCATTTAATGCACATTAAATGCTTGCCCGTTGAATATGCAGTCTGAATTCAGTCTCTGTGTCAGGTTCCGTACGTGCGTGTCCTCCTCGGATTGGTCCACGTCATCAGGTTGGTGAGAATGTCAGAACTTATTCCAGAGCATCAGGCTTGTCTTATTAAGTTCATTTTGTCTTGAGCTCACCGGTCTTGTCCTGACGCTGAAATTCCTTTTGCATTGCTTGGCTCTACTCCAAGTCTTCCCATTTACTCAGTGACAACCTGTACCCTTCAGGACTGAGTTAGTAATGACCTCAGGGTCATACTCTTCATCACTGACACTTACTCAGCCAGCTTAGACGACTGCCATAAGTTCAGGATGGTGCTCTTCGTCTTCAGGCTCTGAGTCTTGATTGTCTCCAGTGAGTTCTCCTCTTACTGAGTACCTGTGAAGTGTAAGATGACTAAGTACTAATCCTAACCAAGACTAGCCTGACAAAGACAGATTAAGGCAATCATCTTTTCAGGGGCTTTTGGGATCTAAATCAAAACTGACAATGTCCCAACAATTTCCCCCTTTTTGATGATGCCAAAACACTGAAAAGATCCTCAAAACACTTAGAGGAAATAGGACACTCCTATCTATAAGATAAGACAGTGTTAGAGCAATTCTTGATAAAGTACAGAATTTAAACAAGCCAAAAAGACAATGAGTTTTTGTCTGTGGGCAAAAGTGATAGATTTCATTGATAGATGTGGAAATGATTACAATGAATCTAATCTATTACAAAGAAGCCTGTGAACACCTAGACTAATCTCATCTCAGGCTTGAGTCCATATCCAGCATAAACTCTTGCCTTCAGCTCGTCAAGTCTTCCAGGTTGGTTCACATATCCTTCAGTTCTAGCTATCTTCAAGACTTCCATCATTATGGCCTTAGTGTCATGCTTTAGAGTTCCAGGAATTAAGGGAGGAGCTCGAATGATGAACTCAGGAGCCTTCACTTGGACTTTAGCTACCTCAGCCTCCTCCAAGATCTTCTGAAATAGCTCAGGATGATTGTCCATCATATAGTCAGTGAAGTGGGCATTAATATCGTCAGTGTCGCCCCATTTCTTCACAACGAACCATAGCCTGACAAATTCATCCCTTGCATCAGTCCAAAACTCCTTTAAAGTCTCTGAGACGAACTCATCAACAAAAGCTTCCCTTGCTCCTGATTCTGGCCTACTGACTTGAAGAATTGTTGCCTTCCTAACTGTTGGCTTCTTTCTGTACTTCCTTGGCTCAGGCTTCGCCTTCTTCCTCCTTAGCAAGCTGATCACTGCATCATCTAGTTCACGTTGTTGAAGCTCAGTGATATCCGTCAGCTTTTCAACCTTCTTCTCCAAAATGCGCATCTTCTCCTTCTGAGCAATTTCAGCTCTGCGCATAGCCTCAGTCTTTTCAGGTTGATCTCCCCATGCTTCAGCACATAGCTCCGCAACTAACTCACCTGAGTAAGTGATGGGATTCTTCCTTGAGCTCATGGGTGATGATCTTTGGACTGGCTCAGGTTGTTGCTTTGAAGGTTCATTATCCTTTGCCTTTGTTGCCTCCTCCCTCAGCTTGGCAACTAATTGTTCTCCTTCCTTCTCCACTGCCGCTAACCTAGCTGACTTCCTTACCCTTAGAATATTTCCATCAGGATTGGCTTCAGGATCAGCTAGGACGATTTCTCCTTGACTAACTGCCTCAGATGCCTCAGGGCGGGATCTTTTCTTCTTCTTTTCCCCCTTTTTGGCATCATCATTGGCCTCAGATGGGAATGCGTCAGATCCGCTGTTGATTACGAAGGAAGCTAGGGAATGGACATCATTGATTCCCTCCTTCAATAACTCAACTCCCATTGAAATCCCAGTCCCTGCAAAGGATACGGAACTGATGGCAGCATTGACTTTCTTCTCAAAGACCTCCATAGAGAGTTGGAGACTTTGTTCAGCCTTGGTGATCCTTTCTTCCACCTTCGAGGACTCACCGCTGACTCTGCTAACCTCAGTCAGTATCTTCACAGACTCCTCAGTGGCTTTAGCCAAAATGTCCGCCACTGATTGAGATGTGCGATCCAGCTTCCCTGACTCCAGCTCCAACTTGGACGCTGAGTCCTCCAAGGCCTGAGTGACAATAGCTCCAGTCTGAACTGCAAGCCTGTCCACTGCCTGATTCATCTTTTCGTCCCTGATCGCATCTCTCTCTTCAAGTTTCTTGAGAGTGTCCCTGAGCATCTTCTTTGTGCGCTTCCTCTCATTCTTCACTGACTTGGCCGTGTCAGTCATTGTGCGTTTTAACAAGATCAGCTCCCTGTTGGCAAGGGTGTTGTAAGCTGACTTTGTCCACCTGATGTGTTTCGCCAGGGCTTTGGAGTCTTCATCTTTTTCAGCACGTAGCCTCATTACCTCCTCCTGAAGTTCAGCTAGATTTTCCGAGGTTTTCTCCTGTTTGACCTCCACTATGCTTGTAAACTCAGCACGGCCGACCCCGGTTATGACCACATCTTCATCATCAGCGGCCTCCTCAGTGATTGGCTGCTTTCCCTTGTCAGCCCCTGCAGCATCAGTCCCTTCTTCTAGGTACACTGAAGGCAGTTGTGAAGTAGTCATAGCCGCCTCCTCAGGCTCAGCTAAGCTAACTTGAACCTTAGGAACTTGTCCTTCGGAACTGAGAGTCTCCTTGAATGCCTCAACATCTTCCTCTCGTGTCTCAGGGCAGGGAATCCCTTCATCGACAGATGTCTCATTGGCAGCTGAGATGTTCACAACATCCTCAGCCACTGGTCCATCCTTGGCACCAGTGTTCTTGTCACCTTCCCCCTGAGCCTGAGGCTCAGAGTCCATCTCATCTACTTCCCTTGCAGTCTCTTCCACTGCCTTTTCCACAGCTCCACCTTGAGCGTCATCATCGTCCTCATCATCCTCCTTCTCTTCAACGGAGAGAAGATCAGCCTTGCTTTTGGCCATCATTTCAGCCACAAGCTTCTTCAGGTTGTCGAAGTTCAAAAGTTGGAGCCAGCTTGTCAGGCCAAAGAATGAGCAGATCTTGGCCTCCTCCGTCTCCCAATGTTCCCAGCCGCGCGCGTCTACTAGCATATGTTGCTCCTGCATGTTTGATTGTTTAAAGTCCAACCAAACTTTGAGCTCCACCACATATGCCAGCAATTCAGTGTATTTGTACAGCCCAGGCCAGCACTTTCCTGCCCACTCCGTGGCATTCCCCCTGAGTGTATTCTCCAGTATACCTCCCGCCATATGCTCATCCAGCTCCTCCTCCTCTATTTCAAGGAACACATCCTCTTCTGTTGAAATAGATTTGGGACAGTCTTTGGGATTGGGGTATGAGGGAAAATCTGAAGGGTTGGGAAGGTTTGGCTCGGCTAACTGGTCAGGCTCAATTGTAGGTGAGGTTGATGGCACTGACTCAGTGGGGTAATTTGGCTCTGAAGGTTGGGGGAGTTGGGGAGTTTGAGGTGTGGGGTCAGGGATAAAAGGTGTTTGGGTTTCAGGGTGTGGGGGTGTTTGTGTGGATGCTGTCTCAGGCTGCAATGACTCAGCCGTCTCGACAGTCTTTCTCACCTCCTCTAAGTCAGAGGCTCCAGGAGAGCTTGACTTCTCCCTCTCACTCAATTCAGGGAGTTTCTTAGCAGGAGACTTCTTTACTCCCCTCCTAAGTCTCTTCAGGGGCCTCTTTCCTTGAGCGCCCTCTAAACTGACGTCATCATCAGTTCCCTCAGCCTCAGTCCCGGCCTTCTTGGGATCTGACTCAGTCCCTGTCTTCGTGCTCTTCCCTGACAGTACGATTTTCACCCTCCTCTCCTTCTTCTCAGCCGCGCCCACATCAGGTTGCTCCACCTCCTCAGCAACAGCCTTCTCAGCCTCCTTACTCCTCTCAAGGAGCTCATCCACCTTTTCAATGAGGCTGGTTGCCACTCTCTTGGCCGTCCCAGCTGGCTTTCTAGCCTGACCCTTTGCTTTCGCATTGGGATCAGTCAGCCCTAGCACTAAATAGGTGTCACTCAGTGATAAAAACATGACCTTCTTTGAGGAAAGGTTGTCCTCAAAGTCAAAAGTGTATCCATGGCACGCATGAGCAATTAGCATGGACAATCTTGTGCCAAAAGGCAAGATGGCACTGACAGATATGTGCTTTTTCTTCTCGTCACGCGTGATCTTGTCCAATCCCGCCTGATGGAGTTGATCGAGGAAGAACTGCTCCCAGTTCGCTTCCACTCCATCAGCGATTGCTCCCATGAGCCTCAACTTGGGCAGACTCAACTGCTCGTGAGAGCCAGTTGCTCCCATCACCATCTTGGACACCAAGTCCACCAGAGCCCTGTACTCCGGCTTCAGAGTGCTCTTGTTCTGACGGGCCCTGAATTCCGAAGACCCTGACTTGGTCCATTTCCCAAGGAATTCTCCCTCCGAGTTTTCCTTGTAAAACCTGGGGTTGATGCCAGAGGATGGCAGCTTGAAGACTTCCCTCACCGCCTGCCTGAGATCAATGGTGACCACCTCCGAGTCGTAGAGAGGCTCTCCGTCGCTATTCTTTTCCCCCGTCGGCTTTAGCGCAGTCACCTTGGTGCAGACTTCACCCTTCCGCAAGAACATGTTCAAATAAGCTTCCACCACGGTTCTTGGGAGCACAGAAGAGGGGCGGGTGGTGAAGTATGTTTCCAACCCGGCGTCGGAAATCCATTTAAAAACGGGTTTGATTTCCTTAACCGTTAGACAGATACCTTCCATGGAGATGACTTGCTCCATGTGTACCAGCCTCTTCTCAACAACATCGACGATCTTGTCGGTTGTCCAGTCGGAATCAAGGAATGCCATTGTGTTTTGAGAAAGAGGTTTTAGAAATTCTGTGTGTGAGCGAGAGAAGGCTCAGTGTGCAAATTGTGCGTTGTGTTTGCGTAAAGACCTCAAATGACACCCTTGATTGATAAGACTAAGTCAGTTACTCAAACGTGGGGTTGAGATTGATTCCTGAATTCGAAAGGTTTTGAAATGAGAGGCCAGGATTAATCTCAGTTTTAATTGAAACCCCAAGTCAGTCACATTCCGTATAAAACGGACACGTATATGAAAAAGTAACTTTGACATTAAATGCTCCGTGCGCGTGGGTTTAAATATAAAAAGGCGCGCTTTTAATGATAACGGAATGCATTTAATAAAGATTTTCAGGACGAATGACTCAGGGAGACGTTTGAGATTCACAAGAGTCAGGTTAGAGCCCATACCTGTCAGGGAGACATTGTAGCACCCTGATACCTCGCTGAGTCGAGTCTGGCCTGAGTTCCCTTAGAGCTCTACACTGACTGCTCCCCCGGATCTAAAAGCCCCAATTCCACTGATAGTTCCATAAACCTTGCTTCAGCCAAGGGCTTAGTCAAGATGTCAGCTCTTTGCCTATCAGTGTGAATCTTTTCCATCCTAATATCTTTCTTTTCCACATGATCTCGAATGAAGTGGTGTCTAATATCCACATGCTTGCACCTTGTGTGAAGCACTGGGTTCTGAGTGATTGCTATTGCACTATTGTTATCACAATAGATTGGAACCTGATTAGCAAATACTTGGTAGTCCCTCAACTGTTGCCTCAACCATAGGATCTGAGCACAACAACTCCCTGCAGCCATATACTCAGCCTCAGTTGTGGATGTTGCCACTGAATTCTGCTTCTTACTAAACCACGAGATCAACTTACTTCCCAAAAACTGACATGTCCCTGAGGTTGATTTCCTATCAATCCTACAACCTCCATAATCTGCATCTGAATACCCAGTCAGTTCAAGGTTGTCATCTGAAGGATACCATAGTCCCATATTAACTGTCCTTTTCAAATACTTAAGTATCCTCTTAGCAGCCTCCAAATGACTTCTCTTGGGATCAGACTGATACCTAGCACACACACCAACTGCAAACGTAATGTCAGGCCTACTTGCAGTCAGGTACAGTAAAGAACCTATCAGCCCACGATACTCAGTCTGATTCACTGAAGTCCCTTCAGTGTCAGGATCCATCTTCCAATTGGTGTTCATTGGGATCCTGGCTGGATTGCTGTTTTGAACACCAAACTTATGAATCAAGTCTCTTGTATACTTGGCCTGATTAATGAATATACCTTGATCAGTCTGCTTGACCTGCAATCCTAAGAAAAAGTTCATCTCTCCCATCATTGACATCTCAAATTTACCCGTCATCAGTTTAGAGAATTTCTCACATAACTGCTGATTTGGGGATCCAAATATTATGTCATCCACATAAATTTGGACCAGGAGAATGTCATCACCTTCAGTGATCCTGAACAAAGTCCTATCCACTGTTCCCTTCTTGAACCCATGATCAGTCAGGAATTGAGAGAGGGTATCATACCAAGCTCTTGGTGCTTGCTTAAGTCCATAGAGTGCTTTCTTCAAATGGTATACTCTATCTCCAACCTCAAACCCGGGAGGTTGTTCAACATATACCTCTTCATTGAGTACACCATTCAGGAATGCACTCTTGACATCCATTTGATACACCTTGAACTTCTTATATGTCGCATAGGCAAGGAACAACCTGATAGCTTCCAATCTAGCCACTGGAGCAAAAGTCTCATCATAGTCTATTCCTTCAGACTGACAATACCCTTTTGCAACCAGTCTAGCCTTGTTCCTTACCACAACACCATTCTCATCCTTCTTGTTCTTAAAGACCCACTTGGTACCAATCACACCTTGATGCCTAGGTCTATCTACCAGTTTCCAAACCTGATTCCTTGTGAACTGATTCAACTCCTCTTGCATGGCAATGATCCAGTTCGAGTCAGTGAGAGCTTCTTCAATGTTCTGAGGCTCTTGCTCAGAGAGAAAGCAACAGAACAATGCACTCTCACCATGAAACCGTCTGGTCCTGACTCCCTCAGTTGGATCACCAATAATTTGATCAATGGGATGATCTTCTAACCATGTTCTTTTGCCAGGAGTTGTTCCTGAAGTACCTGCAATGTTAGTGTCTACAGGCTCATAAAATTCAGGAAATTGAACAGAAGGGGATGATCCTGAGTCTATACCGAAGGGATTAACAAGTTCAATGTCAGGGACATTGATTCCCCCTTGATGAGGTGACTCAGGATCCGTCTCAGCTGCAACAGCATCTTCATAGACGTTACTTACCTCAGGTTGAGCCTGTTCCTCTGTCTGAGGCTCAACCATCCCTGATGTGCTGGGTTTAGGAGTGGCACTTGGTTCATCATCCTGATCGTCATCATCATCCCATCTGGGAATTGGCACAGTCTTGATCTTGAAATCAGGTTGACTCTTCAAGCTCAGCCTTGTCACACTCCTCGTGACCTCCTCAGTGTCAGGATTCAGCACCTTTGCCCTAGACTCATTAGCAGATTCATCAAAGACAACATGAGGTGATTCTTCCACAACAAGGGTCCTACAATTGTAAACCCTGAAGGCTTTGCTAATTTCAGAATATCCCAAGAATATTCCTTCATCAGATTTGCTATCAAAGGCTTTCAACTGGGTTTTCCCATTGTTGAGGATGAAGCACTTACAACCAAACACATGAAAGTAAGAAATACGAGGTTTTCTTTTGTTCCATGTCTCATATGGGGTCTGAGCATGTTGCTTGTTCAGCATGGATCTGTTCTGAGTGTAGCATGCAGTGTTGATTGCCTCAGCCCAAAACTTCTTGGGCAATCCTGACTCAGCCAGCATGGTCCTTGCAGCTTCCTTCAGTGTCCGATTCCTCCTTTCAGCGACACCATTCTGTTGTGGGGTTCTAGCTGCAGAAGTCTCATGAGCTATACCAAGTTCATTACAAAAGTCAGAAATATATGAATTTATAAACTCAGTGCCCTTGTCAGATCTGATCTTGGTAATGGACTGATTTTTTCTCATTGCTGAGTCTTCTGAGCAACTCTGGAAGCTTCACCTGTGTTTCCTTCTTATTTAACAGGAAAATAACCCAAGTATATCTAGAATAATCATCAATAACCACAAGGGTATATTTTCTACCATTCATACTCACAGGTGTTATGGGACCAAATAGATCCATGTGCAGAAGCTGAAGTATCCTGTCAGTGGAGTAAGAAGCCTTTTCTTTGAATGACGCTCTGACTTGCTTCCCTTCCTGACAAGCTTTGCACACGTGATCTTTGCTAAAAACTTCATTAGGGAGACCATCAACAAGTGACTGTCTAGAAATTTTGTTAAGTATCTTGAAGTTCAGGTGGCTTAATCTTTTATGCCATAACCAACTGAGCTCTAGAGAGCTTTTAGCAACAAGACAAGTATTAGGAATAGTGCTGCTCCAATCAGCGAGATAAACGTTACCTTTCCTTATACCTGATAGAAGCACTTGTGTTGATTTGTCCTTGACTGAACATTTATTCGATGAGAACTCAACACTGAACCCTTTGTCACAGAATTGACTTACTGACAGCAGGTTATGCTTCAGTCCTTCCACAAAGGACACATTTTTCACTCTTACTGTACCTATAATCAGAACACCAAAACCCTTAGTAACACCTTTTGAGTTATCACCAAAGGTTACCTGTGGACCATCTTTAGCCTGATACTCTTGGAGAAGACTCTTCATTCCAGTCATGTGTCTTGAGCAACCACTGTCTAGGTACCAAACAGCTTTGATGGAGTCTTCTCTCCTCTTGTTGTGATCCACAGCCGCCTGTGAGCAAATCAGGCTTTAGGTACCCATTGGGTGTTGGGTCCTATTGTGTCAGCTGTACCTTTCGGGATCCAGACTTGCTTCACAACCCTGATTGCCTCAGAGTGGTGAATCTGTCTCCCTGAAACATCGACATACACAACTTTCTTCTTCTTAGCCTGAGAGGAAGATGGTGTATGGGTGCTAGACTTAGGTTTCGCAGGAGCCTGAGTGGATGCCTTTTGGGCTGGCCTCCTGTTCTTCCTAGGTCTGGGTGCAGCAGGTCTTGGGCCTTGTTTTTGATAAGGGCCCTGATTTCTATTCCCCCTAGGCAAGTGAGGGAAAGGAAAACAGTTAAAGGCCTCAGGATGCCAAAACCACGGGGGTGTCATCATGTTTGGCCTTCCCTGATGGTATTGCCAAGCATGATGGTACCCTTGCTGACCAGTCTGAGGGCTCTTGGCCTGAGTCTTTCTCTGCTTTCGCTGAGGTTTTCCCTGGCCTGAGCTCTCAGGGGCTTCCGCAGGTTGCTTTGCCTTTCCCTTGGGTTTTGGCTTAGCTACCTTAGGAGCAACCCTGACTGTGTCAACGGTTTCCTTGCCCTTATCAGTTTGACGGGCCTGGAGCACAACCTTAGGTGCACTCTGGCCTGTCTGAACAAATACCCTCTCAGTGTTGCTCCCTGAAGCAACATGAGACTGACCTTGTGAGGATTTCTCAGGAACATATCCAAGTCCCTTTTTCTTGTTCCCAAGTATCTGGTTGCTATTTATTTCCTCTCTAGCCACTGAGGATTTATTCATTGCTGCAACCTTTTTCTTGAGAGAGTCCTCACTCTTTTTCAGGATTTCATGTCTGGTAAAGAGGTCATCAAACTTACTCTTAAGTGCTTTCAGCTCTTCCTTCCTGACCAGCTCTTCCTCAGCCAGTTCCTTCAGAATTTTCTCTCTTGGGAGACGCTCAGAATTGATCATGTCAATTTCCTGAGTTAGTCTCACAATCTGAGCTGATTCTTTGAGATCAGACTGAGTGAGTTGTTCATTCAGGTTTTGAACTTCAGTACTCAATTTCTTGTTCTCCTCTACCAAGAAGACATTAGTTTCCTGCAGTCTGGAGAAATCAACCATCAATTGATCAAGACAGATCTGAAGGTTCATTTCTCTAACTGACTCTGAGCTGAGCTCAGGATTTTGACCAGTGTAAGAAGCACAAACAGAATTTGATGTTACCTCAGGCTCATCCCTAGCCATTAGGCAGACATCATCGTACTCATCATCCGAGAAGAGTTCAGGTGACCTTTCAGTGGGGCCATCAGAGTCTGTTGCATCCTCAGCCACCATGGCCCTCCGATCAGCAGATCTTAGATCCCTCGTGGCTCTCCTTTCCTCTCTCTCCCTAGCACTCAGCTCCGGGCAATCGTACTGATAGTGACCAATCTTGTTACAGTTGTAACATGCTACCTGCTCACTTATTCTTTCTTTTCTCGGTTCAGGGTTCCTCCTTGAGTCAGGTTCCCTGGTTCTTGGTGAGCTTTCAGCCTTGGTTGGATATCTATCATCACGAGTACGTCTCTGTTCGTCTCTTCTTTCAGTTTTTGGTTCAGAATATCTCCTTTCATCACCACGTTCTCTCCTCTGGTCAGTGTTCCTTCGCTCCTCATATCTCCTCGAGCTTTGGTGGGTTCCTTCAGGTTTCCTGTCACGTGAGTCCTGATAAAACTTTTTATAACGACCAAACCTGGAATTGAGCTTGTCAAATCGTCTGGCCATCAGGCTGTACTCCTCAGCGAGTTCTTCCCTGCTCATCTCCATCAGTGACTTTGATGAAGAATTTGATGAGGGCTCAACAGGTTCAGACCTGGCCTTGAACGCCACACTTTTCTCAGGAGTTTTCTCCTTCCCTTCCTCTTCTGACTGAACTTTCTTCTTCCTTTTGTTAAGATCAAATTCAAGCGCTTTTAGCTCTGAAAAAAGTAAAGCAGAAGTTATGTTACTCATATCCTGAGTGTTCTTAAGCATAATTACACTGTTGTCCCATCTCTCAGGAAGGGCATTCAGGATTTTTGAAGCAACATCTCTCCTTGGGACATCCTTGTCCAACATCACCAACTCATTCATCAACTTGATGAATCTTGACTCCATCTGATCTATGCTCTCATCAGGCAGCATCTCGAACGCTTCGAATTTCTGAATGGCAATATTCCTCTTGTTTTCCTTTATCTTTTCTGACCCTTCGCACATCCTGGTCAGCTCGTCCCAGACCTCCTTTGCCGTCTTTAGGTTCATCAGCCTGGCTGACTCCTCGAAGGGCACCGTATGCAAGATGATGTTTCTGGCGACGTTGTCAAGCCCCACCATCTTGATTTCATAGTTGGTCATGTCTTTCCTCTCCTTAGGAACCTGCACGCCAATCGCAAGATCATCGTATCCCAGTCCTCTGACGTTAGGAATAGTGATCTTGATCGGTCCTTCCCTGAGCACACGCGGCATCTGGTCATGGATGGCATCTAGATGTGCCTCTAGTCTGAACTTCCAATAGACAAAGTTAGATACAGAGAATTCAGGTAACGAGGCTTCAAGTCTCCTTGAAGCCATGATGATGATGCAAGTTTTGTGAAAAGCAAACTCAGATCTGTTCAGTGACCACCAACAGTTTCTCCTCTGAAACTATTAGTATTCAAAGTCAGTGGTCTTTCGAACCACTGCTCTGATACCACTTGTTGGTCCCGGTACAAGACTGAGGAATACGTGTATGGGGGGGGGGAATACACGTATACCGATTTTTTTATACTTAAACTGACTGAGTCCCCTTCACTCAGAGTGGTAAAGAACTAGGAGCTGATAATACACCCACTGACTACACTTGGTGCGGGTCAGTTGGCTAACTATCAGTTCAAGTTCAGTGCGGAAATGTTTGAGCCCTGATAGTTTAAAGTCCTGTTTAGTTTGCTTTCTGAAAACTTGTTTTACTCAAAACTTAGAAGTGTTTAGCAAGGCAGTGTACTTTAGAAGATCAGGTTGATTGATTCAGACCTGATAAGCTTGAATGCAATGAATGAATAAGTAATATGGCAGGTATGCACAATATCAAAGCAGTAAGAACACAAGGAGTTTAACGTGGTTCAGAGTCTCAAGCTCCTACGTCCACGGCCTGACTTAACAGGAAATCCACTCAAGGGATTCTTGTTTTTAACGTGCCAAGGTGCACCAAGACCAGTTACCTCACTGATCTATACAAACTCCTCTTACTATCACACTAACCGACTTACTCCCAACAAGCCTAACTTAGGGTTTTGGTTTCAGTTTGGATTCCAACTAAGTTGAGATTATCCTTACAAGGCAAAGCTGTGCTAAGGATTGGATAATCTCTCTAAGCTTAAGATAATTCTAATTAGCTCTTGGAATACAGAATAGCTCTCAGTTGCTAAGAAACACTTGGGAAATTTAGAAGGTTTCGAGTGTTTCTCTTAAAGGCTGAATGCTTTGATTGCTTGAGAGTTTTGAGTAATTTCTGGCTTGGAAATTTCCCGTAACCTTGAATGGGTTCAAGGCCTTCTGTATTTATAGGTGGTTTTGAAAAACTATCCGTTGGAGAGATAGCCTTCTAGCCATCTATGTAGAGTGGCTTCAAACGGACATATCTCTATGCAGCAGCCGCCTTTGCATGGATTTGGTATTTGCATTTAATGCACATTAAATGCTTGCCCGTTGAATATGCAGTCTGAATTCAGTCTCTGTGTCAGGTTCCGTACGTGCGTGTCCTCCTCGGATTGGTCCACGTCATCAGGTTGGTGAGAATGTCAGAACTTATTCCAGAGCATCAGGCTTGTCTTATTAAGTTCATTTTGTCTTGAGCTCACCGGTCTTGTCCTGACGCTGAAATTCCTTTTGCATTGCTTGGCTCTACTCCAAGTCTTCCCATTTACTCAGTGACAACCTGTACCCTTCAGGACTGAGTTAGTAATGACCTCAGGGTCATACTCTTCATCACTGACACTTACTCAGCCAGCTTAGACGACTGCCATAAGTTCAGGATGGTGCTCTTCGTCTTCAGGCTCTGAGTCTTGATTGTCTCCAGTGAGTTCTCCTCTTACTGAGTACCTGTGAAGTGTAAGATGACTAAGTACTAATCCTAACCAAGACTAGCCTGACAAAGACAGATTAAGGCAATCATCTTTTCAGGGGCTTTTGGGATCTAAATCAAAACTGACAATGTCCCAACACGGGTATCTCATGATGGATGCACAGTTACCTTAGAGGGTATTGGTATACCCATCCGAGAAACCGTTTGATGTAATTCCACATAATGTGTCTACGGGTGTCTCGGTTAGTGGGAGCGATGTGATACTCCTCTGACTTGAGGTCAATACGCACGACATGTATGGAGTGGTGAACTTTGACCATGACCGACGCTTGCACCCTTCCACGGGTAGATATGGCATGGATTGGGTTCATCACGAATTACATGTGCGTGGTAGTTGAGCCAAGAATAGGATTCATTCCTCAATGTGGATTTAGAGAGGATACTCATCTTCTCATCATAATTGGATCTAAGTCATCGGCCGACGCGCATCAACTTAGACTTTGTGGCTAAGTGTGATATACTTGATCAATTAGTGATTTGAGATAATATGATTAAGCTATTTGAATAGACACTTCATCATGTTCAAGGCTTAATCGAGTATTCGTGAATGAAAGGAAGATATCACAATAGCCTACAATATTACAAGTAGTTGCAGATTTCCTCGCAACGTACCTCGTATATTGAGAATGTCTGATTTATTGTCTAGAGTTCAATTAAGACCGTTAGTTTGACTAATCGCTCGATATACGAGGGCCTATGGGTCACACAACAAGTAATGGCAATTTACCGATTAGAGTTGGTTGATTAAATATTGTATTGGATATAATATTTAATTTATGGAGAATGTAATATAATAATAATTATATTTGGAATTAATTATTATTATTATTAATTAAATTGGATTTAATTAAATATGATATCCCAATAATAATATTTGGAATATTATTATACAAGAATAATATATATGGTAAAGATATTATTCGTAGGAACATATCTAGGGAGATATAATCTGTAGAGATTATATTACGGGTTAGACCCGATATCTTGCTTAGGAATTAAGCCAAGTTAATCCCTATAAATATGTGTCTTATGGGAATTCCAAAAACGATACAAGAAATATAATTTCTCCATAAAATCTCAGTCTGAATTTTCCTAGCAAATTCGTCTCGAGATTCAACACTGGCATATCGGTGCGGGTTGGTAGAAAGCCGTTACGTGGATTCCGTAGTTGAGGATTTTCTGCGTACAAATCACTGTAAGGATTTATATATCGTTATTTATCCTTTAATTGTTATGTTATACAACCATGTTTAAGATTCGTTGTTGGTGAATCGTGTTTTTCCGCTGCGCCAAACATGGTGTTTGTGCCTCTAAAATTCAACAGTAAGAACCTTGGTCACAATTACTCTGATCACTCAACCAAGTGATAATTATATATGTGTGTGTGTGTGTACTAAACTTTAATTTGAAAAAAAAAAATGTTATACTAATAAATTTCAAACGGTGGTGAGCATTTCTAAGATGTAGGTGTAAGTATTGTATGTAAGATAAAAAAAAAATTTATAGTGGGTATATTTAGTAAAAATAAGATTATTTCATTTACACTACAAAAATATAATATATTTAAATTGTTGTAAATAAATGCGTAAAATAAAAGACGAGATTTGTTCACCCAGTTCGTCGGGAACGACTACGTCTGGGGGCGAGCCAAGCCAGGAGTTTCACTAATATTCTTGTGTATGAGTATTTACAATTCTGAGTACAATGATATATTTATAAGAGTAAAACCCTAGTCTAAGATATGAAGCTCATTGGGTTATTGGTCCATTAGTAATGTCCACATCAAATCTTCTAGATTTGGAATAATAAATCTTCTAAATTTACAACACTCCCCATGGACATTACGACATAACATAAATGTCTTGTCATTAAAACTCCATGTGCTAGGTATTGACCAAATAATAAGTTAGGGAGGAATGTAATCGATCTTCTAGATCAAATTTTCTAGATTCATTTTGGGGTTAACGCTCCCCCTGAAGACAATAACACTTTGAGTCTTTGCATCCCAATACCACGAACGTACTTTTCAAAAGTAGACGTAGGTAAGGACTTAGTAAACAGGTCTGCTAGATTGTTACTAGATTGCACCTTTTGAATGGTAATCACGTCGATCTTCTGGAGTTCGTATGGGTAGAAAAACTTAGGTGAAATATGTTTTGCCAGGTTTCCCTTGACATACCCATTACTCATTTGTGCGATGCAAGCTGCGTTGTCTTCAAATATAACGGTGGGAGGTGTATCGCCTTTAGCGATACCACACGAGTCACCAATGTGTTTTATCAAGGACCTTAACCAAAAACATTCTTGTGCGGCTTCAAATAAAGTTATTATCTCTGAGTGGTTTGAAGACGTGGTAACCATGGTTTGTTTAACCGATCTCCATGAGATCATGGTACCACCACAAAGAAAAACGTAACCAGTCTGGGATATGGCATTGTGGGGATCAAACAAATAGCCAGCATCCGCATAACCTACTAAGGCTTTATCTTGGTTCTTACGGTAAAGCAGTCCAAGATCTTGAGACCCTTGGAGGTACCGTAGAACATGCTTAACACCATTCCAATGTCTCCTTGTAGGAGAAGCGCTATGTCTCGCAAGCAAATTGACAGCAAATGCAATGTCCGGCCGAGTGCAATTTGCGAGATAGAGCAATGCTCCAACAGCACTAAGATAAGGAACTTCTGGCCCCAGAATTTCTTCTGAATCTTCTTTTGGTCTAAATGGGTCCTTATCCACTTTGAGTGATCGGACAACCATAGGGGTGCTAAGTGGATGAGATTTATCCATGTGAAATCTCTCCAATACCTTCTTCACGTAGGTCGACTGATGTATAAGAATTCCTTCTGGGAGATGCTCGATCTGCAGGCCTAGGCAGTACTTGGTTTTACCCAAGGCTTTCATTTCGAATTCGACTTTCAAGATTGAACTGACTTCTTCAATCTCTTTGCATGTTCCAATTAAGTTCAGGTCATCAACATAGACGGATATGATGCAAAAACCATTTTGCGATTTCTTCGTGAATACGCATGGGAAAGCTTTATTGAATGTGTATCCCTTCTTTTGAAGGAATTTACTAAGTCGGTTGTACCACATGAGGCCCGATTATTTCAGGCTATACAACGACTTCTGCAGTTTTATGCTATACATACTGCAATTTTCACCATCCCTCATCTGAGGAATGTCAAATCCATCGAGGATTTTCATATAAATGTCGGCATCAAGTGATCCATCGAGGATTTTCACCATCCCTGCATCAATTGCCTCTTTCCACTTAACCCAATCAGAGCACTACTCAGCGATCGTTTTGGGTTCTGGATCTAGATCATTTATAATGGAAAGTGCAATTGATGCTGCAAATGTATCGTCGACGACAGTAATATTTCTATTATATGTTTCTCCCGTATCTGTGAAGTTCACAGAGACTTCGACGTTTACGTCAACCAGACCTTCCTCATTTCCCATTGTATTTGGGTCTGGTCGTTCCACGGTCCTAGTGCACTGAATATTTTGTGCACGTGTTTCATCACTAGGACGCTTGTCTCCTAGAGACTTTGAGTTATCTAGACGAATCTCTTCTAGAGATTTTACATTCGACTGACCAGATTTGCTAGCCTTTCGTTTAGGTGTATTACTATCTCTTGAGGGTCCTTTGCGCTTCTGGCGCGTGGGGGCATGAATACTTATTTTGCTTGGGACCTCAGCCCTTTGGGGAGCATTTACTGCAGATATATGCGGTTTAGTTACACCTCTATGGTCAGTGAACGTGTCTGGCAGATTATTTGCTAGATTTTGCAAGTTAATGATCTTCTGAACTTCTAGTTCAGATTGACTAGTGCGTGGATCTAGATACTGAAGATTACTTATGTTCCACGTAAGCTCCCAGCATTCATTCAATTTTAAATTCGGATCTCCCCCTAATACCGGGAAGTAATCTTCATCGAACGTGCAATCAGCGAACTGGGCCGTTAATTGATCCTCGGACAAAGGCTCGAGGTATTTCACGATGGATGGAGAGTCAAATCCGACGTAAATACCGAGTTTCCTTTGTGGGCCCATAGAGGTCCGCTTTGGTAATGTTATCGGGACATATACCGCACATCCGAAAATATGCAGATGGGAAATGCTAGGTTCTTTCCCACGCACTAACTGTAGGGGGGAATGATCATTATGTGCAGTTGGACGGATTTGTATTAAGTGCGATGCATGTAGGACTGCATGCCCCCAGCATGAAGTGGGTAGTTTGGAGTTCATAAGCAATGGTCTCGCGATAAGTTTGATACGTTTTATTAGCGCCTCAGCAAGACCATTTTGGGTATATACGTAGGGGACCGAATGCTCCACTTTAATTCCCAGGGCCATACATCAATCTGTAAAGGCCTTTGAGCTGAATTCAACATCATTATCCATGCGAATCGACTTAATTGGATAATCCGGGAATTGAGCTCTAAGCTCGATATTTTTCACAATGAGCTTCGCAAAAGCTTGATTGTGGGTGGACAACAAACAGACATATGTCCACCTAGTGGAGGCATCAATAAGGACCATGAAATAACGAAATGGTCCTGATGCTGGGTGAGTTGGTCCACAAATATCTCCTTGAATTCGCTCAAGGAAAACTGGAGACTCTAGTCCAACCTTAGTGCACGACGGGCGTACTATTAACTTACCCTTAGAACATGCATCACAAATAAATTCATCAACAGGAGGGATTCTATTATTCGAAATATTATGACCACTTGAATTAGATAGAATCCTACGTATCATAGTTTGTCCTGGATGACCTAACCGCTGATGCCACAATTTAAAAGAATTCGGGTCATGGAATTTCATACTCATAGCTAGATGGGTACTAGACGGCCGGATGTAGGAATAGTACAATCCGAAAGAAAAGGAAGGAAGTTTTTCTATAACTTGTTTACGGTTACCTCGAATAATAGTCATCAAAAGGTATTCGTTATTGTTCTCAGTTTCAGTTTCAATGTGATATCCGTTTATCCTAATATCTCTAAAACTGAGCAGGGTATGCTTAGATTGTGGAAACAATAAAGCATTATCGATTATGAGTTCGGTACCCATGGGGAGGACAATGGAAGCTCTTCCGGAGCCCACTATCAACGTACTATCATTGGTTATTGTAGTTATACTCCCCTTACGTTCTATCAAGTTATGAAAATACTTCCTATCTTTTAGGATTGTATGTGTGGTGGCGCTATCTACCAAATATAAATCACTATGTGCGTCCATCATGCAAGAGGAAATTGTCCAAACCTAATAGCTGATATGTTTACAAGCCATAAATGAGAACAACAATATCCAAATAAATATAATGACATCAATTTAAGGTAAATACATCAAAGCTAAAATAATAGTATCATCCATAAAATAAAATAAAGTATCCGAAATAAAGGATCCAAAACATAAAATTGTCTTATTAAAAAACAAAGGTACTAAAATACTAAATTAATCAAATACGCAAATCACTCATCATCTCCAAAGTCCTTAAGCTCAATGCCCATAGGATCGATGTTGTCTTGGTCAGGGCCTGCTTCAGGCAGGCTGGCATGGTGAGATTCAACTCTAGGAGCCTTCCCCTTATCGTCCTTCTGCTGCTTTTGATAAGCCTCAACCAAGTGTTTGGGAGTGCGACACGTGCGAGACCAGTGGCCTTTGCATCCGCATCTGTAGCAGGACTGCTCAACCTTATCTTAATTGCTAGATTTTTTAGTAGCGGGATTCGTGTTAGGTGCAGCCTTTCCACGAGCATGAGCTTGATTGTCATTCAAGGTACCAGGACCACCGGACTTACTACGACCTCTGCCTTTGCTACGAGTTCGTTTACTTCCTCTCCCCCTTCCACACTTGCGACCACTTGTACTACCTTGAGCTATAACATGTGCTTCGGGCACAGCTTTAGAGCCAATCGGTCTCGAGTTATGATTTTGCATAAGGAGTTGGTTGTGCTTTTCTGCCACTAGAAGTGCATAAATTAGCTCATAGTGTACAGTGTAGTTTTTAGCCCCTATACTTCTGCTGGAGTACAAGGTTGCTAGCGTGGAAAGTCGACAAAGTCTTCTGGATTAAGTCATCCTCAGTTACAGTTTGCTTGCATAACTTTAACTGAGACACAATACGATGTATGGCTGAGTTGTACTCCGTTACGGACTTAAAGTCTTGAAAACGGAGGTTCAACCAATCGTATTGAGCCTGAGGGAGGAGTATGTCATTTTGTTGTTGGAAATGGTCCTTCAGGGACGTCCACAATGTTCCGGGGTCTCTCTCAGTGAGATATTCATTTTTCAGGTCCTGATTAAGATGATGTCTGAGAAAAATTAGAACTTTCGCCTTCTGGGCGTCAGTTGATTTTAAATCATCGACAATCGCACCGCTTAGGTTGGTTGAGGCTAGATGTATCTCAACATCTAGCGCCCATGTCAGGTAGTTACTACCATCAAGAGCAAGCTCAGCGAATTCTCTTTTGGTAATATCAGACATGATTCACTACAATTATTAAAGTGGCATGGTAAGAGGCGTGACTAAATTTATTGACAACAGAGAAAACAAGGATTTATTTGATTATTCTAGAGCACATAGAGACAAGAATTGGGCACCGTCTACCCAAAAAAAAAAATTACGGTCCGACAAGTACCGGGCGCCGCCTACCCGGGCATAATATGCGGACTATAAGAAATAAACTATGTGCGGAAGGAATGATGCATGTAAGATAATTAAATCATATATACATCCAAATTAAATAATATATTATTAACGATAATCACATGAAAATAATGTCAAGGAAAATTTACGACTTAATAAACATGCATATTCATGAGGCTAAATATTTCATGTATATTAATGAAATTTAACGAAATATTTTCAGAATTTTTAAATAAATTAATTAGAATTTTGTGATACCCTAAAACAAAACCGAAATTAGATTAGGATTTCAAAAAATTCTGGGGAGAGAGGCGCCACGCGCGAAGGGTTTGCGCCGTCTTGACGCCGCGCACGGAGGCGCACAGAGGTGGCGAAAGGGGCGCGACATGCAGCACACTCGGCGGAAGGCGACAGGCGGCGTCGCGGTGGGCGACTGGCAACATCGCGGTGCGGGGTGCGATGGGCGGCACACGGAGAGGTCGCGCTGAGGCGATGGACGGTGCACGAAGGCGTCGTGCGGAGGCGACGGATGGCGCACGGGGGCGTCGCGCGGACGGCGCGCTGGCGGCGACGAGCAGCGCCGCGCGAGCGTCGCGCTGGCTGCGACAGGCAGTGTCGCGTGGGCTGGTGGTGGGCTGCTGGGCCGTTGCCCGTGTGCGGCAGCGTGTGGCCTCTCGGCGAGTGACGGGCGGCGGCCGTTGCTCGTCGTTTCGGGTCGCAATCTAAAATTAATTTAATTCAATATACAAACATGATTCAATTAATTGCAAGTATAATAAATCGAATCCATAGCACGGGTGCATATAAAAACTTGTAATTCATAGAAAATTGAATTTAGGGCGTACCGTATAATCTCAGGCAGAGTCTCGTGCTGATAACGTGTTGTAAATAAGTGCGTAAAATAAAAAATGAGATTTGTTCACCCAGTTCGTCGGGAACGACTACGTCTGGGGGCGAGCCAAGCCAGAAGTTTCACTAATATTCTTGTGTATGAGTATTTACAATTCTGAGTACAATGGTGTATTTATAAGAGTAAAACCCTAGTCTAAGATATGAAACTCATTGGGTTATTGGTCCATTAGTAATGTCCACATCAAATCTTCTAGATTTGGAATAATAAATATTCTAGATTTACAACATAAATAAATTACTATGCGTTGTTGGTTTCTTTCACACTCAATTCCAAGTCACTCTACCTAATAGACCTCTTGTATAAAATGTTAATCATATTTTTCAATGCTAGATTAAAGTGGTGGGAATTTAGTATGTTTGATGGTTGTATTGAAATTAAATGAGATAGATGAGAGAGTATGTTTGATAAAATTTTAATTTTAATTTGAGTATATTTATTAAAAATTATAAATGAGATTGCCTAACTTAGTAAAATAGTGAGTATAGGTAGTATTGTTCTATAATATTTTGATGACTCGGTATCCAATCCAAGGACCGACTAATTCAAGAGACCAGAGTTGTACCTATAATATATTTATCTATAAATAATTTTATAATTAATTTGATTATGAATTAATAATTTTAATATATTTTTTTAGTAAAAAAAAGAACAAAAACAACTTTGTTTATTTTTAAACAATTACTACCTCCATCCCGGAGAAACTTGCTCATTTACTGTTTTCTAGTGTTTTAGCGAGCGAATTTTTTTTAGTATTTAAAATGATAAAGTAATTTTAAAGTTACTTTATAATAGAGAAGATATAGATCTATCATACCCTACCTTAAAAGTCACTTTATCATTTCAAATATTAATAAACAACTCGCTCGCTAAAACACGAAAATAAAGGTAGTGCGCAAGTTCCTCCGGGACGGAGGTAGTACATCATAATAAAGTCACTATTATTTTCAAAGCTTTAAATAAATGAACTTTATATTAATAACAGTTACAACACAAAAAAATAAAAATAAACATCAAGTGATCTAAACAATATATAAAAATAAATACCTCATAATAAAAACCATCAAACTCAAAACTCTGTACTCTGATATTGAACTATTTCTAAAACTTAACATCAACATAAAATAATAAATCTTTGATATAGTAACAAAATATTATATCTTTATTAAATATTGCAATACATATAAAATAATTAACAACTGAAATTTAATTAAAAATCAATGTAAAAGACCCCACTTTGAAAGTCATTATTGCTCTAACATCAATATAATTAAAAAAATTTAAAGTAGTTTTATATTTTTTATGCAATTCAACATTAATTTCTAATAATTTAATTTATACAAAACTTTAGTGAAACAAAGAATACGACAACCAGCATCATCCAAAAACCTGGATTTACAATAAATCAAGAACAAAACTTCAGTTCTAGCATACATTTCGAGGAAAACTTAAATTGCACATGAATGGTCCAAAATAACACTTTTCATCATTTTCAAACAAAAAATAACACATAACATATTTGAATAAATTACCTTGCTTTGTTGGTTTCTTCTTCACACCTAATTTCAAGTCTCTCTGCCTAATAGACTCTTGTAAAAAAAGTTAATATTGTTTTTAAATGTTGGATTAAAGGGGTGGAAGAATGAGTATGTTTGAAGGATATATTGAAGTTGAATGAGAATGATGAGTGGATATTTTTAGAGATGTGTATAAGAATTATATGTTTGATAAATTATAATTTTGATGTGGGTATATATAGTAAAAATTATAAATGAAGTGGATGAACTTAATAAAATAATATTTTGATGACAATATCCAACCCAAGGACCGGCTAATCTAGGGGCGTCCTATAATATATTTATCTAAAAATAATTTCATATTGAAATTTTATTTTTAATTTCAATTTTTATTTTAATAATTTAAAAGAAAAGAACAAAAAGAAACTTGTTTATTTTAAACAGTCACATAATAATAAAGTCATTGTTATCTTTAAACTTTTCATAAAATCAACTTTATATTAATAACAGTAACAAACACACAAACAGAATCAAATATCAAATAATCAAAGAAAAATATGACAAAAATAAATACTGCATATCATAACAAAAATCACTAAATTCAAATCTCTGTAACTTGATAGTGAGCTGTTTCTAAACCTTAAAATCCAAATAAAATAATAAATCTTCAATAATATAACAAATATATATATATATATATATTAATATATTGCAACACGAATAAAAGATCAACAAATGAATTTTCAGTAGAAAGATCAGTATAAAGTACTCAACCTTGGTACATTGACAATGAAATTTATTCTTGCTCCATAAATACCATTATATTTCTTAAAAATAATGTTATCAAATTTACACAATCCAATATTTCTAACAAATTTAATCAAACTTTAGCGAGACGAAGCATATAACAATCTGTGTCATCAATAAACCTGAATTGATAATAAATCAAGAACAAATCTTCATTTCTAAAATACTCCAAGATAATATAACCCATATAAATTTTCACTCGACATTCATATTCTAAGTAGAGTTTTAGTAAGAAAATTGTTTAAAAAACATGCATCTAAAAAAATATTCTCACCAAATGACATTTCAAATCAATATTATTCCATTTCAGAGAAAGTTCAATTACTTCACCAACATTTATTAATTTTAATTTTTCTTCAAAATGAACAATATGATTTTCAATCGAAACATTTAGACAAAAACTTAAACTCATTATAAATTGTCCAATAATATTTTTCATCATTATTCAAATGAAAAGTAATTAATAATAATAATAATATAATACAACGAAAAAAGATCATTAGATTAATAAAAAAACTTAATGTTTAAATTTGAGACAATATCATTATGATATGTATAGACAGAAGAAAACCGTTTAATTTTTCTAGATAGGATATCATGTCATTTCGAGTAAGGAGATTTTTGCTTATGAACTTGAATTGCAAAAGATTGTTAAAATGGAGTTTTATTTACCAAACAATTCACGAAAAGTGGTGATTTTATTTGCAATTTAAGCCTTTATTTATTTATTTGAGAAATAGGTAAATAAAAACTAAGGTATAAATACTTTTTGACTACCCAATGAATAATCTGATAACCGAGTCTATTGAAATTAAGCACCATAATTAGTGCAACTATTGACAAAAATAGATAATCTATAATCTGAGGATTAATATGAAATTGACATAATCATGGATTTATGATATAGTTTAAAGATTAGTCTTGTGTGAGATGATGTGAGATAGAGTATAAATTAACCATGGTGCATTAATACTTTGATTGAGGTATGTCTTAATTTGTGATGTCTCACATCCATTTTTGTTTAATTTAAAAAATACTTGTAGAGAAAATAGAATGAAAAGGTTTGTATCCGGATAT
Organism: Ballota nigra; assembly: GCA_947034835.1. NCBI lineage: Eukaryota > Viridiplantae > Streptophyta > Magnoliopsida > Lamiales > Lamiaceae > Ballota > Ballota nigra. Next base: position 66,815,332 of record OX344729.1, on the reverse strand, counting down.
GATTCAAATCTTTCAATGATTTTCTATATTAATATAGTTATTCTTTTAAATAAATAAAAAAATTTCAAAAAAATTTGTATGAGAAAATAGTTAACTCAATATGAAATAATTATTAAATTTTTGTCAAAAAAAATATTTTTATTGTAACAATTCAAATAGTATGATGTATTTAAACTTTATGTGTGAAGTAGATTGAGAAGATTTATTCCTAATTTTATGGGATGTGGAGATGAGGTATGATTGAAATACATATGTACTTTTTCTTTGATAAAGAAAGATAAATAAAATATCGAAAATGATCGCATGTCATACAAACTTATATGTCTATTGCGGATGTGATAATGATACATAAATATATTTAAGTAAGTAATTAAAATAATAATGATCTCCATACTTATGTGTCATTATCATATTTAAGGTGGATATATAAGTTTGTGTCCATTGGTGGACACATGATCAATTTCGAATAAAATATATAAAAATAAAAATAATAAATAAAATCATACTAAAAGAACATATTAAATGGAAAAATTTAAACGTGGTTAAAAAAATTTGTTCCTACTTTAATGGGATGTTACGGTGAGATATGATTGAAATCTTTCCATTATTAACCAATTTAATATTCATTAATTAAATTAGACAAATAACATGGTAAAAAAAAATTAAGAGTTATAAAGAACATATTATGGATTGCACAATAGTAAGGAGTCTATTATGGGTTATCATTAATATTTTAATTGAAAAATTATGGACATTTAAAGTTTTGCTTAATTGAACCAGAAACTTCACTATTAGATACATGACTAAATATTATTTAAATTATACAACATTGGTTAACATTAATTTTAGAAAGTATAGAATATTAAATTAACTCATAAATTAGTATTTTGATATCGAAATTGCTAAAATTATGGATGTAATTAAAAAAAACGAAGGTGCACTATATACTAAAAAAAAAAAAAATCAGTGAATTGTACTAAAAGTACTAACTGCGAAAAATATTAGTTGTTTTCACTAAAGATATTAACTGAAAGAGTGTTAGTTGTTTTCACTAAGATATTAGTTATCTCAATATAAGATATTAATAAATTATTGTTCACAATAATAGTTACCGTGAATATTATTTACATAATATTTTGTCATATTAGACTACCAAATTGTAATATTATTAAGATACATTAAATTTTGAAATATATATATATATATATATATATATATATAATTGTAACTATAAACTTTACTAATAAAATGTAGATGAGATTGCAAATATTAAAAAATTGATTAAAAAATAAGAACAAAATTAATTGAAATTGTATGATTACTGAACTATTACTATACATCAATAAGGATTATACTTAAACTGATAAACATACGCAGATTATATGTAGTTAATGGACGAAATTGAATAGAAAGAAATATGGTAATAGGATTGTTTTAGATTGATACATCTATGAACATACATAAGATTATTATCAATTAACATGAGAATTTATCACTCTTATAAATTTCACCATCATCCTTGTGCCCTCTTCAAGAAGATTCAACCGAATTTTTATAATTTTTTGGATCAGAAAGTCCTTTGTTTGATGATTTGAATTTCCACGTTACCTTAATCACTTAATTCTAAAAACAAAATTAATAAATTATCTAAAATTAATTTAACAAATTCACCCAATATCTTCCCATCAACTAATTGTCCCTTGTTACATTATCTCAGAATCGTCACAAACCCCATTTTAACCCCTTTCCATTACATACCCATGAGAACTTCATTACAGAAAGGAAAGTCATTCTAATAAAATCCAGAAATTCAGTATTCCTTTCACACAAAATGAGACTCTCTTCATATTGAAGAGAACATCTCAACTTTACATAAAAAAAAAAAGTAACAATATACCGTTCATTTTCATTGAAGAGATCATCTCAACTTTACAAAAAAAAAAAAAAAAAATTGCCTCAAGGCACACTTTTTGGAGCATAATTGCACCAAACCTCCCCAATTTCCCTACATTCCATAGAACCCCAATTTATTTCACAACACCACACTTTTCATCTTTTTTCATGGGTCCCCCGAACCATTTTTAAATCAATTAATTTCCCCTCAGCTCTCTCACTCATTCTCTCTGCTCTCTCCCTCAATTCCTCAAGGCCGCCGTTTTCTCTCTCTTAAATCATCTCCGATTGTCACTTCTCGGTTGACAACCATGTACGGAGTGAATTTCAAATTTCAAATTCAAGTTATATTCATCGCAGCTGAAACTTCATGGTAAGAGCTTCTAAGCATCGCCTTTCATTTTTCCTCCATAATTTCTAGAATTTCTGCCCTAATTCATATTTCTCAATCGAGTTTTTTTCCGCAGTAGATGTCTGATACTATAATATTCGCGACTAATTACAGAGGGGAGCGGAAGCTTTTTTCGATATCTCGGAGCTGTGGTTATGCTGAATTCAGGGGTCAGGTTATGGTTAAATGGGATAATTTACTTTTTCAATCTTTTAGTATGAGTTGTTCAATTGGGAATTTCACCAATTGTATTCTTGAATGTGAAGACGATATGCATAATATTTTGACTATTGTTGATGTTGAGTCATCTAAGTTTGTCTCTGTTAATATTTCCACTAGTGATCAAGAATCCCCCACAATGATTAATCATGTGTCGAATAATTCTATGCAATCTCAAAGTCCAAATACCTCTTTAGATTGTTCAAGCCAGAACTTAGAGCAACCGGATGATGATGTACATAATATACCTAGGTATGATGTGTGTCCTAGGTTGGAAAAGAAGTCTTATTTAGCTGATGTGTGGGCCACTTTACTGAAGGATGGGGTAGGGACTGTATTTCCAGGTGGAAAAGTAGGTTTTAAGGAGGCCATTAAGTATTCATCTCAAATGAAATTTAGTTTCAAGTTCATCAAGAATGATACCCAATATAAGTATGTAGTTTGTTCTGAAAATGAGTCTCAAGGTTGTGATTGGTTTATAAGGGTTAGATTGCTGCCTGTTGTGGGTGATTATGAAATCTATAAAGCTAAATTGACTCATAAGTGTATTGGGAAGATGGGTAATATCAAGGCTGAGAGACTAGGTCCTAAAATAATGGGGAAGTTCTTCTGGGAATCCTTTAAAGATGATAGATCTCTAAGTGGCAGGGAAGTAGTGGACAAAATTAAGAATGACTATGGTTTTCATATTTCATACCACAAGGCATGGCGCACGATTGAAGCTGCTAAGGATCATATATACGGAACATATCAAGACTCTTACGACCAGCTTTGGTGGTACTGTGCTGCTGCGGAAAGAACTAATCCCGGCAACGTTGTTTCCTTAGAGTCCAACGAGACCTCAGGGTCATTTGAAAGAGTTTTTTTTTTTTTTGCATTTAAGGCATGCGTTGATGGGTTTAGGAGCTGTCGCCCTATCCTTTTCGTTGACGGGACATTCCTGAAGGGGCGCGCCAAAGGTACCCTGTTGTCTGCCACCGCAAAGAACGACAACAATGGTAATAAGTCAATACATTTAGCTACATTTCTATTTTTATGTCGTATATTCAAAATGATTTTTTACCTGTTTTTATCTTGTTCTGGAGAAATTATCCATTTGTTAACTGCTCAAATTAAGTCCAGATTCATATAGGTGTGATGTAAGTCAGTGTGTTTTGTTTTTGCATATATGTTCCATTTACGCAGTCTCTGCGATGATATACCTCAATCACAGCCCATATTGTTAATGGTTTTTTTTTACATTTTTTGATGATACAGGCTTATTTCCCGTCGCATTTGCGATTGTATCAGCTGAAAATATAGACAATTGGTCGTGGTTTCTACACAAGCTCCAGGATTTTGTTAAATACGACCAGGTTATATGTTATGTTTCTGATCGGAATTTGGGTTTGATGTCTGCCTTTAATGATATTTTTGAGGACCCTATTCACTTTTTCTGTTTGTACCATCTCCTTCTTAATCTCAAGGGCCACTTCTCCACTGGATGGATAAAGTCTAGGAAATCTGAATTGGGCAAACACTTCAAGGCTTGTGCTTATGCTCCAAACGAACGTCTTTTACCATGAATGCGTGTCCAAGTTTAAAGAATTGGGTGGAGATATTGCTGTAGATTTTCTGGACCAACTCCCTGTAAGGAAGTGGGTTGTTGCCTTTTCCCCACTAATTCAGCGTTACGGGGAGATGACGTCAAACGCGGCAGAGTCTTTTAACAATTGGATACTAAATGGTCGGTCTCTTCCAATCACACATATGATAGACTATATTCATAGTAAGCTCAACCGCTGGTTTGTTGAATGGCGCAGCGAAGCTGAAAACTGGAATGAGCTCTTAGTTCCAAAGAAACATGCCTTATGGAATGATCTCCTACAAGATGGCAAGTCTTGGTCTATAGCTAAGTGCTCCAATAACGAGTTTCACGTTAAATCCGATGTATCTGCTGTTGTCAATCTGTAGTCAAAGACTTGTTCGTGTTTTCAATGGCAACTAGTCGGCTTTCCTTGCTCTCATGTTGTGGCAGTTTTGAGTAGGAAAGCAAATGATATCAGTGATTACGTTGACCCGGTCTTCTTGACCAGCTCATACATGAACTGCTATAAAGAAGATATTCATTCAATCCCTCAAACTCTGAAGTATGAGTTGCAGAATATAGTTGACGATAAAAAGATCCTTCCTCCTGTTCTAAAACGTCAACCTGGTCGCCTGAAAATGAAGAGAAATCCCTCATATAGCGAACATGGGAAGAAGAGGAAGACTTCAAACACACACCAGGATTAGGATTAGCCTTTCAGGTATCCTTCGTTTCCAACCAAGTATAAATTAGGTGAAATTTGCATCAGCACGCCTAGGGGAAACCTGAATAACATTTCAACCTTCTTTTTTGCAGTTATTTTTGTGCATTGTCAGCTCCTTTCTGTCTTTGGTGTGGACACAGGGGGTACCAATCTGGTTGTTATTGAAATGTATCTTTTAGTGAACTCTATATTCAGGTCAGTCTAGCCAAACTCCAATCCACATTTTGTTAAGATGTGTCTATAGTTTTGCTAGGGTGCAATTTCTATCAGTTGTTTATATTTTTTACTGATAGGGGAATGTCCTGTATACCATTGTATACTTTTGAGCACACTATATTTTTGGGGGCCAATAATTGTGCTAGGTTATAAGGAATGGTTTTTGTAACACTCTATATTTTGTTATGATGAAATTCTTTTGGCGTTTTTACATGATGTTGTTATGATGTAGTATTCATAATTTTATGATGAGGCTTTTGCTATGTAATCTGGTAAGAACATAAACTTAAACCATTAAGATCACAAAAATTAAACTAATACATTCTTGACAACTAATACATTTTTGTTTGTACCTTTCTCTTTTTTCTTAGCTTCTAATGTTTTACCATAATGTGGCTGCAAATACACTAACAATAAAAAGTATAGCTGCAAATGTTATCCCATTTGCAATTAACACTGTTTTTATAGAGATATTTTGTGTTGCGTTTGATAGGGCTGCTTGCAACGGTTGTGCACCAACCTCTACCCCCGTTCTCCTTGAAGTAGCATCATCTCCATCTTGTGAAGTAACCTCATCTAATGGCATACACCAATGAGACCATCCATGTATTCCGCAAGAGTAGTATAACCTCCCCGGGTTATTTGGTGTCTCAGACACTTTGATCGTTGCTGGGCAACGACACCTTTGACAATATGAATGTGCGTACCGAGGATACGACGGTGCCGTATTATAGCAGCTTGCTTGTGACATTTTCTTGGTGAAGATGTATGATACAACACAATATAACTGTATTTGTTCAGTGTATTCCCCTTTGATTTTTTTTTTTTGCATTCAACCGTGTTTGCATTGAGTGATTATATAATAGTTTGGGGGGACTAAGCCACGTCTGGCACTGTGTAACGGCTACAGGCCAACGGTCATATTGTGTGAAACGGTTATTTTTTAAGAATTCTTTTCATCATCAAGGAATATATAATGGGCTTCTATTTTAAAGAATTCTTTTGTAATATATAATGGGTTTCTATTTGATGCAGCCCGATTAATTCTAGATGGGCAACTGTGAAATAATTATAGTACATTTTCATACTATTTTTCATGTAAATATTTGAGCAGATTTAAATCTCATCCAATTATAACAGGTTTTATACGTGTTTTCATATAAACATCATCAACTAAAAATATTAAAGCAGATTTAAATCTCATGCAACTGAATAATTAATTAAAAAAATTCATAATATTAATAATATTTAAAAAACAAAACACAAATTCCAAATTCTAGTTAAAATGCACAACTGGGAAATACTTTCCTTTAATATTCAATTTTTTTATGAGATTATTCAAATAACCTACTATTGCATATCAATGATATTTCTTTGCATAAATATTGATTATATGCATTTTTTTTGGTAACATACCTGTAAGGGGCCCAATACCGAAGCCCACAGTTTGTATTCCTTTTTAATTGTTTTTTTTAAAGCGGCCCAATTTAGTGTGGCCATAGCAGAACTTATAATTTGTTTATAAAATTTTCCCATCACACCCAAGATGAATTTTAGACATTAATATTCCCCAAAATACAACACAATAGCTGGTCAAAAACACTAGACTAATATATTTATTACAAATTACAATCATATCCCCACAAAATACATATATTCTATTTCTACACAATTTCTAAAGGTGATGCCATGCTTTCCCTAACCATTAGTTTAATAAGTGCACCATAAGGAAGTGTGTAATCATTTGAGACTGGCCACTCTTCCAATTCGGTATTATACACCAAAAATACACCAACGGGGTATACATGACAAAGTATCTTCCATGTCCATGGCTTCAAAACACAAACTGGGCGCACTCGCACGGAGTTGTGTCCATTGTCAAGCTCACTGTCCAAGTTGATCTTGAAACCTCTCCAACATTGCTGATTCGCATAATCCTCAAGTATCCACATGTTAGCCACATTATATCTAGAGTAAAACAATCTAAACAGAACCAATTTCTCATCTGACAGAGCAACAATATCACAATCCCTTGACTTGAAGCGACTACACTAGCTTCTACTAGTAGCTACCCCGCAAGAGTACGGGTTCACTGTAGTATGGGCAAGTATAGGGACCAAGTATTATCGAACCCAAGGGATGGTATGTATGCGAATAGATCCCTGAAGATCTACGCGTCGTAGTTAATATGAGTGTGATGTTTTTGGGTTTTTAAAAAATTAATTAAAAGACTAAAATAGACTAATTAACTAAAGAATGAAAAAGAACGAATTAACTACGGGTTGTTTTCTAATGAGAGATGGTGATGCTCAGGATAGGAATCCCTACGTATACTAACGGAGCAGGTACATAATCAAAGTAATCGTGACAAACAAGAATTAACCTAAGTAAAAGATCGTAGAATGAAAGCTCAAGATTTCTCACCCTAATACTTTATCCTAGCAATCGACTTCACTAATCCACTAACAAGTTAATGAACTGTGCTTAATTAATGAGACCCTACTTTAACTAAGGTGATGCGGTCGTCCTCCTTCGCTAAACCGGTAGATGAATTAACCTTTCCTAAACCCTCTCGTTAAGACTACTAATTGTTATCGAGTGATGCGGTCGTCCTCTCTCTAACACTTTCGTACGAAATTCAAAGGTAGAGTTAAGATTAATTATATGAATTCATTAATTAAGAGAATTAAAACTAACGTCACCAATTACCTTAATTACGTACCCACATCCTACTTCTACGAGTTCATCCTAACCCAAGCATGCAAGGGTTTTAGCCGGACATGGTTATAACAAAAATAAAAGCAATAGAAGAAACAACGAACATAAACATAATGAATTGAACGAGGAAAATAAGAAACATGAACTAGGGTTTTAAAAGAAAATAATTCTAAGAACTGAAATTTAATTAACTAAAACAAAGTTCAAAGCGTTTAAAGTAATCAAGCTAATGAAAAGAAACTAAGAAACGAAAAGAAATTAAGAATTCGTATGAAAAACCTCAACAACGTAAAAGTAAAGCTTGCTCGTTCTTCTCCTCTTCCTCTCTCTAAAAACTAAGTCTAAAAGTGATTTCTAAAGTTGGGGATCCTTCAAAACGTGTTTGGAAGAGGTATATATAGGCACCGGGTCGAAACGGGAGTTAATGGGCCGAAAATACGCATCCGGAGGCGAAAATACGTGCGCGCTCGAGTAAAACGCTCGAGCGGTGGCGCTCGAGTGATTCGCTCAAGCGCCAAAACTGTTCTGTAAGTTTTTGGCCGCTCGAGTGATTCGCTCGAGCGCCGGCGCTCGAGCAAATCGCTCGAGCGCTTGCTGCTGTGCACTCGTTCGTAAAATCTTCATATCTCCTCAACCGGGAGTCCGTTTTGGCCGATTCAAAGTCCTACGAACTCCTCTTTTCGCCCTCTATCCATCTATGAAAACCAAAGAGACAAATTAATAATTTTATAAAAATGATACTCATTTGACTCCAAGCACTCATCGAAAACACTCAAAACATGAGTAAATCGGGCACCAAAACATAACAATTTCACGCCTAATCAACCCCCCCAAACTTACCATGTTGCTTGTCCTCAAGCAACGAAATAATAAGTCAAGTGAAATTGTTAGGAATGAGTCAAAAAAAATCAACTCATGCAAGCAAATGAACTCGAGCTTTAAAGATCAATCACCCGTATACTCACTCACTTTCTTTTATCGTACTCATGCAACAATAACAAGAACTACCAAGATCAAGCATGGATGTGCACTCAACGATGTGTTTCGCTCCCTCACAAGTGTATAACAGTGTTTAAGGGACTCACTCAATCAATCAATCACACATATTAGCAGCCATAGGCTTGTAAGCACTCTCAACTCCGACCATACTCTAGAAATCAAAGCCGAATCAAAAAGGACTTTTCTCAAGGTTGTAATGTAGGCTCTTTGGACAGGTGGGATAACAATATGGGGTAAGTGACTCAAGTGAATGGAGAATAGAAAAATCAACTTTGGCACTTTGAGATTAGGAACAGAATCACTTCAACATTTGCAATCAATACACTTTAATTCCACTACTCTCAACACTTCAAAATTTTTCTTTCTCACTCTTTCACTTTTTTTTTTCAATCACTTTTTTTTTTCTTTTTTTTTTTCGCACAAACACATGAGCTCATTTTTTTCTTTTTTGCTCATTCTCAATTTTCTTTCTCTTTTTCCCACATCTCAAAACTTCATCACACCTTCTTCTCATATTCACTCAACAAACAACTTTTTCCTTTTTCAACTCAATTCACTCCCTTCATATTCACACTTTCCTATTCTCCACTCAAATTTGGACAAAAGGCTTAGGAATTGGAATAGTGTTCATATGTGCTAGCAAATAAAATAGGCTTTAGGCTCAAAGGGGCTAACAAGGGATCAATGTCATTGGTAAGGAAAATGTTGGCTAAGTGACTCAATTAAATCAAAGATGGCCTAAGATCACATTCGGCATATCAAACTAGACACAATCTAGAAGCAAGAGCACATGCAAGTTCTAGCATCCTCTAAGGTGACAATCCACTCACAAACGAAGAGATTAATTAATGCATCAAAATCTCATAAGGCTCAAAAGCTCACGGCTTTCACATCCATGCTAGTCCTAGTGCATTCTCACTCTCATCACACAAGTACTCAAAAGAAAAATTCACAAGCATACAAGTTCTTTCTCAACTCAGCTCAAACTCAAACACTCACACAAAAGAATTTCTAACTCAGCCTCACAATTCACCCTACTCATCAAATCATACTCAAAGATAGCAATCAACAAGCATAAGGTGATTGATAGACATAAAATATTGAGTAACAAAACAAATTAATAATAGCCCAAGGAGCATCTCAAGGCACCAAATAACTAACTCAACTCAAAGATAAGGGGTGCTCCGGTGCAATGTAACAAGAAAACATATAAAAAAAACTCCACCCCCCCAAACTTCGACCTTGCTAGAGGTCTAAGTTTGGGGTTGTGGGTTACCTCAACCGAACAATTCAGTTTCTCTCAATAGCTTTGCACACTCCCTTGTCTCAAGTTGGTTCCTTCAATCTAAATAACTCCATGATACCTTTACTCCTTTAGAGACAAGCCTACAAAATAAAACTCTCGAGTACGAGGTTAAACATACGACTCAAAATATTCCCTAATAATATAAAAAGATACTAAAAATAAATGAAAGCAAATAAAAATGGGTTGCCTCCCATTCAGCGTTATTTTTAAGGTCCTCATGCCGGACCGTGCTCAAAGGAGCTTATGGGACATCATACTCAAATTTACCTCCCTCACTCTCATAAGAGTGGTGTTTGAACTCTTTTCCTTGATGCCCCACCATCATGAGCCCTTTTGCTCTCTTCTCATTCCCAAGTGTTATGGGTCTCAACTCCTTCTTGCCTCTATCTGGAGGAGTCTTACCAAACAATTTCTTGAGTTTGGACTTTTTCTTCTTAACTCCTCCTTTCCCTTCTAACTGGACCAGGTTCACTTTCTTCACCTCTTCATCCTTCAACTTCTTCACTTCATCCCTATCAAAATAATCAAGATCATAACGCTCATGGGTTAAATTATCAATTGAAGGACTAGCAAAATCATGAATATGAGATGGATTAGGGATCGAAGGCGTGTCTTCAACACGAGGATCAATTGCATCCATGCAATACAAGCTCTCATCCTCCTTCGGGTGTTTCATGGCTTCATATAGGGAGATCTTCACTTTTTGATCATCAACCTTCAGCGTAATCTTCCCGTTTGCCACGTCTAGCACCATCCCCGCCGTAGCTAAGAACGGTCTTCCCAAGATCAGGGGTACGTGCTCATCTTCCTCCATCTCTAGCACTACAAAGTCGGCTGGAAAGATGTGATCTCCAACTCTCACAAGGACGTCTTCAACCACACCTTGAGGTCGAGTAATAGACCGATCGGCTAGTTGAAGCGTCATCATTGTGGGTTGAAGTTCACCACCTTCCAACTTCTTGAAAAGCGACAAGGGCATTAGATTAATGCTCGCCCCAAGGTCGCACAACGCTCCCTTCTTGATCCCGTTCCCAATGTCACATAGGATCGTGAAGCTCCCGGGATCCTTCAGCTTTGGTGGAAGCGCCTTGTGCACTAATGCACTCACCTCGTGGTTCAGCTGCACCAACTTCGGCTCATCCACTCTTCGTCTCTTCGCTATCAAGTCCTTCAGGAACTTGGCATAATTTGGCATCTGTTCCAAAGCATCATAAAAAGGAATATTAATATGCAATTGTTTAAAAACATCAAGGAACTTAGCGAATTTCTCATCAAGCGTTTTCTTCATAAAGCGTTGTGGATACGGGACGGGTATCACAGATTTGGGTACCCCCCATTCATCTCGCTCGGTCACTTTCACTTTCTCCCTTGCTTCCTTTGCTTTCTTCCACTTAGGAACTCTCTCAACCTCCTCAATGCCTTTGCCCTTCTGGGACTCATCCATATCTTTATGCTTCTCAATCCCTTCACTTTCAACCCCCTTCTCAGCTTGGCTCTCCTCAGTCTCAACTTCATCTCCTTTAGGCTCAATCTCTTCTTGGGGTGTCTCAAAATCAGCAGGCATCTGAGGACCTTCATAATTGGTTCCACTTCTAAGCTGGATCGCCTTGCACTGCTCTTTCTGGTTCCCTTCTGGCATTCTATTCACTGACTTTGCAATCTGGCTCATCTGGAACTCTAAAGATGTGAACCTTCGATTGTTCTCTTGTTGAGTTCTAGTCCACTCAACATTCATCTTCTGGAGCTCTTGATCACGTTGATCACCCTTCTTATGCAACTCCTTCACATCGTACTCCAAGGATGACAACCGCTTGCTCCCTTCTTCCACCTTCTGAAGGATCGCTCTCAACATCTCCTCGGTTGATGCACCGCCTTCTCCACCAGGAGGTTTAGACCCCGGATCAACACCTGCAGGAACAGTAACACCAGCTTTTGGGTTAGCATAAGAAAAATTATCATTCTTCCTCCATGTGTTTTGAGGAGGCTGCTGGCCTCCTTGAACTCCTTGTGTGTTCCTCCATTGATTTTGAAGTGGCTGAGGGCCTGGAGGCACAAATGGTTGGCCATAAGAAGGCCTTCCATACTGGTTTCCACCTTGGTAGCCATTCTGATTGTAATACGGACCTCCCATGTAATTGGCTACCTCTTGCTGTCCACTGGGCTGGTCTACTCTCTCATTCTCCACTGCATGCTCTCCACCCAAACTCTTCCCCAACTCGAGGTTGTTGATCTTTTCCATCATGGCCATCAGCAGCCTTCTCGTTCCTTCTCCCTCCTCAACCTGATGCACTCTTTGCAAATCTGCATCCGCACTCCAAGCACCGGCATTCGTGACAATGTTGTCCACGATCTCCCTACATCTCTCTATGCCTTGGTTCAGGAATGCTCCGCCCGCACAGGCGTCTAAATGGTCTTGCCCCGCCTTGTTGGCACCACTGTAGAAGAATGCCATAATATCCCCCTCATTGTACCCGTGCTGCGGGCACTCTATCAGCATGTTTGAGTATCTCTCCCACGCTTGGCGTAGATCCTCTCCAGACTTCTGGCGAAAGGACGAGATCTCAATTCTAGCCTTGATCGTCCTAGATGGAGGGTAGAATCGCTCGAGGAACAGACGCTCGAGCTCGGCCCAAGTGGTAATACCTCCCCGCGGGAGCGTATTATCGTACCACTCCTTGGCTATTCCCGTCAATGAGAATGGGAACAGCCTAAGCCTCTTGGCATCTTCAGACATGCCATTGTAATTGAATGTTGAGGCTATCATGAGAAATCTCCTCAAGTGTGTATGAGGATTTTCCTTCCCAATCACCCCTTTGAACTGATTCTCGGTCAGCAGCTTTAAAATCCCCGGTGATATCGAGAAGTTGTTCGCCTCAACAGGAGGCAAAGCCACTCCATCATAGTACCGCTGTGGCTGCGCTGCAAACCTCCCTCGAATAGCAATATTGTGATCTACGTTCATAGAAACGTGTTGAGGATTAGCAGCAGGTACTGGTACTTGTTGGGGTGGTGGTGGGTAAACAGGTGGTTGATTATAGACTGGGGGTGGAGGATACGGGTATGGTGGGTAAGGATAAGGTGGGTATGGGTAATGTTGGTATACTGGGTTGTTGAAAGGGTTATTTGGGTTTTGTGGGTAAGCAGGGTTTTGGTTATGAGGATTATGGACAAGGTTCTGAGCTGGATTCCCTACGTTTTGTGTATCCGGGTTTAGGCTCTGGCTATCCCCTAATGGAATTTGATTCTGGCTACCACTAACTCCAGTGCCTTCAACTCGGTCTACTGCCTGATTGAAATCGTTGGCAGCATCGTCCAACTCATTATTGATATCCATTGGTTCCTTTCCTAAGTCGGCAGCGTTCATCCTTCTCAAGAAGGCTCGGTTCCTTCTGGCTATTGTCTCAGGGTCCAACGGTATTCTCTCTTCGCTCGTATTGCCTTGTGAGCGTGTTCTCATAAACCTGACACACTAGCAGATGGATCAAAACGCAACTGCCGAATAAATAAAAAATAACAAAAAGAAATAAAAAAAGAAAATAGGCACTCACTACTAACTACTAAGCTATCGACAAGTCCTATTCAAAGAGCATATAACGCCATCCCCGGCAACGGCGCCATTGACTTGAAGCGACTACACTAGCTTCTACTAGTAGCTACCCCGCAAGAGTACGGGTTCACTGTAGTATGGGCAAGTATAGGGACCAAGTATTATCGAACCCAAGGGATGGTATGTATGCGAATAGATCCCTGAAGATCTACGCGTCGTAGTTAATATGAGTGTGATGTTTTTGGGTTTTTGAAAAATTAATTAAAAGACTAAAATAGACTAATTAACTAAAGAATAAAAAAGAACGAATTAATTAACTACGGGTTGTTTTCTAATGAGAGATGGTGATGCTCAGGATAGGAATCCCTACGTATACTAACGGAGCAGGTACATAATCAAAGTAATCGTGACAAACAAGAATTAACCTAAGTAAAAGATCGTAGAATGAAAGCTCAAGATTTCTCACCCTAATACTTTATCCTAGCAACCGACTTCACTAATCCACTAACAAGTTAATGAACTGTGCTTAATTAATGAGACCCTACTTTAACTAAGGTGATGCGGTCGTCCTCCTTCGCTAAACCGGTAGATGAATTAACCTTTCCTAAACCCTCTCGTTAAGACTACTAATTGTTATCGAGTGATGCGGTCGTCCTCTCTCTAACACTTTCGTACGAAATTCAAAGGTAGAGTTAAGATTAATTATATGAATTCATTAATTAAGAGAATTAAAACTAACGTCACCAATTACCTTAATTACGTACCCACATCCTACTTCTACGAGTTCATCCTAACCCAAGCATGCAAGGGTTTTAGCCGGACATGGTTATAACAAAAATAAAAGCAATAGAAGAAACAACGAACATAAACATAATTAATTGAACGAGGAAAATAAGAAACATGAACTAGGGTTTTAAAAGAAAATAATTCTAAGAACTGAAATTTAATTAACTAAAACAAAGTTCAAAGCGTTTAAAGTAATCAAGCTAATGAAAAGAAACTAAGAAACGAAAAGAAATTAAGAATTCGTATGAAAAACCTCAACAACGTAAAAGTAAAGCTTTCTCGTTCTTCTCCTCTTCCTCTCTCTAAAAACTAAGTCTAAAAGTGATTTCTAAAGTTGGGGATCCTTCAAAACGTGTTTGGAAGAGGTATATATAGGCACCGGGTCGAAACGGGAGTTAATGGGCCGAAAATACGCATCCGGAGGCGAAAATACGTGTGCGCTCGAGCAAAACGCTCGAGCGGTGGCGCTCGAGTGATTCGCTCGAGCGCCAAAACTGTTCTGTAAGTTTTTGGCCGCTCGAGTGATTCGCTCGAGCGCCGGCGCTCGAGCAAATCGCTCGAGCGCTGGCTGTTGTGCACTCGTTCGTAAAATCTTCATATCTCCTCAACCGGGAGTCCGTTTTGGCCGATTCAAAGTCCTACGAACTCCTCTTTTCGCCCTCTATCCATCTATGAAAACCAAAGAGACAAATTAATAATTTTATAAAAATGATACTCATTTGACTCCAAGCACTCATCGAAAACACTCAAAACATGAGTAAATCGGGCACCAAAACATAACAATTTCACGCCTAATCATCCCTCTTATTTCTAATTGAACCATCTGGCACATTTATCACTTTATACTCATGTGTATTTAAATTCAAACCCACAATAAACCCCCTATTGTTGTTCCTACCTGCTAGTGAATATGACCCGCAACAAAGACACCCGGCTTTGGCATATATCTATCATACGGAAATACCGACATTTTAATCCAATTTTATGATGATGACGACCATATTTTAACCTCCGTATCGAAGGTTGGAAACGGGAACACAGTAAGGCGGACTATCTTGTAGTCATTTGACATCGATGAAAAGCTCATTCCATACGAAACCCAAGCTTTATCAGAACGCGGTGGGAACACAATCGTCTCCGATGGAATGGACAATGCTTTCTTTGTAGTTGGACTACAAACATATAAATTATCCCGACGTGTGCATCCCACAGCAAACTCACCATAGGACGCCACATAAATTAGCCTAGGGTCTTCCTCAGGATTAACCCTGTAGTATCCCTGTCCCCCATTCGACATTTTTTCGTATATCAACGACATATTCCCCAACCCTGTAACCCGTAAAAATACATATCTATTCTGATCTATCATACTCTCCAAATGGCTCCTTCCAAATCGCCTATCCTCAATAAGCCCCAACAAACCCCTATTCACGCATTTGCACATCCCGAGGACCTTTGGTGGTAGCCTAATCAATATCATCGTCAACAGTTCATCTGGCAAATCAGAGAACGTTGTTCTTCTTGAACGAGCCATTTTCGTTGTTTGTGTATGAACTTGGAAAAGTATGAACTTGAGCTAAATCTTCACTATTGGAAGGAAGCGTTGTCAGTCTAATAATCTTCAAGAAAAAAGTAGACGCGACGTTCTGTGACCCCTCCAAAGAATGGCAAACTAAGAGCTATATTTTATAATTTTTCTGCATTTTATTTTATTAGTAATGACAGAGAACGCGCGCCAAAATCGTATATTTACAGCTGGGCCTAAGATTTGAGGACACAACTGGTATATTAGGCCCAATTTTTCTAAATAATAGGGGGTGGGGGGGGGGGGGGGTGGGGCGTGGGGGTGAGTGATTAAATACCAGCTAATTTGGTCCATATGAATTGAACTTTTATTTAACTAAAATTTGTGACTGCATTAAAAACTTTCAATTGGACTCAATTAATATAAATCTCAAGTCATGTGAAATGGGCTTAAAAATCCCTGGAAGAGTGTTTTGGGTATGGGCTCCTAATTAGTGTAGAATCGGCTTTCTTAATTAATTGAGCCCGCCTTAATTAAATTCCAAGTCCTATTTCAATCGGCCTTCTTAACCTAATTAAATCTTAAGATTTAATTAAGGCCAAAATTATTTTTAAAACCTATATTCAATCATTTGTTGGAGCACATATTATTTCGAATATTCATCAATTTATGCAATTTTTTAAGCTCTAATATTCAACAAATTATGTGATATTTTGTTACCAATATTCAACTATTTAGTATACGTTGCCCAAATTAGGCCCAACTATTTAGTATTCAACAAAAACCAACTATTTTACATATACAAAATGGGCCCAAATTGGAAAATGGGCTACATTTAATTCAAAATGGGCCAAAATTATGTGGGTCCAGATTTTTTGGAAAACAATGTCGCCCAAAATGGGCCCAAATGGGCTACATTGAATCGCCCTATTCTAAACATTGATTTTTTTTGGAAAATATCAATTTTGATAAAATCCTCTATGGACTTAATTAAATCTCAAGACCCTTAATTGGTCCCAAAACTTCTCCTTTTAGATATACTAAGGTTTTACGAAACCAATAATAAATATATAAGTCTTTCAGCAAAATTCTAACAAAACCAATAGACAAGTTGCATATCAGATAACAAAAAATTGCATATGTGGTTGAATATCAACGAAAAATAATTGCATATTACTATTCAAAAACTGAATAGCAGTAATTTTTTTCTGCATATTCAGTTATTACCAGCTTACCAAATGCGTTTAGTGGCCTGGCCAGATATTCCCTCTGTTTCCTTTCCCTTTTTCTACTTCATCCTTGTCAAACTTCACATCTACGCATTTGGCCTTCCCTTTCTTAAGTTCTGCCCAAATTTAAATTCAAATTAAAATAATTCTCTTTTATGCAATCTTCAATCTACAATGCAATATATTATTTTAAATATTCAACCTTGTTGACAGCGATTTCGTGAGGATCTCGCCGTCGGTTTCCTAGCGGGTAGGACTTACATATTTATGATAACTGAAAGTAATAAATGCAAGAGTGAATGAGCTCTCAAGAGTAGATTTTGCAATAAAAGAGTTGTGTGTTACATTCGAGCATTTAAAGCCCTATTTATAATGTACATGGTGGGTTTCCCCACCTTGGGTTGGTATGCCCGTGGGCCCCCTATTCCTAGCTGGGAGGTCATGAGTGGCTACAGCCTCCCTCTACAGACTAATGAGGAGACGCCACCTGGCACTGCTGCCTTTTACTGATGGGACCTGACCCAACTACCTACTCTGACACTGTTAATAATCCTCTGAATTAATGGCACTGGACGTACTCTCACAGCTGGTGATGCTTGGGATCGGGCAGACGGGTATACGGGTAACCGGGTACCGAGTAGGTAGCGAGTACCCTGTGGATCCTTTTCTCCGGGAAGCGGGTAGAGATTACCCCCAGAGATCGCCGTTGGCCGACCACTAATCCTCAGAATAAGTTTTCTTCCTGACAGCTCCTGGAGGTCTCCGTCGGGTAGGCAGGACACCCTACCCGTCTGCTCGGCGTGGCTCGGCGATGAGATTCTCTCGCCCGTGTGCCACTTTGGTTTGATGGGTTAACCCCGATACCCGAATGGTCGGGTAACAATATCGGGCGTAACAATTTCCCCACCAGCCCAAAAGTTCGAAACGTATAAAACATCTCTTAAAATTAAAACTCTATCTTCAAAAGATAGGTGCACGACTCCCACTGCTTCGGCTGCCACTCTCGTAGCATTGCCCAAAGTGACGAGGATCTCATTCTTGCTAAGTCGCCGGGTTAGCTGGAACCCCTGAAGAGTGAAACAAATATGATCAGTTTCCCCGGTATCCACTACCCAAACGTGGGCAGCATACACCGCAACATAAGTTTCAACGACTAAAGCATGAGACTTACCTTTCCTTACCGCCTTCTTAGGCTTAGAACAGGTAGACCTCCAATGTCCTTTCTCCCCGCAATTGAAGCACTTACTCTTACCGGATATCTTCACGCCGTACGGCTTGAATGCTCTTTCTTTGCCACCAAGAGTGAGTCTACTGGTTTGGTTCCGATCAATCTCCTTCTTCTCAATCTTATCTTCCATTGGCCTAGATTTCGAGAAAAAGCTCTTGATCACCAAAGCCTCATCCTTACTCCCTAAGTATGACTCTACCGTTATCAGAGCTTTGAGCAGGGTATCTAAAGTGAACTTGTGTTCCGATAACACGTATTCCCAAAAGAACCCATCAAAACTACTCGATAGCTACAGGAGTATGGAATCGATTTGACTTTCTTCACTTTTTCCGGCACCAAGAAACTCGAGTTTTTCAAACTCATGCCTAAATTTGAGAACATGATCCCTTACAGGTGTTCCCTTCACCATTTGCTTTGTGAGCTTCTCACGAATGGTGAACAGATTCGCCATGGGGTTCTGATGTTGAAACATCTCTTCAAGGCTATTCATGATATCAACAGCCGCTTCAATGCCTTCATGAATGCATTTCAAATCTTCAGACATAAATGTCAAGATGATGCGCTTCATGTGCTCATTGGAATGCTTCCAATCATCGAATACCGCCCTTTCCCCATTACTTGACTTATCATTAGGTTTCTTAGGTACGTCAACGCTAAATATCCAATAGTGTTCTTGCGCAGGTAGGACCATATTCATGTTACGTTTCCAATCAACATAGTTCTCACCAACAAGTTTGTTATCTTTAAGTATACTAAACAGTGGATTAAAAGGTTGTGACATGATGAACTGAGAATAAAACATACATTCATATCAATATCTAGAAAAATACAAAATTATCACATAATTCGATCACATCAATTATATTGAAACCTTAAAACAATATAATCATGCATCAGCCAACATCTCGAAACAATTTAAATGCGCCACGAGGGGTGGTCTATACATTTAAACACATTCAAGCGGATTACAAACTTAAAAGTTACAAATCCTTAATTCAAAATTAATAGTTGGCTCCCACTTTGACCATATAAAAATTAACAGGGACTCCGAGGGGAGTAAGTTAATATCAATTTTTTCTGCCTAAGTAATAACCATGATTATTATTTCGCTTTGAGCAAGCAACTCGTGGTGAGGGTCAATACCGCCACTAGTAATAATCCACAATCATCATTTCATAATTTATTCATGTGAAATCCGTTCTTTTGGCCGATGCGAGAGGGAAATGTATTACAAAAGAACTTCACAAATAAATAAATTATGGAGGCCAAATTAATCCAACTTTAATATCCGGAATAAAATTGTGATTAAATAAACATACTTAGTAATTTTTGAAAGTAAGTTTTTTCTTGGACAATAAAATTCATGCAAACACATATTAACAAATAATAATAAGTGCATGAAATAAAACATCCATCAAAACAAAATTAAACACATTGGAGCAATCAAATCCAATTGTCACGGTTTAATTTCTTCACGTCTTGATGCAAAATATCGTCCTTGTTGCTTTCCGTCGTTCGTCTCGACACGCTCCCACTCGAACAGCAACACTTCATCAAAAACAACATCGTTTGGGGTTCGGAACGACGTTTAAGATCACACAAAAACAAAACGCAGAACTGAAATTAATTTTAAAAAAATTCCACGGCCCGAGATACGGTGCGCGCGCGCCACCCGGCACGGTGCCCGCGCTCCCGCACCCCGTCGTACGCCCGGGTCGCGCACCCCGCGCACCAGGTTTCACCGTTCGTTCTCGTTTCTCAACCCATGCATGATTTAGTCATGCATGCGCCGCGCATGCATGCATCGTCCGGGTACGCCGTCTTTAATTCTTCGTTCTTAGTCTCGATCAGGTTACAATTTATTTTACAAAAAATTAATACTAGATCTAGACTAGTCTATTACAATGATCAAATAAAAATAAAAATAACTAATCTACTCGTGGATTTTCTCACGAGAAAAATGAATTCGAACGAATCGAATTAAAAAATAATTAATTCACACGCATGAAAAAAATAACAACATTAAAACCATGACAATTGGATACCTGCAAAAAAGATCTAGCAATTCTACTATCCAATTTCAATTTAATGTTAAACAATTCAAATTCCAATTTAAAGATCAGAGCCCGAAACCGTGACTCTGATACCAGTTGTTGGGAAAATAGGGGTGCCCGGAATCTATTCGGGATGAAATTTAAGTACGAATTTAAATTCAATTATTACTAGCATGAATTAATCCTAATTAATTCAAATAATAATTCCAACAACAAATTTAACATCATGCATGTTGAATTAATTCACATAAAATCTAGGCGGAATAAACAAGAATTTATGTGACTTACATACCTCTTGTAGAAATGGCCTTTGAATAAACGGGACAATCACGATCACGCTTTATCAACCCAAAACCTTCTCAAGTATTTCCCTTTCGCCTTACTTGATCACCGGTGGGAGATGCTTTCAAGTAATTTAAATAACTAAGGAAAAAGAAAAATATCTATGCTCTTGATTTTTCCAACACGTGGAATTATGTACTTGGGGATGAAATAATCACCCCCTATTTATAATGAGGAGTGGCCGAAATTTAGTGGTGTTATGGGCTTGGAGAAAATCTTTTCTTAGGCTCTAAGAAATCTTGAATATATCTCATATATTCTTTTCTCCATAATAAAATATTCCACAAAAATCTCACTCCCCTCATAAGCTTGCAATTATCGAAAATTACAAGAAGAGAATCCAAGATTTATATTCCAAGAATACTTATCTTCCATAATATCTTTCCAAGAAAATCAACAAAATCTAATCTCTCCTAATAACCATATTTTCGAAAAAATAAGAGAAAAATCAGCATATTATTTTATTTTTATTTTAATCACCTTATCATTATTGGGCTACTTGAGGGGCCTTTAAGGAGAATTAAGATTGGACCTCCTAATGGACTTCTGAATTTAAATATTGAGCCCCAATATAATTCAATCCATTAATATTAATTATTACAACTAATAAATTAATATTGCACTATCCATCTTAATCCATATTACGATAATATGGGCTCCCGGTTATTATTTCCCGCGTTTAAGATTATCAAGTTCATTAATTAATTAAGCTTCTGAATAGCTCTAAATTAATTAATATATTTCACCTCGGAGTAAAGACAACTCAACATTATTATCCGTACCGAAGAAACTGATTCTTCACTTGCAAGATTTGGTACGATAAAACTTATGAGCCCACCAAGGGGACTAATCACACGAGCCGTACTCGCACGCGTTTCTCCGTATTAAATCTTAGCAACCGTCGTATGATTAATATTACTGCCCAAAGCACAAGGTTCAAAGTCACAATGATTCTTACCCAACATGAATCAAAGCAGTAACCATTAAGCACACACGGTCCTATTTAAGTGACGGAGATTAAGAAATCAACAACCACTGAGGTCTAATTCTTCACATTTCATAACAGAAGAATTTATCCTCGCTGTAGGTCCTCTTCAACACATACTAAATGTGCTAGTGTAATCTCTTAGTCAAGACAGACCAATCAGAGACTTACACATCGACCTTTCACGGCGGATTGTTCAATTCCACCTAGGTCGTGAAAATGTACGTTTAGTTACAAGGAAACTGTTAATGTTGTCTTCCGTGATCGGGTATCACCACATTAACTACAATGTAACATGTACCATATATTGAACGGTTTGCAATAGATATTCAACATTCAATCATAACTAAAGCAAATGTTATAAAAGAATTATTCTCATAAAACAAGTGCTTAATACACGAGTTATACAAAGTAAAAGCATACTTTCACGTATAACTCCAACATGGCGGGCTGGTCAATCCGCGGACCTGAATTTGAATTCGAATTTTGAATTTTGAGGTGACGTTCCACCTTCCGAGGCGACGCTTCATGTTCTGCACCCGCTGACGTCATGAGTGTTGGTGATCAGATTTATTTAATAGGATTAGTGACTGTTTTAATTCAGTTTAGGATCACCAATCAATTTCGTGTGATTGATTACCACCGTAAATGGTAAATCGAAGATTCGGAATATGAAATCGAAAATATGAAAGTCGAAATTATTTTAATTTCGTATGTGTGCACGTTTTAGTGTGTTAGTGTGTGTTTTGGGAATTATTTGTGAATTTGAACTTGTATTTCTTAAGCTGGAGAACAACTATTTATAGAGACTAGCAAGCATGAGGTGTCTATGACTCTTGGTCTCCCTAGCCTGCATGCTTGACAAGTGTCCTTTGACCTTAGTTTGACCTTATCTAAGCCTAAATCTTAGTTACAAAGTCTTCTTTGGTCTTATCTCGGACTTCAATTTTGTTCGTCCAGGTCGGCTTAGTATTCCCGGAATGATTTATTCATAAAATTTGTTCGCCTTTTGGGTGCATGGCTTAGAAGTTGCTCGCCTTTGTGTTTTACACAGATTGGCTTTGGGATCTAGGTCCTTTGTTCGTTTCCATACACCTCTTAAGCTAGTAGATGCACCATCTTTTATATGGTTGCTCATCATCAATGACTTGGTGGAATGCCCATATCTGGTCTCGGGTTCTAAAACCTGTTCGCCGGTATGTTGTTCGTCAGTTTATACACTCCATGGATTGGTACATGCACCCCACCTTGATTTTCTTTAATAATCATCTTTGATTCGAGGTTGGTTCTTCATAATCCTTTTTAAGGTTTTAATCCTTGTTCGCCCATCATTGGTTTATGTTTGCCTATCAACAATTGCCCCCTATCCTGTCTACATGTTGCCCCAGACGAGCAACTTTGTGGCGAGCAAATGTAGTTAGGATATTATACTGGTGAGGATTTGGACGATCATCATTGAATTAGGCGATCAACTTTGGGCTCGCCGTTTCGTCTTCCCAAGATCTGGGGGATGTACGAGGATGACGTGGGCGGCATGATTGCGCGCAGCCCACGCGCGAGTAGCCCCGAGGCCACGCGCCCCTATATTTGCATATAGGCCCTCCAATTTTTGAACTTGCTCGGAAATTACCCCATTTTTTCTCAAATTGGCCCACATTTTGTTGGAAATTATACTCCATACCCCATTTTTTGCTTGGGGTATAAATAATGGAGGGAAATGAATATTTTCCCACATTTTTACTTCTTGCTACAGTGCTCCGGCGAATTCTCCATCTCCGGCGATCCCAAGCTTTTTCCGACGAGTTTTTCTTCAATTTCTTGCTTCCGACATAGTTTCAAGGTAGTACTTTCGTTTTATTCACTTGATTTTGTTTTTATTTCTCTTCTGGACCCCATCGCCGCCGTGTGTGACCTTGCACCACCATCTTCCTCGGGAAATCGCCACCGTTTGCTACCTTCATCGCCGCCGTCTAGTTTTTTCTCATTTTTCTTCCATGTCTTCCCACTCGAGCAACAAATCTGAAGAAACCCTTGATCCCCTTTTCCCAATCGCGGCTCCCGTCGATCAACCTCTCTTTGAAATTTCCTCGGCGTCAAATCCCCACGTTGATTCGGTTGTTCGTTCAGTTGAGGATACGGGTGCTCGTCCATCTGGGAGGGAAATAGTGGTTGTTGCGAGCAGGGATTCTGGGGAAGGCTCTTCGTCCAGCGCTGAATCGGAAGATCCCCAATTTGACGAATTGACCCGCGAATTTCTGGAAGGGATAGGGTTCCCATCTCCAAAAATATTGGAAAATGAGATCCCAGTTGGAGTTGCTCGGCCTTTCGAGTGGCGAGCATATGCTGAGGAATACGCGAACCACTTTGCTCGCCCCCAAAGACAAAAAATGGATTTGATAAGAAATGACTTCCAGGTGAGCAAAATCAAGAGCGTTGTCCTCGAGGAGGATCTTGATTCGATCCGAGAGACATACAAGATCCCGTATGACATTCATATGTGGGCTCCCAAGAGAAAGGAGAGAGCTGATCGCCCACCCCCAGGATGCACGGCGATCAACATTCATACTTTGATGGCTAGTCTGAAGCTGCCGCTGCCCCCAGTTGTTGGTCATTTTCTCGAGGCGACCAACCTTGCCATTACCCAGATCATACCAATTGGGTGGATGAATTTGCTCGGCACCATGTGTCTGTTTGCCCTTGAAGGATATGTTGATCGCCTTACTGCAGAGGAGATCAACTATCTTATGACAATCACCAAATGCCCTGTAGGCGAAGAAGGCTACTACTACCTCAAGGCCAGAACTGGACTCAAGATGGTAGAAGGAGTGTCGAACAAGATCAAGGACTGGAAACAACACTTCTTTTTCATAGGGGGTGATTGGCGAGCATCTTCCGGTCCACACGGGGGCATTGGGCGAATAAACTCTCCCGACGCTTATGGAATTATTAAGCGTAAGTTTATCTTTGTTTGTTTTTGAACTGTATTGTTCTAATTTAACTTTTCTTGTTTACTTGCAGGTCCTCGGTTGCCCAAGTGGGACTCAGAGGAGGACGAGATCGGGGCAGAGTTTTTATTTACTTCCTGCTTGGTCGGCCTACGCAATAAAGCGGATAGGACTATCCAGTATCTGAGCGACGAGAAGCGTTAGAGAGCTGCTCGCTTGTTTTCCTATCCCCACCACTTGGAAGCACAAGCTGAGGTTCCCCCAGGTATAAAAAATTCCAACTCCTCCTTCATTACTTTGTTCGTCCTTTGATACTATAACTTGCTCGCCTTAACTCTTTTTCCTTTCTTCTTCTTCTTTTTTTTAGCCGAGCAGGTCACAGTCGCCGTCCCTCCCTGCTTCGGACTCTTGGAAGAGAGAGTATTTGAAATGGGTCCACCAAAGGGTAGGAGAAAGAAGGGTGACCTGCCATCTAAGGTACTGGCGATGACGAACAAGACGGAGGGGGCGAGAGTTGCTCGCCAGGCCGTGCCCCCATCCAATCTACCTCCCCCCCCGGCACCATCTCCCCGCGGTGCCAAGCGCTTAAAGAAAGGGGATGGGACCTTTGTGTCCCAGACTGCTCCTGCCGGGACCAAGGGCAAGGAGAAGGTGGGGCATAGCCATGCTCGCCACCACACGGAGGGGGAAGCTGTTCGCCCCTCCTCCATTGAGCCTGCGGAGAAGACAGACAAGGCGGGCAGGGATTCCACTCCTGTTCGCGGTCCTGAGGATCTCACCCATTTGGGCTGGGATGATCGAAAATTCCAGGAGTAAGTCTACCCTCGCCTCTGTCGAGCAAGATTTTTTTTTTATATTTTTCTAAGTATCATTTGCTTTCTTGTTCGCAGATACCGCGCTGACGATCACCCTGGGCGAACAAGTGCTGTCCACCAGTACGCTTGCTCGAAAACTCCCGTCAACATAAGGGAGATTCCCGGTGATCATGTTCGTAGGGCGACAGAGCTAATCGCCCGAGCTTGGACACGTCCTCTGGACAAAGCTATCTTCCAATAAGGGCTGGCGGACAAAGTTCATCTCTCCATGATGCTTCATGCCAACGGCCTCGTCACGGCCCAAAGGGCAATGGCCCAAATTGCCGAGCAAGAAGAAGCTGCTCATCGCTACGCCAGCACTGCTCGGTAGCTCACGGAGGAAAAAGACGGCTTAATCAGCCAGTACGAGGCCAAACTTGCTCGTCTCAACAACCAGATCAATGTTTACATTGATACTGAAAACAAACACCTTGAAGAAATTCAGGGTCTATCTGGTGAATTGGGAAGCAAAGATGCCTTGCTCGGCGAGGAGAAGAAGAAGCTGCTCGCATCCGAGCAAAGAAATGCTGAGCTTGAAGCGGAGATTGCTCGCCTGCGGGAGGTAGAGGCCAACTCTTTTTCTCGCGATCAACTTGAGGCTGAGCTCCAGGCCCGGTCTGCCCCCATCTCGAACTTAGGATATATCTGCGCCTATGCCGATTGCATTCGCATAGCTTATGCGTACGATTTTAAAGATATGGTGGAAGAGATGGGTAAAGACTTGTCCGAATTCCTGGAGAACTACCCCCCGCCGAACAATATCGAACTCCAATTGGGGGACATTGTCGAACTAGGGGTCAAGATTGACAGCCTTGACCCCAGTATCATTATTACCCATCCTCCGCCCCAAGCTAATGAGGAGGTACAAGAGGAAGAGCCGGCAGCCGTGGACGAGCAGGTTGAAAGGGAGTAAAAAGCTGCTGAAGACCTGGCTAGGGAAATGATTGTTGATCCTCCTGCCGACCAAACCCAAGATCTCCCTCCCGCCGAGCAGCAATAGTTCTTAGGACTTAGAATAGTCTATTTTGTAATAGTTGCTCGGTAGGCTCTTTTTTGTAATTGTTCGTTTTTTGTAGTACTTTACACCTGTACTATTTTTGGGGCTTAATGCCTTTTTGTTTTAATGGAATGTCTTTCTTATATTCGCTTATTTTCTTATATATGTTAATTGCCTTTACATTTTTATCAATGCTTTTGCAATTATAACATATAATGTTGGGCTTTTGTTCGAATTGAACTTTGCCTTTAATGGAATTAGGGTTTAGCCTTAGGTTCTGCTCATTTAAAAAACGAACAACCTTTAATTGGCTTTGGTCCTCAAAATGGACTTGTTCCTCGAGCTTTTGGACTTTTCCTCTTTGACGAACAATTACTATATTTACACTTCGAAAAATCTACAAGTGTTGTAAGACTGCTCGTTACTAACATATATAACCTGACGAACAACTTTGAACACTAACTGAAAACATACTCGCTAATAATATTTTTGCCGAGCAACTTTGTCTAAAATTAAAAAAGATGAAACAGCACTAAACTATACAATGTGCCGAACAACTTTAAATTCTATACTTAGCAAAATTACAAAAAATCAGGCAAGTTTTTGGTTTGGTTTGCCTCACTTGGTTCACTGGCCCCCCAAGACATTTGTTCGCCCAATTAAGAACTTGTTCGTCTCATTGATAGTACTTCTTCAGATGTACAACATTCCAGGAGTATTGGGCCGGCTTGCCTTCCATATCTTCGATATCGTATACACCATTAACGAATTTTTCCGTTATACGATACGGGCCCTCCCAAGTTGGTCCCAATACACCTGGAGGTTAGGCGAGCAACTTTCTTAGAACCATATCTCCAACTCTGAATTCCCTAATTTTAACATGGGAATTACAATAACGTTCTGCTCGCTGCTTATAGGTAGCATTTTTTAGCTCGGCATTCAGTCTTTTTTCTTCGAGTAAATCCATCTCAGTAGCTAGAGCAGCGTTGTTCGCCTGCTCATCAAAGTTGGTCGTTCTGAATGTGTTGGTCTTTAACTCAATTGGTATTACAGCTTATGTTCCAAAAGCCATTGCAAAAGGTGTTTCTGCGGTGCTTGACCTGGGAGAAACTCTGTATGCCCACAGGACTTCCGGGAGTTCTTCAGACCAACTACTTTTGCTCTCCGCTAGCCGTACTTTAAATGTATGCTTGATTATCTTGTTCACGGTCTCGACTTGTCCATTTGATTGGGGATGATAGGGCATAGAGTAATGTTTTCTGATTCCCCACTTTATGCAGAAATCTCTCAACTCTTTTCCATCAAACTGTGGACCATTGTCTGTTACGATGGTTTGCGGAACCCCAAAGCGACAGACAATGTTCTTCCAAATAGAGTTGATCATTTTCTGCTGCGTAATTTTTACCATGGCTTCTGCTTCTGCCAATTTTGTATAATAGTCGACTGCCACAATGGCAAATCGAACACCTCCAACTCCTGCTGGGAAGGGACCAATAATGTCCATCCCCCATCTTGCAAATGGCCACGGGCTATAAACTGATACGAGCTGTTGGGCCGGGGTATGAATGTTTGGGGCAAAAATTTGACATTGATGACAAGTCTTTGCTTTCTTAATTGCGTCTTGACATAAAGTTGGCCAATAATAGCATTGTCTGATAGTTTTGTATGCCAAAGCTTGCCCCCCAGTGTGATTTCCGCATACTCCAGCATGTATTTCTTCGAGTATTGCTCGTCCTTGCCCCCTAGGCAAACATTTGAGAAGTGGGATTAATATTCCCCTTTTGTAAAGCTGCTCACCCACCAGAGTATATCTGGCGGCTTGCTTTGTTAGCTTGGCAGCTTCAAAAGGGTTGTTTGGTTTTTCCCCACTTTTCAAATATTTGACTATATTTGTTCTCCAGTCCTCTTCTTCACTTGCTTGTTCATCAAGTTGGTTGACATTATAACTTATCGTTGATGGATCATTCATCCTTGTAATTATAATGTTTGCCAACTCTGCTGGTCCCTCACTTGTTGCTAGTCGGGCCAACGAATCTGCTTGCGTGTTGTTTGTCCTTGGAATTTGTTCAATGAAAACTTGTTGTAACAAAGACATCAGGTAAGCAACAATTCGCTGATACTCGATCATATGGTCGTCTTTCACCTCGTATTCACCTCGGACTTGGTTCATAATCAACTGTGAGTCACCGAATATATGTAACCGTCTAACACCTACTGCAAGAGATAGGTGGAGACCAGCAATAAGAGCTTCATACTCCGCTTCGTTGTTGGTTGCCATAAAACCAAATTCGATCGCCGAGGTGAATACTTGTCCGTCTGGACTGATTAGAACCACTCCTGCCCCCGAGGCTATTTGGTTGAAGATCCGTCAACGTAAAGGTGCCAGGGGTGATCAAGTCCTCTTGTCAGATCTGGTGGGAAGGTTAGTTCGACAATAAAGTTGGCTAACGCTTGCCCTTTGATCGTTGTTCTAGGAGCATAGGTTACCCCGAATTGGCTAATCTCTAGTGACCACTTTAAAAGGCGACCAACTGTGTTGGGGCGATAGAGAATTTGTCTGAGTCGGAAAGTTGTTAGCACTTCAACTTGATGATCAAAAAAGTATGGTCATAACTTCCTCACACTCATGACAAGTGTGTACGCTAGTTTCTCGGTGGGAGAGTATTTGATCTCTGCATCATGTAAAGCTTGACTGACGTAGTAAATAGGTTGATGAAATTTGCCGTCTTCTCGCACCAGAACAGAGCTGATGGCTACTTCTGACGCTGCCAAGTATAAATATAGCTTTTCTCCTGGGACGGGCTTTGATAGGATTTTAACATCTCACAGGTAGTCTTTGAGTTGGTCGAACGCCTTTTGACAGTTGTTAGTCCATGTGAACTGTCCTTTCTTGATAGCTTCAAAGAATGGACGGCATTTGTCCCCCGATCTGGATATGAACCGATTCAATACTGCTAGGCATCCCGTAAGCCTTTGCACTTCTTTTATTGAACGTGGTGGTTGCATATCCACGATTGCTTTGACTTTTGTTGGATTGACTTCAATCCCTCGTTGACTAACAAGATGACCCAAGAACTTTCCGGAATGGACTCCAAAACTGCTCTTCTTCGGGTTCAGTTTCATATTGTAATATCGAAGAATATCAAACACCTGGGTCAAATATTGAAGATGGTCTTCTTTTCGGGGGCTTTTGACTACGATATCGTCTACATAGACCTCTACCGTATCTTCGATTTGTTCGTCGAACATTTTGTTTACCAACCTTTGATATGTTGCTCCGGCATTGATGAGGCCGAAGGGCGTTCTCTTCCAACACAACAAGTTTTTATTTGTATAAAATGCTGTGTTTTCTTGATCGTCTGGATGCATTGGGATTTGATGGTACCCGGCAAAGGCATCCATGAATGTTAGCATTTCATGACCTGCAATGCTGTCCACCAACTGGTCAATGTGAGGAAGGGGAAAGTTGTCCTTCGGGCATGCTGCATTCAGATCTGTAAAATCTATGCATAGCCTCCAGGTCCCATTTGGTTTCCTCACAAGGACTGGGTTTGCTACCCATTGTGGACAGAGTGCTTGTCGGATCAAGTCGTTGTCTAACAACTTATTTACTTCTTCTTTCAAGGCCTGATACTTGTCTGGGCCATACTTTCTTCATTTTTGATGGACAGACCTTTTTGCTTGATTGATGTTGAGTTTATGGCAAGCATGCTTTGGATCTATTCCCACCATGTCTACATGAGACCAAGCAAAAACATCTAGATTTTTGCTGAGGAATTCTTTCATTCGGGATCTGTAAGGCTCAGGGAGCTCAGATCCTATGTATAATTCGAGATCCTGATTTTCAGGATTAACTTTGAACGCCTCCAGTTCTTCAACTGGAGTTGCTCGTCATTTTTGTCCTTTCCAACGAGGATCAAGTACTGCTCCCAGGCGGGGGTCTAGATCATCTGTTGGTTCTGGCTTATTGTTATTAATCAACACCTGACCCTCCAAGTCATCTGGCGAGTGTTGCTCGTCACCACCCTTTTGTTGTTCGTCAGAATGATGTTCGTCATGGGTGGTGAGGAGTTGTTCATCCAACACCTGCTCGTCAAGATGTTGCTCGTCAGTATCCATGTGGTCCTCCTCTATGTCCATCATGTTCTCTAATATTGATGGTTCATCAGCAGGATAACTAGTTGTGGCCTCCATCATGGATACTAGTGCATGTTTGGCCTGCAACTGTAGGAGACATTCCCTGGCCTTTCTTTGATCTCCTTTGATAGTACCTGCTCCGCTTGCTGTTGGGAATTTCAAACAATAGTGATAAGTGGAACATGCGGCTTTGAATTCATTTAAAAAGGGTCGACCAAGAAACCCGTTATAAGTTGAATCCTGGTCTACAACCAAAAAGTCAACCATTCTTGTAATATTTTTCTCGGGTTCGTTGGCCGTTACAAGTTGTACTGCTAAAGTAACTATTCCCAATGGGACTGTTACAGCATTCCCAAAGCCTACTATTCTATGCGTCGAATCCCGGATATAGCCCGAATAATCTCCAAGATGATCGAGCGTCTTTTTGAATAGGATGTTGGTGTAGGCTCCAGTGTCTACCAACAATCTGTGGACCCATGTTCCCATAATCTTTGCGCAGATTACGAGCGAATCGTTGTGTGGAGTTAATATATCTTCCAAGTCGCTTTCGGTGAAGGTCAATTCGGTTGTCTGCATAATAGACAGTTTAACCCTCGTTTCTTAAACTTGATCGATCGCTCGTAACTCAGCCTTTCTTTTTCGGTTGGAGATTGGTGGTCATCCATCAGAACATCCTCCTGCGGGACCTGCAGGTTCCATCATGTATAAATCTTCCAACGGACGAGTAGGAATGGTAGGAACTGGTCGTGTTGGTTTATTGTTTTTCTGAGGTTGGTCATCCTCATCTTCAGAGTTGTTCTTCCGGACTCTCTTCCCGGGTTGTCTTTTAACAAAGTCAGAAAGCTTGCCCTCCTCGTAAAACCGCCACAACTGCTTGAGCAAATCTCTACATTCACTCATAAAGTGCCCCACGCTTTGATGGTAGGCACAACACTTGTTAGGGTTGAGTTTACCGGTGTCTTGACGGATTTTCCGTGGAGGGGAGAGCAACTCCTTCTCTTTCACACTTTCATAAACAGTATCGACTGACACTGTTAGCACTTGATTCAATTTTTCCTTGAGCTCCGTCCCTTCAGTGAATGCCTTCATGTTTTTAGGGACTCGATAGTTTGTTACGCCAGGTTTCTTATTATTTTCCTTGGGATCTGCTTTGTTCTCCCCCAAATTTGATTGCAGGGCCTCGTGCATTGAAACGAATATGCCGGCTTGATTTCTGAATTCGGCATAACTTCTTGGGCACTTCAGACGTACCTCTTTCCATAGCTTTGAACCTTTCTTTAACCCGGCCATAACAGCAACGATTTTCGTGTCCTCGCTGACGGGTTCACCTTCTAACAACACCTTATCGAACCTCTCCATGAATGCCCGATCCGACTCATCGTCATTTTGTTTTAGGTCCGACAATCGGTGTTTCTGGAACAAGTACGACCCCGCCGTTGAGAAATGAGAAAGGAACTCTCGACTTAGTTGAGTGAATGAATGGATAGATGCTTGTTAGGATAAAAAATTGTTAGTTTTGATGAGTTAAAACAAACCAGAAGATGTAATAGGACCATCTGGACCTGTTAGCCAGATGATGATCTAGATTAGGACTTAGTCTAGGGGGAACTGCCAGACCAGAAGACTTCACCAGAAGAGTCACCAGAAGACCCCACCAGAGGACTTCACCAGAGGACTCCACCAGATGAGATCTGACCAGAGGCAGAGGACCTTCCCCAGACCAGACGAGTCCGGACCAGACGAGTCTGGTAGAACAAAAGATGCTCAGTTTGATCCCCTGACTCTACTGAGTATTCTGGTTCTTGACCAGATGAGGACCAGAAGATACCGAGGTTGCCTGGTGTCTGGTCTTGCCTTCTCTGGAGAGAATCAGAGTTAGGCAGAGGAAGTTATTAACCGTTGGTGATTCAAATCAAGTCAACAAGATCGGGATTGGAAAGTATTTGAAGATAATCAATCCAATGATCCCACCAACCCAATCAATCAATTAGGGAATTGATTGATTGAGGCTTCCTTATATAGAGGATTTGATTGGATTAGCCCTCCAACGGCTAGCCCAAATCCCCTCTATAAATATGAGAGTGCAGTTCAAGAAAAAGCTCTAGAGAGACTCTACACGCGCATAAGTGATCCAAGCTTTTGATATTCATACCAAGCACTCTTACTGTTCATAATATTTATCTACACTAAAGGAGTTATTGAAACCACAACCTGTTCATCTATTAGACAAGGTTGTTGGCTGGTTGATCTTTAGATTGAAGTTAAATCTAAAGAGGTTGTAAGAAGGAATTGGTACTTCCCAATTCCAGTAAGTAAGTTTGTGAGTTGGTTGATAGTGAGACACCTTGGTTATAAGGGAGAGTAGACGTAGGATATTCAATCCGAACCACTATACATCTTGTGTTCTTTATCGCTTTATTTTACTTATTGTTTGTTGATTATTGCTCTCTTGTAAAAGACTTTGAAAGACATTTAACTTAAGCTTCCGCAATTAATCTAACTAGTGGGACCAACAAGTGGTATCAAAGCAGTGTGTCCAACGACCACTGCTTTGTAAAGCTTTTGGTGGTCACCGGGCAGATCCATTGCTCTTTAGTGCTTTTGTTCAAAGTTCTTGTTATTTCCCTAAATTTCTTATCAAAATGTCTGCAAAATCTTCTTACAAGAGCCGTAAGCTCCCAGAATTCTCTTTTGAGGATTACAGCCACTGGAGTTTCATGATGAGCAATCATCTTGGAGCTATTCACCACCGCATGTTAGATGTGGTTGAAAGTGGCCCCATTCAATTTTACTAGACTCCTATTGATAGTGGCAGGTCTGAGTCCAGGGAAGAAACTAGTGAAGCTGCCCAAAAAGCTGCAGAGGATAGAGTCCCCAGGCAACGAATCCTCAAAAAGAAAGATGAGCTTGACAATGATGAAAGAAAGCTCTACAACTTGGACCAGGTGGCAAGAACAGAGATCATCAACACACTTACTAAAGAGGTGATTGAAAAGGTCAGAACATGTGCCACTACCAAGGAGATGTGGGACAAACTTGAACTTCTCTGTGAGGGAACAGAGAAGATCAAAGACAACAAGCTCCAAGCTGTTCAACACTCGTTTGACACCTTCAAGATGAAATCAGACGAGACCATTGACCAGCTGGACATGCGTCTCACAAACCTTCTGAACAAGGCTAGTGCTTTAGGTAAGACCTACTCTGAAAAAGAAATTAATAGTAAAATCTTGCGCTCACTAACCAGCAGGTGGAGAATTAAAGTCACTGTGATCAAGGACAACAAGGATCTCAATACTCTGGATCATCATCTTCTGTTGTCTGATCTCAAAGCCTATGAGTATGATCTTCAAGAGGAGGATCACACAGAAGAGGTTTGTTGGTCCCACTAGATAGATTAATTGCGGAAGCCTTTTTAACCGATATGTCTTTAGAAGAAATCCTTTTCTAAGAGCACAAATTATAAACAGGCAAGTATTAAGGAAAGCAATAAATAAGACCGTATATATAGTGGTTCGGATCTGAATATCCTACGTCCACTCTCCCTTGATCAAAGGGGTCTCACTATCAACCAACCAACTCACTATCTTACTGGAATTTCCGAAGTACCAGCACCTTCTTACAATCTCTTTAGATCTAACTCCGATCTAAAGACTGACTTACTCCAACCTTATCTAACAAGATGAACAGGTTGAGTATATAAACTCCTTACGAGTTGGATGAGTAATTAAGAACAAAGTGAGTGCAAATGCGTAGTGATCAAAAGCTTAGAAAGCTATGTGCGCGTGTAGAGTCTCTCTAAAGCTTTTTCTTGAACTGCACTCTTGTATATATAGAGGGGATTAGGGCTAGCCGTTGGAAGGGCTAATCCAATCAGATCCTCTATATAAGGAAGCTTCAATCAATCAATTCCCTAATTGATTGATTGGGTTGGTGGGATCCTTGGATTGATTATCTTCAAATAATTTCCAATCCTGATCTTGTTGACTTGATTTGAATCACCAACGGTCAATGGCTTCCTCTGCCTAACTCTGATTCTCTCCAGAGAAGGCAGGACCAGACACCAGGCAACCTCGGTGTCTTCTGGTCCTTATCTGGTGAACAACCAGAATACTCAGTAGAATAAAGGGATCAAACTGAGCATCTTTTGTTCCACCAGACTCGTCTGGTCTGGGGAAGGTCCTCTGCCTCTGGTATGATCTCATCTGGTGAAGTCTTCTGGTGAAGTCCTCTGGTGAAGTCCTCTGGTGGGGTCTTCTGGTGACTCTTCTGGTGAAGTCTTCTGGTCTGGCAGTTCCCCCTAGACTAAGTCCTAATCTAGATCATCATCTGGCTAACAGATCCAGATGGTCCTATTACATCTTCTGATTTGTTTTAACTCATCAAAACTAACAATTTTTTTATCCTAACAATTTCCCCCTTTTTGATGGAGTTAAAACACTACCAGAACTGATCAAAAGTAAACTTAAGCAAGAAAACAATAAAGGGATGAGACCTTAGAATAGATCTCATCAGGCAAATAATAAGACAACAAGGAGTTGTCTTTAGAACAAAGAAGATATGTATTTTTCCATTAATAATCAGAGGACAAATAATTACAGATTACATTGAAGTTCATAGTCCTACTCTAGGCATATCTTCTGTTCTCTTTAGGGACAAGAAACCAGTCAAGGAACCTATCCTGGACGGCCTTCAACTCTGCAGAAGATGTTGGGGTGAAATTCACCAACACCTTGGTCTTGTAAAGCTTCTTCAGTTCTGCCCAATCCACCTGGTTCCCATTCATGGGAGTGTTAAGATAAGTAAATTCTGGAGCAGTCACCTCCAGGTTGAACTCAATGGTTGAATCCATCAGCTGCTTGTACAAGTCTGCATCATAGGCTTGCATCCAAGAATGGAAGGTTCTGTTGATCAGCTCATCATCTTCTGGTGCTGGCCTCTGGATATAATGCTGAATGAACAGAGGGTCTTGGCTTCTCTCCATCTCTCAATCAGAGGATACGGCACAGTAGAGTCAAAAGACCCTTCTGTCCTGAGTGGCAAGATGTTCATAACTTCCACAGGAGCTTTCCTCTTCTGACCTGAGCCACCTGCACCAGAAGAAATACCAGCTTCTCTGGCCTTCTTGTTCTGTCTCTTAACATATCTGAGCCTCTGCTCTTCATCTATGTTCTTCCTGATTCTGGCTTGCCTCTCTTCTGGAGTCTCTTCCTTGTATCTCTTCTCTGCTTCTTCAACAACAGATTCAAGGAAACTCTTCTTTACTTTTCTAATCTTCCTCTTAGCAGGACCAGGAATGGTAGAAGGATCCTGCTCAGCTTCAGATGACTCTTCTTCTGCAGTAAGTTGTTTAGCCATAGTAAGAGACTTCAACTCTTCTTTCTTCTTCTTCTGTAACTCAGCCTGGGCCAGAGTGTTCTCCAACAGGTCCAGACGAGCTCCATGGCTAAACAGAGTCTCATTGGTGGTCTTCGCCAGATCAGTTCTGGCCTTCTCTTCCCCCTTTTTAACTTCATCAAGGAGGGGCTCCACTACCTGCCTTATAAGATCAGGCAAGGCAGTGTTGGAGGAAGAGTGAAGATCACGAAGCTGCTTGGCTTCCTCCAGATAAGCTTTAGACTCTGCAACAAGTCTCTCTTGCTTCTCCAACATTTCCTGGAGGGAGTCCTTCAGCTTAGCAGTTTGAATCTACTTTGAGTACAGAAACTGGCCTCATCTGCTCCAGCACGTGCTCATGGAGCTGCTTCTGGCTGTGCATGACATCTAACTTGACAAATAAGCCATTAGTCTTGAACGAAGCTTTTACCTCTGCCAGAGAGGACTTGAGCTGCTTCAGGAAGATTCTCCTCTCATGCTTAATCTGATGCTCAATCATAGCAGGGGCCATATGTTGAATTGCTTTGGAAAAGCGCCCTATCTGCATGATCTGCTCGTTGAAGAAATCCTTCATCTTCTGGAGCACAGCAGGAGACATCTCAAAGTCCTCCTCATCAGAGTACAACTCTGGAGGGAATGAGAAATGCGGACCAAAATTATAGGAGAAGCCCTCTGGAGTGAGCATAACTCCTTTCTGGATAAGGAGAGTCTTGATGAGGATCTTGGCCGTCTCTGGTGTCTCCAACTCTGCTGGGTTTTGAATATTTAGCTTCTTCTTCAGCTCAATCTCCCACGCAGTGAAGGCAGAAGGAGACATCTCCTCTAGCAGAAGCATGAGATCTTCAACATCCTGGAGTCTTGCCATACTCCAAACCTTGGCATCAGTCAGATCTGCCAGGAGGGGTGAGTGCTCCAACAAAATTGGAAACTGCTCTCTTAGCCAGAGCTGAGCACTCACACTCATACTCTGCCTAATGGGACCCATATCATCAGAAGAGAATATAAAGGGTTTGGGCCCAGAGGCAGAGGAGGAAGGTGCTAAGTGAGCAGGCTCGAGTGAAGCTTCCTCATCTTCACTGTCATCGCTTGTTAAACAGGTTGGGGAGGGGGGAGGGGCAGGGAATCCCAGAGCCATAGCAATGGTTGGGTCCTGATCTGTATGGGTTTGGGGAGGGTTGGGGTTTTGTGAAGTAGAGGTGGTAGGAAGGGGTTGTTCTGCACCAGAAGATGGAGGAATATCTGGTACAGAGTGTGTAGGAGGGATCTGAGAGG
Organism: Ballota nigra; assembly: GCA_947034835.1. Taxonomy (NCBI): domain Eukaryota; kingdom Viridiplantae; phylum Streptophyta; class Magnoliopsida; order Lamiales; family Lamiaceae; genus Ballota; species Ballota nigra. The sequence goes on along the minus strand of OX344729.1, from coordinate 66,778,025 downwards.
TGGGGGAGTTTGAAGGGGGGACTTCTGCACCAGAGGAGGGTGAGGGTATCTCTGGTCCAGTAGGTGGGGGAGAGGGGTTAGTGGGAAGATGTGTTTGGGAGTTTGGGGGAGAAGGTGTATGAGCAGGAATGGTAGAGGGTGTAAAGACAGGGGTATCTGGGATAGTCTGCTCTGGTGGAAGAGTGGGGTTACCAGAGGCAGATGGGGTTTGGGGAATGTTATCTGGGGGAGAGGTGGAAGGGGAAACAAGATTAATGGGAAAAGAAGAAGGAATGGAGGGATTTACCTCTGCTGGGTCAACACCAGCAGGTATAGCCGTCTCTGGAGCATCCTCCATCAACTGGGAGGCCTCATCAATAGCCTTCTCCAAGGCCTCTCCAAGATCAGATCCAGATTCAGGATCTTGAAGAATAGCTCTCTTAGCCTTGGATTTCCTCACAAGAGGCACTTCCTCTTCTTCCTCTTCTTCTTCTGATGGCTCATCCACCAGAAGGGTTTTCTTGGCCTTCCTGCTAATCTTAGACTTTTTAGCAGAGCCTCTCCTGGCCTCCTCTGGCCGCTTCCTCTTGGCTACTCTAGCCTTCTTTACAGCTTTATCATCACCCTTTTTCTTAAGCACATCAAGAAGGGGAATCTGGTCCTCCTCATAGGAACCAGAAAAGGCAACGGTTGAAGAACCAGTTGCTTCAGCAGCTTTCTTCTGAGTCTTCTGCTGCTGCTGCTGCTGCTTTCTCTGCCCCTTAGGAGGTGAGGGAATAGATTGAATAGGAGGGGCAGGGATGGCTTGCTCTCCATCAGAGTCGGCATGGTCGTGGAGATGACCATCCTTGGAGAAGAGGATCTTGGACTTGTGATAATTGTGGCACCAAGATGACCTCCACTTCTTCTCTGGAAGAAGAGAATCCAGAATAAGTGTTAACTTAGTCCCCAAAGAGACATTTGCAGTGAAACAGAACTGCAACTCCCCTGGCTTGGAAGGACAAGGCTCCTTCTTCACCTTCAGCCTGTTCTTCCTCAACACATCCCAGAAAAACTCCGCCCAATTACATTGCACACCATCATATAACGCTCTCATCACACACATCCTACCATTGAAAATGGCATCTGTGCTGTGATTTTCACACATAAGTACTTTAACCACGATATCGAACAACACCTTGAACTTCTGCCTTAAATGCTTATCCACAAAGCCCTTTGTGATGTTCTGGCAGAAAGAACGAGCAAAAATCTTGAATGATCCAACGATATCATCCTCCTTGTATGTCAACGGATCCACTCCCACCGCAGAAATGTTCTCGAACAAAGCGCAGAAATCGTGCTTAGAAAACACCAAATCATCTTCACCAATCTTTGAAGAGATGTAATCCTCATGAATCTTCATGCGAACCAGAAACTGGGCCGCATAACCGTCAAGGGTGCGAAAGTCCTTGGGAACAGTGGAGATCAACTTCTCCACCCCTGCATTCTGGAACATCTCCAGAACCGACAGCACAACTGGATTCTTGGTGGTATAAAAGTCCACCACCATCTCCGTCTTAAGCTTTTTCATCATTAGGACATGATCGAAATTGCACGGAGGAGCCATTACTGTGAAAGAGAGAGAGAGAGAAAATGCTTTGCAGAGAGAGGTTAGGGTTTGAATAGTATAGAAACGTGAAAGGACAGATTGAAAACAAAATTGATTTAAATAGAGTAATACGCGTGGCTTGAAAATTAAATAAAGTGTGAACGCGTGTTGTTTCAAATTCAATTTAGGAAACAAAATCAATTTTAGCATTGATTGACATTTTGCATAGTGATTAAATCTGATGGCCACGATGAAAGGCAAGATACAGATTTAATCTGGTGCGTTAGCATAGTCATTGGGACTGGGCATAAAGGGGTTTTGTGGCAGTCAAGAGAAAAAGCGAAATGATTGCCTAGGCCCTATACCCTAGTCTTAAATACACTCCGAAGTTGAAAGGTTTTGAGTGTACTTACTAATTTGAAAAGTGTATCCCAATGATCAGAGGCCAGAGAAGTAAATTCATACCTGTCACCTGATATTGTAACCAGATGAAACCACAACTACATCTCCTCTGATGGAGCTCATCTGGTTCTGGTCAGAGAAGATTTTGGACAAATGACTCAGCACCTCATTTGGGACAAGTGTCACCTGGTGCATACCTCGTCTGTTGCCTTCTCTGATATATCTAATCTGCAGGTATGTTAGCTCAAGAAAATAAATATATGAGGAAAAATAATGAAACAAGGATACTTCTCTGATGTTCCCCCTAAAACAAATCTGTCTCTGGATCCAACAATCCTAACTCAAAAGCTAACTATCTGAATCTGGTCTCAGCCAAAGGCTTGGTTAAAATATCTGCTCTCTGCCTCTCTGTTGCGATCTTTTCCATCCTTATATCTCCCTTCTCAACATGATCTCTGATAAAATGATGCCTTATATCAACATGTTTACACCTGGTATGAAGAACTGGATTCTGGGTAATGGCAATGGCACTATTACTATCACAGAAAATAGGAATATCCTTGGCTCTAATCTGGTAGTCCCTAAGCTGTTGACTAATCCAAAGTAGTTGAGAACAACAGCTCCCTGCAGCCATGTACTCTGCTTCTGTTGTTGATATAGCAACTGAGGTCTGCTTCTTAGAAAACCAGGATACCAATTTATTCCCTAAAAATTGGCATGTTCCACTTGTAGATTTCCTATCAATTCTGCACCCACCATAGTCTGAATCTGAATAACCACTCAATTCTAAATTGTCATCTGCAGGATACCATAATCCTAAATTCACAGTTCCCTTAAGATATTTCAATATCTTCCTAGCTGCTTCCAAGTGACTTTTCTTGGGATTAGCTTGAAATCTGGCACAAACTCCTACAGCAAAAGTAATATCTGGTCTGCTTGCATTCAGATACAAAATAGAACCAATAAGTGCTCTGTACTGAGTCTGGTCCACACTCTCTCCAGACTCATCTGGATCCATGTTGAAATTTGTCATCATAGGGATCTTGGCTGCCTTGCTAGATCCTATTCCAAATTTCTCTAACATGTTTCTGGTGTACTTAGCTTGATTAATAAAAATTCCCTTCTCTGATTGCTTAACCTGTAAACCCAAAAAGTAATTCAATTCTCCCATCATGGACATCTCAAACTGTCCCTGCATGAGCTCACCAAACTTCTCACACAGCTTCTTGGTAGGGGATCCAAATATGATGTCATCAACATATATTTGGACCAGAAGGATGTCCTTTCCTTCTTCTTTCCTAAACAAGGTTCTATCAATCTTACCTTTAGTAAAACCATTGTCCAGAAGAAATTGAGATAGAGTGTCATACCATGCTCTGGGTGCATGCTTCAGCCCATAAAGAGTTTTCTTAAGCTTAAACACCTTGTCACCTTGTTCAAAACCAGGAGGTTGTTCCACATACACTTCCTCAATGAGAATCCCATTAAGAAAGGCAGATTTCACATCCATCTGGTATACTTTGAACTTCATGTGAGCAGCATATGCTAAGAACAATCTGATAGCTTCTAGTCTGGCAACAGGAGCAAATGTCTCATCATAGTCTATTCCTTCAGACTGAGAATAGCCCTGGGCCACTAGCCTTGCCTTGTTCCTAGTAATGACATCATTCTCATCTTTCTTATTTTTGAAAACCCACTTAGTGCCTATCACCTTTTGATGTCTTGGTCTGTCTACCAGCTCCCAAACATCCTGTCTGGTGAATTGATTCAATTCCTCCTGCATAGCAACAATCCAATTTGAATCTTTCAGTGCCTCCTTGATGTTCTTGGGCTCAATCAAGGATACATAGCAACTGAATAAGGCAGCTAAGTTAATAGTTCTCCTAGTCTGGACACCCTTAGTTGGATCTCCTAAGATCAGGTCATTGGGGTGATCAACTAGGGTCCTCCTACCCGTGGTCTTACCTGGATGATCATCTTCTGCAGTACCTTGGTGATTATCACCACCTGCAGAAGAGCGTCCCCCTACAGGAGTTCCAACCTCTTCTGGTTCTGCTCCTTGTGAAGGCTGCTGCTTCAGAGAACCAGGAGATGGGTCATCATCTGAATCTGAATCTGAATCTGAATCAAGAGCAGGTGAATTGACTTTGATAACTCTGGGTGTAGTCTGATTCTGGGTCTCATCAGAAGAATTAGAATCCACCTTGCACTCAAAAGCAGATTCATCAAAAACAACATGAGGTGTTTCCTCCACACAAAGTGAATTCTTATTAAAAACTCTAAAAGCTTTACTGGTGCTGGAATATCCCAAAAATATTCCATCAGCCACTTTAGCATCAAAGGTTCTTAATTTAGATTTCCCATTGTCATGGATGAAACACTTACATCCAAAAACATGAAAATATGAAACAGATGGGGTTTTACCTTTCCATGCCTCATATGGGGTCTTATTGTGTCTCTGGGCAATCAGGCACCTGTTCTGAGTGTAACAAGCTGTATTGATGGCCTCTGCCCAAAATCTCTGTGGAGTGCTGTACTCTGCCAGAAGTGTTCTTGCAGCTTCTTTGAGAGTCCTATTCCTCCTTTCTGCAACTCCATTTTGTTGAGGTGTTCTGGCAGCAGATGTCTCATGAAAAATCCCATGATCCTTGCAGTAATCTGCAATATGTGAATTCAAAAACTCTGTTCCTTTGTCACTTCTGATCCTGACAATGCTCTGGTTCTGTTCATTCTGAATCTGCTTGAAGAACTCTGGTAGCTTAGTCATAGTTTCAATTTTCTTAAACAAGAACACTACCCAAGTGTATCTTGAAAAGTCATCTACTATTACTAAGGTGTACTTCCTTCCACTGAAACTAAGAGGAGAAACAGGTCCAAACAGGTCCATGTGAAGTAGTTGAAGTACTCTGGTTGTGGTTGTGCTCTGGACATCCTTAAAGGAAGTCTTGGGTTGTTTACCCTTCTGGCATGAACCACAAACCTGATCCTTCTTAAACACTTCATTAGGAAGACCTCGAATGAGACCTTTTCTGGCAATCTTGTTCAATGTTTTGAAGTTAAGATGACACAATCTCTTGTGCCAAATTCAGCTATTCTCTGCAGATCCTTTAGCAACCAGGCAAGCATTCCTTGGACAGCTGCTAAAATCTGCAAGATAAATGTTACCCTTCCTCAAGCCTATTAGCAAGATATCATTATAATCAGAAGAGAAAACAGTGCATGAATCACTAGAAAACTTCACTGAGTATCCCTTGTCACAGAATTGGGATACTGAAAGCAGATTATGCTTGAGTCCTTCTACGTAGTAGACTTCATCTACAGATACTCCATTGAAGGTCAATTTTCCAACTCCTCTGGTGACTCCATAGTTGTTGTCACCAAACATCACTCTTGGTCCATTTAATGGCTTGAAATCTTGGAGATTATCCTTCTGGAAGGTCATGTGCTTGGAACATCCACTATCAATGTACCAGACATGGTTGCTTGAAAATCCTTTCTCCAATGGACTCTTATCTACCTGCAGAGAGATCAATTAGGTCCCCTACTAGTGCTGGGTCCTGATTGGTTAGTTGCAGGTTTTGTAGGAATCCATAGATAAAGATCATCCCTTGATGGATGAGGAGATCTTATCTTTCTTCCAAATCTATCTACCAGTACATGTCCTCTTACTATGACATATTGAGCTACTGGTCTGATAAGGACACCTTTCTTATAAACTGGTCTGGTGTACCTTTTCTCAAATCTGGCCTTTGGAATGGCCTGCCTCAAAGACATGGTCTTAAAGGTCTGGTTATAAGGGTACATCCTAGAAGAACCATCTCTGGTGTCATAACTACCCAGATCAGTTGGTTTTCTATAGATGGGTCTGGAGGACCTCCTCTGGTTCTGATAATTAGACTTGTTCTGGTGACTATAGTTCCTTTGAGTATACCTATTCTGGAATTGATTCCTCTGAGAAAATTGTCTCTGGGGTACCTGGTTCTGCTGAACATTGTTCCTTCTCTGGTAGTTGTTACTCGGATTGGTATTCCCCTTTCTTGAGTGTTTCCTTTGAGGATTTCTCTGGGGTCCTCCAATTTGAGTAATTCCTACTCCTTGGGACTCATTGTTCACAGAACCATTAATCTTTTATGGTTCCCCTTTTTTACACTTATTCTCTAGCATCTTCTCTTCCAGAATAGTCAACTCTTCTGGACCATTTGTTATGCGATTAACAGAGTGATTCCTTTTCCAATCAGGATTGTGAACCACCTTGTAACCATTACCAGTTAAGTCTTTATCATTCCAGATTTCTACCAATTTACCAGCTCTTACAGACTTGTCTTTATTATAGAGGTATTTATGGGTTTTAGTGGTAATTCCAGAATATCCTAAACCACTCTTATCACAAATGCGCTGAGAAGACTCTGATATGATAGATACAACAGATGGTATCTTAGGAGCTTCTCTGGGCATAGGTATCTCCTCTATGTTGTGAGCAACTTGTTTTCCCTTGATAAGTGTCTGGTATTTGGCTTTGAGTTCATTGATCTCATCTTCTTGAGAGGTCCTTTCTTTCATGAGTTGATCTACCAGAGTATCTCTTTCTGTGATCTTATCCTGAAGTTTAGAGACTTCTTTGGAATGATCTTTCATGAGTTCTCTGGTGGATTTGTGCTCATGAGAGAGAGATTGAACTTCAGCTCTGAGCCTACCATTCTCTTTCTCAAGTTTTTGACAGAGTTGGACACAATTTTGGAGATCTGATAGCATTTGTTGCATATCAGACTCTCTGGAGTTACCAGATGAATTAGAGGATTCAGTACATTTGGAATTAGATAAAACAAGAGTAGTTTCATTTACCTCAGTGATGTCTGCCATGAGACACACATCATCATCTGATCCAAAGTCAGAAGAAGAAGAACTGGAACTAGTATCCTCCTCCTCTGCTTCTGCCAGCAGTGCTCTCTTATCTGCATATCTCCTATCTCTCTTGATTCTTTTCTCTTCTCTTTCCCTAGGAGTAAGCTGAGGACAATCATAACTGTAGTGACCAGTCTTGTTGCATGTGTAGCAGGCATTGTCTCCTCTGGGACTAGGACTTGGCTCTCTCCTCCTCTGGTTGTAGTCTGATCTGGCTGGACTACTTTCTCTCCTCTGGTAGTCAGGTCTGCCAGAGCTACCATCCCTCCTCTGATAATCTGATCTCCCAGAGTTGTCAGGGTTGTCATCTCTCCTCCTCTCTGGAGTTCTGAATCTGGTCTCCCTTGAGTCTCCAGATGTCTTCTCCTTCTCTGCAGGCTTGAAAGAACTCTTCCTGTTTCTGGTAGACTCCTTCCAATGCCTTTTGTACCTGCCATATTTTGAACTCATTTTGTCTAATTTATGAGTTAGAAGTGCTACCTGCTCCTTGAGGCTCAAGTCATCTGCAGTAGACTCCTTTGGCTTGGCATCAGATTTGATGGTTGAAGAGAATGCAACACCTTTCTGACCAGAAGAGGAAACCTCTTCTGTTTGATCCTCCTCTTGAAGATCATACTCATAGGCTTTCAGATCAGACAACAGAAGATGATGATCCAGAGTATTGAGATCCTTGTTGTCCTTGATCACAGTGACTTTAATTCTCCACCTGCTTGTTAGTGAACATAAGATTTTACTATTAATTTCTTTTTCAGAGTAGGTCTTACCTAAGGCACTAGCCTTGTTTAGAAGGTTTGTGAGACGCATGTCCAGCTGGTCAATGGTCTCGTCTGGTTTCATCTTGAAGGTGTCAAACGAGTGTTGAACAGCTTGGAGCTTGTTGTCTTTGATCTTCTCTGTTCCCTCACAGAGAAGTGCGAGTTTGTCCCACATCTCCTTGGCAGTGACACAGGTTCTGACCTTCTCTATTACCTCCTTAGTGAGAGTGTTGATAATCTCGGTTCTTGCCACCTGGTCCAGGTTATGTAGCTTTCTCTCATCGTGTTCAAGTTCGTCTTTCTTTTTGAGGATTTGTTGTCTGGGAACTCTATCCTCTGCAGCGTCGCTAGTTTCTTCTCTGGACTCAGACCTGCCACTATCAATAGGAGTCCAATAAAATTTAATGGGGCCACTTTCAACCACATCTAACATGCGGTGGTGAATAGCTCCAAGATGATTACTCATCATGAAGCTCCAGTGGCTATAATCCTCGAACGAGAATTCTGGCAGTTTGCGACTCTTATAAGAAGATTTCGAAGACATATTTACTAAAATAATTATTTATCTTGGTTTTGAACAAAAACAATAAATGAGCAATGGATCTGCCCGGTGACCACCAAAAGCTTTTCAAAGCAGTGGTCGTTGGACACACTACTCTGATACCACTTGTTGGTCCCACTAGATAGATTAATTGCGGAAGCCTTTTTAACCGATATGTCTTTAGAAGAAATCCTTTTCTAAGAGCACAAATTATAAACAGGCAAGTATTAAGGAAAGCAATAAATAAGACCGTATATATAGTGGTTCGGATCTGAATATCCTACGTCCACTCTCCCTTGATCAAAGGGGTCTCACTATCAACCAACCAACTCACTATCTTACTGGAATTTCCGAAGTACCAGCACCTTCTTACAATCTCTTTAGATCTAACTCCGATCTAAAGACTGACTTACTCCAACCTTATCTAACAAGATGAACAGGTTGAGTATATAAACTCCTTACGAGTTGGATGAGTAATTAAGAACAAAGTGAGTGCAAATGCGTAGTGATCAAAAGCTTAGAAAGCTATGTGCGCGTGTAGAGTCTCTCTAAAGCTTTTTCTTGAACTGCACTCTTGTATATATAGAGGGGATTAGGGCTAGCCGTTGGAAGGGCTAATCCAATCAGATCCTCTATATAAGGAAGCTTCAATCAATCAATTCCCTAATTGATTGATTGGGTTGGTGGGATCCTTGGATTGATTATCTTCAAATACTTTCCAATCCTGATCTTGTTGACTTGATTTGAATCACCAACGGTCAATGGCTTCCTCTGCCTAACTCTGATTCTCTCCAGAGAAGGCAGGACCAGACACCAGGCAACCTCGGTGTCTTCTGGTCCTTATCTGGTGAACAACCAGAATACTCAGTAGAATAAGGGGATCAAACTGAGCATCTTTTGTTCCACCAGACTCGTCTGGTCCGGACTCGTCTGGTCTGGGGAAGGTCCTCTGCCTCTGGTATGATCTCATCTGGTGAAGTCTTCTGGTGAAGTCCTCTGGTGAAGTCCTCTGGTGGGGTCTTCTGGTGAAGTCTTCTGGTCTGGCAGTTCCCCCTAGACTAAGTCCTAATCTAGATCATCATCTGGCTAACAGGTCCAGATGGTCCTATTACATCTTCTGATTTGTTTTAACTCATCAAAACTAACAATTTTTTATCCTAACAAGGTTTCCTCTTCTGGCCAGAAAGGTGTTGCATTCTCTTCAACTATCAAGCCTGGGGTCAAGCCAAAGGAGTCTACTGCAGATGACTTGAGCCTCAAGGAGCAGGTAGCACTTCTAACTCGTAAATTAGATAAAATGAGTACAAAGTATGGCAGGTACAAAAGGCACTGGAAGGAATCTACCAGAGACAGAAAGAGTTCCTTCAAGGCTGCAGAGAAGGAGAAGACATCTGGAGACTCAAGGGAGACCAGATTCAGAACTCCAGAGAGGAGGAGAGATGACAACCCTGGCAACTCTGGGAGATCAGATTATCAGAGGAGAGATGGTAGCTCTGGCAGACCTGACTACCAGAGGAGAGAGAGTAGCCCTGCCAGATCAGACTATAACCAGAGGAGGAGAGAGCCAAGTCCTAGTCCCAGAGGAGACAATGCCTGCTACACATGCAACAAGACTGGTCACTACAGTTATGATTGTCCTCAGCTTACTCCTAGGGAAAGAGAAGAGAAAAGAATCAAGAGGGATAGGAGATATGCAGATAAGAGAGCATTGCTGGCAGAAGCAGATGAGGAGGATACTAGTTCCAGTTCTTCTTCTTCTGACTTTAGATCAGATGATGATGTATGTCTTATGGCAGACATCACTGAGGTAAATGAAACTACTCTAGTTTTATCAAATTCCAAATGTACTGAATCCTCTAATTCATCTGGTAACTCCAGAGAGTCTGATATGCAACAAATGCTATCAGATCTCCAAAATTGTATCCAACTCTGTCAAAAACTTGAGAAAGAGAATGGTAGGCTCAGAGCTGAAGTTCAATCTCTCTCTCATGAGCATAAATCCACCAGAGAACTCATGAAAGATCATTCCAAAGAAGTCTCTGAACTTCAGGATAAGATCACAGAAAGAGATACTCTGGTAGATCAACTCATGAAAGAAAAGAACTCTCAAGAAGATGAGATCACTGAACTAAGAGCCAAATACCAGACTCTTATCAAGGGAAAACAAGTTGCTCACAACATAGAGGAGATACCTATGCCCAGAGAAGCTCCTAAGATACCATCTGTTGTATCTATCATATCAGAGTCTTCTCAGCGCATTTGTGATAAGAGTGGTTTAGGATATTCTGGAATTTCCTCTAAAACTCATAAATACTTTTATAATAAAGACAAGTATGTAAGAGCTGGTAAATTGGTAGAAATCTGGGATGATAAAGACTTAACTGGTAATGGTTACAAGGTGGTTCACAATCCTGACTGGAAAAGGAATCACTCTGTTAATCACATCACATATGGTCCAGAAGAGTTGACTGTTCTAGAAGAGAAGATGCTAGAGAATAAGTGTCAAAAAGGGGAACCATTAAAGATTGATGGTTCTGTGAACAATGAGTCCCAAGTCTAATTATCAAAACCAGATGAGGTCTTCCAGACCCATCTATAGAAAACCAACTGATCTGGGTAGTTATGACACCAGAGATGGTTCTTCTAGGATGTACCCTTACAACCAGACCTTTAAGACCATGTCTTTGAGGCAGGCCATTCCAAAGGCCAGATTTGAGAAAAGGTACACCAGACCTATTTATAGGAAAGGTGTCCTTATCAAACCAGTAGCTCAATATGTCATTGTCAGAGGACATGTGCTGGTAGATAGATTTGGAAGAAAGATAAGATCTCTTCATCCATCAAGGGATGATCTTTATCTATGGATTCCTACAAAACCTGCAACTAACCAATCAGGACCCAGCACTAGTAGGGGACCTAATTGATTTCTCTGCAGGTAGATAAGAGTCCATTGGAGAAAGGATTTTCAAGCAACCATGTCTGGTACATTGATAGTGGATGTTCCAAGCACATGACCTTCCAGAAAGATAATCTCCAAGATTTCAAGCCATTGAATGGACCAAGAGTGATGTTTGGTGACAACAACTATGGCGTCACCAGAGGAGTTGGAAAGTTGACCTTCAATGGAGTTTCTGTAGAAGAAGTTTACTATGTTGAAGGACTCAAGCATAATCTGCTTTCAGTATCCCAATTCTGTGACAAGGGATACTCAGTGAAGTTTTCTAGTGATTCATGCACTGTTTTCTCTTCTGATTATAATGATATTTTGCTAATAGGCTTGAGGAAGGGTAACATTTATCTTGCAGATTTTAACAGTTGCCCAAGAAATGCTTGCCTAGTTGCAAAAGGATCTGCAGAGAATAGCTGGATTTGGCACAAGAGATTGTGTCATCTTAACTTCAAAACACTGAATAAGATTGCCAGAAAAGGTCTCATTCGAGGTCTTCCTAATGAAGTGTTTAAGAAGAATCACGTTTGTGGTTCATGCCAGAAGGGTAAACAACCCAAGACTTCCTTTAAGGATGTCCAGAGCACAACCACAACCAGAGTACTTCAACTACTTCACATGGACCTGTTTAGACCTGTTTCTCCTCTTAGTTTCAGTGGAAGGAAGTACACCTTAGTGATAGTGGATGACTTTTCAAGATACACTTGGGTAGTGTTCTTGTTTAAGAAAAATGAAACTATGACTAAGCTGCCAGAATTCTTCAATCAGATTCAGAATGAGCAGAACCAGAGCATAGTCAAAATCAGAAGTGATAAAGGGACAGAGTTTTTGAATTCACACATTGCAGATTACTGCAAGGATCATGGGATTTTTCATGAGACATCTGCTGCCAGAACACCCCAACAAAATGGAGTGGCAGAAAGGAGGAATAGGACTCTTAAAGAAGCTGCAAGAACACTTCTGGCAGAATACAACACTCCACAGAGATTTTGGGCAGAGGCCATTAATACAGCTTGCTACACTCAGAACAGGTGCCTGATTGCCCAGAGACATAATAAGACCCCATATGAGGTATGGAAAGGTAAAACCCCATCTGTTTCATACTTTCATATTTTTGGATGTAAGTGTTTCATCCATGACAATGGGAAATCTAAATTAAGAACCTTTGATGCTAAAGTGGCTGATGGAATATTTTTAGGATATTCCAGCACCAGTAAGGCTTTTAGAGTTTTTAATAAGAATTCACTTTGTGTGGAGGAAACACCTCATGTTGTTTTTGATGAATCTGCTTTTGAGTGCAAGGTGGACTCTAAGTCTTCTGATGAGACCCAGAATCAGACTACACCCAGAATTATCAAAGTCAATCCACCTGTTCTTGATTCAGATTCAGATTCAGATGATGACCCATCTCCTGGTTCTCTGAAGCAGCAGCCTTCACAAGGAGCAGAACCAGAAGAGGTTGGAACTCCTGTAGGGGGAAGCTCTTCTGCAGGTGGTAATAATCACCAAGGTACTGCAGAAGATGATCAACCAGGCAAGACCACGGGAAGGAGGACCCTGGTTGATCACCCCAATGACCTAATCCTTGGAGATCCAACTAAGGGTGTCCAGACTAGGAGAACTCTTAACTTAGCTGCATTATTCAGTTGCTATGTGTCCTTGATTGAGCCCAAGAACATCAAGGAGGCACTGGAAGATTCAAATTGGATTGTTGCTATGCAGGAGGAGTTGAATCAATTCACCAGACAGGATGTTTGGGAGCTGGTAGACAGACCAAGACATCAAAAGGTGATAGGCACTAAGTGGGTTTTCAAAAATAAGAAAGATGAGAATGATGTCATTACTAGGAACAAGGCAAGGCTAGTGGCCCAGGGCTATTCTCAGTCTGAAGGAATAGACTATGATGAGACCTTTGCTCATGTTGCCAGATTAGAAGCCATCAGATTGTTCTTAGCATATGCTGCTCACATGAAGTTCAAAGTATACCAGATGGATGTGAAATCTGCCTTTCTTAATGGGATTCTCATTGAGGAAGTGTATGTGGAACAACCGCCTGGTTTTGAACAAGGTTACAAGGTGTTTAAGCTTAAGAAACTCTTTATGGGCTGAAGCAGGCACCCAGAGCATGGTATGACACTCTATCTCAGTTTCTTCTGGACAATGGTTTTACTAAGGGTAAGATTGATGGAACCTTGTTTAGGAAAGAAGAAGGAAAGGATATCCTTCTGGTCCAAATATATGTTAATGACATCATATTTGGATCCCCTAACAAGAAGCTGTGTGAGAAGTTTGGTGAGCTCATGCAGGGACAGTTTGAGATGTCCATGATGGGAGAAATGAATTACTTTTTGGGTTTGCAGGTAAAGCAATCACAGAAGGGAATTTTTATTAACCAAGCTAAGTACACCAGAAACATGTTAGAGAAATTTGGAATAGGTTCTAGCAAAGCAGCCAAGATTCCTATGATGACAAATTTCAACATGGATCCAGATGAGTCTGGAGAGAGTGTGGACCAGACTCAGTACAGAGCACTTATTGGTTCTCTTCTGTACCTGACTGCAAGCAGACCAGATATTACTTTTGCTGTAGGAGTTTATGCCAGATTTCAAGCTAACCCCAAGAAGAGTCACTTGGAAGTAGCTAGGAAAATATTGAAGTATCTTAAGGGAACAGTGAATTTAGGTTTGTGGTATCCTGCAGATGACAACTTAGAATTGAGTGGTTATTCAGATTCAGACTATGGTGGATGCAGAATAGATAGGAAGTCTACTAGTGGAACATGCCAATTTTTAGGGAATAAATTGGTATCCTGGTTTTCTAAAAAGCAGACTTCAGTTGCTACATCAACAACAGAAGCAGAGTACATGGCTGCAGGGAGCTGTTGTTCACAACTACTCTGGATTAGTCAACAGCTTAGGGACTACCAGATTAGAGCTAAGGATATTCCTATATTCTGTGATAGTAATAGTGCAATTGCAATCACCCAGAATCCAGTTCTTCATACCAGATGTAAACATGTTGATATAAGACATCATTTTATCAGAGATCATGTTGAGAAGGGAGATATAAGGATGGAAAAGATTGCAACAGAGAAGCAGAGAGCATATATCTTAACCAAGCCTTTGGCTGAGACCAGATTCAGAGAGTTAGCTTTTGAGTTAGGATTGTTGGATCCAGAGACAGATTTGTTTTAGAGGGAACAACAGAGACGTATCCTTTGTTTTATTACTTTACTTCATACATTTATTTTCTTAAACTAACATACCTGCAGATTAGACATATCAGAGAAGGTATATCTCCAGATGAGGTATACACCAGGTGACACTTGTCCCAGATGAAGTGCTGAGCCAGATTCCACAATATCCAAAGTCTTCTCTGACCAGAACCAGATGAGTTCCATCAGAGGAGATGTAGCACCAGACTGGCTGTGGTATCATCTGGTTACAATATCAGGTGAGAGGTATGTCTTTACTTCTCTGGCCTCTGATCATTGGGATACACCTTTCAAATTAGTAAGTACACTCAAAATGTTTCAACTTCGGAGTGTATTTAAGACTAGGGTATAGGGCCTAGGCAATCATTTCGCTTTTTTTCTCTTGACTGCCACAAAACCCCTTTATGCCCAGTCCCAATGACTATGCCAACGCACCAGATTAAATCTGTATCTTGCCTTTCATCGTGGCCATCGGATTTAATCACTGTGCAAAATGCCAATCAATGCTAAAATTGATTTTGTTTCCTCAATTAAATTTTGAAATTACACGCGTTCACACTTCATTTAATAATCTAGCCACGCGTATTACCCTATTTAAATCAAATTTCCTGTCAATTTGTCCTTTCACGTTTCCATACTTTCAAACCCTAACCTCTCTCTGCAAAGCATTTCTTTCTCTCTCTCTCTTTCACAGTAATGGCCCCTCCGTGCAATTTTGACCATGTCCTGATGATGAAAAAGCTAAAGACGGAGATGGTGGTGGACTTTTATACCACCAAGAACCCAGTTGTGCTGTCGATTCTGGAGATGCTCCAGAGTGCAGGGGTGGAGAAGTTGATCTCCACTGTTCCTAAGGATTTTCGTACTCTTGACGGATATGCGGCCCAGTTGTTGGTTCGTATGAAGATTCATGAGGATTACATTTCGTCCAAGATTGATGAAAATGATTTGGTGTTTTCTAAGCATGATTTCTGCGCTCTTTTCGAGAACATTTCTGCGGTGGGAGTGGATCCTTTGACGTACAAGGAGGATGACATTATTGGTTCTTTCAAGATCTTTGCTCGATCTTCCTGCCAGAATATCACAAAAGGCTTTTTGGACAAGCATCTGAGGCAGAAGTACAAGGTCCTTTTTGATATAGTTGTTAAGGTACTTATGTGTGAGAATCACAGCACATATGCCATTTTCAACGGCAGGATGTGTGTGATGAGGGCTTTATATGATGGTGTTCAGTGTAATTGGGCGGAGTTCTTCTGGGATGTGTTGAGGAAGAACAGATTGAAGGTGAAGAAGGAGCCTTGTCCTTCCAAGCCAGGGGAGTTGCAGTTCTTCTTCACTACAAATGTCTCTTTGGGGACTAAGTTAACTCTTATTCTGGATTCTCTCCTTCCAGAGAAGAAGTGGAAATCATCTTGGTGCCATAGTTATCACAAATCCAAGATCCTCTTCTCTAAGGATGGCCCTCTTCATGGCCATGCCGACTCTGATGGAGAGCAGGCTATCCCTGCCCCTCCTATTCAATCTATTCCCTCACCTAAAGCAGCAGAAGCAGAAGACCCATAAGAAAGCTTCTGAAGCAACTGGTTCTTCAACCGTTGCCTTTTCTGGTTCCTCAGAGGAGGACCAGATTCCCCTTCTTGATGTGCTTAAGAAGAAGGGTGATGATGATAGAGCTGTTAAGAAGGCTGGAGCAACCAAGAGGAAGCAGCCAGACGAGGCCAGGGGAGGTTCTGCTAAGAAGCGAAGGACTAGCAGAAAGGCAAAGAAAACCCTTCTGGTGGATGAGCCTTCAGAGGAAGAAGAGGTTGAGCCTCTTGTGAGGAAATCCAAGGCCAAGAGAGCCCTTCTTCAGGATCCTGACTCTGGATCTGATCTTGGAGAGGCCTTGGAAAAGGCAATTGAGGATGCTTCCCAGATGATGGAGGATGCTCCAGAGACTGATGTGTTGGTCCCAAAAATATCCAGCGGAAAGCGTTTTTAAGTTTATCTTAATGAAAACCCTTTTAAAGAATGTACTAATAGAAATGCAGAAAACTAAAATGCAGAAAAGTAGAGAACACCAGATTTATAGTGGTTCGGACCAACTTGTCCTACGTCCACTCTCCCTTTCTCCAAAGGGGTCTTTCTCACTCTCCAACTTACGTACTCACTTACTTACTGGAATTTCCGAAGTACCAGCTCCTTCTTACACCTTACAACAACCTTATCTAACAAGATGAACAGGTTGAGTAATAATCCAACTAAACTCCTAATAGAGTGTATATAAACTAGAAAGGACAAAGGTGAGTGATTGGAAGAGTTTGTGTGTTCTTGGTGTGCTCTCGCGCGACTCTTCTGTATTGAACTACTCCAAGCACTCCTATTTATAGTTGTGAATAAACTAGCCGTTGGAGAGCTAGCAATTCAAACAACCATAATTGGAGGAATATAATCAATCAAAGATTGATTATATTGATTGATTAGTTGACTTTAATCAAGCAATCAATCAATCAGATCCTCCATCAGTTGACTTCTCCAGATTGCTTTCTTCTCCATCATGATCTCCAAAATCTCCTTGTCTCCAGATTACTACGAAGCTACAGGAAGGGTGAGCTAATCCATCTCCCTCATCTGGTCTGGTCTGGGGTCTTCTGGTCCTCATCTGGGAGAGGTCTTCTGGGGAGTCCTCTGGTGGGGTCTTCCGGTCCTCATCTGGTCAGGCTCCTCTGGTCCAAGCTCATCTGGTCAGACTCCTCTGGACCTCATCTGCTCTGGCGACTCTTCTGCTCTGGTGACTCTTCTGCTCTTGACATCTCATCTGGTCACCTCACCTGGTACCTTCTCTGGTCACCTTCTCTGGTCACCTCATCTGGTACCTTCTCTGGTCACCTTCTCTGGTCACCTCATCTGGTACCTTCTCTGGTCACCTTCTCTGGTCTGCACAGATTTCTTCCCCCTTAACCAAAGACCTATTCTAGACCTATACTAATCTGTAGCTGACTAACAGGTTCAGCTAGTCCTATTACAAGTTCTTGTTTTAACATCTTCAAAACATCTAATCTATATCCTAACAATTTCCCCCTTTTTGATGATGTTAAAACTGGAAGAACTTAAATAAAAATAAGACAAGAAAACATGAATTATCAAAATAGAGATTCTAGCAGGCTGGGTCAACTGATCTTCCCCCTCAAAGTATGCTCAGCTGATATTGGGGCAAAACATCAGCTGGTCTTCTTGTGTATCTGCAGGCGATCAACTTTTTGGTACCCTACTGGGTCCAGGGGGGTTAGCACAATATTTAGGAAGCCACAAGAATAGATCATCTCTTTTTGGATCAGGTGATCTTATCTTTCTTCCATACATATCAACAAAAACACACTCAACAAAAGAACCTTTGACATGGTTATTTCTTCTAGAGGCTCTTCTTCTCTTATGAGCTTGTCCAGTAGAAGAAGTAACTTGTCTTAATGCAACAGACTTGAAATTCTTTTGATATGGGTAAGTCTTACTAGAACCATCAAAGGTTCCAGCTGGTCTGGCAGGTGACTTGAAAGTCCTCTGCAGGTGAGTAGGAGTCATCTGGTTCTGCCTCTTTTGAGAAGATCCAGACTGTCTTCTACTCTGCTGGCCTGGCTGAGGTCTTTTATTTTGGGTATAACCCTTCTTAAAATTCCTCCTCTGCCTTTTGGGTTTTTGAGTTTTAGGACTCATCTGCCCATTAGGCTGAGTTGCCTGGTCAGCTGGCCTTTTACCCTTATCAATGAAATTACTAGACTGTTCTTCTTTCTGATCAGGTGAGGATTCAGGTTTGGCATAACCAAGGCCTGTCTTATCATGCTCTCTTTGAGATGAGGCAGCTATATGTGACACAGCATTGTTTGCTATAGTCAGCTGCTCCAGTCTCAGTTTGAGCTTGTCCTCACTATCTTTTACAATTTTGTTTTGATGGAAGAGTTCATCGAACTTAGCTTCCAGCAGAGTATATTCATTATCTTTCTCAATGTTTTCAGCAAGCAACTTTTCTATTAGCTTAGTTTGTTCATCACATCTGGTTTTCAAGTCAGTGGACTCTTCTACCAGAGTTTGAACTTGTTCAGCTGGTAGATCAGTTGGGTTGCTAACACATTGTGAAAGCTTCTGATTTTCTGCTTTCAACTTTGTGTTCTCTTCTTCCAACTTTTGACAAAGTTGTATAGAAGTTTGGAGATCTAATAGCATCTTCTGCATATCAGACTCCTCTGATTGTTCAGAAAACGAAGAATAAGAAGAAGAAGAGGGAGTTCGATTGCATACCTCGTCTGTCATAAGACAAACCTCTTCGTCTGGTCCAAAATTAGATGATGAACCAGAAGTGGATACCTCATCTTCCTCATCTGCTAAGCTTCTTTTGGAGTACCTCCTGGTGTCTCTTTTACTACATCTTTTTTAGCCCATTTCTGCAAAATTAGTTAGCACAACAAATATTTGGGTTTTTCAAAAAAAAAAAAATATGGATCTGCCCTGGTGACCACCGAGATAATTTCAAAACAGTGGTCTGTAGGACACACTGCTCTGATACCACTTGTTGGTCCCAAAAATATCCAGCGGAAAGCGTTTTTAAGTTTATCTTAATGAAAACCCTTTTAAAGAATGTACTAATAGAAATGCGAAAACTAAAATGCAGAAAAGTAGAGAACACCAGATTTATAGTGGTTCGGACCAACTTGTCCTACGTCCACTCTCCCTTTCTCCAAAGGGGTCTTTCTCACTCTCCAACTTACGTACTCACTTACTTACTGGAATTTCCGAAGTACCAGCTCCTTCTTACACCTTACAACAACCTTATCTAACAAGATGAACAGGTTGAGTAATAATCCAACTAAACTCCTAATAGAGTGTATATAAACTAGAAAGGACAAAGGTGAGTGATTGGAAGAGTTCGTGTGTTCTTGGTGTGCTCTCGCGCGACTCTTCTGTATTGAACTACTCCAAGCACTCCTATTTATAGTTGTGAATAAACTAGCCGTTGGAGAGCTAGCAATTCAAACAACCATAATTGGAGGAATATAATCAATCAAAGATTGATTATATTGATTGATTAGTTGACTTTAATCAAGCAATCAATCAATCAGATCCTCCATCAGTTGACTTCTCCAGATTGCTTTCTTCTCCATCATGATCTCCAAAATCTCCTTGTCTCCAGATTACTACGAAGCTACAGGAAGGGTGAGCTAATCCATCTCCCTCATCTGGTCTGGTCTGGGGTCTTCTGGTCCTCATCTGGGAGAGGTCTTCTGGGGAGTCCTCTGGTGGGGTCTTCCGGTCCTCATCTGGTCAGGCTCCTCTGGTCCAAGCTCATCTGGTCAGACTCCTCTGGACCTCATCTGCTCTGGCGACTCTTCTGCTCTGGTGACTCTTCTGCTCTTGACATCTCATCTGGTCACCTCACCTGGTACCTTCTCTGGTCACCTTCTCTGGTCACCTCATCTGGTACCTTCTCTGGTCACCTTCTCTGGTCACCTCATCTGGTACCTTCTCTGGTCACCTTCTCTGGTCACCTCATCTGGTACCTTCTCTGGTCACCTTCTCTGGTCTGCACAGATTTCTTCCCCCTTAACCAAAGACCTATTCTAGACCTATACTAATCTGTAGCTGACTAACAGGTTCAGCTAGTCCTATTACAAGTTCTTGTTTTAACATCTTCAAAACATCTAATCTATATCCTAACATGATGTACCTGTTGGTGTTGACCCAGCAGAGGTAAATCCTTCCCTTCCATCTTCTTCACCCATTAATCTTGTCTCCCCCTCTACCTCTCCCCCAGATAATATTCCCCAAACCACATCTGCCTCTGGTAACCCTATTGTTCCACCAGAGCAGATTATCCCAGATACCCCTGTATATACTCCCTCTACCATTCCTACCCAAACACCTTCTCCCCCAAATTCCCAAACACACCTTCCCACAAACCCCTCTCCCCCACCTTCTGCACCAGAGGTACCCTCAACCTCTTCTGGTGCAGAAATCCCCCCTCCATACACTTCCACCTCCCAGATACATCCTACACCTTCTGTACCAGATGTTCCATCTTCTTCTGGTGCAGAGCAACCCATTCCTACACCCTCTACTTCTCAAAATCCTAACCCTCCCCAAACCCATACAGACCAGGACCCAACCATTTCTATGGCTCTGGGATTCGTTGGCCCTCCCCCTTCTCCTACCTGTTTAACCAGCGATGATAGTGAAGATGAGGAAGCTTCACTTGAGCCTGCTGACTTATCACCTTCCTCCTCTGCCTCTGGGCCCAAGCCCTTCACTTTCTCTTCTGCAGAAATGGGTCCCATTAGGCAGAGTATGAGTGTAAGTGCTCAGCTCTGGCTAAGAGAGCATTTCCCAGTTCTTCTGGAGCACTTACCACTCCTGGCAGAGCTTACTGATGCCAAGGTCTGGAGTAAGGCCAGACTTGAAGATGTGGAGGACCTAATGCTTTTGCTTGAGGAAATGGGTCCCTCCAACTTCACTGCTTGGGAGATTGAGCTAAAGCAGAGGATGAACATTTAGAACCCAGCTGAGCTGGAGACCCCTGGTACTGCTAAAGTCTTGATTCGCACCCTGCTCATCCAGAGAGGAGTAATGCTCACTCCAGAGGGCCCCACTTACAAGTTTGGTCCTCATTTTGTCTTCTCTCCAGAGCTATACTCAGATGAGGAAGACTTTGAGATGTCTCCTGCCGTGCTCCAGAAGATGAAAGCTTTCTTCAATGAGAAAATCATGCAGATTGGGCGCTTTTCAAAAGCTATTCAACATATGGCCCCTGCTATGATAGAGCACCAGATCAGGCATGAGAGGAGAATCTTCCTGAGGCAGTTAAAGTCTTCCCTGGCAGAGGTAAAGGCTTCTTTCAAGGTTAATGGCTTATTTGTCAAGCTGGATGTCATGCACAGCCAGAAGCAGCTGCAGGAGCACGTGCTGGAGCAGATGAGACCTGTCTCTGTGCTCAAAGTGGAGATGGCCAGCCAAATGATTCAAACTGCCAAGCTGAAAGACTCCCTCCAGGAGATGTTGGAGAAGCAAGAAAGACTTGTTGCAGAGTCTAAAGCTTACCTGGAGGAGGCCAAGCAGCTACGTGATCTTCACTCTTCCTCCAACACTGCCTTGCCTGATCTTATAAGGCAGGTGGTAGAGCCCCTCCTTGATGAAGTTAAAAAGGGGGAAGAGAAGGCCAGAACTAATCTGGCGAAGACCACAAATGAAACTCTCTTCAGCCATGGAGCTCGTCTGGACCTGCTGGAGAATACATTGGCCCAGGCTGAGTTGCAGAAGAAGAAGAAGGAAGAGCTCAAATCTCTTTCCATGGTTAAGCAGCTTGCTGCAGAAGAGGAGTCAGAAGCAGAGCAGGATCCAATTTCCATCTCTGGACCTGCAAAGAGGAAGATAAGGAAAGTGAAGAAGAGCTTCCTTGAATCTGTGGTTGAAGAAGCAGAGAAGAGATTCAAGGAAGAGTCGCCTGAAGAGAGGCAAACAAGGATAAGGAAAAACATAGATGAAGAGCAGAGGCTCCGATATGTTAGAAGGCAAAATAAGAAGAGCAGAGAAGCTGGTATCACTCCTGGTGCTAGTGGATCCAGCCAGAAGAGGAAAGGGCCTGTTGAAGTCATGAACATCCTCCCTCTCAGGACAGAAGGGTCCTTTGACTCAACTGTTCCTGTGCCTTTGATAGAAAAATGGAGAGAAGCCAAGACTCTCTGGTTCATTCAACATTATATCCAGAGACCTCCACCAGAGGATGATGCTCTCATCAACAGGACTTTCCATTCTTGGATGCAGGCATATGATGCAGATTTGTACAAGCAGTTGATGGATTCAACTATTGAATTCAACCTGGAAGTCACTGCTCCTGATTTCCATTTTCTCAACACTCCAATGGCAGGAGACCAGGTTGATTGGGCTGAGCTGAAGAGACTGTACAAGACCAAGGTGTTGGCAAACTTCACCCCATCACCTTCTGCAGAGTTGAAGGCCATTCAAGATAGATTCTTTGACTGGTTCCTGGTACCCAAAGATAACAGAAGATATGCTTAGAATAGGACCAGAATTACATTGTAATCTATAGTCTTCTTTGTCCTTTTTATCAATGAAAATCTCATATCTTCTCTGTTCAAAAGACAACCCCTTGTTGTCTTATTTGTTTGCCTGATAAGATCTATTCTAAGGTCTTATTCTTTATTGTTTTCTTGCTTAAGTTTACTTTTGATCAGTTCTGGTATGTTTTAACTCCATCAAAAAGGGGGAAATTGTTAGGATAAAAAAATTGTTAGTTTTGATGAGTTAAAACAAACCAGAAGATGTAATAGGACCATCTGGACCTGTTAGCCAGATGATGATCTAGATTAGGACTTAGTCTAGGGGGAACTGCCAGACCAGAAGACTTCACCAGAAGAGTCACCAGAAGACCCCACCAGAGGACTTCACCAGAGGACTCCACCAGAAGACTTCACCAGATGAGATCTGACCAGAGGCAGAGGACCTTCCCCAGACCAGACGAGTCCGGACCAGACGAGTCTGGTAGAACAAAAGATGCTCAGTTTGATCCCCTGACTCTATTGAGAATTCTGGTTCTTGACCAGATGAGGACCAGAAGACACCGAGGTTGCCTGGTGTCTGGTCTTGCCTTCTCTGGAGAGAATCAGAGTTAGGCAGAGGAAGTTATTAACCGTTGGTGATTCAAATCAAGTCAACAAGATCAGGATTGGAAAGTATTTGAAGATAATCAATCCAAGGATCCCACCAATCCAATCAATCAATTAGGGAATTGATTGATTGAGGCTTCCTTATATAGAGGATCTGATTGGATTAGCCCTCCAACGGCTAGCCCTAATCCCCTCTATAAATATGAGAGTGCAGTTCAAGAAAAAGCTCTAGAGAGACTCTACACGCGCATAAGTGATCCAAGCTTTTGATATTCATACCAAGCACTCTTACTGTTCATAATATTTATCTACTCTAAAGGAGTTATTGAAACCACAACCTGTTCATCTATTAGACAAGGTTGTTGGCTGGTTGATCTTTAGATTGAAGTTAAATCTAAAGAGGTTGTAAGAAGGAACTGGTACTTCCCAATTCCAGTAAGTAAGTTTGTGAGTTGGTTGATAGTGAGACCCCTTGGTTATAAGGGAGAGTGGACGTAGGATATTCAATCCGAACCACTATACATCTTGTGTTCTTTATCGCTTTATTTTACTTATTGTTTGTTGATTATTGCTCTCTTGTAAAAGACTTTGAAAGACATTTAACTTAAGCTTCCGCAATTAATCTAACTAGTGGGACCAACAATGCTGGTGGCATCGCCGAAAACTACTTGTGTACCCGATCCCCTAAAGTTAATGGAAAGTTTCGGTATTGAGTGGCATCGCTGGCCCCTACCGAGACCATATAATCTGAATACTTTGTCAGATGAACTCTGGGATCAGCAACACCATCATACTGTATACTTGCCGAGAACTGGACCTTCTTCTACATCAGAGCTTTCAGAATGACAGGTGATAGTGGTGAGGATGGCAAACTGGTTGTCCCCACACCTCTTTTTTGGTCCAACTGTCCCTGCATGCTCTCCACTGCCCTTCTTAAACTTGATAGCTCATACAAAGATGCCCCCTGACTTGGAGGCTGTTCGGCGAGCAAAGGTACCAACCTTTCTGCTCGTCGCAGTCCCTCACGCGGAGTGGGCAAATCCTGGAGCTATTTTCTAGGGTTGCTCGCCGCATTTGGCCCTAGACGCCTGAAGGCAGATTGAGAGAGTCTCTCATGAACCGATGGGCGTGGTTGCTCAAATGTTGCTCACCCACGCTCAACTTCCTGGCGAGCAACTTTCTCTTGTTGTTGGGGTTGGCCAAGTCTGTCCTGTACACTGGAACGGGTAGTTCCATGGCTTGACATTGTTGTTCGCCCACGAGCAGATTCTGCCTGGCCCTCTCTCGGTTCGACCATCTTTGCTTTGTCTTTGTCCCGCCTAATCCGGGCACTGTTCACTTCATGTTGTTCGCCCCTGGTTGACCTAGCCTTAACAACTTCTACGACTCTATCCTTAGGCCTCACTTGTGAAGGCCTATTCTGATCTTGTTGTCTTTGTAGAGCCTGGAGAGCAGCAATGGTTTTGGCCAATTTGTTAGGGTTGTTCGCCAGGGCCTCCATTTCAGGTGGGAGATTATGAGTTATGGCAGTATGCTGTGATCTGTTCACATGTCTAGGATTACGATCCTGGTAGTCGGCCGACGAAGCTCGGGTGGGAGATGCTCTCCTTGACAAGCGTGATGCTTGGGTTTCCTTTGATTGAGCCATTCCGAATTAATTTGTCTTTGTTCTTGTGATGATGAACACCAAGAACACCAAGAACACTTCTATTTGAATCTTCATATATTTCTTGAAACTTTCTTCAAATCTTCAAGTCTTTAACTTGAAGTTCTTGATTAATCACACTGAATCGGAGGTTCGATCCCTCCTTCTAGCGCCAATTTGTTGGGGATCAGATTTAGTTGATAGGATTAGTGATTGTTTTAATTCGGTTTAGGATCACCAATCAATTTTGTGTGATTGATTACCACCGTAAATGGTAAATCGAAGATTCGGGATATGAAATCGAAAATATGAAAGTCGAAATTGTTTTAATTTCGTATGTGTGCACGTTTTAGTGTGTTAGTGTGTGTTTTGGGAATTATTTGTGAATTTGAACTTGTATTTCTTAAGCTGGAGAACAACTATTTATAGAGACTAGCAAGCATGAGGTGTCTATGACTCTTGGTCTCCCTAGCCTGCATGCTTGACAAGTGTCCTTTGACCTTAGTTTGACCTTATCTAAGCTGAATCTTAGTCACAAAGTCTTCTTTGGTCTTATCTCGGACTTCAATTTTGTTCGTCCAGGTCGGCTTATTATTCCCGGAATGATTTATTCATAAAAGTTGTTCGCCTTTTGGGTGCACGGCTTAGAAGTTGCTCGCCTTTGTGTTTTACACAGATTGGCTTTGGGATCTGGGTCCTTTGTTCGTTTCCATACACCTCTTAAGCTAGTAGATGCACCATCTTTTATATGGTTGCTCGTCATCAATGACTTGGTGGAATGCCCATATCTGGTCCCGGGTTCTAAAACCTGTTCGCCGGTATGTTGTTCGTCAGTTTATACACTCCATGGATTGGTACATGCACCCCACCTTGATTTTCTTTAATAATCATCTTTGATTCGAGGTTGGTTCTTTATAATCTTTTTTAAGGTTTTAATCCTTGTTCGCCCATCATTGGTTTATGTTCGCCTATCAACAATGAGCTGGCGTGACTGATGCGCCGAATTCCAGGCGTCACGTCCGCCGATCTTGTTCCCAACCGTTGTGCACGTGCCTCTCACGCGCCCCCCTGACTTTTGCTTAATTTCATTTTTAACCCCATTTTTTTGCACTTTAGTCCTCCCCCATTCTTCTATAAATAGGGGACCTTTCCACTCATTCTCACTTTTTTTTCTTCACACTTATACCCCCTCTTGCGAGCTTTGAGTTTTCCGGCGTATATTCCTAGAATCCGGCGACCCTCGTCTTCCAAGGTAACCCCACTTTTCGTCTCCATGAGCGATTCAGCTGAGAGCGTCAGCGCCGCCGACGCTTTTCAATTCCGCCGCCGCCGATGCCGAGAGACCCCTCCGCCACGCCTGGGAGGGTACATCCCGTGCCGCAACCCGTGAAGGCGAGGGTACTTCCACGTATGTGGATGCCTTCACCGATGACCTGGAAAGGATGAGCCCTCAACGGGAGGGCCCCGTCCTTAGTGTTGCCCCCGTGTCCTCCTATCCGCCTCGGGCAGAGAACTTCTTGTTCGAGCAGGAGGCCATGCCCGAAAATATTGACTATGCGGATAGCCGATTGATAGGCTTCGATTACGCTAAGTATTTAAGTGGGAACAGACGGAGCTGTCCAGCTCGTACCTATCGCAAGGCCCAAGAGACCGAATTTGGGGCCTCTCATCGTCCTAGCTGCTTGCCGCCCAACGCGAATCTCGCCAAACTCTACTGGACCTTCGAGGTCCCCACCGACGTTTATTTTTATGCCCCACAGGCCAACGAACGCGCCGACCATCCCCCAGAAGGGTTGATCACTATAAACGCAAACACGATGCATGCGGGACTCCGCTTCCCGCTCCACCCGGTGATTTCTCGGCTGCTCGCCGCGTGGAACCTGTCGATCACCCAAATCACTCCGAACGGGTGGAGTTACTTGTTGGGTGCCATGGTCGCCCTCGGACGTCGGGGACTTCACCGCATACCGACCCCCGAAGAGATAAACCATATGTACTACACCGTGGCTTCGACCGGACCGATGCACTTGGGGTATTATTCCGTGAAACCTCGGGGCGGCAACACTATTATCTTTGGCATCTCGCCGAAGGTGATGGGCTGGCATGAAAAGTGGTGGTGGGTCGGCGGCGCCTAGGAGAGCGTGGGAGTTGATGGGGCAGTCATCCCGGTTCCTCGGTAGTATAGTGTCCGCAATCGTCGAGGTAAATCCTTGTACTTCTTCTTCCTCCTCAGTACTGATCTAATTTTTATTTTATTGTGCAGGCAACTCGGCGCCTAATCAGAGTGATCTGACCGACGACTTCCGGCAAGCACTAGTCCGCGTGAAGGCTGAGACCGACGTTAACCGTGATGTCGACCAGCTTAATTGCAACGAGCAGCGACGTTTGTCCGGCCTCCAGACCTTTCCCCGCCATTTAAATTTTGGCGGTAAGTTCCTCTTTGCCTGATATGTTTCTTTCCATGCTTTTTACTTAAGCTAATTCTTACTCGATGATTCTGGATTTTCATAATAGCGCTTTCCTGCATCGAGCTCCATACCGTCGGCCTCTCCCATTCCTTCTCCCCCAGCTCAACCCGAGGCCGGTCAAGTTCCTCCCGTCCCCATCGTCAATGTTCAGAGCTCCGAGGAGACGGTCGACATGGCCCCAAAGAAGTCTGCCATGGCCAAACTGGCTAAGCGGGGGGCGGTCAGGGCTTCGGGCTCGGCTACGCGGGCTCACCTCCAAACTCCATTGCCCACCGCCCCTACGGTGCCCGTCGGCGACCAGCCGCCCGCCAAGAAGCCCCGAGCGGACACCCAGACTCCCGTCCAACCCGCCATAGTGACGGTCGACGTAGATCCAACAACAGGAGGCTTGATTGAGGGCACGTCTGAGGCCGCTGCTAGGAGCTCGGGCCTCCTCCACTCACGACCGAAGCTACTTCTCGTTCCTGGGCTAGGGTAACCATCTCACGTAAGTTAGCTTCACCCGTTCGTTTAGAATTTTTCTTTTTCTTTCCATTTCTTGCTAACTGACCATGCCGCTCCGCGTTGCAGGCCTGACCCTCTACCCCGCCAGAGGTTCTCCAGTTCCTGCGCTCGCTGGACCCGCCCTACTCGGAGGCCATCCCCGAGTCCTGGCCGGAAGAGCTCCGCCGGACAGTGGTGAATCTACCTCGGTCGTGGACCCTGAATTGCCAGAAGGCCTCCCACACCGTCTCTGTGCCCGATCGCCTGAGGTCCGCCGCCATCCGCACTTCCCGCGACGCCATCGCTCTGGAGAGCATCATGCTCGATTATGAGCGGGATGCATGGACTCTGGCCGCGTACAAGGCTGGCTTCCAGACCAAGAAGGACAAAGCCGCCCGGTTGGAGGAGGAGAACAAGAAGCTTAAGGAAGAGCTGGAGGCTGGCTGCAAAAGTCATGCCGAGCTGGAGGGCGTCTGCGAGATGGAGAGGAAAGTGCGCGCTGATGCCGAGGCCAAGGTGGTCGAGGAGGTTCGCAAGGTGCGCGAGTCCCTTACTGTGGAGGCTGAGGAACGCCTGGCCACTGAACGAGTCCGCCTCGAGGGGGAGCATGAGTCGGCGGGCTCCATGGTCTATATTAATGCTTATGCCGACTCGATCCGCTCCCTGCTGCATCGGAACCCCGAGGCCGACATCACCGGCCCCTTGGAGGACCTAAGGAGTTACGTCGAGTCCAACCCCCCTTCAGCGGACTATGATATAACTCTGAAGGGTTTGTCTGATCGCGGGGTGGACTTGTTGTTTCTCGGCGATCCGGCGGCCTTCATTTATCCTCTGGCGGATGAGGAGCCGGTCGAGGAGCCTTCTGTGGTGGACGGGGCGGCCCCTTGATTAGTCTTTTTTTTTCTTGTTAAGTTTGCTGGCCGCGGGCCTTTGTATTTCCTATCTTTTTCCGTTCAATGAAACAACTCTTTTCTCTTCAGTGTTGTTTTTCTTTGGTTTTTGCTTTCCCGATTTTAATTGAATCGACCAACGAATTAATAATTAATGATTAATGAGTGAAGTGCTTTAGCCGATAGACGGGCAGCAACTTCACGAACACAATAATTGAATTAATAATCAATTTAAGAATTAACCAAATGATTAATGAGTGAAGTGTTTTAGCCGATAGACGGGCAGCGACTTCACGAACACAATAATTGAATTAACAATTGATTTAAGAATTAACCAAATGATTAATGAGTGAAGTGCTTTAGCCGATAGACCGGCAGCGAATTCACGAACACAATGATTGAATTAACAATTGATTTAAGAATTAACCAAATGATTAATGAGTGAAGTGCTTTAGCCGATAGACGGGCAGCGACTTCACGAACATAATGATTGAATTAACAATCAATTTTATTGATTGCAAATTTACGCTTGAGATGCGATTACATTGAGGCCCCCGTCGGGCAAGAGAATGGCGCGGGTTAAACTATCTAGCCGCTACTGGTAGTACTTTTTTAGTAGGGAGGCGTTCCAAGGGTATTGGGCCGGATCACCCTCAAGGCTCTCTAATTCATAGGCCCCGTTGGCCAGGCGCCTGGAGATCTTTAGGGGTCCCTCCCAATTCGGGCCAAATGCCCTCTTGGGCTGCCCGACCGTCTGTCGTAGGATCAGGTCCCGGCTTCGAATTCTCTGATCATGACTTTCGAGTTGAAGTATTTTTCAGCCCGACGTTTGTAAGTTATGTTTCTTTGCTCGGTGGATAACCTCCTTTCTTCTAGCAGGTCCAACTCGTTTAGCATGGCTTCGTCGTTCCCGGTCCCCACGAGTTGTGAGGTGCGGAAGCTCAGAATGACGACCTCCGTCGGGATGACCGCCTCCGTTCCGAAAGCCAGAGCGAAGGGAGTCTCCCCGGTGGCCGTTCGACTAGTCATTCTGTATGACCATAATACTTCGGGCAGTTTGCTCGCCCATGTTCCTTTACTTTCCTCTAACCTTGCCTTCAACGTGTGCTTGATTATTTTGTTCACTGCTTCGACCTGCCCATTCGACTGCGGATGATAGGGCGTCGAGAACAGCCTCTTGATCTTGTGCTTCTGGCAGAATCTCTCCATCTCCAATCCGTCGAATTGCTTCCCGTTGTCCGAGATGATTATCTATGGGAGTCCGAATCGGTAAATTATAATGCGCCAAATGAATCTAATGACATGTTCCTGGTCGATTGTTTTCAGCGACTCCGCCTCCGCCCATTTGGTGAAGTAATCCACGGCGACGATTACGTATTTGACGCTGTCCGGGGCTGTGGGCAAAGGACCAATAAGATCGATCCCCTACTTTGCAAACGACCAAGGGCTTAGGATTAAAGTGAGCTCGGTTGGAGCTTGGTGGATTGTTGGCGAATAAATTTAGCATTTGTGGCATGCCATTGCATAGCTGATCGCATCTTTCTTCAAGGTGGGCCAGAAATACCCCTGGCGGATAACTTTCTGGGCGAGTACCTGGCCGCCGGCGTGGTTCCCACAGCGCCCGTGGATCTCTACCAGGATCTTCTTTCCTTGCTCCGGAGTTATGCATCTTAGGAGAGGTAGGGCGAAACCCCGTTTGTATAAAAGGTCTCCTACGATCGTGGCTGTCTAAAGTTGTAACTATCTTGTCGCTACCCAGTCGTCTGGGAGCTTCCCATTGTGAAGGTAATTCAGAATGGTGGTCATCCAGCTATCCTCCTCCTGCCCCAGATTGGCCACCCGCTGGTTCGAACTCGAGGGAGCGGACAGGTAAGTGACTGTGATTTGGGACATGTCGGCTGCCCCCTTCGATGTTGCGAGGCGGGCAAGGGCGTCTGCTTGAGTGTTGTCGAGTCGGGGCACCACCTCTATGTGGATTTGGTCGAATTTCTCGAGGAGGTTCTTGGCTAATCCTTGATAAGCCAACATTCTATCGCTGCGTACCTCGTACTCCCCCGAAATCTGGCATGTCACAAGCTGCGAGTCGTTGTAGACTTGTAGCCTTTTTACTCCCATGTCCATGGCCATTTCCAGGCCGTTGATTAGTGCTTCGTATTTAGCCTCGTTATTAGCTGCGTGGAAACCGAACCTAATGGCCGTCATAAATGATTGGCCAGACGGGCTGAGCAGGATATTTCCCGCACCTGCCCGCAAGGTCGTAGAGGATCCGTCGACGTACATCTTCAATGGTGGTTGCTCGATCTTGGACATCGCCTCCGGGTAGGTGAGCTCGACAATGAAGTCGGCCATGACCTGGCCTTTGATGGACGTTTAGGGGGCGTATGTGACTCCGAACTGCCAGATCTCCACTGCCCACTTGAGGCATCTGCCCGTCGTGTCTGGTCGATGCAACACTTGTCGGAGTGGCATTGTGGTCAGCACTTCTACTTGGTGGTCGAAGAAGTATGGGCGCAATTTACGCACGCTCATCACTAGTGCGTAAGCCAATTTTTCTAAAGGCGGGTACCGTAGCTCGGCGGCATAGAGTGTCTGGCTGACATAGTAGGTCGGCAGATGTGTCTGTCCCTCAGCCCGCACTAGCACGGTGCTGAGAGCTGATTCCGAAGCCACCAAGTACAAATATAGCTTCTCGCCCGGGACGGGCTTGGCTAATATCTGGGCGTTTGAGAGATATGCCTTCAAATTATCAAACGCGAGCTGGCTCTGGGGTGTCCAGTTTAGTTTCCCCTTCCGCATGCTGTCGAACAGAGGTTTGCACCGGTCCCCCATACGGGAGATGAAACGGCTGAGGGCGGCCAGGCTGCCCGTCACTTGCCGTGCGGGGAGTGCTCATGTCGAGGATTTCCTGAACTTTGGTTGGGTTTGCCTCGATTTCTCGCTGACTGACCATGTGCCCCAAGAACTTGCCCGACTCGACACCGAAACTGCATTTTTTAGGGTTGAGCCTCATCCGATACTTTCTTAGGATTTCGAACGTCTCGGCTTGGTGATTGAGGTGGTCTTCCTTTTTCTCGCTCTTGACGATGATGTCGTCGATATACACCTCCACTGTCACTCCGATTTGTTCGTGAAATATGTGGTTGACGAGCCTTTGATAGGTTGCTCCCGTGTTCATTAGTCCGAACGACATTCGCTTCCAGAAGTACATGTTCTTCTCGGTGAGGAAGGTAGTGTTTTTCTGGTCGTCGGCGGCCATCGGGATCTAGTGATAGCCGGAAAATGCGTCCATGAAAGTGAGCATCTCGTGCCCGGCCGTACTATCCACCAGATGGTCGATGTGCGGCATTGGGAAGTGATCCTTGAGGCATGCCTTGTTCAGGTCTGTGAAATCAATGCATAGCCGCCAGGTGTTGTTGCTCTTCTTGACGAGGACAGCGTTGGATACCCATTGGGGTTTGTCGTCGGGGTCGACCATCCCGATAAGCTTGTTGTCAAGTAGTTTCTTGACCTCAGTGGCTATGACCGCGTACTTGTCTGGGCTGAACTTCCTTCTCTTCTGTGAGACCGGCCTATGGACTGGGTCGATGTGCAACTGGTGGGAACATACTGCTGGATCGATCCCGACCATGTCTTCGTGGGACCATGCGAACACGTCTAAGTTTTCTTCCAAAAATGCGGTCATAGCAGCTCGCATTTCGTCGGACATCGTCGAGCCGAGCTGGACGCTCACTTCTGGTCGATTTTTCATCGTGACTGAAATTAGCTTCTCGATGGGACTGGCACCTCGCTCCTCGTAGCGAGGATCATCTATTTATCCTGCCAGTGTATTATCGATTTCCATGGGCTCGAAGTCGATCCTTGGTTCCAGCTCGATTTGAGTATCCACAAAAGTTTGAGAATCTTCTTCCATGGGGTGGGCAGTGGGTGGGTTTTCTTCGTCTACGTCCATGTCCCCCTGCCCGATAGTACAAATGAAATCTAGTTTTGTGGAATTTAAAGCAAGATCGATATACGCCAAACATCCGTGTGCCATCTTTTGATTACCCTTAAGAGTTCCCACCTTCCTTGAGGGGGTTGGTAACTTGATACAATAATAGAAAGCTTAGGCGGCGACTTCGAACTCGTGCTCGAACGGCCTGCTGAGAAACACGTTATTGGTTTACGGCTGGTCGATTATTATAAAATCGAGCTATTTCGAAGCCTTAACCTCAGCATCTATGCTAGAAACTAACTCTACAGCTAGCTAACTATTCCATACAGCTTCACGGTGGCGTCCCCGAAGCCTTTGATGACCTGGTCGCACGACTCCACGTATTTCTCGAAGGAGCTGTCCAGCTGGTCGAAGGCGGCTTTGAAGATGATGTTGCAGTATGCCCCATTGTCGACCAGCATGTGGTGGACGGTGATGCCCATGATGTTGACAGACACGACCAGGGCATCGTGGTTTGGGTAGATGACCCCCGTGCGGTCCTCCTCTCTGAAAGCGAGGAGATCGGACTCCTTGGCCGTCATGTTGATCGGCATCGTGATCTGGTGGACATTGTCCATGGCTCGCAGCTCGCTCTGCTGTCGGCGGTTAGTGAGTGGGGTGGTGGGTACAAATCCTCCCACCGGTGAGAGCATTTTTACGGTGCGACGAGCCTGATACTCCGGCATTGGGGGGCAGATGAGGGCTGCCTCCTGGTTCGGCTCCACGGGGTGGGCAGCGGCTTGCATCTCCAGCCTGGCCGCCGGTCTCTTCACGAACTCTTCCAGCTTTCCCTCCTCGAAGAGTCGCCAGAGCTGCTTCAAGAGGTCGCGGCACTCGCTCGTGTTGTGCCCGACGGTCTGGTGGTAGTGGCAGTACTTGTTGGGGTTGAGTTGTACCCCTGGCTTGTGAACCCATGGCTGTGCCTTGGGTACCATATTTTTATCCCGGATTTGCACGTAGACGTATTCTGGGATGGCCAAAAATTTTATGCCAACTTCACTTCGACGGAGTCGAAGGGTTTGAACGGCTGGGGAGCACGATAGGAAAAGATCCTTCGGCTCGGCGTGGTACCCGTCTGAGCGCGGGGCTTCTCTTTTTCTGCCGGGGCGCTCTCTCCCAGCCGCTGCGCCAGGATGTCAGCGTTGTATATGATTTTTTCAGCCCGCTGCCGGAACTTCGCATAGGATTTGGGATAGTCCTTGTTCATGGACTTCCACAGCTTTGTCTTTAGGCAGAGACCGCCTATAATGCCGATGAGCTTGACCTCGTCCCCGACCGGCTCGCCTTCTATGATAATTCAGTCCACCCGGTCGATGTATGCCCGGTCCGATTCATCTTTGCCCTGAGCCAGGTTGGCCATTCGGTTGGCACCGGTAAAATGTGGCGCCATCGAGGAGAAGTGCTCCAAGAACAACTCCCCCAGTTGGTGGAATGAAACCACCTTCCCCGCAGGTAGCGAGGGGTACCAATGGTAGCTCGATCACCGAGGGTCAATAAAAACATCCGGCACTGGGTGGCATCCGTGGCCCCATGGAGATCATGTAAGTAGAATACTTACTTAAGTGTGTGACGGGGTCCGTCTCCCCGTCATATTGGCCCCCAGCAGCCACGTTGATCTTCGGCTGGGCGGGAGCTCGCACTAGGATATCTGCGAGAGGCGAGTTGGGCATATGGGCGAAGTGATATTGCCCGTCCCGCTTCTCGAGTTTGGCCTTCAGATCTGACACTTTCTTCAAGATCTGGGCCATGGCGTCGTCAGCCACGGGGGGAGATCGGGGATGCAGGTTGTCTCCCAAACGATCACGGACTGACGGCCTCGGGGCCGCGTCGTTGTGATGTCGGGAAGAGCGCCCCCTTTCTCGTTCCCGCGACTTGGAACTTGCGTTCGATTCGCAGGGTCGGGTAGCTCCTCGAGCTTGGGACCCTAGACGTGAGAAGACTGAACCCGCCGCGGGCACCTTTTCAGGTTCTGTGGTCGGGCCACGTAAATGGTGGCCCTCTCGGCCGCCCCTCATTCTGGCCGTGGGGGTGCTGGTGGCCCTGGTATGGGCTGGCTCCTTTCCGGTCCGATAGGTGCGGATAAGAGCAGCATCGATCTCGGCTTGGCGACGTTCGATCATCGCTTTCGCTGCCTGGAGATCTTCCGGAGTCCTTATGGCGGATAAGAACTCGAACGGCCCCTGGAGTGTGGCTGCCATGGCAGGAGCCGGAGTAGCGGCCTCACCAACGTCTTCAACCTGTTCAATATGCTGCTGGGTGCGGATAGCCTTTGAAGTGGCCATTTTGATGTGGGTAAGTGGGATTTCTTGAGAAGAAACGGATATGGTTCAGTTTAGGTAACTAGATGAACGAAACCGAGTGAACTTCGCTATTAGTCACCCTCCTTCTAGCGCCAAAATATTGACAGCGATTTCGTGAGGATCTCACCGTCGGTTTCCTAGCGGGTAGGACTTACATATTTATGAAAACTGAAAGTAATAAATGCAAGAGTGAATAAGCTCTCAAGAGTAGATTTTGCAATAAAAGAGTTGTATGTTACATTTGAGCATTTAAAGCCCTATTTATAGTGTACATGGTGGGTTTCCCCACCTTGGGTTGGTATGCCTGTGGGCCCCCCCCCCCCTCCCCCCTATTCCTAGCTGGGAGGTCATGAGTGGCTACAGCCTCCCTCTACAGACTAATGGGGAGGCGTCACCTGGCACTGCTGCCTTTTACTGATGGGACCTGACCCAACTACCTACTCTGACACTGTTAAATCCTCTGAATTGATGGCACTGGACGTACTCTCACAGCTGGCGATGCCTGGGATCGGGCAGGCGGGTACACGGGTAATCGGGTACCGAGTAGGTAGCAAGTACCCTGTGGATCCTTTTCTCTGGGAAGCGGGTAGAGATTGCCCCCAGAGATCGCCGCTGGCCGGCCTCTAATCCTCGGAATAAGTCTTCTTCGCGACAGCTCCTGGAGGTCTCCGTCGGGTAGGCAGGACACCCTACCCGTCTGCTCGGCGTGGCTCGGCGACGAGATTCTCTCGTCTGTGCGCCACTTTGGTTTGATGGGTTAACCCCGATACCCGAATGGTCGGGTAACAGTATCGGGCATAACAAACCTATTATGCAATTTTTTGTTGATGATATTTTAACCGACTTTTTGAAAATAATAACCACTATTCAACTATTGATTATACGCCAGATTTTTTCTTATACTAAATGAGCACAAATTGGCCTAGATGCTACATTTTTATTCAAAAATGGTCGTCATTAATTCTTTGGAGGGACACGCCATCAATTTATTGCACCCTATGTCACTAATATATAGTCCCAATCTTGTAAATTTGCCAAAAACCAATATACAAAAGCATCAACAATTTTAATTGACTTAATATATGCAAACCATAGTTTAATTGACCAAAATATACAATTTTTCAATGACTAAACCTGATAAGGGCATACGTACAAAAACAAAAAAGGGGCCTAACAAGTGTCACTAATTCAGACATCTATACAGCCAACTGAAAAAAAATATATGCCCATCAATCCAGGACATTCCCACAAATATCACCCCAATCCAAAAAAGTGTGTCCATCAATCCAAAGACAATCACACAAATTCCTAACCATGCTTCTATCCACCTACTTAGATTAAATTCAAATTAACACATTTTCTGGGTCAAGGAACCACTTAACCATCTTGCCCCGATAATTACTTGACGACGTGGTAGTAAAATCACCCTTCTTCGTACTCTTCCTCTGAATAAAACTTTCCATTAGACTGCAAACTACAACTCCGCAATCTACCGAACCAAAAACCTGTTGAACACATTCATCAGCATGTGGCAAGTTAAGTTGCTTCATCAGGTAAGGGTGATCCCCTCTACTTTTCTTATACGCATCACAGACTTTTTTGTGAACATATCAGACCTGATCCACCAAAAAACCAATTGGCACACTCTTATTAGAATATTCTTTTGTTAATAATACTTTCCATTAAAACTTTTTATGTACTAACCACAGCATAAGAAGAAGTTAAGTGGTGGTCTGTAGTTAGTCCCGTCCTTGTCTTAACTGAATTATAGAATTTCCATTCTGCCTTATTTAGATTAAACTTCAGCAGTGTCCAATGGAAGCCCACTCCCCTACTCGTAATATATGTGTCACTAGCAATCATAGGGAACGGAAAAATCTCTTTATCAAGGAATTCTTCTATATGATCATCAACTAGAGATTTTAGTGTTCTTGAGTTCCTTTTGTGACCCCTTTGATCAGATCCTTCATTCCGCCACCAGACCAAAAATAAAAAAAATCCATCAATTATATACTTAAAAAAATAAAATACACTACAATTTAGAACAACACAGACATAATGCAATTACTAAAGGACCCAAACACCTTACCCACCACTGAGATGTGAAAACAGCTGTTGATTCTGCCTTTGGGTTATTTTGCCGTACTTATGCAGCAACAATCCCCCCCCCCCCACGCATCTATGACCTGCAACATACATTATGGAATAAAAATACTAGTGATTTATTATGTAATCTTCATATAAGTATAAAATTCCAGATTAAGACTTGATATGGGTGTATACCGATCCCCTGTAGCTTTTATCGTGCAGAATGTTGACTATATCTCCCACAGTCACTTGAGCAAGCGGTTGCAATCCAACCCAAATTGCATAACTTAATAAATATCGAAAAAAAATTAATTAAATTCGGCGAGAACTTTACAAAATTTTCCAAAATTATGTCAGGTAGTAAATTTAGGAAATTGACACACACCTCAATCCTTCTGTCTACATATGGTACTCGATCTCGTTGCGGTGCACCATGTCTAATTTTTTTACAGCCATGCACTTCTTGTCCCATTTGAAGTGTTTAAAATCTATATGACCTTCGTTATTTTCATCCACTTGATCATTCTCCACCAGATCCACCAATTGTACTGTGTTCATCTGAGGCGTTGTTTCAACAGGTTTCCTGTCCTCCTTCAGTGTTCTCTCCTTCACCCGCAAGCACATTGAACTATGGGTTGGATAACGGCCCACCCTAAATGCCCATGTTGTTGGTGTCCTTTCCTGTTCCACATATTCAACAATTTCCAAATTGCTGCTCTCACACTTTTTATTCTGGTTTTTTGGACAGTCCCCCTCACTACCTTTTTCTTTAAGCTCGAAACTCCTCTCGATCGCGTCAATCTCGGCCAAAGAATCTGGATTCTGGAAAATCTGCGTTGCACTAGGCACACCATCAACAACAGGAGCCACGCAATCAGTAATGTGCTTCTCTTTCCCACTTCAATCAACATTTGTTACTGCCTCTGTGTTATTGTATATGGGTGTGTCATTTGTAGCCTCACTCACATTCAAACTACCAATTCTCAAATCTTCATCCACAACCTGAACAGGTCCAATGTCACTGAATGCAGTCATATGCTCTACATCCCCATTCTCTACATTTTAGTGGTCTATCAACCCAGTTACTCGCGTTTCTTTATCCTCATCATATCTGCCACCATGATCATCCGCCACAATCCCATTGTATGTTTGTGGAGCAGGATTAGTTCTTGTAGCCATATCAAGCCTTTTATTCAGTTCGTTATTTTCAGCACGCAACACCCTAACAAAATCATCTCTTTTTTGCAGTTCCTCGGTAAACCAAACATTCTTATCATCAATTTCTTTACGCATCTTTCCTACCTCTACATCCAACTTTTTGGATAGCTCCTCATTATCAGAACGTAACAAACTTATGCAATCATCCTTTTTCCTAAGCTCCTCATTAAAAAAATTCTGCTTAAGTTCCATTTCATTCCGCAAATTCTCAACCTCCACCAATAATCTAGATATCTCTTCTTCTTTTTCTTCATTACATGCTTTGTCCAAATCACTCAGAACATTTTGGATCTTAGCATCTGCCACATCCTGGGGTGTGGAGTATTGAGTCAGGTCAACACTCCGAGATGGTTCACCTATATCATTCGAAAAATTACCAACATTACAATAATTCACTTGAGTTTCTTCCTCATCATGATTAACTGAATCATCCTTTTCCCCAGGCTCTATATCTTCCATGCAAACTCCAATAGTGGTCGGACTTGGTCCATCATCTTCATCACTTGAAGTCCTGTACGTATTTTCTGATGGCAAATTGTTCGTTAAATGCTCGTCTCACAATTTCGTAACATTCATCAGCTTCACTCGTTTAGCAGAAGTTGGACGCAGAATCATATTCTCAACCTGTCCCAAATTTAATATATCATTTTTTAACAATTTTTCTATAAAAAAATTGCCTCAATATTAAATATGAAAGTGTTTTTTCATATTTATTTACCTTATCTATCTTCGACAGCCTCAACTTTTCGATTGTGTTGTGCGCAGCTACTGTATCCCAATTTAGAAACCTTGGAAACCTCACTACCTTGTTTATTGGCACCAAATTTGTGTGCTCACAGAACCAATACATACATGCAAAAGTTGTAAAAATATTACAGAATTAATTAATTAATTAAATTGGAATACATTTAGAATGAAAATAATGAATTTTAAATTACATACCAGTAGAATCAAAGCACAACCACCTGCATTAATCTTGGTGCTGCCCCTGATCTGGGTCTTAAAGAAATTGACAATATAGCTACTCCAGTCGTACCGCCAGATTTCCTTAAATTTTTCCAGGTACACAGGCATGTGAGACTGAATAGCACCACTCTTGTTTGGACAAAGGAACACGGCCATCATATAGCAGTGAACCAACCGTGCAACATCATTGTAACTCTCTTCATCAGTCCTCTTCATTACTGTCCTCAGTTTCGTATATATTAAGCTTTTGTACATTACTAAATTGTTATTTTTCTTCTTTAGCTCTTCTGCAAAAAACCTGGTTATCCACTCAGGGGTTGGGCATTCACCACCAGACAGACTTATATCATCTGAACCACAGCTAATTCCAAATATCAGGTGCACATCTGTACTTGTAAGAGGCACCCTCCTCCCACCCAAAATGAAACAATCAGAATCAAAGTCAAAAGCACGGAGTATCTTACGAATGTCAGCCTCGTATTTTTTGCATCTGCTCAGCATAAGTACATGATTCCTTGTATAAACTGCTTCGAAGAGGTACCAGAAAGGGGTCAGTTTAATCTTCTCAATCTGACGCTCATCAAACTCCAGTGTATTTAGCTCTTTGATCATCGTGCGTAAATTTGATCTATAATTTATTTCTTTCTTAGGAACAGACTCACCCTCTGTAATAAATATATTCATTATAATAAACATATAAGCCTTTCAGCAAAATTCTAATAAAACCAATAGACAAGTTGCATATCAGACAACAAAAAATTACATATGTGGTTGAATATCAACGAAGAATAATTGCATATTACTATTCACAAACTGAATAGCAGTAATTTTTTTCTTCATATTCAGTTATTACCAGCTTACCAAATGCGTTTAGTGGCCTGGCCAGATATTCCCTCTGTTTCCTTTTCCCTTTTTCTACTTCATCCTTGTCAAACTTCACATCTACACATTTGACCTTCCCTTTCTTAAGTTCTGCCCAAATTTTAAATTCAAATTAAAACAATTCTCTTTCCTATCACACTATCATAAATATTTAAACACCATTTAATACCTTCAGGAGTGCAATCAAAATCTTCACTTTATGCACACTAGCCGGCCTCCTTTTATTTCCCCTAACTAAATAAACTAACAAACTCAATCCCATCAAATGGATAAGCTATTTAAACTACAACAGATAGTATCAAAGCCTTAACTATGTTCTTTTATCATACCTTTCTGATGGAAGCCCTCATCTGAATCATCTTCTGATGATTCTACATAAACTACTCGCCTACTGCGCGTCTGTCTATCACTATGTATGTTACTTTCACCACGCCGTCTCCTCTTCAGCGCTGGGCTCGAAGCTTCCGTTGTAAATGCCCAAAACAGAAATTTCATATAGACAGTTAAATTACTATAAACACACATTTAAAACTTAATATACCAGACTCAACGACCTTCTTTCTTGAATGACCTCTTCTACGACCACATTCGCTGCCCGTTTCTAGTCCAAGCAAATGAATACATTTTATTTTGTATAAACTACATAGGAAAATTAAATTGGCAATTGAACAAATATACTTACTCCAGGCAATACCTGTTTCAGAAGATGTGTCCAGGTCCAACTTTCTCCTCCTACTTCTTAACCTTTTTTAACATAATTTTCCATCATCTTCGCCAAAAAAGGGTACATAATGTTTACACTATGATAATAACATTACATCATTGATAAAATCTTAACAGAAATTACCTATACCAACAATTTTTTTCTTTCCACTTCTTCTTCTAATAACAACCGGTCTATCAGACTCTACACACAGCAAAAAATTAATATGTAACTTAATACCAGCATTCACACACAAAATAAACTGTCAAAAACATATTTCTTTTAAGAATATAAAATACCCTCTTCAGATGTGTACACTAGTTCATGCTTTTTAGTTTTTCACTTCAATTCATCATGTTTATGTTCGTTACTTCGTTAATAGCTTTTGTTATTGTTATAACCATGTCCGGCTAAAACCCTTGTATGCTTGGGGTAGGATGAACTCGTAGAAATAGGATGTGGGTACGCAATTAGGGTAAT
Source organism: Ballota nigra (assembly GCA_947034835.1). Taxonomy (NCBI): domain Eukaryota; kingdom Viridiplantae; phylum Streptophyta; class Magnoliopsida; order Lamiales; family Lamiaceae; genus Ballota; species Ballota nigra. The sequence continues at coordinate 66,736,956 of OX344729.1, read as the reverse complement.
TCGTGACGTTAGGTTTTAATTCTCTTAATTAATGAATTCTTAAAATTAATCTTAACTTTACTTTTGAATTTTGTTCGAAAAGTGTTAGAGAGAGGACGACCTTATCACTCTTTAACAACTAGTAGTCTTAACGAGAAGGTTTAGAAGGGGTTAATTAATCTACCGGTTTAGTGAGGGAGGACGACTGCATCACCTTAGTTAAATTAGAGTCTCATTAATTAAGCACAATCTATTAACATGTTAGTGGATTAGTGAAGTCGAGTGTTAGGATAAACTAGTAGGGTTTAAAATCTTGAGCTTTCATCTTGCATTCTTTTACTTAGGTTATTTCTTGCGCATCACGGTTATTTTGATTATGTACTTGCTCTGTTAGTATACGTAGGGATTCCTATCCTGAGCATCACCACATCTTATTTTAAAACACATCTTAAATTCTTAGTTTAATTTTCTGTTTGCACTCGTAGGATAGTTTAGTTTATTTTAATTAATTTAAAAAAAATAAAAAACATACACTCATATTAACTACGACGCGTAGATCTTCAGGGATCTGTTCGCATACACAATTTCCCTTGGGTTCGATATACTTGGTCATTATACTTGCTCATACTACAGTGAACTCGTACGCTTGCGAGGAATCGACTAGTAGAAAGCTAGTATATTCGCTTCAAGTCAATGGCGCCGTTGCCGGGGATGGCGTTGTATGTCTTTTGAATAGGACTTGTAGATAACTTAGTAGTTAGTAGTGAGTGTTTTATTCTCTGTTTTATTTTAATTTTTATTCAATCGGCAGTTGCATTTTGATCCTTCTGTTAGTGTGTCAGGTATATGAAAACACGCTCACAAGGTAATACGAGCGAAAAGAGAATACCGTTGGACCCTGAGACGATAGCTAGAAGGAACCGAGCTTTCTTGAGGAGAATGAACACTGCCGGAGGAGGGAAAGAACCAATGGACCTCAGTAATGAGTTAGATGATGCAGCTAATGAGTTTAATCAGACAATAGATCGGGTTGACGGCATTGGAGGAAGTGGGAGTCAGAACCAAGATCTGCCAGGGGAAAGCCAAAGCCAAAACCCGGGTACTCAGAATCAAAATAACCCAGCTCATAACATTGTCCAACATCCTCAGAACAACCCTGCTTACCCACATCCTAACTTACTACAAAACAACTTACCTTATCCACCTTACCCATACCCACCTTATCCGTATCCACCATACCCATATCCTCCACCTCCAGTTTACAACCAACCACCAGCTTATCAACCACCACCACCCCAACAAGTACCTGTACCAGCTGCTAATCCTCAGCACATTCATCAGAACGCAGATCAGAATATGGCTATACGAGGAAGGTTTGCAGCGCAGCCACAACGGTACTATGATGGAGTGGCATTGCCTCTTGTTCAGGCAAATAACTTCTCGATTTCCCCGAGAATTTTAAAGTTGCTTACAGAGAACCAGTTCAAAGGGGTGATCGAGAAGGAGAATCCTCATACTCATCTAAGGAGTTTTCTAATGACAGCCTCCACTTTCAATTACAATGGCATGTCTGAAGATGCCAAGAGGCTTAGGTTGTTCCCATTCTCATTGACGGGAATAGCTAAAGAGTGGTACGATAATACGCTTCCACATGGAGGTATTACCACTTGGGCAGAGCTCGAGCGTCTGTTCCTCGAGTGATTCTACCCTCCATCCAGAACGATCAAAGCAAGGATTGAGATCTCTTCCTTCCGCCAGAAGCAAGGAGAGGACCTACGTCAAGCGTGGGAGAGATACTCAAACATGTTGATAGAGTGCCCGCAGCACGGGTACAATGAGGGAGATGTCATGGCATTTTTCTATAGTGGTGCCAACAAGGCTGGGCAAGACCATCTAGACACATGTGCTAGTGGATCATTCCTGAATCAAGGAATAGTGAGGTGTAGAAAGATCATGGACAGCATTGTCACGAATGCCGGTGCTTGGAATGTGGACGCAAATTTCCAGAGAGTTCATCAGGTTGAGGAAGATGAAGGAACGAGAAGACTGTTGATGGCCATGATAGAAAAGATTAACAACCTTGAATTGGGGAAGAATATGGTTAGAGGGAATGCAGCAGAGAATGAGCAAGAGGACAAGCCCACAATTCAGCAAGAAGTAGTAAATTATATGGGAGGTCCTTATTACAATCAGAATGGGTATCCACAAGGTGGAAATTTTCAAGGAAGACCTTCTTATAGCCAACCATTTGTACCTCCAGGTCCACAGCCGCCTCAAAATCAATGGAGGAACACACAAGGGTACCAAGGAGGCCATCAGCTCCCTTAGAACCAATGGAGGAAGAACGAGAATTTTTCATATGCTAACCCAAAGGCGGGTATTACAATTCCTCCAGGTGTTGATCCAGGTTCTAAACCTCCTGGTGGAGAAGGCGGTGCCTCAACTGAGGAGATGTTGAGAGCTATCCTTCAGAAAGTGGAGGAAGGAAGCAAGAGATTATCATCTTTGGAGTACGATATGAAAGATCTGCATAAGAAAGTTGATCAGCGTGATCAAGACCTCCAGAAGAGAGATGTAGAGCTGAACCGAATTCAGCAAGAGAACAACCGAAGGTTCACTTTTATAGAGTTCCAGATGAGCCAGATTGCAAAGTCATTGAATAGAGAGCCTGACAAATACCCTTCAATGCCTGAGGGTAATCCTAAAGAGCATTGTAAGGCTATCCAGCTTAGAAGTGAGACCAATTATGAAGGTCCCCAGATGCCTGTTGATTCTGAGATGCCCCAAGGAGATGTTGAGATAGAGGGGAAAGAACATAAAAAAGATAGAGATGAGAGTGGGAAGGTAGCAGTTGAGAAGAAGGTTGAGGGTGAGAGCATTCAAGCAAGCAAAGAGCTTGAAGAGGAAGTCATTAAGAAGGGTGAGAGAGTTCCTAAGGAGAAGAAGGCAAAGGAAGCAAGGGAGAAAGTGAAAGAGGCCGAGAGAGATGAATGGGGGGTACCCAAATCTGTGATACCCGTCCCATATCCACAACGCTTCATGAAAAAGAAGCTTGATGAAAAGTTTGCTAAATTCCTTGATGTTTTTAAAAAGCTGCATATTAACATTCCTTTTTATGATGCTTTGGAACAGATGCCCAACTATGCAAAGTTTCTGAAGGACTTGAGAACGAAAAGACGGCGAGTGGATGAGCCGAAGTTGGTGCAGTTGAACCATGGGGTGAGTGCATTAGTGCACAAGGCGCTTCCTCCAAAGCTGAAGGATCCCGAGAGCTTTACCATCTTATGTGACATTGGAAACGGGATCAAGAAAGAAGCACTATGTGATTTAGGGGCGAGCATCAATCTTATGCCCTTGTCGCTTTTCAAGAAGTTGGAAGGTGGTGAACTTCAGCCGACAATGACGACGCTTCAACTAGCTGACCGGTCTATTACTCGACCTCAAAGTGTGTTTGAAGACGTCCTCGTGAGAGTTGGAGATCACATTTTTACAGCCGACTTCGTAGTGCTCGAAATGGAGGAAGATGGGCGCGTGCCCCTGATCTTGGGAAGACCGTTCTTAGCGACGGTGGGGATGGTGCTAGATGTGGCAAATGGGAAGATCACGTTGAAAGTTGACGATCAAGAGATAAAGATTTCCCTATACGAAGCCATGAAACACACGAAGGAGGATGAGAGCTATTATTGCATGGATGCAATTGATCCTCGTGTTGAAGACGCACCTCCTATCTCTAATCTTTCTCATATTCATGATTTCGTTAGTCCTTCACTTGATAATTTAACCCATGAGTGTTATGATCTTGATTATGTTGATAGGGATAAAGGGAAGAAGTTGAAGGATGAAGAGGTGAAAAAGGAAGACGTGGTCCAGTTGGAGGGAAAAGGAGGAGGTAAGAAAAGAAAGTCCAAGCACAAGAAATTGCTTAGTAAGACTCCTCCAGATAAAGGTGAGAAGGAGTTGAGACCCATAACACTTGGGGATGAGAAGGAAGCAAAGGAGCTCATGATGGAGGGGCATTAAGGAAAGGAATTCAACCACCACTCTTATGAGTGTAAGGGAGGTAATTTTGAGTATCATGTCCCATAAGCTCCTTTGAGCTTGGTCCGGCATGAGGACCTTAAAAATAGCGCTGAATGGGAGGCACCCCATTTCTATTTGCTTTTGGGTGTTTTTAGTTATTTGAGATTTATATTATTAGGGTGTTGTTGAATCGTAAGTTTTAACCTCGTACTTGAGAGTTTTATTTTGTAGGCTTGTCTCGAGAGAATAGAAGAATCATGGAGTTATTCAAAAGGGAGGAACTCAAGCAAGGGAGTGTGTTACGTTGTTGAGAAACATGAATTATTTGGATGAGGTAACCCACAACCCCAAACTTAGACCTCTTTGCAAGGTCGAAGTTTGGGGGGGTGGAGTTTTGTTTATGTTTCTTGTTACATTGCACTGGAGCACCCCTTATCTTTAAATGTGTTTGGTTATTTGAGTCTTGAGATGCTCCTTGAGCTGATAGTGTTTTGATTTGCTACTACATATTTCATGCCTATCAATCATCTTATGCTTGTTGATTGCTATCTTTGAGTATGACTTGATGAGTAGGGTGAATTGTGAGGTTGAGTTAGGAATTCTTTTGTGTGAGTGTTTGAGTTAGAGTGGATTTGAGAGAGAACTAGTATGCTTACAAGTTTTCTTTTTGAATACTTATGTGATGAGAGTGAGAATTCACTAGGACTAGCATGGATGTGAAAGCTGTGAGATTTGAGCCTGATGAGATTTTGATGCATAAAATAATCTCTTCGTTTGTGAGAGGATCGTCACCTTAGAGGATACTAGAACTTGTGTGTGCTCTTGCTTCTTGATTGTGTCTAGTTTGATATGCCGAATGTGATCTTAGGCCATCTTTGTTTTGAATGAGTAACTTAGCCAAATTTTCCCTACCAATGACATTGAATCCCTTGTTAGCCCGTTTGAGCCTTAACCTATTTTATTTGCTAGCACATTTTGAACACTATTCCAGTTCTTAAGCCTTTTGTCCCCATTTGAGTGGAGAATAGGAAAAGTGTGAATGTGAAGGGACTGAATTGAGTTGAAAAAGGGAAATGTTTTTTGTTGAGTAAATATGAGAAGAAGGTGTGATGAAGTTTTGAGTTGTGGGAAAAAGAAAAAAATTGAGAATGAGCAAAAGAAAAAAAAAGAGCTCATGTGTTTGTGAAAAAAAAACAAGTGAAGTGATTGAGAAAAGTGAAAAAAAATGAGAAAGAAAAAAAATTGAAATGTTGAGAGAATTGGAATTGAAAGTGTGTTGATTGAATATGTCTGAAGTAGTCTGTTCCTAATCTCGAAGTACCGAAGTTTGATTTTCTATTCTCCATTCACTTGAGTCACTTACCCATATTGTTATCCCACCTGTCCAAAGAGCCTACATTACAACCTTGAGAAAAGTCCTTTTTTATTCGACATTGATTTCTAGAGTATGGTCGGAGTTAAGAGTGCTTACAAGCCTATGGCTGCCAATATGTGTGATTGATTGTTTGAGTGAGTCCCTTTATCATTGATATACACTTGTGAGGGAGCGAGACACATCGTAGAGTGCACATCCATGTTTGATTTTGGTGATTTTTGCTACTGTTGCATGAGTACGATGAGGGAAAGTGAGTGAGTATACGTGTGATTGATCTTTAAATCTCGAGTTCATTTGCTTGCATGATTTGATTCTTTGACTCATTCCTAACAATTTCACTTGACTTATTATTTCGTTGCTTGAGGACAAGCAACATGGTAAGTTTGGGGGGGTTGATTAGGCGTGAAATTGTCATGGTTCGTCACTCGAAATGCCCTAGTTTTGGGTGATTATGTTGAGTATTTAGAGTCATTTGAGTATCATTTTCATAAACTAATGAATTTGTCTCTTTGATGCTTATAGATGGATAGAGGGCGAAAAGAGGAGTTCGTAGGACTTTGAATAGGCCGAAACGGACTCCCGGTTGAGGAGATATGAAGATTTTACGAACAAGTGTACTGCTGCTGAAAAGTGTTCGAGCGAGAGCACTCGAGCGCCTCCGCTCGACCACCTGTTCCGCTAGACCAACACGCTCGAGCGCCTCCGCTCGAGCTCGTCAGCTCGAGCGCCCCAAACTTGCAGAGAATTTTCTTCGCTCGAGCACCACTGTTCGAGCGCCTCCGCTCGAGCGGGTCAGCTCGAGCGCCTCCGAGAGCAAGTTTCCAAGATTCGTTTTTCCGGCCCACGAGTTCCCGTTTCAGCCCGATCCTTATATATACTTTTCCGAACACGTTTTGGAGGATCCATCCACGAATTATCACATTCCAAATTACTTTTAGACTTAGTTTTTAGATAGAGAAAGAGGAGAAGAGACGAGCAAGCTTTACTTTACGTTTAATCGAGGTTTTAGTACAAATTCTTAGTTTCTTTTCGTTTCTTAGTTTCTTTTCATTAGTTTGATTACGTTAAACACTTTAGACTTCGTTTTATTAATCTAATTTCAGTTCTTAGAATTATTTTCTTTCAAAACCCTAGTTCATGCTTTTTAGTTTTTCACTTCAATTCATCATGTTTATGTTCGTTACTTCGTCAATCGCTTTTGTTATCGTTATAACCATGTCCGGCTAAAACCCTTGTATGCTTGGGGTAGGATGAACTCGTAGAAGTAGGATATGGGTACGCAATTAGGGTAATTCGTGACGTTGGGTTTTAATTCTCTTAATTAATGAATTCTTAAAATTAATCTTAACTTTACTTTTGAATTTCGTTCAAAAAGTGTTAGAGAGAGGACGACTTTATCACTCTTTAACAACTAGTAGTCTTAACGAGAAGGTTTAGAATGGGTTAATTAATCTACCGGTTTAGCGAGGGAGGACGGCCGCATCACCTTAGTTAAATTAGGGTCTCGTTAATTAAGCACAATCTATTAACTTGTTAGTGGATTAGTGAAGTCGAGTGTTAGGATAAACTATTAGGGTTTAAAATCTTGAGCTTTCATCTTGCATTCTTTTACTTAGGTTATTTCTTGCGCGTCACGGTTATTTTGATTATGTACCTGCTCCGTTAGTATACGTAGGGATTCCTATTCTGAGCATCACCACATCTTATTTTAAAACACATCTTAAATTCTTAGTTTAATTTTCTGTTTGCACTCGTAGGATAGTTTAGTTTATTTTAATTAATTTAAAAAAAATAAAAAATATACACTCATATTAACTACGACGCGTAGATCTTCAGGGATTTGTTCGCATACACACTTTCCCTTGGGTTCGATATACTTGGTCATTATACTTGCTTATACTACAGTGAACTCGTACACTTGCTAGGAATCGACTAGTAGAAAGCTAGTATATTCGCTTCAAGTCAATGACTAATGTCTTAATCAGCTGAAGGTGGAAGAGGGGTTTTGGGCCATGGACCCCACATTTTTGGGTGTCTTGAAATGTAGGAAAATTGGTGGGGGTAAATGCAATTAGGCTCTTAGAATTGGGCTTCTATGTCACTAACCCAAAAAAAAAAAAAATGAGAGTAACAATATATTGTTCATCACTCCTCTTTTAACATAAACGTTTTATCTCATACCGAAACTCTAATAAATATCTCCAAAACTTTGACGGATGTCTTCAAATCTTTGAAAAAATATTTAAATATCTTCAAATCTCTGAGAATATACTTGAATATATTCTAAACAAATATATAAAATTTATGTATTCATTTTTAAACCAAATGCACAAAAAATTTCTACAAAAACAAAATCCAACTATCCATCTAAAAAAACACAAACAAAATGAAGATTACACAATATGGTTGAGATATTGAGTGATACATTATAGTGGAAACCCCCAATCTTAGCCAATTCTACTTAAAAAAAAAACTTATTTTGTCATGAGTTTTAATTTTATTCATTTTTAGCCAAGAGAATATATTGTTTACCAATGTTACCCCTATCATTTTTTCTTAAATTTAACAACATTTTATTTATTTTTTCTCCTTTTTTAATCCTACATTGATCTTTTCTCCACTCCCCTCCAATTTCTCGCATGTGTGTTGCTATAAATCTTTCAATTTCTCCCTCTCCAATATTAGGCGCGCCTTCTTCCCTTTGTCTTTATTCGTTTTTCTTTTTTAAAATTAAAGTTTAAAATATAGAGAGGTGTGAGTTTAAATATATGAGTATATGGTTTAATATGGTGGTATGGAATTAAAAATTATGATTATACGTCTTCAAAATTGTTGTACGAATGTAAACACTAAAATCATATGGTCTTTAGAATTGTGCTACGGACTTAAGATATGATAATACATGCATAATAAGGTGTGATACGAGGTGAAATCAATCGTGGGGTGAACTTAATAAAGTATGGTACGGTGTTAATTAATTGTAGTATGACATGAATTTATAGTGGTACAGAGTGAATTAATAGTGGTATGAGTTTAATAAAATATATTACTGTGTGATGAATTGTTGCACGAGAGGTACTAATGGTGGTACGGGATTAAATAAAGTGTACTACGTGGTTGAATTATGTGTGGTAAATGTTAAATATGTGGAGGTACGGGGTGAATAAATTGTGGTACAGACTTAAATAAATTGTGCTACGAACTTAATAAAGTGTGATATGTTGTGAATTAATTGTAGATAAGGTGTACTAATGGTGGTACTAACTTAACTAAATTGTTGTACGAGCTTAGAAAAAGTGTGGTATAATATGAATTAATGGTGGTACGGACTTAAACAAAGTGTGGTTAGAGATGAATTAATTGTGGTACAGACTAAATATATGGTGATACGAGCTTAGATGTATATACTAAACATATGATGGTATAAGCTTAAATAAAGTGTGGTACGAGTGTGAATTAAGTGTGGTACGGGGTGAATTAAGTGTGGTACGGGATGAATTAATGGTGATACGAACTTATTGTATTCAATTTATTTAGTTAATTCATTAAGGGTATACTTGTCCAAATAATTATTCTCTTGGCTAAAAAAGAACAATTTAAAAATTGATGACATAAAAGAATTTATTTTTTGACAAATGGCTATTTATAAACCTATCCCTACATTATATATATATATATATATATATATATATATATGACTCACAAAAAAAAAACGTCTCCTAAATTATAGGGATTATGGGTAAATTAAATACTATGTTATGGCAAATTATGTGTAAAATTAAATACTCAATTACCATAATTTTTAGACAAAGAAATGGACGGTAGTGATCAATTGATGAAATATTAATCTACGGTGTGTAAAATCTCCCGCCCAAACTAAAAATGAGAATGTAGTGTGTTTTATATATTATAGATTGAGGAATGATTATTTTTCCAAAAATATCACCACTTATTTTCATTTATATAGTATTATCTTTTAATCCCAACATATATACACTAATAATATTATTATTAATACTCAATTATAAAAATATCATTAAAATAATTCTACTTAGTAAAATTATAAGTAGTAATAAAATAATAACAATCAATTTCAATAGTAATAATATTATAATTTTCAACGATAATATTTATATTTCTACAGTATATATAATAATTATATAATTACTACTTATATATTAATAAAAATATAGATTAATAATATTTGATTATAAAAATTATCTTAAATAACAATAAAATAAATAATACTAATTATATTACTAAAATAAAAATAACACAATTAAAAAATATGTCATAATTACAAAAATAAATAATAAAATAATATTAAATAATAATTCCAACAATAACAAAAATTATTAAATAATAGTAGTATAATGTTATTTTGTTTATAATTATAAGAATCATTAGAAATATAATTTAATAATAATAATTTTTTTAATAAATAATATTGCTATTACGAATATATATATATATATATATATATATATATATATATATATATATATAAATTTAAACAATCATTATTAATATTATTATTAAATAATTATTCAAACAATTAATAAAAATAATAATTTTATATAGCTATACATAATAATTACATTTCATTCATAATCTATACCAATCAAAGGAATGATCATTCTTATATCATTCCATCCAAGCCTCCATTCCATTCATAAGTTAATTTCATTCAAGTGTTATTCAATTCACATATCAATCATACCCTTTATTAATTTATGTGTTATTCCATTCACATATCAATCATACCATTCAACAATTAAAGTTTTAAACTAGTCTTATAATTGTTATTAAAACGATTAGATTATCAATGGAATGGAGTTTATGAGGTCTCTTAATTTATTGATATCAATGGAATGGAGCTTATGAGGTCTCTTAATTTTTTTTTTTTTTTTTTTATCTAGTCTTAGAATTGTCTTTATAACGATTAGATTATGAATGGATAGATTTTTACGAAATTACCATGGAAAATTCTAGCCCAACCTTCAAGATCATAAGTAATGACCAAAATTTGTGGAAGTCGTTACTTTCATTTACATATGTCAAGGATATCACAATCAAAATTCACTTTTTTTACCAATAAACGAAGAATGAATGCACAATTTAAACGGAATTACGTGGAAAATTCTGGCCCAACCTTTAAGATCATAAATAATGACCAAAGTTTCTGGAAGTCATTACTTTCATTCACACATGTCAAGGATATCACAATCAAAATTCAGTTTTTCTTTACCAATAAACAAAAATATTTAATAAAGTGAGTAGTGTAAGAAATTTTATTTTTATTTTTAGAATGTGAAAATTATTGTAGAATATTAAAAAAAGAAAAAAATAAGTGAAGATTATTAGGGATGGAGAGAGTAATAGTATAGTACTTTCCTTTTCCCACGAATCTATTTTCATACTCTTTTAAAAAAAAAATTACTATTTTCGTCCCGAAATTATTTTCATAGTTACTGTTTTCTCGTGTTTTTTTATTAGTATTTAAAATGATAAAATAATTTTTAAAGAGACATATAATAGGAGAGAAATAAATTTATCACTTTTTTTTAAAAGTCTCTTTATCATTTCAAATACTAATAAACAACTCGCTTGTTAAAATACGATAAAAAAAAGTAGTGTGCAAATAATCATGGTGTAGAAAGAGTACTTTATTATTACATTCACTATTAATCACTTTTATTATTGAAACCTACAATAATTTTATATTATCTACTTTCTTTTGTTTTTAAAAAAAAAAATTGTGTTTAACAGAAATAGATTTAGGGGTGCTGCTATTCACCCACATGAAAATGCTTTGTTTACCCACCTCTTTTTAAAAGAAATATATATATTTAATAAAAATACTAATATATCCTTTATAAAAAATAAACAATATATTTATTAAATACTCATGCTTTCAACTTCATCCCCAAAATCTCATAATTCACGTAAAAAAAATTTATTCTTTCACACACAGTTGCACCATTAAAAAAAGCAAAAAAAAAAAAGGTATAATCCTAAAGGTATAAATTATAAAGACACAATTTAAATGAGATTAAAGTATTTTTGTTTATTTATAAATTGATACACCATGAAAATAAAAGAAATTGTGGTTTTTTTTTTTTAAACGACAGGAAGCGGTGGTTCAATTAAAATAAAAAATAATTATTGATGTGCTATTTTTTTAATTTCAAATTAATGGGTGTGTATATATAATAAATAATGTAAATATTATATTAAGGTTGTAGTTGTAAATTTTAAGGGAGCGTATTAAAAAAAAAAACAAATAAACAAAATACATGGTGGGTTAATTTAATAGTGGGTGAACAAAGTATTATCGTGGGTGTTAATAGCCGTGACCTATAATTGGAGTACGAAGGGAAGGGAGTACTAGATATTTTACCATTTTTGTATTTATATTTATTTGATTTTGTGGGAAATGGAAATATCTTTGTTTGTGACATGGTATTTATCCAATTACAACGCTACTAATCCAATTCTCGTAAGAACCCCCTCGCCGCCCACACATCTAATCTAATCTAATCTAATCTAGTGTTTTGCAAGAATCAAGACTGAAAATGTCAGGACCTCAATGCTGTGACAATCAACCCACGCTTAGCTCCACCAGTGGAAATGGGGTTGTCCAACAATTTGGAGGTTTGAGCACTTATATTGCAGGCCCTCCTGATGCCAAAGCTGCTGTCCTTTTAATCTCCGATGTTTATGGTATACTCTACTTTTTCTTCTTCAAATTTCTGATTTATGACTTTTCAATCTTTATTTTTTTTTTTTGGCGGGGGGAAATGGGTTTTAAGTGATGGTGTATTTGTATATTTAATTTGGGCTCTCTAATTCGTTACTTTGCTGTGTAATACTACATGTTCTTTCACTATTCCTCCATGGGTATGTCTTGATTGAGGTATTATTGGATTTTATGTGGTGATTGGTTACTCTTTTTAGGGATCAATTTGGGCTACAAATAAATGGGTTTTTCATTCCCCCTTTGCAATTATAGAATCGTCTTTGCAAGATTCCTACTCTAGTTTTTATATATTCAAATTCTCAGTTGCTCATTTGGGTTGAAAAAATGCAGGATATGAGGCTCCAAAATTGAGGTAACAGACCCCCAATTACTTTTACATATATGAATCTGCTTTCTCCATCATGTTGAATACCTAATTCAGATGGACAATATATAGAGTGAAAATGGTTCATACATGAACCATTGAAGAGTATTCAGTATTCGTTGTTTTTACTAAAGAGTATTAAATGTTTTCACTGAAGGTTATTAGTTTTTTTCACTAAAGAGTTTTAGTTATCTACTGAAAATAAACTAAGACTCTTCTGGGGAAACAAGTAATACTCTTTTATGAAAACAATTAATATTCTTTAGTGAAAAGAACTAATATCCTTCAATGATTCATGTATAAACCAATTTCACTGTATACATACTCAAGTAGATAAGTTAGACTTGTGTGAATCATAGTTGAACTCTAGAGAAGTCATGTGTTCTGATTATACTAATTTGGTTCTTGCATATTGTTGATAATACTTATAATCATATGTTCGACCTCAAACGTATCAGTTTGTTTTGCTGTTAAGGTACCATCTGTAAGACAGGTTACTTTTATCAAGTAAAAACCAGTTTAAATAGAAAGATTTAAGTATCAGAAGCAACGAGATCTTATTATTACTTAAAAATTGTATTGATTCAATGGATATTGTTATATCGAGTTACCTGCACATTATTTATATGTTATTGTACGCATATTCTGCATACGAAATAGGAAGATTGCGGACAAAGTTGGTGCTGCTGGTTTTTATGCTGTAGTACCGGATTTTCTGCATGGAGATCCATACGACCCTGATCAGAAACCTATATCTGATTGGCTTAAAGGTCACGGTCCTGTAAGTTCCCTTCGGCTCTCTATCGAATGGGATTACACTTCTGCTTCAGGGTTCTTTCTTTTTATATAATTTACGTAAATAAATCACTTTCCGTTTTACAGAATCAAGGATTTGAAGATACAAAGCCAGTTATTGAAGCTCTAAAAGGCAAAGGCATAACCAAGATTGGAGCTGTAGGCTTCTGCTGGGGAGGTTGATTTATTCTTTAAATTGTTTTACTTGAATTTGAGAAGAAAAGTTTTAAGCAGTTTCCTCTGATTCAAAGTTTATTTGTTTACCCTCAAGAATTGTCCAAATTACCAAACACCATCTAAAAAGACCAAAAGAATTGTTTCCTTGATCGAGAAATGCAAAATCATTTCACTTATTATGGTTAACCCATATTTGCATTGATGAGTTGTTTCGTAATTTTGCGTTACTCGTCACTCCAAATGATCTTGTCAGCCATTCTGTGGAGTATTTGGTAATTTGGACAAACCTCGAGGTGGGCTTTTAAGCCGGAAACCTCAGTTTCATATTTCGTTTCAATATCGTAATTTGACAACCTTCTTTTTTCTAAATTAAATGTCGTTTCAGGCAAGGTAGTTGTGGAACTAGCGAAACACGGTAATATTCAAGCTGGGGTGATGCTACATCCTTCGTTTGTGACTGTAGAAGATATTCAGGGTAAGATTAAGACAAAGTATAGAGTGAAAATGGTTTATACATGAACCATTGAAGGGTATTAGTTGCTTCCACTGAAGAGTATTATTTGCTTCCACTGAAGAATATTAGTTGTTTACTGAAAACAAACTAAGACTCTTCAGTGAAGACAACTAATACTCTCCAGTGAAAACAACTAATACTCTTTAGTCAAAATTACTAATACCCTTCAGTGATTCATATATGAACCAATTTCACTCTATATATACTCTAAGATTAATATATTGAAGTTGTAGGTCCGTTTCTTCGCCACTGATAGCACAATAATTCTCATCAGGAACGAAGGCTCCATTATGTGTACTGGGTGCTGAGACCGACAAGATGTCTCCACCAGAGCTTGTGAAACAATTCGAAACTGCCTTAAACGCCAAGTCTGAGGTAACAACCTTCATAAAAATTGAGGGAGAACGAGACCCTAAAGTTCGATTCGGACCAAAATATTATTAGAACCGAGGGTAGGTAATAATGGTGGTCTTGATTTTGCAGATTGAGAGCTTTGTGAAGATATTTCCAGGTGTTGCACATGGCTGGTCTGTGAGGTATAAGGATGATGATGAATATGCTGTGAAGTGTGCTGATGAGGCACATAAGGATCTTCTTGATTGGCTCATTAAGCATCTTAATTGAATCTTTTATCATTTATATAAATGTATAGGACAGTTTCTGAATAAAGTGTTGGGGTTTGTGATAATAGTCGTTTGATGTTGAGGAAAGGATTGTGTTTTGGTCATGTGATTTGTCTGTGAAACAATAATACGTTAACCTTTTCAATCTCTTAATAAAAATTTAAGAAATATCTCTACTTTTGGGATTATATTAATTTGGTGAGGAGTTTATTTTTTTATTAATTTATTGTTTGAAGTTAATTTAGTAAAACGTAATGTCAATGTGGTGGCTCAATTTTTTTGCTAGGAATTCTCATACTGTTGAAAATCTGTTAGGTCGAGCCTTCTACATTTGTGAATAGTCTTCTCAGTTCTATTTGTATTTGACAAAAGTATAGAGTGAAACTAGTTTATACATAAATTTGTTAAGGGTATTAGTTGTTTTTACTGAAAAGTATTAATTATTTTTACTGAAGAGTATTACTGATTTACACTAAATAGTCTTAGTTGTTCGGTGAAAATGAACTAAGACTCTTCAGTGTAAACCAGTAATACATTTCAGTAAAAACAACTAATACTCTCAATAAAAACAACTAATACCCTTCAATAATTCATATATAAACCAACTTCACTAAATACATACTCTTAGTATTTTTTTACTAATAAATTAAGTTACTTTGTGATTTTAATGTCCATTTAATGTGTGCATGACATTGCAATGTGTAGTTGGTCAACTTAACATAAGTGATGGTATTTATTTATATTCTATTTACTCATTTTATTATAGGAGTATATATTTTGTTGAGAGAAAAATAAATTGTATGATATTATTTTCTGGAATAAGTTCCGTCTGGTCGAAGAGAAGGAGTATTACTTTTCTACTGAAAAGAATAACCTTTTTGCAAAACAAATTACACTTTCAAGTAAAAGGTAAGTATACGTAAGACAACCGAAGAATATCAATTTATAAACCCATTATTTATGGTGTGATGTCACATTAGTAGAAGAATCTACCATTATTTAATTAATTATTTATGTAATGTTACAACATAAATAGTGGACATATAACTTGGTAACGTTCGGTGAACAAATGATTATTTCCAATTATCGAACATAAATGATCATATGCCAACAAGTGAAAACCAACTTATATACACACAACTTATGTAATTTTGATCTAGGAATTTTTTATTATTTTTAATAAAAGATATCACTTTAAAGATAAAAATTTATCACTTATACCGAAAAAACACTAAAAGTGATATTTTATATTGTCTAAATGATACTCTCTTTGTCCTCAAAAGTATGTTTATTTATTTTTTTTGGCACAATTATTTTATCTGGATGAGAATTTTTTTAGTATAAAATAGAAGTTTTAACTTACCCACCCAAACATTTTCACCGAGAATTTCTCAATACAATACAAAGTGCACCCCCAACCTACCCCACAATTGGACACTCCTAGCCCGCCCACGTGTCACCCCTTCTTCCATTTTCTCTCTAATTCCTCTGTGTTTTCTCTCTTTTACGAGTTGCTCCAAATTTCTTCATTTTAAATAAAATTTGCTGGATTTTAAAATTAGTAGTTAAAGTATAACAATTATTCAAGCACAAAGCAATCTACAAAAATCACATAATTATTCTTTAAATGCAACATTATTATTTAAGTGCAATTTACCAACTACATAATTTTTGTTTAAGTGCAACATTACTCCTTATTTCCTTGAATATTATACTTAGGGTCCCTTTGGTAAGGGTTAATAAATTAGTGGCTAAATTTTATTTCTATGTTTAATTAGTGAGATAACTATTATTTACATGTGTTAGGTAACAAATAAAAAAATGTGTACTATATTATTTTGAGTGTTTGGTAGGTGATACTTTAGTTGCTATTATTTTTATTCAATTGTTTGGTAGGATATAGTATTTCCATTTTAGTTTTTTTTTTAATAAAATCGTAACTTCAGCAAAATAACGAGGCTTGGGACACCGTCGTGAAGGTAATATTTCACTTGCCCACATTGTTTCCCACTGTTTGTTATTCGTTTCAGACCCGAGTTGGGCTTCCTTTCGGAAAAAAAAAAAGTATGAGAATAATTTTAACAATTTTTTTTCTTATAAAAATAGGTATATTTCCCATTCTCAGATTGATCAACTACGAGCTTGTGCAACTAATTAATCCAATCAACATGACTGACCAAAATCACGATTGTTATCTTTATTTTTCACAAGGTTGCAGGTTCATATTTAGTGTCAATTTCAAACATTCAATTTTTTTTTAAATAACAAACATAAAATCAAGAAAATTATATTAAGAAAATATTCCAACCTTACAGATTAAACAAGAAGAGTAAACAATATCCAGAGCCCAGACAATCTGAACGGTGATTCCATTCAAACACATAACTGCATCAGTCTTGTCTATCACAAGAAGAGAGAAATAACAGGCACATCATTTTCACATAATGCAATCTAAGCCTTCACGAATGATCGTTAGCCCATCGCGTACTTCTGAGTCCAGCTCCGAGCAGTTTGCTCGTATTTGGAGCGGTCAGTCTTGTACACATGTGTTGTGCGATTTCAGGAACCAAATGGTCGTCTGGGTTTGGATCAGTTAAGAGCGAATATATTGAGAGCAATACCTGCAAATTTATACCATTGTGACTATGTGAAAACAAAACAGTTTGCAAATGTGATTATTTGTAAATAGATAACCACTCCAGGTCAGATTCAGTAAATATAACGGTGTGATGCCCAGAACTGAACCACTATGAAACAAAAGAATTGCCAAGTCATATGAAATTTTTCCGAGTCCAGTTTAAGCTTGACCCCTCAAAATTGTTCCAAATACCAGACTCTATCACTATGAATATCTTGTTCCTAACATTTCAAGGTACATTAGTTAATCTAGATCTCAATTGTGCTTGAGCTTCTCCGCTAAAATCGTGCTTACTCGAGGTCAGAAAGGCCTTTGTCGGAGAAACGCCAAATAATCCAAGGAATCGTGACTTTTTTAAAATTTAATAGGCTTATAAAAAATTCAGATCATAAATTATTCTACAAAAATTATCCAAGGACTCGTATTCAAACACTTTATCGTTTAGGGATTGGGAACATTCAGTATAACACGATTTCGTTGAGAAAGTGAGTTTCACCATTTTGCAGGTCCAAAAGGGAGGGAAAACTAGTGTAACTTGGCAGTGCATTTTCTTGAAAAGCTTGAAGGAGAAACGTACCATGGAATGTTTTACTAAGAAATTAAAAAACCTTTTCTTTTTCGGACTAGAAACTGGAGCAGATTAACACGTTCATGGCTAGTTCATCTTAAGTTGTAAAAGAGAACACCAAAGCAATGAAATGTAACCTTAGATGTCAAGGCAGGACTCCATTGCTCCTTTAGGATGTCAAGGCAAATGCTACCATTGCTGTTAATATTAGGGTGAAAAACTTTTATCCTGAATGCCACCTGCAAAAGTTCCAACATAAGAAATATGCACAAAGACGCCTTTTACACTTTTGAGAATAGTTAAACCATGAACCGGTCCGAATGTTACAACAGAATTTCAACAAGAAGCATAATGTGAAAACATGTTTCTCAAATTCTCCAATCTCAATCATGGATGATCAATAATACTGTTGTATACCACGGTTTGCATTGAGAGAGGTAGAAAATTTTAAAACTTGACTATTACACATAATTCAGGGTGAAAATTTAACAACTCTAAGGCATATATAAACCCCATAGAAAGTAAAAAATAATCTTTGGGATAGAAACAGAGAGGCAGTATCATTTTCCAGAACTACCCTCAAGTTCTTCGGGTATGGAATTCATTTTTCAACACACATAGGGGGAACCATTTTCCATAACTATCATCATACTTACAAATCATGATTTCACTAAGCGATTCACATGCAACTAGTTAAAGGAAAATTGCCAGATTACACTCTAGAGCAGTAAGAATATATCTGAAGCTCCTTTCAGTTATTAAAAGCACTGGAAACTAAGACCATCTTTATCCATGCCCGGCCACAACCGGGTCATCAAATATAAAATTCATTTCTCACTCCTCCACCTATACATTTTACACCACAACCCAAACTCATCATTTTTCATACTTTATCCATAACCACCACAACCAACATTTAATAAATTATTTCTTTTATAATTTAATAATTATATCTATTATTAATTTTTTTAAAAAATATTTACACAATATTAAAAAAATTAATAACTATTAATAAAAAATTACCATACACTATAAAAAAATTACAACATTCAATAATAAAATTAAAATTACAAAAATTAAAATACAACTGAAAATAAATAAACCGAATTACAAATAAATGCATAAATTACAACAAAGCAAAAGATGCAAATTACATATTTAATTAGCAGCTCTGAATTTTTGCCATATATGCTCAACCAAGTCGTTCTTAAGAGCGACATGGGTTTCTCTATTACGAAGTTGTTCCCTACTAGTCATATAGGAGTTTTGATAATACTGAGTAAATTGAGAATTATCAGTATTAAGTAACGATTGAAAATTTTGAGAACTTGACTGGTTTTGGGAGTAGTAATGATAATTAGGATCATTTGGATCCATGTTAAAAGAGGAAATGAGGATAATTAACACAATTTAGAAGAGAAAAAAATTAGGAGAAGAGAAAAGGGAGTGTATGAAATTGTGATCCAAAACATATCAAGATTGCTCTCTATTTATAGAGAATTTAATTTTATGAATTTTGGTATTTTTTTTATTTTTTATTTTTAAGTAGATAAGTGAAAATCGGAAATTATCTAAATAAAATATGACCGACCAATAACAATTTGACACGTGGCATTTATATATTTTTTTAGATATAAAATATCTTTGTTGTAACTTGGTTGTTGTTGGTTATGGTATAACCATGGTCATCTTGTTTAATTTCATTTATCTTTTTTTTTTTTTTTTTGTCTTATGCCCATGCCCTGGTCATCCATAGACCGATAAAGATGGTCAAGGTTAAAATGTGCATTGTACTGTAAACATAATGACAGTGTCGATTTTCACATTGTCAATTATCATCCTAGCATGAACTTGCTTCCCCAATTCATGACCTTTGAGCTCTGAACAAGCCCCAACTACCGATGCCAAAATAAACGGATCCCACCTATATGTTCCCCTATTTTCAATCGTTTCCCACTTCAAGAAATCCTTAAAAAGGACCAAAGCAATCCCCGACTTCCCATTTCTGGCATACCCGTGAATCATTGTGTTCCACGCAACTCCATTCTTCTGAGGCATTTCCTCAAATAATTGTTGTGCGACATCCAACTCTCCTGCTCTTGCAAATCCGGAAAGGATTACGTTCCAAGAGTACTCATTCTTGTGGGGCATCACGTCGTGTCAAATCGACAAATCCGAGTTTAATTCCGGCAACCCACCCCACGGCCGGATGAATTTGGTGTTCGATTCGTAAAACATGAAGAAGTTTTTAATTAAGCAACAGAGAAGTTGTAATTCGGGTAAATTCAAACATAGACAATGGAAGCAACCGAAGAGTGATACCTTAATTGGGTGCTACGGAGTAGTTGCCGGAACTGGAGCTTCTTCTTTCGCGATGAGGGCTTCGCCAAATTGGTCTCCGTCGAGTGGTTTCTGGTTGAAGCCAAGAAAGTACAATCTGAATTTAAAACAAAAAACAACCCTAATCTATTCTTTTCTATAGAGATAGCACTATACCACCAACTTGGTGGTATAGGTATTGCATATTAGAACAGTAACTCGGAGAGAATGTAGAGGAGTTGTCGTGCCGGGTCGCCTCTTTTACCGGGCAAGGGAGACTGGGATGAGCTTCTACCAAATGGGTGTTAAGGGGTGAATTAGTTTATTTCACCCCTTTTCACACCCTTTTCATATATACCAAAGGGGGCCTTATTGCAAACACCTTCTAACTAAAATTGCTAGCTAGTAGCAAAACTCCCAAAATTTTACATGAGTTCAATAATGGGCCAGATAGTGAGCAAAGTTATTTGCATTCCTTCTGCTAAAATTAAAGCTAGAACAATTTGCCTCCACTACCATTATAACACTATCATTCACCAAAATCATTGTGTATGTATCTTCAATCAGGTTTCCGCAAAGGGCAAGATTTTTGGAATAAGTTTCCACCAAAAAAGATGAGTAAAATTCTACGAGATGGAGGTATATAAGCCGAAACGTATAAAGAAAAAAGAGTGGCAAGTCTATGGGGCGCTTGGTTAGCATTTCTTCAATAGTAATGGAAATGAAATTGAAAATTAGTGTAATCCTGATGATTAATGAGAAGAAAATCACCACTTCCTCTCTTAAATAATATAATCACTACTACATTTTGATTACCATATTCTCTTCCTACAATCATCCTCCTCAATCACTCCTTCATTCCCCTACCAACAACCATTTGTTGTCCACTACTATTCCAAAATTGTGGCATGACACTAGGAATCGAGTCACAATTGTAACAAGTCTTCCCCCAACATATCATTTTTATTATGGGGGCATAGATGGAAAATAATTTTCATTCCCATTACCATTGAAGAGTTGTTAACCAAGCGTCTCCTCAATTTTTCAATGATCAATAAAGAAACAGAATTAAAAGACTCAATTTCAATTTTTCAGTGATCAATAACCCAAATTTTTAAAAACAATGACTGTTTGTGATGCACAGATTCTTCTAAAAATATCATAATATAGTATTGGATTCGCACCCGCCCCTTAAAATAGGTGTGATTCTTAAATCCGCGAAATTGATTATCCACATGGCGAATACGATGCATGTGGCGAATCTAACTAACAGATTCTCGAATCCGCCTCGCATATCCCACTTATTAAGCATTAAATATGTTAAAATTTAATTTTATTATATAATTATATAAATTAAAAATATGACACTCGTTTTATATTGAGTTCACGATTATGACGTATGTATTGGACTAATGGAACGTGAACTGATGTTTTGTTACTTAATTATATAAAATTATTGAATATGCTTAAGTTTGGGCCAGGAAAAATGTGAATTGTGTACATTTGATTTACAAATATTAAAATTTATATATATTTTGTAGGTGTTATATATAATAAAATACAGATAAACATACGTATCCTTAACCTATCGTAGCACCCCTAATCTTTTTTAAAATTTGTATTTCCAAATCTGTATCATATAACTACCGCACTCGCAACCCCGCATTCGTGCAACATAGATGGCAGCTCGATCCCTAGAAACACGAAAGCCCTCTTTTATCTTTCTGTCTTCAGTTTTCATCTTCTCTCTTTCTTTTGCAACACCGACTCTGTGGAGTGGAATTTGATTGCATCTTTATATTAATTTACACATTAAATTTGTTACTTTCCCCTACCCAATTTTTTTACACACCAGTTTGAATTGTGCACACAAATTAAAATAAGTGCACTAAATATCGTTTTATTAAATTGTTTTATGTTGACATCTTATATAAATGGGAGGATATTGTGCAACAGAGTTTTGTGAGTGATTTATCAATTTGAGTGAGTAAATAGTATTGAAACGAAGTGAGAAAGAAAGTGTACACATAATTGTGAAACAGAGGGAGTATATAATATATACTATTATAAAAGTGACAACAGGTTGAGAAATATTAATTTTGGACAATTTTGTCCCTACCTTATTTTTATATTTGCAATTATGACGCTATACTTAATTTTATATAATTATTATCATAATTATTTGATTAAAGTCATTAACTTTTTATCTTCACATCTTATATGTTACCGAAATTTCATAGGTTATATATTAACCCAAACCCAAAATGTTAAAACGGGCAAAATCTAGGAAAAGTCAACAACTAAAATCGGCTCTTTGATGAAGCTGGTTGCATTCATTTGAAATCAATCTGACAGTAATGTCTCTTTCGAGCTTTTGATAACCACATTCGTGTCAGCTCTGTATCATCGTATAGTCACCTTCATTGATTAGGTAGTGTTGATAGGCGAACATCAATCATTGCTGTGCGAACAAGGATTAAGGATTTAACAAAAAAAATCAAGATTGGGGTATATAAACCAATCCAAGTGTTGTATAAAATGTCGAACAACTCTATCGACGAACAACATACCGTGAGCAGGTTTTAAGACCCGGGGCCAGATATGAACCTTCCTCCCAAATCATTAATTACGAACAACGTTGACAAAAGGTGGTGTATTTACCAGCCTAAAAGGTGTATGAAGACGAACAAGGAACCAAGATTCCAAAGCCCATCTTGTTGATAGGCGAACAATTATTAAAGCCTTATCAAGAACTATGAAGAGCCAACCACAAATTAAAGATAATCAGTAAAGAAAAGCAAGTTGGGGTGCATAAACCAATCTGGAGAGTACATAAACTGACGAACAACTATTCGTCGAACAAGATATCGGCGAACAAGTTTAAAGACCCAAGACCAGATATGGACCCACCACCAAGTCAATAATGACGAACAACACTAGTAAAAGTGTTACAGTTATCAGCCTAAGAGGTGTATGTTGACGAACAAAGAACCATCCTGGATCAACTAAGCCGACCTGGACGAACAACAATGAAATTCGAGATAAGATCAAATAAGACTTTGTAACTAAGATTTAGCTTAGATAAGGTCAAACTTGAGTCAAAGGACACATGTCAAGCATGCAGGCCAGGGAGACCAAAAGTCAGGAACACCTCATGCTTGCTAGTCTCTATAAATAGTTGTTCTCCAGCTTATGAAATACAAGTTCAAATTCATAAACACTCCCAAAACACACACTAACACACCTAAACGTACACACATACGAAATTTTTACGATTTCGACTTTCACGTTTACAAGTTCTTAACCCGACCCTCGATTTACCATTTACGGTGGTAACCAATCACACGTAATTGTTTGATGATCATTAAACCGAACCTAAACAGTCACTAATCCATCCAATAAAAATTGATCACCAACACATCTCAACATGAAGTTTAAGCGAACAACTTCCAAGCCAAATCCACAAAAGGCGAACAACATTTGTTGAAAGACCATACTGGATCAATTAAGCCGACCTGGACGAACAACAATGAGTCCGAGATAAGACCAAAGAAGACTTTGTAACTAATATTCAGCTTAGATAAGGTCAAACAAGGTCAAATGACATTTTTCTAGCATGCAAGCTAAGGAGACCAAGAGTCTTGGACACCTCCTGCTTGCTAGTCTCTATAAATAGTTGTTCTCCAGCTAAGAAATATAAGTTCAAATACACAAATACTCCCAAAACACACACAAACACACCTAAACGGGCACATATACGAAATTAATCCAATTTCAACTTTCGTATTTACGATTTTACAACCCGAATCTTCGATTTACCATTTACTGTGGTAATCAATCACACGTTATTGATTGGTGGTCTTAAACTGAACTAAAATAGTCACTAATCCTTCCGATTAAATTTAATCACCAACAATTTGGCGCTAGAAGGAGGGTTCGAACCTTCGATTAAGTGTGATTAGTCAAGAACTTCAAGTTTGAAAACTTGAAGATTTGAATAAATCCTCAAGAAATCCTTGAAGATTCAAGCAAAAGTGTTCTTGGTATTCTTGGTGTTCTTCAATATAAAATTTGAAGATAATTCAATTTAAAATGCCACAATCCAAGGAAACACAAGGTTCACGCTTGTCAAGGAGAGCATCTCCCACTCGGGCTTCATCAGCAGGCCATCAAGATCGTGAACCTAGACATGCGAACAGATCAAGACTTATGGCCATAGACCATAACCTTCCACCAGAATTGGAGGCCCTGAGGAGCAACCCTAATGAACTGGCTAAGACCATTGCTGCTCTCCAAACTATCCAAAGGCAGCAAGAACAAAATAGACCCTCACAAGCAAGGTCTAAGAATAAACCCCTGGAGGTTGTTAGAGCCAGATCTGTTAGGGGCGAGCAACATGAGGTAGACAGTGCCCAAGCTAGGCGAGATAAGGGCAAGGCCAAGGTGGCTGACCTAAGAGAGGGACAGGCTGAGTCAGCACATGGGCGAGCAACAATGTCAAGTCATGGAACAACTCGTTCCAGCGCTCAGGACAGGCTTGGCCAACCCCAAAATCAAGAAAAAGTTGCTCGCCAGGGGGCAAGAGATGGGCGAGCAACATTTGAGCAACCTCGCCCATCAGTTCATGAAAGGTTGTCCCAATCTGCTTTCAGGCGCCTAGGGCCAAATGCGGCGAGAAACCCTAGGAAACAACTCTAGGACATGTCCGCTCCGAGTGAGGGACTGCGACGAGCAGAAAGGCTTGTGCCTTTGCTCGCCGAACAGCCTCCAAGCCAGGGGGCATCTTTGGATGAGTTGTCAAGCTTAAGAAGGGTTGTGGAGAGCATGCAGGGGCAATTGGATCAACAGAGAGGGGTGGGAACGACCAGCTTGCCATCCTCTCCATTGTCATCTATTATTGTGAAAGCCCCGATTCAGAAAAAGATCCAATTTCCAGCAAGTATACAGACGATGGCATTGCTAATCCCCGAGTCCATTTAACAAAGTATTCAGATTATATGGTCTCGGTGGGAGCTAGTGATGCTACCCAATGCCAAAACTTCCCCTTGACTTTGGGGGACCGGGTACACAAGTGGTTTTCCGCAATGCCACCAGCATCCATCCACTCGTTTATCCAACTAAGTTGAGAATTCCTCTCCCATTTCTCAACGGCGGGATCATACTTGTCCCAAAAACACCGGTTGTCAGACCTAAAGCAAAATGATGTCGAGTCGGACCGGGCGTTTATGGAGAGGTTCGACAAAGTGATGTTGGAAGGGGAGCCCGTCAGTGAAGATACGAAAATCGTCGCTGTTATGGCCGGGTTGAAAAAAGGGTCGAAGTTATGGAAAGAGGTACGTCTGAAGTGCCCAAAAAGCTATGCCAAATTCAAAAATCAAGCCGGCATATTTGTTTCCATGCACGAGGCACTGCAAGCAAACTTGGGCGAAAATAAAGTTGATCCCAAGGAGAACAACAAGAAACCTGGCGGAACAGGCTACAGAGTCCCAAAGAACATGAAGGCATTCACTGAAGGGACGGAGCTAAAAGAAAAGTTGAACCAGGTACTAACAGTGTCAATCGATACTGTGTACGAAAACGTGAAAGAGTTGCTCTCCTCTCCCCGGAGAATCCGCCAAGACACTGGCAAACTCAACCCTAACAAGTATTGTGCTTACCATCAAAGCGTGGGGCACTTTACGAGCGAGTGTAGAGACTTGCTTAAGCAACTTTGGCGATTCTATGAGGAGGGAAAGTTCTCCGACTTCGTCAAAAGGCAACCTGGAAAGAGAGTCCGGGAGAACAACTCGGAAGATGAGGAGGATGATCCACCTCAGAAGAATAACAAGCCTGAACGACCAGTTCCAGCCGTTGCTGCTCGTCCATTAGAAGATCTATACATGATGGAATCCGCAGGACCGGCGGGGATATTCTGATGGACGACCGCCAATCTCTAACCGAAAAAAAATCTGAATTACGAGCGATCGGCCAAGTACAAGGAATGTGGGTTAAACCATCCATCATGCAAATAGCAGAACTGACCTTCACTGAAAAGGATTTGGAGGGAATATTGACCCCCCACAATGATTCGCTCATGATTTGTGCTAAGATCATGGAGACCAGAGTACATAGATTGTTGGTGGACACCGGAGCCTACACCAACATCATTTTCAAAAAGACGCTCGATCAACTTGGAGATTACTCGGGCTACATACGAGATTCAAATCATAGAATATTAGGCTTCGGAAATGCTGTAACAGTCCCGTTAGGGGAGATTAGGTTGTCCATTCAGCTTGTAACGGTCGAGGAACCCGAAAAAAATATAACAAGAATGGTAGATTTCTTGGTCGTAGATCAGGAATCCACCTATAACGGGTTTCTTGGTTGACCTTTTCTAAATGAATTTAAAGTTGCATGTTCAACTTACCATTATTGCCTAAAGTTCCCAACAGCAAGTGGAGCAGGCACAATAAAAGGAGATCAAAGAAAGGCTCGGGAATGTCTCCTGCAGTTACAGGAAAAACACGCACAAGTATCCGTGATGGAAGCCACCACCAGCTACCCTGTTGATGAACCATCAATACTGGAGAACATGATGGACATAGAAGATGACCATATGGATACGGACGAACAACACTCTGACGAGCAAGTATTGGACGAACAACTTATCACCACCCATGGGGAACTTCAAACTGATGAACAACGAAGGGGTGGTGACGAGCAATATTCACCAGGTGACCTGGAGGGCCAGATGTTGACTAACAACAAGGAGTCAGGACCAACAGATGATCTAGAACCCCACTTGGGAGCAGAGCCCATGAAAATAGAAAATGATAGTACTTAAAGCTTTTTAATATAGATCTTTCTCTCCCCCAAATAAAACACTTAATGGCTCTGATACCATTGTGAATGGAAGGCGGAATAATAAATGATTTGTAAGAATAAAAGAAATGAGCCATAAGGAACAAGCAGTAATTGAAAAGATAATTGGAATTAATATGAAGTAAACTTACAATATAGTGAAAGACAAGTAGAAAATCTTACAGTAGTAGTAGATGGAATACAGATTGAAAAAATAGCAGATGGAATGCAGACTGAGTTGTAGCTTAGAAACTAAGGGAGGAAAATATTACAAGTGGAGATAACCTAAAATTTTCTGATGCTTGTAATGAAAAATGAATGACCTATTTATAGGAAAAATAAAAGCAAATACATTGAATTTGAATTTGAATTTGAATCTGAATTTGAATTTGTCGGCCATCAGTAGTGTCGGCAGACCTTGAGTGCGCTCCAGGTACTGAGCATCTTTTGACTACTTTGCCAAGTCCAGACAAAATACTTGAGCATCTTTTGACTAATTGGCCATGAATGGGGTCCATTTGTAGAGCATCTTTTGGCAGAGTCTTGTTTGAGTTGTTGAATAGTCTTCTTTGATTGAGTCGTCAAAAAACATCTTTGAAAATCGAGAGAAATTAATCCTTTTTGAAATAATCTTCTTTTTTCTTTTTCTAACAATTGCCTTTTTTATTTTTTCTTTGGCTTTTTTGGAGGCAGTTCTATTTTTCGCCTCTATTAATTCTTTTTGAAAGGCAGTTCTGTTTTTCGCCTTTATTAATAATTCTTTTTGAAAGGCTGTTCTGTTTTTCGCCTTGCGTGGAATGGGAACTTGAATATCTGAATCAAGAACGGTGAGTCATAAAAGATAATCATCAGGTTCTTGACCACATGGTCCACCGAAAGGATCAGCGAGATCGGTGCTTGAATTTTCAGAAGTATTGTCTGGTTCTGAACCAGACTCTCTTTTGAGTTTGCAAAATTGGGCATAAGATTTTGCCATGCTGGGATTTGATTCGAAAAAAGAGAACATATCTATTTCTGTTTGAGTAAGGGTTGGTTCTGTTGGCTTTAAAGGGATTGGTCTTTTTTCTGAGGATTGAGTTTCTGAGGATTGAGTTACAGGGTTCCAAAAAGTTTTTTCCCCTGTTGAAAGGAATTTGAGAACTGCATGAGCATTGCAGTTTTGGATTACAACTTTGTGCCACCATTTGATCTTGAATTCTCGGACAATTGAAATGGGATAAGGTTTTGGGAAGTGTTGTTTGAATGCGTAGCTCCAGCAGAGTATCCAGGGAACTTTGAACTCGGCATAGAACAGGACTTCCTTTTTGCATTGCTCACCAGAAGCCTTTTGAGTGAAAACCAAAAGCCCTTGTTGGACTTCAGAAGGTAAAATTTTTGGGAGAGGCCCAAAGTCTCTCCACCAATCCAAAAACCAGACAGGGAAATTGTTTGTGGCGAAGCTGGTATGGAATGTGAAGAACCAAGAATGATTGAATGGTCTTAAAAGAAACGCTTTAAACCAAGCCATTTTGTAGTCAGGATAGGTATATCCTTTTGGAGAAAATGGTTTTGAAAAACTCTTTTCCGAGAAAGGAAATGTCCATTCACTCGAACGGAAAACTTGTTTAATAATGCATTTTGAGAAGGAAATTTGGCTTGGGTTTTTGGGATCCATATTGTGGATTAACTCGATAGAGCCAGAGTCAACCAGAATGAATTCATAGAACTTTTGAGTTTTTCGGACGTCGTCAGAGTACCATTGACATCCTTCGGGAAAATAGTTTTTAATAATTTCATTGAGTTTTCCAAGGCTTTGAATATCAGCAAAAATAGTAGGTGTAATGTGCTGATCATTTGGTTTTGAAAAATAAGTGGTTTGAGTTCCGCTTCGGGTTTGAGTATTTACCTGCGAAGAAGAGGATTCTCCTTTGATCGGGGTCCTTGGAGCTGGGTTTTGAATTGTTTGTGCAAAGGTGAGAGGAGGAAATGAGTCAAGTGTTTGGAATTGGTTGAAGGTTGCAAGAGGCTTTGAATTTGAATAATTATCGGGCGACTGCATCCTTGGTCCCGGCATCCTTGGCCTGTGCATTTTCTGTATTTTGAAGAAATTCTCTGGTTAGAAAATCTGGTAAACAATTATTTTCTCCTTTGATATATTCAATATCAAAGTCGAAGCTAGACAAAATAGCTTGCCATCTGGCAAATATTTGTTTTGAAATAATATTCTTTACATCCTTTTGAAGTATTTCTTTTGCAGACTTGCAATCGATTCTAAGAAGGAACTTCTTATTAAAAATATCATCTTGAAATTTGGAAATGCAGAGGACAATAGACAAAATTTCCTTTTTTATGGTTGAATAATTTTGCTGAGGGCCAAGCCAAACTCCAGAATGGAATCTAACAAGTTCCTCTTTGAGAAGGATTCTTTGTTTTAGAATTCCCCCATAGCCGAGATCAGAAGCATCGGTTTCGATGATCATGAAAGAGTCGGGCTTAGGAATTCCAAGACAAGGAAGGGATTTAACTTGAACCTTGACCTTCTTAACAATATTAGTATGTTCTTGGGTCCAAATAGGAGGATCCTTTTTTAATCTTTGAAAAAGAGGTTTGCAAATAATTCTAAGCTTTGGAAAGAAATCAGAGATATAATTTAAACAACCTAGAAATCTTTGTAATTGGGTTTTATCTTTGATAACATCTGGAAATTTGTCAGCAAATTCTATAGCTCTAGCAATTGGTTTGATAGTTCCACGAATGATTTCGTGGCCAAGGAATCTAATCTTGGTTTGAAATAATTTGATTTTTGAGGCAGAAATAGCTAAACCATTTCTTTTTACTATTTGCAAAAAGATATTGAGATGTTTGAAATGCTGATCAATATCTTGAGAGAAAATAAGAACATCGTCAATATAAACAATAGAAAAATCAGAATAATTATTGAAGATGTCATTCATGATATTTTGAAATTCAGAAGGGGCGTTTTTTAAGCCAAAGGGCATAACATTCCACTCGAAATGACCAAATGGTACGGTAAAAGCAGTTTTGTATTTATCACATTCTTGAATCTGTATTTGCCAAAAACCAGACTTAAGGTCGAATTTGGAAAAGATACGGCCTTTGTGCAGCCTATTAATAAGATCTCTTTTATTTGGAATAGGATATCTAATCCATTCAAGAACTTCATTAAGGGGTTTATAATTAATGACAAGCCTAGGAACTCCGCGTTCTTTTTCGGCTTGATTGTTGACATAAAAGGCAGCACAACTCCAAGGAGACTTGGAAGGTCTAATGAGTTTCTTTTTTAGAAGAGAATTGATTTCTTCTTTGCAAGTGTTCATGAGATTATGATTCATTTGAATGGGTCTAGCTTTGGTAGGAATATCTTTTTCGTTGAATTTTGGAACGTAAGGGAGAGAAACAACATGTTTCTTTCTATCCCAGAAAGCATTGGGTAAATCAGAACATACCTCAGACTTTATTTTTCTTTCAAAATCTAAAATCTTATCCTGAATATTTTTGTTCTTTAATTGATCATCAATCTTTTGATAAGGGATTTCTTCTTGAAGATAACAAATATGTTGTTTTTTATTTTGAATAGAATTAATTTGTTTTGAAATAGAATGATTTTGAAGGAGAGAAATTTCTCTTTCTTTGATAGGAGTAAGGAATTTGAAGGAAATATCTTTTCCCATGATATTAGTGGTAATTCCTTTACCATTGACTAGAAAAGGATAAATGGTGGTTAAAAAAGGGGTTCCAAGAATTACTTCTTGGTTGAGATTTTTAACAAGAATGAAAGGAGTTTTGAAACAATAGCCTTGATTACAGATGTAGGCATTAGATAATTTGTATTTTATGAAAAGGGGAGTGGTGTTAGCGGCCACTAATCTTTCATTAGTTTTTTCATAATACTTGGAAGGTATAAGTCCTTCTTTAATACAATTTTGATCTGCTCCACTGTCAATGAGACAAGGAATATTGATTTTAAAATCATTAACAACAAGTGTTATAATGGAATACCACTTTTGAAAAGAAATTCTTTCAATAGCTTGAATAGATTGAGAATGATCTTCTTGAACAGGAGGTTCTTCTAGTTCAATCTGATCATTAACTTCAGCGTCATTCTTTTTTAGTAAAGAAATTCTGGTTTCTAATTCCAAATCTTTGGTATGAAGATTAATGATATCCTTTTGTAAAAGACCTACTTCTTTCTTAAGAGTATTGATTTCTCTCTTAAGATCATCAGTAGAGATTTGTTTGGAAATAGAAGAAGAAGGAGTTTTCTCAAAAAGTTTTGTAATGCTAAAAGGTTCGATATTTTGAAGGAGTTTATCCTTTTTTGTTTTTTCTTTAGTAAGGACAAGATCTCTAAGACGGAGGAGATACTTATCACGATCTTCTTGATTAGGAACTTTCTCAATGAGGTCAAAGAGAAGTTCTTGTTCATTGCTTTCTTTTGTAATGACATTAAGGGAAAAAGGACAGAAATCACCATTGCAATCATCACTATCATCATCAGTAGAGGAAAAATTTATTAAATCATTTTGAAATTCTTCTTCAGGGTCTTCTTCGGGGGAGCTAGGTTCCTCAGAAGTTGTCTCTTTATTAGAAATGAGAAGAGAAGAGATTTTGTTTCTTAATTCTTCATCATCATGAAAAATTTCATCAATTTTCTTTTTTAAGGGGCAAACATCAGCTTTGTGGCCAATCTTACCTCATTTGTAACAAGTAGGTTGTTTCTTTTTGAAATCCTTTGATTTCTTTTTCTTAAAGGGTTTCTGTTGGGAATTGGTATTATTGTCATAATGTTTTTTAAAAGGATTTTTGCTTTTAGAATTCTTTGAGAGTTTCTTTGCTTTTCTTTTGGCTTTTGAAGAGGGAGCTTGAATTTTCTGTAAACCGAAAGCTTCACAGAAAGTGCCCACTTCTTTCCTAAATTTGGATTTTTCGGATCCATACTTGGATTGTATTCTGAGTTCAGAACACAAAGAGAGACCCTCTTTTTTGATAAAAAAACAAATAATTGACCGTAAGTAATGTCTTCAAATTTAATCTCATTGAGGCCTGTAGCTTCTTTGAGTTTTTGATGAATTCTAGAACCAAAAAGTTTTGGAAGACCAGCAATAAATCTTTCTTTCCAAAAAGAGGCATTGCAGTCAGTTCTTTTTAAAACATGAGTTAAGAAAACATCTTTGTACCATCTATAATCTGAAAGGGTTGGGCAATTAAGACTGGAGAGAACTATTTGAGTAGAATCAAGTTCTTCTTTTGGATTACCAATGAAATACATGCCTATGGTAATGATTAAAAAATCACAGGCATCAGATTTTGTGGTAAGGGTGCCATCTTCTTCTTCAAAAATAGCAGTATGACTGAGAATTATTTGTTTATTAGCAAGATCAATAGAGTGATCCCACCAATTTTTGAGTTGACCTGTAAATCCAGAAACAATTAAAGCAGCAATAGTTTCTTCAGTAATGTTTTGAAGTTTGTATGCCATTCTGGCCATACCCATTTCTTGAAGAGTATTGAGTATTGAGTATTCAGATTTTCCATCAATATTCCATTCATGGATGGAATTTCCATCATATTTGGAATTCTTAGTTTGACTACGTTCTTCGAATTGAACGTCAGGAGGAGTAGGTCTATTGTAGTAATTCTTTTTCCCAGAGTTGAATTTTATTCTATTAATATCGAAAGGATCTTTAGTATCAGCTTCACTGTCTTCAAAGTCCTTATCTTTATCAAGACAATTAATATTTTTAGTACCGGAAGTAGAAGCTTCTGTAGAGACTCTTTTAGTAATTCTGTCAATAAGACTGGAATTTGAAGGGAATTTCATTTGATCTTCGATATTTCCAGGAAGACTTCTAGGAATAAAATGAGGGCTGGAGTTATCCTTAGGGAATTTGGGAATGGAAGCTTTAGAATCAATTTTGTTTGACAAATGATCAATTTGATCAACAATAGTATGAAGGATTTGGTTAGAAAAATAGTTCTGCTCATGAATTTTTCGGATATCTTCCATAGTAGGATTATCCGTTCCTCTTCTTCCTGTTTTGAAAGGTGTAGCAATAACTTCGCCTTCAGGAACAGAGATTTTGAAACTTTGTAAAGGAGGATGAATAGCAGTGAGAGTGGTTCCAGAAACGAGGTTCCATTTTTTGTAAAGACTAGTTTGAACATTAATTTGATCAAGGGAGTAAACATCTTGAATGTCCTCGATTTGGCAGAAGGCATCGAACCAATCGAGAATAGGAATTTGAGATCTGAACTTATGTAAACCTATGATACATTCCTCTTGAAGTTTATTACGAATGGGTTCATCAAGTTTCATAAACCAGTCTTTTCTTTCCTTTTCATCAGGATCATTAAACTCTTGCTCAAGGTATTTGAAGTTAATAGAAAAATTAGCATTGGAAATCATATTGATTCCAGCCATTTGAGAGGCCGTTGGAGATTCAGGAAAAGCATCATCGATATTTTCATTATGATAATTAGTATTAGGAATAGGAGATTTGAAATCAACTTTAAGATTAGGGTTGTAAATATTGGGTCTAGAAGTAGAGGCTTCAGAAAAGGAACTTCTAGATCTGACTTCTTGAATACGAACATTGTTTTTATTTTCTCTGAAAGAATTGAATCTTAGAAGAACCCTGTCGTCAGATTCTTCGATGATTTCGGAAACTTCACGTCTAGTGAGATTCCTAGGAATTTGGGGAGTATGGATTATGAATTCATTAGGAATATTTATTTCACTCCATTTGAGTCTTTTGGGGACAAAAAACGTAGGACTATCTGCTTCGATTTGAAGTAAAACAGTTTCGTCCTTAGAGGTAGGAGTTAAAAGAAATTTTGGATTTAATTGAGAAGACATGACTCTAAAATATATTCTATAAATAACAGCAAAGTTTTTGCAAGTTTCTTTGAACTCATCCCCTTGAAGATGAACGTCAAGAATAATTGAATCATTAACCAAAGGATCAGTAAGATCAACAGAGAAATTAGGAGCACAGTTGAAATACATAGGGTCATTGCAAATATTGGTTTGGATCATGGATAAGAGAGAAGTTTTGTATCTTTTTAATCTATTATCTCTCAAGGCTACATAAACAAGAGCATCAACTCCAATATGCACAAGAGGTTTAATAGCAACTTGAATTAAACCAAAATGAATGTACCTGTATCCTTTTTCAAGGTATTTTTTTATAGAAACATTTGACAATAAAGGAATACTCTGAAATTCTTCATTAATGGAAATTGTTTCTTCATGAGTTTTAATGGAGTAAGCCGTTTTGAAACCAAGCATACCAATATGATAAATACTTTCAATTTGTTGCTCAGGAATAGTCCAATTGGAATAGTTTTGAGGAAAAGTTATTTCATGCGAACTAACAATACCAGAATTATTAGTATTATTATTTTTGGAAAAAATTGATCTAAATCTGGAAGCCATTAATACTGTTCAAAATTGGCCTGAATTACAGAAGATCTTGGATAAATCGGGACCACCACCTGGAACACCAAAACAAGGCTTACCAACGGATTTCACGGCTGACCAACGCTTTAATCCAAGTCAGGAGTAATTGAGAACAATTTGAATAGTACTTAAAGCTTTTTAATATAGATCTTTCTCTCCCCCAAATAAAACACTAAATGGCTCTGATACCATTGTGAACGGAAGGCGGAATAATAAATGATTTGTAAGAATAAAAGATAATCATCAGGTTCTTGACCACATGGTCCGATCGACGAACAACATACCGGTGAGCAGGTTTTAAGACCCGGGGCCAGATGTGAACCCTCCTCCCAAATCATTAATTACGAACAACATTGACAAAAGGTGGTGTATTTACCAGCCTAAAGGTGTATGAAGACGAACAAGGAACCAAGATTCCAAAGCCCATCTTGTTGATAGGCGAACAATTATTAAAGCCTTATCAAGGACTGTGAAGAGCCAACCACAAATTAAAGATAATCAGTAAAGAAAAGCAAGTTGGGGTGCATAAACCAATCTGGGGAGTACATAAACTGACGAACAACTATTCGTCGAACAAGATATCGGCGAACAAGTTTAAAGACCCAAGACCAGATATGGACCCACCACCAAGTCAATAATGACGAACAACACTAGTAAAAGTGTTACAGTTATCAGCCTAAGAGGTGTATGTTGACGAACAAAGAACCATCCTGGATCAACTAAGCCGACCTGGACGAACAACAATGAAATTCGAGATAAGATCAAATAAGACTTTGTAACTAAGATTTAGCTTAGATAAGGTCAAACTTGAGTCAAAGGACACATGTCAAGCATGCAGGCCAGGGAGACCAAAAGTCAGGAACACCTCATGCTTGCTAGTCTCTATAAATAGTTGTTCTCCAGCTTATGAAATACAAGTTCAAATTCATAAATACTCCAAAAACACACACTAACACACCTAAACGTACACACATACGAAATTTTTACGATTTCGACTTTCACGTTTACAAGTTCATAACCCGACCCTCGATTTACCATTTACGGTGGTAACCAATCACACGTAATTGTTTGATGATCATTAAACCGAACCTAAACAGTCACTAATCCATCCAATAAAAATTGATCACCAACACATCTCAACATGAAGTTTAAGCGAACAACTTCCAAGCCAAATCCACAAAAGGCGAACAACATTTGTTGAAAGACCATACTGGATCAATTAAGCCGACCTGGACGAACAACAATGAGTCCGAGATAAGACCAAAGAAGACTTTGTAACTAAGATTCAACTTAGATAAGGTCAAACAAGGTCAAATGACATTTTTCTAGCATGCAAGCTAGGGAGACCAAGAGTCTTGGACATCTCCTGCTTGCTAGTCTCTATAAATAGTTGTTCTCCAGCTAAGAAATATAAGTTCAAATACACAAATACTCCCAAAACACACACAAACACACCTAAACGGGCACATATACGAAATTAATCCAATTTCAACTTTCGTATTTACGATTTTACAACCCGAATCTTCGATTTACCATTTACTGTGGTAATCAATCACACGTTATTGATTGGTGGTCTTAAACTGAACTAAAATAGTCACTAATCCTTCCGATTAAATTTAATCACCAACAATTTGGCGCTAGAAGGAGGGTTCGAACCTTCGATTAAGTGTGATTAGTCAAGAACTTCAAGTTTGAAAACTTGAAGATTTGAAGAAATCCTCAAGAAATCCTTGAAGATTCAAGCAAAAGTGTTCTTGGTATTCTTGGTGTTCTTCAATATAAAATTTGAAGATAATTCAATTTAAAATGCCACAATCCAAGGAAACACAAGGTTCAGCTTGTCAAGGAGAGCATCTCCCACTCGGGCTTCATCAGCAGGCCATCAAGATCGTGAACCTAGACATGCGAACAGATCAAGACTTATGGCCATAGACCATAACCTTCCACCAGAATTGGAGGCCCTGAGGAGCAACCCTAATGAACTGGCTAAGACCATTGCTGCTCTCCAAACTATCCAAAGACAGCAAGAACAAAATAGACCCTCACAAGCAAGGTCTAAGAATAAACCCCTGGAGGTTGTTAGAGCCAGATCTGTTAGGGGCGAGCAACATGAGGTAGACAGTGCCCAAGCCAGGCGAGATAAGGGCAAGGCCAAGGTGGCTGACCTAAGAGAGGGACAAGCTGAGTCAGCACATGGGCGAGCAACAATGTCAAGTCATGGAACAACTCGTTCCAGCGCTCAGGACAGGCTTGGCCAACCCCAAAATCAAGAAAAAGTTGCTCGCCAGGGGGCAAGAGATGGGCGAGCAACATTTGAGCAACCTCGCCCATCAGTTCATGAAAGGTTGTCCCAATCTGCTTTCAGGCGCCTAGGGCCAAATGCGGCGAGAAACCCTAGGAAACAACTCTAGGACATGTCCGCTCCGAGTGAGGGACTGCGACGAGCAGAAAGGCTTGTGCCTTTGCTCGCCGAACAGCCTCCAAGCCAGGGGGCATCTTTGGATGAGTTGTCAAGCTTAAGAAGGGTTGTGGAGAGCATGCAGGGGCAATTGGATCAACAGAGAGGGGTGGGAACGACCAGCTTGCCATCCTCTCCATTGTCATCTATTATTGTGAAAGCCCCGATTCAGAAAAAGATCCAATTTCCAGCAAGTATACAGACGATGGCATTGCTAATCCCCGAGTCCATTTAACAAAGTATTCAGATTATATGGTTTCGGTGGGAGCTAGTGATGCTACCCAATGCCAAAACTTCCCCTTGACTTTGGGGGACAGGGTACACAAGTGGTTTTCCGCAATGCCACCAGCATCCATCCACTCGTTTATCCAACTAAGTTGAGAATTCCTCTCCCATTTCTCAACGGCGGGATCATACTTGTCCCAAAAATACCGGTTGTCAGACCTAAAGCAAAATGATGTCGAGTCGGACCGGGCGTTTATGGAGAGGTTCGACAAAGTGATGTTGGAAGGGGAGCCCGTCAGTGAAGATACGAAAATCGTCGCTGTTATGGCCGGGTTGAAAAAAGGGTCGAAGTTATGGAAAGAGGTACGTCTGAAGTGCCCAAAAAGCTATGCCAAATTCAAAAATCAAGCCGGCATATTTGTTTCCATGCACGAGGCCCTGCAAGCAAACTTGGGCGAAAATAAAGTTGATCCCAAGGAGAACAACAAGAAACCTGGCGGAACAGGCTACAGAGTCCCAAAGAACATGAAGGCATTCACTGAAGGGACGGAGCTAAAAGAAAAGTTGAACCAGGTACTAACAGTGTCAATCGATACTGTGTACGAAAACGTGAAAGAGTTGCTCTCCTCTCCCCGGAGAATCCGCCAAGACACTGGCAAACTCAACCCTAACAAGTATTGTGCTTACCATCAAAGCGTGGGGCACTTTACGAGCGAGTGTAGAGACTTGCTTAAGCAACTTTGGCGATTCTATGAGGAGGGAAAGCTCTCCGACTTCGTCAAAAGGCAACCTGGAAAGAGAGTCCGGGAGAACAACTCGGAAGATGAGGAGGATGATCCACCTCAGAAGAATAACAAGCCTGAACGACCAGTTCCAGCCGTTGCTGCTCGTCCATTAGAAGATCTATACATGATGGAATCCGCAGGACCGGCGGGGATATTCTGATGGACGACCGCCAATCTCTAACCGAAAAAAAATCTGAATTACGAGCGATCGGCCAAGTACAAGGAATGTGGGTTAAACCATCCATCATGCAAATAGCAGAACTGACCTTCACTGAAAAGGATTTGGAGGGAATATTGACCCCCCACAATGATTCGCTCATGATTTGTGCTAAGATCATGGAGACCAGAGTACATAGATTGTTGGTGGACACCGGAGCCTACACCAACATCCTTTTCAAAAAGACGCTCGATCAACTTGGAGATTACTCGGGCTACATACGAGATTCAAATCATAGAATATTAGGCTTCGGAAATGCTGTAACAGTCCCGTTAGGGGAGATTAGGTTGTCCATTCAGCTTGTAACGGTCGAGGAACCCGAAAAAAATATAACAAGAATGGTAGATTTCTTGGTCGTAGATCAGGAATCCACCTATAACGGGTTTCTTGGTTGACCTTTTCTAAATGAATTTAAAGTTGCATGTTCAACTTACCATTATTGCCTAAAGTTCCCAACAGCAAGTGGAGCAGGCACAATAAAAGGAGATCAAAGAAAGGCAAGGGAATGTCTCCTGCAGTTACAGGAAAAACACGCACAAGTATCCGTGATGGAAGCCACCACCAGCTACCCTGTTGATGAACCATCAATACTGGAGAACATGATGGACATAGAAGATGACCATATGGATACGGACGAACAACACTCTGACGAGCAAGTATTGGACGAACAACTTATCACCACCCATGGGGAACTTCAAACTGATGAACAACGAAGGGGTGGTGACGAGCAATATTCACCAGGTGACCTGGAGGGCCAGATGTTGACTAACAACAAGGAGTCAGGACCAACAGATGATCTAGAACCCCACTTGGGAGCAGAGCCCATGAACATAGAAAATGATTTCAACCCTGAGGGACCAATACTTGATCCTCGTTGGAAAGGACAGAAACGACGAGCAACTCCAGTTGAAGAACTGGAGGCGTTCAAAGTTAATCCTGAAAACGAAGATCTCGAATTATACATAGGATCTGAGCTCCCTGAGCCTTACAGATCCCAAATGAAAGAATTCCTCAGCAAGAATCTAGATGTTTTTGCTTGGTCTCATGCGGACATGGTGGGAATAGATTTAAAGCATGCTTGCCACAAGCTTAATATCAATCAAACAAAAAGGCATGTCCATCAAAAACGAAGAAAGTATGGCCCAGACAAGTATCAAGCTTTGAATGAAGAGGTGAAGAAGTTGTTAGACAACGATCTAATCCGACTAGCACTCTGTCCACAATGGGTAGCAAACCCAGTCCTTGTGAGGAAACCAAACGGGACCTGGAGGCTATGCATAGATTTTACGAATCTGAATGCAGCATGTCCGAAGGACAACTTTCCTCTCCCCCATATTGATCAATTGGTGGACAGCATTGCGGGTCACGAGATGCTAACATTCATGGATGTCTTTGCCGGGTACCATCAAATCCCAATGCATCCAAACGATCAAGAAAACACAGCATTTTACATGAATAAAAACTTGCTGTGTTGGAAGAGAATGTCATTCAACCTCATCAACGCCGGAGCAACATATCAGAGATTGGTGAACAAAATGTTCGACGAAGAAATCGGAGATACGGTAGAAGTCTATGTAGACGATATCGTAGTCAAGAGCCCCTGAAAAGAAGACCATCTCCATCATTTGACCCAGGTGTTCAATATTCTTCGGCATTATAACATAAAGCTGAACCCGAAGAAGAGTAACTTTGGAGTCCATTCAGGAAAATTCCTCGGCCATCTTATTAGTCAACGAGGGATTGAGGCCAATCCTACAAAAGTCAAAGCTATCGTGGATATGCAACCACCACGTTCGGTAAAAGAAGTACAAAAGCTCACGGGATGCCTAGCAGCATTGAATCGGTTCATCTCCCGATCAGGAGACAAATGTCGTCCATTCTTTGAAGCCATCAAGAAAGGAAAGTTCACATGGACTAACAACTGTCAAAAGGCATTCGACCAACTTAAAGACTACCTGGGAGATGTTAAAATTCTATCAAAACCCATCCCAGGAGAAAAGCTCTATCTATACCTGGCAGCGTTAGAAGTGGCAATCAGCTCCGTTCTGGTGCGGGAAGATGGCAAATTCCATCAACCCATTTACTACGTTAGTCAAGCTTTACATGAAGCGGAGATCAAACACTCTCCAACCGAAAAGCTGGCATACACACTTGTCATGAGTGTAAGAAAGTTACGACCATATTTCTTTGACCATCAAGTTAAAGTGCTAATAACTTTCCCACTCAGACAAATTCTCCATCGCCCCGACACAACTGGTCGTCTACTAAAGTGGTCACTAGAGTTTAGCCAATTCGGGGTGACCTATGCTCCTCGAACAGCGATCAAAGGGCAAGCATTAGCCGACTTTATAGTCGAACTAACCTTCCCACCAGATTTGACGAGAGGACTTGATCATCCCTGACATCTCTATGTCGACGGATCTTCAACCAACATAGCCTCGAGGGCAGGAGTAGTTTTGATCAGCCCTGATAAAGGCAAGTATTCACCTCGGCGATCAAATTTGGTTTCATGGCAACCAACAACGAAGCTGAGTATGAAGCTCTCATTGCTGGTCTCCACCTGTCCCTTGCAGTAGGGGTCAGACGATTGCAAATATTCGACGACTCACAACTGATTGTGAACCAAGTCCGAGGTGAATACGAGGTCAAAGACGATCATATGATCGAGTACCAACGGATTGTTGCTCATCTAATGTCCTTGCTAGATCAAGTCTTCATCGAACAAATTCCAAGGACAAGCAACACACAAGCAGATGCGTTGGCCCGACTCGCAACAAGCGAAGGGCCAGCAGAGTTGGCCGACATTTTAATCATAAAAATGAACAACCCATCAACAACAAGTTATAATGTCAACCAACTCGACGAACAAACAAATGAAGAAGAAGACTGGAGAACAAGTATAGTCAAATACTTGAAAAGTGGGGAAAAACCAAACAACTCTTTTGAAGCTGCCAAGCTAACAAAGCAAGCCGCCAGATACACTGTGGTGGGCGAGCAACTTTACAAAAGGGGAATATTGATTAGGCGTGAAATTGTCATGATTCGTCGCTCGAAATACCCTTGTTTTGATGGATTTATATAAGTATTTAGAGTCATTTGAGTATTATTTTCTCAAACTAACAAATTTGTGTCTTTGATGCATATATATTGATAGAGGGCAAAAAGAGGAGTTCGTAGGACTTCGAATCGACTCAAACGGATACCCGGATGAGAAGATATGGAAGAAATACGAGAAGTATTAGTTCGAGCGAGCAAAAGTGTCATTGAAGTTCTCAAGATGAAGGAGCTCGAGTAAACACTACTCAGGCACTCGAGTAGTGCACTCGAGCCAGCTTCGGTCGAGTAGCCAATACTCAGGCACTCGAGTAGTGCACTCGAGCAGAAGCCGGTCGAGTAGCAAGTCCGCAGGCACTCGAGTAGACTACTCGAGCAAGGACCGGTCGAGTAGAGCTACTCGAGCTAAGGGGCTCGAGTACTTTTCACGTTCTGTACAAATTTGACACTCGAGCTTGCATTGCTCGAGTACTTTTACTCGACCTCTACTCGAGCTCGACGGAATTTTAGCCCATGAGATCCCGTTTCGACCCGTTGCCTATATATACCTCTTCCAAACACGTTAAAAAGGATCCCGAAACTTTAGAAATCACTTTAGACTTAGTTTTTGGAGAGGAATGAGAGGAGCAAGCTTTATTTACGTTTTGTTGAGGTTTTGCATACGAATTCTAAGTTTCTTTTCGTTTATTAGTTTCTTTTAGTTAGTTTGATTTCTTTGAACGCTTTGAAACTTCGTTTTAGTTAATTAAATTTCAGTTCTTAGTATTTATTTCTTTTAAAACCCTAGTTCATGTTTCTTATTTTCTTCGTTCAATTCACTATGTTTATGTTCGTTGTTTCTTCTATTGCTTTTATGTTTGTTAAAGCCATATCCGGCTAAAACCCTTGTATGCTTAGGGTAGGATGAACTCGTAGAAGTAGGTTGTGGGTATGTAATTAGAGTAACTTGTGACGTTAGGTTTTGATTCTCTTGGTTAATGAATTCTTAAAATT
The DNA here is from genome assembly GCA_947034835.1 of Ballota nigra. NCBI lineage: Eukaryota > Viridiplantae > Streptophyta > Magnoliopsida > Lamiales > Lamiaceae > Ballota > Ballota nigra. The sequence continues at coordinate 66,694,793 of OX344729.1, read as the reverse complement.
AATCTAGACTTCGCTCTTGAATTTCGTTCGAAAGGTGTTAGAGAGAGGACTACCGTATCACTCTTTAACAACGAGTAGACTTAACGAGAGAGTTTAGGAAAGGTTAATTCATCTACCGGTTTAGCGAAGGAGGACGACCGCATCACCTTAGTTAAATTAGGGTCTCATTAATTAAGCACAATCTATTAACTTGTTAGTAGATTAGTGAAGTCGAGTGTTAGGGTAAAGTATTAGGGTTTAGAATCTTAAGCTTTCACCTTGCATTCTTAGACTTAGGTTAATTCTTGTGTGTCACAATTATTTTGATTATGTACCTGCTCCGTTAGTATACGTAGGGATTCCTATCCTGAGCATCACCATCTCTCATTAGAACACAACCCTTAGTTAATTTGATTGCTTTAGTATTTTAGTTTACTTAGTTTATTTTAGTCTTTTAATTAATCTTTCCAAAAATCCAAAAACAACAGACTCATATTAACTACGACGCGTAGATCTTCAGGGATCTATTCGCATATACACTGCCCATTGGGTTTGATATACTTGGTCGTTATACTTGCTAATACTACAGTGAACCCGTCCGCTTGCGGGTGAGCGACTAGTAGAAGTTAGTATCATCGCTTCAAGTCAAATATCTATCCCACTTCTCAAATGTTTGCCTAGGGGGCAAGGACGAGCAATACTCGAAGAAATACATGCCGGAGTATGCAGAAATCACACTGGGGGGCAAATCTTGGTGTACAAGACTATCAGACAAGGCTATTATTGGCCAACTTTATGTCAGGACGCAATCAAGAAAGCAAAAACTTGTCATCAATGCCAAATTTTTGCCCCGAACATTCACACTCCGGCTCAACAGCTCGTATCAGCTTACAGCCCATGGCCATTTGCAAGATGGGGGATGGACATTATTGGTCCTTTCCCAGCGGGAGTTGGAAATGTTCGATTTGCCATCGTGGCAGTCGATTATTATACAAAATGAGCAGAAGCAGAGGCCATGGTAAAGATTACGCAACAAAAAATGATCAACTTCATTTGGAAGAACATTGTCTGTCGTTTTGGGATTCCACAAACCATTGTGACAGACAATGGTCCGCAGTTTGATGAGAAAGAGTTGAGAGACTTCCGTACAAAGTGGAGGATCAAAAAATATTATTCTACGCCTACCATCCCCAGTCAAATGGACAAGTCGAAGCCGTGAACAAGGTTATCAAGCACACACTAAAAGTGCGGCTGGCAGAGAGCAAGAGTAGTTGGTCTGAAGAACTTCCAGAAGTCTTATGGGCATACAGAGTTTCTCCCAGGTCAAGCACCGGAGAAACACCTTTTGCAATGTCTTTCAGAACAGAAGCTGTGATACCAATCGAATTAAAGTCCAACACAATCAGGACGATCAACTTTGATGAACAGGCAAACAACTCTGCTCTAGCTACTGAAATAGATTTGCTCGAAGAAAAAAGATTAAGTGCCGAGCTAAAAAATGCTACCTATAAACAGTGAGCAGAACGCTATTATAATTCCCATGTTAAAATTAGGGAATTCAGAGTTGGAGATTTGGTTCTAAGAAAGTTGCTCGCCCAACCTCCAGGTGTATTGGGACCAACTTGGGAGGGCCCGTATCGTATAAAGGAAAAATTCGTTAATGGTGTATACGATATCGAGGATATGGAAGGCAAGCCGGCCCAATACTCCTGGAATGTTGTACATCTAAAGAGGTGCTACCAATAAGCCGAACAAGTTCTTGATTGGGCGAACAAATATCTTGGGGGGCAAGTGAAGCGAATGAACAAAAAACTTACCTAATTTTTTGAAATTTTTGCTAAGTGTGGAATGAAAAGTTGTTCGGCACATTGTATAGACTAGTGCTGTTTCATATCTTTTGTTTTTTAGACAAAGTTCCTCGGCAAAAAATACTACAAGCGAGCATATCCTAGTTAGTGTTTAAAGATGTTCGTCAGATTGTATATGTTAGTGATGAACAGTCTTACAACACTTGTAATTTTTCACAATGTAAATATAGTTGTTCGTTGAAAGGAAAAGTCCAAAGCTCGAGGTATAAGTCCATTTTAAGGACCAAGGCCAATTAAAGGTTGTTCGTCTTTTAAGATGAGCTGAACCTAAGGCTAAACCCTTATTCTATTAAAAGGCAAAATTCGAATCGAACAAAGCCCAACATTATATGTTATAATTGCAAAAGCATTGAACAAAAATGTAAAGGCAATTAACATATGAAAAGAAAATGAGCGAACAAAAGAAGACATTCATTGAATCAAAAGGCTTTGAAGCCCCAAAAATAGTACAAGTGTAAAGTACTACAAAAAGCGAACAACTATTACAAAATAAAGACTAAAAAATCTTAAGTCCTAAGCCTATTGAGAAAGGTCTTGAGGTTGGTCAGATGAAGGATCAACAATCATATCCCTAGCCATGTCTTCGGCCGTTTTTTGATACATCTCTTTAACAGTCTGCTCGTCAGTGGCAGCAGGCTCCTCATCCGCAACTTGCTCGCCTTCATCAACTGGAACTGGAGGGCGAGTAACAACGATGCTAGGATCAAGTTTATCAATCTTGACCCCTAACTCAACCATATCCCCCAGCTGGATTTCGATATTGTTCGGCGGGGGATAGTTCTCCACGAACTCAGTCAAGTCTTTGCCCATCTCCTCTACCAAGTCTTTGTAATCATACGCATCGGCCAGACGAATACAGTCGGCATATAAGTTGGAGATGGGAGGAGATCGGACTTGCACCTCGGCCTCCAGTTGCTCGCCTGTGTATTTGCTGGAGTCAACCTCACTGAGGCGAGCAACTTCTGCCTCGAGTTCAGCAATCCTTTGTTCGGCAGCGGATAGCCTCTTCCCCCCTTCTTCGAGCAAAGCATCCTTGCATTTCAGCTCGGCGGACAGACCTTGAATGTCCTTAAGGTGTTTCTTTTCAGCATCAAGAGAGATGGAGAGTTGATTGTTCAAGCGAGCAAGTTTTGCTTCGTAGTTATTGATCAGGTCGTCCTTCTCTTCTGTAAGCTGCCGAGCAGTGCTTGCGTATCGACGAACAGCTTCTTCTTGCTCGGCCAGCTGGGCCACCGCCTTTTGCGCAGTAACAAGATCGTTGGCGTGATGCATCATAGAGAGGTGGAAGTTATCAGCCAGGCCTTGCATGGAGATTGTCTTCTCCATAGGTCTCGTCCAGGCCCGGGCGACCAACTCTGTCGCCCTGCGAACATGGTCGCCTGGGATCTCCCTTATGTTAACGGGAGTTTTGGAACAGGCGTATTGGTGGACAACATTTGCTCGCCCAGGATGGTCTTCAGGCCGATACATGCGAGCAAGAAAGTACCCTACACTTAGAGAAATTTGTAAGAGAAGAATGAATTTTGTTCGGCAGAGAGGGGTGAGTGCTTACTCGCAAAATTTGCGGTCATCCCAACCGAGGAGAGTGATGTCCTCTGAGCCGCGGGTTGGGGTGACATCTTTTCCAGCTTTGCCCGTCTTCTCAGTAGGCTCAACTGAGGAGCGACGAGCAATTTCTTCTGTGGGACGAGCAAGGTTCTGGCCCACCTTTTCCTTCCCATTATTGCCACTGGGGACATCTGGCGCCATAGGGGTCCCATCACCCTTTTTTAAGTGTTTTCCCCCACGAAGAGGGGAAATGGGAGGAGGAGCTGGCCGCCGAGGGTGCTGCTTGCCGAGGAACTTTAGCCCCCTCGGGCTTGTTCGTCAGCGCAAGTACTTTGGAGAGGGGATCCCCCTTTACCTTTCTTCCTTTTGGTGGGGGCATCTCGTGTACCCTTTGCTCCAAGAGACCAAAACAAGGAGGAACCGCAACAGTAACTTGTTCGGCTAAAAAAAAAAGGAGGGGAGAAAAGATTAAAGTCAGATTGTAAAGGTTGTGAGCAAGTTCTTTTTTCTTCCTTGGTGAGCAAGAAAGTTTATGTAAGTTGGTGAAATTTCATACCTGGGGGCACCTCAACTTGAGCCCCTAAGTGGTGGGGGTAGGTGAATAGGCAAGCAGCTCTCTGGCACTTCTCCTCGCTCAGATACTGGATGGTCCTATCCGCTCTAACCAAACAAGAAGTAAAAAAGAATTCGGAGCCAATCTCCTCTTCCTCCGAATTCCACTTGAGCAATCGAGGGCCTGTGAACAAACAAGAAAAGTTAAATTAGAATAATATTGTTCAAAGACGAACAAAAATAAACTTACGCTTAATTTTTCCATAAGCGGCAGGAGAGTTTATTCGTCCAATGCCACCGTGTGGACCGGAAGATGCTCGCCAATCGCCCCCAATAAAGAAAAAATGCTGCTTCCAGTCACAGATCTTGTTCGGCACCCCTTCCACCATCTTTAGCCCAGTCCTAGCTTTGAGGTAGTAATAACCCTCCTCTCCAATGGGGCACTTAGTGATGGTCATGAGATAGTTGATCTCCTCCGCAGTGATGAGATCAATATATCCCTCCAGGGCGAACAAATACATCGAGCCCAGCAGATTCATCCACCCAATTGGAGTGACTTGGGTGATGGCGAGGTTGGCTGCCTCTAGAAAGCGACCAACAACTGGAGGTAGAGGTAGCTTTAAACCCGCGATCAATGTATCAATGTTGATCGCCATGCATCCTGGAGGTGGGCGATCAGCTCTCTCCTTTCTCCCGGGGGCCCACATATGAATGTCATACGGGATCTTGTAGGTCTCTCGGATCGAGTCTAAATCCTCCTTTAGCCCAGTCCATTACTTGTCTCTGTGGGCGAGTAAAGTTGTTCGCGTGTTCCTCAGCATATACTCGCCATTTGAAAGGCCGAGCAACTCCAACTGGAATCTCGTTTTCCAGCATCTTTGGAGATGGGAAGTCTATCCCCTCCAAGAATTCACGAGTTAGTTCGTCAAACTCGGGATCCTCTTCCGATTCAGCATTGGACGAAGAGCCTTCGTTAGAATCCCTGCTCGCAATAACCACCACTTCCCTCCCAGACGGGCGAGCACCAGTATCCTCCACCGATCGAACAATGGAGTCCACGTGGGGGTCCGATGCCGAAGAAATCTCAAATAGGGGTTGGTTTTCATGTGCCACAATGGGAAAAAGGGGATCAAGGGTTTCGTCAGATTTGTTGCTCGATTGGGAAGACATAGTAAAAAAAAAAGAAAAAATACCGACGGCGGCGGGATTATTTGCAGACGGCGGCGATTTCTGGAAAGGACAGCGGCGCTAGTTTCCACACGGCGGCAATGTAGGTTTTTGAGGAAAAAAGAGAAGTAAAAAAGAAAAACAACAATAATTATGTAACAAACTACCTTGGAACTGAATCAGAGACATGGAATTGAAGTAATCCCGTCGGAAAATGCTTGAATTCGCCGGAGAAAGCTTGGAGACACCGGAGCACTGTAGCAAAGATGAAAGAAGTGGAAAAAATTTCAGTTCCCACTTCAATTTATACCCCAAGAAAAAACGGGGTAAAACCTGTAATTATCCCAAAAAATGTGTTCCAAAATGATAAAAAAAACAGGGTAGATTTCGAGCAAGTTTGAAAATCGGAGGACCTATACGCAATTATAGGGGCGCATGGCCTTGGGACTGATCGCGCGTGGGCGGCGCGCAATCATGCCGCCCACGTCATCCTCGTACATCCCCCAGACCTTGGGAAGGCGAAACGACGAACCTATTGTTGCTCGCCAAGGTCAATGATGTTCGCCCGGATCCTCACCAGTTGAATATCCTAACTACTGTTGCTCGCCCAAAGATGCTCGTATGTAGCAACACCCAGTCAGGATAGGGGGCAATTGTTGATAGGCGAACATCAATCATTGCTGTGCGAACAAGAATTAAGGATTTAACAAAAAAAAATCAAGATTGGGGTCTATAAACCAATCCAGGTAGTGTATAAAATGTCGAACAACTCTATAGACGAACAACATACCGGCGAGCAGGTTTTAAGACCCGAGGCCAGATATGAACCCTCCTCCCAAATTATTAATTGCGAACAACGTTGACAAAAGGTGGTGTATTTACCAGCCTAAAAGGTGTATGAAGACGAACAAGGAACCAAGATTCCAAAGCCCATCTCAACATGAAGTTTAAGCGAACAACTTCCAAGTCACATCCACAAAAGGCGAACAACATTTGTTGAAAGACCATACTGGATCAATTAAGCCGACCTGGACGAACAACAATGAGTCCGAGATAAGACCAAAGAAGACTTTGTAATTAAGATTCAGTTTAGATAAGGTCAAACAAGGTCAAATGACACTTGTCTAGCATGCAAGCTAGGGAGACCAAGAGTCTTGGACACCTCCTGTTTGCTAGTCTCCATAAATAGTTGTTCTCCAGCTAAGAAATATAAATTCAAATACACAAATACTCCCAAAACACACACAAACACACCTAAATGGGCACATATACGAAATTAATCCGATTTCAACTTTCATATTTACGATTTTACAACTCGAATCTTCGATTTACCATTTACGGTGGTAATCAATCACACGTTATTGATTGATGGTCTTAAACCGAACTAAAACAGTCACTAATCCTTGCTATTAAATTTGATCGCCAACAGGTAGATACTATCTCTTAATATTTGGTGTTTTACGGTTAAAAGGGAAGTGTATATAAATATTTTTTTTCAAAATTAACATAGTATACACATTAACGAAAATTTAAACTTAAGTATTTTATAATGCGTAAAAGAAGTTCATCATTAAAATTTATATTTTTACTTTTTTTTTAACTACTTACCTACAACGTGCATGTGATGCTTAACTAGTATAATTAAATACAACCAAAAAGAAAATTCATACTCGTCCGTTTTTTCAATTCAAAAAAATGAAAATACAGTAGAAATTCAACCACACAATCAAAATCCAAAATTTAAACACACTTACAAATAATAAATTACAGCTGATAATCTACATCATTGTGAAAAATAATGCAATAAAACTTTTAGCAGATTACATGTGGGGGACATGGGGCTCTAATTAAGTCTTCATACGGCGGCGTTGGTTTTGGATAATAATTCTGCTTCTTGGCAGCTTCCTTGGCTGAGTATAAAGGCCACACAATTAGTGGGATATGTCAATTAAATTATAAATATTTCTTGCTATACACATACACATATTTTAAATATTCATAGCCTCCCAAGTCCCAAAGATGAAATATTTCATGTTAGACAAAATATCTGTAAATATTGATATGAATTAAACGCTAAATGATACTTATGAATCAATTTTATCGTAAATTTACAATATCTTTTTATTAAAATGTATTATTTTGATAATAAATGTTATGAAATAATATAATTAATTGATTCTACACCTCTCAACAAATTCAGGCTTATAAACGAGGCAAAATTCTTTTTTGTATCAAAGTTAAAAGACTCATGACATGTATCCTAGGTTCGATTCCCACAAAAATCAATTTCACCCATATTTACTCAGTGGATCTCCTCCACAAAGAAGAAAGTTTTGAAAATTCAGTCTCATGAATAAGAAAGGAGTGTTAGTAATATAATTGATTGATTTTATATCTCTCTACAAGTTCGGACATGTAGAAGAGGTGGAATTCTTCCAGTACTATTAATTGTTTAATAAAAACAACTAATACCGTTTAAAATTATACTTGAGCTTCACGTAAAACTAGTGCACAAGAGACTTACTAAAAAGTAATTAGAGGAAAATCGAGAATATATAAATGGCAAAATATTGTGTAAACCAGTATAAACCTGTTTTAATTATATTAGTTGTTTCATTAAAAATTACTAGTATTAATTTGACAGTATTAATTGTTTCAATAAAATATATTTAGTTATTTTATTATAAAGTAACACGTTCTCCGTCCGTGAAAAATTGTCTTGTTTCTTAAAATGAAAATGATTACCTTTATCTACACCCAACATATATTTATTTACACCATTTGCAATTGAACCTCACACACAATATTTTAAAAATAATTTATTTTCTACTTGGTTTGACTATAATGTTCTTAATTTTTACACATAATATCTATTTTTCTTAAAATCCGTGTAAAAGTATACAAGACTATTTTTTTAGACAGAAAAGAGTATTAGTTATAAAATAAGTACACCATGAACCAAGTAAATTTAATTTACACAACACCATTTCAATATAAATAAATATTGAAGAATATTTTCAAATTAATTTCTAAAACGCTGATTTGGCGTATGGTGCATATATGAGATTTGGTGCATTTTCACCCTATACTTTGCTTTAGTAAAATTAAGGGGGCGCTTGGTTAACAACTCTTCAATGGTAATGGGAATAAGATTGAAAATTATTGTAATTAGCATGGTTCATGAGAACAAAATCACTACCTCTCCTCCTAAATAAGGTAATCACTACTCCATTTTGATTACCCTATTCTCTTCCTACAATCATCCTCCTCAATCACTCGCCCATTCCTCCACCAACAACCATTTGATGTCAACTTCTATTCCAAAATTGGGGCATGACACTAGCAATGGTGTCACTATTGGAACACTTCTTCCCCTAACACATCATTTTTTTTATGAGGACATAGATGGAAATAAATTTTCATTCTCATTACAATTAAAGAATTGCTAATCAAGCGTCCCTTAATATTATTTACTATTATCGACTCGTAAATTATTTTAAGAATGGAGATGTAAAGGAGGAGGAAGTGCTTACATGAAACGTGAGAGAGCCTTCTAGCTAAAACTTGTGTGTTGGAAGTCTGAAAGAGAAGAACTAGAGATAAGAAAATGGCAAGAAATACAGAAACTTTGCTGCCCATCTTTTCAGGGTTCGAAAATAATTGCGTTGATATGATAATGATTTTGAATGAGAATATATATACTTGATTTTATTTAATAAAAATAATGCAAGCAACACGTCATACACACCACCATGATGCTATCTATGCTCACCAATTTTTTTTTTCTACAGAATCTATGCTCACCAATTTATTTAGAGGGAAAATCGTTTCTCCAGATCATAATTTAGGGGGCGATAAATAAAAACATAACTTTTTAGGCTGACAAAATGATAACTTTAACTTATTAAGTTGGCAAAACGAGGATCATAATTTTTTAGATTGACAATTTAAGAACCGTAATTTTTAAAATATTGCAAATATATTCTAAGTTCAGCACGATTAAGGTCAAATTGGTCAGATATGAAAATAGTTTATGATAAGCTTATTATTAAATTATTTTAAAGTATTAAATATTTGACTAGGATTATCGATATCTCACCACGAGTATCATTAATTTGAATTCAAGAAAAAATACGGAAAAAATTAAATCCAAATTTAAGGGACGACTTCCGGTCTACATCACCATCAAATGCATGCAGTGTAAAATCATGCCCACAAGCGTTACGGGCAATCTGTGGTGGCTAATCTTACACATTAAATTAGCATTTATCAAAATAATTCATCAGCCTTTCATTTTTCTATCCATATATATACTTTTTCTTGGGCCCTCCATGAATTTTTCCTTTTATCAAATAAACTAAATGAAAATGAAAGCCTAGTTACTATTTTGTTATGTACTTCAAACTAATTTGCACATACTTCAGCAATTATAATTTATTTAAATCATATAATATAAAATTGATTTACTGTAATGGACTTCAATACTTGATTAATTGATTTGTTAGAGTTTGATTTTTGGACTGCTTTGATTCATTACCACAAATACTTTATCTGGGCCTATATAATTTGCTGAGCTGATTAATCATCAACTTTTGCCTATTTACTTTAGAAATGAAAATTATTTAAATTTTCAACAAACTAATAAATTTAGATATGTGAGTCAAGCTTTCATATAATGGTCAATTAGTTATTCAAATCAGTAAGCAATCTTACTATACTATTTCAAAACAACATAATCAATCAAAGAGTACTTCTAGTGTGCACTTGAGTGCATAATATACACTTGGATTTGGAAAAAAATACTTCAAACAGAAATCAGTAATATCCAAAAAATAAATCAGTAATACCCAAGAAGACATCAGTAATACCCTAACTACAAAAAAATACACAGTTCAGTGTGTTTGTGTGTATTTTGAAAAACTAAAAATTGAAGTCAAAATCGAGCTTAAAATCCAAGTGCATAGCGATGCACCCTAGAATTTGTCTCAATTTAAATTTACGAACTGTGTTAGTTTTCCATTAACAAAAAAGTGAAACTTCTCATATTTAAGTATGATAATTAATTTACATATAAAATTATATATTATATACCTCATATGAAAAAAATTGTTGAAGGAGATTCATTTCCTAGATATTTTTTAGTTAGTCAAATTCCCTGTTTCATTCATTTGTAGAAAATACTCTTCCAGATTTTGATTCGTGACTTTTGTTGTATGGGCTCACACTTGATCATTACATTTCCAAAGGAAAATTAGAAAAATCAACGTTCCTTGTTTTCATATAATACATGGAAGAAAAGTCTCGAGCTAATAAAAAGCCAAGAATCTATCCCTAATTCCAATTCATGGTCATGGGGTTCATGTTCATCCATCGCAACATTAAATCATGTTCTTTGTCTTGTACCTTTTTGCTCATATTTTCCAGTTTTGCAGCCACCGATGGCGATGACACGTTAAGAGTTAATCAATCTCTTAGCTATCCAGACACTTTGATCTCCATTGGTGCAAAATTCAAACTTGGGTTCTTCACTCCACCGAACAGCACCGAGTTTTATGTGGGTGTGATGTACAATCTCCCAGTGATGACTGTAGTATGGGTCGCCAATAGGAATAAGCCTCTCCATGACTCTGTCGGGAGGTTAGAGCTATCATCAGGCGGCAATCTCCTTATCTTGGATACAAGGAACGACATCGTATGGTCCACTAATCTTTCTAATCCTGTGCCGGATCCCAAGGTTGTGCTCTTGGATACTGGGAATCTAGTGTTGCAACATGACTCTAATAATAATAGTAGTTATGTTTGGGAGAGTTTTCAACATGCTACAAATTCTGTTGTGGAGAAGATGAAATTTAGTGACAAGAATATGCTCACGTCGTGGACAACTGTCTCTGATCCATCACCTGGAAACTTCACCTTAACGATTGAGCCTCGAGTTGTTCCTCAACTTTATATATGGAATGATGGGAAACCATATTGGCGGAGCGGTCCCTGGAATCGCCAGATACCTTCAATGACCTCTGTCTCTAAACAAGGAACAGATGTTGTCAGTAATTCTTTTTCCTCTTCATCTTCTGCATATGTGATGTTTACCCTTTTGAATTCGTCTCTGGTGTATTGTGTTTTGAACGCATCGGGGGATTTACAGCAGAAGGAATGGTTTGATGAGAAAAAAGAGTGGGAGATAGCATGGTCATCTAAAGGTAGCGAGTGTGATGTGTATGGTAAATGTGGAACTTTTGGAATGTGTGATGCTCAAAAGAGGCCGATGTGTGATTGTTTACAAGGCTTTGTGCCAAAGAGAAGCGACGAGTGGAATGCAGGAAACTGGACTAGTGGCTGCAACAGAAGAACTGTCCTTGGATGTGAAGTGAAGAAAAAGGACGGATTTTTGAAGATGGAGAATGTAAAATTGCCAGATGGTGGTAGTTGGTTTCCTTCTATGGAAGCAGAGTGCAGAGTTCGGTGTTTGGCTAACTGTTTTTGTGTAGCTTATGCGTATACATCTGGCATTGGATGTATGCAGTGGGCTGAAAGCTTAATTGATGTGCAGAGATTGTCCAATGGTGTTACTGATCTCTACATCCGATTGGCTTATTCAGAACTCGGTAACTCAGTTTTTATTTTCTCTACAAATTCGGCCTTATTCTCTACTCATAATTTCCACCTTGGCAGGTAACAAGAAAAAACAAAAAATAATCATTATAGTAGCAGTTATTCTAGGAACTGTGATCATCCTGGTATGCGCTTACTTTGTGTGGAAGTATTCATTCAAATGCAGAGGTGTGTATAGTACAATTTGATTTGGGATTTTTTTTTTTTTTTTTTTAAATTGTAGTATGATTCATACTTTATAATGTAGGAAGGAAGGCGAAAAATGAGGTGATGTGGTCCACAACTGAGTTAGAAAAAATACTCCATGACGATGAGCATGGAGTTAAACTTGAAGAATTACCAATATTCAACTTTGAGATGCTTTCAAGTGCAACAGAAATTTTTGCCTTTAACCAAAAGCTTGGAGAGGGTGGTTTTGGTCCAGTCTACAAAGTATTTATACTCAATAAACATCTTATTTTGTGAGTTTCTGGGATTTGAACAAATGATCAAATTGGTAATTTAATTTTGTAGGGAAAATTACCCAATGGAGTAGAAATTGCTGTGAAAAGGCTGGCAAGATCCTCCAACCAAGGCGTAAAGGAGTTTGTGAACGAGGTTAAGGTGATCTCTAGGCTGCAACATCGCAATCTTGTTAGACTTTTAGGTTGTTGTGTTGAAGATGAAGAGAAAATGCTAGTTTATGAATATATGCCCAATGGAAGCTTGGATTCTTATCTCTTTGGTATTCAAAACTTATCTGGTTATTACCTAATGATACTAATGTGAAGTTCAATTTGTAATATTAAAGTTTGAACTTGTATGGTAATCAGATTCACATAAACGAAAGTGTCTTGATTGGAGAACACGGGTGATCATAATTCATGGGATTTGCAGAGGACTTCTTTACCTTCATAGGGATTCAAGGCTGAGGATTATTCATAGAGATCTAAAGGCGAGTAACATCTTGTTGAACGAGGAGATGAACCCTAAAATCTCGGACTTTGGCATGGCCAGGATATTTGGTGGCAAAGACGATCAAGCCAACACAGCAAGGATTGTCGGGACATAGTGAGTGCATAATGCCCTACTCATGTTATAAATCTTTTTTACAAAAATGTGATGATGATGAATCCATTGTTGCAGTGGTTATATGGCCCCAGAATATGGACTACATGGAATATTCTCAGAAAAATCGGATGTCTTTAGCTTTGGGGTTCTGTTATTGGAAATTTTGAGTGGGATGAGGAACGGTCATTCTTTTGTTGAAGATGAAACTCTCTTCTTAGTAGGATATGTAAGTTGTGATCTAATTAAGCACTAAATGTTTTATAAACTTGATCATCTACTTTGCTTTGTCAAGAATATAACTTGGGGAAATCTGCAGGCCTGGAAATTGTGGAACGAGGGCAACATTGTAAATTTAATAGATCCAACAATATATGATCCAAGAATAGAAACAAATATGAAGAGGTATGCAAATGTAGGTCTACTGTGTGTTCAAGAAATAGCAGCAGAGAGGCCTAATATTTCAACACTTATATCCATGCTTATAAGTGAGGAGATTGCAGAGCTCCCTCATCCTAAGCAACCAGCATTTCTTGGGATCCAGAGGTTTCCAAAAGGTGAACCCTCTCAATGGAATTCAACTAAGTATTCTTTGAATGATGTTTCTATGACAAGTGTTCAAGGTAGGTAGAGATTTTGGAGATCAAACAGTTGGGGCTCTACTTGTTAATTAGGTATGCTATTTTATCATTTATCATTTGGTATTTGTCGGCTTAGATGAATCCATTTATTTACAATTAAGTCTGAAAACTACTACTTACAGTAGTTATATATTCCATGAGTTTTAATATCAAATCCAAATTATCATATATTTATATCCCAATACAAAGTAAAAGCAGTAATTGAGAAGTCGACTACAGTTTGTAAGAGAACAGAAGAAGAGAGCTTCTCCTGCTTTCATGAATAACTACAACTTCTTTTTTGTTGCATATTTCAAAGAATTGTTTTATTTTCTTAGTTTTCACAGCATATATTTTGCTTCTTCTTCTTTTTTTCCCTTTTCTTGGAAGATCTATGTAAAAGAACATGTGTAACCCATATTAAAATATAAGGTAAGATATTGTGATTCATGAGATATTAGAAAAAGTCATGCGCACAATGACCTTTGGGACTAAAAATTTGTTACTATGTTAGCTAAACTGTATTAGAATATGAACAAAATACATTACATATATATGGGAGTGACACACGAGCTAAAAATGTTATTATATGAATAAAATTGTGTCAAGACATATGAACAAGAAGCCATTGCATCCACACAATAACTAGTTAAAAACTAAAAATATGTTATACATGAACATAAAACCGTATAACATGATGAAAAAAAATAGTGCATGTACATTAGCACATTAATAATTGAGAAAAGAAAAATGTGTTATGACACGATTTTTCTAACCACATGAATAACACTATATTACCATGAATACAATGTTAGAGATATACTACATACGTGCATTATTTATAAAATACATAAAACAAACTCTTATATCAATTTAACTAGAGCAATGCACGCGTGTTACGCGGACTTTTTAGTACTCCATATAAAATTAAATTTTAAATTATATTATTATTCTAAAACTTAAATCATATTAATATGCAAATGACTATCACCTACAGTTATGCACTTCAATTTGATATAGATATTTTCATTCCTTATCTACAAAGAATTTGCTCACAAAATTTTATCGTAGGGATTGCCTATGAAATTTCCTACAAAATTTTCTAATTTATAGACATTTTCATTCTATGCCTACAAAGAATTTATCTACAAAATCTTCATAGATAAATTGTTTGTGGGTAATTTTTTGTATACAAATTGCTTGTGAGCAATTAATACCTAAGAATTTTCATTTTCATTTCACATATTAAGTATACTTAATTCACTTATTTGAATTATTTTTAAATATTGTATTTTCTCAAATATGTAAAATAAATTATAATTCGATATCATCACGTGGAGAAACATCTAATACACTTTGATAGACAAAAGTTAAATTAAATAGTTTTTCAAAATATGTGTATTGGTTTAGTTGGTAAGTATGTTAATTATTATACAAATCACATGGAGAAACATCTAATACACTTTGCTAGACAAAGGTTAAATATAATAGTTTATCAAAAGATGTAAGTAGTTATGTATTGGTTTAGTTGGTAAGTATCTTATTTATTTATTATATATATATATATATATACAAGAGGTCTAAGTTTCGAATCCTTAGTAATACATTTTTTTAGAAAAATTAGTATTTAATGTTAAGATGATACTTGTCACTTTACACACAAACTCCAAAAAAAAAAGATAAAACAACTTCAATATATAATTGTCACGTATGCACAAACATATGTATTGACTTTATAATGAGACGACACGTGTCAATAAAAACACACAAAAATCGACACATAAGGAAAACTCACCAAAATTTGACACGTAAGCAAAATTCAACAAAGTTCGACACATAAACAAACAAAACTCCCTATTAGTATATAGGGAGATTGGATGGTTGATAAGGAATCAGATAATTATTTACACTAATCTCTCTTAGTATGTCAAACTTGTTCATGGTGAATCTAGTTTGCAACTAATACTTTTTATGTGCAGTAACAATTAATATCCTTTAAATTTAATGTCCTTTAATGAAACATAAATTCTCCTATAAATAATTTTTATAGTATGAAATTAATATCATTAAATATATTAATTGATACTATTACACGCATTCAATGATATCATTAAACTTGCAAGCTGAAATCACAGTGTAAATTGCAATGGTATCATGCTAGCGAGGTGAGGGATATGCTAGCAAGACTCATTTTGCTGTGGATTGTTGTCCCTCGTTTAAACCCTCTTTAAGCACTTTCCCCTCTTTAAATGAGCTTTTTTTTTTGTAGTGTTAGTAAATACATTTAATGATATTAGTTTCATACTATAACAAGCTTTGTAAGAAGTCTACTCTTAATAAAATACTAACTAATATCTTTCTAATATGAACTGAAACTTGTTCATACAATATTTTATCCTTTTTAACTTTAAGCAAGTAAATCCTATTTTTTATGATAATATTCCATATAAAAGTTATTGTGAATCCAAAATTTACGTAAAAATAAATTTTCAAATATCACAATATGGTAAAAAAAATAAAATATGTATAGAATGAAATTGGTTCATACATG
Organism: Ballota nigra; assembly: GCA_947034835.1. Lineage (NCBI taxonomy): Eukaryota > Viridiplantae > Streptophyta > Magnoliopsida > Lamiales > Lamiaceae > Ballota > Ballota nigra. The sequence continues at coordinate 66,678,849 of OX344729.1, read as the reverse complement.
AATCATCGAAGGGTATTAGTTATTTTCACTAAAGAGTATTAGTTGTTTTCACTGAATGATATTAGTTGTTTTCACTGAAGGGTATTAGTTATTTTCACTAAAGGGTATTAATTGTTTTCACTGAAGAGTTTTAGTGAAAACAAGTAAAACTGAAAACAACTAATATCCTTCAATGATTTATATATTTACTAGTTTCACTCTATATTTTGTAAAAAAAAAATAGTGTTATTGTGAACTCATATTTAAAAGAAGAAGACTCCTTCCATACTGCATCCTTTCTCAAACCGACGGAAATTTCAGATACATTTCCCTCCCAAACCCTCCTTCCGCTCATGCCGCCACCATCATCGGCAACTCCGTCTCCTCAATTGAAACAAGAGGCTTTGGAACTTTTCATTCTGTTGTACTCTCTACTCTGTATGTCGTACTCTCGAAAATAAATTCAATTAACTTCATTTTCATCATGTTTCATACAAATGTTTGAAATTTCTATATGATGCTAGTTTAGAATTATGTTAAAAATCGTACTGTCGTGTGTGGTGCAAACCAGTCTCCACCACCTAAAGTTTTGGTGCTTGATCTTAATTTCAGGTCACAACTAAAAGACCTATGTGTTTATTTTTGGAAAGAGTGGATTCTTTTATGGAAATGGTAATGGAATCTGCCAACTTCCATTAATCCCCCTCTCCCCCTAATTTTTCCTTTCAATTTTTAGTAGTCTTTTGAAGATAGTCACAACTCGAGGAACTTATGCTTCGCTCAGTGGGTCCTGAGGCAATTATAAGGATCTTTGGCATAAGGTAGTCTCCGTGTGTGATCTTATCATGTTTAAGAATATAGATTCTCTAACATGATTTGATTCAATTAAGAGAATAAAATTAGTGTTCGAAAGTGTGATCTACCTTTCAGTCTCCCAAATCTATTCTTATGGGTGAATGATTGGATCTAAAATAGAGTACACAATTTGAATTGTTCTTTAAAAAAAAACCCCGTTGAGATTAATTACTTGACAAATAAAATAATAATAGTCTCTCAATGAGAGATATATAAATTATAAACTTTTTCATAAAAATGTGGAATTCTTAAACAAAATTATATGACAAAATATAACGGTTATATAGTAAAAAAAAGGATAATGTCACAAACAAAAGAGTATATTCAAATTCACAATTTTTATATTACTCTTTGCAAGTACGAGAGTTAATCATTCTTGGAAGTCATTACTTTCATTAACAAATGTCAAGCATATCACAATCAAAACTCATTAGTTTTTGTCATTTTATATATTATACTATGAACTTTTATGTGTAAGGTGACACATTTTTTTATGAAAAATTTTTTTTGTTGTTTTTTTAATACCAATAAATAAAGAGTAGTGTAGAAGAATTTTATTTCTATTTTTAAAATGTGATAATTATTTTATTAAAATACTCACTATCAAGCATTCTATTTATTAATGGATCCCGCAATAATTTCATATTATCTAATTTATCTTATTAAAAAAATTGTAAATTTAAAGGATAGAGGGAGTACCGAATATTTTACTATTTTTGTATTTATATTTATGTTGTGGGAAATGGAAAGACTATTGTTTGTGACATGGTATTTATCCCATTACAACACTACTAATCCAATCCCAGTAAGAACCCCGCCCACACATACTAAAACACACATCTAATCTAGTGTTATACTATACTCTACTTTTTCTTCAATTTTTTTTTTTTTTTTTTTTTTTTGGGCGGGGAAATGGGTTTTAAGTGATGGTGTATTTGTATCTTTAATTTGGGCTCTCTAATTCCTTACTTTGAAATGTAAATGTAATACATGTTCTTTCACTATTCCTCTATGGGTATGTGTTATTGGATTTTACGTGGTGATTGGTTATTCTTTTTAGGCCACGGTTATTTGCACTAGCCTCTTTGGTAAAGGCACTCCCTCAGAAATTAAAAAAAAATATCATGCCGAAAAATACTATACTACCCTTATATACTAAAATCCTAACTCCTAATAAGTACACTCTCTTCCCCCGATTTGCTGCCATCAGTCCATTGCCGCCGCCGGAAACTGAGATTTCAACCAAGAAAATCATAAATATACCTAATACAATCCTTTAAATAAAAAATTACGAATGTTCGGAATTTTTTTTCGAAATTAAGTAAACTTTTCAGGGAAAAAAACCGAAAAAATATAAAGAATTCGAAAAAAAAAAAGAAAAAAAAAATCGATTTTTCTTTTCGAAAAAATAACAGAGTTTCGGAAAGAAAGAACACCAGATTTCGAAAAAAATAACAAGTTTTGGAATTTATTTTCGAACAAACCTAGAAAATTTCGGAAAAATAAAATGAAAACAAGAGATCTACATATGTATTCACCAAAAAATTGAAAAACCTACGGATCTTTAGGAAAAGGAACAAGATAATACATATCTAATTCACAAATAAAAAAAAAAAAAAAACTAACCTGGTATTCATCCACATTGGCCGGAGTGGGGCGCGGGTGGAGGGCTTGCAGCAGGGATGGGGGGAGAGGCTTTGCGGTTTGTTTTGGGTCGGGGGCAGGATTGGGAGGTTTTGATTAATTATACGTGGGAGAAAAGGGTTGGGAGAGTGGGTGGGGGGTGTTGACGGGAAGAAGGAGGAGGGAAAGGGTGGGAAGAGGAGGAGGCGGTGGGGAGGAGGAGATGTCTGGGTATTTTAGGAATATATGAGGTAGGGTATTCATCCGAACGGTAGTATCTTCATCTGGGTAGTGGCTTTATCTAAGAGGCTAGTGCAAATAACCTGTGCCTTCTTTTTAGGGATCAATTTGGGCTACAAATAAATGGGTTTTTCACTCCCCTTTGCAATTAATAGAATTGTCTTTGCAAAATTCCTACTCTAGTTTTAAAATGCTGAGCTGATTATTATCAATTTTTTCCTATCTACTTTAGAAATGAAAATTATTTAAATTTTCAACGAATTAATAAATTTAGATTGATATTTAAATGTAACATATATATGTATTTACACCTCACTCTTTACAAATAAGAAATATATATATATATATCTTTTAACATATATCTTTTTTGAACAACTACAATGTGATGTCCTTGACAATTTACTTAAAATAATAATTCAATGTTCTAAATAGACAGCGTAACAACATAAGGAAAAACAAGAACTCTCTTGAGTAAAAGGCGAATCTAACTAACTTATGTGGTAGAGTTTTAACTAAGGCCTTTCTATGATTAGTAAGACTTTCGCCCTTTCTGATGTCAGTAAGTCAATAAGAACTTGACAAATCATTTAATTTCGCCATTTGCGATCTACCTTCGCCTGAAGTAAAATTAATAGAAAAATTTATAAAATTACAAAAATATTCTTATAGTGTTTTTATTTAAAAAATATTTTAATATTTTATCTTTTTTATAATAATTAAAATATCAAATTAGAGTTTTTAAAAATCATTAAAATTTTAAAATTAAATCAAAACACAATTTTCATCCTAATTTCTTTTCTTCATCTTATTCTCTTCTTCTTCTCCTTTTTTTTTTCTTGATCGTTCTTCACCGCCTTCTTTTCTTGATCGCACCGCCTTCACCGCCCTCTCATGTTCTAGATTTCAGTTTTGCCTGCTACTACTCCGGCGAACGGTTAACCTTCCTTCACATTCACTGTATCTCTTCCAAACGGAGTTTTTCCGATGCGCAACTTCATAAATTTTCCGGCCATGGCATGACGCGAATCTTCAATTGCCGGTGTCGCACTCCGCAATTTTTGGTGAAAAGCTTTCCGGAAACATGTTGCACTACTTCTCCATTGATTCTGGTGCGGCTGAAGCTTAATTTCCAGCGATGCGAACAACAACTTTCCTCATTTAATGACAGCCAATTTTTCTCTTTTTGTATGGATAATGGCGTGGTTATTTATTTTTAAGATGATTTATAGCTTTTGTCATCTATAAGAAATGGTGGGACCTCAATAAAGAATCTTGAATGTCTCTATTCGGACATTCACATGACTTCTCCAACTTGTGGCTCCGGCAACACGCCGCTTGTCTTGCCTAGTCAGAATCCCATTTTTTTGCAGTTATTCCACAATACTCTGCGACGGACCCTACCCTCAATTTCAAATCGGTCATCAGAATTCTCAACCATGATCGGAATTTCAGACCCAGCCCCAATTTTAAAACCATTCATCGGAACTTTGATTGATCATTGATATCTTCTTTTTTTTTTTTTCCTTTGAACTTATGTCTGTGCATATGTGTGTGCAAGGAGAAACAATTGAGTGATCATAGTTGAATACAACCTCTCACACAGAGAGTGTTTGTCAAGCATTGGTCCACTAGAATTTTAGAGCTTTTATTTATTAAATTAAATGGGGAAGGGGCTTTGTTTTTAACGTTCTTTGCCAAAAAAAATTCAAGGAAGGGTTTAATTGATCCATTTTATTGAGAATGGAGGCTTATTTGATCTCATTTATAAAGATAAGGGGTTGGGTGTTAAAAAAAAAGTTGAGGGTCTTATATGATCTTCACGGAAAAGTTGAGGGCCTAAATTGTCCCATTAGGAAAAAGGGTATTTTTGTAATGTTATATTTATTAATTTAATTTATTAATAGGGCGATACAGTGCGATTGCAATATGCAGAGTGCAAACGCTTTAATGCAAAGTGCAATCCATTGAAAAAAATATTATACGTTGGATCTTCGATCTAATGGTGATCAAAGGATTTATTGACGTCAGGAAGGGCGAAAGTCTTACTGACCATAGAAAAACTCTTTTAACTATGATCCCAAAAGTAGAAATAGAAGTGGACATTTTGACCATAATAGTAGTCACGTGAACATATCATTTGTAACATATAATTAATTGGCCCACCTTAACATATAGTTTAAGAATTTTTTTAGATTAGGCTAAAAACAATGCTATGTATAGTCTAGTGGTTCAACTTTTATTATACCTTTATTAAAGGTTACTGTTTTTATGCATACCTTGTAGGTAGCTAGGCCTAGCATCATTTTTATGTAATGGCCCACCAAAATTATTCAGATACTTAGTTTTACAATAGCTGTATATCTGAACTTAAATAAGACATGAAGTTCAGATTTTTCGTTCTCAATTAATTATAATAACAAATTAATTAATTTGATAAGTTTTGACTGTTGTGTAAATTTTCATAGAAAAGGTAAGGGTTTACGTAAATTAATTTTACTATGAAATATTTTTCATGAAAAAATTTCATCTCATTCAAAAGACAATCATATAAAGATGTGTAAAATTAATTCATTTAGCATTTGTTGTACTAAGTGTACGATAAAACTATGTTTATATAAGACCAATTCATTTTGAAATATACGTCGTTTTGAATCAATGCACATAAATTTTATAAAAATTATTGACTTCCTATTATACTCTTAATTAATTATTTTAGAATGTCACGTAAGACTTTGAAAGTTATTATTGTAAATCGTAAGCGTAAAATAGAGATGCAAGTTTATTCATCCAATTCATCGGTAACGACTACGTTTGGGGGTGTACCAAGCCAGGAGTTTTACTAATATGTGTGTGTATACGTGTGTACAATACTGAGTACAAGGGTTTATTTATAATAGATAAAACCTAGCTAAACCTAAAACCCGTTTAGGTTATAAGTCCATTAGTAATGTCCACATCAAATCTACTGGATTTATAACACTCCCACTTGGACATTACGACATAACATATATGTCTTGTCATAAAAACTTCACATGCTAGGTAGCGACCAAACACTTAGTTAGGGAGGAATGTAATTTATTGATCTTCCGGATCTAATCTTCTAGATTTACTTCGGGGTTACCGCTCCCCCTGAAGACAACAACCCTTTGAGCTTTCGCATCCCGATACCATAAATGTACTTCTCAAAAGTAGATGTATGTAGAGACTTAGTGAACAGATCTGCTAGATTGTCACTAGATTGCATCTTTTGTATGGTAATTACACGTCACTGTTCTGGAGTTCGTATGGGTAGAAAAACTTAGGTGAAATATGTTTCGTCAGGTTTCCCTTGACGTACCCATTACTCATTTGTGTGATGCAAGTTGCGTTGTCTTCATATATAACAGTAGGGGATGTATCGCCTTTATCGATACTACACGAGTCACCAATGTGTTTTATCAAGGATCTCAACCAAACACATTCTCGTGCGGCTTCAAACAGAGCTATAATCTACGAGTGGTTTGAAGATGTGGTAACCATAGTTTGTTTAACTGATCTCCATGAGATCGCGGTACCACCATAGAGAAACATGTAACCAGACTGGGATATGGCATTGTGGGGATCAGACAAATAGCCAGCATCCGCATAACCTACCAAGGTTTTGTCTTGGTTCCTACGGTAAAACAATCCAAGATCTTGAGACCCTTGAAGATACCGTAGAACATGCTTAACACCATTCCAATGTCCTTGTAGGAGAAGCGCTATATCTCACAAGCAAATTAACTGCAAATGCAATGTCCGGTCTATTGCAATTTGCGAGATAGAGTAATGCTCCAACAACACTAAGATAAGGAACTTCTGGCCCAGAATTTCTTTTGTATCATCTCTCGGTCTAAATGGATCCTTATCCACTTCGAGGGATCGGACAACCATAGGTGTGCTTAGTGGATGAGATTTATCCATGTGAAATCTCTCCAATACCTTATTCATGTAGGTTGACTGATGTATAAGAATTCCTTCTGGGAGGTGCTCGATCTGCAGGCCGAGGTAATACTTGATTTTACCCAAGACTTTCATTTCAAATTCAGCTTTCAAGATTGAACTGGCTTCTTCAATCTCTTTGCATGTTCCGATTATGTTTAGATCATCGATATAAACGGATATGATGCAAAAACCACTTTGCGATTTCTTCGTGAATACGCATGGGAACGCTATATCAATCGTGTATCCCTTCTTCTGGAGGAACTCACTAAGTCAGTTGTACCACATAAGACCTAATTGCTTTAGGCCGTACAACAACTTCTGCAGTTTTATGTTATACATACTGCGATTTTCACCATTCCTCATCTGGGGAATTTTGAATCCATCAGGGATTTTCATATAGATGTCGGTATCTAGTGATCCATATAAATATGCGGTTACAACGTCCATCAATCTCATCTGGAGATTTAATTTAACTGCCAAAGATATTAAGTAGCGGAACGTTATTGCGTCCATTACGGGAGAATAGGTTTAATCGAAATCAATATAGGGTCTCTGCGAAAATCCTTGAGCTACTAGCCTCGCTTTGTATCTCTCCACAGTATTGTTCTCATTTTATTTTCGTACAAAAATCCATTTATATCCTACAGGGATAGCGCGCGCGGGTGTACAAACGATAGAGCCAAATACTTTTCTTTTATTTAGTGATGCGAGCTTTGCTTCAATTGTCTCTTTCCATTTTACCCAATCGGAGCACTTTTGGCCCTCAGTGATAGTTTTGGGTTCTGGATCTAGATTGTTATTTATAATGGAAAGAGCAATTGTCGCTGTAAATGTGTCGTCGACGACAGTAATATTTCTATTATATGTTTCTCCCGTATCTACGAAATCCATAGAGACTTCAGATTTTATGTCAATCAGGCCTTCTTCATTTTCCAGTGTATCTAGGTCTGGTCATTCCACGGTCCTAGTGCATTGAATATTTTGTGCACGTGCTTCATTACTAGGACGCTCGTCTTCTGGAAGAATCTCTTCTGGAGACTTTAAGTTTTCTAGACGAATCTTTTCTAGAGATTTCACGTTTGACTGACCAGTCTTACTAGCTTTTCTTTTAGGTGTATTTGTATCGTTTATAGGTCCTTTACGCTTCTGGCATGTGGGGGCATGTATACTTGATTTGCTTGGGACCTCAACCCTTTGGAGTGCATTTACTGCTGGTATATGCGATTTAGTTACACCTCTATGGTCAGTGAACGCGTCTGGCAGATTGTTTGCTAAATTTTGTAAGTTAATGATCTTCTGAACTTCCAGTTCAGATTGACTAGTGTGTGGATCTAGATACTGAAGATCACTTACGTTCCACGTAAGTTCCCGGTATTCCTTCAATTCTGAATTCGGATCTCCCCCTAATGCCAGGAAGTGATCTTCATTGAACGTGCAGTCAGCGAACCGAGTCGTTAATTGATCCCCGGACAAAGGTTCTAGGTATTTCAGGATGGATGGGGAGTCAAATCCAACATAAATATCTAGCTTCCTTTGTGGGCCCATAGAGGTACGCTTCGGTAATGTTATCGGAATATACACCACACATCCAAAAATACGTAGATGGAAAATGCTTGGTTCTTTCCTACGCACTAGCTGTAGCTGTAGGGAGGAATGATCATTATATGCAGTTGGACGGATTTGTATCAGGTGTGATGCATGTAGGACTGCATGTCCCCAGCATGAAGTGGGTAGTTTAGAGTTCATAAGTAATGGTCTAGCGATAAGTTTGATACGTTTTATTAGAAATTTAGCATGACCATTTTGGGTGTGGACGTAGGGGGACCGAATGCTCCACTTTAATTCCCAGAGCCATACAGTAATCTGTAAAGGCTTTTGAGGTAAACTCAGTAGCATTATCCATGCGAATAGATTTTATTGGATAATCTGGGAACTGAGCTCAAAGCTCGATAGTTTTCACAATGAGCTTTGCAAAAGCTTGATTGCGGGTAGACAGCAAACAGACATATGTCCTCCTAGTGGAGGCATCAATTAGGACCATAAAACATACCAAAATGTTCCTGATGCTAAATGAATCAGTCCACAAATATTTCCCTAAATTCGTTCAAGAAAAACCGGAGACTCTAGTCCCACCTTGGTGCGCGACGGGCGCACAATTAATTTACCCTTAGAACATGCATTACATATAAATTCATCAACATGAGGGATTCCATTTTTCGAAATATTATTACCAATGGAATTAGATTGAATCCTACTTATCATAGTTTGTCCTGGATGACCTAACCACTGATGCCATAATTTAAAAGAGTTCGGGTCGTGAAATTTCATACTCATGGCTAGATGGAGATTGGATGGCCGAATGTAGGAATAGTACAATCCGGAAGAGAATGAAGGAAGTTTTTCAATAACTTGTTTACGGATACCTCGAGTAATAGTCATCAAAAGGTATTCGTTATTATTCTCAGTTTCAGTTTCTATGTGATAACCATTAGATCTTATATCTTTAAAACTGAGTAGTGTACGCTTAGATTGTGGAAACAATAAAACATTATCGATTATGAGTTCGGTACCCATGGGGAGGACGATGGAAGCTCTTTCGTAGCCCACTATCATAATATTATCATTGGCTATCGTGGTTACACTCCCCTTTCTTTCTATCAAGTTATGAAAATACTTCATATCTCTTAAGATTGGTTTGTGGTGGCGCTATCTACCAAACATAGATCACAATTTGTATCCATCATGCCAGAGGAAAAAGGCCCAAACCTAATAGCTAATATGTTTACAAGCCATGTATGAGAATAGCAATATCCAAATAAATTCAACGGATAACATATATTGAGGTAAACATATCAAAGCTAAATCATAAAAGTCATATCAACCATGAAAAATAAAATATCCGAAAGACAGGATCCAAAAATAAATGGTCTAAACCAAAAACAAAGTAATAAAATGATCAAATACTGCAATCACTCATTGTCTCCATAGTCTTTGAGGTCTATGCCCAAGAGATCGTCGTTGTCATGGTCAAATTCTATATTTTGAAAAGCGGATCGGATCGGCCGATCCGACCGGTCCGACCACTACTTGGCAAATGCTACGGTCCGCTTCTATACATTGGACCGTTCATGAAACGAATCGCCCACGAACCGCTCAAAACGAATAAAAGTGGTACGAACCGCTGACCGGTGGAACCGTTCGAAGCACCGGTCCGTTGTTATTTAAAAAAATCGAAGCCAAATCTGCTAATTTTGATACTTGTTGAAGCCCACATTTTTAATCCGCTTACGTCGCTATTTCTCCGATCTGCTGCGGTACCAATCGAATTTTAGAGAAGAAAGAGCGCCGAAAATGTTGAAGATAGAAAAAAAATTGGGAGAGAGAGGGGGTAGTTTCTGTGATGAGAGAATGCAGAAGTCTTTTGACTTAGTTAATCCAAAAATAAGGGTTGGTTGAGTTTTTTAGGCTTATCCAGCCGTCCACGATCAGTCCGTTCAAGGGGATTTGTTCCTAACATCATATCTTATTTAATTATTTTTGTTTAATTTATTTATAGACCCAATATTTTTTTAAAGTCTCCAAAACGGGTACTTTAGTTATTTGAATATTTAATTGTGCCTTGTGTCTTAAAATTTGTTAAATGAAGTGTGTAACAACATTATTATATTATACATAAAATATTCTGAATGCTTATCTTTTTATGTAATTTATTCATATAATATATTATTTTAAAAGAAAAAAATATAGATGTTAAATTATAATTATATATTATATAATTATGATGTCATACAGGCTCAATCGCTTTAAAAACGGTCAAACCCGGTTGGACCCGGTCCGACCAAAATCGCTAAGGCAGACCGGTTCAACGTCTATTTTCGCTTTTAAAACATAGGTCAAATTATGCTTCAGGCAGGCTGGCGTGGTGAGATTCGACTTTAGGGGCTTTCCCCTTGTCGTCCTTCTGCTGCTTTCGATAAGCCTCAACCAAATGCTTGGGAGTGCGACACGTGCGAGACCAATGACATTTGCATCGGCATCTGTAGCAGGGCTGCTCAACCTTATCTTGAGTGTCGGATTTTTGTAGAGCGGGATTCGTGTTAGGTACAGTCTTTCCACGAGCCTGAGCTTGATTGTCTTTCGAGGTACCTGGACCACCGGATTTAGTATGACCTCGGCCTTTGCTACGAGTTCGTTTACTTTCTCTCCCCCTTCCACTCTTGTGACCACTTGTACTACCTTGAGCTATAGCATGTGCTTCAGGCACTGCTTGTGAACCAACCGGTCTCGAGTTATAATTTTTCATAAGGAGTTGGTTGTGCTTTTCTGCCACTAGAAGTGCAGAAATTAGCTCAGAGTGTACAGTGTAGTTCTTAGCCTTGTACTGCTGCTGGAGTACAAGGTTGCTAGCGTGGAAAGTTGATAGAGTCTTCTGGATCAACTCGGCTTCAGTTATAGCTTGCTCGCATAGCTTTAACTGAGATACAATACGATGTAGGGCTAAGTTGTACTCCGTCACAGACTTAAAGTCCTAGAAGCCGAGGTTCAACCAATCGTATTGTGTCTTAGGGAGGAGTATATCATTTTGTTGTTGGAAACGGTCCTTCAGGGACTTCCACAACATTCAGGGGTCTTTCTCAGTGAGATATTCATTTTTCAGGTCCTGATTCAGATGATGTCTAAGGAAAATCAATTATTTCGCCTTCTGGGCATCAGTTGATTCCGAATCATCGACAATAGCCCCGATTAACTCAGTTGAGGCTAGATGGATCTCAACATCTAGCGTCCATGTCAGGTAATTACTACCATCAAGAGCAAGCTCAGCGAATTCTCTTTTGGTAATATCAGACATTATTCACTACAATATTTAAAGTGACATGGTGAGTATTGTGACCAATTTATTGACAACGGAGAAATAAGGATTTATTTGATCACTCTAGAGCACATAGAAGTAAGAATTGGGCACCGTTTACCCAAGACATAATTTACGGCCCGACAAGTATTGGGAGCCGCCTACCCAGACAATATATGCGGACTATAAAATGGGGACTATATGCAAAAGTAATAATGCATGCAAGATAATTAAATCATAAAAGCATGCGCATATAGAAATTAAACACATAATATAATAAATTTATTGTGAACTAATATTAAAATTAATTCTAAAAAAATTCGAGCTTAATTAATATGCAAGAGTTATTACTTTTTAATTTTTCAAGTATTTTTCGAAACTCGATAAATTAATTTGAGGGTGCAAAAAATACTATCAAAATTATATGAGGTCCAAATAAATAATAAATTTCAATTGCCCAATAATAAATTAATTACAGCCCATAAAATTGGAGCTTCAGGCAAAAAAAAAAATTAAATAGGATAGGCCCAAAAGTATTTCAGTCCCTAAAGTGGGCTTCAGGCCCAAATTATAAAAAAAAAATGTTTGAATGTGGCCCAAAATGAGTTGGGCCACTAGGGCCCAAAAGGGGGGGGGGGGGAGGTCAACACGGGAGTTGCAGGGCGGGGGCGAAAGAGGTGTCACGGCTGGCTTCAGGCGGAGGCGCGGGTGGCTGCGCGCCCCTGCCCGGCGGTGCGCGGCGCTCGACGCACGAAGGCGGAGAGGCGGGCACGAGCGCGTGGTGGAAGGCCGCGGCGGAGCGAAAGCTCTACGCCCGGTGGTCTGGCGGTGTTCGCTCGCGGTTGCGTCGAGGTCGCGGTGGCCGCTGCACCGCGGTGGCCTTCGAGGCTCGCGGCAGCGGCCGCTCCGCTGTGCCGCTCGAGTTCGCATTGGCTTTCGGCTGTGTAAGGGGAAGCAAGGCCGAGCTGCTCGCGACAGCCTAGAGGCTTGCGGCGGCGTGGATGTGGGCAGTGGCGATCGTGCGGCGTCAGGCTCGCGGCGTCGACAGGCACGCGGTTGCGGCAGTCCGGCCGATTGTCCAGATTTAATTTTTTTCTTTCGATTCGATCCAATTAAATTGCAAAAAAGTAATTATCGATGCAATAAAATAATTTAGGTGCACATAAAAACATAGCACATATGGATCAAAAATTCGATACGATAATTAATAATCCTGCAATAGAGAAAATTAATCTAGATCCGTACCGATTAGCTTCTGGCAGAGTCTCGTGCTGATAACGTGTTGTAAATCATAAGCGTAAAATAGAGACACGAGTTTGTTCACCCAGTTCTTCGGTAACGACTACGTCTGGGGGTGTACCAAGCCAGGAGTTTCACTAATATTTGTGTGTATGCGTGTGTACAATACTGAGTACAAGGGTCTATTTATAATTGTGAAGGGTCAAATGTGAAGTATGTAATCTGCTGGGTTTAATTCAATAGGAAGCTATGTTGGTAAAGTGTTAGCCTTGGGAGTTAGTGAATTTGGAGTACCAGAGGAGATGGACCAGATGAGGTTGACCAGAGAAGCCTGACTAGAGGAGTCTGGCAGGTGAGCTACCAGAGGAGGTCCATCAGATGAGGTCTGGTCAGACGAGTCTGGTAGATAAGTCATCAGAGGAGGTCTATCAGAGGAGGTCTGGGACCAGAGGTCATCTGGTGAAAAAGGACCAGAGCCAGAGGAGGTTTGTCATCTGATCCTGAAGTCCGTTATTCGCAAAGTACACCAAATTGAAGCTAATTCGAAGGCGGTTCTAACTGAATCAACCATGGCGGTTATTGAAGTCGTTAGCCAGCAGGATAACTGCTTACATTGAGTTTGTTACAACTGAATCGAACCTAGGGTTCGTTTCCAATCTCTGTATTATAAAAGGGGGGTTTCTCAACTGAGAGAATAACTTTTAGATCTTCATCTGTGAGCGCAATCACGAGAGATTGTGAGATTGTAACTTGTAACTTCCGTTTTCTTTCTTAGTGGAATACTCTATCCTCTCGGATCCCGTGGACGTAGGAGTATTCATCTCCGAACCACGTAAAATTCTGGTGTTCTTGTGTGATTTTCAATTCTGTTCTTATTGCATTTGATTCCGATTCCCGGAAACAAGTTTTCTTGTGAATCCAAAATCGTGATTAACAAGTGGCGCCGTCTGTGGGAAGCAATCATGGCTGCAACTAAGTTCGATATTGAGAAGTTCACGGGGAAGAACGATTTCAGCTTATGGAAGATCAAGATGAAGGCACTCCTGGTACACAATGGGTTGTACGAAGCCTTGTTGCCACCGGCTCAGGTGGCTTCTGGATCTAATCCGGCGAAGGTGGAGGAGAACAAGAGGAAGGCACACAGTGCCCTTATCTTGTGTCTTGGGGACAAGCCATTGAGGGAAGTATCGAAGGAGGAAACCGCTCTTGGGATCTGGAATAAGTTGGAGCAGTTATACCAGACCAAGTCTGTTACGAACAAGTTATACATGAAACAGAAGCTTCAAGTCTTCAAGATGAGTGAAGATAAGAATCTTGGTGATCAGTTGGACGAGTTCAACAGATTGGTGGATGATCTGGAGAGTTTGGATGTTACAATTGATGATGAAGATAAGTCATTGATGTTGTTGAATGCCCTACCTAAGTCTCTGGAAAATTTCAAAGATGCCTTGTTGTTTGGTAGGCAAGATCAGGTGATGTTTGATGATGTTCAAACTGCCCTGAAAACCAAGTTTCTACAGATCCAAGCTGATGGGAAGAAGCCTGCTGAAGGATTGAATGTTCAATCCAAGAAGAAGAAGGGGTTTCAGTCCAAGAAGAAGGATGGTGGAAAAGGGAATAAGGGTGGGAAGAAATCTGATTTTGTTGAGAAGAGGAAGTGTTTCACTTGCCATAAGGAAGGTCATCTGAGAAAGAATTGCCCTGAAAGAAAGAAGAAAGATAATCAAGGTGATCAAGATGGAGATGCAGCTGTTGTGGAGGTTGAAGGATATGATAGTGCAGAGGTCTTGATGGTTAGTCATGAGAGACTAAGTCAAGAGTGGGTCCTGGACTCTAGATGTACTTTTCATATGTGTCCACATGAAGACTGGTTCCTGGATCTTGAGAAAATTGATGGAGGTCTTGTTCTTTTGGGTAATGATGAGAGCTGTAGAGTGCAAGGATCTGGTTCTATCAAGATCAAGATGTTTGATGGGGTTGATAGGATCTTATCTGATGTCAGGTTTGTTCCTGAGTTAAAGAGAAATCTTGTTTCTCTTGGTACCTTGAATTCAAAGGGGTTTGAATTCAAGACAGACAAGGGAAGTCTGTCTATAACCAAATCTAGAAGGATTGTCATGAAGGGGGCTATCAAGAATGGTTTGTATACTTTGATTGGAAGAACTGTTACAGGGTCAGCTGATGTTACCATGGGGTCTTCTGAGGTTAACTTGTGGCACAAGAGATTGGCACATGTTGGTGAGAAGGGCCTGGTGGAGTTATCCAAGAAGGGAGCAATCCCTGGGAAGAGGATATGTAAGCTGGAATTCTGTGAGAGGTGTGTTCTTGGGAAATCAAAGAAGCAAGCATACCAGAAAGGGAAGCATACCACCAAGGAGGTTATGGATTATATACATTCTGATGTATGGGGCCCAGCAAGGGTATCCACTCATGGTGGAGGCAGGTATTTCCTTACCCTTATTGATGATTATTCCAGAAAAGTTTGGGTTTACATTCAGAAGAGTGATGCCTTCTCTAAGTTCAAAGAATGGTTAATTGAACTTGAGAATAAGAGAGGCAGGACTATCAAGCACTTAAGGACAGATAATGGGCTTGAATTCCTATCAGAGGAGTTTCAACAATTCTGTAGGGAGAAGGGTATTACTAGGCATAAAACTGTTCCTTCAAACCCCCAGCAGAATGGTCTAGCAGAGAGGATGAATAGAACTATCCTGGAAAGGGTTAGGTGTATGTTATCTGATGCTCATTTACCTAAGAGTTTTTTGGGGAAAGCTGTTAACACAGCTGTGTATCTCATTAATAAAGTGCCATCATCTGCTATTGAGTTTAAAACCCCAGATGAGGTTTGGTATGGAAAGATATCAGATTACTCAAAGTTGAAAGTTTTTGGGTGCCTAGCTTATGTTCATGTGAGGCAAGACAAACTTGAACCTAGAGCTTTAAAATGTGTTTTCATTGGGTATCCAAAAGGTGTTAAGGGGTATAAGTTGTGGTGTCTGGAGCCTGGAAACCAGAAGTGTATTACCAGTAGAGATGTTGTGTTTAATGAATCTCAGATGGGATACAAGTCAGGTGGAGGTGATAGGGAGCCATCAGCTGAGGAGATGGATGGGGTTATTTCTGAGCCAATTACTCAAGTTGAGGTTGAGCCTGATCATGATAATCATGAGAGTGCATCTGGTTCTGAACCAGAGCAGGAAACAGGAGATAATGGGTCATCAGATGAGGATAGTGCACCTGCAGAGGAGGAAGAAGTGCCAGAAGCAGACTTGAGAAATTATAGTTTGACAAGAGACAGATCCAGAAGACAAATACATCCTCCAGCAAGGTTTGGACGTGTGGATCTGGTCTCCTATGCACTTGTTACAGCAGAAGCCATAGAGTACCAGGAACCTAAAAGCTACAGGGAAGCCCTTGAGTGTGATGATAGGGAGTCATGGGTGACAGCCATGACAGAAGAGATGGAGTCTCTTAAGAAGAATCAAACTTGGATTCTTGTTGATAAGCCACCTAGGCAGAAGCTAATAAGTTGTAAATGGTTGTTTAAAAGAAAGCTTGAATCTGGTGTGAAAGATCAGGTGAGGTTTAAGGCCAGGTTAGTTGCCAGAGGATTTACTCAGAGGGAAGGAATTGATTACAATGAGGTTTTCTCACCTGTTGTTAAGCATTGTTCAATCAGATTACTTCTGAGCAGAGTAGTCCAAGAGGATCTGGAGCTACAACAACTTGATGTAAAGACAGCTTTTCTGCATGGTGATCTTATTGAGGATTTGTACATGCACCAGCCAGAAAGGTTTGTTGAACCAGGGAGTGAAGGGAAAGTGTGCCTGCTCAAGAAATCATTGTATGGCCTCAAGCAAAGTCCAAGGCAGTGGCACAAGAAGTTCAATGAAGTTATGCTATCCATTGGTTTTGTAAGGAGCAAGTATGACACTTGTGTATACCTGGAAAGGCAAGGTAGTGATGTGATAGCCTATCTTCTGATCTATGTAGATGACATGCTTATTGCCAGTAAAAGCCTTCTGAAGATTCAGAGTATCAAAAGGAAGCTAAGTGCTAGATTTGATATGAAGGACTTGGGAAATGCTAAAAGGATTCTTGGAATGGATATTCTTAGGGACAGAAAAGCTGGAAGACTATTCTTATCCCAGAAGAGTTACATTGAGAAGGTCCTGAAGAGGTTTAACATGCATGAGAGTAGAGCTGTGACAACTCCTCTGGGACAACAGTTCAAATTATCTAAGGAAATGGAACCAAGGTCTGATGAAGAGAAGAAGACTATGATGAAAGTACCTTATGCAAGTGGGGTTGGAAGCCTGATGTATGCTCTGGTCTGCAGCAGACCAGATTTAGCTTATGCATTGAGTATGGTGAGCAGATACATGGCTAATCCTGGGAGATTACATTGGGAAGCTTTGAAATGGATATTCAGATACCTTAAGGGGTCATCTGATCTGGGATTGATGTTTGAGAGGATGACTGACCAGAAGAGTCCACTGGAAGGTTTTGTAGATTCTGATTTTGCTGCTAATCTGGATACCAGAAGATCTTTAACAGGGTATATCTTTACACTTTACAATACTGCTGTGAGCTGGAGATCTGTTCTGCAGAGTGGAGTTGCTTTATCTACTACAGAAGCAGAGTTTGTTGCAGTGTCAGAGGCTGTTAAGGAGGCTTTGTGGTTGAAAGGCATAATCAAGGATTTTGGCATAAACCAAAGGGCTGTGGTTGTTCATTGTGATAATCAGAGTGCAGTACATCTGGTTAAACATCAAGTGTTCCATGAGAGATCAAAGCACATTGATGTAAGGTTGCATTTTGTAAGGGAAATCATTGATAAAGGAGTGGTTCTCATCCAGAAGATATCTACAGAGGACAATGCTGCAGATATGTGTACAAAGTCTTTACCAGGGACGAAATTCAAATTCTGTGTTGAATTGGTAAAGATGAGTGTATGGGATGTTCCTTAGGCCCAAGCTGGAGCATGGAGGAGAGGAGGAGAGGATTGATACTTCTCATCTGAGGTGGAGAATTGTGAAGGGTCAAATGTGAAGTATGTAATCTGCTGGGTTTAATTCAATAGGAAGCTATGTTGGTAAAGTGTTAGCCTTGGGAGTTAGTGAATTTGGAGTACCAGAGGAGATGGACCAGATGAGGTTGACCAGAGAAGCCTGACCAGAGGAGTCTGGCAGGTGAGCTACCAGAGGAGGTCCATCAGATGAGGTCTGGTCAGACGAGTCTGGTAGATAAGTCATCAGAGGAGGTCTATCAGAGGAGGTCTGGGACCAGAGGTCATCTGGTGAAAAAGGACCAGAGCCAGAGGAGGTTTGTCATCTGATCCTGAAGTCCGTTATTCGCAAAGTACACCAAATTGAAGCTAATTCGAAGGCGGTTCTAACTGAATCAACCATGGCGGTTATTGAAGTCGTTAGCCAGCAGGATAACTGCTTACATTGAGTTTGTTACAACTGAATCGAACCTAGGGTTCGTTTCCAATCTCTGTATTATAAAAGGGGGGTTTCTCAACTGAGAGAATAACTTTTAGATCTTCATCTGTGAGCGCAATCACGAGAGATTGTGAGATTGTAACTTGTAACTTCCGTTTTCTTTCTTAGTGGAATACTCTATCCTCTCGGATCCCGTGGACGTAGGAGTATTCATCTCCGAACCACGTAAAATTCTGGTGTTCTTGTGTGATTTTCAATTCTGTTCTTATTGCATTTGATTCCGATTCCCGGAAACAAGTTTTCTTGTGAATCCAAAATCGTGATTAACAATAATAGATAAAACTTAGTCTAAACCTAAAGCCCGTTTAAGTTATATAAGTCTATCGGTAATGTCCACATCAAATCTTCTAGATTTGGTATAATAAATCTACTGGATTTATAACAGTTGTCACTATATATCTAGTTAGATGAAATGGTACATTCGCATAACTCAAGTAGTTTGAATTTTATTACCTATAACCGAAAGGTAAAAAGATCATGAACCGAGTTATTATTTTATCGATAAGAAAAATCCTTAAGGATAAATGTAAAAAAAAAACAATTAATTAACACTGAAAAGTACAAAATTGAAAATGGAGTGAATAGTCAAGAGTAGGTTTTATATGAAAACGCTTCATAATAAGTTTAATATGAAATAGTTTTAAAGTATCATTAATCTCATCAAGAGTATCATTAAACCTATCAGGGGTATCATTAGTTTGAGTTCAATAAATTTTTTTTAAAATTTCTTGAACTCAAACTAATGATACCCCTGATGAAATTAATGATACTCCCGATGAAGTTAATGATACTTTAAAATTATTTCATGATAAATTTATCATGAACTATTTTCATATAATACTTTGCCAATAGTGAAAACTTTATTTAAATAGAACCGGCGGAGTATTTTATTTTCATCATTGTTGACATGATCTATTTGAAAAAAAAAAAAAAAAATCCATTATTGAATTTGACATAGAAATTCTTGAAATAAATAAAGATAAATCAACTAGCTAGAGTGTCGTAGGCATTAATTTTATTCGTAATAAATCGATCGCCATTGTAGTTTGAGCTTAGCAACCATAAGGGCATGGAATTCCAGGATATTCCGGTGGACATTCATCATTTATCTTTGCAGTTGAATTTAATTAAAACCCAAAATTAATTAAGCAGAGTGATTAAAAATATCAAGTAATACTTACATCTAAGTGAAAATTGGTCAAAACATATATACTAATATAATAACGAAATATTGTAGGAATAGAAACTAGGTGTACCAATAGTCTTTCAAATTTTGACTAATATCATATTTATTATTTGGACCAAATTAAAATTATATATGCAATTAAAAAGTCTTTTCATTGTAATTTCTTTAAAAAGTTTCTTACAATTAATATGCATCAAAGACTTCATCCACTAAAATAGATTAATATATAAAAAATTACTATTAGATTTTGTTTGGTTGTCTTTTTATTTATTTATTAAATCTATTTTTTTCTTTAATTATTTCAACTTATCATACTAATATTGATTAATTAAAAATCATAAAGTATAAAGTTTGATAACAATGAATTTTTTTAAACAAATAACTAATAATATGTATCAAAGATTTAATCCACTCCATTAAAAAAATTGATCCCCTAAAACATATCAAATACATAAAAATGCACTACTAGATGTTATTCTTTTATTATCTATTCAATCTAATTTTTATTTAATTATTGTATTATTATATTTTAATATTGATTAGTTAAAAATCATAATTAAAGTGTCAATTCTGATAGCAATAGAAAATTTTACATGTCTCTTTTAAAACATAGTTTTTTGGAGCTCTATGAACTTATGAGTCATATAATATAGTAAATGAAATTTATTTTATGTCCTATATATCAATATAAAAGTCTTGATACATCTATTTAGATAAAAATATAAAATTTATAATTGAACTTTTTTTATAAGGAACTTTTGTGTGAGATGATTTGTCTCATAAATATGAGATGATGCTCCACTAAAACATTTGAGTCATAAGTTGAGTTGAAACCCAATAAACTCCTATTTAAAAAAAGACTCCTTCCATATTGCATCCTTTCTCAAACCGACGGAAATTTCAGATGCATTTCCCTCCCAAACCCTCCTTCCGCCCATGCCGCCACCATCATCGGCAACTCCGTCTCCTCAATTGAAACAAGAGGCAGTAGTAGAAGAAGAGGAATTTTTACGAGGCCACTCCAACCACTCACCCTCTCAAAATATCGGTAAATGCTTATACTCTCGGAACTTTTCATTCTGTTGTACTCTCTGCTCTGTATGCCATATATTCTCGAAAATAAATTCAATTAACTTCATTTTCATCATGTTTCATACAAATGTTTGAAATTTCTGTATGATGCTACTTTAGAATTACGTTAAAAATCATTGTCATTGAAATACAATTATTGTCATGTGTGGTGCAAACTAGTCTCCACCACCTAAAGTTTTGGTGCTTGATCTTAATTTCAGGTCACAACTAAAAGACCTATGTGTTTATTTTTGGAAAGAGTGGATTCTTTTATGGAAATGGTAATGGAATCTGTCAGCTTCCATTAATCCCCCTCTCCCCCTAATTTTTCCTTTCAATTTTTAGGAAGATAGTCACGACTCGAGGAACTTGTGCCTCGCTCAGTGGGTCATGCGGCAATTATAAGGATCTTTGGCATAAGGTAACCTCCGTGTGTAATCTTATTATCATGTTTAAGAATATAGATTCTCTAACGTGATTGGATTCAATTAAGAGAATAAAATTAGTGTTCGAAAGTATGATCAATTCCTGAGTTACTGGTCCAAGTATTTAAAAGCTACCTTTCAGTCTCCCAAATTTATTCTCATGGGTGAATAATTGGATCTAAAATAGAGTACACAATTTGAATTGTTCTTTTAAAGAAAAATAAACCGTTGAGGTTACTTACTTGACAAATAAAATAATATGTCTCTCAATGAGAGATATATAAATTATAAACTTTTACATGAAAATGTTGAATTTTTAAACAAAATTATATGACGAAATATAACGGTTATAATAAAAAATAGGTAATGTCACAGACAAAAGAGTATATTCAAATTCACAATTTTTATATTACTCTTTGCAAGTACAAGAGTTAGTCATTCTTGGAAGTCATTACTTTCATTAACAAATGTCAAGCATATCACAATCAAAATTCATTAGTTTTTGTCATTTTATATATTATACTATTAACTTTAATGTGTAAGGTCTAAGGTGACACCTTTTTTTATGAAAATTTATTTTGTTAATTTTTTTTACCAATAAATAAAGAGTAGTGTGGGAAAATTTTATTTCTATTTTTGAAATGTGGTAATTATTGTAGAACATAAAAAAATGTAAAAATTATTAGGGGATGCAGAGAGTAATAGTATAATACTTTCCCTTTCCCACAAATCCATTGCCATGTTTTTTTTTAAATCACTTTATTAAAACACTCACTATCAATCATTCTATTTATTAATGGATCTCACAATAATTTCATATTATCTAATTTATCTTATTTTAAAAGGGACAGGGGAAGTACATAATATTTTACTATTTTTGTATTTATATTTATGTTGCGGGAAATGGAAAGACCATTGTCTGTGACATGGTATTTATCCAAGGCCCAGGTTAAATACCCCTCAAACAGTCCAACTAATGAAGATACACCTCCGTCAATATTTTAATATTTTATTAAAATTATAAAATTACATATATAACCTTAATTATTAAACAAAAAATCTAAGACTACATACATTCCTCATCTCATTTTTACGCAGAAAATGTTTCGGCAAAAAAAGATTCCAAAAAATTAACAAAATATTTCGGCAAAAATATTTTCAAAAATTGGTTTGACAGAGATTTGTAAATAAAATTGCAAATGACTATCATACAACTCTCAATGTAGTTCATTGCCTAAAATATCAATATTTTGTACACAAATACACACATTATAAACAACTAACAACATTAAATATTTAAAGCTATGGTTTATACATTAAAGAGAAATCATATGAAATAAGGGGCAAAAAAAATATACATATGAAGGTCGAAATGCTCTCATTTTCACTGCTTTCTAGTATAAAAACATGAATTAATCGTTGTTGTGTCGTCTGGTCATGTTATGATGGAGGCAGGATCAATCTCTTTTTTTCCTTCACATATATATGGTTGAACGTCTTCTGCGTAAGAATGAGATGGGGGTGTATGTAGTCTTAGGTTTTTCTTTTATTTTTTTGTTTTTAATTATTAAAGTTATATATGTAATTTTATAATTTTAATAAAATATTAAAATATTGATTGAGATTTATCTCCATTAATTGGAGGGTATTTAGTCTGGCTTTTTTATCCAATTACAACACTACTAATCCAATTCTCGTAAGAACCCCGCCGCCGCCCACACATACTAAAACACACATCTAATCTAGTGTTATACTGTACTCTCAAATTTCTGACTTTTAATTTTTTAATTTTTTTTTCGGGGGAAATGGGTTTTAAGTGATGGTGTATTTGTATCTTTTTTTTTTTGGGTAAAATTTTAATCTGGGCTCTATAATTCCTTACTTTGCTATGTAAATGTAATGGCCTAGGCTAAATACCTCTCCTACTAATGGAGATACACCCCTGTCTAAATTCACCTACTCATTTTAGTTGGTATTAGTAGATACACAACCTTTATACTACCATTTATACCCTTATTAATAAAAGAAATTTTTTTATAATAAGTAGTATTCCACAAACTGTTCCCAAAACACTACAAGATTGACCTTTAATGACAAAATTATGTCACTATTGTTTCTCTAATATAAAGTTTTTAGAGACAGGAAAATGATCTTTAATGACAGGGTCTATTATTAAAGACTATGATCCTGTCACTAAAAACTTTTAGCTTGAAAAACAATAGTGACAGAATTTCTGTCATTAAAGATCAATTTTCTTATAGTGAAATTAACACAATGTTTCGGCAAAATATTTTTAAAAAATTAACCAGATTTCGGAAATTCGTTAACCATTCAAAATTTCGGCAATTGATTTTCGAAAATATGTAAAACTTTCGACTAACCAGGTCCAAAAACGGGCTTGGCGGAATTTTGAAAAGAAAAAATGTGCAAATGACAATCATTCAACTTTCAACGTCGTTCAATGTCTAAAATATCAATATCTCGTACATAAATACACACAATATAAACAACTAACAACATTCAACATTTTAAACTAGGGTTTATACATTAAAGAGAAAACTTATGGAATAAGGGATAAAAAAACACATACATAGGAAGGTTGAAATGCTCCCTTTTTCACCAAAAATCTAGTTCAAAAATATGAATTAATTGTTGTTGCGTCGTCTAATCATATTATGATGGAAACATGATCAATTTCATTTTTTTTCTTTCACACGTATATGGTTGAACATCTTCTGCGTAAGAATGATATAGGGGTGTGTTGATAGGCGAGCAGAAATACCATTTGGGCGAGCAGAATTACCTAAAGTACCCACACTTAAGACGAAACTAAGCCAACAAAATTAGGTTGAGTTGGAAATGACAAGCGAACAGATCTTGCTCGGCGAACAATAATGATCAGGCAGCTAGCTTTAAGTGTTTTCGGATAGCGTGAAATTGTTATGTTTTGGTGCCCGATTTACTCATGTTTTGAGTGTTTTCGATGAGTGCTTGGAGTCAAATGAGTATCATTTTTATAAAATTATTAATTTGTCTCTTTGGTTTTCATAGATGGATAGAGGGCGAAAAGAGGAGTTCGTAGGACTTTGAATCGGCCAAAACGGACTCCCGGTTGAGGAGATATGAAGATTTTACGAACGAGTGCACAGCAGCCGAAGACCGCTCGAGCAGCTCGAGCGCCAGCGCTCGAGCGTTTTGCTCGAGCGACCAAAAACTTACAGAACAGTTTCAGCGCTCGAGCGAATCACTCGAGCGGAACTGCTCGAGCAACCACGTATTTTCGCCTCCGGATGCATATTTTCGGCCCATTAACTCCCGTTTCGACCCGGTGCCTATATATACCTCTTCCAAACACGTTTTGAAGGATCCCCAACTTTTAGAAATCACTTTTAGACTTAGTTTTTAGAGAGAGGAAGAGGAGAAGAACGAGCAAGCTTTACTTTTACGTTGTTGAGGTTTTTCATACGAATTCTTAATTTCTTTTCGTTTCTTAGTTTCTTTTCATTAGCTTGATTACTTTAAACGCTTTGAACTTTGTTTTAGTTAATTAAATTTCAGTTCTTAGAATTATTTTCTTTTAAAACCCTAGTTCATGTTTCTTATTTTCTTCGTTCAATTCATTATGTTTTTGTTCGTTGTTTCTTCTATTGCTTTTATTTTTGTTATAACCATGTCCGGCTAAAACCCTTGCATGCTTGAGTTAGGATGAACTCGTAGAAGTAGGATGTGGGTACGTAATTAAGGTAATTGGTGACGTTAGTTTTAATTCTCTTAATTAATGAATTCATATAATTAATCTTAACTCTACCTTTGAATTTCGTACGAAAGTGTTAGAGAGAGGACGACCGCATTACTCAATAACAATTAGTAGTCTTAACGAGAGGGTTTAGGAAATGTTAATTCATCTACCGGTTTAGCGAAGGAGGACGACCGCATCATCTTAGTTAAATTAGGGTCTCATTAATTAAGCGCTATCTATTAACTTGTTAGTGGATTAGTGAAGTCGATTGCTAGGATAAAGTATTAGGGTGAGAAATCTTGAGCTTTCATTCTACGATCTTTTACTTAGGTTAATTCTTGTTTGTCACGATTACTTTGATTATGTACCTGCTCCGTTAGTATACGTAGGGATTCCTATCATGAGCATCACCATCTCATACTTGCATATACACCTTAGATACTTAGTTTAATTTTCCTTTTGCATTCGTAGGATAATTTAGTTAGCTTAATTAATCTTTCCAAAAATCCAAAAACAACACACTCATATTAACTACGACGCGTAGATCTTCAGGGATCTATTCGCATATACACTATCCCGTGGGTTCGATAATACTTGGCCATTATACTTACTCTTACTACAGTGAACCCGTCCGCTGCGGGTAAGCTACTAGTAGAAGCTAGTAAAATCGATTCAAGTCAATGGCGCCGTTACCGGGGATGGCGTTTTATGCTTTTGAATAGGACTTGTCGATAGCTTAGTAGTTAGTAGTGAGTGACTTATTTTCTGTTTATTTTTATTTGTTCAGCAGTTGCGTTTTGATCCTTTTGCTAGTGTTTCAGGTTTATGAAAACACGCTCACAAGGTAATACGAGCGAAGAGAGATTACCTGCAGATCCTGAGACAATAGCCAGAAGGAACCGAGCCTTCTTGAGAAGAATGACTACTGCCGCGGGAAACAAAGACAAGATTTCTGATGAAGATGGGGACTTAGACAAAATAGCTGCAGAGTATACTGTTTTAGTGGAGCAGGCGGTTGGAGTTGAGAGCAGTAACCAGCAAATACCCATAGGGGAACCGCAGAACCAACTCCCAAACCCGCAAAACACAATCAACTCTGCACAAACACAACCCCAAAGTCAGAACCAAAACCCTGCTTACCCACAAAACCCAAATAACCCTTTCAACAACCCAGTATACCAACATTACCCATACCCACCTTATCCTTACCCACCATACCCGTATCCTCCACCCCCAGTCTATAATCAACCACCTGTTTACCCACCACCACCCCAACACGTACCAGTACCTGCTGCTAATCCTCAACACGTTCCTCAGAACATAGATCACAATATGACTATTCGAGGGAGGTTTGCAGCACAGCCACAGCGGTACTATGATGGAGTGGCTTTACCTCCAGTTGAGGCGAACAACTTCTCGATATCCCCGGGGATTTTAAAGTTGCTTACCGAGAACCAGTTCAAAGGGGTGATCGGGAAGGAGAATCCTCATACACATCTGAGGAGTTTTCTCATGATAGCCTCAACATTCAATTATAATGGCATGTCTGAAGATGCCAAGAGGCTTAGGCTGTTCCCATTCTCACTGACGGGAATAGCTAAGGAGTGGTACGATAATACGCTCCCGCGGGGAGGTATTACCACTTGGGCCGAGCTCGAGCGTCTGTTCCTCGAGCGTATCTACCCTCCATCTAGGACGATCAAGGCTAGAATTGAGATCTTGTCCTTTCGCCAGAAGTCTGGAGAGGATCTACGCCAAGCATGGGAGAGATACTCAAACATGCTGATAGAGTGCCCGCAGCACGGGTACAATGAGGGAGACATTATGGTATTCTTCTATAGTGGTGCCAACAAGGCGGGGCAAGACCATTTAGACGTCTGTGCGGGCGGAGCATTCCTGAACCAAGGCATAGAGAGGTGTAGAGAGATCGTTGACAACATTGTCACGAATGCCGGTGCTTGGGGTGTGGATGCAGATTTTTAGAGAGTGCATCAGGTTGAAGAGGGAGAAGGAACGAGAAGGCTGCTGATGGCCATGATGGAGAAGATCAACAACCTCGAGTTGGGGAAGAGTTTGGGTGGAGAGCATGCAGTAGAGAATGAGAGAGTAGACCAACCAAGTGGACAGCAAGAGGTGGTCAATTACATGGGAGGTCCGTATTACAATCAGAATGGCTACCAAGGTGGAAATCAGTATGGAAGACCTTCTTATGGCCAACCATTTGTACCTCCAGGCCCTCAGCCACTTCAAAATCAATGGAGGAACACACAAGGAGTTCAAGGAGGTCAGCAGCCTCCTCAAAACACATGGAGGAAGAATGATAACTTTTCTTATGCTAACCCAAAAGCTGGTGTTACTGTTCCTGCAGGTGTTGATCCGGGGTCTAAACCTCCTGGTGGAGAAGGCGGTGCATCATCCGAGGAGATGTTGAGAGCGATCCTTCAGAAGGTGGAGGAAGGGAGCAATCGGTTGTCATCCTTGGAGTATGATGTGAAGGAGTTGCATAAGAAGGGCGATCATCGAGATCAAGAGCTCCAAAAGATGAATGTTGAGTGGACTAGAACTCAACAAGAGAACAATCGAAGGTTCACTTCTTTAGAGTTCCAGATGAGCCAGATTGCAAAGTCAGTGAATAGAATGCCGGAGGGGAACCCGAAAGAGCAGTGCAAGGCGATTCAGCTTAGAAGTGGAACCAACTACGAAGGTCCTCAGATGCCTGCTGATTCTGAGACGCCCCAAGTTGAGAAGGGGATTGAAAGTAAAGGGATTGAGAAGCATGAAGATATGGATGAGTCCCATCAAGACAAAGACCTTGAGGAGGTTGAGAGAGTTCCTAAGTGGAAAAAGGCAAAGGAAGCAAGGGATAAAGTGAAAGAGACAGAAAGAGATGAATGGGGGGTACCCAAATCTGTGATACCCGTCCCGTATCCACAGCGCTTCATGAAAAAGAAGCTTGATGAAAAATTTGCAAAATTTCTTGATGTTTTTAAACAACTTCACATTAACATTCCTTTTTATGATGCTTTGGAACAGATGCCGCATTATGCAAAGTTTCTGAAGGACTTGATTGCGAAAAGACGGCGAGTGGATGAGCCGAAGTTGGTGCAGCTGAACCACGAGGTGAGTGCATTAGTGCACAAGGCGCTTCCTCCGAAGTTGAAGGATCCCGGGAGTTTCACGATCTTATGTGACATTGGGAACGGGATCAAGAAAGGAGCGTTGTGCGACCTTGGGGCGAGCATTAATCTCATGCCCTTGTCGCTTTTCAAGAAGTTGGAAGGTGGTGAACTTCGACCCACAATGATGACGCTTCAACTTGCCGATCGGTCTATTACTCGACCTCAAGGTGTTGTTGAAGACGTCCTCATGAGAGTTGGAGATCACATCTTTCCAGCCGACTTTGTAGTGCTAGAGATGGAGGAAGATGAGCACGTGCCCCTGATCTTGGGAAGACCGTTCTTAGCTACGGCGGGGATGGTGCTAGATGTGGCAAATGGGAAGATCACGTTGAAGGTTGATGATCAAGAAGTGAAGATTTCCCTATATGAAGCCATGAAGCACCCGAAGGAGGATGAGAGTTTGTATTGCATGGATGCAATTGATCCTCGTGTTGAAGACATGCCTCCTATTCCTAATCCTTCTCATATTCATGAATTTTATAATTCTTCACTTGATAATTTAACCCATGAGCATTATGATCTTGATTATTTTGATAGGGATAAAGTGAAGAAGTTGAAGGATGAAGAGGTGAAGAAAGTGGACGTGGTCCAGTTAGAAGGGAAAGGAGGAGTTAAGAAGAAAAAGTCCAAACTCAAGAAATTGTTTAGTAAGACTCCTCCAGATAGAGGGAAGAAGGAGTTGAGACCCATAACACTTGGGGATGAGAAGAGAGCAAAGGGGCTCATGATGGAGGGGCGTCAAGGAAAGGAGTTCAAACACCACTCTTATGAGAGTGAGGAAGGTAAATTTGAGTATGATGTCCCATAAGCTCCTTTGAGCTCGGTCCGGCATGAGGACCTTAAAAATAGCGCTGAATGGGAGGCAACCCATTTTTATTTGCTTTTGAGTGTTTTTAGTTATTTTCCTTTTATGTTACTAGGATGTTGTTGAGTCGTATGTTTAACCTCGTATTTGAGTAAGTTGCTTGTAGGCTTGTCTCTAAAGGAGTAAAGGTATCAAAGAAGTGGAGATTGAAGGAACCAACTTGAGACAAGGGAATGTGCAAAGCTATTGAGAGAAATTGAATTATTTGGTTGAGGTAACCCACAACCCCAAACTTAGACCTCTAGCAAGGTCGAAGTTTGGGGGGGTGGAGTTTTTTATTTGTTTTATGATTACATTGCACATGCATGCACGCCCTTATCTTTGACTTGAGTTTGATTGATTATTGGATTGTTGAGATGCTCCTTGGGCTATTATTAATTTGTTTTGTTACTCAATATTTTATGCCTATCAATCATCTTATGCTTGTTGATTGCTATCTTTGAGTATGATTTGATGAGTAGGGTGAGTTGTAAGGTTGAGTTAGAAATTCTTTTGTGTGAGTGTTTGAGTTCGAGCTGATTTGAGAAAGAACTTGTATGCTTGTGAATTTTTCTTTTGAGTACTTGTGTGATGAGAGTGAGAATGCACTAGGACTAGCATGGATGTGAAAGCTGTGAGCTTTTGAGCCTTATGAGATTTTGATGCATTAATTAATCTCTTCGTTTGTGAGTGAATCATCACCTTAGAGGATGCTAGAACTTGTGTGCGCTCTTGCTTCTTGATTGTGTCTAGTTTGATATGCCGAATGTGATCTTAGGCCATCTTTGTTTTTATTGAGTCACTTAGCAAAAAAATTTCCTTACCAATGACATTGAATCCCTTGTTAGCCCCTTTGAGCCTAAAGCCTATTTTATTTGCTAGCACATATGAACACTATTCCAATTCCTAAGCCTTTTGTCCCAATTTGAGTGGAGAATAGGAAAGTGTGAATATGAAGGGAGTGAATTGAGTTGAAAAAGGAAAAGGTTGTTTGTTGAGTGAATATGAAAAGAAGGTGTGATGAAGTTTTGAGATGTGGGAAAAAGAGAAAGAAAATTGAGAATGAGCAAAAAGAAAAAAAATGAGCTCATGTGTTTGTGCGAAAAAAAAAAAAGAGAAAAAAAAAGTGATTGAAAAAAAAAAGTGAAAGAGTGAGAAAGAAAAAAATTTGAAGTGTTGAGAGTATGGAATTGAAAGGATGTTGATTGAAAATGTTTGAAGTATTCTGTTCCTAATCTCGAAGTGCCAAAGTTTGACTTTCTATTCTCCATTCACTTTAGTCACTTTACCTTATATTGTTATCCCACCTGTCCAAAGAGCCTACATTACAACCTTGAGAAAAGTCCTTTTTGATTCGGCATTGATTTCTAGAATGTGGTCGGAGTTGAGAGTGCTTACAAGCCTATGGCTGCCAATATGTGTGATTGATTGAATGAGTGAGTCCCTTAAACACTGATATACACTTGTAAGGGAGTGAAACACATCGTTGAGTGCACATCCATGTTTGATCTTGGTGGTTCTTGTTGTTGTTGCATGAGTATGATGAAGGAAAGTGGGTGAGTATACTTGTGATTGATCTTTGAAGCTCGAGTTCATTTGCTTGCACTAATTGATTCTTTGATTCATTCCTAACAATTTCACTTGACTTATTCTTTCGTTGCTTGAGGACAAGCAACATGGTAAGTTTGGGGGGGTTGATTAGGCGTGAAATTGTTATGTTTTGGTGCCCGATTTACTCATGTTTTGAGTGTTTTCGATGAGTGCTTGGAGTCAAATGAGTATCATTTTTATAAAATTATTAATTTGTCTCTTTGGTTTTCATAGATGGATAGAGGGCGAAAAGAGGAGTTCGTAGGACTTTGAATCGGCCAAAACGGACTCCCGGTTGAGGAGATATGAAGATTTTACGAACGAGTGCACAGCAGCCGAAGACCGCTCGAGCAGCTCGAGCGCCAGCGCTCGAGCGTTTTGCTCGAGCGACCAAAAACTTACAGAACAGTTTCAGCGCTCGAGCGAATCACTCGAGCGGAACTGCTCGATCGTTTTGCTCGAGCAACCACGTATTTTCGCCTCCGGATGCGTATTTTCGGCCCATTAACTCCCGTTTCGACCCGGTGCCTATATATACCTCTTCCAAACACGTTTTGAAGGATCCCCAACTTTTAGAAATCACTTTTAGACTTAGTTTTTAGAGAGAGGAAGAGGAGAAGAACGAGCAAGCTTTACTTTTACTTTGTTGAGGTTTTTCATACGAATTCTTAATTTCTTTTCGTTTCTTAGTTTCTTTTCATTAGCTTGATTACTTTAAACGCTTTGAACTTTGTTTTAGTTAATTAAATTTCAGTTCTTAGAATTATTTTCTTTTAAAACCCTAGTTCATGTTTCTTATTTTCTTCGTTCAATTCATTATGTTTTTGTTCGTTGTTTCTTCTATTGCTTTTATTTTTGTTATAACCATGTCCGGCTAAAACCCTTGCATGCTTGGGTTAGGATGAACTCGTAGAAGTAGGATGTGGGTACGTAATTAAGGTAATTGGTGACGTTAGTTTTAATTCTCTTAATTAATGAATTCATATAATTAATCTTAACTCTACCTTTGAATTTCGTACGAAAGTGTTAGAGAGAGGACGACCGCATCACTCAATAACAATTAGTAGTCTTAACGAGAGGGTTTAGGAAAGGTTAATTCATCTACCGGTTTAGCGAAGGAGGACGACCACATCACCTTAGTTAAATTAGGGTCTCATTAATTAAGCGCTATCTATTTACTTGTTAGTGGATTAGTGAAGTCGATTGCTAGGATAAAGTATTAGGGTGAGAAATCTTGAGCTTTCATTCTACGATCTTTTACTTAGGTTAATTCTTGTTTGTCACGATTACTTTGATTATGTACCTGCTCCGTTAGTATACGTAGGGATTCCTATCCTGAGCATCACCATCTCATACTTGCATATACACCTTAGATACTTAGTTTAATTTTCCTTTTGCATTCGTAGGATAATTTAGTTAGCTTAATTAATCTTTCCAAAAATCCAAAAACAACACACTCATATTAACTACGACGCGTAGATCTTCAGGGATCTATTCGCATATACACTATCCCGTGGGTTCGATAATACTTGGCCATTATACTTACTCTTACTACAGTGAACCCGTCCGCTTGCGGGTAAGCTACTAGTAGAAGCTAGTAAAATCGATTCAAGTCAATGGAGGCCAGTCCAGGATGTTCCTATACCAAGCGAGGGACTGCGGCGAACAGATGGTCATGCACCCCTGTTCGCCGAATAGCCTCCAAGTCAAGGAGGATCCCTGGAGGAACTGGTCTCCATGAGGAAAGTAATCGAAAGTATGCAGGGTCAGTTGGACCTACAGAGAGGTTATGGGAATACTTCCCTTCCATCTTCACCGTTATCTTCAGTAATCTTAAAAGCTCACATTCAAAAGAAGATCCAATTCCCTGCAAGTGTAAATTATGAAGGCACGGCGGATCCCCGGGTGCATATGATGAAATATTCTGATTACATGATATCAATGGGGGCAAGTGATGCCACCCAATGCCGAAACTTTCCGTTAACCCTAGGGGATCGTGTCCATAAGTGGCTCTCGGCTCTACCGCAAGCTTCCATCCATTCGTTTGCCCAGCTAGGCAAAGAATTTCTGTCCCATTTCTCCACGGCCGGGTCTTATCTGTCCCAAAGACATCAGTTATCCAATTTAAAATAAACAGATGACAAATCGGACCGAACGTATTTAGAAAGGTTTGACAAGGTCTTGTTGGAAGGGGAGTCGGTAAGCGAAGACACAAAGATTGTGGATGTCCTAGCTGGTTTAAAAAAAGGCACTGATCTTTGGAAAGATGTGCATCTCAGGTGCCCGAAAACTTATGCTGAGTTCTGCGACCAGGCAGGATTCTTTGTCTCAATGCATGAAGCCCTACAGAAAGATTTGGGAGAAAAAGGAGAACAAAAAGAAAATGTCAAAAAGACCGGTGGCGGAAGTTATTGGGCTCCTAAGAACATGAAAGCATTCAACGAGGGGACAGAGCTGAATCAAGTACTCACCATATCAATCGATGCGGCAATGTCCGGGACAAGGAATTACTTACTCCCCCGAGAAAGATACGTCAAGACGCTAGCAAGTTAAACCAAAATAAGTATCGTGCCTACCATCAGAGTGTGGGGCATTTTACAAGTGAATGTCGTGACTTGCTAAAGTAATTGTGGCGATTCTATGAGGAGGGTAAGCTATCCGGATTTGTGAAAAGATAACCCGGAAAGAGAGGCAGGGAAGATGAGTCCGAGGATGACGATGTTGAACAAGCTCCCCGAAGAAATTGTGCTGGGTGCCCAGTTCCAGCACCAGCAGGAGGTCCGGTTCCTGAAATATAAATGATGGAGCCTGTTGAACCTGTTGGTGGTTGTTTTGATGGACGACCACCAATATCAAACCGGAAGAGAAAGGCTGAGCTACGTGCAGTAGCCCAGGTGCAAGAAATGGGGGTCAACCCATCAATTCTACACTCAGCAGAGTTGACCTTCACAGAGAAAGACTTAGATGGAATCGTAACTCCCCATAACGATTCCCTCGTAATCTGTGCCAAGATAATGGGGACGAAAGTGCACCGTTTACTGGTGGACACCGGAGCCTACACTAATATCATCTTCAAAAAGACGCTTGATCAACTAGGAGACTATGTCAGCTACATTCAAGATTCTAATCACCGAATTTTAAGCTTCAGAAATGTCGTAACAGTCCCGTTGGGAATAATTAGGTTGTCAGTGCAATTTGTATCGACCAAGGATCCCGAAAATAATATCACTAGAATGGTGGATTTCCTGGTTGTAGATCAAGAGTCCACCTACAACGGGTTCCTTGGCCGACCATTTTTTAATGAACTTAAAGCTGTTGTTTCAACTTACTATTACTGCGTCAAGTTCCCAACTACCAATGGAGCTGGGACGTTAAAAGGAGACCAAAGAAAAGCTTGAGAATGTCTCCTTCAATTGCGTCCAATTGATAGACAAGTATTAATGATGGAGGCTTCCACTAGTCACTATGACGATGAGTCATCCGTCCTCAATGACATTTTGGGGCTTAACGACGATCAGGTGGAAGCTGACGAGCAGACTTTGCATATGAGCGATCAACAATTGTTCGAGGACGAATAACTTTGTTCGGCAGCAGAATCACCTTTAATAATACCTATGGACACTAACTTGGAGGATCCAATTCTACCGGCCAGCATTGTCCCCAGCCTAGCAGACGACTTTGATCCTTGCCTAGGTGTTGAACCCATGGACATCGAAGATGAGCTAAATCCTAAAGGGCCAATTATTGATCCACGGTGGAAGGGACAAAAATGACGAGAAACCCCAGTTGAAGAACTGTAGGCTATCAAAGGTAACTCAAACCGTGATGACCTCGAACTTTACATCAGGTCCGAACTTCCTAAAGCCTACAGAACCCGAATGGCAGAATTTCTCAAAGCTAACCTCGATGTCTTTGCATGGTCACATGCAGACATGGTGGGAATCAATCCAAAAGATGCTTGTCATAGATTAAACATCAATCCAACCCGAAGACCTATCCATCAGAAATGACGAAAATACGGGCCAGATAAATATCAAGCTCTTAATGAAGAAGTTAAGAAACTACTATACAATGACTTAATCAGACAAGCATTGTGTCCCCAATGGGTGGCAAACCCTGTGTTAGTGCGGAAGCCGAATAAAACCTGGAGGTTATGCATAGATTTTACCGATCTGAATGCAGCATGTCCGAAGGATAACTTTCCACTTCCGCACATTGACCAACTGGTGGACAGCACAACTGGGTACGGAATGTTTACATTTATGGATGCTTTTGCTGGATACCATCAGATCCCAATGCACCCAGATGACCAAGAGGATATAGCTTTCTACACGAATAAGAATCTACTCTGTTGGAAGAGAATGCCTTTTGGATTAATTAATGCAGGGGCAACCTACCAGAGGCTGGTCAATAAAATGTTTGACGAACATATCAGGGAGACGGTGGAGGTGTATGTTGACGACATAGT
Source organism: Ballota nigra (assembly GCA_947034835.1). NCBI lineage: Eukaryota > Viridiplantae > Streptophyta > Magnoliopsida > Lamiales > Lamiaceae > Ballota > Ballota nigra. The sequence goes on along the minus strand of OX344729.1, from coordinate 66,644,092 downwards.
CGTCAAAAGTACTCGAAAAGAAGACCACCTCCAGAATTTATCCCAGGTGTTCGACATTCTCCGAAAATACAACATGAAGCTGAATCCAAAGAAAAGCAGTTTCAGAGTACATTCAGGAAAATTCCTGGGCTATCTGGTTAGTAAACGGAGAATCGAATTCAATCCTGCAAAAGTCAAAGCAATCGTTGATATGGAGCCTCCTCGTTCCATCAAAGAAGTACAAAGGCTGACAGGATGCCTAGCAGCTTTAAACAGGTTTATATCACGATCGGGGGACAAATGCCGTCCATTCTTTGAAGCCATAAAAAAGGGCAATTTTATGTGACGGGCAGCTGCCATAAAGCTTTTGAACAGTTAAAAGATTATCTGGGAGATGTTAAGAATCTATCAAAACCAATCCCTGGAGAGAAGTTATACTTATATCTGGCAGCTTCGGATGTGGCCATAAGTTCGGTACTAGTACGAGCGGAAGGTAAATTTCATCTTCCCATTTACTATGTCAGGCCCTGCATGAAGCTGAGGTGAAATATTCACCCACAGAAAATCTGGAATACGCTCTCGTCATGAGTGTTAGAAAGTTAAGACCGTACTTTTTTTATCATCAGGTCGAAGTACTAACAACTTTCACACTCAAATAAATACTACATCGGCCCGACACAGCTGGCCACCTATTAAAATGGTCCATAGAGATTAGCCAATTCGAAGTAACCTATACACCTCGAACAACGATTAAGGGTCAGGCATTAGCCGATTTCATAGTCGAGCTAACCTTTCCCCAAAATCCGACGAGAGGGCTAGATCATCCTTGACATCTTTATGTAGACGGATCGTCAACAAACATGGCCTCGGGGGCAGGGGTAGTTCTTATCAGCCTCGATCGACAAATATTCACTTCGGCAGTCAGATTCGAGTTTATGGCCACCAACAATGAGGCTGAGTACGAAGCCCTCATTGCAGGTCTCCGCTTATCACTTGCTGTCGGAGCCAGACGACCCTTATCCCAGCCGAGATAAGTAGGGTCGGAGGCAAGCCCCACTTGTCCTTCGGGAGCAGCAGCGACCAGACGCTGCTCCGAGCGTTGCTCCAGCGAGGGAGATCGCCCACTTTCGAGCTCGAATGGGCGGGCAGTGGCGACCACATTCTCCTGGCCAACTTTGGCCTTCTTGGCCGCTTTTTCAGTATCGGAGATGGGAGTGACATCTCCTAGAAGAAATCTCTTCGATCTGGGAGTTGCAGTCTTCGGCGGACTGCTAATGGGAGCGGGCTGCTATGTTGAGCTCGACCCACCAACTTATCTCGGGCCATCTTTGCCCCCCTTTGCATCCAGTGCGATCATCTTCGCCAGAGGATCAGCTTTCTTCCATCCAGATTTGGTCGACATTTCCCAAACGTGCTGGTCTAGAATAAGATAGGAAGGATGGAGGGCAACAGTGACGAGATGATCTGCAAAGGAAGGAAACAATAAAAGATTAGAAAATGGTACAACATAAAAGTACGAACAGTTCTGTTTGCCAGGATCGAGAAAGTTTACCCTCGGGAACTTGGGCTTGGGCCTCAAGGTAGTGAGGATAGGTGGTGAAGCGAGCTACCCTTCTGGTCGATTCGAGACTCAGATGGCTAACGCTACGGTCTTCTGGACGGCGGAGGGCGATGAGGCTGACGGTGAACAAGAACTAGTCGTCCATACTATCTTTGGCACTTCGCCACTTGAGGTTCTTGGGACCTGAAACAAAAGGAAAGGAGATTAAAATTAGTCCTATCACTCTTAATATTGAAAAGCGATAAGACTCACGAATCAAGTCCCTAAACTCCGCCGGAGAGTTAATACGCTTAGGGCCGCCATAAGGGCGAGCAGAAGCACGCCAGTCCCCACCAATCCAGAACCAGTCGTGCTTCCAATCTCGCACTTTTCCTGGAATGCCCTCCACCAGCCTCAAGTTTGGTCGCGCCTTGAGGTAGTACGAGTCCGCCTCTTCCCCGGTACAGGCAGTTGGTATCATTAGATAGTTGACCTCCTCGGCGGACAACTTGTTGGGGTATCCCTCAAGGGCGCACAAAACCATTATTGATATAAGGTTCATCCACCCAACTGGGGTTAGTTGGGTGATGGCCAGATTTGTTCGCTCCAAGAACTTGCCGATCAATGGACGTAGCGGCAAGGTAACCCCGGCACTAAGTGTGGCCTAGTTGATCGTTGTGAGCCCGCGTGGTGGGCGATCAGCTCTATCATCAATAAGGGGAGCGTACATGTGCACATCGTAAGGACTTTTGTATTCCCTCCTAATCGCGGGCAATTCCTCCTCGGTAATCGCGGATACAATACAGCTCGCCGCGTACTCGGTAGCTTTGAGTTTTCGTCTCCCGCGGACAGGAACTGTGAAATGGTTGGAGTACTCCCTCTCATACTCATTCCAGTCGACCTGGCGAGCAACGACGACCGGAACTTGATGTTTGAGCGTATCTGGCATGGGGAAGTGGATATCTTTCAAATACCCCCAAGTTAGTTCGTCTGGATTGGCGGGCTGTAGCACCTCGACCTCCTCCTCCTCTTCCTCGTGAAGATCGGAGCTGGTCTCCTCTTCAACTAGGCGAGCAGGGTTTGCTAGTGCTATCCTCTCCCCAGACGGGTGGGCTCCTGAGTTTATTGAGCGAACAATAGAGGCCGCATCGGGATCTGAGTCCAGGTCTACCATAGGAATGGGGATTTCTTCGACTGGGCGCTTCTCAGGGTGGCGAGGAGGATAGGATCCAGTTTCGGAGTGGGAGGACATTAAGTTCAAATTTTTTCTTGAAGGAAAAGTTTGAAAAATCTTGAAGAAGCTTTAATGGCGGATTCCGGTGGGGAGATGAAGAAGTGGCGGCAGTTTTAGACTTCGTACGGCGGAGTTTAGGTTTTTAGGGTAGTTTTAACAACACAATTACAAAATTAAACGGTGAAGAAAAAGGAGAATATGGTGAAATTATTACCTTAAATGCTTAAGATGGAAGAAATTATCGTCGAAAATGAAGGATAATCGCCGGAAAATATTTGAAAGAGGAAAGATGCAAGGTTTCGCACTGAGATTGAACAGTAAAAGTGAGAAATTGAAAAAAAATCCCTTTTATAGCAAGGGTGAAAACGGGGTCCCAGGCGAACAAAATTGAAAGTGTGAGGACTGATTTGTAAATAGCGAGCGCGTGCAGCCCTACCCTAACAAAATTGGAGGCGCGTCACCTCGGTTTTGCGTGCGCGTGGGCGGCGGCAATCATTCCGCCCACGTCACACCTCGAGCCGTGCCTGGGCCTTGGGATTCCAACCGTCGCCCGTCTAAGTCTGCTCGACCATGATAGTCCGCCCATTTGAGGTAGTTCGCTCCAAGTAAGATCAGCTCGCCTTCATAACTCAGAATAATCGCCAGCCCATAAGTTGTTCGCTCTGCTTCATCACAACATATTGACTGGCAAGGGGGCAATTGTTGATAGGCGAGCAGAAATACCATTTGGACGAGCAGAATTACCCAAAGTACCCACACTTAAGACGAAATTAAGCCAACAAAACCAGACTGAGTTGGAAATAACAAGCGAACAGATCTTGCTCGGCGAACAATAATGATCATGCAGATAGCTTTAAGCCAAGAGATCACGTTGACCAAAATGATGTCCTGGCGAGCATATCTAACACATCGACGAACAAATTTGATCACAATATCAAGACATCAAACTATCAAGAAGGATGACCAAGAAAATCAAGCTAAAGACTCCCCAAGGACAAGTCCAATAGGACGAACAACTCTTGAATACGAGCAAGTCCAGCATTAAGGGATATAATTTAGTTTAGATAATGTCAAATAGTCAACATTCCAAGTGTCATGCATGCACACTTGGAATGTCAAAGGTTTTGTACACCTCCTGCTAGGCAAACATGTATAAATACCTTGATTTTCTGTTAATAAAATAAGCACAAATTAATATACACGTCCAAACTTCGACTATACATACCCAAGCTCCTCGATTCATAGAAATACGAAATAAATACGTAATCAAAACACGTGTTCAATCTTATCCAATCTCAATTTTCGTATTCACTAATTACGTTAGTGATCAATCACACGTAATTGTTTGGTGGTCTAATTTATAAACAAAAACAGTCACTAATCCTCACAATTAGATACGATCATCAACAGGGTGCACGTAGTCTTAGATTTTCTTTTTGTTTATTAAGGTTATATAAGTAATTTTACTATTTTAATAAAATATTATAATATTGCTGAAGATGTATCTCCATTAATTGGAGGGGCATTTAGCCTGCTGCAAATGTAATACATGTTCTATCACTATTCCTCCATAGGTATGTGTTATTGGATTTTATGTGGTGATTGGTTATTCTTTTTGGGGATCTTGGGCTACAAATAAATGGGGTTTTCACTCCCCTTTTGCAATTAATAGAATTGTCTTTGCAAAATTCCTAATCTAGTTTTAATATGCTGAGTTGATTATTTATCAATTTTTGCCATCCCAACTTTAGAAATGAAAATTATTTAAATTTTCAACAAATTAATAAATTTAGATTGATATTTAAATGTAACATATGTATTTACACCTCACTCTTTACAAATAAGAAATAAATATCTTTTAACATATATCTTTTTAGAACAACTACAATGTGATGTCCTTGACAATTTACTTAAAATATAGAGATAATCCCGAGTGCCATTATATAAAAAAGAAAAAAAACAGAAAATAATTCAGTGGTCTGAATAGACAGCGTAACAACATAAGGAAAAACAAGAATTCTCTTAGGTAAAAGGCGAATCTAACTAGCTAACTTATTACCTATGTGCTAGAGTTTCAACTATGATCCTAAAAGTAGAAATAGAAGTGGACATTTTGAGTAGTCACGTGAACATATCATCTGTAATGTACTTCATCCGTCCCTTATTATCTGTTCCATTTTATCCATTCACACATACCAATTTTTTCATTTATTAGGATATCAAAAGACACTTATACCCTTATTTATTATTCTCATTTATTACAAAATGATGGTTAACATTACAATTTAATAGGGGTATTGTTAGAAAAGGTAGGTAAAAAATACATTAATATTAGTGGAGTGACAATTAAAAAGGGACACCATTTTAGATAAAATGGGACAGTTAAAAAGGGACGGAGGGAGTATAATTAATTGGCCCACCTTAACATATAGTATAAGAATTTTTTTGCATTAGGCTAAAAATAACTATATCTATAAATATATAATAGAGCTAGGATTTCCTTTATTAGTTTTGGCGCCAAAGATTTTCATCCGTTGATGAAATTAGCTAATTCTTTTCTTATCCGTTAGATTGTTTTCTTTATTTGATATGGAATGTTATTTATTGTGGTTTTTATTATTTTCTTTTAATTGCTAAGAATGAGTGTTGTCCGTTGGATCACATCTATAGATTTGGGATCGTTACATTTAGTTTGCCTATATATACGTATGTCTATTCATCATCTACATCATCAATATTAGAGTCTTATTTTTTGTTTGATCTTTTCTTGCAGGATTTTCAATTTTTGGTGCTTATAAAAGTTTTGAAGATTTTCAAGATGACATGAATCTACAGGTTGTTGAGGATGAATTTTTCTTTGTTGGAGTGATCTATTGGATTAATCATTTGGCTCGGTCGTGTATTTTTCCTAATAATGGATTGAAGAATTTTTGTATGGATATGAATTGCATTCCAGTGATCATTTTTTTTTTTATCTATTTTGTTTATCATGTAAGATTCTATGGATGTTAAAGGAATGAATTTGTATATCATACCTACTTTTATTTGACATGAATTATTTTAATTCCTTCATATGTAATTTTTCTAATTTTAATTGTTTTGACAATCAACTGGGCATTGTATATTTGATTAGACTATGTTTTAAACCCAAGAAAATAAATCAAATAATATTTAGTACATAAATTGAATTTTTTGTTTTAAAAAAGATAAGTCAAATCAAGTAATAATAAATCAAGGAGAATTACTATGAGATACTAATTTGTAGCAAGAATTATTTAAGTCATCATAGCTTTTTAAAGGAAAGGCATTTAGCTTGTGTCCTTTTATTTATCAATTGATCACATCATTCACACATATTGCTGATAATACTTTAAAAATTCGTTTAATCAACCCAAGTCTGATCACTAGAAGCTAGCATGCATGTATTTTAAATAAAATTATAATGTTAGTAATACGAAGTGAGAACTAATGAGAGTGTTTGAGAGATAATAATTGCCGGTGAAAATATAAAATAGATTTGTTAAATCTTAGAAGTGGAGATATGAATAAAATTGGAGGGACTCTAAATATTTATTAATTTTTTCAAATGATTCCAAAAAAATAAAATATAATATAGTTAATTAAATAAATATGGTGATGTGTAATGCCAAATCATAAATTTTACTCCATAAGAAACTCACATGTGGACTCCTTATCAAAACCGTATATATATATATCATATTTACTACTCGATCAAATAAATCAATCTCCATTTGATATGCTTTGGAAGTTATACATATATATGGCCCATGCATAAAAATAATCTATTTATAAATAATTAATAACTATTGAATTGTATGCAAATTAATAATAAAGTATTTTGCTTCCCAATGTAAATTATGTTCTTAATATAAAATAGTAAAAAGTTTTTAGGTGGTAGAAATTATTTTGTTATTGAGGTTATATTTTCTACAATCCATACACTTATATGTAAATCAATTTCAATTAAATTTCTTTCAATTTCGTGTATTGTAAAATATCTTCTAATTGCTAAATTATACAGAATTAAGTATATTTAATAGATATTTATCGTAATCTGTTGATGAATAATAATAAAAAAAATACTAATATATTCTCAAATTTTCAAATTCCACGTTAGACATATTAATAATTTCCTAAAATGTTATGGTTATTAATAATATTTCACCATTTCTTGCTTGATTATCGAACATTAATCATTATACTTTAATTTTTTTCCATATGACCATATCACATACCTAAATTGATGTAAGACTACAATTAAATCCTATAAAATTATTTATGGTGTGGATTAATTAAAAAATATTTTCTAAATATATCATCTTTTCACATATACCATAATTAATAATACTATTTGTAACATCTCCATGAATATACTTCTATTTATGGATTAAATATGTTAAAAGACAAAGTATAGAGCGAAAATGATTCATACATATTTACATTTACACCTTATGCATTTTATGTGTCGTGGATTCGATTCATGCATAATTGATTTTTACGGTGTATAATTTTATAAGTTTTTTTGCATTACTTTCAAACCATGCTTAGGGTGGGGTGAACCCAGCCTCCCATTTTTCTCCTATTTTATATATGTACTAACTCTTGAATCCCGCGTATTACGCGGGTTTATAAATATTATGTTATTAGTTTTAAATTAAATATTTCAAAAAATTAATTCAGTTAGAATTATGTTTATCCTCTTAATTAATTAATTAATTTTAATTTGTGACTTTTAATTGATTATAATTTTAAGTAATATATTTAGACTGCACGACCAAAATCTATCATTTCTTATATTATGATATAGAGACACAACCATTTAATAGATGATTTCATTCTAATTTATCTAAAACAAGAGACAACTCATTAATCAATTGTAATTTTAAAAAAATTAAAAAAAATCATTTCGTAATAGAAAATAAGAAGTTATAAATCGAACAAATACAAAAATAGAGGCTTTAGAAAAGTAGGGAGTGATTGAAAAATAGATTAAAATTAGAGAACATAAATGGTTGAGATTATAAATTAAGATAAATATAATACTACCTCCGTCCCGCTATTATGTTCCTGTTGCACTATTCAATTCCCTTCAAACTTGTTTAAATTACATCTCATTCCACTAATGATTACATAGAAAAATATATTCGATTTGTTTCATTGACTTAAAATTAATAATATGTCATTTTTGAAAAAATATTTTATCAATTTAAATACAACAAATCGAGCCTAAAATATTTTGTCAATTTAAATACAACAAACGGAGGTAGTACCATATATAGCACAAATACATGAAATTAAAGTATTTCAAAATAGAGCCTTTTGAGAGGTGGGGGGTAATTCACAAATAGATATATTGATAGGAAGAAAGAGAGAGGGAGAGAGAGAGAGAGAGAGGGAAGGAGGAGAGTGTTTTAAACAAGTCCCCGAAAATTGGGACGTGTGTTAGCTTTGAGAGATCGACATGCATAATGTAATATGTATAAAATTATTATTAATTATCTAAAAAAAATAGTTGCTAGATGAATAGATGTCAGTTTAAACAAAAATGAATAGATGATCTATATATTATATTTATAGAGTTATGCGCTCAAACTGTATGGACTCAAATTCTTCAATTCTCTTATCTCTTTTAGTCTTTTAAATTTCAAAACAACCCATTATTTATAATTTTAATTGTTGATGATGTAAAGTTTTCACTCATCTTTATTTATGAAGCTTTTTCATGTTTGGAGACTGCAAATATTTGGAGATTATGTTACACGTTCAAAACAAATTTTATTGGAGCACGTATAGAGTTAAATTGGTTCATACATGAAATACTTTGCAATATTTTTTAGTATAACAATTAATACTCTTTAATGTATTCATCTAATATTTTTTAGTTAAACAACTAATATTCTTCGTACCCTTCAAATAATACACTTCAATGAAACAACTAATACCCTCCAAAACTAATACCCTTCAATGAAAACAATTATAGCTAATATATGGTAATTTATTCAATTGAAGATATATAATGCATCATTTCTATCTTTGTGACTATTCATTAGTAGATGCATTTCTCTCAATTCAATTTCCTCTCTTGGATTTGGAGGTCGGCAACATAAAATATGATATTTTTTGGTGTGAATTTTGTTGCCAAATTACAGATTAAGAATGATATGTGATGATATATGTGTTTATTTCAATTTTTTGGGTTCTAATAAATTACTTGATTGTTGTTTGTTGATGTGTAGAGTTTGCAGATTGAAAGATAACCAAAAGGGGGAAAAGAAGAGAGAATTATGCATACTCAGGCACATAGTATTATGATTGTTTATGATGGGAGGCTATAGATTGATGAATGAATATATAAAGTATTTTTAATTAATAGCTTGCCCAATTTTAAGAATCTATACATTCTTGGAGTGCCCACACCATGGCACTATTTATGTAGACATTCATAGAAGATTCAAAGTATTTTGTAGATTTAGTTGTAAATGTTAAGTATGGTGGTTAATATTCTAAACCATTCATTATATAATGTATGAGATAGTTTTATGATTTTCCATGAACGAATGTCATATATATAAAATATTTGTTATCTTTTTTTTTTTTAGCAAATATCAGTGTTGGATGTAAATTTTTGGAGAAGAACCGAGTTTTATTATATTGGAGTATGTAAAATGAAAGAATTATTTCCAATTTATTATAAATCTAAGTTTATTGGTAACACGAATCGTCGTACACACTAAAATTTGGTACAAATTTGTTAGAAGCGTTGGATTGCATAAAACTGATAAAAAAAGATTAAGAAATATAATTTTATTGATGTTGAAGCACAAAACAAAATCAATTTTTGTATACCAAGGTTGAATACTCGATATTGATCTTTTTAATTACGTCGCTTTGTTTATTCTTTTATTTTTACTGCTCTATTTCAACGATGATATAATGTTTTGTTACTATCCCGAAAATTTATTTATTTAATATGGATGTTAAGGTCTAGAAACAATACATTATATGCGTATGGAGATTCGAGTTTGGTGATTTTTTGGGTTATCTGGAGTGGGTTGGTGGAAAAGAGGACAATAACTTTTCGCATCGGTAAGTTAAGGACCGTAGTCTTAAAAATTGTGAATCTAGATCGAATCAACACAAAACAGACCCAAATTCAGCATGCATTCAATCCAAGTCGGGCCAATCAGCCCATATTTTAGCTCAAATTCAACCAAAATCGAGCAAAGTAGCCAGATTTGGTTAATTTGAGTTGGTTTGGCCTTAGTTCGCAACTTCTAAAAGTTATTTTTATTTAACTTGCCAACATGAAAAGTTACAGTCCTCATTTTGCCACCCCCTAAACTACGGTCCTTAAAAAATATTTTTTCCTATGACCTGAGTTACTTACTTTTATTATACATGTCTTAATTTGTTATTTAATTTTGTTTGTATGATTTTTGTTGTTATTAATTTAAGCTTGATATTTTGGAAAGTTTAAAATATCATTAAATTTATTATTATGTAAATATTTTAAAACGGACAAGATTGGTTTTGTTTTTATTAGAAAGCATATGTGTAAATTGATTTTTTTTATGAAATTAAATATTGTATTGTTTATATAAAAAATTATTATAGGATGCAATTATCTACATCCACTATTTTAATAAGTTTATCCAGCTCTTACCCCATTCACCTTATTTTATAGTTTTAATATATAATAATTAAAAATACTCACCCACCAATATTTTTTTTTAAATTTCAATACAACCACTAAATATGCTCACTCTTCCAACTCTCAAATCCAATAAAAAAAAAGAATTAACATCTTTGCACAAGAGTATCTAACAAGTAGATGGACATATATTTGGATGTGAAAGAAACCAACAAAGTAAGATAATTTATTGTTGTGTATATTTTTTACAGATAAAGTAACTTTTAGTTTGTAACCTTGACTCAACTATGATTTCAGTCCCCTTACCTTTTTTATTTTTAAAGTAATTTTTTAACTAGACATTAATTTTAATTTGGACCTCACCTGCTATCACAAATAACCTTCAGGTAATGTAGCCTTTTGAATTTAATTTTCTATATAAATATATATTAAATTAAAAAAAACTTCAAAAATTAATTAAAGCTTAAAAATATTTGAAAAACAATCAACTAAATAATAAAAAATTAATTAAATTAAAAAAATCTGACTTTTAATAATAAAACCTGGAAAATTTTAAAATTAATAAATCATGTTTCTAAATTAGTTATGTTTTAAAAATTTTGTTGATCATATTAATATTTTTCATTTTTTAGAAACATAATTATATATTTATTTTAATTATTTTTTAATGTAATCATATTTTGAAGATTTTATTGATTTAGCTTATATTTGAATTATATTTTTATTTTCCTACCAAGTGTTTTTTAATTTAAATTTAAAACCAATTTTTCTTTTATGATTTAGATGATATTTTTATATTATTTAGAGTTTATTTAGCTTTGGAATTATATTTTTAATTCTTCTATCATGCCTTTTATAATTTAATTGTTCTTTAAAATTATTTTTAAAAAGCAGTTAATTTATTATAATTTTTATAAATTTTTATTTTTAATAACATTTTTAAAAAATTATATAGGTGGATATTTTTTTAGGTTTTTTTAAGCTTTAATAAATAAATTGAACATTTTTTTTTCTGCAGAATTAATATATTTTCTTCTAAAATTAATTAATTGGAAAATGTTGCATCACCTATAACCCGAGATTACCTGTGCGTAAGATGGAATAAAATTAAAATAATTGTGTGCTTAAATGACTAATTTTAAAGTGAAAAGGATTGAAACCAAAGTCTGGTATAGTTGAGAGACTAAAAACTTACTTTACCCTAGAATATTAATGTGATAGTCTTTTGTTCTTTGTATTATACTAGATTAACCCCCGCGTAATACGCGGATTCTTGTGATACACCTGTAAAATATATATATATATATATATATATATATATATATATATATTAATGTAAAAATACTTCATTTTATACATGATTATTCATTAGCTTTTGGCATGAGATTTAATGTGAAAATTGTTTCTTAGTATTTGAAGGCATAAAGTAAGAATATTTCAATTCTTTTTACTTTGTGGTTATAGTAGATGTTTCTTTATGGGTAAAAGTAATGACATGTGATGTATTTTTAAGATGTTGGGAGGGAATAATTAAAAAATAAGGCTTAATTTGTTTTAATTATTTTTTGTAATGTACAATCTAGTATTAGACAAATTTTTTGAGCAAATGGTCAATCGAGTATGGGACAAAGAGAGTAGTAAATATAAATTGATTAAATACTTTTCAATTGACAAAAAATATATGAAGTATTAAAATATATCATATAATTATAAAATTATATATTTGATATAAAAGAATTATGAGAAGGTATTATGTGAATATTCACGCTAACTATTACCATGAACAACAATTCACTAATACATTATAGTTAAACAACTAATAAATTTTACCAAATATTACTTTAGTGAAAACAACTAATATCTTTAATGAAAACAACTAATATTATTTAATAAAATAACTTATACCCTTCAAATGTATTTCACGGTGAAATTGTCATATATTACTTTGCCAAAATTTATATGTAAAAAGATCTCACGATTGACCGCACCAATTAACATTTTCACGTTTATTCAAATGTAGGTTTGAAGTCTAAATCTTTTACATATTTATAAAAATTAGTGTATTTTAATACTATGTAGATTGATATTTTTATTGAAATGTAGATTTGAATCTAAATCTTATAAATCTTTAAAAAAAATATAAAGTGTGTTTTGATACTATGTAGATTGATGAGTAAATTTTGATAAAGTTGATTTTAAAGTATAAGCATATCAACAATGTGTAGGCTGGACATTTTATGTAAAATTAATAATAATGTAAAAGTAGATTTTGACTTCTTCCCTCATCCTTAAAAATAAAAAACTGCAACACCATATAAATTTAAGGAATGTAGAAAGTAGTTATTCAAAGCATGCAAAGATTTGTATAGTGGTTTAGTTGGTAAGTAATATAAAAATTACCTAAGAGGTCCTAGGTTCAAATCTATGTTAGTACTTTTTTTTTAATTGGACTCTATATTAACATGACACATGTATGCCACATATTCAATGACAACCAATAAAATTATAACACATCACTACAATATATTACTCACTTCATAAGAACGCGACACATCATCCAAATGCTTCTCAAGATGACACATCATCAGCATAAACTCCCTATTAGTATAATAGGGGATTATATATATTTTTAATTACTTTCTGTTTGAACAGTGATGAAAAATTCGATTGGATCATGTGTACACAATTTATGTTCTTCTCTAAATATTTCTATTGAAATCAAATTGATCATTTTGAATATGACATTGAATGAAAATTAGAATCTGTGAATGTTGGCGAAATCGTTGACTTTTATGGTAAATACAATAGTGCTGAATTCAAACGATGTATGGTGAGATTTATATTTTTTTTGGATAAATAGGTGTAAAATATTTTGGAGAAATATTGGGTTTTAAAAATATTGGATTAGGTCAGAACTGAAAAATTGTTCTTGGTTTATTATGTAATCAGGTTTATTGGTGACACGAATTGTCTCATACTTCATCTTACTAAAATTTGGTATAAATATATTAAAATTGATCCATTGTTTAGAAAAAGGTGAAATTATTTTTAAGAAGTATAATGTCATTAATATGGGAGAAAGAATGAGTTTTGTTGTTTATGTATCAAGGTTGGGTATTTGATATTAATCTTTTTAATTAAGATCAATTAATTATGATTATTTTATTTGTATTGATCAATTTCAAAGACGGTACAATATTTTATTATTGTATCAAATATATATTCCTTTATGGAAATAACATCAATTAAGGGTTTGAAAGATGATAAAACTATCATAAGACTCATAAGAAAGTCATAAATCCAGTACCTGAAAGATAAAATCTATCAATTTAGGACTAAAAAATATTAAGACCATGTTTGACATATTGTAATTTATATTCTTAATTATGTGTTAACATTATTATTTTTTCAAAAAAAATTCTGATCACGTGAAATTATATATCTTTATTTTTTCTATAATTATAATTTATAAAAATATAATTGGATAATTAGATGTTATAAGAGGTCAAACATTGTTTTAAAATTGGTGAGCCCTAAATTAATAGTTTAGTTCTCTATCTTCTAGGCCTTAAATTGATAGAAAAATTCTTTTAGCCTAAATATTGATACTTTTACTATTTTCATGTCCTGAATTAATAAAACTTATTTATTATAAGGTGTGACAATCTACACCCACTATTTACTAAGTTTACATACCTCATTTTATACTTTTTACTAAATATAACCATTATAAAATTATAATTTATCCAAGATATAATACTTACATCCACATCCCTTAAAACACTCACACTTTTTTAGAGACAAATTGTATTTTGTTATATTGAAGTATGTCAAAACTGAAGAATTGTTTGTGATTTATTATAAATTCACGTTTATCAGTAATACAAATAGTCACGTGCTTCGTATTACTAAAGCTTGATATAAAAAATTGTTAAAATTTTTGGATTGTGTAAAAATGATAAATTAAATTAATTTTTAAAATTATAATTGTATTGATGTCGGAACAAGAATAATTTTTGTTGTTTATGTACCAATGTTGAGTACATTATATTGATCACTTTAATTAAGTTCTTTTTTTGTTCTTTTATTTATATTGCTTAATCTCAACGTTGATATTCTTTTTTTGTTATTGCATTAGAGCTTTATTATTTTATGTGGATGACAATGTTTAGTTACAATTCAATATCGGGTTATGAAGATTTGAGATTGAGTTTGGTAATTTTTATAATGACTGTAGGTACATTTTTTAGTTGTCTTATATCATTAATTATTTAAATTTGTGCGTGTGTTTGTGTTATTAATATAAAGTTTATATTTTGACAATTTTCACAACACAATAATATTCTTATCTCCTACTTTTTCACTATATTCTTCCGAAACCTATTTTACTACATCTTATAAACAAACATATATAGAAGTCATATTTATATCTTTTCACTATTCATGTATTTCTCAATCCAAATTTTCCCAATAACCTTGCACCTTGAACCAAACATACCTTATAATTGGAATAGATTATATTAAAAAAAAAAAATTGATAAACCGTTGCTTGAAATTTTTTGACATTTGTAAAACATAAAACATACAAAAATATTAATAATTATATTAAAATTTTAGTTATGAAAATGACTTCCGCACAAAGTATAGATATATTTAAAAAAAATTGTAACATTTTTTTATCAATAAAAATTAATTTTATTAACTGTTATAGTAAAAAGTTTGAAAAAAATATCTTCCGTGCAATGTTATATGTTAATGATTTTGTTATAAAAAAAATGTTACAAGTTTAGTTATATGATAAAAAGAAAAAAAAAGGAATATTTTAGCATTAAAGTTTAATTATATTAATTATTATAATAAAAAAAATTGTAAAAAATACTGTCCGTGCGAAGTACGGGTAGGACAATCATAAATATATAATAGCAACTATTTTTCCTAAAATAGTTTTGGAGGGAGAGTTTTTGGACCATTGATCAATTTTTTCATCTTTGATCATAACCGTTCATCTCTCTTTTAACTAATTATGGTAAGATTGCGTATTAACTATCATTTAATTAACCATTTTATCCTACTTTGCATTATGATCGTTTATTTCTTGTGATGAATTTTTGACCTTTGGATTAAATGCATAAATCAAGGATCAATTTATTTTTGTAGGCTATATATATGACCATTTCAGTGATCATTTTCATTGTCTCAAATCTCTATTTTCTGTTTGATAGGTATTTCGAAATAGTTTTTTTTCCTTCAAATTTTATAGTCAAAAGAGATTTAGAGAGAGTATATATAGTCGAAAAAGAAAATTATATTACGATTTTGGCATGTAATTTATGTTGATGGTATGTATGCACTATAGTCTAATCTGTATTTGTATCATAATTTTTAGATTTATTGGAGAATGCGCAATTCATTCATTAGAAATTTGAAGAATTGTTGAATATTATTTCTTTAAGAGATTTGAAGATTTGTTGAAGCTTTTGAAGTTATTCATTAGAGGTTTGATGATTTTTTGAATTATTGAAGACTCTTTTATTTTAATTTTTTAGATTTTAGGATTTTGTCATTTTTTTATTACTTTGTAAATGAAATTGGTATTTTTTTTCCTATGAATTTCTATTTAAGTGGGAATATTGATAATATGACCTACCTCTGCAAATTTCACATAGTTTCAAAGTTGCCTATATATCATCAAATTTTTAGAGGTGACTCTGTATATATGTGGTGTGGGCAATATTTCATTTCACAATCATTAATGCAAGGTACAGAGCAAAAATCTATAATTTATAATAATATATAATACACTCAAAAATTTCTTTTTTAGTAATTAACTATTTCTTTAAGTGTATTATAAATAAATATTTAGTAATATGAATGAACAATTTTTCTATATGTATATAGTAGATATATTTCAATTTCAATTTATTAAACATGTCGTGTAATCTAAGTGGTTTGTTAATTTTATTTTGTGTCTTGACAAATCCCAATACAAATTAACTTTTTTTTCCACTAATAGGGTATTACTGGCCCATCCCAGTTAATTGTGCTAGATTATCCCACCTCAATTTTAATTAAATTCACTTGAAACTTACCTTCTCAATTTTAATTAAATTCACTTGAAACTTTCTGTATTCAACAAACTGGAGGAAAATACTTCTAGAAGTACTAGCATTTGGGCACGTGCAAAACATTAAAGTTTATACATAGTAGCACGTTGGGGCCATGATTATTCAATTAGCAAGCTTTAAAAATTAATATTTTATGAATTAATTTTTTAGTTTAGAAAATAAGTCTGAAAATAATCTTGGATATGCAACAAAAAAATTCGGGACAATTAAACATTCTAATGTCTAGGTAATCAATTATAAGTAAGTGAGTTTCTTCGACACCTTATCTTTTTTCACAATCCATCTGAATGCCCCGTTTTGGAACTGGTAAGAATTTGAAGGTTATTTAAGAATTACAATTAAAGTAGTATTAAATGAAATCAATATTTATTAAAACGTGAATTAACTTATTAAATGACCTGAAATTCGACATGCAACTGTTTTTTTTTTCTTTTTCTGTGGAACTACCCCTTATGCTTATATAATCCTTTCACAATCCATCGAGCTTTCACATCCTCTTCTTGGATCTAAGCTGAAAATGTCAAGGTTTTGAAAAAATTGAACATATTAAATGCACGAATCAATATAAATTTCAGATATCTACCTTGAATTTCTTAAAAAAACTTACTCTATAATCTTGATTCCAATGACTTTCGAATTGTGAATGTGTTACCTTTTTTGTAGGTTAGAGTTGCGGGCACTAACCTTAGTCTTGGGGTTGTCAATGGCTTCCTTAATTTCTTTATTGGTATATTTGGGTATTTAGGTGCAAGGTCATAGTAGAATAAGCAATATGGTTTGATTTCATCTATAGAGTAGCAATTGAAGTTTATTTTTTCTTGGAAGTTATCGAAATTGAATGGATATGATCACCAATCTTTGAATGTGGGAGACAATTGTTAATTAGATTTCATCCATGTGTAATGGTATACCTACACGTGTTGTCGTCGCATGATTACATTGAAGGGTGTTGATGAATAATTTCATATCTTATAAATTACTATTAGTTTAATTAATTTTTATGTTATTTAAAAAAAAATTATGATACAACCTCTCATGGCATGACACAAAACAAATTAACAACCACCCATACTAAAATGTTAATGTATTAATGTACAAATTATACCTCATCTCATTGTCTCATGTGATTAGATAGTCTCATATGGCACTTATCATTACTTGGTCATGGGAAAATTGATACTCCCCCCGTTCCTTATTGTCAGTCTCAGTTTTTCTATTTATACAATCCAAAGTTTTTTTATTGAGCTATCAAATGACACTTGCACCCTTAATTATTATTTTTACTAATTACAAAATAGTGATTATCTTCATAATTTGTTATGGGCATTGTTTAAAAAAATGACAGAAGTGATCATATGCCCACCGGTGGACATAATATAATATACCACCGCGAATGTGATAATGACACATAAGCAGTGGGTCCACTATAATTTTAATTGATAGATTTTATCTGCTTATGTGTCATTATCACATTTGCGGTGAATATATTATATTGGTCCCACTGGTGGGC
The DNA here is from genome assembly GCA_947034835.1 of Ballota nigra. Lineage (NCBI taxonomy): Eukaryota > Viridiplantae > Streptophyta > Magnoliopsida > Lamiales > Lamiaceae > Ballota > Ballota nigra. The sequence goes on along the minus strand of OX344729.1, from coordinate 66,626,032 downwards.
ATCATATCATTTCCGATATAAATGAATGGATTCATATAAATGCATTAGCATTTAAATAAAGCACAATGTTTTGGGTAAAAGATGGGACAACTAATAAAGGACGGTGTGAGTATTTTAAAATAACAACCACATCTTTTAAAATATTAATATGTTATATTCAAATTATGTTATATGTCAGTTTTTCGTATATATTAAAACGGAGATGTTGACATGCCCATTAGTGGGTGCAGATTTAAATGCCTATTTTTTATGTGTCGAGATCGCATTTGTAGTGTGTATACAGGTTAGTATCCACCATTGGGCATGTAATCATTTCCGTATATTAAATATATGTTATGATACGTCAATTAATAAATTGTTTTAAATTATTGAATATTTAATATTAATAAGGAATATAACAAATTTCATTGGAAGTATGTTTTAACTAAAAATTAAAAATAAAAACTATGGTAAATTTATTAGAGTTTTATTATTTAAAATAGGTTAGTAAAATTGTAACAAATTCCGGCCGTGCAAAGCACGGGTAGGACGATCACTAGTGTATATAGTGGTTCAACTTTTATTATATTGTTTTTAGGCATACTTGTAGATAGCTATGCTCCTCCACCCAATCATGTCGGGTCAGGGAGTTGGGGCCGTGGGGACGAGGGCTTCGCTTTTTACTAAAAAAAAACTAATTGAGTATATCGCTATTCTATATACTACTCCCTCCGTCCATGAAATATAGTCCTGGTTGCCTTATTTGGCTGTCCACAAAAAATAGTCTTGTTGCCTAAAATGGAAATAATAAACTTTATCTACTTTTTCAACATACACACATAACATTTTTAAAATAATTTATTTTGTACTTGATTTGACTCAATATTCTTACTTTTTACATATTATATCAACTTTCTTAATAACCGTGCAAAAAGTAACAGGACCGTATTTCGTGGACGGAGGGAGTACCAAATAAGCATCATTCTTATGTAATGGCCCACCAAAATTATTTAGATACTTAATTGTATAATAGCTGTATATCTCAACTTAAATACGATTTGAAGTTCAGATTTTTCGTTCTCAAGTAATTATAATAATAAATAAATTATTTTTATAAGTTTTGATTGTTGTGTGAATTTTCATAGAAAAGGCAAGGGTTTATGTAAATTAATTTTACTATGAAATATTACTCCTAAAAAATTTCATCTCATTCAAAAATTCGTTCATGTAGAGATGTGTGAAATCAATTCATTTAACATTTATTGTACCAAGTGCTTGGTAAAACTATGTTTACATGAGATCTTAATTCAAAATACAGTAAAACCTCTAAAAAGAATAATCTATTAAGGAATAAACTCTCTTTAGGAATAAAAATTCATGGTCCCAACTTGGGACCAGTTATAATTTGGAATAAACTCCATATTGTCATAATTCATATTTTTTCAAGTCCCAACATAAAGAAATACACCTCCATTTAGGAATAAATCATAATAATATATATAATTTTACAATAGATTTAAGTTGATTTAAAATACTTGTTCAAGGTTGATTGTGACAATGATTTAATTGATAAAAAAAAATGTATTATACATAGTATTTATATATGAAAAAATTAAAGCAATCAAAAGCAAGTACATGCATCTATGGTGGGTGACTCTTGAGTATTGTCTTTTCATATTACGTGAGTAAATTAGTTCAATTAAGTTCAACACATTACATGTACATGTATTTACTAATTATACCATTATATAATATACATGCATTTAAAAAAAAAACCTTATAACTCTATTTAGGAATAACCTCCATTTAGGAATATTTTTTTGTGGTCCCAAGGATATGACTATAGAGAGGTTTTACTGTATATGTTGTTTTGGATCAATGCACATAAATAAAAAAAAAAAAAATTATTGATTTTAATTATTTTAGAATTTCACATAAGATTTTGAAAGTTATCACTAACTAGACGAAGTGGTACAACCGTACAATTTTAAGTGGTTAGAGTTTCACTACCTATAATCGAAATATCATGGTTCAAGTCACAATTTTATCGATAAAAGAAAGACAAAGTATAGGGTGAAACTGGTTTATACATGAATCACTAAAGAGTATTAGTTGTTTTCATTGAAGAGTAGTAGTTGTATTTATTAAAGAGTAATACTGATTTACACTAAAGAGTCTTAGTTGTTCAGTGAAAATGAACTAAGACTTTTCAGTGTAAACCAGTAATACTCTTCAGTAAAAACAACTAATACTTTTCAATTAAAACAGCTAATACCCTTCAGTGATTCATATATAAACCAATTTCACTCTATACATACTCTAAAAGAAATTCTTAAGAATAAATTCGGAAGAAACACAATTAATTAATACTGAAAATGGAATGAATAGTCAAAACTTTATTTAAATAGAACCGGTGGAGTATTTTATTTTCATCATTGTTGACATGATCTCACCGAAAAAAAAAAAAATCCATTATTGAATTTGACATAGAAATTCTTGAAATAAATAAAGATAAATCAACTAGCTAGAGTGTCGTAGGCATTAATTTTATTCGTAATAAATCGACCGCCATTGTAGTTTGAGCTTAGCAACCATAAGGGCATGGAATTCCAGGATATTCCGGTGGACGTTCATCATTTATCTTCGCAGCTGAATTTAATTAAAACCCAAAATTAATTAAGCAGAGTGATTAAAAATATCAAGTAATACTTACATCTAACTGAAAATTGGTCAAAACATATTAACTAACACAAAAACTCAATATTGTATTGTGCAATATTCTTAAATATAAAAAATAAAAAGCAAAATATTGATGGTAAGAAAGATGTTAACGCACAAAAGTCTAGTCGGATCGGGTTATAGACATGACAAATTATTACTAATAATACAGTATTACTTATTGTGCATGTAGTATTATTTTCATTAACAAATAATACAATATAAGATATTTAGTGTAACATTATTGTTCATAGTAAACTAGCATAATACTTGATGAGAGAATATACTTACAACATATAAAGTGATATAATACTAGATTAGAGTTGAAACTCTAAAATTATTTGGTACGCAATTGTAAATTATAAGATAGAAGTTATGTTATGTATCAAGCAAGTTTGAACAATTGTTTATGTTTGTTATATAAAGTTTAATTCATACATATAAATAAAATAAAATATATATGTAGGTAAATATATCAAGCTACTCGTACTCTATTCAAAATATTAAACAAGCTCAAATACAAAAAATTGAAATTTGATATCATTTAAAACAAGTTTGAATAGTTATTTCTTCGACTCGACTCGTTTACATCCTAAAAGACATAGATTCACAATCACCTGTATTATGAATATAGATTTAGAGGAAATAGAAAGTGCTTACTTGAGATGTGAGAGAGACCCCTAGCAACAACTTGTGTGTTGGAAGTGTGAATAAGTTGTCTAGCACTTGCAACTTCTGGGGAACTAAGAAGAGTCATTGATAAGAAGAAAAGGATAAGAAAAACATTAATTTTGGAGCCCATCTTTCTAATGCTTAATTAATTTGGGGTGAGATTATAATCTGCCCATTTTCTTCTCTATTTATAAACAGCACTCCTATTAATTAATTCATAGAGTTCTACTGCCAAAAGAAATGTTCATGGCTTGCTATTGCATAGAACTTTTCAATGAGTTTGAAAAGGTCCATTTTCTACCGGTGGAAAATTCTATGGAAAAAAAAAACAGATTTTTATTGTAGTCAATGTTTTTGAACTTATGTTCTCCCTCTCCATCATATTAGAATGCTTCATTTATTTTTTCTTCCGTCTATAATGAATAATAATATCCTGCTATATTTTATCTTGAGCTTCCAAACATCTCTTTAAGTACTTAAATTGACCTTAACTTTATTTCCGAACACCTCATAAACTTTCTCCCCAAACTACCCTTCAACATATTTACTTTATACATAAACTATCGATATTTTTTTAGCACCCGCTTAAAAAGGTCTAAGCATATTATTATAGGATACCCGTACTACAAGTAAATAAAAAATTATCTACAAAATTTGTCAATATGGCTGCAAAATTTTCAACAAAAACTTTTTTAGTGAGAATTATCTACGAAATTGCCTACAAAATCTTTTAATTGTATAAGTATCTTCATTCCTTACCTACAAAAAAATTTGACTACAAAATTTTCATAGATAAATTGATTGTAGGCAGATTGCTTGTAGGTAATAAATTACCTAGGAATTTAATTTCGTAGGTGAATTGTTTGTAGATTGATGAATGGAGATGCATGTATAGTTTAAAAAATTGGCAAACTCTCATATGCACCAAGTGCACGGTGCACTCACTTAACAGTTGATATTGTTTACATTGAAAAGTTTGTTCCAATTACACTGAAAAGTGTTGGGGTTATACGTGAAAGTATGTTTATTTCCCCAACAAAAAGTATGGTTATACTACACTGAAAATTTTACATTGATTTCAGTTTTCGTTGTAAACTTTTCAGTGTAATTGGACCAAACTTTTCAGTATAAATAATGTCAATTGTTGAGTGAGTGCATCATACATCAAGTGCGCAAGAGAATTACTCTAAGGCAATTTAGACGGAGAAAGTAATATTTTTTATAATTTGTAAATTATTTTTTATGAAATAATATATATATTACAAATAGCTAAAACACGGTGTAAATTATTGAAATGGCTATTTTCCTCCATTTGATTTGGATAGAGCATTTCAAACTTTCGTATAGTAATTTAAACATAATTCAACAATAATTGCAATTTAATTTATGTAAACCGTGATTCGTTTGGTATTAATAGCAATAACTAATCGCGAATGAGTAAACCATAATAATAAGTCTTGAATGCGCCAACACTCTGCAACTAATTTAATTTAAATGATACTCCCTTCGTCCCCTCTTAATATTCACATTTTTCTATTTGGATGTCCCACAATAATATTCATACTCTAAATATGGAAATAAAACAATAACACTATCTACTTTAATTCAAAATACTCTTCATTCATTGGTTCAAAAAGTCAATAAAGTAGTTTTTTTTTTAAATTTGTGCCCACGCAAGTGTGAATATTAATAGGGGGCGGAGGGAGTATCAATTATTTTTAATTAAAAAAATAAAATTAATTTTATTAAAAAATACAAATAAAAGTAATTGCACTTTCATGGAAATAAACTAATACTATTATAAAATGTATTTGAATAGTATGATGCAACTAACAAACAATTTACCTAAAGTTGATTTGGGAAGTCAAACAAATTCCTAGAGATATTTTGTTTATACCACCTCTTTTATTTCATAACTTGGTGCACTAAAGACAAAGATACTATTTTGGTTAGTGGAAGAAAAGTATACTCAAAGTTCAATAGTCAAACCGCATCATTTTTTGTTAAAAATAGATTGGGTGGAAAAAAAAAATTCAATGGAGTAATGTGGAGGACAACAATAAAACCACACTTAATTGTGAGAAAATTAACGAGGCAATCAACATCGTTATGTCATATGTGGAAGACAGAGACATGAGATGAAACGTGGCATATATGGTGGAATTAAAGCATTTATAAAATCAGAAAAAGAAAATACTTACAGGGAGAATTAATTATATTCTCATATGATAAGTTGGTAATACATAAACTATAGTAAAAATAAAAATATATTTAAATAAATTATGATGACAAAGATCTTGCGTAGCTTTTGTATTTCATCAAACTTGAGGAGAAGTTCGATTGCGTGAATTGAATATGTGCACATTCCCTTGTGAATATTCTGATTTCACTTAAAAACTTTAGTTTGTTTTCGGTAAAAGATTAGGACTCTTCAATGAAGACAATTAATATTCTTTAGTAGAAACAACTAATACTCTTAAATAAAAACAACTAATATATTTCAATGGTTTATGTATAAACCATTTTCACTCTATATTTTGTCCTCAATCAAAATGAATTAATATTATATATTTATTTTATCATGGATTTGAAAATGGGAAGTAAGGAATCACTCCCCTATTCCTCTACCGTCAATTATTTGGCGTCCATTTCTATTCCAAAATTGGCACATGACACCAGCAATGGGGTCACAATATTAATAATTCCCCCCCCCCCCCCTCAATATATCATTTTTATTATTAGGCTATATATAGATAAACAATAATTTTCATTCTCATTACCATTAAAAAATTGTTAACCAAACGTCTCCTAAATAACTTCGGAATCATTTCCTAATCAATGTTAATATTCATCAATGTTTTATAGAAGTTGATAACTATTTCACGACTGATTTCAAATTAAACAAAACAAATACTAGAAAGTTGCCCTTCATAAGATCTAATACACATTGTTTCATTTTTAGATATACAGCGTCCAATTTTGCAGAATTACTTTAGTAGTACTTGGGAACATGAGTGCCAATGTCTATTATCAGAAAACAACACAATGTTTTATTATTTTTAAAGTTAATACAACGTTTTTATTTGAAAAATTAATATTGGAGTAATAGTTTTTATATTTGAAAAAGATATAGTATAGATAACGTTTATTTTCAGGAAATAATGGTCATTTTTAATGAGCATGTATAGAATGAAATTGATTCGTGTATGAATCATTAAAAAATATTAGTTATTTCATTAAAGAGTATTAGTTGTTTTTACTGAAGGGTGTTAGTTTGTTTTCAGTAAACAACCAATACCCTTCAGTGAAAAACAACTAATATTCTTCAATGAAAACTACTAATACTCTTTACTGAAAATAATTAATATCCTTCGATGGTCCATGTATGAACAATTTTCGCTCTATACTTTATCTTTTTTAAGGCCTAAAATTCGAACAAAATCAAACGAACGAGAAGGCGATTTATGATAGTCTTGATTTTTTTTTTTTTTTTTTTTGACAAGAAAAATGAGATATAACCAGAAGCAGCAGCAACAAAACAATCAAATGGTTATATTCCTAATCCTAACAGGGACGTCTGCTCCGCTCCAATCTTGAGGATTCGGAGAGTTTCGTGCAAGCATTGCCAATTCGTGAGTCATTTCATTGAGGTTTCTCGGAACATAGTTGATAGTCCTCACTAGACCATCCTTTAACTCTTCTCAGATTTCCTGCAACACTTGACCTTCCGGCTTGAAGCATTCTACCATTGAAAAGATCGCTTGTACCGCTTCAAGAGAATCCGACCAGATTCGTACCTCTTGAAGACCCATTTGCTTGCTTTTCCGAAGACCTTCTTTAATAGCCAGCAGTTCCGCCCCAAAAATCGAACCATATGCCCTTATTCTTCTGCAACCAGTCGCGATAGGTTCGTCCTTCCCCTTCATCATAATAAAACCAACAGAGGCAAAGTTTTCCTCCCTGCAAACACTGGCGTCCACCATCACGGTGATCCCATTGAAACCCTCTTCCACCGGTTCATGATGCTTAAGGGATCTAACACACTTCTGGAACAACCTTAATTTATCGTTGGCCTCTTGGAACGAAAGCCAAAATTCAAGCGCCCATTCTATTTTCTCTTCGGCTTTATCCTTTTTCCGTCTCTCACTCTCATGCAATAATCTGCACCTTTCTATCCATATCCCCCATGTTACCACAACCAGTTCCTCCCAATCCTTGCCTTCATAAATACCTCTAAGCGACTGCATAAAATCCCTTGTATTCATATATGCTCTTCTCTTAATCTCCTTCCATTTCCCCATATTTTTCCATACTTTTTTAACTAAGGGGCAGAGAAATAAAGTATGGATAGTACCTGAGTTAGGGATCTTGCACCAGCCGCATATCCCATCAATCGGTACGTGATGCCTTACGAGGTTTCCTTCAGTTGCAATCGCATCGTTAACGAGTTTCCAAAGGAAAATCCTGATTTTTGGGGGTGCATTGATCTCCCAGATCGAACTCCACCAATCCTCCTCATTCTGTAGGCTACGAGAGCACTTAGCCCTCCCATTTTCCTTTCCTCTCTCGATCCAATGATAATACCCTGACTTGACAGAGTATCTCCCTTTAGAATCAAATTTTCAGTACCTCGAATCAACTTCGTTGTCCCTGCCTATAGGTATATTAAGGATTGCCTCCCTTTCAAAAGGGAGGAAAGCATTCGTAATAACCCGTCTTGATTTAATTTTTCCTTCGTTCAAATCCGCCACCCAAGCATCACGAAGGACTTGAACTGGTTCCCCGTTACCAACCTTCCACAAAAGGCCCGACTCCAAAAGGTCTCGACTCCAGCATAAAGACCTCCACACAAATGAGGGATTCGATCCTACCCCCACCTCCATAATGTCAACATTTTTAAAGTACCTTGCTTTTAACACTCTAGCTACCAGGGATTGTGGGGAAATCATTAGCCTACATACTTGCTTAGCTAGCAGGGCCTTATTGAACTCCACCAGCTTCCGGAAACCCATTCCCCCTTGAGCCTTCATACTACTCAAAAGGTCCCAACTCTTCCAGTGTATTCTTTTTCCCCCTTCCTTATATCCCACCAAAAGTCCGCCATCATATCTTCCATCTCATGACAAATCGAACCAGGCACCCGAAAGCACGACATGGCATAAGTGGGTATCGCATTTAGAAATGCTTTGATCAGAACTTCTTTCCCCCCCTCCCGAGAATTCCCTAACTGCCAACCTTTCTCTGAGATAAGCAAATTGAAGTCTCTTGCTTTTCAAAGAAAGGGTAGGCAACCCCAAGTAGACCTCATATCCTTGTCGCATGTTAACATCAAGGATTTTCATGGGCATTACTCCTCAGTATATTAGCACTAAAAGTGATCGCAGATTCTTCAAAGTTGATTATCTGCCCCGACGTTTTTTCATATTTTTCCAGACACCTCTTGAGATTAAAGCACCCCAACTGAGATGTCTTGAAGAAGATGAGACTATCGTCCACAAAAAACAGATGAGAAATCGTTGGGCTAGTTCTTGCAATCCTTACCCCCTCGAGTTGCTTGCTCCTTACCATCTCAGATATCATCGACGACAGTCCCTGTGCACAAAGGACGAGGAGAAAATGAGACAGTGGGTCTCCTTGTCTCAATCCTCGGGATGGAGTAAGATTGCTCACATTGCGCTCACCTATCATAAAGGAATAAGTGACTGACTGAACACATTTCATAAAAAGTTGGATCCAATTTCCATTGAAGCCCATCATGTGCATCACTTTTTCCAAGAAAGGTCATTCAATTCTATCATAGGCCTTAGACATGTCCAACTTTAAAGCTGCATAACCCGTTCTACTCATGTTATTTTGAATCCAGTGCATGCATTTGTAGGCAAGAATAACCTTATCCGTTATGAACCTCCCCGGGATGAAAGCATTCTGGTTCGGACCGATGATCTCTGCCATTACACGTCGAAGCCTATTGGCGATGGCTCTAGCGAGAATCCTACAGCCCACATTGCAAAGGCTAATGGGTCGATAGTCCTTCATGCTTTTCGGTTGTTTTACCTTAGGGATCAGCGAGATAGTGGTGTGATTCCACCTTTCCAGCGTACCATGTCCATTCAACATTGTAAGAATAATGTCTCCTATTTTTTACCCCTCCACTTCCCAAGCTTTTTGAAAAAACATAGCTGTAAAACCATCCGGCCTCAGTGCCTTGGAAGGGTTAAGATCGAAAGTAGCCCTTCTAACCTCTTCCAATGTGAAAGGCTTCACGAGGAACTGATTCATTGTTGGAATTTAGAGGCACGTAAACACGTACCATGCGCAGCGGAAATAACGTTCACCAACAACGAACAACTTAATTGCATAATTAATTTCAAGATATCTAAACAAGAAATCTTACAGTGCTTCGTACGCGGAATCCTCTACTACGATTTCCACGCAACAGCTATTCACCAATCCGCACCGGGGTGCCAGCGTTGAATCTCGAAAAGAACTTGCTAAGAAAACTCGAACAAGAGATTTTATGGAGAAATTATATTTCTTGTGTGTCTTTTCTGAATTCCCATAGGACACATATTTATAGGAATTATCTTAGCTTAATTTCTAAGCAAGATAATATGTTTGGCCCGCATAATATAATCTCTACGGATTATATCTCCCTAGATATGTTCCTACGAATAATATATTTACCATATCTATTATTCTTGTATAATAATATTCCAAATATTATTATTGAAATTTCATATTTAATTAAATCTAATTTAATTAAATAATAATACTAATTAATTCTAAATATAATTATTATTATATTCTCTATAAATTAAATATTATATCTAATATAATACTTAATCAACCAACTATAATCGGAGAACTACCATTGCTTGTTGTGTGACCCATAGGCCCTCGTATACCGAGCGATTAGTCAAACTAACGGTCTTAATTGAATCCTAGACAATAAATCAAACATTCTCAATATACGAGATACGCTGCGAGGAAATCTGCAACTACCTGAAATACAGTAGGCTTTTGTGATATCTTCCTTTCATTCACGAATATTCGATTAAGCATTGAACATGATGAAATGTCTACTCAAATAACTTAACCATATTATCTAAAATCACTAATTGATCGCTCACATCGCACTTGGCCACAAAGTCCAAGTCGGCTTGCATCGGTCGATGTCTTAGATCCAATTATGATGAGAAGATGAGTATTCTCTCTTAAATCCTCAATGAGGAATGAATCATATTTTTGGCTTAACTACCACGCACATGTACTTCGTAATGAACCCAATCCATGTCATATCTACCCTTGGAGGGTGAAAGTGTCGGTCATGGTCAAAGTCCATCACTCCGCACATGTGGTGCGTATTGACCTCAAGTCTGAGGAGTGTCACATCGCTCCCACTAACCGAGATACCCGTAGACATATTATGTGGAATCACATCAAACGGTTTCTCTGATGGTTATACCAATACCCTCTAAGGTATTTGTACATCCATTATGAGATACCTAGTATCTCGTAGTGAGTGAGATCTTACTACAATCTCTCCATAGAGTATAATGCAGATCGCACACCAATCTCAATTGCATCATCAATATCCCATTCTTGATGATCCTTGATCGGGGCTTTTTGAGCATCGTACTTCGGTCATCTGAGTTCTCACTCACTCAATAACAGTATCGATTCAAGGGAACACAAATATGAATAATGCAAACAATCAAACATAATATTCAGATAAGTGTAAAGACATATATTTAATACTAAACCAAACAATAATATTAAACCATAAACTGAATATCATCTTAGTATTATGTCATTACATAGGATTGTCTCTAGGACACTAACTCTAACAGTAACAATCTCTCACTTGGACTAGAGCCAATCACCTACATGTCTAACCCCTAGACCATCAAAATGTCTAGTGTGCACATGAACACTCAAAGCCTTGATGAATGGGTCAGCCAAATTATCATCTGTGGGAATGTGTTCTAACTCTATTTCCTTGTTAGCGATCACCTCTCTTATCAAGTGATAACGCCTTGGTACATGCTTGTTTTTGTTGTTGGATCTCAAGTTCCTTTGCTTGTGCAACCGTACCAATGTTGTCACAATACAACTTTATTAAACCACTGGCACTCGGAACTACCCCTAGTTCAGTTAAGAACTGTTTTATCCAGACAACTTCTTTGGCAGCCACTGTTGCAGCTATGTACTCAGCCTCAGTTGTTGAATCCGCAGTTGTCTTTTGCTTGGAACTATTCCAACACACCGCACCTCCATTGAGAGTGAAGACGTATCCTGACTGCAATTTGTAATCATCACAGTCGGACTGGAAACTTGCATCAGTGTAGCCGGTGACGACTAACTCTGATTGCTCACCGTAGATAAGAAAATGTTCTTTAGTACGCCTGAGGTAATTTAGAATATCCTTGACAGCAATCCAGTGAGGCTTACCTGGATTCTGTTGGTATCTACCTGTGATGCTGACAGCGTAGGCCACGTCTGGCCTGGTGCAAGTCATGGTGTACATGATGGATCCAATTGCAGATGTATATGGAACATCCTTCGTGTGCTCGATATCAGCTTCGCTAGAAGGACAATCCTTCTTCGATAGCTTTATCCCATGATTTGCTGGAAGATACCCTCTCTTAGAGTTCTCCATCGCAAAACGTTCAACACCTTATCTACGTAGGTGGATTATGACAGCCCTAACATCTTCTTGGATATATCCCTATGGATATTGATACCTAAGATGTAGCATGCTTCACCAAGATCCTTCATCATGAAGGTCTTTGATAACCAATCTTTCACGGACTGCATGAGTGGGATGCTATCTCCTATAATCAATATGTCATCGACATATATGACTATACAGACAATACTCTTCCCACTACGTTTACAATAAGCGCATGTATCTTCTGGTTTTCTAATGAAGCCAAAAGACTTAACAGCTTCATTAAATCGGATATTCCAACTCCTAGAAGCTTGCTTCAATCCATAGATGGATCGTTTAAGCTTGCACACGAGATTAGACTTTGGCTTAGATATAAAACCCTCTGGTTGAGTCATAAACACGTCCTTATCAATGTTTCCATTGAGAAAGACTGTTTTGACGTCCATCTGCCAAATCTCATAATCATAGTGTGCGGCTATCGCAAGTAAAATACGAATGGACTTAATCTTCGCAATCAGCGAGAAGGTCTCGTCATAGTCAATGCCTTCACGTTCACTATACCCTTTCGCCACCAACCTAGCCTTGTAGGTTTGTACCTTGCCATTTGCATCGGTCTTCCTCTTGAAGACCCACTTGCAACCTATGGGTTTTACCCCATTTGGCAATTCAACCAAGTCCCAAACTTGATTGATGTACATCGAGTCCATCTCGGATTTCATGGCTTCATGCCACTTCTTTGAGTCAACATCTAATGTCGCCTTAGTGTAAGTCTTAGGTTCGTCCTTATCTGGTATTTCCACGTCATTGTGTTCCTCCACGAGGAAACCATAATACCTATCGATTGGATTACGAATCCTAGTTGACTTACGGAGTTGTGGTTGTGCAGGCTGTACATTCTGATCGTGAAAAAATTGTGGTGCAGCGATTTCATCGTTGACTGGAGAGTCCTCAAGAGCGACATTTTTAGATGCCTCTTGGGCGGGAATTTGAACTATGTTATTCTCATTCAGCCTACTTAGAGGTTGTTGTGAAGGCAACACAACTCCAATTATGCTCCCACTGGTTGAAAGAGGATCCCCTAGTGATAAACTTCCACCATGAGAGTCGATGAATGCTCCCACTGATTCTTTGTCATGTTGCTTTGACAAATCATCAGTCTCTATGTTAATTCATGATTCTTGAATTTCTTCAAGTTCTATCTTCTTACGGCTTTGTTCCTTAAAAATATACTCGTCTTCTAGGAACCTTGTTTGCCTAGAAACAATAATTGTTTGTTTCTCCGGTAGATAGAAATAATATCCTCTAGGCTCCTTGGGATATCCCACAAAATAACATTTTTCACCTTTGGATTCCAACTTATCAGTTTGCATTTTCTTCACAATTGCGGGGCAACCCCACGTTCTAATGTGTAGAAAAGATGGCTTCTTGCCATACCATAACTCGTATGGAGTTTGCATAACTGATTTGGATGGAATCCTATTCAAAATTTAGATTGAGGTTTGCAACGCGTGTCCCCATAAGAATGTTGGAAGGGAGGCAAAACTCATCATGGACCGGACCATGTCCAACAAGGTTCGGTTTCTCCTTTCGGACATACCGTTCATCTGAGGGGTTCCGAGAGGAGTCCATTGTGATTGGATCCCATGAAGCTTCAAATAATCCATAAATTCATGGCCAAGGTACTCACCTCCTCGATCTGATCGAAGAGTCTTGATACTCTTACCAAGATGTTTCTCTACTTCGGTCATGTACTCCTTGAATTTCTTAAACGATTTGGATTTGTGTTTCATGAGATACACGTATCCGTATCTTGAGTAATCGTCAGTAAAGGTGATGAAGTAACCGAATTGACCCCTAGCTAGAGTGGGCAATGGTCCACAAACATCGTTGTGGATTAACTCTAGAACTTCTTTGGCACGCACCCTTTTCCCCGAAAAGGGTTTATTGGTCATCTTGCCCATGAGATAAGATTCTCAATTTCCATAAGACTCTAAGTCAAATGAGGTTAAGTAGTCCAACTTTCTTAACCGTGCGATTCTTTTCTCGTTTGCATGACCAAGTCTACAATGCCACAAGTAAGTCGGGCTTTCATGATTACTAAGCTTGAGTTTTTTATTTTGTATATTAAGAACACTATATCCATAATGTAACAAGTATAAACCATTCACAAGAGGAACATTTCCATAAACATCACCATTAAGCAAAAAATAACAAGTATTATTTGCAAAACGGAAGGAAAATCCCTCAATGTCTAACATAGGAACGAAAATAATGTTACGAGTAATAGACTGAACAAAATAACAATTATTCAAAACATAAGTCCCAACACGTTCAGCAGCAACTCTTGCTCCATTCCCCACGTGAAGGGCGACTTCACCCGGTCTAATTGCTCTGTTGTCCTTGAATCCCTGCACATTTGTGCAAATGTGCGAGCCACAACCGGTATCCAATACCCATCAGTAAGAATTATTTGTAGACATGTTTATCTCAATAACAAACATACTTGTTCCAGTGGCTGAAGCACCTTGTGCCTTCTTTTCAGCTGCTAGAACTTTGCAGTCCTTCTTCCAATGCCCCTTATGCTTGCAGTGGAGGCATACATCCTTATCCACCCGCTCGTTCTTTTGAATCCCATCTTTCGGCTTGAGGAAATTAGGCTTAGAAACTTTCTAGCCTTGCTTCTTCGCTTCCTTTTTCCTTTAGAGGCAGATGAAGTAGAAGCGCCCACCATAAGCACGGGCTTTTCCTTAGCAGTGGAAGACTCAAATTTGTGAGCATATTATGAAGCTCAGGCATGGTTGAAACCGTCTTATTCATATTGAAGTTTACTACGAAACTCGAGTATGAATTGGGTAGCGACTGAAGAATGGCATAAATAGCAACATTGGTTTGCAGCTCAATGCCCAAACGACCAAGTTTCTCGATTAGCCCTATCATCTTCAAGACATGAGGGGAGACCTTCCCTCCTTCAGATAACCGACATATCTAAATAGACATCACTTCATAAATCTCGGAACGAGACTCAGAATCAAAAAGATCATTCGGATGTCTAAGCATCTCGTAGGGAAGCATCCTCTCGTGTTGCCTTTGCAACTCGGGAGTCATGTCGAGCAACATAACACACTGAGCCTGGGAAGCATCATCTTGATGCTTTTTTTGAGCTTCGGCGTCAAACGCTTTTACTTCCTCAGAAACAGCCTCAGGGGTATCAGGGATTGGCGTGTCTAACACGTACTCAATCTTTTCTTGCCTAAGCACCAAACACACATTTCGGTGCCAGTCCAGAAAATTTGGCCCAGCCAATTTGTTTGTTTCCAAAACACTTCTCAACGACAAGTTATTCATTTCAACAATCCTAGAAAATAAAATTTAAACGGGAACACATAATTCCTATGATCAATATTCAACAATCAAAATAAACATGGCATTTTATTTATTTTGTCTCCATTATTTTCACATACTCAACGACCTCATCGGAAGAGTACGAATTTATATCCAATATAAATCGTAATGGACTAGGATCCACATTCCTACTATTACAATGACTGCTAGGGCTGAACATTATAACAACAGAACTGGTAGGTCTCTAAACCAAATGCCTCACGCAATTCCTAGTTGATTGAGCCTAGTTCAATCAGATGTCACTTAATTCTCGTTTCCCTGCTAGTGCTGGTGAAACAGAATTAAATTGGTTTACAACCATTAAGCGGTGACAAACGTGTCCCTATAAGAATCCCGTTAGATGTAGATCCGAGCAAAAGACTATGACCTTAAATACTCATTGGAACGAAATCTCCAGTTTACTCTTAATTTTAATGGAAGACATCTTTCAATTTAATGAAAAACCATATTTTAGTGAGGATCATTTTAAAGGCGGGGTATTAATTGCTTAATCGAGATCCACATGTTAATTTATATCATATTTGAGCAATTATAGGGTGCCACCTACCCAAACATGATTTTATGCGGACTAACAATTATTTGGGCGTCGTCTATCCAATCATGCATCACGGTCCGATAATTATTGGGTGCCGCCTACCCAAGCAGTTATAACGCGGACGTAGAAAATAAACAATTTTCAAGTGGGATTAATAATGATTTTAAAAAGAATTGATTTTAAAAATCCAATTTCAAGGTTTCAATTCAACTCATTATTAAACAACAATTAATCCAATTGATTTAATAATTTATTAAAAGTCCAACTTTTAATTTTGATCAGGTCTAACCTATCAAGATTTTCACCCTTCTCAAATAATTTCAACTTAAATATTTCCAAAATATTTTAATTCACTTTTATTATCTAGGGCTCATCTTTGCAATTTCCAAAATTACAATACCCAATTTGCAATATCGTCATCGCCCAATTCATTAGGATCCAATCCCGAATTCAATCCAGTTAATTCTAAATTAACTCGATGTATCCACCAAAATCAAATTCAATAAGCAACATGTTGTATCTAAATAAGAAACACCCTCAAGGTATCGCCGCCGCCAAAAAGGGCGCTGCAATTTTCAGAAAAGAAGAACCCAGCAAGTAGAGTCGCGCCGCCAAGTCATTTTCAACGGCGGCGGATGCGTTCGATTTTGAATGACAAAGGGGACAGGGCACGGTGACTGGCGAATTACCGCCACCTGCGATGAATTAAAACAACCAGAACAAGAAAGACCGCGACAGCGAAAATTGCCGCCGAAAACTGATGTGCGATATCGCGCAGTTGTCGCAAGGTGCCGGCCTAGCCGTGACCTTGAGCGACGCTGCTCTGGTCATCGCAAATCCGATGTGCGAGGTCCACCATCGATTCGGTTGCGCAGCCGTGAGTGGGGTGTGCGAGGCGCTGGCCTAGCCGCGACCTCGAGCGGTGACTGCGAGACACTGGCATAGCCGCAACCTCGAGCGGCGATCGCAAGACGCTGAAATAGCTGCGACCTCGAGTGGCGGCTGCGAGACGCTGGCATAGCCGCAACCTTGAGCGGCGGCCACGAGGTCAAGCGGCGCAGTGATTTGCAAAAGGGGGCAAAAAGGGCGAAAGCCCTAATCAATTAACTAAGAGACTCTAAGTCTCATAAAGGGGAGAAGGGGTCCGCATATACCCCATATAAACATGGTCGAATCTAATTCGGCCTTGTTTAATTTATTAAAAAAATTAATATAAACAAAACAATTATGCAATTAAACAAGAGCCTGATGCTCTGATACCACTATTGGAATTTAGAGGCACGTAAACACATAACATGCGCAGCGGAAATAACGTTCACCAACAACAAACAGATTAATTGCATAATTAAATTCAACATATCTAAACAAGAAATCTTACAGTACTTCGTACGCAGAATCCTCTACTATGGTATCCACACAACAGCAATTCACCGATCCGCACCGGAGTGCCAACATTGAATCTCGAGACGAACTTGCTAGGAAAACTTGAACAAGAGATTTTATGGAGAAATTATATTTCTTGTGTGTATTTTCTGAATTCCCATAGGACACATATTTATAGGGATTGTCTTAGCTTAATTTCTAAGTAAGATAATATGTTTGGCCCGCATAATATAATCTCTACGGATTATATCTCCCTAGATATGTTCCTACGAATAATATATTTCCCATATCTATTATTCTTGTATAATAATATTCCAAATATTATTACTGGAATTTCATATTTAATAAATCCAATTTAATTAAATAATAATAATAATTAATTCCAAATATAATTATTATTATATTCTCCATAAATTAAATATTATATCTAATATAATACTTAATCAACCAACTATAATCGGCGAACTGTCATTGCTTGTTGTGTGACCCATAGGCCCTCGTATACCGAGCGATTAGTCAAACTAACGGTCTTAATTGAACCCTAGATAATAAATCAGACATTCTCAATATATGAGGTACGTTGCGAGGAAATTTGCAACTACATGAAATATTGTAGGTTATTGTGATATCTTCCTTTCATTCACGAATACTCGATTAAGCCTTGAACATGTTGAAGTGTCTATTCAAATAACTTAATCATATTATCACGAATCACTAATTGATCGCTCACGTCGCACTTGGCCACAATGTCCAAGTCAACTTGCATCGGCCGATGTCTTAGATCCAATTATGATGAGAAGACGAGTATTCTCTCTTAAATCCACAATGAGGAATGAATCCTATTCTTGGCTCAACTACCACGCACATGTACTTCGTGATGAACCCAATCCATGTCATATCTACCCTTTGAGGGTGAAAGCGTCGGTCATGATCAAAGTCTATCACTCTGCACATGTCGTGCGTATTGATCTCAAGTCTGAGGAGTATCACATTGCTCCCACTAACCGAGACACCTGTAGACACATTATGTAGAATCACATCAAACGGTTTCTCGGATGGGTATACCAATACCCTCTAAGGTATTTGTGCATCCATTATGAGATACCTAGTATCTCGTAGTAAGTGAGATCTTACTACACTCTCTCCATAGAGTATAATGCAGATCGCACATCAATCTCCATTGCATCATCAAATCCCATTCTTGATGATCCTTGATCGGGGCTATTTGAGAATCGTACTTCGGTCATCTGAGTTCTCACTTACTCAATGACAGTATCGATTCAAGGGAACACAGATATGAATAATGCAAACAATCAAACATAATATTCAGATAATTGTAAAGCCATACATTTAATATTAAACCAAACAATAATATAAAACCATAAATTGAATATCATATTAGTATTATGTCCTTAAATAGGATTGTCTCTAGGACACTAACACTAACATTCATATCATCATTCACCACCTAATCCATACTTCCAATAATCTGCTCCATATCACTAGAAGAAGGCTTGCTTGAGGTAAACAAATTCTGGTAAAAACTCAGAATAATACTTTCAATTTCTTCAGCTTTAGTACACCATACCCCATCCTGACTGAAAAGGCCCTTAACTTCATTAGTACTTCTTCTCTGAGACACTCTCCTATGGAAGTATTGTGTATTCTTATCTCCAGCAGTAAGCCAAGATAACCTGGCCCTTTGTTGCCAATGAGCCTCTTCTTGCAATTCCAATTTATGCAGCTCTATTTCCAATCTCTTTACTTCGCTCAAGCCATTTTCCTTGCTCTCATCATCCCACATCTCTTCAATGGTACGCCTTAGTTTCTTAATTTTCTTGTCAATGTTGCCCACTTTTTCATTCGCCCATCTCTGTAAGGAAGTAGCACAACTACTCGTTATGTCTGGGAGATCATGCAGATTATTAATCTTCTCCAGGGCTTCCTTAAGGACCGAATGGAAGTTGTCTTCCAGCATCCATTTGTTCTCAAACTTGAAGACTTTTTGCTTCGGGTTGTTCTCCTTCTCCTTCTTCTTCCTTGGAACTAAATCAACTTGCACCAGTCTATGATCCGAACCAAAGAAGCCTCCGTTAGTAATTTCAATTTCTTTAAACATATCCATCCAGCCAATATTAGAAACTAATCGATCCAACCTCTCCCGGATTAAATTGCCCCCAGTACGCCTGTTTACCAAAGTGAATTTAGGACCCTTTGCTTCGAGATCCTTCAACTCCAGTTCATTGAGGACCTCATTAAAGGCCTTCATTTGTGCAAACGGCTTCCTCCCCCCTCCTATTCTTCTCATCATCTCGCCTTATTTCATTGAAGTCTCCACCAACTAGCCAGGGGGTTCTACTGTCCCCATGGCCTCTCGCAATCTTTCTCAAGAGATCCCAAGAATGAGACCTCAAATGTGATATAGGGTTGCCATAGAATCCAGTGAAATTCCAAGCCAAGTTATTCCATCTAATCAAATAGTCAATATGACCCAAAGAATACGACAAAATAGTAACGTCCAAACTTTCATTCCAAAAGAGCAATAAACCTCTTGAGCTACCAGAGGAGTCAACACCAAACGCATTCGAAAAGTTTAAACAAGATTTCCAAGAACAACCAGTTCTACTTGCTACTTTAGACTCCATAACAAAAAGTAAAGAAGGCCTAGTTTCTGCGACTAAGTGCTGTAAAGATCGGAACACACGACGGTTGCCCAAGCCACGTGCGTTCCAAACAACGATCTTCATGGTTGTCGGTGAAGGAACAGAGCAGAAAAAATTGCTAGTAAGAGGGCCCAATACCTGGGATTAAGAGCTAGAGAGAATGCACTCCCAGCATATTTTTTCTCACAAGAAAAAATTAGCTAGACCCATGACCAACGAGGCATTCGGGGGTACTTTTCTCAGAGTAGGGGAAAGCCAGTCTCGGACTGAAAAAAAAACACACCCAGATGTGGCGTCGTCAAATCTCACAAGGGAGGCCCTAGGAGAGGGTGAGTCTGGAAGCTCTCTATATCACTGCTAGCATTGACGACGACAAATACCCGCAATACCACACACAACAGCGGTGAACGGTGATATTGAACTCGTCGACGAGTCTTGGTTAGGGCTTTTTTGGAATCTACATTATCTATGTTTCTTGATAGTCTTGATTTTGGAGTAAAAGTCTTATGGGTAGGCTTGACTTTGGCATTTATTTTGTTATTTTTCTCATACAATTCAAATAAATTTAGCTTTCACGTGAGAATTATTTTCATAAGAATAATCCTTCATTAATTTTTTATAGTGATTATAAAAATCGCAATATTTTTAAAAATGTGATATTTTATTTACTAAAATTTAATACTTATTTTTTAAAGTAAATTTAGTTCATTAGAAACCTTCTCATCTTCTTACCTTGTAATTCAGATGTTCTCCCTTGTCTGGCTGCCCTAAATGGAGTTGAGATTCGGTATGTGCATGAATTAATGAATGAGTTGGGATCTTATTATGTGGCTTTACTTGAGAATTTACTAGTATTATACCTGTGCGATGCACGGTGATCATTTTTTTTATAATATATAAGAAATAATTTACTTTTTGTAACAAAAATTGTAATACAAAATTTACAGTAACTTTTACTTAATGTAGTTGTAATATAATATTTGATGTTGATTTAATGTAATGTAAAAGATGAAAAAAAATTACCAAATAGAATTGTAATAAAATAGGCAACAACTTCCCATAAAATTAAAATTATTACAAATTTTGAAACACTTCTTTATACACTGCATTTGTCGTTGTATGTTGATCTTCATCTTGTGGATTGCACGACAAGATTTTTAGACCTTGACGACTCGTAACTCTAGATACAGCAACATACAATTGTCCATGACTGAATACAGGTATCTTCAATAATAGCCCCACATGTGATAATGATTGTCCTTGACTTTTATTTATTGTCATAGCGTAGGATACAATTATTGGATGTTGTCTTCTTTGGAATTTAAATGGCAACCACGGATCTGAAGGAGTTAGCGTCATCCTTGGTACTAGTGTTAAACCCCGCGAATTTCGCGGGCATCAAGAAATATTGTTAGAATTTTTTTTTCAATAATAAAATAAAAATATATCCATGAAAACGTGGTTGTTTTATTTTATAATTAATTGTCCACAACAGATGCATAATTCCTCAATAAAAATCTAATTATTTCATTAAGCACACATCCCCTTACTCACACACACATGGACAATTCAATTATTTCAAACATTTTAAAAATTACAGGACCAAACTCTGAAATATATACACGTGTAACGACATTGAATGCAATACAATGACAATAGCTTGGATATCATACTTAAGGTCATCTCATGGTAAATGATAATTCAACAGTGCATGAAAGACAACTAAATTTGAGTACACAAATTTTGGACAATTGATCAACCATGTGTAAATATATATAGAGATTTGCAAGAAAAATAACATAATCACATGATAGAAAACACAAAGAACATCATCTATATATTTCCTAGAAAATAAATGGGATAGCAATTGGACAAAAGCTAGAAAACGTGAAAAGAAAAATGATTAATCAAAATAGTTGGGACCAAAATCAAAGATTTCAATAAGTTATGGAAAAATACATTTTAAAAAAAAATAAGAGTATAAAATACACCAACTTACTTATACACAACATATGCACAATTTATAAATAAAAAAAAATATAATTATTTTATTAAAAATAGGCGTTCAAATTCAACATAATATCACAAATTTCTAAAAACCTCCATATAAACAACGTTCATCTGTGAAGTTGAGTTATCTATGTGCTGTGTATGAAGCATTTGATATTAGAATGAATAATGTTCCCATTTTTAGTCGCATGTCTACCTCCACTGTGCTTTACCATGTTCGCGGCATTCACAGTGATTTTCTAGATTCCGCAGAGGAGGCCGTGAACGATGATGTGTATCGAGGAATTAAGTATCTGGAGTAGAGATGCTCACGGTTCCCGAACCGGCGGTTCCGGTTCCGAACCGGCGGTTCCAAAAGGTCGAATGCAAGAACCGGAACCGAACCGGCGGAAAACCGGTTTCGGTTCGGTTCCCGAACCGGCGGTTCCGGTTCCGAACCGGCGGTTCCGGTTCCGAACCGCCGGTTCGGCCGGTTTTCCGTTTTTTTTTTTTTTTTTAAGTTTTTTTTTTTGTTTTTTTACTTGTATTATTTGGTTTTTTTAATGTAAATGCAGAATTGCAGATGAAAAATTTAATAAATAGAAAATAATTTCATTATTTAATTGAATTATTACAAAAGAATTGAACTATTACAACAAAATACAAATTAATAATTCTAATATTAAAATAAGTATCTATTCTAATATCTATTCTATCTATTGAGTATTGACTAATGATACAAACTAATTGAAATATATAAATTTACAAATGAAAATATTGAACTATTCCAAAGTAGTAGAATAAATTACAACTTAAAATTTTAAATTTTACAAAATAAATTTGAGAGAGGGGGAGGGGTTAAAGAAATTGGACTTGAGCTTAATTTTAAGAAATAAACTTAGAAATTCTAAGTTTGAAACTTAAAATTAAGTTGCCTACGTATCCAAATAAAATTGGAATCAAAGTCCACGTAGTTCTCTTACCTCACTTACCTTTTTGGTTCCGGATCGATTCGGTTCCGGGTTCATGCATCACTCCCGGTGGTAGTTTCTTCGGAGTCTTCATCATCATTTTCAATGAATTCTTGAGCTCTCTTTTCGGCTCTTACCCAATCATCAAGCAAGCATTGATTTTCCACATTTTCAACGGTCATATTTGATCTCGTTGCATCCAAAGTGTAACCTCCCAAACTAAAAGCTTGTTCCACGGCTACGGTTGAGGCGGGAGATGCAAAAACTTCCCTTGCTAAACTTGCTACCGTCGGATAGACATTTTTCTTCTTCGACCACCACTTTAGTATGCTAAATTGACCACCATCCTCATCCTCATCAAACTCAAATCTAGAGGTTAGATAATGATCAAGTTCGTGATAAGGGTTGGTAGTAGACCTTGGCCGTTTTTGCATACGCTCATTATAAAAACTCGATAATATTTTGTCAATTTCATTTGCATATTCACCCGATGAAGATCCACCGGCACCGCTACCACCAACATTAGACTCAAAATTGGGACCACTATATTCTCTAAATAAATCCATTAAAATAGCTTTAATCTTACTAACAATCTCTTCCGGCTTAGGATATGCATCAACATCATCATCATCATTCGTGACCACAAGTCTATTAGGAAATAAAGAACTATAATACAAATTCAACAATAATAGTAATCCTTCTAATCTTACTCTAGGATCAAGTACTTTAGCAACCAAAAATAAATCGGGAATATGCGTAAAATATTTTTTCCATTTTTGCATCATAGAGAAAGTAGCACCATGTAATAAAGGATTTGTCATACTATCATTTAAAATATGAGCAACTTTAATACAATAATCAAGCGCCAAATTACTAGTAGGATAATAAACACCGGATAATACTTTTGTGGACTCATTAAAAATTCCCAAAATTTGACACAAAGAAGTGCATGAATCCCAATATTGAGGATATAAACGAAAACCACAATTTTCTTGAGAAAAAAATGTACATAAAGCTTCTTTATACTCCATAGACTCCTTTAACAATTTATACGTAGAATTCCAACGAGTTGACACATCAAGAGAAAATTTTTTGGGACGCATATGGTATGTTTTGCAAAAGTTTTTCCATTTTTTCATCAAAGTCGAACGTCTCGACAAATAATAAATAGCGGATCTAATAGGACCAACTTGTTCTTTCAAAGCTTCTAAACCATCTTGAACACATAGATTTAAAATATGACACATACATCTAACATGAAAAAATTTTCCACCAAGATATGGTTGACAAATATTTGTAAGATCTTCTATACTAGCCGTATTTGCACTAGCATTATCAAATCCAATAGAAAAAACTTTTCTAGTAAGAGCATACTCATTTAAAATATCATGCAATTTATCTCTAATATTTACGGCATTGTGTTCCGTATCAAAATCTCTATAAGCAATCAATCTTTTGTTAAGAGTCCATGATTCATCAATCCAAGTGCATGTAACTCCAATATAACTATGTTTTTGAAAATTATCACTCCAAATATCTGCACATATACAAACTTTAACATTTAAATCGGCAAATAAATTAATCAAAACATATTTATACTCATTAACAACTTTAGCAACATCACGAGTAGTAGTATGACGTGAAACTTTTTTGCATGCGGGTTGAAGGCCAAGTTGGACAAAATCATTATAAAAATAGACGATTTAAGTGGTTTTCCTCGACTTGGAGTTGGAGTTGGAGTAGACCCGGTCTCGTTGGTTGGGTGGTTTTCACTTTCTTGAGTGGGACGTCGTGGTAGCTCCTCGTTTTCAAGAGGATCCTCATAACCGGGACCAAGTTCGTGCTCGATTTCTTCTAAACTCCACTCGACCGGTGCCGATGGTGGTGGCATTGAATTTGGACGACGAACGGAAGAGGTGGTGGAAGAAGCTTTACCCTTTCCCTTACTTTGACGGCTTGCCATAATATTAATAATATAAATGTATATGTAATGTAACTATGTAAGTATATCAATATATGAAGGATAATATGTAATGTAATATAGTAGTATAGTAACTAATTAGATATATTAGAGAACTACTAATATGAAAACTTTGAGAATTGAGTGTGAGAGTTGAAAGAGATGAGAAGAGAAAGTAATGTTTGCTTTGGGGTGAATTTTGGAGTAGAATGAGGTAGTATTTATAGGAGAGGAAAGATAAAAAAAAAAAAAAAATCTGCCGAAAACCGGCGGTTTTAACCGGAACCGGCGGTTCCGGTTCGAACCGCCGGTTCCAACGGCTACAAAACGGCTACTTTTTTTGAATTTTGAACGATGAAAACCGCCGGTTCGAACCGGAACCGCCGGTTCCGGTTAAAACCGCCCAGGAACCGGCGGTTCCGGTTCGAACCGGCGGTTACGGTTCCAAAAATTAGGGGAACCGGAACCGAACCGTGTAATTTGCGGTTTCGGTTCGGTTCCGGAACCGGAACCGTGGAACCGGCGGTTCCAGAACCGCCGGTTTCGGTTCGAACCGCCGGTTCCGGTTATTTTTGAGCATGTCTAATCTGGAGAAACTATATTCTATCAAAATTGTAGATGTTACATCCTATTAGCATCCAATGTCCCAATACTATAATTTCAAGTAGTGAACTTATTGTATCCTGCACACATCTTTTAGGTGTAAATATATTCTTATGTTAACTGCTTCAACGAAGAGTTAACCTGATCTCTAGTTGTTGTTTCCTTATATAACCAAAACCTAGTTAATTAATCAATTAGATATTATACCATTCATTTTTTTTAAATAAACTTTTTAATATGTGAAAACTATCTCCAAGATAATTATCTACGTAATTGTAGAAGTTGTGGTTTATGACCACATCTTCCGATATTTGACACACATTCTATAAAATATAAGAAAATATCTTTATGAGCTTATAAAATTAAAATACGATCTTAACAATCTTGGAAAATAAGAACATTATCTTTTATATTGAGCAACTTTAGATCAAATTTTATAAAACGTGGGTCAAATAAAGGTCGATTATTATATGCCCAACTGGTCATTTTACAATTTTTTTTTTTTGCCTTAATTGGCCAAAATTGAAAGATAATGTCCTGGTATTGCAAGTTTGTAAAGATAATGTCCTAATTTTGCAAGTTCGTAAAGACGTTGTCTCACTTTTGCAAGCTCATAAAGACAGTGTCCTAATTTTACAAACACCTATAAGGTAGTGTCCTAAAATAATATTTTTTCTCTTAAAACCAATATATTTAAGAAAAGTAAAATTGAGAAAATAAAAAATAAGGTCAATTTTAATGGAGAAAAGTAAGGAAATTTTATAAAAAAAAAAAATTCTTATGATAATTGCTTCAGAGAAGGGTTGTGATAGTTGACTCAATCTCTAGTTGTTGTTTTCTTGTATAATCAAAACCATAATTAATTGATCTATTAGACATTATAGTACCATTCATTTTTTCTAAATAAACTTTTTAATATGTGAAAGTTATCTTCAAGTTAATTATCTACGTAATTATATTTTATAAAATTTGGCTTAAATTAGCCAAAGTTAAACGATAGGGTCCCAGCTTTGAAAGTTTCTAAAGATACTGTCCTATATTGCAAGTTCGTAAAAATATTGCCTCAATGTTGCAAGTTCGTAAAGACAACATCCTAATTTTATAAACACCCATAAGATAGTGTTCTAAAATAACATTTTTTCCTTATAACCAGTTTAGTTAACGGTAACAAAGAATATTAATTGTTTATATAAGAACATTAATTGGTTAAAGTAAAGTGTATCTAAAAATAATTATAAAGTGGTTCATATACGAAACAATTTATTCTAAAACGTACTCTCAATAGTTATATTTTATGATTAAAATATGTAACATCACTTTGAGGTTAATTATGTTTCTAACCAAACACCAATATTGTCTGAACTACAAATTGACATGTATACAATAAGTCATACCTTATAATTAATCACGAAATTAAATCATATAGGCAAGAAAAAATTATTTTTTAGAACATTATCTTATGGGTGTTTGTAAAATTAGGACACTATCTTTTCGTGCTTACAAATTTAGAAAAATATCTTTATGAGCTTATAAAATTAGAACACAATCTTAACAAATTTGCAAAATAAGGACAACATCTTTTATGTTGGTCAAACTTAGGCCAAATTTTATAAAATGTGGGTCAAATAAAGCCCGATTATGATATGCCCAACTGCCCATATTTTATAATTTTTTACCTTAATTGGCCAAAATTAAAAGATAGTGTCCTAGTTTTTCTTGTTTGTAAAGATAATATCTTAATTTTGCAAGTTCATAATAGTCTCAATTTTGCAAGACCGTAAAGATATTATCATAATATTACCAACACTCATAAGGTACTGTCCTAAAATAACAAAAAAAAAAATTAATAACCAATTTAGTTAATGGTAACGAAGAGTGTTAATTTTTTATTTGAAGATCATTAATTTTTAAAAGTATAGTGTATCTAAAAATAATTACAAAGTGGTTCATATATGAAATAATTTAATTCTAAAACATACTCTCAATAGTAATATTTTATGATTATAATATGTAATACCACAATAAGGTTAATTATATTTCTAATCTATCACCAACATTGTCTAAACTGTGAATTAATATGTATACAATAAGTAATACCTTATAATTTTTTTCACTAAATTATTTCATATACGCAAGAAAAAAATTTATTTTATAGGACATTGTCTTATTGGTGTTTGCAAAAGTAGGACACTGAATTTTTGGGCTTACAAATTTAGGAATCTATCTTTATGGACTTATATAATTAGAACAATATCTTTACAATCTAGCAAAATAAGGACACTATCTTTTTTTTGTTGGGCAAATTTATGTCTAATTTTATAAAATATGGGTTAAATAACGCCAGATTATGATATGCCCAGATAATCGCATTTTATAAAATTTGGTCTAAAGTGGCCAATTAAGGAAAACTCGTAAAGATATTGTCATAATTTTACAAACACTCATTAGGTAGTGTCCAAAAATAACAAATTTTCCCTTATAACCAATATATTTAAGAAAAGCAAAATTGGAAAACCAAAAAAATAAAGTCAATTCTAAAGGGAAAAGGTTTGGAATTTTTTCAAAAAATATAATCTTATGATAATCACTTTAGAGAAGAGTTGAGAGAGTTGACTCAATCTCTAGATGTTGTTTCCTTGTAGAATCAAAATCATAAATAATTAATCTATTAGACATTATAGTACCACTCGTTTTTTTTTAAATATGTAAAAATTACCTTCAAGTTCATTATCTACATAAATGTAGATGATATTTATGACTACATCTTCCGGTTAAATTAATTTAGGCCAAATTTTATTAAATGTGGATCAAATAAAACTTGATTATGATATGCCCAATTGGTCGTATTTTATAAAATTTACATTAATTGGCCAAAATTAAAAGATAGTATCCTAGTTTTAAAAGTTTGTAAAGATCCTAATTTTGCAAGTTTGTAAAGGTATTGTCTCAATTTTGCAAGCCCGTAAAGATAATTTTACAACAATCCTAAGGTAGTGCCTAAAATAATAATTTTTTCCTTATAACCAATTTAGTCAATGGTAACAAAAAATATTAATTGTTTAGTTAAAGAACGTTAATTGGTTAAAAGTAAAGTGTATCTAAAAATAATTATAAAATGGTTCATATATGAAATAATTTAATTTAAAACACACTCTCAATAGTAATATTTTATGATTAAAATATGTAATACCACAATGAGGTTGATTATGTTTCTAATCTATTAAAAATATAATCTGAACTACGAATTGATATGTATACAGTAAGTCATACCTTATAATTTGTAAGTAAATTAACACATATATGCAAGAAAATATTTTTTTTAAAGATATTATCTTATGGGTGTTTGCAAAATTAGGATCCTATCTTTTTGGAATTACAAATTTAGGAAACTATCTTTATGGGCTTATAAAATTAGAACACTATCTTTACAATCTTGCAAAATAAGGCCACTATCTTTTATGTTTGGCAAATTTAGGCCAAATTTTATAAAATGTGGGTCAAATAAAGCTAGACTATGATATGCCCAGTTGACCGTATTTTTTAAAATTTGGCCTAAATTGGCTAAAATTAAAAGATAATGTTCTTGTTTTGCAAGTTTGTAAAGATATTGTCCTAATTTTGCAAGTTCGTAAAGGTATCATCTAAATTTTGCAAGCCCCTAAATATAGTGTCCTACTTTTACAAACACTATTTAGATAGAGTTCTAAAATAAAATAAAAAATCTCTTATAACCAATATATTTAAGAAAAGAAAGATTAAAAAAAAGGTCAATTTTAGGTGCACGTCTATAAAAAAAAGTAGTTGTTAAGATAAGGGTTAATTACAAAACAAATCACGAACTTTGTTGTCTTTATCAATTACAACATGAACTTTTAAAGTTTACAATTCAATGCACGAACTAATTTATTATTGCAATTCGATACATAATGTAAATTTTCAGCGATATGTACACTTACGTGGCAGCCGAAGCTGATACCATAGACGCGTCACATGCCATGTCAGATGTCAAATCTGTAAAATTTTATTTATTTTAATATTTCAAAAAGTTTTTTTTAAAATATATTGCTCAAACACGTATAATAATTGATTATAAATTTTTGTGTTGTCTAGTTTATGTAGAAAAAATGTCTCACATCATACAAACTTATACATATACTATAAAATATATTTTTTTTTACTATCTTTCACTATTATTAAACCGTGTTTGAGCAATTCTTTTATAAAAAAATGTTTTGAAATTAAAAAAAAAAAACTCTTTTAGATTTGACATTTGATATAGTGTGTGACGTATTTTTTGTGGCAGCTTCGGCTGCTACAGAGCGTTAGTATTGCGAAAAAATTTACAACATGTATAGAGTATCCCCAGAAATTTACACCATGTATCGAATTGCAATAATAAATTAGTTCGTGTATCAAAGTGCAAACTTTAAAAGTTCATGTTGTAATTGATAAAGACTATAAAGTTCGTGATTTTTTTCGCAATTAACCCTTAAGATAATCCAAACATAACATAATATTTATTTGTAGACAAAGTACAGAGTGAAACTGATTAATATATGAATCATTGAAGGGTATTAGTTTTTTTCATTAAGGAGCATTGGTTGTTTTCACTGAAGAGTATTACTTATTTACACTGAATAGTCTTAGTTGTTCAGTAAAAAATAAACTAAAACTCTTCAATGAAAACAACTAATACCCTTCAGTGAAAACAACTAACACTTTTTAGTGAAAATAACTAATACCCTTTAATGATTAATGTATGAACCAATTTCACTCTATACATACTCTTATTTGTAAAGGAGAAGAATTGAAAAGATTTGATTGAGTGAAGATTGGAATTTTCTCTAACCATAAGTATATTGGTTAAGTTAGTTTCTATTCACTATGTAACACATGTCAGTAATCTAATGGTGTAATAGAAGATGTTACACCATTGTGTAACAGGAGATCCAATCCGCAAAATAAATGCCTGAAATGTAGTTTTGTGATCAACTATTTGTTGAGTTTGGTCCCGTAACTTTGTTTTCTCTATTCCTTTAAAAAGAATCATCCAATAAATGCACAAATTAATACACCAATATCACTCGTTTTAATAAATTGGAAAGATGAAAAGATATTGGACAAATATATAATAATGACCATGCAACATCATCTCGGGTTTTAAATCGAGAGGACTCAAACAAATGCATCGAAATCATGTATACAGTATGAACACTAAATTGAAATTCTTTAAAATTTCAATAGAAATTCCATAAACAATAAGCATACAATATCGATAATTATTCACCAATCCACTATTAATAAATTCCACCCTCGTTAATAACAATTTCATTGGAAGCATGCATATAATACGAACATTAAATTGAAATTCTTTAAAATTTCATTAGAAATTCCATTAATCATAAGTTTGATATTGGACCAATAACATTTTTTTATTAAGTCCGGTTAAAAGTTATAGAATTAAAACTCAAACATACGGTAATGAGGAGAACAATTCAAAATGTGGACAAATATGGCATAGAGATTAACGTGCAAGATGGAAGGCTGCTAATATGTCTGATAATGGTCCTATTAATTAATAACAATAATTATTCAACAATCCATTATCAACACCCTCTTTTTTAAGTCATCTGAAATATTGTTTTTTGGTCATTTATTTTTAGAAAAATTAAATATTAAGTAACCTTTTGGAACTAAATTATTGGTGAACTTATTATTAATAAATTAAGATTGAATTATTTAGAAACATATTAATAGTGATACAAAAGTTTGACTTTCCATAAAAAATGAGAATCATTCAATTAACTATATAAATTATGCTTACTCAAAATAATATTTTTTAATATAGAAACAAAAATTATGGTAAGTCAATTTTTAAGGATTCGTATATATAGAAAATACATTAATAAAAAACTTGTGAATGGAGTGTAATTATAAGTAACTTTACGAATTAATAAATTAGTAGAGTTAATTAGCGGACCTAATTTAATGATTTAATTTATTTTAAACTTCAAATATTTTAAATAATGTGAATAAAAAATATACATTTTTTTATTAATTGTGTAAATAGGATTAATTAATTGAATATACTATAATATAGGAAGATTTAGTATAAGGTATGTATTAATAAATTAAATAATATTACATTCAAATTATATGCTCAAATTCCACAAATTACAAATAATGACTAAGATAGTTACACGGTTTATCCCACGATCTCTCACTACATTATTATACCGGACGAAAGTAAAAAATATCAAGTCAAACTTAGATAAAATATATAAAAAAAATAAAAATTTAAATATTTTGAAATCTTATGTTCATTAACCAAAAAAGATTAAATCTAACCATGGAATATCAGAATCTCTAAGTTGATCACACCAATAAAAGACGGCTACTTCAATATTATTCATGAATACATATACTAAGAACAAACATAATAAATTCCTAAATTTATCTCAAAAGTTACCATTATGATATCAAAATATAAACTATCCTTGGAATCTATTTTTATACCCGAAAGAGAAGGAATGAGAGTTAGGGAAGTACACAAATTGTGACTGACAACTAATTGCAAATTTAACCCACTCTTTAATTTTTCAAATCCTAATTTAAAAATATTAGAACATAAAATAAGGGAGCAATCAATTACAAAAATTCCAATTAGGAAATCACCTAAATTTTAGATCCTGGTAAACAAATAGATGAACCAATTGATATACCTAACTATGGTCAAAAGAATGTAACCTCTACACAATTAAATTAGGATTAAACATATCAAGTCAAACTTAGCAATTATAAAGAAAAAAATTAAATATTTCGAAATCTTGGTTCAGGAACCAAAAAAATATTATATCTGAATATGGAATATCAATATCTCTAAATTGATTACACCCATAATATAGGCAACTTCAATTTTATTCAAGCAAAAAAAAAAAAAAAAACGTGTACAAAGAAAATAAAATCATATAGTTATCAAAAAAATTAGCCTTATGATATCAAAAAAGAAATTATATGCGAATTTAATCTAGATATTTCGGTAAAAATATCAAAAAATACCACTTAAAAATTGAATTTATTAGGAAAATAGGAGATGTTAGATTAAAAATATTTATACAGATCGCTTAATATGATTTTTTTTCCAAAAAATAAGGGATCCAGAAGACTCACCAACTTTTGAACAATTAAGAAAATTATTTTCGGGAGTTTTGGAATGGAATAGTTTGAATATTCATTCATTAAATAATAACTGCACAATAATTAAAAAATTAGCCAGAATGCCCAATAGAATTTTCCCAAGAAAAAAAAAGGAACATAGAAAAATTACCAAGTACGAAACAATCAAACATGGATTAAGTCCTAAGAAAGCATAAGTGCAAAGCAAATTGAAATATAATTTAGGAAATATTATTTAGACAAAATTCCAAAGATTCTTACCAAAAAAATTAACCATGTATTAGGAAAATTAGGAATTGTTAGTTTGAAAGTTAGCCTAATCCTGGGTAAAGATCACGAAGGTGCAAAACATGTTCAAAGAACAATATACTAAAAAAATTTCATGTTGCCTGCGAACCCGCGATTACAAATTAAAGGACGAAAATGAAAAAATTATTGAGTTGATTCGAATAACATTTTTTTAAGACAACTGCGATGGAAAAAAAATTACATCCACAATGAGAAAAACATGATACATTCCAATAAATTTTCGTACACTAATATTACATAAGAATTTTCATACACTAATATTACATGAGAAGGATTTCATAAGAATTTTCGTACACCAATACATTACATAAGAAGGATTCAATCCATCAAACAATTCGGAACGATCAACCGATCAACTTACATAGAAGACAAAATAGTGGACATAAAGGGAAATAAAAAAGGGGGATGATCAAACTAATATAAAATAATATTACACACGATCATTTGAAGCGAGTGGAAGACTCCACGATCAACTGCAAGAAGATACTTCCCACCATCTCAAGACAAGGAGACGAAACAATGAGACAAAAGAAGAAGAACAAATTTGATGATAGAAATGAAAAAGTGATAAAAGGTTGATAGATTTTATAGATAAAATCTATGATCAATGGACGCACACGATCAAGAGGGAAAAAAAGAGTGGATGAGATCATTTTGCAATAAATGATCGAATGAGAGATGGTCATTCTTGAAAAGAAGGCATCCAAGCCATGCCACATAGGCAAGGAGGGGTTTGGCTATATAAAGATTATGATTAATACTTTTTTATTAGCATTATTCCCACCAAGAATTTTTGCTTCTAAAATACGGAAACCCAACTTTGTTATTACTAATCGAGTTCCGTGGTACAAACCTATAGAGTGGTCAATGTTTGTCAACAACATTACAGGTGTTCCAACCTTTAATTCTAATACGTGATTTGGTACCCCTGAACACTTAATGGTATTCAAGAATTCTGGTGTATGTATTGCGCCCAACATGTTTCCACCACCATCAGATGTGCAAGCACCATCATAACTTAAGTATTGTTTTGACTCTCCACTATGCAATGACACCACATATTCATTTATGGATTCAATAATATCTAGTGTGGGAGCTAAGATCGCCCTTTCTTTCAACATCAAAGCATTTGAACTTAGAGTTTCAATAGATGGATAAACGTTATCAACAATGGTGCCAATGTGATTTCTGTTACTCTTGAGCAACAAATCAGATGGAAGTTTGATTTCTGCATAACCATCATTATTTCCCTCAAGTAATCCATCATCTATTTTTGCCACCCAGTCTGCAAATTCTTCTACTTCAGAAGGTATAATCGTTTCTTTATTGTTTTGTAATCTTATATTCTTGGTCAACCTTAGAACTTGACAATTTTCCCAAATATATGATGAATTTATCGAGGCTGCTACAATATCTTCTCTACTTCCTTTTGGGATTACTGGTAAGATTTGTCGAAAATCACCACAAAAAACAATCGTCTTTCCTCCAAATGGTTTATTTAAATTTCAATCAGAATCATGTCTCATTATATCCTTTAGTGTCCTATCCAATGCTTCAAAATAAAAACGGTGCATCATCGGTGCTTCATCCCAAATGATCAGTTTGGCTCTCCGCAGTAACTCCGCAAGTTGACTTCCTTATTTAATGTTGCACATCGAATTCTCATTCGTGTTTATTGGAATAGCAAATCGAGAGTGTGTTGTCTATCCTCCAGGAAGTAATAGTGAAGCTATGCCGCTAGAAGCAACATTCAACACAATTTCACCTTTTGACCTTAATGCGGCGGACAATATTTTCCATACAAATGTTTTTCCAGTACCACCGTATCCATACACAAAAAAATACTCCGCCATCATTTGCTTGGACTGCATCAATAACTTTTTTGTAAACATGATATTGTTCTGTGTTTAATTATTGAACCAACAACGAATGTTCTACAGTTAAACTTTATCTATCATATCGGAGCTCATCGTTTACTAATGTATTGGTCCACGATGTTGAAGATCTCATGTTCAGTGTTAGCAAAGATGGAAAATCCTTTAAACTCTGATCAAATCTCTGCAACAATTTCTCAATTTCAATTAACACTTGATTTTTCAACTCATCCTCTGTGAATGTCAGATCTGCAGCATAAATAAAAGCGTACAAGTGGAAATATTTAAATATTATTATCACAGGTAATTATAATTATAATAGTAGTTATTTTTTTAAGTTGTTGTATTATAAAAAATATACCTTGTCTTCCAAGGTGCCGGCGTTGATTATACACAATATCATCTGCAAATTGCGATCAACATTTTACCCAAACGACTTCAGGCATACTTAATGAATTGGAATATAATAATGTAGCAAATAATAGTCTCAATGATTGTGCTGAGGCCCAAACACTTGCTTCCATTATTTCGTCAACATATTCAGTGTCGTCGTCCAAAATCCCCCAAGCATAGCAAGCCTCTCTGAATGTAGAATATTGAATTCCATTAACTGTTCTTATATCTTCAAAGCTTTTGGGGCTGCGTACAACATTTAGCAGACATCTTAAATAATACAATTCACCTGACCCTGGAGGTACATAAAATATTTGTCCTATAGCAAAACCTCTTTGACACAATACCTACTCTCGTGTTGTTCTCTTCCATACAATTTTTTTAGGAAACTCTGCATATGTGAGATTTTATGCTTCTTTATATTGCTTGTTCGCTTTGAACCATGCTAAGAACATGCTCTCTTTTATGCTAGCGCGTTCTACAATATTTTCAAGTTGATCAGTATCAGAGAATACGATATTCTGCTCATTTGGTAAATGAAAGCTTAAACGCTCTAGGTGAGGATTTTTATATTGGATTTCAAAACCCAATATCCTCCACATGGCCTCACATGCTAAAATGTATCTGTAGTCATAATATATGTTCACTTCATCTATAGGCTGAGCACATTCATCGACATTGCTGTTGTTGAAAAATAATGTTGTCACTCTATCATGCCCTATTGATCCCGGTACAAGACTGATGAATACGTGTATGGGGGGTGAATACACGTATACTAATTTTTAACTTAAACCTTACTGAGTCCCCTTTACTTAGAGTGATAAAGAACTAAGAGCTGATAATATACCCACTGACTAC
Organism: Ballota nigra; assembly: GCA_947034835.1. NCBI lineage: Eukaryota > Viridiplantae > Streptophyta > Magnoliopsida > Lamiales > Lamiaceae > Ballota > Ballota nigra. Next base: position 66,589,876 of record OX344729.1, on the reverse strand, counting down.
ACTTAGTGCGGGTCAGTTGGCTAACTATCAATTCAAGTTCTGTGCGGAAATGCGTGAGCCCTGATAGTTTAAAGTCTTGTTTAGTTTGCTTTCTGAAAAACTTGATTACTTAATTCTGAAATAGTGGTTAGTAGGGCAGTGCTCTGTTTGATGATCAGGCTGATTGGTTCAGCCTGATAAAAACCAAATGCTATGAGTGAACAAATAATATTACAAGCAAGCACAATATCAAAGCAGTAAGAACACAGGGAGTTTAACGTGGTTCGGAGACTCAAGCTCCTACGTCCACAGCCTGATTTAACAGGAAATCCACTCAAGGGATTCTTGTTTTTAAGGTGCACCAAGATCAGCTAACCTCACTGACCTATACAACTCCTTACTAACTCACTAACTGAACTTACTACCAACAAACCTAACTTAGGGTTTTGGTTTCAGTTTTGATTCCAACTAGGTTGTGATTATCCTTACAAGACAAAGCTTTGCTAAGGAATGGATAATCACTCTAAGCTTAAGATAATGCTAGTGCGCTCTTTGGAATATAGAACAACTCTCAGTAACTAAGAAACACTTGGGAAATTTAACTGGTTTCGAGTGCTTCTTCTAAAGGCTGAATGCTTTGAGTGCTTGAGAATTTGAGTAATTTCTGGCTTGAAAATTTCCCGCAACCTTAAATGGGTTCAAGGCCTTCTATATTTATAGATGAATTTAAAACTATCTGTTTGAAGAGATAGCCTTCTAGTCATCTATGTAGAGTGGTTCAAACGGACATATTTTCCATGCAGCAGCCGTCCTTGCATGGATTTGGTAATTATTTAATGCACATTTAATGCTTGCCCATTGAGTGTGTAGTTTGAAATCAGTCTTCATGTCAGGGTCCGTACGTGCGTGTCCTTCCTGGATTGGTCCACGTCATCAGGTTGGTGAGAATGTCAAAACTTATTCCTAGGCTTCAGGCTTGTCTTATTAAGTTCTTTTTATCTCGAGCACAACGGTCTTGTCCTGACGCTGACATTCCTTTTGCATTGCTTGGCTCTACTCCAAGTCTTTTCCATTAACTCAGTATCATCATGTTCCCTTCAGGACTGAGTTAGTAATGACCTCAGGGTCATACTCTTCATCACTGACACTTACTCAGCCAGCTTAGAAGACTGCCATAAGTTCAGGATGGTGCTCTTCGTCTTCAGGCTCTTAGTCTTGATTGTCATCAGTGAGTTCTCCTCTCACTGAGCACATGTGAAGTGTAAAATAATTAAGTACAAAACCTAACCAAGACTAGCCTGACTAAGACATTCTAAGGCCAATCATCTTTTCAGGGGCTTTGGGATCTTAATCAAAACTGACTATGTCCCAATAATTTCCCCCTTTTTGATGATGCCAAAAACACTGAAAAGATCCTCAAAACACTTAGAGGAAATATAAGATCCTATCTATAAGATAAGTCAGTGTTAGAGCAATTCTTGATAAAGTACAGAATTTAAATAACAGCCAAAAAGACAATGAGTTTTTATCTGTGGGTAAAGTAATAGATTTCATTGATTGATATGGACTTGGTTACACTGAATCTAATCTATTACAAGAAAGGATGTGAATCACTAAACTAATCTCATTTCAGGCTTGAGTCCATAACCAGCATAGACTCTAACCTTCAACTCGTCAACTCTCTTAACCTGATTCACATAACCTTCAGCCTTATCAATCTTAAAAACTTCAGTCATGATAGCCTTTGTATCGTGCTTTCCAGTTCCAGGCACAAGAGGGGGTTGACGAACAACGAACTTAGGAGCTTTCACTTGGACTTGGGCTGCTTCAGCTTCCTCCAAGATCTTCTGAATCAACTCAGGGTGGTTGTCCATCATATAGTCAGTGAAGTGGGCATTAATATCTTCAGAGTCGCCCCACTTCTTCACTACGTACCATAGCTTGACAAACTCATCCCTTGCATCAATCCAGAACTCCTTCAATATTTTTTAGATGAACTCATCAACATAGGCTTCCCTCTGAACTATTTCCGGTCTCCTGACTTGCAGTAATATTGACTTCCTAGCTGTTGGTCTCTTCCTGTACTTGGGCGGCTCAGGCTTTGCCTTCCTCCTCCTCAGCAGACTGACCACAGCATCGTCAAGTTCACGCTGTTTCAGATCAGTGAGATCAGTCAGCTTCTCCACCTTCTTCTCCAGTATGCATCTTCTCTTTCTGAGCTATGTCTGCCCTGCGCTCAGCCTCCGACTTCTCAGAAGGTGTTCCCCATGCCTCAGCGCAAAGTTCTGCCACTGTCTCTACAGAGTATGTGATGGGATTCTTCCTTGTATTGACTGGGGGTGACTTCTGAGTAGCCTCAACTGGTTTGGAAGGGAGTTCCTTGGAAGGGTCATTAGTCTTCTTTGCCACAACCTCTGCCTCTGCCGCCGCTTCAGCCAGCCTTGCTAACTTTCGCATAAAAAGGACATTCCCATCAGGGCTTGCCTCAGGATCAGCCACTTCAACCTCTCCTTGATTGGTTGCCTCAGATGCCTCAGGGCGGGATCTTTTCCTCTTCTTTTCCCCCTTTTTGGCATTATCATTGGCCTGGGATGGGAACACTTAAGCTCCACTGTTGATGACGAAGGCATCCAATGATTGAACTTCTTGCACGCCCTCCTTCAGCATATCAACTCCCGTGGCTATCCCAGTTCCAGCATACGACACTGAACTGATGGCAGCTTTCAGCTTCTTTTCAAAGACCTCCATGTTGTGTTGGAGACTTTGTTCAGCCTTGGTGATCCTTTCTTCCACCTTCAAGGACTCACCGCTGACCCTGCTCGCCTCAGCCAGTATCTTAGCAGACTCATCAGTGGCCTTAGCCAAAACCTCCGCCGTAGTTTGAGAAGTCTGAGCTAACTTCCCTGACTCCAGCTCCAACTTGGACGCTGAATCATTCAGAGCCTGAGTAAAGAGCACCCCAGTCTGAGCTGCAAGTCTCTCTACAGCAAGATTAAGTTTTTCCTCTCTGAGCTCATCCCTCTTCTCAAGCTGCTTTAGAGTCTGCCTCAGCATCTTCTTTGTCCTCCTCCTCTCACTTCTCACTGATTTAGCCGTATCCACCATTGTGCGCTTTAGCAGTATCAACTCCCTATTGGAAAGAGTGTTGTAGGCTGACTTGGTCCATTTGATGTGTTTAGCCAGGGCCTTGGAGTCTTCTTCTTTTTCAGCCCTGAGCCTCATCACCTCCTCCTGAAGCTCAGCTAAGTTCTCTGTTGTCTTTTTTCCTTCTTCACCTCGACAATGCTGGTGAACTCAGCTCTTCCTACTCCAGTGATGATCACATCATCTTCATCCCCAGTGGCTTCGTCAGTGAGTGGCTGTTTTCCCTTGTCAGCCCCTGCATCCTCAGTCCCCTCTTCAGGGTGCACTGAAGGCAGTTGAGGAGTGGTCATAGCCGCCTGCTCAGGCTCAGCTAAGCCAACTCGAACTTCAGGAACTTGTCCCTCAGAACTAGGAGTCTCCTTAGATGCCTCAACATCATCCTCATTTGTCTCAGGGCAGGGAATCCCGTCATTGACTTATGTGTCATCAGTAGCTGAGATATTCTCAAAATCCTCAGCCGTTGGTCCACCCTTGGCACCAACATCTTTAACACCTTCCTCCTGAGTTTGGGACTCAGGAATCATCCTGTCCACCTCTTCTGCAGTTTCTTCCACCATCTTCTCAACTGCTCCTCCCTGAGCATCCTCATCATCCTCATCCTCATCTTCCTTCTCTGACTCCGTGAGAAGATCAGCCTTCATCCTCGTCATCATCTCAGTGATCAGCTGCTTCAGATTTTCAAAGTTTAGGAGTTGCAGCCAGCTAGTGAGATTAAAGTAGGTACAGAGCCTGGCTTCCTCCTGCTCCCAGTGCTCCCAGCCCCTAGCATCAACGAGTGTGTGTTGCTCTTACATGTTTGACTGTTTGAAATCCAGCCAGACCTTGAGCTCTACAATATTAGCACACGGCTCCCAGGACCTATTCAGATTAGGCCAACACTTGGCTGCCCATTCCATGGCGTTTTCCCTTAAGTTATTCTCCAAAATCCTACCAACCATGTTGGCATCCAGCTTCTCCTCCTCCTACATCTCCAAGAAATCATCATCCTGATCTCCGGCTTGAGAGGTTTTGGGGCAGTCTTTGGGGTTGGGATACGAGGGAAAATCGTCAGGGTTTGGAAGGGAGGGTTCAGAAGACTGGTCAGGCTCAATAGTTTGAGAGGTTGATGGCACTGACTCATTTGTGGCGGGGTTGGTGTCAGGGATGGGTATATCTAGTTGTTGGGGTGTGGGTTCAGAGTTGGATGGTGGAGTGGGTTCAGTGGGTTTTGGTGAAGGGGTTGGGTTGATCTCAGGCTGCAAAATCTCAGCGATCTCGATCGTGGCTCTCACTACCTCCAAGTCAGAGGCTCGTGGTGAGCTTGACTTCTCCCTCTCGCTCACCTCAGTCAGGCCCTTGGCTGGGGATTTCTTAGGTCCCTTCCTCAGCCTCTTCAAGGGTCATTTACCCTTCTCCTCCTCCCCCGATCTGACCTCATCATCAGTTCCCTCAGCCGCTGACTCGGCCCTCTTTGGAGTTGATTTAATCCCAGACTTAGTGGCCTTTCCTGACAGCGCCACTTTCAGCTTCGTCCGCTTCTCCTCCTGGATTTTCTCCGAAACCTCCTGCGCCTCAGCACGCTCTGCTGCTACTTCAGCTTCCACCTCCTTGCTCTTCTCATAGAGCTCATCCACCCGCTCCATCAGGCTGGTCACAACTTTCTTGGCCTTTCCAGCAGGCTTCTTTCTCTGACCCTTGGCAGGAGCATTGGGGTCAGCAAGACCAAGAACGGAGTAGGTGTCACTCAGAGATGTGAACATTATCTTCTTGGTGGAAAGGTTGTCTTCCATATCAAAAGTGTACCCCTGTCAGGCGTGGGCAATCAGGATGGACATCCTGGTTCCGAAAGGAAGGATGGCTCCCACTGAGATGTGCTTCTTCTTAGTGTCCTTTTTCAACTTGTTAGTGGCAGCTTGGTTGATCTGGTCTAAGAAGAACTGTTAGGATATAGATTAGATGTTTTGAAGATGTTAAAACAAGAACTTGTAATAGGACTAGCTGAACCTGTTAGTCAGCTACAGATTAGTCTAGGTCTAGAATAGGTCTTTAGTTAAGGGGAAAGAAATCTGTGCAGACCAGATGAGAGGTGACCAGATGAGGTGTCCAGACCAGAGCAGATGAGTCATCAGAGCAGAGGAGTCTGACCAGAGGAGTCTGCCAGAGGAGTCTGACCAGATGAGCTCTGACCAGAGGAGTCTGACTAGATGAGCTCTGACCAGAGGAGTCTGCCAGATGAGCTCTGACCAGATGAGTCTGCCAGAAGACCTCTCTCAGATGAGGTTCAGAGCAGAAGTGTTACCTGACCAGACCAGACCAGACCAGAAGACCCCAGACCAGACGAGTCCTGACCAGATGAGGGAGACGGATTAGTTCACCCACATAGAGGCTGCGTGTAATCTGGAGACAAGGAAATCTAGGAGTTCAATGATTGAGAAGAAAGCAATCTGGGGAGTCAACTGATGGAGGATCTGATTGATTGTTTGATTGAAAGTCAACTAATCAATCAATATAATCAATTTGTGATTGATTATATTCCTCCAATTATGGTTGTTTGAATTGCTAGCTTTCCAACGGCTGGTTAATTCTCACAACTATAAATATGAGTGGTTTGGTTGAGTTCATTAGAGAGACATAAGAGTCGGGCAAGAGCACAAGAAAGACACACGAACTCTCCACTCACTCACCTTTGTCCTTTCACGTATATACACTCTTTAGGAGTTTTTTAATTGGAGATTTACTCAACCTATTCACTACTTAGAAAGGTTGTTGTAAGCAAGTTGTACGAAGGAGCTGGTACTTCCCAATTCCAGTGGTTCGTGAGTAAGTTGGTTGGAGAGAAAGTCCTCTTTGGAGAAAGGGAGAGTGGACGTAGGACCTGTTGTCCGAACCACTATAAATCATTGTGTTATTTACTTTACTGCACTTTAGATTTCTGTAATTTCTTTTAGCATTTCTTTAAAGGGTTTTCTTAAAAATAAACTTAAAAACGCTTTCTGCTGGATAACCTTTTTGGGACCAACAAAAACTGCTTCCAGTTGGCCTCCACGCCATCAACTAGAGCTTCCATGATCCTGAGCTTGGGCATGTTGAGTTGCTCGTGCGAGCCTGTTGATCCCATGATGATCTTGGACACCAGATCAATTAGCGCCCTGTACTCTGGCTTTAGGGTGTCTTTGTGTTGATGCGCCCTGAACTCCGACGAGCCATTTTTGGTCCATTTCCCCAGAAGCTCTCCTTCTGTGTTCTCCTTATATTTCTTGGGGTTAATACCGGTGCACGGCAATGCATAGACCTCCTTGATGGCCTTCCTCAAGTCACGTTCTTCTCCTCCACGTTGTAGAAGGGCTCCCCATCATCATCCTTCTCACCAGTTGGCTTCAGCACCGTAACCCTGGTGAAAAATTCACCCTTGCGCAAGAAAAGATTATAATATGCCTCCACAACCGTCTTTGGAAGCACAGAAATGGGATGCAAGGTGAAGTATTTCTCCATCCTGGCGTTGGAGATCCAGTTGAACACTGGGCGGATCTCCTCAACGTTCAAACGCATACCCTCCATGGAGATTACGTGCTCCATGTGTACGAGTTTGTTCTTGACAACATCCTCGAGCTTGTCAGTTGACCAGGCGGAGTCTAGGAATGCCATTGATTTTGATTTGAGAGAAAGAATTTTGCAAGAGATTTGAGTTTGAGCAAGAGAATACTCAGTGTTCAATGTGCGTTTGTGTTTGTGTAAAATCCTCAAATGGCAGACTTAGATTGATATAAATTATTCAGTTACTCAGACGTGAGGTTGAGATTAATCCTGAATTTGAAAAGTTTTGAAATTAAGGGCCAGGATTAAACTTCATATCAATCATATCCTCATGTCAGTCATATTCCGTATAAAATGGACAAGTATATGAAAAAGTAACTGAAGCATTAAATGCTCCGATGCGCGTGGGTGTAAATATGAAAAGACGCACTTTAAATGAAAATGGAATGCATTTAATAAAGATTTATAGGACGAAGGACTCAGGGAGACGCTTTAAATTCACAAGAGTCAGGATAGAACTCATACCTGTCAGGGAGACATTGCAGCACCCTGATACCTCGCTGAGTCGAGTCTGGCCTGAGTTCCCCCTCAACCCTATACTGACTGCTCTCCCGGATCTAAGAGTCCTAACTCCACTGACAGTTCCATAAATCTTGCTTCAGCTAAAGGCTTAGTCAAGATGTCAGCTTTCTGCCTGTCAGTGTGAATTTTCTCCATCCTAATGTCCTTTTTCTCCACATGATCTCGAATGAAGTGATGCCTAATATCCACATGCTTGCACCTTGTGTGAAGCACTGGGTTCTGAGTAATTGCTATAGCACTATTGTTGTCACAACAGATTGGAACCTCATTAGCAAATACTTGGTAGTCTCTCAATTATTGCCTCAACCATAAGATCTGAGCACAACAACTACCTGCAGCCATATACTCAGCCTTAGTTGTGGATGTTGCTACTGAATTCTGCTTCTTACTAAACCAAGAGATCAACTTACTTCCCAAAAATTGACATGTCCCTGAGGTTGATTTCCTATCAATCCTACAACCTCCATAATCTGCATCTGAATAACCTGTCAGTTCTAAGTTGTCATCTGAAGGATACCATAGTCCCATATTGATTGTCCTTTTCAAATACTTAAGTATCCTCTTAGCAGCCTCCAAATGACTCCTCTTGGGATCAGACTGATACCTAGCACACACACCAACTGCAAACGTAATGTCAGGCCTGCTTGCAGTAAGGTACAACAAAGAACCAATCAACCCTCGGTACTCAGTCTGATTCACTGAAGTTCCTTCAGTGTCAGGATCCATCTTCCAATTTATGTTCATTGGGATCCTTGCCGGATTGTTGTTCTAAACACCAAACTTTTGAATCAAGTCTCTTGTATAGTTAGCCTGATTAATGAATATACCTTGATCAGTCTGCTTAACCTGCAATCCTAGAAAGAATTTCATCTCTCCCATTATTGACATCTCAAATTTACCAATCATCAGCTTAGAGAATTTCTCACAGAGCTGATGATTTGGTGATCCAAATATTATGTCATCCACATAAATTTGGACCAAGAGAATGTCATCACCTTCAGTGATCCTGAACAATGTCCTATCCACAGTTCCCTTCTTGAAACCATGGTCAGTCAGGAATTGAGAGAGGGTATCATACCAAGCTCTTGGTGCTTGCTTAAGTCCATAGAGTGCTTTCTTCAAATGGTATACTCTATCTCCAACCTCAAACCCGGGAGGTTGTTCAACATATACCTCTTCATTGAGTATCCCATTCAGGAAGGCACTCTTGACGTCCATTTGATACACCTTAAACTTCTTATATGTTGCATAAGCAAGGAACAGTCTGATAGCTTCCAACCTAGCCACTGGAGCAAAAGTCTCATCATAGTCTATTCCTTCAGACTGACAATACCATTTTGCAACCAGTCTTGCTTTGTTCCTCACTACAACACCATTCTCATCCTTCTTGTTCTTGAAGACCCACTTGGTACCAATAACACCTTGATGCCTAGGTCTATCTACCAGCTCCCAAACCCGATTCCTTGTGAACTGATTCAACTCCTCTTGCATGGCTATGATCCAGTTCGAGTCAGTAAGAGCTTCTTCAATGTTCTGAGGCTTTTGCTCAGAGAGAAAGCAACAGAACAATGCACTCTCACCATGAAACCGTCTGGTCCTGACTCCCTCAGTTGGATTACCAATAACTTGGTCAATGGGATGACTCTCTAGCCATGTTCTCATACCTAGAGTTGTTCCTGAAGTACCTTCAATGTTAGTGTCTACAGGCTCATAAAATTCAGGAAATTGAACAGAAGGAGATGAACCCGAGTCTATACCAAAGGGATTTACAAGCTCAATGTCAGAGACATTGATTCCCCCTTGATGAGGTGACTCAGGAGCCGTCTCAGCTGCGACTGCATCTTTATAGACGGTACTTACCTCAGGTTGAGCCTGTTCCTCAGTCTGAGGCTCAACAATCCCTGATGTGTTGGGCTTAGGAGTGGCTCTTGAGTCATCTTCCTGATCATCGTCATCATCCCATCTTGGAATTGGCACAATTTTGACCTTTGAATCAAGTTGATTCTTTAAGCTCAGCCTTGTCACCCTCCTTGTGACCTCCTCAGTGTCAGGATTCAACACCTTTACCCTAGACTCATTAGCAAATTCATCAAACACAACATGTGGTGATTCTTCCACAACAAGGGTCCTGCAGTTGTAAACCCTGAAGGCTTTACTAACTTCAGAATATCCTAAGAATATTCCTTCATCAGATTTGCTATCAAAGACTTTCAACTTGGTCTTCCCATTGTTAAGGATGAAGCACTTGCAGTCAAATATATGGAAATAAGAAATGTGAGGCTTCCTCTTATTCCATGTCTCATATGGGGTCTGAGCATGTTGCTTGTTCAGCATGGATCTATTTTGAGTGTAGCATGCAGTGTTGATTGCCTCAGCCCAGAATTTCTTGGGCAATCCTGACTCAGCCAGCATGGTCCTAGTAGCTTCCTTCAGTGTCATGTTTCTCCTTTTAGCGACACCATCTGTTGTGGGGTTCTAGCTGCAGAAGTCTCATGAGCTATACCAAGTTCATTACAGAAGTCAGAAATATATGAATTTATAAATTCAGTGCCCTTGTCAGATTTGATCTTAGTAATGGACTGATTCTTCTCATTGCTGAGCCTTCTGAGCAGCTCAAGAAGCTTCACCCGTGTTTCCTTCTTATTCAATAAAAAAATAACCCAAGTATATCTAGAATAATCATCAATAACCACAAGGGTATATTTCCTACCATTCATACTCACAGGTGTTATGGGACCAAATAGATCCATGTGCAGGAGCTGAAGTATCCTGTCAGTGGAGAAGGTAGCTTTCTCCTTAAATGACGCTCTGACCTGCTTCTCCTCCTGACAAGCTTTGCACACATGATCTTTGCTAAAAACTTCATTAGGTAGACCTTCAACAAGTGATTGTCTAGAAATTTTGTTAAGAATCTTGAAGTTCAAGTGGCTTAATCGTTTATGACATAGCCAACTGAGCTCTAGAGAGCTTTTAGCAACAAAACAAGTATTAGGAATAGTGTTGCTCCAATCAGCGAGATAAACATTACCTTTCCTGATACCTGATAGAAGCACTTGTGTTGATTTGTCCTTGACTGAACATATATTCGATGAGAACTCAACACTGAAACCTTTGTCACAGAACTGACTTACTGACAACAAGTTATGCTTCAGTCCTTCTACAAAGGACACATTTTCCACTCTGATTGTACCTATTATCAAGACACCAAAACCTTTAGTAACACCTTTTGAGTTATCACCAAAGGTTACCTGTGGACCATCTTTAGCTTGGAACTCTTGGAGAAGGCTCTTCATTCCAGTCATATGCCTTGAGCATCCACTGTCTAGGTACCAAATAGCTTTGTTTGAGTCTCATCTTCTCTTATTGTGATCCACAGCCGCCTGCAAGCAAATCAGGCTTTAGGTACCCATTGGGTGTTGGGTCCTATAGTGTCAGATGTACCCTTCGGGATCCAGACTTGCTTAACAACCCTGATTGCCTCAGAGTGGTAAATCTGTCTCCCTGAAACATCAACATACATAATTTTCTTCTTCTTTGCCTGAGAGGAAAATGGTGTATGGGTGCTAGACTTAGGTTTCACAGGAGCCTGAGTGGGTGCCTTTTGGGCTAGCCTCCTGTTCTTTCTAGGTCTGGGTGCAGCAGGTCTTGGGCCTTGTTCTTGATAAGGGTCATGTGTTCTATTCCCCCTAGGCAAGTGAGGGAATGGAAAACAGTTAAGGGCCTCAGGATGCCTAAACCATGGGGGTGTCATCATGTTTGGCCTTCCCTGTTGGTATTGCCAAGCATGATGGTACCCTCGCTGACCAGTCTGAGGGCTCTTGGCCTGAGTCTTCCTCTGCTTTCGCTGAGGCTTTCCCTGGCCTGAGCTCTCAGGGACCTCCTTTGGTTGCTTGGCATTTCCCTTAGGTTTTGGCTTAGCAACCTTGGGGGCAACCCTGACTGAGTCAACAGCTTCCTTGCCCTTATCAGTTTGACGGGCCTGAAGTACAACCTTAGGTGCACTTTGGCCTGCCTGGACAAATACCCTCTCAGTGTTGCTCTCTAAAGCAACATGAGACTGACCTTGTGAGGATTTCTTAGGGATATATCCAAGTCCCTTTTTCTCGTTCCCAAGCATCTGACTGCTATTTATTTCCTCTCTAGCCACTGAGGATTTATTCATTGTTGCAACCTTTTGCTTGAGTGAGTCCTCACTCTTTTTCAGGATTTCATGTCTGGCAAAGAGGACACCAAACTTACTCTTAAGTACTTTCAGTTCTTCCTTCCTAACCAACTCTTCATCAGTCAGTTCCTTCAGAATCTTCTCTCTTGAGAGACGCTCAGCATTGATTAAATCAATTTCCTGAGTTAGTCTCACAATCTTAGCTGATTCTTTAAGATCAGACTGAGTGAGCTGATCATTCAGGTTCTGGACCTCAGTACTCAATTTCTTGTTCTCCTCTACCAAGAAGACATTAGTTTCCTGCAACCTGGAGAAATCAACCATCAATTGATCCAGGCAGATCTGAAGGTTCATTTCTCTGGCTGACTCTGAGCTAAACTCAGGATTTTGACCAGTGTAAGAACCACAAACAGAATTAGATGTTACCTCAAGCTCTTCCCTAGCCACCAGGCAGACCTCTCCTCAGGACCATCCAAGTCAGTTGCATCCTCAGCGAGCATTGCTCTCCAATCAGCAAGTCTCTGGTCTCTCTTGGCCCTCCTGTCCTCTCTTTTCCTTGCACTCAGCTCCGGATAATCATATTGATAGTGCCCGCTCTTGTTACAGTTGTAACATGTTGCTTGCTCATCTCCTCTTTCTTTCCTAGGTTCAAGGTTCCTCCTTGAGTTAGGTTCCCTTTGTCTTGATGAGCTTTCAGTCTTCCCTGAGTGCCTGTCATCATGAGTACGTCTCTCCTCTGGTCAGTGTTTCTCCTTTCCTCATATCTCCTTGAGCTTTGGTGGGTTCCTTCAGGTTTTCTGTCACGTGAGTCCTGATAAATTTCTTATAACGATCAAACCTGGAATTGAGCTTCTCAAAGCGTCTGGCCATCAGGCTGTACTCCTCAGCAAGTTCTTCCTTGCTCATCTCCATCAGTGACTTTGATGAAGACTCAACAGGTTCAGACCTGGCCTTGAACGCCACACTTTTCTCTGGAGTTTTCTTCTTTTCTTCCTCTGCCTGCTGAACTTTCTTCTTTCTCCTGTTAAGATCATATTCCAGTCCTTTGAGCTCTGAAAAAAGTAAAGCAGAAGTTATGTTACTCATATCCTGAGTGTTCTTAAGCATAATTACACTGTTGTCCCATCTCTCAGGAAGGGCATTCAGGATCTTTGAAGCAACACTTCCCTTAGGGACATCCTTGTCCAGCATCACCAACTCATTCATCAACTTGATGAACTTTGAATTCATCTGATCTATACTCTCATTAGGCAGCATCTCGAACGCCTCGAATTTCTGAATGGCAATGTTTCTCTTGTTCTCCTTTATCTTTTCTGACCCCTCACACATCCTGGTCAGCTCATCCCAAACCTCATTTGTTGTCTTTAAGTTCATCAGCCTTGCTGACTCCTCGAAAGGCACCGTATGCAAAATGATGTTCCTGGCCACATTGTCCAGTCCCACCATATTGATTTCGTCATTGGTAATGTCTTTCCTTTCTTTAGGAACATGTACGCCAATCTCAAGATGTTCATATCCCAGTCCTCTGACATTAGGGATAGTAATCTTGATCGGTCCTTCCCTGATAACACGCGGCATTTGGTCATGGATAGCATCAAGATGTGCCTCTAGTCTGAACTTCAAATAGACAAAGTTAGATACAGAGAATTCAGGTAACGAAGCTTCAAGTCTCCTCGAAGTCATGATGATGCAAGTTTTATGAAAAGCAAACTCAGATCTGTTTAGTGATCACCAACAGTTTCTCGTCTGAAACTATTAGTATTAAAAGTCAGTGGTCTTTTGAACCACTGCTCTGATACCGCTTGTTGGTCCCAGTACAAGACTGATGAATACGTGTATGGGGGGAATACACGTATACTAATTTTTCAACTTAAACCTTACTGAGTCCCCTTTACTCAGAGTGGTAAAGAACTAAGAGCTGATAATATACCCACTGACTACACTTAGTGCGGGTCAGTTGGCTAACTATCAATTCAAGTTCAGTGCGGAAATGCGTGAGCCCTGATAGTTTAAAGTCTTGTTTAGTTTGCTTTCTGAAAAACTTGATTACTTAATTCTGAAATAGTGGTTAGTAGGGCAGTGCTCTGTTTGATGATCAGGCTGATTGATTCAGCCTGATAAAAACCAAATGCTATGAGTGAACAAATAATATGACAAGCAAGCACAATATCAAAGCAGTAAGAACACAGGGAGTTTAACGTGGTTTGGAGACTCAAGCTCCTACGTCCACGGCCTGATTTAACAGGAAATCCACTCAAGGGATTCTTGTTTTTCATGTGCCAAGGTGCACCAAGATCAGCTAACCTCACTGACCTATACAACTTCTTACTAACTCACTAACTAAACTTATTACCAACAAACCTAACTTAGGGTTTTGGTTTCAGTTTTGATTCCAACTAGGTTGTGATTATCCTTACAAGACAAAGCTTTGCTAAGGATTGTATAATCACTCTAAGCTTAAGATAATGCTAGCACGCTCTTTGGAATACAGAACAACTCTCAGTAACTAAGAAACACTTGGGAAATTTAACTGGTTTCGAGTGCTTCTTCTAAAGGTTGAATGCTTTGAGTGCTTGAGAGTTTGAGTAATTTCTGGCTTGGAAATTTCCCGCAACCTTGAATGGGTTCAAGGCCTTCTGTATTTAATTTTTGTTGAACCTTATGAAATTACTTCGTTAATGTTATAAAAATTCACTTGTACCTATTAATCTCAAACGAACAATATCAGTTTATGATTCGGTTAATTTTTGTTGCGCCATACGAAATGACTTCGTTAACATGTTATAACAATCCAACATGTTCTTTAGATCAACAACAATTCCAGCATGAAGATTGTTAATATTTTCATTTTTCTTGAAAAATCATAATAAACTGTTAAGTAATAATTATTCATGAAATTGAATTTGAAAATGACTCAAAATCTTAAATAGAATTACACATGTTTTTAAGTGCACCTCAAAGCTTTTATTTGATTCTGCACTTCATTTTCCGTATCATATATGTATAGTTGTGCAAATTTTAGCGTTGACCCTTCTTCGGGCAATAAACTTCCTATCAAATGATAATTTTGACTGTGCATTCTAAATATTGGAAGAGAATTTCCCACATTTGTGCTTCTATCAATTTTCACACCCATTGATGTAAAAGAAAACAGATTATTATACGATCTTATGTTTTCAAGAAACTGATTACTTCTGTCATCTTCCCCATATAAAAGATTGTGCAAAAGGGGAGGAGGTTGTTTCATTGACGGCAGTTTGATCTTCCCTTGCAAACAACACAAAGAGTATTTTGGAAATTTTGGATTGTATTGTGTCTGTAGTCTTTTCTCGTACCAAAAATAAGCTTGACAATGTCCACATTTTGAACTTTCTTTTTCAGAATATTGTTTCTTTTTCAAGCTTTTTTTTTGTCGAAAATGTAAATTTTTCCTATTTTTCTTCTCGATTTTTATTTCTCAACTTTCAATTCTCATTATTTTCTAATGTTTTCAAATGCTGCATCAATTACTTGTGGCTCATAGATGTAGGATTAATCTCTTATCTTTTTATTTTGTTCTATGAACAGATACAACAATGGTGGGTGTACGATTTCCATGATTGAAATGTTGTAGGAGAGGAAGGGTAGTAAAATCTATTTTTACGTGGAATTTTTTTTTTAATCTAGTGGGTGTACTACGTTCAAAACTTGGGGCATATAACCTGGGCCTAAAATTTTTAAGGACGTGTACTAAAGTTTTGGCCCAAATAACCTGGGCCTCAGTTTTTATATTTTTGAGTAAGCCCATTACATGATTAGGGTTAAATTTGTATATATAATATACTCTTTGCCCTAATCACGCAGTGCCTGCAGTAAAAGAAACCCTTGCCCCAATCAACGCCGCGCATCAGTCTCCCTCTCACGCTGCACATCAGCGGTGCGCCAGTGCCTGTTGGGTTTTAGAGGCACGAAGACCATGTTCAGCACAGCAGAAGAAAACGATTCACCAACAACGAATCTGAAACATGGTTGTATAACATAAAACATAAAGGATAAATAACGATATATAAATCATTACAGCGATTTGTACGCGGAATCCTCAACTATGGTATCCACGTAACGAATTTCTATCAACCCGCATCGATATGCCAGCGTTGAATCTCAAGATGAATTTGCTAGGAAAATTCCGACTGGAGATTTTATGGAGAAATTATATTTCTTTGTGTTTTTTCTGGAATTCCCATATGACACATATTTATAGGGATTAACTTGGCTTAATTTCTAAGCAAGATATCGGGCCTAGCCCGTAATATAATCTCTACGGATTATATTTCCCTAGATATGTTCCTACGAATAATATCTTTACCATATCTATTATTCTTGTATAATAATATTCCAAATATTATTATTGGGATTTCATATTTAATTAAATCTAATTTAATTAAATTATAATAATAATAATAATTAATTCCAAATATAATAATTATTATATTCTCCATAAATTAAATATTATATCAAATACAATATTTAATCAATCAACTATAATTGATAAATTGTCATTACTTGTTGTGTGACTCATAGGCCCTCGTATAACGAGCGATTAGTCAAACTAACGGTCTTAATTGAACCCTAGACAATAAATCAGATATTCTCAATATACGAGGTACGTTGCGAGGAAATCTGCAACTACCTGTAATATTGTAGGCTATTGTGATATCTTTCTTTCATTCACTAATACCCGATTAAGTCTTGAACATGATGAAGTGTCTATTCAAATAACTTAATCATATTATCTCAAATCACTAATTGATCAAGTATATAACACTTAGCCACAAAGTCAAAGTTGATGCGCGTCGGCCGACGACTTAGATCCAAATATGATGAGAAGATGAGTATTCTCTTTAAATCCACACTGAGTAATGAATCCTATTCTTGGCTCAACTACCACGCACATGTATTTCGTGATGAACCCAATCCATGCCATATCTACCCATGGAAGGGTGCAAGCGTCGGTCATAGTCAAAGTTCACCACTCCACACATGGTGTGCGTATTGACCTCAAGTCAGAGGAGTATCACATCGCTCCCACTAACCGAGACACCCGTAGACACATTATGTGGAATTACATCAAACGGTTTCTCGGATGGGTATACCAATACCCTCTAAGGTATCTGTGCATCCATCATGAGATACCCGATATCTCGTAGTAAGTGAGATCTTACTACACTCTCTAAGAGTATGATGCAGATCGCACATCAATCTCAATTGCATCATCAATATCCCATTCTTGATAATCCTTGATCGGGGCTATTTGAGAATCATACTTAAGTCATCTGAGTTCTCACTCACTCGAAAGTAGTGATTCATGGGAACACAAATAAGAATATATGCAAACAATCAAACATCATATTCAGGTAAGTGTAACGCCATACATTTAATATTAAACTAATAATAATATTAAACCAAATCTGAATATTATCTTAGTATTATGTCCTTTCGATGGATTGTCTCTAGGACACTAACACTAACAATCTCCCACTTGGACTAGAGCCAATCATCTACATGTCTAACCCCTAGACCATCAAATGTCTAGTGTGTACATGAACAGTGAAAAGGATTTGCAAGATTATCCTTTATGGGAAATATTTTAATTCCATTTCTCATATCGATATGATCTCTCGGATCAAATGATAATGCCTCCGTACATGCTTATTTCTGTTATCAGATCTCGGTTCCTTTGCTCATGCAATTGCACCAATGTTGTCACAATACAACTTTATTCGACAACTGGCACTTGGAACTACCCCTAGTTCTCTCAAGAACCTTAAAATCCAGAAAGCCTCAAAGACTCCTGATACAGCAATGTACTTAGCTTCGGTTGTTGAATCTGCGGTGAGATCTTGCTTGGAACTATTCCAACTTACCGCCTCATCATTTAGATTGAATATATAATTTGACTGTGATTTATAATCTTCACAGTCTGACTGGAAACTCACATTACATAGCCTATAACGACTAGCTCTGACTGGCTACCGTGGATAAGAAAATGTTTTTTAGTACGCCTGAGGTACTTCATAATATTCTTGACAGCAATCCGGTGAGGCTCACCTGCATTCCACTGGTATGTACCAGTGATGTTGACAGCGTAGGCCATATCTGGCCTCGTGCAAGTCATGACGTACATGATGGAACCCAATTGCAGATGCATATGGATCGTCCTTCATGTGCTCGATATCAGCTTCGCTAGAAGGACAATCCTTCTTCGATAACTTTATCCCATGATTTGCTAGTAGAGGCCCTCTCTTAGTATTCTCCATCGCAAAACACTTCAATACCTTATCTACGTAGGTGGATTGTGACAGCCCTACCATCTTCTTGGATCTATCCCTATGGATCTTGATCCCTAAGATGTAGCATGCTTCACCAAGATCCTTCATCATGAAGGTCTTTGATAACCAATCTTTCACGGACTGCATTAGCGGGATGCTATTTCCTATAATCAATATGTCATTGACATATACGACTATAAAGACAATACTCTTCCCGCTGCATTCACAATGAACGCAAGGATCTTCCAAATTTTAGATGAAGTCAAAATATTTGACCGATTCATCAAATTGGATATTCCAACTCCTAGAAGCTTGCTTCAATCCATAGATGGATCGTTTAAGCTTGAACACAAGATTAGACTTTGGCTTAGATATAAAATCCTCCGATTGAGTCACAAACACTTCCTTATCAATGTTACCATTGAGGAAAGCTGTTTTGACGTCTATCTACCAAAACTCATAATCGTGGTGTGTTGCTATCGCAAGTAAAATTCGAATGGACTTGATTTCAGCAACTGGCGAGAAAGTCTCATCATAGTCAATACCTCGTGTCGACTATAACCTTTCGCCACCAACCTATCTTTATAGGTTTGTACTTTGCCATTTGCATCGGTCTTACGCCTGAAGACTCGCTTGCAACCTATGGGTCAAACCCCTTTCTGGCAACTCAATTAAGTCCTAGATTTAATTGGTGTACATCGAGTCCATCTCGGATTTCATAGCTTTATGCCACTTCTCTAAGTCAACATCTAATATTACTTTAGTATAAGTTCTAGGTTCGTCTTTATCCGGGATCTCCACGTCATCATAGTCCTCTACGAGGAACCCATAATACCTAGTGGTTGGATTACGAATCCTAGTCGACTTATGGAGTTGTGGTTGTGCAGGCTGTACATTCTGATCGTGAAAATTTTGTGGTGCAGCGACTTCATCGTTGACCAGAGAGTCCTCAAGAGCGACACTTTCAAATGCTTCTTGGGCGGGAGTTTGAATTATGTTATTCTCATTCAGCCCACTTGGAGGTTGTTGCGAAAGCAATGCAACTCCAACTACGCTCCCACTGGCTGAAAGAGGATCACCTAGTGATTAACTTCCACCATGAGAGTCGCTGAATGCTCCCACTGATTCTTTGCCATGTTGCTTTGACAAATCATCAGTCTCTATGTTAATTCGTGGTTCTTGAATTCTCTTCAAGTTCTATCTTCTTACGACTTTGTTCCTTAAAAACGTACTCGTCTTCTAGGAACTTAGCTTGCCTAGAAACAATCATTGTTTGTTTCTCCGGTAGATAGAAGTGATATCCTCTTATCTCCTTAGGATATCCCACAAAATAACTATTTTCACCTTTGGACGGAATCCTATTCAGAATGTAGATTGAGCTTTGTAATGCGTATCCCCATAAGAATGTTGGAAGAGAGGAAAAGCTCGTCATGGACCTTACCATGTCTAACAAGGTTCGGTTTCTCCTTTCGGACATACCGTTAATCTGAGGTGTTCCGGGAGGATCCCATTGTGATTGGATCCCATGAAGCTTCAAGTAATCCATGAATTCATGGCTAAGGTACTCACCCGCTCGATCCAATCGAAGAGTCTTGATACTCTTACCAAATTATTTCTCTACTTCTGTCTTGTACCCCTTAAATTTCTCAAACGATTCAGATTTGTGTTTCATGAGATACACGTATCCATACCTTGAGTAATCGTTGATAAAGGTGATGAAGTAGCCGAATTGACCCCTAGGTAGAGTGGGCAATGATCCACAAACATCGCTGTGAACAAACTCTAGAACTTCTTTGACACGTACCCCTTTCCCAGAAAAGGGTTTATTGATCATCTTGCCCATGAGACAAGATTCACCATCGCCATAAGACTCTAAGTCTAATGGGGTTTAAGTAGTCCAAATTCCTTAACCTTGCGATTTTTTTCTCGTTTGCATGACCAAAATCTACAATGCCACAAGTAAGTCGGGTTTTCATGATTACTAAGTCTGAGTCATCATACTTTGTATATTAAGAACACCATGTCCATAACTCAACAAATGCCTAGCAGTTTGAACTATTAGTGAACATGTTTATCTTAATAATAACCATACTTGTTCTAGCAGCTAAAACACCTTGTGTTTTCTTCTCGGTTGCTAGAACCTTACAGTCCTTCTTCCTATGCCCATTTCTATTGCAGTGGGGCACACATCCTTATCAACCCGCTCTTACTTTTGAACTCCACCTTTTGCCTTCAGGAAGTTGGGCTTGGGGCCCTCTTAGCCTTACTCCTTCGCTTCTTCTCGCCTTTTGGGTCAGAAGAAGTAGAAGCACTCACCATGAGCACGGGATTTTCCTTAGCAGTGGAAGACTCAAAAGTCTTAAGCATGTTATGAGGCTCCGGTATTGTCACTTCCGTCTTCTTCATATTAAATTTACTATGAAACTAGAATATGAATCGGGGAGTGACTTAAGGATAGCACATGAGGTGAAATTTTCTCTCCTTTCGCTAATCGACATCTGAATAGATCTCTCATCACTTCATAAATCTCAAACGAGATATAGAATCAAAGAGAACCTTCAGACGCTTAAGCATCTCGAAGGGATCCATTTTCTCATGTTTGCCTTTGCAATTCAGGAGTCATGTCGAGCAATTATAACATAGAGTCTGGGAAGCATCATCTTAATGCTTCTTTTGAGCTGTAACGTCAAACGTTGCAGCCTCAACTGAACCAGCCTCCAGGGGTAAAGGGATTGTCGTGTCTAACACGTACTCAATCTCTTCTTGCCTTTGCACCAAACACACGTTTCAGTACCAGTCCAGAAAATTTGGCCCAACCAATTAGTTCGTTTCCAGAACATTTCTCAATGATAAGTTTTCATTTCAACAATTGTAGAGAAATAAATTAAAACGAGAATTAAACACATAATTCCTATGATCAATATTCAGCAATCAAAATAAACATGACCTTTTAATTTATTTTGTCTCCATTATTTTCACATACTCAACGACCTCATCGGATGAGTACGAATTTATATCTAATATAAATTGTAATGGACTAGGATCCACATTCCTACTATTACAATGATTGCTAGGGCTGAACATTGCAACATCATAACTGGTAGGTCTCTAAACCAATTGCCTCATGTAATTCCTAGTTGATTGAACCTAGTTCAATCGGATGTCACCTATTGTGATATCTTCCTTTCATTCACGAATACCCGATTAAGTCTTGACCATGATGAAGTGTCTATTCAAATAACTTAATCATATTATCTCAAATCACTAATTGATCAAGTATATCACACTTAGCCACAAAGTCTAAGTTGATGCGCGTCGGCCGATGACTTAGATCCAATTATGATGAGAAGACGAGTATTCTCTCTAAATCCACATTGAGTAATGAACCCTATTCTTGACTCAACTACCACGCACATGCATTTCGTGATGAACCCAATCCATGCCATATCTACCCGTGGAAGGGTGCAAGCATCGGTCATGGTCAAAGTTCACCACTACACACATATCGTGCGTATTAACCTCAAGTCATAGGAGTATCACATCGCTCCCACTAACCGAGATATCCGTAGACACATTATGTGGAATTACATCAAATGGTTTCTCTGATGGGTATACCAATACCCTCTAAGGTATCTGTGCATCCATCATGAGATACCCTGTATCTCATAGTAAGTGAGATCGTACTACACTCTCTAAGAGTATGATGCAGATCGCACATCAATCTCAATTGCATCATCAATATCCCATTCTTGATAATCCTTGATCGGGGCTATTTGAGAATCATACTTAAGTCATCTGAGTTCTCACTCACTCAATGACAGTGGTGATTCATGGGAACACAAATAAGAATATATGCAAACAATCAAACATCATATTCAAATAAGTGTAACGCCAAACATTTAATATTAAACCAATAATAATATTAAACTAAATCTGAATATTATCTTAGTATTATATCCTTTTGATGGATTGTCTCTAGGACACTAACACTAACAGTGCCTCCCACAACTTGACCGCCGCATTGGGACGGAGCACCACTTGCCGGTCGGGTTTCATCAGCGTTTCCAGAGTCCCGGGGCTTGAGTCATACAACGGAGGAGAGATCTGCAGACGGCGCAGCAAGCAGCACCTTCCCTATCTGGTGGCTACTCGGCGGTGGGCTCCTCATTGACCGCCACACCGGGGTGGAGTACCCCCTTCCCGCCGGCTTTCATCAGCGATCTAGAGTCTCGGGGCTCGAGTCGGCCAGCGGTGGAAAGATCTCGATCTCGTGTCTCTAATCCTCCTCTATTTTAGGTGGTTGTTCGGTGCCTGCGGCTCCAAAGATCGTCCGTCTGGGTGGCGGCGTCGGCGGCGGATCTGTAGGGGCTTGTAGACAGTATACTCGTGTAGGTATGTGGATTTATCTATTTTTACCATTTAATTAGTATCTTGCCTATCCAATGAATGTCAATGACATAGATCTGTTAAAGCTCATATAAGTCACTTCTCAACCCTGAATGCATCTGGTATTAGTTTTAAAACAGAGTGTTATTTACTACCAAATCACTTAATTAGTAGCTTTTGTAAGTAGTCTTAATAACAATGATACACATTTTCTAGATTCCAATGCCTAAACTGTTTCTCTCGGATGGTTCAAAGGAAGTAAAGAAGTGGAAGTGGAGTGTGAGGAAGGCGAAGAAGATCAATCAAGAGAGGTATTCACAAAGATGTGACATAGAACTAAAGCTCTCAGTAAGTTTTTCACATTGGCCCGCCAAGTATATTGATATCCGGATTGCATGTTCGCATTTGCGCATTCTTGCCTTGGCTGCAATTTCAGATTTTATATGTGCTTTATTCTAGGGATGAATATTATTAGTAAACCCAGTGTTGGTTTTCTAATTTACAGATTCACTATAACAAAGTTTATCAAAAAAACCGTATCTTCTGCACTTTGTTAGCTTCATCTTTATACAAAAAGAAGATAAGTTATCTCACAGATTTGTTAAAACCTTTATTGTTTTTATCTTATATGTAATCACTCTAATAACATAACTTGCAGGTCATTTTACTGGTAGGAGCATACAAATAGAAGGCTCACACAACTTCATACCTAGATAATCGTCAATGGATTCATACAAACTCTACATCAAGCAAATAAGTCTGAAAATTGCAACTTAATGCACCAAAGAGATAACTAAACACACTAACCTTCAATAGGGATGCTACTCCTACTTTTCCTTGAATTGATTGTTGTACTTTGTGTTATCTTTCTCATGGAAATTCAAAATGCTCACCTATTTGAGTATATTTGAATAAAAATACTAAAGATTTACTTCTTCCTATATATGATGCAAGTTATTTTATTTCATTTTTATTTTTATGTGAATATATATATATACATACATATATATATATATATATATATATATATATATATTTGAAACTCAGAACTTCTAAATTTCAGTAGAATATTTGATAAGAGGAAGAGAATATTTGTGGGACACCAAATTGAAAACTTAAAAAGAAGTGCTAATTGGGAGTGTTGTATATATATATATATAGATGTATGAGAGAGAAGATATAATTAAATTTAACAAAAAATATTAGAATCTGCAATGTGAATAATGATTATGTCCCCTCTATTTTGAAATAGTATATATATTTAAATGAAATCTGCAATGTGAATAAAGATTATGCCCCCTCTATTTGAAAATAGTATATATATTTAATTTTTGAATAAAAAGCTTGTAAACTATATATGCTTTACAACTGGCCACTTTTTAATACTCATTTCCCATCAAATCATAATTTGAAGTCCATATATTGTATTATTTTTTGGAGTAAAATAAATTACTTGTGGTGACACTTAAATAATTGTTGTCTAAATTACTGTGTAACTGAATTTCTCAAACCGAAAGACAGCTATTTAAATTTCATTAACTTATAACAGTGTCTTTCTTTGTATTCCAAACATTTACGAATATCTCATTTGTAAATTATGAAGATTTTGAAATATTTAAACTACTCCAAGTTTTAAATTATAATTTGAAGTCCTCACATCCTCAAAAAGTAAAGATAACTATTTTATTTGCATTCATTTATAAGAGTTTCTTTCTTTGTATCTCAACCATTTACAAATATCCAACTTTTATATTTTGATAATAGTCTCATTCTTTGTATCCCAAAAATTTATAAATAACCAATCTTTATATTATGAAGACTTTGAAATATTTAAACTACTTGAAGCTTTAGATTATAATTTGAAGTCCTCACATGTTGGTATTATTTTTTGAATTAAAATAAATGACTTATGTTGGTGTTTAAATAATTGTTAAAATCTGTAAGTATTTGGATAATTTTAAAAGTTATCTAATAATGTGAAATGTATCTCTTTAAAAACTGAAAGTGTTTTGATCATTTTAAAACTGCAAGTGTTTGTTAAAAAACTGTAGTTGATAAATAATTTTTTGTGCATATATCACTTTTTAAATTTACAAAATTCAAAACATTAGAATTTTTTGTATATACTTTAATTTATTATCACAAACTTCTATCCCACTGTAGGTCCTAA